>JARCFY010000009.1:81678607-82928607 GCA_029233225.1 Lepidodactylus listeri | reverse complement strand
TTTGTGGCCTTGAGAAAAGATATGCTGGAGGTGGGAAGTGCCGTCAAATCACAGGCAACTTATGGCAACCATGTAGGGTTTTCCAGGCAAGTGGCGTTCAGAGGTGGCTTGCTGTTGCCTGCCTCTACGTCATGCCCCTGGTATTCCTTGGAGGTCTCCCATCCAAACACTAACCAGGGCTGACCCTATTTAGCTTCTGAGAACTGACGAGATTGGGCTAGTTCAGGTCACTGAGAAGATGTATGCACTTTTAAAATGTTCTACACAATTGCCACCTCTGCCATGACAAGCATTCACTAGTAGGAACCTATGATAATGGTGCTGATATTAAAAATGGTAGCAGATGTACCAGCTATGGGGCGAAATTAACTTTATGACCAGTAAATTATTGCTCTTTAAGATTTTTTCCACTAATGTATAAGCTGAAAAAGTTCCTTAAATATTGCTTAACAGCTGAGCAATACCTGCATGTTCATTTTGCAACGGAAATATAGTATGAAAAGGCCATGCAAATATTAGTATACGATACAGACTTTAAAAATCACATCAACTAAAAATTATCCATTTTTTAAAATTTGCCTTATTCACTATCTGAATTCCAAACTTCTCTCTGAAGCTATGAGGACAAGAAATCTACTTCTGAGGAAAACCTGAATCCTAGAAAAATCCATCAAGAACCTATGGGCTATGAGGAAATGCTTGAAGATTCCAACAGCAAGCCATGAATTATGCCTGACCCTAGCACTAAGCATAGAAGCTCGGGATTTATTTTTAAGCCTTTATTTAGTGGTATTTATTTAGGCAAAAGTCTTCACATGGTGACTTATCACTTTAGCTTCACCATGGGAACCATTTGTGTGACTTCTCATGTGGGAAACCAAGAAAGCTCTTCAGAAAACTCAATTTTTATTCATTACATTTTTATTCCAGCCTCCCTCCAAGAAATTCAGAGTACTTAGTACAGAATGTTTGATACTAGTATAGTACAGTATATTTTAATGAAGTGGAAAGGGAGACTTGATGGATAATGCTCACTTCCTGTCCAAGATCTAATACATACTTGTATTAGAAATAAAGAAGGATTTGTTCCCAAGTCAACGTGGCTATGTGCCTGGATAATTTTTTTACGTTGAATTATCCAAATGGATTCAGCAAACTGTTATTTAATTCATATGGGCATGTCTACTGCAGGATGCCTTTCCATTGGCTACAGCGAAGTCTCAGGGGGGAGGAGGGTTGCTGGGCCAGCCTGTTGCGAAGGCTCCTATCTCCACGGTCAGAGACCATTCAATGGCAATGAATATTCTAAAATTTCTTTGGATTACGAAGGATATTACTGGACAAAAATTATACTCTCAGAAGCTATTCTGCTTCCTTTTGCTAAAGTAATGTTTTGCCACCTACCTGCACAAGGCTTCAGTGGCATCTCTGTCCAAAAAGTCATGCTCTCTCTTGACCGAAGCGATGTCGATGGGAAAAATGAGATCTGTAAAATGGGCGACAGGCAATCAAGCAAGAATATTATCTGAAAGGTCACCTACTCCTAAGTAAACAGAAGAAAACAAAGGGATGCATCCACTGGAGCAAAGAGATGAGAAAAAAACAAGGGCGCAGTGGGAAGACAATTTGGTTCCAAAATAATAACAACCCTTACACGATTCACATTGTGCTTCATACATATGTCAAAAAAGAGGGAAAAAGTTAACGTTTATCTTTTAACTGTTTTTTAAGTTATTAGTTGAAAAACATAACAATGATAAAAATATGTTATTTATTTATTTATTTATTGTATTTATACCCCGCTCTCCCCGCGAGTGGGCTCACAGCGGCTAAGGTAGAACTTGAAAGGTAGAACTTCTGAGCATGTTCAAAAATTTTAGGTGGCTCTTGAGCATTAAATGTTTTTTGTACATGCTCAGAAATTCCATCTGAGAAGTTCTATCAGTTAAAAGATAATCATTAACCTTTTTTGTCTTTTATTTTTTGACATACACACAGATCTCCCTGAGGAAGCTCAATGCAAAACACATAGGGATTATTATTATATTGGAATAAAATGGTCCCCCCACTTCCAAATAACTAGCCATCTCAAAGTCATGAGGTACAAGAAAACTGGCTCCTGAAAGAGAAGGTTCCCTTCGGACAGGATGTGCCACAGAAGCAGGTTTCTCATTTTCACACACAGAACTGGCAATGGATGAAGCTCACGTTGCTTGGATGGGGTAGGAGAAGGCAGAGTGTAGCAAGCCAAGTATATGACTGCATGAGCTGTGAAAAAGGTTTTGATGAAGCTTTCTAGAGAATGTGGGTTGTGTCCACAGAGAGCCAGAATGATACAGTGGTTACAGTGTTGAACTAGAATCTGGGAGATCCAAGTCCAAATCCCTGCTCTGCCATGGAAGCTTGCTGGGTAATACTCTCTCAGCCTAACCTACCTCACAGGGTTGTTGTGAGGATAAAACAGAACACAGAAGAACAATGCATGTTTGGGGGCCCCCATTAGCAAGAAAGGTGAAAATAAAATTAATGCATGAAAATAAAATTAAAAAAATAAAATTTAACCATGGCGCTTTACTCTGGCACAATACACTCCACCGCTAAATCCTACTGCATCAGGGGAAGGCGCCAACATTAGCTGAACAGATCCCTGGGATCCAATTTAGCATCTATGTTGCCCTTTGCTGACATCGTAGCAATTCCAAAATTACTGGAAATAAATGGAGGGAAGGCAAAACAGATGGCTTAAATGGCTATCATATCAGGGTAATGCTGTTAGGAGGAATGAGCTGAACAGAAAAAGAAGGAAGCTACTAGAAGCTCCCAGTTGTTTTTATCTCTTTTAAAAAATGCACTCAGGCCTGTGCTCAAGATGAATGCAGCCCACCAGCAATGTATGGTGACCCACAGAGGACTGGATAAACCTTCTGTTTGTGCTATCTGTCTGCGACGGCAAAAACCAGGTGGTTCTCAAGCACCTGGCAAGCCACAGTACGTGGCTGGTGGGCTACATTTGACTTCACGGGTTGTGCAGGCCTGTCTTAAATAAACATTTGAGGAGAGCAAGCAGAAAGCAACAATGCTTGGCTGATGACTGGGAAGTTATGGTTGCTCTGCAGCTGCAAACAGACCAATCTCATTTACCTCCCTCTGAAGCTTCGCAAACGGCAGATGGATTTGGATCATGGATGGCTTGCGCAGCCAGAAGATGAACCAGCTCAAAATATTACAGGAAGGGTTTTCATGCATACTTGAAAGCGCTACTTCATGCTTTCAGTAGGGCCAACCAGAATTTGTGATAGCCGTCCCAGCATGCCAAGTGTTTGTTAAGAAGGGGGAACCAGTTCTCCCATAAGAAGAGGTGGTCTTCTCAGTTTATGGGATCCTCTTGCATGGAGAATGGAGTCCCCACTGGATTGTTAAAGAAGATACTGTTTTTCATGTAGTGCTCGTCGTCATGAAACACTTTGCTCTGTGTTTTGTTTCACCGACACCGATGCTTCAATTACGTGAACATTCTTATGAAAATTAGGACAGATTTAAAACCACTAGCTTGGATTTAAATTCACTAAATGCACTGAAATACGTAATTATAGCCAAATCATATACTATAACAGCACACAGATCAAAGTTCATTTAGAAGTTCTGCAACAAACAGAGCAGCGCAAATCGAGAAGAGCATTTACACTGCGTTTCCATTTGTTTTTTGCAGGAAGAACAAGAAGAGTGTCCTGTAGCATATTAAAAGCTAATACATTTGTGAGATGCATCAAACATATGGGCATACACTGCCAATGTGGTGTAGCAGTTAGAGTCCAGGAGCAGGATCTGGGAGACCTGGGTTTGAAACCTTCCTCTGCCCCCCCTTCAGGGGATGACCTTGGACCAGGCATTCTGTCCGAGCCTCACCTACCTCATAGGGCTGAAATATAGATAAAATGACAGAGGCACGAACCAGTTGCAGTTTACAGCACAGATGGGATTCAAATGCAAACAAACAAAAGCAAAGACAGTAAAATACATATCAGACGAAGTTTTGCAAGGCCAGACTAAAATGTATCCTGCCGGCAAATACATGATAATAGGTCAATCACTAAGAGATAAGGAGTCCTCAGATGCAGATAAGCCCGACTGTTTATTTTACTGAGGGAATGTGGATTGGAAGGGAAGGAAGTAGGGACTGCGGATGTGAGCAGAAGCAAGTACAGCCCTGGGAACCTTCAGAGGCAAATCAGCATGCCAATAGAAAGGGCCGCCTCTTTCTAATGCAATCTGAGCTCATGCTCGAACAATTTATGACCCTATAAACCAAATGCAGTCCGCTAGCCATGGGCTCATCTTTTTTAAAAAAGCATACTTTTGTACAGCGCCTAGTTGCTAGGCACTTCATAAATAATCATCATTATCTGTCACAAACTGTCAAGAGATCAATAAAGTTGGAAAGCAAAAACAAGGGGTTTGTAGTGGGCATGCTGCAATGTTCGTCTGATGGGCCGATTTATTTACTTCAGTTATACCCTGCCTTTCTCCCCACTGGGGGGGCCACAGGTGGCTCCCGTCATTCTCCTCGCCTCCATTTGATCCTCACAACAACCCTGTGTGGTAAGTCAGGCTGAAACCGCATGACTGGCCTGAGGTTCTAGAAACTTCACACACCAGCAGAGCAAAGAAATCAGCATGCACAACGGTGAAAGTGTTCAAACACAGGATTCCGAACAATGGAGCCAAACAATAGCTACAGCTACCCGGCACATAGATTTTTTATTTTTTAAAAAAAGACTCCTCTTGGCACTGTGTCAACCCCACATGGGAGGAACATAATAGAAGGAAATTCAGTTCCTAAACATATAAACAAAAGAATTGCCAAGTGCTGTCCGTGCAAGTGCGATTATCGCCCCCACTGCCAATGCAGCTGCAAAGTTAAAGCCCGTCTCCATCGCTTGTCAAGAATGCCTGCTTTAGCAGCACCGCTCTTCACTTCCAGTGCTGTAAATAAGGGCCCATCTCTACGCAGTTGTAACTAGCAGCTGTGTAGAGATGGTGGGGTCCATGGGATTTTACATCCCTCAAGTAACCACAGGCTCCTTTATGCTTTTTGTCTTAATCAACATCAGTCCATTCTGTTTTGTTTAAAACAAAAAGTTGATCCCTGTAAATCCTTATGCAGATACCACATCTTTGGGCTAAATAAAAACAGAAGTATATTCCCTGTGCAGAAAGAGTAGGTGTCCCCGCTTCATAGCTGCCCAAGCCCTCTCTCCAGACTGCACTGTATTTATCAGGGTTAGCAGATCGAACTTCAGGATGCAAGAATCTTCACACTAAAAGGGCCTTATAATTTACATTGTCTCTGTGGTTAGCAATAAGAATAATTAGATGTGCAGCCGTGGAACCCATAGCTACCTGAGGGCATTGTGTGTAAAACAGATTTACCTGATTTTAATCCCACCCTTCCTTCAAGGAGTTCAGGTTTGTTTTGGGGTTTTTTTTTTGCCTTCCTCCATTTTATTCTCACATAAATCCTATCTATGAACTGGGTTCCGCCTTGTCAACAGCAGTAAGGCCCTGAATGCAACCTGTAGATCTCGTTGTTGCCTGATACTAAAGGAGAGTGGCAGTGGTTCTCCATGGTCTCAACCAGAGGTCTTTCACATAAGCCACCACTTAGTCCTTTTAAATGGGATTGAACCTACAAACACCCCAACTGCACACATGTGCATCAGTACAGAGGACAAAATGTTTCAAGGACTAGCTAGTAGTTCAGCCCATCTCAGCCTTGAATGGTGACCTTACTTACCTTCATAGAGCTGGGCATATTGTGGGAACCCTGCTGCCCGGAGCCAGTCACATGCTTCCTTGGCCTCAATTTCTGAAAAATAAGGAGGATACACATCATAAATGATGATTTGCAAAGCAAAATGCCTTTAAATTCAGGGAAGAACTTTAGTGAAATACCGTTTATTCCCAAGCTTTACGATCCCTGGTTTTTATTTCATCTTCCATATCCATGGCTTTACAAAAGCACTTTAATTCCATTAGCCCCAGCCAGATGTGGCTGAAATTATGCTCAGCCTTATATACTTAATGGCTGCACTCCAGAGCATGGACACATAAACAGGTTTCTGCTGCAAGCTACAGCTTACCAAGGTCCACAAGCTGGTGCTGTTCATTGCCCATGGAACAATGGGAGAGCCTGGCTCAGGGCTACACTGCCGGCTCAGACGTCTTTGTAAAAATAAACCCTGGCAAAACTAAATGGGCACCATTATTAGAGAATGCAAGCTAAATTAATACCACTAAAAAACCCCAACCCCTTTTAAATCAAAATGTCTTATTTCAGCATTGCGTGCATGTTTTGGTACAAGTACTTTTCAGATTGAAATACCTAGCAAAGCTAATACCCAAGCCTTCCAAATCATGTAAATAATACCACTGGACCTAAATCCTAGGAACAACAGACACATTGTGTTACAGTGCACTCAAGCACACATTTACTACCCAAGTTAACAGCAGAGGAGCAGTGGAGGTCTCCAAGGCATTTATGAGTTACTCAGTTTACATACAGTTTATTTGCTCCAGCTCCGCTTTCTTTCTTTTGTGCTTTACCCCAGCAAAAATATACTATTTGGCAGGATGCAACCATTCACAAGTATGCATGTGAGGCCAGGAGAAAGGGAGTATGTGCCGATCCTTCGATTACACGCTCTGTTTTCATATCAAGCAGGCCAACACATCTAATTAATTCATATTCTCCTCCCGGAATTCAGACGAAGGTTGACAGGTAAAAATCTGGATTAGCTGGGAGCAAATTAGAAACTCTGGTTGATCTCTCTGGAGCCTTGGTTGTGCTGCATCTCTCACAAAGGTGCAAGCCAGAACTTAATGGGGATTTAAGTTCCTTCCCAACAAAATACTGCTATATGAAGGGGGGGGGGGAGAATCTTTGTCCACCTTTTAACTAAAATGAATACTGCCCAGGCTATTCCGATGCCTGTCTGGGAAGCTACAATGCTAACCTAAGGAAGACACACCAGGATTCAGACTCACAATGGCTCTTGATATCCTGAAAAGAGGTCTGGTGGATATTCTCTGCATATCAGCCAAGGAAACCTCCATGCACCAATATGTCAGGAGTAGGGCGGGTGATATTCCCTGGACCTCCTAAACTGGTTGGGCTTACTTATTGGTCTGAGCAACTTGGAGACTTCCTCTCACTGTAGACCACTTTTGCTTTGCTCCCTTTGTACCCTCCCCACATCTCATTCTCAACTGAACAGGAACCAGGTTGGAGGGCAACACTATACACAATGGTATGGCAGAACGAGGCTGGACAGCCCCTTCTTCATGATGTTCTACCTGAATACCTGTTGTTACACACTGACTATTTTCAGCCAGCTCTTCTCCAGAGTTTCACTTAGCCAGACACACTCTTTTTTTCCTCTCAGCTCCTTAGCTGCCAATGTCCAGCTGCTCTCTTAACTGCTGTTTTCCAGCCGTTTTTACCCAATGTTCTGTCAGCTTTCACTGGTCACTCTTAAGGGAGGGGTGGAACCTAGCCTGTCCGTCACACATTTTTTTATCCAAGACCAGCAATGACTGTTTTTATCGAAGACCAGCAATAACCACTGCTGGAAGAAAAAACAATACAAGACAGTGTTAGGGAAGAAGAGCATGGATGGGGGTGGGGTGGAGAACCAGCTCTCACCTCTCATCCCCCTCCCTGCACTTAAAACTTCCCCAGCACCCATTTACAGGGAGTGGTAGAATGGATTCTGTACAGGGCTGTGGAGCCAATACATTTAGTTTGGCCCTGACAGCAAGAGGCAAATCTGCCCACAATTTCAGTTCTAGGCCAAGTTCCCAGAGCAGGGTTTGGAGGTCTGACAGTGAGGCCTGCTCTGAGCCACAGAACTGAAAGCAGTGAAAGAAGAATTTGTATACCAGGAGGTCCTGTCCTTTTAAAGGGAAATTACTAAACAGGGAAATAATATTTATGTTCTGTTATTTTGGAACAATCACTACTCGTAAAAACCCATGGGGAGAGACTAGCAGTGAAGAACTGGGGGGTGGGGGTGGGGAGGCAGGAATGAAGAAATGATAAACTGGAAAACACTGGAGCAGCTGGATTAGAGGTGATCTCCTCTGAAAGTCAATACCAGTAATTAGCCAGGCCCATAAATTGTTGAAGCTTCATTTATGACAGAATGGGAAACTATAAAAATGATTTCACGTAAGAAAGCCAAACTTAAAAATCCAGCTGTCAGTAGCAATTTTCTAGAACATCCTCTTCTCTTTATCACATACTCATTAGAGTTAAGTAGATCTTTTTAAAAATAAAAATGAATAAATTTTAGAGAAAACCAAAGCCAGCTGCTTGGCAGCTAGGCAACACCCATTAATTGCTTGTCTTTTCAAAACACACTCCAGCCCTAGCCCAAATTATGTATATACTGACACCCGAGCTTGACTCTTGGTAGTCAAGTGTTTTGAAATACACATTTTAAATTAGTCTGTAAGACAGTGAAAGTTATTTGAAACTTAAACACTTTTCTTCTTGCTCAAAACCATTTTGCATAAGATGAATTTTAACCTGCCAGTCAGTCAGATTTTACTTGACGAAAGAGATAGCGGTGAATGGTCAAATTCTTACTTTGTTTATCCACTCTTCAGCCCTATTCAATCTCTTTAACAGACCAGTGCAAAAAAGTTAACACAAAAATTATGAGAGAGTTGGCAAGACACATTGATTTGAAGCTTTCATCTCCCCCCTATTTTTTTTAAAAAATATAATATATTGATGGATGTATAATATGACAGATGCAATAATAGTTGAAGCACATCTTGTGGCCTAACCTTCCAGCTAAATATGCAGATCTGCAAAGGGCTTGGGAACTCTCTCTTTTTGCCTAACACTTGGCACTGCCTAACCTTTCTATCCCTATGCCATAATGTCAACATGATGCATCTTGCTTCATGGCCTGCAATTTGTGTCTAGGTTACACTATATGAGTTTTGGCAAAGTTGAATTTTCCTGAAAAATCAGTTCATACTTACATAGGGCTGCCAAGTCAGCCCGGGGGGCGGGGGATCCCCCGCTACAGGGGTTCCCGATCCACCGGCCAGCATTCGGCTGGCGGGGGAAACCCCACCCCCGAAGTCGTCCAGCCTGGACGACTTCCCTCATGTAATGACGTCACCCAGAAGTGACGCCATCACGTTGGGGGCGTTGCCAGGGCGATGCTCTGGCAATGCCCCCAACGTGCTGACGTCACTTCCGGTGACGTCCCGGCTGGCAGAGGACTCCCCCCCACCGGTAAGCTCGAGGGACTTGGCAACCCTATATTTACAGTGCCGCAAAACTATGCACAACAAACTTGGCAGTAAGCTCCTTCCGTCCGTCCGTCCGTCCTTCCTTCCTTCCTTCCAACTATTCAACCCATTTGCCTCTTTACAAATGAAGGAGAACAGCTTTTTGCAGGGTATACTACAACGTGGAATCAAAACAGCCTAATTCCTAGCATTGGTGGGCACACTTAAGCCTGTTGCTTTCAAAGCATTTAGGTGTTCCTAGGTTTTGACAGGTTCAGGCTGCAAGACAAATACCTGGAATTTTATGTTCAAAATATGCTCTTTCTATATCCTGTTAAGACAACACAAGCAGGGTGACTAGGATCACAGTGGCAGGCCTCAGCAACACATTCACTATCGTGTGTCAACACAGCATCAAAGCTCCACAGCACAACAGGAGCTGAGGTCTTGCCTTTCTGCAAGGTTGTCAGGGCAACCCAAAACGGCAAAGTCTCACGAGAGTTCAGGAACTATTTTGATTGCCTTTAAACCCACTGAATCCAGTGGGTTTAGACTGGAATATTTTTTACACAAGATTACACTGTTTGTAACCTAATGGGCCTGTAATGTATCCCAGATGCATACAGAGACTGCAGGAACCCCTTTTTGGGGTGTGCAGGGGTTTTTGGGGCCAAATTTTGGCAGTTTTAGACCCCTGCCAGGGGGAAGGGGAAAATCAGATTTTTCTGCATTTCTGGAAGTTTCCCCAAATATGTAGAATCCTCCTCCCCCTATGCCTGGCCTTGAGATATGTAGATTTTACTATCTGGTTGGCAGCAAGGACTTTGAAACTAGATACGGTGATGCACTAGGACAAGCTGGCCCAAACAGAAGTTAAAAATAGGTATTCCTAAGCTTCTCTTGCTATTGTTTGATCTGATAATATCTTGGCTGGTTTGAACGAATGCTTATCAACTTAAAAACACTATATGTTCCCAACTCATAGCCTATGTCACTGCAGTGTTGTACAAATAGAATATACTCTGACTGACGTGCCTCAGAAACCCTTTCTGAGAACCTGGACAGAAATCTACTGTCTCCAACTAGCTTTAGTTAATGGGTCCCCTGCTGTGTTCTGCTACCACCACCCATTTCCTGCTCTCCCCAACCTATCTTGCAGCTACACTTAAAATAGGAGTAGAGATTTTGACCAAGCATCAAGCTGAGAGGAGGAAAGGACTTGAGGCCCTGGATCAGGTACCTTCCAAGTTCACTGAGATAAAAGCAGCTGCATTCCATCTGCTAAAAACCAAATATTTACCAACAAACAAAATTAAAATGATCACAAGGGTCTAAAACAAGAGGCCAATAACTTTGACACCTCTGTCCCAAGGACTCTTCTTGGCACTCCTAATTTCTCCAGTCTGATTACTGGTTTGCCAGTTAACACAAAAACTTTGCACGCATCAATAGTTAAGTCTTACTAACACACATGCCTCTCCTTTTCCACTGCTTCTTGCCAAACATCGTTGGATAGCATTTTTTCCTTCCTTCATAAAGCTTCTCCTTCATTCTTTTCCCTTAATTAGCAGCAGCACATGGGGCTTTCCCAGGAATTAAATTTGCTTTCTAACAAGAAAAAAATCCTAGAAGGCAACAAAGTATTCAACCATTCAAGTGTCTGATGACGCTTATGAAGCTGTCTGCCCAAACATGGGAAGCGATTTTTCCCCCCAGAGCCACACAGAATGGAGAGAAGCCTCATTGCAAAATGAATACGATTATCACCAAGTTCAAATTCTGTTGTGCTTCCAAAAGCACCACAGAATAAGTAGATTTTAGCCCTTTCTTTTATGCGTACAGAAACACACACAGCACTGGTGGGCCTTCTGGGTACCTTTAAAAATGAGAGCAACAACTAAGATAAAGTAATCATAGAGCATCAAGAACAGCCTCACAATTAAATAATTACTACCTACTTAGAGTTGCCAGCACAGTTGCCAGGACCCCAGTTCAGGCAGGGGTTCCCCTGGTTTTTCGGGCTTCTGTCTGCTGCTGGCCAGCTGGGGAAGCCCTGTCCCCAACCTGATGATGTCATGCAGAAGTGACACCATCACGACAGGATGTTGCATGGCAACACTCTACTTTCTGGGCAAAACTCTATGGTTTTAGGCCAAAAAACTCATAGAGTTTTACCCAAGATACAGAGTGTTGCCACGCGATGTCTCCAACGTGATGACATCACTTCCGCTTTCCACTTCCCCTAAGGTAGCAGAATAACACTGTGTATTCATCTTCACAATTTCCCTTTACTGTTGTCACCTTCCCTCTTCTGCTAGAAACATAAAATTGCTGTGATCATCTGGTGCACCTGTAGTGTACCAGATCTTCATGAAAGGGTTCTTGGTTGAAAGATCCTGCCAGAGAAAACCATGCACAATGTAAAGCTAAGGAAATCAAAGGTGTGGCTAGGTTTTAAGGGGAGGAAACGGCAATGTTTCTGAAAAGATGCTACAAAGCTTCCTTTTTTTGTTTGATCAGAGAAGACAGGGTTGGGGGCAAGGACCGTGGAAATATTTTGTTTGTAGATGTGACAGACTTCACGTTCCTGGGATCCAAGATCACTGCTGACAGTTACTGCAGCCATGAAATTAAAAGACACCTGCTCCTTGGGAGGAAAGCGACGGCAAACCTAGACAGCATAATAAAAAGTAGAGACATCACCCTGCCAACAAAAGTCCATATGGTCAAAGTGCCAAGTGCTGAAGAATAGATGCTTTCAAATTATGGTGCTGGAGAAGACTCTTGAGAATCCCCTGGACTGCAAGGAGATCAAATCAGTCAATCCTAAAAAAAATCAACCCTGACTGTTCCCTGGAAGGCCAGATCCTGAAGCTGAAGCTCAAATACTTTGGCCACCAAATGAGAAGGGAACACTCACTGGAGAAGACCCTGATGCTGGTTAAGATTGAAGGTCAAAGAAGAAGGGGACAGCAGAGGATGAGATGGTTAGACAGTGTTATCGATGCAATGAACATGAAGTTGAGTACACTCTGGAGGACGGAGGAGGACAGGAGGGCCTCGTGTGATGTGATCCATGGGGTTGCAAAGAGTTGGACTCGACTGTGAGACTGAACAACAACAACAACAGCAGATGTATATACTGTGTTTTTCTCCTCCACAGGGACCCAAAACGGCTTACAGCATGATTCTCTGCTTTTCCATTATGCTCACCACAGCGCTGCTGTGAGGTATTCTAAGCAGAAAAGACTGACTGGGCCAAGGTCATGCAGTAAGCTTTCGTGGCAAAATGGGGACCAAAACTGGGGTGTCCCAGATCCCAATCCAATGCTACACCATGCTGGCTGTTTTATACATAAGCACAAGAAATACGTGCAGGATGTAGAAGCATCAAAAAAGCAAAGAAAAGAAGAATCTGGGACAGATGGGTGTTGGCTTTACACAACTGTAAGAAGCTCACCTCATTAAAATGCTCCCCTCACTTTAGTCAACACCCTAGATTGAGACCAGGATGGAATCAAGAAGGATGCTTTGGTGCTTTCACACATGCCAAATAATGCAGTTTCAACCTATTTGCAAGTGGATTTTGATATTTCACACCGTAAAATCCAGTTGCGCAGTACACTGAAAACGGATTGAAAGTGTGTTATTTAGCGTGTGTATGAAAGTGCCCCTGTCTCTCAACAACGCTGTGCAAAGGGTAGAAAAACAATACTGAAGCAATCCAGAAAAAAAATATGACATTCCTAAATCCACTTGAACAGTGGGCATAAACATCCCTATATGATTCAACACAACTTTGGGATGCCTTTGCACCAGGTGCAGCTAATAATCATTTTGAAAGCAGCTGTTTTACCAGATTTTGCTCACACTGTCAACATGTGGGAGAATTCTCTGATTTGTCAGTACAACCAGATTAGCAATGAAATTTACATCCTGCATGATGATTAAAAATATTTGTTTACGACTCTGGAATTAACTGCTAAGTGGTCCCATATGTAGAAAAGAAACAACAAAAGGAGGAGAGAATGTATGCTTTTCTCTGATCCTTGGTTTAGCACTATTAGATTTATTAACAGTGACAAACTCTCAAGAACCTATTAAGCTGAGCTGTCCTGTTTTGTTTCTTAACAGAGTATGTGAGGAACTTCCGTTATTTATGTTTCCTGCATGCAGGACACAGCAATAATCTGGTTTTCCATTCCTTCCCCCCTAAAAAAAAAAGAGACTATGGGAAAAAGTTTAAAAAATAAAAATCCACTTAGTCTAGGATGAACACATCAGCATTAACCAAAAGGTATCTTACTACAGTGTGTATAGATTCAGGTGGGGTAGCCGTGTTCGTCTGAAGCAACAGAACAAAGTTTGTGTTCAGTGGCACCTTTGAGACCAACAACGTTTAATTCTGTGTATAAGCATGTGGGGGGGGGGGGGGAGGGATTCGCAGGCACACAAAAACTTGTACCCAGAATTAAACTTTGTTGGTCTTAAAGGTGCCACCGGACACAAACTTTGTCCTACAATGTGTATATTACCCACTAGGTAAACTGAGCATCTCACAATCCCGCTTAGTAGTGAGGAGATTTACCACTCCCTCACCTTGTAAGATTTCCCACAATTCTTTTGCCTTTTGCCACTTGTTAGGATGTTACCAAAAGCCCATAATACTCTGAGGCAAGCTTGGTCAACCGTGTCAACCTGCCGAGTGTTAAAAGAGTGGGTGTGTGCTTGAATGCAGGAGAAAACAATAATTTGTACTGAATCAGACAAATGGTTTACTGAGCTCTTCTGTTCACAGAGTGGTACGTTGTCAGATTCTTAACAATCTCATGTATGTCATCCTAGTGAGTAGCATCACTTTTAAAAGATGGATAGGTTTGTACTAAGAGTGCGCATAGTTGTCCTGTGAATCAACTTTACCATGATGAATCCTCATTAAGGTGCGTGGGAGGGAGAACTGGTGCGTGAAGAACATTACATGTTATAGTCAAAGAAGTACAGGACCTTACTTCTCTGGTCCTTTCTCTGCCTCTTAGTCCACTCATCTGAAATAACCTAGTCCTCTGTAAACACTCGAGAAAATAATATCTAGCAGGAATAGCAGCTCCCCTTCTCAGATGCTCTAGCCTCAGCTTCAGCGTTCCATAGAAATATTGAGATTAGCCAGATGAGTTTCAACAACAACCAGAAAACGCAATAATGAGAAAGCATTACAGACAAACTCATGACCCTTCAAAACATACGTGGACAAGGAGGCCCAAGATATAAAATGTAATTATTTCAAGAATAAAACAGAACAGGAGCCTTCTACTTCCACTGAAACCGATGAGACTTTCCAGCAGATATATTTGTGACTCAGATACAGGACTAGCTATTGGTATCTCATCCAGCTGTCTCCTCAGGTAATCTCAGAATGTTGCCACAACAACAGCTTGGAGTCAATAGCAACTCTTAAGCTTTGTCCTACTGGATAGAATACTAGAGACACAATTAGTGTTCCTTCTAAGCTGAGTTAGTGTGAGCTAGCTCAGTTTTTTAGCCTCCGGCTCAAACATTTTTGTCTTCGCTCAGGAAGGATGGTGCTAGAGCAAACTAAGTTATTCAGCAGCCAAATCGCTCACTCACAACTTTAATGCCAGGAGCTCACAAAGTAGAATTTTTGCCCACAAGACTCCACAGCTTAGAGGGAGCATTGGACACAATGAGTCTCCATCTGGAGCTCCTCGCTGCCCCCTCCATCTTCTTTCCTCAACTGTTCTTGGTATGTCCCGATTCTTCAAGATGGCAGGAAAAGCTCAGAGTATGGTATGGGGAGCAGAATTCAGCTTTTGTGAGAAATCAAGGTCTCTTTTTTAACACTTAAAAGGCCAAATTTTATTCCAGTCCGGGTGGTAGCTAAGATATAGTATATGGACAATACTGGCAGAAGTTTCAGAAGGCAGACGTGGCTGAGGAACTCCTGAGGATCAGAATGCAGTACTGTACAGGGGTATGTGTATGTGTGTAGAAGCCCAACCAGATATACCTACCATGGAATTTCAGACACATTATTTATTAGAATGGTGGAATTTACAAGACTGCGAAGGAACAAACCAACAGTTGTGCTTGTAGCCTTGGCCTAGATAAGAGTGACCCATCCCACCAATTCAGTCTCTCTACTGGAAAAACAACAGCCTTCACATTCCTTGATATTTATCAGCCATAGAATCAAAAACAAAGACATCTTGACATCCTTAGCCTGACAGAATTATTTACAAGTCACTCTGACCCCTTGTAGATCAGGAATAAAGCAAGACATGCCCCTGGAATTGCTTAACTTACTGGAAGTAGTTTCTTAGAGACCCAACACAGATTCATAGTTTCTGAGCTTTAAAATACCCTAGAAAATTGGGTAAATTGCTGGTCAAAATTTTACCAGCCTTTTATAGCAAACAGACATACAGAGTAATGGGCTTGGCACAACCCAAGCAGCTGCAATTATTTTTGAAGTGACCAATGACTCTGCAGAAGTGCAATGTCCAAGAACCTCTTGCAGTTACAAGGAGGATGCTTGGGTGCATTGTGCAACCCTGGATTACTCAATACAACCTCTTGAGCATGGTTCTGCAGCAAAGGTCAGGGCTGATAGCATTTCATCACCTCACATATCCTTGACAATAATCCTGTAAGCAAGACATTTGATAATCCCTTCTTTAACACTGGTTTTGCTCTACAACTACCCCAAAAAGCCATGGCTAACCTGGGAGTCAAACCTGTTTCTCCCAGGTCTATTTGCTACTTTTAAAAATAAAGCTTGAGAAATGCATTCCTAAGCACAGACCTACACATTACAGAGAACGGCAAGAGGCACATATTTTTGTGCGAAACGGGAATTCATGAATCTCACTGCTGCTAGTGAGGTCTGCAGGTCCCACTTTGGACACACAGGAATGGTTTGGCCACATGAACATATGGAACTGCCTTCTACTGAGGGTCAAATGACGTCTTGCACTTTACATGAGTTCGGCCCAAATGGCGTCTCTTGCATAAAAGTGCAGCAATAGTCTGATTCAGATTGGGACCATGGTGGGAGGTGAGGAGGAAAGAGGGGCTCCTGCATTCTCCCCTGTGCTATTTTGGGGAGCTGAAACAGCTCAGGGGCAGTGGGCAATGTTCCCTCTAAGCTGAGTTAGTATGAGCTAGCTCACAGTTTTTTAGCCTCCAGCTCACACATTTTTGTCCTAGCTCAGGAAGGATGGCTCCAGAGCAAACTAATTCATGCATAACTAAATGGCTTGCTCACAACTTTAATGCCAGTAGCTCACAAAGTAGAATTTTTGCTCACAGGACTCCACAGCTTAGAGGGAGCATTGGCAGTGGGTGGCATTATTTGTCCATCCAGCTGCTGCACATGTCCTGAATGCTGAGTCAGGTCACTGGTCTAGCAAGTTTAGAATTGTCTACTCTGTTTGGCAGCGGCTCTCCAGGGCCTCAGGTGGAGGTCTTTCACATCACCTGCTACCTGAGCTTTTAAACTGGAGAAGCTAGGGACCAAACCTGGGACCTTTGCTACGTGCAAGGCAGATGCTCTACCACTGAGCCCAGGCTTTTGGTCCTAATTCTTGTAGAACATGTATTATCATCCTTCTCCAGTGTCACCACCACGGGACAGCAACAAAGAAAATTCCGTGTAGGACAGTTAGTATTGGATTTGGTTATACTTCTGTAATAAGCATAAAAAGGAAGGGGAAACATCTGAAGTTATTTTTATGCCTCTAGCTCTTCTGGCAATTTATGCAATGCGAGGGTGGGTCTAGCATTGTCTGGAGTCTGTCAGTTTGGCCGCATAGCCTCATTTCCTTCTTCCTGTTGCTAGCAAAGTATGAGAAACTCCTGTTTACAATACTGGACCATCCTGTGTGACACACATCTCAGCTCCCCCCCCCCCCCCCCGCTTCCCTTTCATAGGCCACAGGCTTCAGCTATCTCCTCACCAAAGTCTACGAGGAAATTCCAGAACCCTATGTTGACCTCCAAGCAACCCAGGTTATATCCTATCGATAGTGTTTCACACTAAATACTCAGGATGAGGAAGGCATCGTGTTGAACATCCTCTACAGCACAGCTTCCAATGTGATATTCCTGCAAGCATGGGCTACCCTTTGGGCTTTGACAGAAGGGCCAGAACCACATCTTAAACTGATATGGAAACATATTAGCAGGGGTCCTTTCGAGCAGGAGCTCGGGAGAGCGCAGCTCCGGGAGTTGGTGCCAGCCCCCCCCCCTCGCGGGGGAATGCCTGCTTGTGTCATGGCTGCAGCAAAATGACCCCGTCCCCTGGAAAGGTCCTTGTTCCTCCGACCAGCCTTCTGAAGGCTTCAGCCACCACTGAAGCTATCCTCCCAGAACAGTGGCATTTCTGAGGCTTGGATTAGTAGCTGTCCCCTCTCTGCCAGCTCTCTCTCTCTCTCTCTTTCTCTCTCTCTCTCTCTTCTTTCTTTCTTGCCTTCTGACATACTTCCGGTGTTGTCAGGTGGTTTATCATATGCAAATAAGTTATGCTAATGAGCTCCTGCACCCCTTTTTCTATGAAATGACCCCTGCATATTAGCCTCCCTTATACTAAACGAGACCACCACTCATTTATCCTAGCCTTGTAAATCCAAAATCCAGTTTATTCCCTAGAGATGCCAGGGATGGAAACCAGGACCTTCTTCTCCCTCCGAGGCATGAGCTCTATTGCCCCTTTTTAGGTGTTACTCTTATGGCTGGGGCTTCCCTTTTATATTAAGGCAAAGAGAACATTCATACGGGTGAGGATTCTGCATCTATTTCAGGTGCCACTGCATCAGAACAACTGAGTCTCACATGAACACAGGGGGACACTTTTAGCTTTTTAAATCAATACTGCCATTTGCATTTTGCATAGACATTCCATTCACACTTCTCCTGCAAGAGACCACAAGGCTAAAATGTCTGGGAAATCTTAGAAAGGGACATCATTTGAATTTATTGGAGATTCATGAACTTCCATGCAAAAGTTCCCTGCAACATTTAACAGCCTCTCCTCTCATAAAACCGAATGGCTTGTCAAAAGACTGGCAAAAGAGAACAGGAGAATGTGTCGACCTATTAATCTTCTCATGCCCAAAGTACTGATAAAACCCCCATCAACCTGTACACAGCCACTTCAGAAATCAGACCGAAGTGGGACTTAGCAGAATGACTGCGAGTAATGACTTTCAGACACATCTGCGTAACATGAATTTTTGCCATTCCCTGGGAATGAAAGCATGTGCAGGGAACCACAATCCAGGCTTGTAAATAGCTACTCACCAGCACTAGAGCAGATGACTTGCAGGGTGGGCAGCGGAGAACAGAGCAAGGCTGTCCCCTGCCTCCTTGGCCACTCAGCCAGCTGCTCCTTCCTCAACACCACTACCCACTCGTTTTGGAAATGGAGGTGGGCAAAGCGTAACATGGTCAAATAACACCCAGTTCAATGTATACAGTGTATGCAGGAGTGGCAGCGTCGATTTTCAGGTTTTAATCGGGAAGTCAAGAGCATGGGTCAGAGTCTACATATATCGAACTAGCCCCATTCAAACATTAAGCCCCTGTACGGATAGCTGGTGGTAACAGGTAACTTGCAAGATACCCCCAAAGGCAACATTAAGGGACCTAGAAGTCAATTAGCTAAGGTGGAGGTCAATGAACAGCCCAGGAACAAGCTCACTGGCCAGATGCATGCCAGATTCATCAGACTGTGAGCAGATGACAGATGCTCATGCACCAAAAGCCCTCCACAGTCTGCTTGGCTATTATCCTCTTTCCCAAATAGCACTGCAAATGTAACCAGAGCTTGAATCTCCCCACTTCTGGGAATTTCTTGATCCAGCAGAGACTCTCTCTGGATCCCACTTGCTCATGACAGAAAATGCATTTGTAATTGATGACCGTGATAAGGTTACAACCACTCAAACCGCAAGCTCTGCACTTAGGGAAAAAAAGAAAAAGCAAAGCAAATCCACTATTATTGCTAGATGAGGTGTAAGCCGAAACCTTGAGGCATACGGCTAACAGGCAAAACATTTCATCTCCAGAGAGCTGAGGGAAGAACTTCAGCTGAGCAAGGTCATCTCACAAGATCTCCTTTAATGCCCAGGGCTATGAACAATCTAGATCACTTGACAACCAGGAAACTATTCAGGGCTAGGGTAGACCATAGTCTATGTATTACACAACAACTCAAGTGTAGTTGCACAGGCTCCCTCCCTCCCATGGGCATACAGCTATACCACAGGGCCATTTCAGATCAGGACAATGAAATCAGGGAACGGGTCAAACTCCTCTCCTCCGTTTTGCTATCCTGAGCCAACACGCAGCCTTGTATGGCTCTTGCTTTCAAGGGAAAAAATATATATTCACAAATCTCCCAGAATTTAACCCAGTTAGAGCTTCGCTGTGTAGTCAATGGGCTGTGGACTGCAACCCAGATTGTGATTTCTGATGTGTTAGTACACACCTATCTCTCAGACACACATACTCATCTTCTATATTTTCCTTCAGATAGTGTCTGCTCTGCAAATCTCCCTATAGGTCTAAATGCACCCAACATCAAAAATGTAACTGATGCATTTTATACCATTGTGGACTGCCTTAGGGGCACTTTGTTAAAAGGTTTTAATATATATATATATATATAATATATATATATATATATATATATATATATATATATATATATATATATATATAATAATAAATAAAAGCAGTTTTGGTAATGAAAGGAGAGACCCACTTGGAGAGAAAATATGAAAATTTTCCATTTGAAGTGTTCTGCGCTTATTGCTTTTTGAAATGCATGTCACTTTGCTGTTAAACAGACATGCATTGTCTATGGGGGAGGGGCCATGGCTCAGTGGTAAAATCATTTGCTTGGTATGCAGAAGGTCCCAGGTTCTCCCTGGCACCTCCAGTTAAAAGGATCAGGGAGGAGGTGATATGAAAGATTTCCACCCAGAGACCCCGGAGAGCTGCTGCCAGTCAGAGTAGAAAATGCTGACTTTGAAGGACCAATGCAGTATAAGGCAGCTCATGTGTCCAAGGTACACAGCAGCTTGGAAATGGTGCATTTGTGCAGGGGAGGGGGTCCTTGATTACAGTGAAAATCTGGAAACAAAATATGGAATACACTTCAATGGCACATAACTTCTTGATCACAGTGATTAGGGATATGTTTTTGGGTGATGTCTGGATAGCATTTCTCATGCTACCGGTCTAGCAGAAAATCAAATGCAAGCACCTCTTCTTCAGAGACTAAACTCATTAATTCTGCTGTGCAGCTTCTGAAGCCTGTAACAGGCCCAGAAAGTGCAGCTCAACAGTTTAGGTTATCTATTTATATTTTATGAAAGGGGGAGGGCAGGAAAGTTACATTCTGACGCTGGAAAATTGAGCCTGGATCCAGCTTTTCTGCTGGTTAAAATAGAACAGAAGAAGAAGAAGAGATTGGATTTATACCCCGCCCTTCACTCAGTCTCAGAGCGGCTTACAAACTCCTTTCCCTTCTCCTCCCCACGAAAGACACCCTGTGAGGTAGGCGGGGCTTAGAGAACTCTTTCCAGAACAGCTGGTACAGAGCTATGGCTTGCCCAAGGTCATCCAGCAGCTGCAAGTGGAGGTGTGGGGAATCAAACCCGGTCCTCCCATATTAGAGTGCCTGCACTTGACCACTGCACCAAACTGGTGGAGCGGTCTCCTTCGATCACCCCAAAAAGCTATGAGGGCATCACAGGGCCTGCAGGGACAAAAACCGGATGGGATGGGCCCCATAATAAGGAAGAGAATTTGGCGAGAGTGAGTAGAAAAACTGGCTGGATCCAACATAGTTTCCCCATGTAGAAAACTAATAAACATTAAAATGAACAATAAAAACCACAGCACAAACAATCTTGGTATAAAAATACTGTAAGCTATGTCTTAAGTTTGTTTCCATAAAGAGGTCAGACAAAGCAACCAATGAACTTCTTGAAGGGGCCACGATCAAAAAGTCTCTGCTCTTTCCCACTAGTGCCTGATCCTCGAAACTGGACATGCTAGGAACTAGACCTGGGACTTTCTACATGCCAAGTGGATACTTGACCACTGTGATACAGCCTCTCCCAAGTTTTTTGGGGAAGGAGCCATAACTCAGTGGGACAACACATTTTTTGCAAGCACCACATCAGTACCAGACATTTTCAGTTAAAAGGCTCTTGGTTTTCAGGCAGGGCTCCTAGACTGACAGGCCCAAACTGGCCCAGGAGACTGACAGGCCCAAACTGGCCCAGGAGAGGGCAAAAGTTTAGTATGTTTTAATAACTGTTATATATAAAAAAAGTTTACTATGTTCAATTGTGATGACAAACAGCAAATCTTGGAGTTGATAGCATGCATGGGTGTTTAAAAGAAGGATGTATACTTGTCTGGATGCAAAAAAACAAGCTCTTTCAAAACAGCACTGAAGAAGGGCAATAAATAAAATTTTATTTCCACATTATTAATTCACTATGAATAACTATGGCTTTCCCCCCTTGCCCCGAAGCAAACTGGGCACATTTAAAGAAAAAAAATTACAAGAGTACCAATATTAACAACCATTGATGAAGACATACTTTAAAGGAGGATCAGTAAAGAAACACCCTTAAAGAAGAACACTCAGCCTCCTAGACAATTAAGCTAAACGCGATACATCTAATTGACTGCTCTTCAGGTAGAGGGGCTCCATTAGCTTAATGGAAACATGTTCTTCACAATGATGCCATAAGAGCCCCATTGGCAGGTCGGTGCGAAGGGAGGGAGGGAGGGAGGGAGGGAGGGTGGTACCCAAGGTAGCCAGACAACAAAAAGAATTTGTTTTCTGTTTGTGCTGGAAATGCGAGGGATTGTTTATGACTGGCAGGGGGTGCTGCTCCTTGAAAGGGATCAAAGGTTCGCCGCATGACATCATCAGCCAGGGCACCACCGGCTTGGTGGGGGGAGGGAGGCATCTGGCTCCTAGGAGCCACCAGACTAATTATTGAAAACTTCAAAAGGGGACTGGGAGCTTCCTTCTCTTGGGCACTAAAAAAGGAAACAAACAAAAAAATCACACACCCTAATTTAACCCTTTCATCTTTGCCCTCCTCCTTTAACATCCCCCAGTACAGGGTTCCAAGTTGCTCTTGCACAGATGAATACCATGATCACTGAGAGCGTTTTGGCATGAAACTGCGGCGGCGGGGGGGGGGGGGGGGGGGGATCTAATCTAAAACACATTTCAAGGAAAGCTGCCCACATGGCTTCGGCCAACCAAGGATTCGTCTGCTCTTTTTCCTCGGAACTTTAAAATTACCTTCACTTGAGAAAACAATGTCATTTCCTCAGTCAATCTCACCGGTGAGGATTTTTTTGTTTGGAAACACAGATCAATTGCCCAGATTCTAATATGCACAAAACGTTTCGCTTCAATGAAAAGGAGAAGACCGACTGGAAGAGCAAGAATATCGCGCAGCTTCCCAGGCGTAAGGGAGGAATTCCAAACACCGCCGTGGAGAAATCCAGGCGGGTGACACAAACCAGACCCCTCCACAGACGCGCCAGGGCCTCCGCAGCAGGAGGAGGCGATCCCCGCCCCCCCCCCCCCCGCAGCCTTTTGCGCCTACGTGCCGAGATAAGGGTCTCCCCCCGACGGCCCGCCTTTGCCCTTTCGACTCTACCCGCCCGAGACCCCAGTCCCAGATTCCAGCAGCTGCGCCGCCCCCGTCCGAGCAAAGGCTACGGCGGTCTAATCGCCCCATCTCCGGGAAGGAGCTGCCGCCTCCTGCGCCCCGGCTGGAACCTCCCCAGAGCCGGCTCGGCGCTCCCGCAAGCGGCTCAGGGCAGTGATCCCCGCCGCAAACCGCAGCCTCAACTTTGCTTCCCGCCCCCTCAGCCCACCCCTGCGTGGGGAAGGAGAGTGCCCGTGGGGCTCTCCGCCGAGGAAACGCGTCCCGGACGCGGCTGCCTCCCTCCCCACGCATCGAGAGCCAGACGTTGCCGACTTCTCTGCCTCGTCCCCCTTCCCTTTCAAGCGCTGCTTTCATCGCTAAAACTCACTTTTGCACCGCGTGAATGCTGGAGAGCGGCTCATCTGAGCGCGTACAGAGCGCCGCGGGCGAACGCCTGGCCCTGAAGCGGCGCCGCCAAAGGCACCGCGTCCTCCCCAGCCTAGGCATTTCAAGGTTACACACGCTCAAGAAGAGCGGCCGAAGCAGCCGCGGGGGGGGGGGGGGGGGGGGAGGTCACATCTACAGGGCCCCCCACCCAGCCGAGGTTGCCACCTCTGTAGCCCCCCACAGTCGGGGGATGTTCTGCAGGGGGGGGGGGGGCCTGCCCCAGCCACGTGAAGCCCACTTACGCGTCAGAATCATGATCTCCCGCTTCTCTTGGCACCTGGAAGGAAGACGCGGCGCGGCCAGCTGCATGCAAGGAAGCGTCGTCGTCCCAGGATCGCTCCTCGGGGCAGCGCCTCAGCTCATCGCTGCCGCCCTCCGCCGCCGAACGCCGCCCTTCGTGCGCTGCGAGCCCTTCAGGCGCCAGGCAGGCAAAGGCGGCGGCCGCTACTCCTGCTGCTCCCCCTCGGGCGGCTCCGGAGTCTCCTAGCCGCCCGTGCCATGGCCCCACCTCCCCTCTCCGCTCTTCCCCCGGGTTCCTTCCCGTCGAGGAAGTGCCCCCAGCCAGCCGCCGGGCCCACCCCCGCCGCGCCGCTCCGAGGAGGAGAAGATCCGGGATTGGGAAGCCGCCGGGCGCCTCCTGCGCAGCAAGCCCGCTTTGCCCTTTCCCCCCCTCCGGTTACGAAAAAAACTTCTTCCAGTGGGCGCTCCCGTCTATAATAA
The DNA here is from genome assembly GCA_029233225.1 of Lepidodactylus listeri. Classification (NCBI taxonomy): domain Eukaryota; kingdom Metazoa; phylum Chordata; class Lepidosauria; order Squamata; family Gekkonidae; genus Lepidodactylus; species Lepidodactylus listeri. The sequence goes on along the minus strand of JARCFY010000009.1, from coordinate 82,904,425 downwards.
ACTTCAGCCCGCCGCAGACCCAACGGAGGCCACGCCCACTGCCCACCCGGCCTTGGGTGCCTGCAGCCCACCCTTCCAGGTCGCCGGGCTTTGCTCTCGCTCTCCTCTATTGACTGTATCAGCCTTGATTTTTTAAAAAATAATAAAGCCTTTAATAAAAGCCGATCACAAGGAGGACGCTGTTGCCTGCTGCCGAATAAGCATATATGGGAGCGCAACTTCGTTGGGAACTCCCACAGAAATAACTGGAGCTTTAGGCTCTGCCTGCAAGTTAGGTTGCCACCTCCGGGCTGGGAAATACTTGCGAGATTTTGAGGGTGGAGCTTGAGGAGGGTGGGGTTTCAGGAGGGGAGAGACCCTCAGCAGGGTATAGTGCTCCAGAGTCCACCTTCCACAGTGACCATTTTCTCCAGGTGATCTGATCTCTGTTGCCTAGAGATCAAATAACAGGAGATCTAGATCTCCAGCTACTACCTGGAGGTTGGCAACCCAAGCCACAAGGGTTAATATTCTTTCTCCCCCCCATCTCTTGTGTATTTGAGGGAAAGCAAACGTCACCTAGTTCAACAGGGTTTATGTAATCTTAGGATCATAGGTGTGCAGTCTATTTTGATTTCTAGCTCTCCCCCATACCATCATGTTGCCAACCTCCAGGCAGTGGCTGGAGATCACCTGGAATTATAACTGATCTCTAGGCTACAGAGGTCTATTCCCCTGGAGAAAATGGCTGCTTTGGAGAGCAGCGTCTATGGCACTACACCCTGCTGAGGTTCCTCCCCTCCCGAAACTCTGCCTTCCCCAGGCTCCACCTCCCAAATCTCCAGGCATTCCCCTACCCAAAGCTGACAACCCTACAGCACTCATCAATTTGCTTAGTACTTCCAGACTGCAGTTCTAAGCATGCCCCACCTCCCCTCTCCGCTCTTCCCCCGGGTTCCTTCCCGTCGAGGAAGTGCCCCCAGCCAGCCGCCAAAAGTGCCCCCAGCCAGCCGGGAGGTGGGAGTCAGTCCCACTGAACTCAATGGGATTTACTTCTGAATATACATGTCCAGGATTGCACTGTTAGCCTGGCTAATGCCTTACATTACCTTCCTTAACTGAACTTGCACATCAAGATGGGCGCATCAGTCTCCAGTACTGACATATTTATTACCTATGTTGTTCCTCCTCCAGGTGAACCCGAACAGATAATAACCAGAAACAGAGTTTGTCATTCTTTTGATCTGTTAATAAACATCTTCACTATTTTGCATGCTAATTTAACAAACCACGCCTCTGTAGAAAACTATGATTTGTAATTCCATTTCATTGTCTGACAAAGTGTGCATGCACACAGAAGCTCACATCTTGAAAAAAACTTTGTTGGTCTTAAAGGTGCCACTGGACTCTAACTCTGAACTTGCATGTTACATGGGGCTCAAAGTGGTTTACGACAAAAATTCAGTACGTTTTACAACCAATTACATTATAAAACCATTAAAATTCCATACTAACATTCAAACATAAATATTTGACGACATTTTGAGTACAAGATGGCATATCTAGCATTCAGTTTGGGGAGAGAGAAGGGGGGGAGGGTGCTGGGCAAATGTGAAGAACCATCGCTGGCCTCAGCTAAAGGCCTGGCAGAACATCTCTGCCTTACATACCTTGAGAAACTTTGATAGGTCAGACAGGGCACAGATGTCATTCGGCAGAGAGTTCCACCAGGCTGGGGCCAGAGCTGAAAATGCCGGGTATCTTTCGGGCCAGGAAGCACCAGAAGATTCTTATCTGCTGATCTTAATGCCCTTCGGGGGACATATTGGGAGAGGCGATCCGGAAGATATGGAGGTCCCTGACCGTTAAGGGCTTTAAAGGTAAGCTTGAGCTGGATCATACCCATATTCATGCACTGGGATACGGGAACTATGATATTAGAGTACTCCCAACTTTTCTCCATTGAAGGCTATATCGTGCAACTGTTTTGCATGGCACTATGTGAGTAGAGGTACTTCTAGAAGATCACTTCTGGGTATTTAAAAAAATGAATTGCATAAATTGGGATCTAGGTGTGTGGTCGAGCAATCACAGAAGTACTTTACCCGGAGAAGAAAACGCCATATTCATTCAGCATCTGATCTCACCCCCTCAAAATTGTCGGGCGTATCCCCTCTAAAATTCAAAACCATTTCAGAGCTTGTTTTTTTAAACAACTTTTCAAAATGCTGCTTGAGCTCTGATCCTGTTAGAGACCACAGCGCGGGGGAGGGGGTCCTCCATAGGATCAGGACTCTGAGGTATTTTTTTAAAAGTTTTTTTTTAAACCTTCTAAAATGGCACCGCATCAGCATGGCAGACTCAGGGATGTGGTCTTGTCTAGTTTGGTCCTAAGGCTCCCCTCCATTCAAAAATAATACAACTATGGATAATTCCTCCACAGAGATATGGCCAACTTCTGTCTTCTCAGCTGTCACTCTCTTCGCCACTGAAAGGTCAAAGGGCCAGACATTATGCGTGCTTCACATACTGGCCCCTGTGCAACCCCTGGTCAAACTCCGCAAGAAATCTGGTGCCCTCTGCTGGCAAGGGCTTCCCAGTCAGTGAGCATGTGTGCTCAAGCCCAGCATTGTTTTCAGTTCTGCTCGGTTCCATCTTATATTTGTGGTGCATACAAAACCCAAAAGAAACTATTTTTCTTTCAATTAATGTGTACACCCGGAATATATTTACTTAGGCTTTGTTTATTTGCTTTTGTTTTGGCTGTCAGGTTGCAAGAGATTTATGGTGACCCCGTAGGGTTTTCAAGGCAAAAAATGTTCAGAGGTCGCTTGCCATTGCCCTCCTATGCACAGCAGCCCTGGACTTCCTTGGTCTCCCATACACAAATACTAACCCGGGCCAACCCTTCTTAGCTTCTAAAACCTGACAAGAGCAGGCTAGTCTGACTCATCCAGGTTAGGACATTTACTGCTTACTTATTTGAATATTGCTGCAAATATGCATTCTTTCTTCCCATTGATTCTCTCTCATCTTTCCTCCAAGGAGATCAGTGTGAGTGATCCTTTTTTTGTCCCTCACAACAACCCTACAAGGTAGGTTAAACTCAGACGGAATGACTGGTTCAAGGTCACCCATATGAGAGTCAGGGCCCCAGCAGGGACTCCAACATCAGCCTTCCTAAATCCAAGTTCCTCCTTCTAGTCACTACTACGCCACCCAGACTCTAGAGTCTTTTGAGAAAACCATCTACAGTTGTTGCATAACACCCGGCTTTATTCCCCTGGAGCTAGAAAGAATTAAAAACACACACACACACACACACACACACACACACACACACGTGTGGAGAGAGCTCTCTCACCTTTGTACCGCTTAAGAGAAGCAAAACAATGTCAAAAATCCACACCTGAATTTTTGCAGCGTGTCTCATTGGATTTTGCAGCGACATGCGTCTCTACAGCCCCACCTGCTTGTTGGCTCAGTCCCTAATCCACCCATTCCTATGCTATGGAAATTTACTAAACACTGGTTATCGGTTCCTTGCTATGTACTCATAAACCTTTGACTCATAGTGATGCTCCTGGGAAACTTGAGTCTGATTCATAAGGCAAACAATTTTTTTTGGGGGGGGACTGCATACTTCACACATAATTTATCTTTTAGGGATTTGCCAGTCCTAATCTGACAAGTAAAGGATGAGAAGAGATGCCTCCCCTTCAATTCACGCATGTAAAGCAACACTTTTTGTTCCAGTACTGTAACTTGTTCAGAACCACTGTGACAACATGACCTGATTAAATCTAGGAATTCCGGTGATTGATTATCTGGGTCAATTTTGCGAATTTTTGTGTCGTCTCTAAACTGCAGAACTCGCAAAACTGGCCACTGTATTCAAATGAACGAAATTCCAGTCGTCCCTCGTGGTGGGCGAGCGCCACTCATTCCGATTTGGAAATGGCTTGGAATGTAGACGCTGTTTGCATTTAGAAAAAGCTTCTCTGTATGCTAGCAAATCTATCCCAGTCTGTAACATCAGCACATGCTGGGCCGAGATGGCACTCTGCACGGGCACATTATTGCATTGCCTCCTGGGAACTGCAGTTTGGTCACCGGCATTAAAGTGAGCGTGGATGCCCCCCTTTTCTCTGCAGTTGCATCACATGAAGAGAAGCATGAGACGGATTTAGAGGAGGAGAGGAGAAAGCATGCACAGAATCTTATCTTTCCAAACTGCAGAAGATTATGTATGGGGAAACAGCACTCGATTAATACAGCCAAGCATTAAAACCAGGATTAATGCTGAACCAGATTCTCAGCTCTATCTCCCTGCTTCTTATTAACTCGGAAGTACCCTTCCACCTTTTCCAGTTTGGTGTAGTGGTTAAATGCACGGACTCTAATCTGGGAGAACCGAGTTTGATTCCCCACTCCTCCACTTGCACCTGCTGGATGACCTTGGGCAAGCCATAGCTCTGTACCAGCTGTTCTCTCAAGGACAGTTTGGGAAAGAGCTCTCTCAGCCCCACCTACCTCACAGGGTGTCTGTTGTGGGGAGGGGAAGGGAGAGGAGTTTGTAAGCCGCTCTGAGACTCCAAGTGAGTGAAGGGCGGGGTATAAATCCAATCTCGTCTCTTCTTCTTCCAGCACCAAGACCTACATTTAACCCCAACCCATAAAGTTAGACCCATTTTTAAAAAGAAGGTACCTGTTTATTCTTTCCCCCTCCTCTAGCCTTTCTCTCTCTCTCTTTTTTTAAACATTAAACAGTGTCAGTACCACTGGTGTGACCCATTTCAGGTCGTGGTGGGATCCCTTTCTCAGTCCTGACGCACTAACTGACTATGGCCAACTTTGGTCTTGTTATTTAGCACATTCTTTACAAATACGAATCGTCCGCATAATGGTAATCTAATCCAGTTGCTCCTGCTGTTGTCCTTTCCTCTGTTCACACCATTCCTGAAGGATTAGTTCATAGAATTCAGAGACTACTGGGCCATATGCAGATAGCTGCAGAAAGTCTTGGCTGCCAAACAAGAGGTAACTGCTGAGCAAATTGCACAAAAAAATGCATCCAAACTACAGAACTGCAGTTATCATTTTGCCTGGGAAAATCTAATGTACACCCCCCCCCTCCAAAATAAGGGAAAGAAAGTGCCCTGGAGCAAGTTCTTTCATCCCCCCCACCCCCCAGCACTTAACTATAGAGAGTACAGTTCAGGATTAGGGAGGAACAATTCAAGATCAATGCCAGGGTGTTTCCCAGTTGGGCACTGGGATTGCTGACTTTTACATTCCCCCCCCCCCCCCTTCTGTCTGATGCATGCATTGTTAGTGGCAAGGCTTCATTGTTACAACATAACACAAGGTACAGCAACTCACAAAATAGGCATTAATTCACAATAGAAAAGAAAGAAAAGCCTTTAAGGATCATTGGCAAACTGGCAACTCTGATTTGGAGCAAGGGTCCCTAACATATCAGAATTATGCCACTGATTTTTAGCCTAAGAGATAACTTACACAACTACTAATTTTTGTTTCTGTGACAGGGCTTATCTTATATCCTACAATATTTTGACACTATCGGTGGACAATTGAGGGACCCAAGGGGTTGCTTGGTCCCAGGTTTCATTTCCAGTGTTCAAACCATCTCCCTTCTTTAATTTGCATTGGTTGTCCCAAATATATGATTTTAGAGGAGGGGGGGGGGTGCCTTTCATAAGAACTTGAGAGAAGCCAGTGTTGGATCAGGCCAATGGCCCATCCAGTCCAACGCTCTGTCACACAGTGGCCAAAAATACCAGGTGCCCTCAGGAGGTCCATCAGTGGGGCCATCAGTGTCTTTCACAAAGGCAAAGTGATTAAAAAACAGAGACCCAGCACAGGCCCCCTGAAAGAGTACAGCCTTACAGTCTCTATGGACCCATTCTGGCAGGCCACAAATCAGATAACTTGATCCATTCAGAACCAGCTGATTGAACAAAAGGATGGCCATGATTAATCATGCCAAAGATTTTGTACCATTTTTTGTACAATCACCTTGCAAATCATGGTGAAGGCCTTGTAAAAAAAGGGAATGCCTCTTAATTATTATGGTTATTTTAAGAGTGCACCCAACGTACATACCTAGAATGTTGGAGTTTCTATGAAAACATCTTTACCACATTTTGTCCACATGAATGTTTTCTCTTCAGGATTGATTGGAGGGGAACATTTCCATATGTTCAGGTTAGAAACCAGCCGTATACCACACTGATTGGTTGGGGTTTGTTAATAAGGACACCTGTGAAAAACATAGTGAAGGAGGGCTGAGGGCTCCGTGCAGGCCAGATCTCATCAGATCTTGGAAGCTAAGCCGGTTTGGTCCTGGTCAGTATTTGGATGGGACACCACCAAGGAATACCAGGGTTGGATGGGGAGGCTAGCAATGGCAAACCACCTCTGAATGTCTCTTGCCTCGAAAATCCTATGAAGTCACCATAAGTTGGCTGTGACTTGGCAGCAAAACAAAACAAAACAGTACCAGGGATGTAATAAGATCAACTGAAGCTACTTTTGGCATGAGTGTGCCCCTCTGATAAAGATATTAATGATATTTCACTCACTTTTTGATCACAGAGGGGGTGAAACCAATTTCTATGGCTACATTCAAGGCACAAGAGTCAGCTTGAAGCATTTCTCTCTGTCCTTTCAAAACTCATATGATAAGAAAGCAGTGCCTTTAATAAAACTGAAAATTACTACTTTTCTAGCTTTTGCGAGGGGTCCGGATTTGATTTTAAGTTATAGGGTCGTTTCATATAACTATTACTCTGAGGTGAAATATCATTTCAGGTGGAGTGTTTCCCTCCGAAAGAAGTGATGTGAACTGGGCAGTGGATTCTGGGTCTTGTGATATACAGGTATGGGATTATTCCAACACAACTTTCTTATTTCTTAAGGTAGCTTTGGGCAGTGGTATGAATGTTAGTTACTTTGGCCGAGGACAGACTGCAGATCTGCCCCGGGACAGATGCGGGGCCAAAAGCCCCGCGGGAAAAGCAGCCCGGTGCGGCCCGTCCGCACTGGCTGCGATGTCCCGGGGAGGAGGCGGGAAGGAGGCGCGCGGCCGCGGGGCCGTTCAGACTTCCGCCCCCGCTTCCGGCGTGCTGCCGACGCATCCACACTGCCAGGAAGCGGCAGGGATGCGCGGCCGGAGAGCCGGAGACCAGTTTAAAGTGGTCTCCGGCTGAAGCGGAAGGACGGCGCCTCGTGGACGGGTGAGTCCGCGCTGACGCCGGGGGGCAGATGCGGCAATCTGAACGCCCCCTCTGCCCCTCTGCTTTAGAAGCGGAGGCAGAGCGGGGCAGATTGCCAGTCTGATCTCAGCCTTTATCAACTTAAAGTTCTAACTACATGTCAATCACAAAATATGTGTTACAGACAAATAATTGGATTAGATGAGTGAGACTTAGTTCAAATCCTTGTTCAGTCCTGAGGCTCACTGGGTCAGCTTGGGCAACTGACTGCTACTTCTAAGCCTTATTTCATGGGGCCATATCAAAGATCTTTATGCAGTGAATTATACATGTGGACAGTAGACAATGCACGTTTCCTTGACTCAAAAGTGCCATGGGTAAGGAGTGGTAAAACCTATGTCAAGTATGGCAAGCTTACGAACACCTTGTTGTATGCGGTGGCAAGAACCACCACCAGTGGATCAGGAAGGAATTATTGTAAACTGGAAGAGCTCTTTTCTCCTTCTAGTCCAATAACATGTGACAAATGATGAGGATTGGCATATATTGGAAGGTGGTGTACTAAATTTCTTTATTTGCTGGCTCTCTTAGGATTTATTGTGTTTTGAATGGTGACTCCTAAACGTTTTCAGCATTGCTCCATATGTGTGGGTGTGTGCATACATACTTATGTGCAGTGGGGAAAGGATCACACAGTATTTCAAAGACTTCAGAAATACTTTTGCAGGGCTCATTTTAATCCCAGCAAAATTTGCATTCTTTCTAATGCTCTGAATCTTTACTTCCTTCTCATTATCAATTCTTGGAGGCATCCAGCCTCCCTGAATAGCCAAAGCAAACAGATAAACAAAACTGACTCAAATGTCAGTTTTGTATTGCCCATCCCAATCATCTTCAAGGGACATTCTATTTAAAGTAAGGATATTTACAAAAGAGAGACACTGTGGCCTGTCTTGTGTCTCAACAGAGCTGAAAAAGCACAGTCTTTAAATTGAGGGCACAGGCCAATCCGTGAAAGAAACTTAATGATCATATACTGATTTAGGGGTCATTCCTATTGATAGAAGTAAGATACTTTCTAAGGTTGGTAGCCTTGTACACAATCCAGTCAAAGAGTTCAAGATGGGTAGCAAAGCATCTGTGAAGGTTTGCCCGGCAGGCACAATTATTCACTTAAATAGGTGTATTCTCTTGTTTTTAACTGCATTTACATGATGGGAACTGATCATAAGGACCTCATTGTCCCCTTTTCGCTCTAATGTCCAAGTGCCCCAGTTGCTAGCTGTGCTATTTCCATTTCTGCCTCTTTTAAACAGCAGGATACAGAGAACTTGCAAATTTGTGGCAGGTCATCTGACTTATTGACACAAACCCGAGATTGTTAAGATGAGCGCTGTGCTAAATGTTGGTATAACTATCCTCTCAGCAAAGAGCATGACAGATTACAGAGCTCCCTCATTAGGCACGAGATACTAGGCCCCTGGCTATGGCCTGGGTTTCAGTGTGGCCTTTGGTGATTGGATGTGGTGAGCCTGAACTCTGGAGAACCTCTCTGCATTTCATACTTCGTCCCTCAAAGTGGAAGCGTGGTTCAAATGTTTAAATATTTTTCTTCGTTGGCTGTTAATAAATTTCATTTGATAATTAAAAACAATAGGGGGATGCTGGAAAACTAGCAAATTATATAGAGATAAGCTTCTCTGCTGAAAGTATTTCTCACAGAAAAAATGAATAGCTTTCTGGCAAAGAAGGTTCAGCGGAAGGGAGGTTTATTCCAGTACAGTATTTTGAAAACAGATGGTCTATGAGCCTAACCAACATGTGACACTTAGGGCTTAATCTGAGGCAACGCTCACATGGACTGAGGTAGGGTTGCTGGCTCTAGGTTGGGAAATATCTGGTGATTAGGTGGGTGGAGCCTGGAGAGAACAGGGTTTGGGAGGGGAGGGACCTCAGCATGGTACAATGCCATAGAGTCTGACCTCCAAAGCATCCATTTTCTCCAGGGGAATTGATCTCTATTCTATGGAGACCAATTGTAATAGTGTGAGTTCTTAAGGCCCCGCCTGGAGGTTGGCAATCATATGCACATGGATGTACTTTCCCCATAACTGTCACATTTCAAATGTTCAGGTCCTTTATCCAGTGTCACACAAAATGGGGGCAAAGAAGCAGCAACTGTGGTGCAGAAGTATGGTATACTTCTGGTATATGGTATCCAGTATGGTATACTGATTAGAGAGTCAGACTGGGGTCATCTGTGTTTGAGTTCCCACTCTGCTATGAAACTGCCTGGAAGATCTTAGGCCAACTGCTTGACCACTATCACAGGGCAGTTAGGAACATAACATGGTGAAAGGGAGAATCACAAATACCTCCCTGAGCACATAGGCGTAAACTACTGGGGGGCTCGAGGGCTCGGGCCACCCCCAAAAACAGAGCGCCTGCCGCCGCCTCTCCCCCTGTCTCCCCGGGCCCTTCCTAGGCCTGCCGGCTGGCCACTACCGCCAGAGCCTCTTTCTTCCCCCCCCGGCTCCCCTGTACCCACTCCTCCCTCCCTCCCTCCCTCCTGGGGCCCCGGGCAAATGCCCAATGTGATAGTGTCACTTGGCTATCACATTGGGCATTCGCCCGGAGCCCCAGGAGGGAAAGAAAAGGAGGGAAGAGTGCCGGGGGGGGGGGGGGGGGAGAGGCGGCGGCAGCATCGTTTTGGAGCACGCGCATGCTTTGCATGCACACGAGCCCCCCCCCCCCCCGGATTTCAAAACCTGATGCCCCTGCCTGAGCACCTTGGAAGTAGAGCACAACACAATGTAAGAGAGAGATTTAAACACGTGATAAGGTTCCACATAATATTCTTGTAGACAAATTGGAAAAATGTGGTTTGGATCCTATGACTGTAAGGTGGATCTGTCACTGGTTGACAGTCTGTTAGTCTTAAAGATGCTACTGGACTTTTTACTATTGTGATGCTGGTGTGACCTGATAGTTTGGGCCTGTCTATAAAGCATGGCATGCTTCATGCATAACAGAAACCCTAGTTTGTAACTACCTCAAGGAGGACCTCAAACCATCTTCTGCCTTCCTTCCCTCTTGTGCAGGTTGATAATTAAAGACTTCTGCTTTCAGAACAAACCGTCATTTGTCATTACATCTGCCCACAAACTGTAGTTCGCTCTCTTCCATACAAACCAGGATTCCATGCCATGATTAAGCCAGAGCTTAGAGTCCTCATTTGCAAGACAGAAGAGAAATCTTTAATTACTGAGCCATGCGCAAGGGAAGAGAAGGATGACCCTGCATGTTCAAGGATTCTTCCTGGCTGACTCATTTAATAGCAAATTGTGGCTCATCATGCTGGATGCTTTCACACAAGCTAAATAATGCAGTTTCAATCCACTTTTGCAAGTGGATTTTGAAGAGTAGAAGAGATTGGATTTATACAACGCCCTTCACTACCCAAAGAAGTCTCAGAGCACTTTGCAATCTCCTTCCCCTTCCCCTCCCCACAACAGACACCCTGTGAGGTAGGTGGGGCTGAGAGAGTTCTCCTGAGAACTGCCCTTGAGAGAGCAGCTTTGAAAGACTGACCCAAGGTCATGCCAGCAGCTGCATGCTGAGGAGTGGAGAATCAAACCTGCTTCTCCCAGATTAGAGTCCATACTTTTAACCACTACACCAAACTGGCTCTATCATTTCACACAGTAAAATCCAGTTCCAGAGTGCATTGAAAGTGGGTTGAAAGTGCATTATTTAGTGCTGTGAAAGCACCCTATGTCTAAAGAATGGCTATCTCATGGCTTCTAAATCTTTTAAAAAATATCCTCTGTTGTCAATCAGGCACTAACAGGTAAAGTAATACAACTGTATCATATATAACACCCCAGGAACCAATTTTAATGCCTATAAGGTATATTTTAAGTATACCAGAAGATTAGAAATTCCATTTTATGTGAAAAAGAAGTCAAGGGAAATCATGAAATATACCTATTGGCACCAGGTAATAGGTACTGAGTTATATAAGGAAATGAATGAGCATGACATCACTTTTCAACCAATGACCTAGAGAGATAGTGCTGTGTAGAGGTTAAGAGCGTCAGACAAGGATCTGGGAGAACCTGGTTCATATCCCCACTGTCACACACTCTCAGCCTACCCTACCTCATATGGCTTTTGTGCGGATAAAATGGAGGAGAGGAGAACAATGCAAACTGCTTGCAGTACCTATTTAGAAAAAATATATAAGGTATAAATAAAGCAAATAAATAAATTAGCATCTTCCCCTCTCATAATCATTTATTTATATTTATTTATTTGATTTATACCTCACCCTCCCTGCCAAAGCAGGCTCACAACTCTGCTATTTCCTCTTGCCGCTCTGATGTGAGCCATATTTTATAAATGACCCCGCTGAGTTGTGCTGACATAGCTCTTAGTGGTAAACCCTATTCTAAACACGTATGTGTTTTAGTGATACATTTTGTCACTGAGCATGAGAATCAAAAGGGGCCTCCACATGGTCCCCATTTCTTTCACGGAGCCCTTTTATCCTCATAATAATTCTGCCAGCCCTCTCCCTACTCTTCTTCTCCCTCTTACATAGGAAATACTTTGTATTATATTTTATTAAATGTGGCCATGATGGTACCAGTTTTCTCCACTGACTTTTATGGGATGTGGCCACACCTTCAGCCACAGCTAAAGACCAGTTTGTGAACCACTGCTTGCTTGTTTTTGAAGCAGTCCCACATTATTTTCTGATGTGGTAAAGTCCTCCTGTTGTGACGTCATTATGTTATTTTTTTTTTTAATGGTCAGGTGTTTTTATTAAACAGCCCTCATCGAGCTAGAAATCTATCACGTCAAAGATATATATTTTTTAAAATCAACTTTTTCCCTGATGCAGTAACATTAAATTTTTCCATATGAGAAAAATACCTCATTACACAAAGTACCTCATTATATAAATATGGCAGGATAAGCTCACTGCATAAAAAAATTAACCACATTTTAAAAGTGTGTGTGGGGGGAACCAGTCCTTGCTGTGGCGATCTCTGTTTAGCTCTTTTATTGGCTAATGTCTACAGTCTTTTCTAGTCTGCTCTTGGATTAATATAGGAAAGTCTTGATCGATCTTATTTAGTCTTTGTTTTTACAGGCAAAACACAGAGTGCCTCTCAATCCTATTTTTTCTCATTGTGTTTTTATTTTGCTTCTGAAGCGGCAGTAAAAATGTCTCTGTCTCTTCAGTGCGCTAATTATGGTGTGGTTCCCATTCTTAATTCCCCCCCCTCAGCCACATATAATTCTGAGGAACAAGTGGGTGTTACGGGAAATTGTCACAGAGCTGGGAAGCTGTTTTATGTTTTGCAAAAAGAAGCAACAGAAGAAGGTATGAGAAAGGTTAATGAGAAGGGGTAACACTATCAGTAATAAAAGTAACTATCAAAATACCAGAATGGAATCCCACCCCTGTATACTTCAGGAGCAGTTCTTGTATGGCTCCATTGTGTAGGAACTATACATGGCAGAGACCAAGAGTGATCTTGAGGCTAATCTGCCTTCACCCATTGCCTCCAAAATCTTTTATATGAATCAGAGCATACACGCATAAATTCATATACCAATACAATCTGCACATGCAATCCAAACTGTGAAATAGGATTGCCAACCACCAGGTGGGGGTTGGAAATCTCCTGGAATTACAACTGAGCATAAGAACATAAGAGAAGCCAGTGCTGGATCAGGCCAGTGGCCCATCCAGCCCAACACTCTGTCACACAGTGGCCAAAAACACCAGGTGCCCTCAGGAGGTCCACCAGTGGGGCCAGACTACACAAATCACTTATTTATTTATTAAAAACACTTATTCAACTTCTCCTGGAGAAAATGACTGGTGTGGAAGTTGGACTACATGGCATTATACCCTGCCAAGGTCCCTCCCCTCTCTAAACCCCACTCTTCTGGGCTCCACCTTCAACCCAAGTATTTCCAAACCTAGAGCTGGCAACTCTACTGTGAAAAGAGCAGGAGAGGTTATAGGAGTAGCCCTCCCTCATGTTAAAGACTTTGCCACCTTAGGGAGGACATGTAAATCTGAGGCTTCCTCCTGAACCAAAGTACTTCATTTTCAAGATAATAGACAAACTGTTCCTTGATAACAACATTATCTGAGTAATTGGGGGGGGGGATCCTTTAATATACCTGTACCATTAGGAGATGGTCACACTTGCCCCCAATCACTTTGGCTATTTTCTTTCAGCAACTTTAATTACAGTATGCAGCAACTCTGGGGAAAGAAAATGATTCAGGAAATGGATAGGGGAGAATGGATAAGGGGGGAGGCTGTCTTTTGATGTGGGTGGGCCTTAAATGTGGGATTAGGCTGTGTGGAGATTTATGAAACAATCCGCAAGTACATTCTTTGGATGGAACATACTGACCAGTGTACCAGCACATCTTTGCCAGCATTGACATTACTTGCGGGACTCAAGGCAAAGCCAGTTCTGAGTATTTTTGCCCATTCGTCCTATCAGAATAGCATTGCATCCTCTTTGATCCAGCAGCTTTATTTTATATTTTCTCCAAACTGTAGCAGAGAATTCATAACAAGAGTTTCCTCGTTTGATTAATGCTGTGATAAAAAGTCACCATGAAAGGGAGTGTGCCCCAGTTACCGTAGCGACTGTGTTTTATTGAGTCATTGGTTTAAAATGATTTCCTCTGTCCAGAGATTCCCTCGGGGCTCCAAACGAGCAGCCGTCTTTCCTATAATTGAGTAGCAAGGCCAGGTGAAGTTTTTGCCTATTTCCTCCAGAGGAAGTAGGCTTAATGAATAAAAAACTCATTTGACTACAGAGCATTGGGTCGTCCATCATGAAATAAGAAAATGACTAACCCCAAATGGCAACTTGCATGGTTACCAGTAATACACAAAATGCTGCAAAAATCCACAGTCCTAGATATGCACCATACTCAGCAGGGTCATGCTCAGTCAGTAGGGGTGCAATGCGATTCTTGCAAAGCAATCCCTTCACAGAACTACGAGACACAAACATTGGCTCAGTCAATCACTAAAAAACACTGCAAGACAATGGTCCTTTCCACACTAGACCTTAAATCCTGGTTCAACCCTGTCCCCGAATGTACATTCTACACTACACGTGAGTTCACCCCTGTAATTATCTCAGGGTATTTTTTGTTTCCACATTACAATGAGGTCACCCCGGTTTCGGCCCACACTTGTCCTGGGATAAATGGATGCTGCTTTAACCAGGGATAAATGCAAGGTATTGTGTCATGAGTTGAACTATGATAAAACCAGGGATGAGATCCAAATGCGGAAAGGACCAATGCCTCTGCCTCTACATCCTGGGAGGATTCCCCATTTTGCTCTAATGGCCACCATGAAAGCAGAGGCATCCACAGCTGCAACAAAGCTTTCACGCAAGGGATTTGCCTGTGTTTTCCCCTCATGCCTGCCACGTCCCCCCTTGGGCTTTTTGCCAGTTTATTTTTTATCAAGAGGGGAAATATTGCTAGAGTGTTGGGGCACTACAGAGATATATCAAGTATTGATACAAAGAAAACCCAGGAAAAGCCTGCTGGTGACAGCAGGGAAATGGCGGCCCAAGGTAAATGGCTCTTGGTGTGGGTGATGAGGTGCAGAAATCTGTATCTGCCTATCCACACTCTCCCCAAACCCACTTTGTGTAGCAGCTTTGGGAAATGCCAGAGGAAAGTTGGAGAAATCCTGGAAGATGGACATTGTTTCCACACGGCTGTTTGGCTCTGCCTTGGCTTTCCTTCAGCAGTGCTGTTTTTGGGAGCCTGAGAAGCCAGCTCACTTTCCATGCTACACTAAGCTGCTTCTGGTTTTCCTTTCTATACTCCTCCTTATTTCTTTCCATGTTCAGTTCTTCTTTTTATATAATCCAAAGGAAGATTTATGCAGACTGCTTTAAAGTACCATTGATTTCAGAGGGAGCGGTATGCACATAGAACAATAGAATCATAGAGTTGAAAGGGATCTCCAGGGTCATCTAATCCAACCCCCTGCACAATGCAGGAAATTCACAGATACCTCCCCCTCCACACCACCAGTGACCGCTGTTCTATGCCCAGAACATGACAAAAAAATCTCCAGGATCCCTGGCCAAACTGGCCTGGAGAAAAATTGCTTCCTGGCCCCAAATTGGCAATCAGCATTTTCCTGGGCATGTAAGAAAGGGCCACAAGAACTAAGCACTGAGGCAACCCTTCCTGCCCTCCCTCTCATGATCTGCCTAAGTTCATTGCTGTTAGATGGTCACCTAGCCTCTGTATGAAAACTTCCAAAGAAGGAGAACCCACTACCTCCTGAAGAAACCTTTTCCACTGAGGAACTGCTCTAACTGTCAGGAAAACTCAGCTGAAAACCCGTTGGTTCTGGTCCGATCTTCTGGGGCAACAGAAAACAACTGCACACCATCCTCTATATGACAGCCCTTCAAGTACTTGAAGATGGATATCATATCACCTCTCAGTCTTCTTCTCTCCAGGCTAAATATACCCAGCTCGTTCAACCTTTCCTCACAGGACTTGGTCTCCAGACCCCTCACCATTTTCACTGCCCTCCTCTGGACACGTTCCAGCTTGTCTATATCCTTCTTAAATTGTGATACCCAAAACTGAACACAATACTCTAGGTGAGGTCTAACCTGATCTGGATGCTATACTTCTGTTGATACAGCTTAAATTCACATTTGCCTTTTTAGCAAACACATCACACTGCTGACTCGTGTTCAGTGTATGGTCTACTAAGACCCCCTAGATCCTTTTTGCACATATTACTGCCAAGACAAGTCTCCCCCAACCTATAATAATGCATTTGATTTTTCCTACCTAAATGCAGAACTTTACATTTATCCCCACTGAAATTCACTTTATTTGTTTTAGCCCAGTTTTCCAGCCTGTCAAGATCATCCTGTATCCTGACTCGGCCTTCTACCATATTTGCTACCTCCTCCCAATTTAGTACCATCTGCAAATTTAATAACCATTCCCTCTATCCCTTCATCCAAATCACTGGTTCCCAAACTGGGCAATACCACCTCCTCAGGGGCACTGGAATGATCCAGGTGGGCTGGAATGATCCAGTTGCAGATCCACAAACTGCATCTTTTCCTCCACTTTTTGAAGGTAGATGTCCAGGGGGGTGCTGAGTAATTTTTTTTCTGAAAAGGGGGCAGAAGGCCAAATAAGTTTGGGAACCTATGATCCAAATTATTGATAAAGATCTTGAACAAAACAGGTCCCAGGACAGATAGTTGAGGCTCGTCACTCCTCTTCAAGAAGATGAGGAACCATTCACAAGTGATCTGATGAAGAGACCTATGTTTTTCAAAAGCTTATGCTACAATGAAGTTTGTT
Organism: Lepidodactylus listeri; assembly: GCA_029233225.1. Taxonomy (NCBI): domain Eukaryota; kingdom Metazoa; phylum Chordata; class Lepidosauria; order Squamata; family Gekkonidae; genus Lepidodactylus; species Lepidodactylus listeri. Next base: position 82,887,797 of record JARCFY010000009.1, on the reverse strand, counting down.
AGCCAAAGGTGCTACTGGGCTTTTTACTGTTTTGCAGAAACAGACTAACATGGCTAACTCCTCTGGATCTATGAACAGCATCACAGGCTGCTATGGCTGCAGCCACATGGTGAGGATTCTCTAATGTGCATACACTGCCAATGCAAACACAGAGGCATTTATACTGACAGTGGAGTATCCATGTGGGAGTATTCGTTGTACTTTCCTTCACCAGTTGCCATTTCTCTGCATTTTCCCCCACCAGGGAGGTTGTTTTTTTAAAGGCAATTGCTACAGCGTTATAACGCTATTAGGTACTGACTTTTAAAAAAAAATCCTCAGAAAGCCTTTCAGTGGCATGGCAGGGAATATGGCAGCTACAAGGGGCTGAAAGCAGGAAATAGCAAAAGTGGCAGGTCTTTCAGAAGTGCACGTGTTCCCAATGAGACAGCATGCTGCCATGCTTGGACTGCATTCTTTTGGAAGGAAATTGAGAAAAGCAGGAATGAGAAGAAGTGTCCTGAGGATGGGGGAAAACCTGGAAAGTGAACACTCTGAGGACAAAGCTGTATGGGTGCTCCAAAAAAGAGTGCACCATTATGCACACCAAAATGGAGAAAAATATTTGTTTGGATGCAGTCTACGGTGATGTAAAGGTGGAAGAATACTAGCTGGCATCCAGTAACACTGAATTCTGATGCTTCTTACCTGCCTGTACAGATTTTCCAGTTAGACTATTTATAATTTCCGTCCAGTATCTGAAGATGTTTCTGTTTCTGTCTATCACACCAGCAAGAATATGAACACATATGAAGCTGTCTTATACTGAATCAGATCATTGGTTCATCAAGGTCAGTATTGCCTACTCAGACTGGCAGCGGCTCTCCAGGGTCTCAGGCTGAGGTCTTCCACATAGCTTACTGCCTGGTCCCTTTTTAGCTGGAGATGGCTTGCCAAAAAGGAATGCATAAAATGTACTGTAAGCTTACTATGCCAACCTGCCTTGTAAGTTTTTTTTCTGTTTTGCATGCTGTATCTATTCCAGTCATATCATTTTACAAGTTGTTGTACACTAATGGTGACCGCGCACATGGTTGGCGATTGCCCACGTGGTTGGGATAACACTGGAGGTTTGCTTCGATATACAGTAGCCTATGCGGATCCTAATTTGGGCCAATCAGTCATCCAGAATTCGAAACCTATGGGTAAAGGTCCTGTGTAAATGACCCTATCATGGGGATTGGGCAAGGCCGGGGGTGTGGTTTTGACTGGGATATAAGCAGACCCCCGAGCCGGACCATGTATGCTTAATTTGAACCACCTAATAAACTTATGAGCTGAATTCACCTCAACGCGTCTCTGAACTCAGTACTTTACACAAGTAAACTCCAGATCACAGCAGATGTGGGAGACGGGGATTTATGGATTACGGGGGGGGGGGGGGGGTAGATCAGCATCCTTGGTGCAATGATGTCATTCTGGCATTATCTAAACTCTATGGCTTAACTCTAGAGCATTGCCCAGCATGATGACATCACTTCCAATCACATCAGAAGTGATGTCATCGCATAGAGGTGCCAATCACGCCCTCCCATTTTGCTGGCACATTCTGAGTGGTGGAAGGCAACAGGAGCTGGGGTCAGATATCCTCCGACCCCTGTGGGAAGCTGGCAACCCTAGGTAGATAGGATGTTCAAATCAAGATTTATCTATACTGAGGCTGTTGCCACTGCAGGTAGGAGTTATGATTAAAACACTGAGGAAACATCACATTTTTAGAAATGAGACCCCAATTCAAGCTTTTCAGAGTGGCTCCTATTCAAAAGCTACCCATCTAGGTACATTTGGTAAGCAGGGTTCAGCCCTGGCTAGTATTTGGATGGGAGACCTCCAAGGAATACCAGGCTTTTGACATGGAGGCAGGCAATGGCAAACCACCTCTCAACATCTCTTGCCTTGAAAACCCTATGTGGTCACCATAAGTCAGCTGTGACTTGACGGCACTTTCCACCACCACCAATAAAAGGCATTGCTCAGATTTCATTCTTGTTTTTGGCTCCTCTCTTTACCCTTTTTCTTTTTTACATTCGACACTGAGCTCATCTACATGATACTGTGCCACCAACATGACAATCCCAAGGCAGGTTCTCCACCTCCCAGCTGTAAAGTTTACAATGCAGCAGCATCCTGTTATGAGTACATGAGAGGAACAGGGCAACATAATACCACATGGAGGAGAAAGAGCCATTTTTGGCACTTATCCCCCCTTGGCAGCTCAAAAGTGTAGAACAGCTGTTCCTGTTCTTGCAAGCCACTGTCAGTGACAAAAATCATAGAAGAAAATGTTTATACACAGACGAGCGAGACAGACATGTCTACTTCCCCCCAAATTCTTGACGTACTTATGTCCGATCTGCAAGAAGACATATCAAAGGAGTTCATCTCACCACACCGCTTAAGATCAGCTGGAGGGGCCCTTTGAGGGGCAAACTATCGGTTACATACAGGATGCCATTTCCAGAAGAAGAGCAGAGGGAGGCAGCTGCCTGTCCCTGCTGGAAGAATCTACCACTCAAATTCTACCCCTCAAGCTGTTCCCCCCTTGGGTTCCAGCTGCATGTCCATTCTTGTAAATGTGTATTCAGAAATCCACAGGAGGAAAAACGGTTTTTATGGGCGGGGGTGTAGAGCAATTCTAAAGAGAAAAAAACATAGGGAGGGAAAGAAAGAAGTTGCCTCTCCCCACATTGTTCAAAGTCTTTATCTCCTGAGAAAGCTTTTCACTTACAAACCCTACCGGGACTTCATTTCGTGCATTTGTGTGCAACATGTAAATTTGCTCGAAAATGTTCATTCCCTCCCTGTCACATGGACCCCTGCCCAGTTCTGTGGTGTGAAAGGGGCCGCACAGGACTTTCTCAGTAGCAGGCCCTGGTTCCGCAGATGTCTCATCTCTGTTTGTTCGTCTTTGGTTTTAAGCTGCAGGCATTCATCACAAAACTTCTGTGTTTTAGGATGGACTTTGGAGGTTAATAACGAAACTGTAGAAGAGGATTTATGCCTGTCTTCGTGGCTGTGCTTTCCCAGTCTTCTGCCTGGCATCCCTCCATCTCCAGCACATAAGAAAGGTTGATGATGGGGCTCCCGCAGCCCCACTGCCAGGCTGTTTGGAGTTGCAGGGGCAACTGCCATGTTTTCTCCCTGCCTCCTCTAGATGCTGGCTTTTAGTGTTCAGCATTTCCCAGTAGTGGCATATATACAAGGAAAGAGTAAAATATTTCTTTTAAAATGGACCGATGAATTCTTGCTTCCATTTATCAGTGAGATTACTGAGCAGAGAGGCTGTATATAAAAAGCAGAAAGGAGGATTGGGTCTTGAACTCCTCCTCTGACTGGTCACCACACCAACGGAAGCCAGTAGGTCCGGGGTCCCCAGTCTTTTCAGTCCTGTGGGTACTCTCGTAATTCTGACAGAGGATGGTGGGCACAGTCACAAAATGGCTGCCGCAGGAAACAGAGCCGCCCACAAAATGGCTGCCATGAGAGCTGGAGCCACACACACAGAGGAAGCCCAAGTGTAGGGGATGAGTGATTTAAAAAACACACTGGGAAAGAGGAATGAGAGAATAAAACCAACACTGTAATGGCAGCTGCTGCTGAAACAGTGTTATTTTAATCTGCACAATCAATTGGATCTCCAGTGGCCAGTCAGAAATCCTGCTGGGCTAGATCCCCACCTGGCCTCAGGCAGTTTTTAAAAAACATTTGGTGGGTGCCAAGGAAGAAGAAGAAGGAGAGATTGGGTTTATACCCTGCCCTTCACTCGGAATCTCAGAGTGGCTTGCAAACTCCTTTCCCTTACCCTCCCCACAATAGACACCCTATGAGGTAGGTGGAACTGAGAGAGCTCTTTCAAGAACAGCTCTGACAGAACTATGGCTTGTTGAAGGTCATCCAGCAGCTGCAAGTGGAAGAGTGGGGAATCAAACCCGGTTCTCCCAGATTAGAGTCCATGCACTTAACCACTACACCAAACTGAAGGTATTGGTAAGCTACATGATGCTCACAGGCACTATACTGGGGACCCCTGTAGTAAGGATTTAATCTTTCCAAACCTTAGCAAGAAGACTGCTAAGAGCAGACGACATGTGAGCATTCACCTCTGCTATTGCATAACATACTAGTTTCTAACGGTACATTTGAATTGCATATTCTATGGTGGTGGTAGGGGGAGTTGCCCTGGTATGAGCCACCTCCACATAAACAATGCACATATCCAATATGGTTATGAACTCTATACATAGCGGCATCCATACAGACAATGTTTCAAGACCAATTAAGGGCACATGACATAACATTCTTTCCCTTTTATCACTGATTTTTTAAAAAATCTCACTCTTTCCCTGGGCTGCCATTTGCCCAACTGCAGCAGGTAAAACCCCGCCCTTGGTCCCAGTCCCCTGCCCTCAAGGAACAGAAGAGTGGGAGAAAACATTGCCAGGAAATGGTCTCCATATTGATGCTCTATTTTCCTCTGGGGAAATGCCTAGAGCATTACCCAGAAATGACATCATACCATCCCTGAATGCCTCTCCCCAGGCACGGTCCTCAAAATCTCTTGGCATTCGCTCAGGGCAATTTGCATAGTTCTCTTTTCACCCAGCTTACCTTCACACCACCCTTGTGAGATATGTTACACTGAGAGACAGTGATTGCCCCAAGGTTTACTTATTTATTTACTTCATATTTACCCTCATGGGGACCCAGAGCAGATTACATCATTCTCATCTCCTTCATTTTAGCCTCAGAACAATGCTGTGAGATAGGTTAGACTGGAAGTGTGTCACTGGCCCAAGGTCACTCAGAAAACTTCTATCGCAGAATGGGAAGGGATCTGAACCTGGGTCTTCTGAGGTCTAGTCTTTTAACTGCTACATCACTCTGTTACACCTAAACAAACCTCAGCCTAGACAGTGTTTGGGTGGGAGAGTGCTTGAGAAGCCCAGGTAAGCTACTTAGCGCTTCTTGAAGATGATAAGTGTAATAAAATAATTTTAAAAAATGTCCATAGTATGCAGACTGGGTTTAATAAGTACCACATAACTTGAGGAAAGAACTTACAGAGCACATATGAGGGACTGAATGTTCTGAACTTCGGGAAGTCTTAAAGATTTCCAGTATCTAGAACTTAATAGGCATATTTTCCTAAGTGGGAAACTCCAAAGTCTATTCTTTAGTTTATTCATTACATTTATATACTGACTTTCTTCTGTCTTGGAACTTAAGGCAGCATATGTGGTATTTCTAGGAGATCCCACCAAGACACTAACGACACCTAGGCTTGCTTGGCTTCAGAAAGATTCCTGGCTCATGTGCCTTCCTGTTTGGTTGGATCCCAGATCTCATGCCATAGCATGCTTACATACGTACTATGTTATATAAACTTAACTGTTATGCTGTGTTAACGTTTATCAGACAGAAGAGATCTGGGTATAGGTTAGAGCTAACTGGAAACAGTTATACTATGAATAATCAATATGATCAATCGCTGAAGGCTGAGATGGGAAAACCCCCGAAAGTCCTCATTTTGAATACATAGCAACAGGAACCCTGAGGAACGAAACTCAAAAAAACTCCAAACCTTTAGTGCAATTTGAAGAAGAACAGGTCTTTGTTCTTTGCTGAAGAAGAACGCAATTTGCAGAAGCCACACTGAATAGTACTGAGCTGGATTTTCAGTAGACCTGCTTAGGATTCCTCTCTTGCACATTTTCAAGGAGTGAGAGTATACTCAGTAAAGACCCTTGTGGAGGGTCAATAAGCAAGCAATTACCCATAGTAGGATTAATGTCAAGGGCTTTCCTATGTCACAGTATTAAAACCAAGCGCCTGCTTTTGAAAGAAGAGAACTTTCCTGTGCAAAGAGACAGATTTATATTTCTCAGAAAAGCCCCCAGGAGTAGGGAAAGTGTCTTATTTTCTTTGCTGACGGATCATTTTGTTTTCTTTCTGTTTTCCATGGGTCTATTAAAAACTCTCCAAGATTATACAACACTGACTGAGATCTGATTTCCAGGGCAGGAAGTGTAAACAATGACTTGAAAGGTGTGTACCCAGGACCCTTCCAACTGATTTACTAGTAGCTCTTTAGAATCCGTCATGCATGCCATATTGACCTCACAAACTTAATTACCTTAAGCTGTATGAGAGGGAACTCATGCCCCTCAGTCCTTGGTTGTGCAAATCAAAAGCCACACTTAGGCAGTGAGAACTGTATATCCACTGGTAGGGGCATAAAAAAAAATAACACTATATATGGATGTCTCCCACAACTAATGCCTAATGTGAATCTAGAATATGTGAAGGCATCATGGAATGAAACTATGAAGAAATATGGAATAGTCACCATATTTCTTTCAAGGGACCCCTGATCATTCCTTGCATGCCAAAGTTCTTAGACCCAGTCTGTGGTGTTTCTTATTTATTTAGTTATTTTACCATGCCTCCCACTCTCATCAAACAGAGGCTCAAGGCAACTCACAAATGCAAGTGTGACCTACACCAGACACACACAAACCAAAAAAGAGGGAACGAAAACCCATGAAGCCAGAAAATCACCCTCAGACATATCTGCCATATGCACTCAGTTGCCCAGACTTTGTTCAATTGCCCTCAAAAGCCACCCTAAACAGAATAGATTTATAGTGCCTTCAAAGTGGACCAAAGTGGGGATCCTTCTCACCACCTCTGGGAGCCTGTTCCAAAGAACGGGTGCCATGGCAGAGAAGGAACACACTCAAGCTTTGGCGGATTTAATGGACTTCAGCAATGGGACCCTCATGAGAAAGTCCTGTGTGGATCTATTTGCTCATACTGACAGAGATGGTCTTTCAAGTAGGTGGGGTCCCAAGTCATGTAGGCTTTACATGTAAGAATCAGCCCCTTAAATCTGACCTAGGCTGTGATCACACGCACAATTAGCCCTGACATAGGCACGAATGCTGGGCTAATTTAACATGTGCAATCAGACCAGAACATCTGGGAAGTGTCCTGCAGTTGGCAGCAACCAGTGTTGCTCTGCCGCAGAAGTGGAATAAACAGGCACCAGGGAAAGTCTGGTAGCAAACGATTGCTATGGGCCATGGATGGACTTTCCCCATCTGATCACTCCAGCACACTCTCATGGCATTGGGATGGTCTGATCAGGCCATCCCAACTCCATGCCATTGCTTTCCCCCTTCTCAGTATGCACATCATCACACACTCCATAGGGAGCCCTCAGGTCTGCGGTGTGATTCATTGAGCCCTCGTTTAAGCACATCGGGAACAAACAGAAAAACAAAATACCCCTGACTCGCCTACAGTTGCATCTGATCACGCAGAGGCAGGCTGTGCCCGCAGCTTCAAAAGACTGTGTGATCATGCAACTGTGGGTCAACTTCTGCCAGAGGAAATAGCCTCTCTTCCCCCCCTGCTTTATCTCGTGCGTGTGACTGCAACCCTAGAAACATACAGGAAGTGAGTGTAGATAACAAATGACTGGGGAGATATCTTTGAACATTTAGGTTCTGGTTAATAAATGAGCAGCTCTGTCCTTTGCCAACTAACACTTCCAGACCGTCTTCAAGGGCAGCCTTATGTAGAGTACTCTGCTATAATCCCATCCTAAATTTATGGCAGCATGGGTCAGCATGGCAGCATTTAGAGAAGGACCCACTTCCTGCACTAAATACAGTTGAACAAGTGCACTTCTTGCAGCTACATTAATCTGATCTTCCAACCATTATGATGAATCTAGTACAACTGCAAAAATCTTCACTGAATGTCAACTTCAGAACCACTCCTCCAAAACCTCTGCTTTACCAATCAGTATCATCTTTATCTTGTCTGGATTAAACTTTAATCCGTTCTCCCTCAACCCAATCCAGGCAGTGGCCCAGGCTAGAGACTGCAGCTTCCTGTAGCTTGTTCAGGGACACACAAAATTGTTTTAAATGAAAATTAGCCATCATGTAATTAGTTACAGTGCATATGGGTATCATCTCTCAAGGAAGTCTGGTCTTCAACAGATTTCAGAGGGGCAGCCATCTTAGGTCTGTAACATCGAAAGGGCCCTGTAGCACCTTTAAAGAATAACAAGGTTTATTATGGCACGGGCTGTAGCTGCTTATGACTCTGATCTTGCTCACAGCATAGTTAAAGCTGCTTTGAGAAGAGGAAATCAGTTTCTCCCAGTATATTTTTTTCCCTAGGGAAGGTCTTATCCTTTCACCATTCATTGTTGTTACTTCATTTCTGCTCAATACTGCCAGGAATCAAAGTACACATCTCGAGAACAGTAAGCTTTTTCATAATGGCCTTTATCCCTGCACGGCAAGTCACCATGTCAGCTCAGAAAATGAATTTCTAATAACCCCTGGCATTGAATCAGTGACTTGTCTCAAAAAAAGCCTGCACAGTGGCCTGTTTATTTGGTCTGTGGAGTACTGAAATAGGCTTCACCTATTCAAACGTCCATAACCTCAGTCAACCTCAAAGCGGAAGGCATACACTGAATTTCACAGTCCCCTAAAAGACTAACACAACCTCTGGTATGCATTCTTTTCTGTACTTTACAAAGTACCAGCTTCCGTTGTATGTGAACCACAAACTTGGTAAACAGCTTGTTTAGCATTGAGACCTACGTTCAGAAGTCCACCAATTGCATCATACCATAGTGTTTTGATATGTGAAAAGTAACCTGACAAACAACTGCTCATGAGCAGCTGAACGACAAAAAACCAGCTCCCTGCCTGCAACCAGCAAGCAGATTGTGAGCTGAACCAGCGGGTGTTCAAGCATCTTTACTAAAAACAGTTTTCAATCAAAAACTAGGACTCTCAAGACCGTAACAACGGTTTGCAGGATGCACAAAAGTGTATGAAGCAGGGCTTTGCATTCAGAAGGTCCCAGGTTCAGTCTTCAGCATCTTCAGCTAAAAGGATCAGTCGTGAAATAATTTAACGGGAGAGCTACTGCCAATCAGAACTGACAATATCAATCTTTATAGATGATCAATGTGATGAAAGTGTTAATAAACAACCTAGTACAGTTTTTAAAATCATTTTTAGGGATTTGTGTGGAATGCTACAGTATAGCTCAATCGCACCATATCTAAGTACGGTTGGTACTTGGATGGGAGACCACCAAGGAAAAGGCAATGGCAAACCACCTCTGCTTCTCATTTGCCTTGAAAACCCTATAGAGTCATCATAAGTTGGCTGTGACTTGACGGCACTTTACTTGCACTTGACTTGCAGAACGGCCTCCTGGCATTGCAATCCTGGGCATGTAAGAGAGGGATAAAGCTCATGCCGAATTACTTCTAACCTGGTGAGGGAGTTGCATGAAGGTCAACTATACCTGTAAGGGCCACTCAGACATCTAGTTGTCCAGAATAAATCATGGGGGGAGGGGAGAGTGAGGATGATTGTGCTGGCTTGCTGGCAATTGGATAGAAGCAGCTAAGTCCATTTGAGCTAAGTTTGTTCTGTAGGTTCCGAAAGCCTGGGTGGGATCAGAGGCAGGAATCAAACATCTCTTGGCTTGCAGTGTGCATTAGACAGCCTCCTAGATCAGGACGAGCCATTGTTTTTTTCTGGTTAAGTGCATCATCATCTGGGAAGTTGTAATCAGGATTTTTCTGAGAGCTGCTTTAGGTCCCTTCTGGGGGGGAAGGGGAGCATACAAATGCTGCAAATAAATAAATAAAACAATGTTACCTCTACAGTAGGGGTGTGCATTCAGCATAAACCAAGCTGAAAAAATACCCCCCAAATACCTTACCAGTATTTCCCAGGTATTTTTTAAGCTGGTTACTGAATGGGACTGCATTTTGGCTATCCAAAATGGCCAAGCCCTGAAAATCCTGAAAATATTTGGGATTTTTGGGGCCGCCAGCTAGCCAGACTTAAAAGGCATTTAAAGGGATCACAGCCCCTTTAAATGCCTTCTCCAAGCCGTGAAAGGCATTTAAAGGGCTTGCAACTCTCACCAGTATTTTTCAGATATTTTTAAAGCCAATTGTTGATTGGGGCTTAATTTCAGCTATCTGAAGTGGCCTCTGGATAGCTGAACTTAAAGGGCATTTAAAGGGCTCTTTAAACACCTTCCGGGTGAACTTGCTGCTTGGAGGTGTTTAAAGTGACTGCAAACCATTTAAATGCCTTTGGAATTTACTTGCTATGGAGTTGCGCAGCTTGGAGAAGGCATTTAAAGGGACTGCAATCCTTTTAAATGCCTTTTTTCTCCACTGAAAACAATGGAGGATGGAGGCACCTTCTTTGGGGGTCCATAGAATTGGACTCCTGGTCCAATCTTTTGTAGACTTGGGGTATTTTTTAGGAGAGGCACCAGCATCTATGCTGCAAATTTGGTGACTCTACCTTAAAAATAGCCCCCCCCCGAGCCCCACATACCCCTGGATTGATTCTCCATTACATCCTATGGGGACCATTGTCTGTAATGGTCCCCATAGGATATAAAGGAGCCAAAAAAATTCCAGGTCTCCTGAAAATTTACCAAATCTGAATACCATACTGGGTTGTTGTTTTTTGCACACTCCTAGAACTCTACCACTTCAGCTCATCTTCTCTTTTGGGGGTATTTTTCCATTGTGTGTGCGTGTGTGTGTGTGCCTGTTCATGCCTGGAAGTCAAGGCGACTTCTGACGACTCCTACTGGGGCACAGAGGACATTCAGAGAAGTGGTTTGATAGCCTGCCTCTGCCTCCCAACACTGGTATTCTTTTTAAATTTATTTTTAACTATTATTAAAACATTCAATAAGTAAACCATAAGGTTCATCATATTCCAAGATCAACCACTAATTGAGGAATTTCCTCTTGAGACAACAAATATTCAAATAAAGGAAACCATATAGAAGAAAAGTAGGAAAGCCTAGAGGGTCTAAACATGGTATCCAGATTGTCAGTGAGCTCAACACTGGTATTCTTTGGCGGTCTCCCATCCAAATACTTGCCAGGGCCACCCCTTATTATCTGACGAAATCAGGCTCCCCTGGGTTATCCGGGCCAGGGCAAAGCTTATCTTCTTTTTGATGCAAAGGTAGACCAGAACTCAGTTCTGTATCAAGATAATAATGTGGAAGAAAACCCCCTCCAAAAGCAATATTGCTTCTAAATAATATTTTTAGGTTCTGATGTTGAAAGTGTTTCTTCCTGTTTTTCTAGCAATGTTCTAAAGATACAAGCTCACTAGATGTTCCCATTATAACTATAAGTAGTTCTGAAATCCGACGATGCTTCTTTTTTTAGGAGAAAGGTGAGTCACATTACTGACCACTGGAAAAAAATGTGTGTCTGTATACAGGCACACAGCTTTTCCTGGATTAGGTCTTGTTAATTGTACCACAGGGGTTAGTATGGAAAAAATTCTCAGGTTATTTATGAACACACATTTCTCTGTAAAAACACATGGTACGATTTCCATTGTTCCTGTTGCAACACATGCTTCTCAAATTGATCATTTTACTGTATTCAACTGATCTACAGTCAAGACCCAGCAGCCAATCAGGAAGCCAAGTGGAATGGAACAGACAAAGGAACCTCAAAGGAAAAGACAAGACACTGTGCCTTTTGTCTTTTGTTCCAAGATGGAAACAAACGGTCTCCAGCTCTGATAAGTTCCTTCTTTGATCTTCTGTTCTCGATAATTAGGGATGGACACATTATAAAATGTTTTCAGTTCTTCCAATAATACTCTCGCTGGGACATTCTTGACACATACAACTACCCATATAAATATGCTGTTACTTGTTGCTGCTTATATAATAACTAGGAATAAGGCCCGTTGTGGAAATAAATAAAATAGGCTCTAGAAAGAGGCTCTGGGAGAGTGCCCCAGCCTTGGGCACTCAGTGTCAATTTGCTGTGGCGACCTCAGCAGGGTATAATGACACAGAGTCCACCATTTTCTCCAGGGGAAGATCTCTACCATCTGAAGAGCAGTTGTAATTCAGTGTGATCCCCATCCCTCCCCTGGAGATTGGCAACAATGGTTCCCCATGAGGGAACGGGTGGTTTGAAGGGTGGAGTCTATGGCATTGAACCTGTCTGAGGTCCCACCCCTGCTGAAACCTCACCCTCTCCAGGGTCCACCCCTCAAATCTCCAGGAATTTCCCAACCTGGAGATGGCAACCCTACCTCCCAGCCAACTGTCAATGTATCGTTATCTGCCCCCTGGCTTCAGCTTTCTATCTCCTCCCCCTCCCCCCAGAGAACAGTTGTAATTCTGAGTGATCTCCAGTCCCCACCTGGAGATTGGCAACCATGGTTCCCCATGAGGGACTCACTAGCTTGGAGGGTGGAGTCTATGGCATTGTACCTGTTTGAGGTCCCACCCCTCCTCAAACCTCACTGTCTCCAGGCTCCATCCCTCAAATCTCCAGGAATTTTCCACCTGGAGTTGGCAACCCTATCTCCTTCCCAGCCAACATCAACCTCACTCTTCAACTTTCCATCTCTCCCCCCCCCCTGCAGCCTCCACTGTGCTCTGAAGCCCTGACTGCTATGTCACATTGGCTGTCATAAGGGGTCCATCTCAGCAGGGTATAAGGACATAGAGTCCACCATTTTCTCCAAGGGAACTGATCTCTGCCATCTGGAGTGCACTTGTAATTCTGAGTGATCTCCAGCCCTCGCCTAGAGATTGACAACCATACTTCCCCTGGTGGAAAAGTAGTATTTCTCTGCAATGGGGACCGAAGCAGCTGACATCATTCTCCTCCCCCTCTTTTGACTTGCACAACAACCCTGTGAGATATGTTAGGCTTAAAGTCTGTGACTGGCCCCAAATTACCCACTCAGCAGGAACCTAGGTCTAGCAGATCCTGCCCTGAAGCGCTCACTGCTACGCCTAGGGTACCCAACCTCCAGGTGGAGCCTGAAGATCACCAGGTATCACAATTGAACTCCAGACAACAGATTCCCCCCCCCCCCCCAAGATAATGACTGCTTTGGAGGGTGGCCTCTATGGCAGTCTGTTCAGCTGGCCCCAATGAGTTTTCTCCCAGAGGCCAACATAGATATAGAAAGGGGCTTTCAGAGAAGCAAGCTCGGTTGCCTAGCAACGGGCACTAAGGGGACTGTATTAATGCCGGTTCCCTAACGGAACATACTGGCCCTTTCACACAGAAACGTGCCTCTCCCATTGGGGAAGCCTTCCTGAGTCTGTTTACCTTGAAACCTCCTCCCAAGCGTTCTTCTGTTCTTTGTACCGGTCCTGAAGCGCTATGGGGTGCTGTGTGAAATGGCCCCTGTTTCTGACAGTTTATTCTGGGCACGCTGGCAGTGTGTGGGGGAGGGGGGTTATGGTGAAAGTCCATTGTCTTTTCACTGACAGAAGCAGGCCACTGAGGGGACAGTTAGACCCACCTGGCAGTGGGAGGAGAGAAGAGTGGATCCTTCCCCTTCACTGGCTCCCTCCAGAATGAGGCCGGGATGCTGGCCGGTGGCTCTGTGAGCGGGACTGAGGCAAAGCAGGGAGAGAATGCAGCCAGTTGCCAGGGTCCCCCTTTTGAGTGGCAGTTCGTCCAGCCTACTGATTTTGGCTCCCCATGGAATCTTGCCCCTTGGAATTTTAAAACAGCTTTATATAATAGGAAAGATTATAGTATGTATGCTAAATTCTCTGATACCAAAGCAAACACAGTGGCTGCAACCAGGAAAGATCAGTTTGAATGGGAAAGATGCAATTTATACATGTGGTCACTTTTAATAACTTACATAATAAAGGGGTTTTGTTTTGTTTTTTTCACTCAGGAATCCATTCCCAAGTACAGATTGTATCATCTCGTTTCATACTCCCGTTTCTCCAAGAAGTGTGATATTCTGGGGGCAGTCTTTTCCATGGCCAGTTTCCTTGTGAGCAGAAGGGTTTTTTCCTCCCAAGGCAAGAGATGTTCAGGTGTAGTTTGCCATTGCCTGCATCCACGTATCAACTCTAGACTTCCTTGGTGGCCTCCTATCCAAGTACTAATCAGGCCTGACCTTGCTTAGCTTCTGAGATCTGAGGAGACTGGGCTAGCCTGGGCTATCCAGATCAGGCCAAAGCAGAGGATGCTGGAGTTCTATAGAATTTCTGTAGTGGAAACAGTTGCCAGCTTGATCAGACTCAATGTTTATATGCAACCCCCCCCCCCCCCCCCCGGCTGATCATCTCAGTATTGCTGTTCAATTTTATACCCTGAACAGTTCTGCATCTGCGTTGTAACTGCTTCTACTAGAAGGTCATGGCTTGGTTATGCCGGGACAGATAAGTTTCCTATACTTCGGTGTTGCATCTTGTGGCTGCTTTTATACCTGTGGAGTAAGCAAATGCAGGCTGCTCAGTCCCCAGAGGCAACGACACATACTCCCACAGGCTCACTGACAGGTTAATAGAATCATAGAAACATAGCGCTGAAAGGGACCTCAAAAGTCATCTAGTCCAACCTCCCAGCTAACACAGGAAATTCACAACTACCTTTCCCCTACCAACCCCTGCTCTGTGTCCAGAGGAAGGCAAAAAACCCTCCAAGATCCCTGGCCAATCTGGCCTGGAGGAAAATTCCTCCCTGACCTCAAAGTGGCATTACCCTGGGCATGTAAGAAAGGGCCATGAGAGCCAAGCATTGACTCATCTCTTCCCTCCCTCCCTCCCTCCCTCTTATTGTTGTCAAGGCCATGTCATCTGCAGTTTCTACTATGTCTGTGAAAATTTATATTCCTGATCAGGACAAAAAGACTCCTGTCTTTTTTAGTTGTTAATGCTGGCACAATGTGCCGGGTACACTGCGTTGCAACACTGTGAATGCTGGCTAGGCGGAATATAAATCTAAATAAATAAATAAACACGCTCCGAGAGGCATCACTTCAAGCATTTTTAATGTTAACATTTTAAAATTTCAGCATCTCTACAGATGCTGAAAGGAAATAAGCTATAACTGCCACATGGTCATGTGATAATGCGCACACATGAACTAATCTAGATCAGGAGAGCTCACTGGCCATTATCAGTTGCCAAATGATACTTATCATAAGGCACACAGAGATGCCAAAGGAATTAGACTCAAACACAAGGTATCAAGAGTTTTTTCCTTTGAAGAATGTGACTGTAAAGTTAGAGTCGGTGGTCCCAGATGTGCTGGAAGGGGGGGACAGGTGCAAGAAAGCAGCATGCTCTAGGTTGATCCTGCATTGAGCAGGGTCTTGGACTATATGGCTTGTATGGTCTTTTCCAACCCTGTGATTCTATGCTTCTATGGTTCTATGCAATTGTGCATGTTCATTCAAGTTGCCTGGATACCGATACTGAATATTCTGCTCCCGTGATCAGGAAGAGGCAAGCTGCACCCATAGGTGATCAAGCCTACCTATATTAAATGTAGATCAAGGGATAACAATGGTTTGGTAATCAATGTGAAACTCCTTCATCACCTTGAAGAACTCTACAAAGCTTCACTTTCTCCCTTCTCTTACTGGACATCCAGAACCCTCAACATCAAGCCTTTCTCTGTTCTTTTGCCATTAAAGGAAGAGCAGCCCTTACTGGGCAATCTGAAGCAGAGTTACATCCTGCTAAATTCATACACTGGACTTAGAAGGGTGTGGGGAACCTCAATGGATTGAGAAAGGTGCAAATCCCGTTGTTGTTGTTTTGTCCAATTCATGCTAGGTGATAGTAGTACTCTTCAAAGACTCCATAGTCTCCTCTCTGTTCATAATTTCGCAGTCCAAATGACTTGGGCCCACTCTCTTCTCCTCCAGAACTGCACATTCCATGCAGCCAAGTTACCCCCTGCCCCCCAACTCCTACTTGTGGACTGCCAGTCCTTCTACTTCTCCATGCCATGGCCAGTGTTCCTTCTTTTCTTTCTTTTTGACATGACTGAAAGTAATGTAGAAGAGGGAAGATGCATACATACATGCATGGTAGCTAAACTGCTGATGCAACATCTATGGCCCCAAATCAATGTGATGGAAGCAGTCTTACTCCCATTGGCTGGATAGGCAGAACTAGGACACCTCCCCCTGCCCTTTTCTGGAGGCTGGGCTAAGTATACAATTCATCCCTTTCTTCTCCATGATGGTGGAAGCAAACAATTTGGTCCACTAGGGGGCAGAGTAGGACACCTAAATAATTAGAAGTGGGTTGCCCGTCTCCACACAGAAAGGATCCAGTAAAGGCATAAGACATAATATTGATTCAGACATGTTCTAGGATCTTGCCCCAGAGGATTAGCTGAAGCAGGGTTGGTTCAAGGTATTTTGCCACCCGATGCTAGCAGGGCTCCAGTGGTTCCACTTGGACCTGTCCCGCAGTGGTGCAAATCAGGAGGCAATGAGAACTGTAGGGTATGCCTGTCACCTCTTCCTAGAGTGGAAGCAAGCTGGACCCCAGCAGTGCTGCATGCAGCTCAGGAACTTGCCTCAGACTCAGCCGGCAGCAGCACAGACCCAGGAGGCAATGACAGATGTAAGTCATGTCTCCTCTGGCACCACCAACTGGGAGGAAGCCAAGTCCCTGAAGGGCTCCCAGCTTCTCAAGAGCTCCCCTTGGACCCAGCTGGAATAAGCATGGTTCCTGGAGATGATGATGGGTACAAGGCATGTCCATCACCTCTACCGCACTGCCTCTGGTGGGCAGCAAGCTGAGCTCCAGTGGTATACCAGCAACCCCTCCGCATTGCACGTTGGGGGCTGCTTGAGTCGTTTTGGAGAACAAGTGGCCCTAATCTGAAGAAACCACTGAAACCCAGCACATGTGGCCCTGGTCTTCCAGAATAGAGAAGTGTCTGAGAGAGGCATAAAGTATTGTACATACATACATCATTCTTATGCCACAATAATAAATGGCAACCTCCCCATCTAGAGGTTGACAAGCTCTGAATAATAATTAATAACAATTACTGTATGGCATTGTGTGTAGGATAGTCAGGAGATCCTAAGATTGTCTGGCAGCCATTGTCTGGCAGCCAGAAGTTGTAGTTCTTTTAGCATTATGAACCACTAGGTGGTGAGAAACGTTTTTAAAGGCAAGAGATGTTTCAAAGGTGGTTTGCCATTGCCTGCCTCTGCATCACAACCCTGGTATACCTTGGAAGTTGCCCTTCCAAATACTAGCCAAAGCCAACCCTGCTTAGCTTCTGAGACCTGACAGGATCGGGCTAGTCTGGGCTATCCAAGTCAGGGCAATCTCTGACTATCAGTGCTAGGAGGCACCACTGGGGAGGCCTTGGCTTCTGTACCCTATTTTTGACCCTCCAGAGCACCACATTGGCCAGTGTTTGAAATAGGATACTGGCCAAGCTAAACCACTGGGTCTGATTTTATGTTTTTATAAATGCACCTACTAATAGGCTTGCCAGGTCCCCCTAGCCACCAACAGGGAATGGGGTAGTAGGGTTGCCATATCCAGGTTGAGAAACTCCTGGTGATTTGGGGCTGGAGCCTGGGGAGGACAGGGACCTCAGAGCAATACACTGCCATAAAGCCCACCCTCCAAAACATCCACGTTCTCCAGGGGAACTGATCTCTGTAGTCTGGAGATGACCTGTAATTCCAGGGAATCCCCGGTCCTATCTGGAGACTGGCATCCCTAACGGCTAATAATATCACACATTTAATAGTCATAGTTGTTAAAAGGTGGGCTCACTAAGCCTTTAGAAAAAGAATTCTGTGAAGAACTAAATGGTGTGTTTGTTTTAGCTGCTGAAAATTAATTATCTTACAAGAACTATTTTCTTCTCTCATCAGAGATCTACTCTATCTGGTATACTTTCTCCATCTGTGACTTTCCCAAGAATTCTTGGGTGAAGGGAAACCGCCCCGCAAGATATTTGGAGTAGAAAAATCCTTTGGGGCTATTACCAAGTTTGAATAAAACTGGACAGAGACAAAAACTGATTTGTTCCCAGTTCCCATCCCCATTGGAAGAAAAAGAATAAACATCCTCAGTTATTCAAACGAACCTCATAAAATTTTAGTTCTATAACAACTAACAAGTTTAGTTTGGCTCCTCCATCCCCTGGAAAACATACATGGCTGACCTTCAAAAGACTGGATTTAGATAAGTAAATTCACATTCTGGTGTTTATTTGAAGCACGCCCTCTCCTCTGTGGCAAGGAATCAGAGGAACAACTGAGCGACATGAAGGTTCCACAGGCAATTTCCTGAGCCTTCTAGTTTTGGACTAATCTAGAAATGCCATTAAAAGGGGGTCTTGTCTTGTAGCCTTATCACATTTTTCCTATTGGCCTGACATCAGGAAGTGAGAGGCAGATGGAAATTAAAGCCAAACAAATCAGTGTGAAGTGAACTTTTCTGAACCCAAAAGTAAAGACGGATTGGTTCAATGCAAGTTCAGTTCAGCTTCCTCACAGGGAGAGCTACTGGACTGTGGAACAATCTAGCAAATGAAGCAGCAGACATCCTGGTGATTTCTCTGCTCCATTATGGAGAATGACAGAAAGCAAGGCTTACTTTTGATTCCATCTTCAGTTTTTCACTGATTTTAATAAGGAATACCTCATTAATTTTCTGTGAGCTGGATCAGGGGGCGGGCATAATCAAACCACTGTTTGTCGTGACATCCGAATGCAGCCTGTGAGGACAATTTTGTATAACACGTTTGTTTATATCACATTTATATGCCATTCTTCCTTTGTGGAGCTCCAGGGAGCATCCTCGTAACCTTGCAAATTAGTTTAGGATGAGAAGAAGTAAATGAAATAACATTACCCAGCCAACTTCCTGGACAAGTGGGTATTTCAGTTTGGGATGCCACTATCTAAATTCAGCACTCAGCCATCTAACCATAATGTATGTAAAGTACAGTCAAGTTGCAGCTGTTTTATGGTGACCCTGTAGGGTTTTCAAGGCAAGAGACTAACAAAGGTGGTTTGCCATTGCCTTCTTTTGCATAGCAGCTATGGAATTCCTTGGCAGTCTCCCATCCAAACATTACCCAGGGTCACTCCTGGAGATTTAGGGGTGGAGCCTTGGGAGGACAGGAAATTCAGTTTGATACAAAACCATAGAGTCCATCTTTCAATGCATCCATTTTCTCCAGGAGAACTGATCTCTGTAGTATGGAGATAAACTCTAATTCTGGGCAATCCCCAGGTCACACCTGGAGGCTGGCATCCTTATCATAAGCTGCATTTTGCTGAAAAAGAGGCTATTTCCTCAGATATTTAGTAAAACAGAAAACTGTGTTTCCCTTTTGCACAGGCTGATTGGTTGATGGTTGCTGTTTTCACATAAACAAGGGCTTTCCAAATGGCAAAACAATTCCCACAAGACACAGGAGAGTGTAAGTACAATTTCTTGTCTTCCTTTTGCAACAATGAAACAAATGAGGCAATTGAGAAGCTTTGCTTTCACATTCTTGAGGATGCTTCCAGAAGTATGAGACATTTCTTGTACCTCACTTATTGGGGCTTTAGGGGACGGAGCTTTCCAATAATAATGTAGCACATATTTGGATGATTATTTTAATCCAGGTCCGTCTTCTCACAGCAGTTTAGCAGCAAAAACAAGTTTCCCACCCCTGAAATTATGTAACTGTTTACAAATGGCCTTTGCCAATAAATGAATACTGAAGTTGAACTGAAGGTCAGAAAGAGAGCAGCCAATTATGAACAAAGGTTCTTATCCTCCTCCTCGGTTCGTCCATCTCTTTCTCCCTGGATTCACCAGCAGTTCTCTTTTTGGTGACAAAGAAAGGAATCTCCTGTGACATAAAACATCAAAGGGTCTCCTATGGCCTGACCAAGTCTTCTCATGCTCATGAACAGCTTTCATGCATGACTAATACATGCTAGCTCTATTCCCATATTCTCCTATTTCACCTAGTGTGGTGTTTTGGTTAGTGTTGGACTGAGATGGGAGAGACTAGGTTCAAACACCCCTGGAGATAAGAAGTTCTCTGGGCAACCTCAGGGCAGTCAGTCTCTCTTAGTCTACCTTACCTCACATGGTCATTGTAAGAATACAGTGGTGGAGGGAAAAACTACGTGCTCTGGGCTCCCTGGACAAAAGTAGGAATAAAAATGTACATTACCATCTCATTTTACGTTCTGTACCTCTTCAAGAAGCTATATTTTCTACTTTCCCTTTGTTTTTCTCTCATAGCTGCAGTAGCTTGACATGACAAGCTAACCCCTACTGCCTTCTATACAATTTGCCTTCAGGATCTTATTGTTTCAGTCAAGGATCAGTAGGGTTGCCAGCCTCCATGTGGGGCCTGGGGATCTCCTGCTTTTACAACTGATCCCCAGCTGACAGAGATCAGCTCCCCTGGAGAAAACGGCTCCTTTGAAGGGTGGACTCTATGACTTTGTGCCAGGCAGAGGTCCCTCCCCTCCCCAAACCCTCCCCTCTCCTGGATCCACCCCCAAAGTCTCCAGGTATTTTCCAACCCAGGACTAGCAACCCTAAGGATCAATGACTCTGGGGCCTTCAACAAGGAACCCTGGCCGGAATCTAGACATCCTCCCTGGGCTTCGTGTGCTCAGATCTTACAGCCTCCTTTAGGCATAGGAGAAAACATGGGCTGTGAAAGACCAACTTGTGAAGCAGGCAGTATGAAGCCTCTGAACCGGCCAGACCCTGATCTAAATATCAGGAGCCTTTAACATGCAATGCCTGGTCAACCCAGCAGAACCTCTGCTTGCACATCAGGCTCCAGCTCGAGTCACTGAGTTCAAAGACCCTCAACTGGAAGGTCTGCCTCTAGATTCTGGTAGCCACCCTTAGCCCCAGCAGACTGACCACAGTAGCTCAGAATGTTTGTCTAAGATGGTCAATGGCATTTACTGTTGTAGTAAAGGGCTAGGAAAGGCTTAACTAGCCAGAAAATTAAGGGATGCACACTCAAGAACCCACTGTTCTTTCTTTTAGTAAATAACTGCTCAGTTGTGCTATTTGGAAGTCGGTTTGTTGCCTGGATTTGGAGTTCATACTAAAATCACCACTGCTGTTGAGTACCTGTGTTCTACAAGGAACAGCTCCTAGCTGTAACAATTGAGAAATCATCCTGCATTGGTTGCCTAGTACCTAAGAACTTCAGAAGCATTTAACCTGTGTTGGGCAAGCACTAGTTTTAAGACAATTCTGGTATGCATGCATACATGAGATGTGTAGGATTAGAATCATTTCACATTCTAAAAAGAGCATTGGAGAAACAGGAGGGCTGACTGAGCATAGCTACCCCTGCAATATGGACTGAAAGTGAAATATTATTTCCTATTATTTTCAAGGGCATGTATTTTCTTTCCCCAGCTTCCTTCCTGGGGGGAAAAAAACAGGTGGTTTGCCTGATGTGCTACAGCATCTGAAATCCTATGTGGGGAAAAAAAATTCTCCTTGACAGAACTATGTCATTCTTCAGTGTCTTCAGCTTGCAGAAATAACTTCTTGAATCTGGGAATGCTGCACAACATTCTCCAGACATCTGAACACTGCAGCTCTCAGTAAGTCACATTCACTGCTGACAGGTGCCTTGTAGTTTTAGTTTTCAGCTTGTGTAAAATTGTAGCCAGAGAGACTTAAATTTAAAAAACAAAAACAGAATTCTAGTTCACAGAAAGAGGACAGACACGAAGGTATTTATGGTATGTGTTCAGCTATGGGTGAAAACTTTGAAGGCTTGCACGCCTGGAGTATTCTCTCGTAATTTTTATGCTTATTTAGGTTTCGGTGCAAATTTAGCCTAGAGATATAATTAAAACACACAAATGTGAGAAAATCAAATATAATGTACTTACCAAGTTGGAAGCAACATCTAAGCAATCTGTAAAACAGTGCATTCCTAAGTGGAGGGACAGAGAGCCAACCAGCTGTTATGCCAGTGTGTCTTGGAGATATGCTGGCATCGTGCACCACTGCAGCTGTGCTGAGGCTGGGCGCTGGTATGACAATTAGGGTTGCCAGCCTCCAGGTGGGGCCTGGGGATCTCCTGCTTTTACAACTGATCTCCAGCTGACAGAGATCAGCTCCCCTGGAGGAAATGGCTGCTTTGGAGGGTGGACTCTATGGCATTCTACCATGCAGAAGCCCCTCCCCTCCCAAAACCCCACCCTCTCTGGCTCCACCCCCAAAGTCTCCAGGTATTTTCCCATCCAGACTTGGCAACCCTAAGCCCCCTGCCACAGCAAACCTCTGTGCTGACAGTGGAGTGGGCCTGAAGGTGGGGCAGGAGTTAGACAGTCCCTGGGCTGCCCCAGACTTGGAATGCCCCCTCTCAACCATTGTAAAGTTATGCCAGCAAAAACTGCAATGTAGCCAATGCAACAGAAAAGGTAAAATGTCCCCCTCACAAGTTTGGACCCTCCCATACAGCCACAGCCAATCACCCTCCACCCTGGTGACAGCCAACCCCACCTCCTGCACCCAATCACCCCCCCCCCAGTGCCAAGGCGCTACACAAACCTAAGCCAGCATAGTTCAGTTGATAGGGCACGTACCATGGGACTTTGTCTCTGAGGGACTCTGACATGTACACTTGTGGTTGGAAATGCACAGAGAATGTACCTACTACCACAGAGGGGGCACTTAGCACTTACACCCAAAGGGAAGGGCAAACATCTTTCCCGTATGACTAACACATCTCATTACAGAGCCCTGACAGATACCCCACCTCCAGAGACATATGCCCTAGGGGCAACCACACACTGACAGGTGAGCGGGGTGGGGATCCAGCAGGCTCAGCCCTGGACTGCACCCCCACATTTTATAAAATGGGGAAATTGTTGGGATTCTAATGGGCAGATGCCTAGACTATGTTTGCATGCCTGAATTCTACGATCCAGCTAAAATTATCCAGAGTTTTCCTCCCCCTTTTCATTCATACTACTTGGGATTCCCACATTAGTTTTGAAAACCTAGAACATGGGCACATTCTGGGGAGAGCCCATGGCTCTGTGGTACTGCATCTGTTTTGCACACAGAAGGTCCCATGTTCAATCTCTGGCATCTTCAGTTAAAAGGATCAGGTAGTAGGTGATGTGAAAGATGTCTACTGAAGACCCTGAGGAGCCACTGCCAGTCTAAGTAGACAATTCTGACCTTGACAGATCTATGATCTGACACATTACAAGGCAACTTCATGTGTTTAGTCCATACTGCATGCAGCTTTAGCCTGCTGAACTGTACAGTCACTGTGGAGAAAAACCCAGCTACAATAATTAAGACCACTGTTTTCAGCATGCAATTTCCCCTGGATAAAGGAACCAATAAAGTTATCAACACAGACCTAGTTGGAGATTGCACTTAATTATCTCCCTGCCTGTCAACACAAACTCATTCACTGCCCCCCTGGATGCCCAAGTCCATCTCCCAAAAATAAAAGGGAGAGGAATGTCACTGGCCTCTTCAAATTTATAATTCTGGATATTTTCTGGAATTACAGTTGATGTATAATTCTGGAGATTTTCTGGAATTACAGCTGATTTCCAGACTACAGAGATCAGTTCCTCTGGAGAAAATGGCTAATTTGGAAGAGGACTTTATGGTATTATATCCCACTGATGTTCCTTCCATCCCCAAACCCTACTATCTCCAGAGTCCACCCCCAAATCTCCAGAAATTTCACAACCTGGAGCTGGCAACTCTATTTCCTCAAACTGCAAATCTGGGTGGCCCCACATTGTTTGGGTTGGGGGGAGGACCCAGATTTCAAGAGGAGGGCATTTAATTCAGAAAACATTTTCATAATTAAACATGTAGCTTAAAACTGGAATAAAATTGTGGGCCTAGTTTTTAAATAAAAAGCATGGCTTCAAGTCACATGACATCATGTATTTATTGTTCTTTCTTTCTTTCTTTCTTTCTTTCTTTCTTTCTTTCTTTCTTTCTTTCTTTCTTTCTTTCTTTCTTTCTTAAATTAGATTTGCTAGGCTGCCCTTCCTTACATGGAGGGCTCAGGACGGGTTACAACAGAGTGATAATAATTAAACAACATTAAAACCATTAAAAACCATTAAAAACAGATCAATAAATAGAAACAAAATACACGTACCAGATGGTGGAAAAATTGGCTCCCCAAGGCAAATAACAGTTATTGTTACTTAGCAGAAATATTTTCAGTTACAAGTTTGCAAGAAACTTTTTTTTAAAAAAAAAATGGTTGCTAACATCAACATTTCACAAGCACTTGCTTTATCTCTTTCTTTACATTATTACTTTCTCTACATTTTCACCATATTATTTGTAAAAAGTATCTTTTGGTAGGCCATTTCCCCTTTCAAATGCACCCATGGCACATTCCTAACCTTTATGTTCAAATCAAATTTGGATCCCTCTCCAGCCCTAAGTTCCAATACCAATGAATATTGTACTGCTTCTTCCCATTAGGAAACAATAGGGCCAGCATTTATTTCCACATGAGCTTTCATGAGTCCTCCATTATGTCCATTCCAACTTCTAACCATTTGACACCCTCTCACCCTAGCAAACCCATATGTTTTATAAATATGGAAGTTGAATACGCCCCCACCCCTGCTTGTGTGAACAGGTGGGAAACAGCACAAAAAAGCAAGAATGAAATAGAACTGTGGAGATGATGGGTGCTTCTTGAGACACATGTTGGGGGGAATCAACAAGCACAACTTGCTCTGTTGTAACAAACTGAAGCTGTGCTCTATGGTATTTATAGTCCTCAAGCAGAGTTCAGATGAACAACAAGTTTTGTACTACAAACTGCAGAAAACGAGGAGTGGAAGCTCTAATTTTATTTCCCACCAGCATATGCCTTAGTTTATTATTTGAGAGAGAGAGAGAGAGAGAGAGAGAGAGAGACCACAGCCTATCTCTTCCTTCCAAGGATTTAAAGAAGCTACATACAAATTTATTGCACATGGAATAAACCGGAGCCTTGTGGCACCATAGGATCCTATTTAATTTTGCTGCAATACACTAAAATGGGTACCCTCTGGAATTATCGCAAATGGGTGAGTGGAAGAGAACAAATAGCTAAAGTCTGCACCCTGATGGACATCAGCTTCAGAGCAAAGGCACGTTACATGGCATATGTACTGTACGTCCAAACAGGATACGGCAGATGTATTTTTCATGCACATAGTATATGTCTCCTGTACTTCATCTCAGTACCATGTGAAAATGAGTCCTATTTCCATTTACACACCCACACATTTTGTTTCTGCTGATCTGCACAATGTTTTTGTCCAGGGTTGAGGGGAGTATGCAACCAATTTCTTACGTGACAACATATTCCTAATCCAACTAACAATTTAGTGTGTTTTTCACAAAAGATACTCAGAATGCCTTTTCATTTTCAAGGCACAGCTTCTGAATGTTAATAATGTGATGCTGAAAGCGGAAGTGGGCCACTTCAGAGCCACCCAGCATACTTTCCCGATCAACACTGCACTTTCAGTTGAGTAAGCAAAGCAGGGATTCAAACACCATGGCAGCATACCTCCAGAGGAAAATTAGTCTAAAATAGTGGTCTTTGGTAGTAATTGCCAATTTAATTTCATTTAGGTCGGTGATGGATGAAACTCTCACTGCAGTAGTAGTACTGAATGTGGCCAGTTTTAGAATGCCCTTTTGATGTTTTGGAGCCAAGATCTGCTTTAAAAAAGAAGATAATCTTGGGAGCCAATTTGGTAGATGTGATGGGATGCACTTGGAATTCCATTCACTCTCTCTCCCCCCCCCCCTCAGATTCTCATGGCTTGCATGCTGCATGCCGCCAGACAACTGCTATTGTGTAGTTCAGTGGTTAGGGCTGCCATTGTAAGAACACTTTTCTGGAAGTTAAGTTCTACTAAATAAAATGGGACTGGTGTATAAGTTGACCTGACTCTCCCTAAGAGTCAGAAAGTCCCAAGTTCAAGTCTCATCTGAGCCATGAAATTATTATTTCAGTACTTTCAGGAAAGCCACAATCTCTCATTCTCAATGACCCTAATACTGGGGATAGTTTCATTTATTTATGTCATTTATACCCCACCTTTCTCCCCAATGGGGACCCAAAGCAGCTTACATCATTCCTCCATTTTATTTTCTCAACAACCCCATGGGATAATAACAGTGGCCTATCAAGATGATTGCCATAAGGACACTATAAACATGTAGTGCAGAGAAAGTGTAATTTAAATGCTACGAGTTATTACTTCTATTGAAGATTACTTCAAAAAGGCATAGACAAGGCTGCTGAGAGTCACCATGGTCACTCGGACAAAGATTTCTTCTGGGGCACCCAAGAGGGCCACTGAGTGGGGAGGGACAAAATTCCTGGGACCCAAGTTAGCTGGAGGGGCCCTGAAGCCAGCATCATGCTGCACTCAGCAAATGCATTTCAATGTATTTTACTTCTAATGCAGTTCACTGCAGCCAAAAAGGGGTGCACGAAAGGCAGAACAGAGTATACAGCAGGAGCCTTTCTGCAATATTTACTACAAGGCCTATCAGATCCTACTAAAGTCATCAACCAAGCTAGCACTGGAGCAATGCAAGACAAGCCAGCACAGCTCATGGCTGCAACAGACATTGCCAGGGTGTAGCCTCCTAACAAGGTCATCATCTCCAACACTGCATAGTTTCCCTCTTCCTTTTGTTCCACCCATCTCCATAGCTTTGTCTGAGCATTCAAAGGGGCAGCCCTGTTAGTGTGTTGTGGCAAAAACCTTTTGCTCTTCTTAATTTTTGTTCCTCTTCTCCACACTTTTCTCTGCCTTCATTTTGCTCTCTTCCTTTCATGATCTGCCATCATTCCTTTCTCCTCCCCTTCTATTCCCACCCCCCATTTCTCAGTCCTGGTCTCAACTCCCTCTCATCCTTATCCTGGTTGGCAACTGAGAACGTATTTAATAGCAATACAGCAGCAAAGCTTTGTTAATATTATGAACAGAACGGGGGAGTTAATATTTCCCCGTGGCTTACAAATCACAATTTAAAACATACAGAATAAAACAAAAACCTCAATAAGTGTTTTACTTCCAAAGTTATCTAAGTAACTGATACCAGGCAATCTGCAAGACAGACTAATATTGATCGATAGACAGGACTGATTCATCCATTAGGTGAGGAGAGGCAAATGGCAGGTTTTGGGGGCAGCTGGGGGCGGGGAGGGGAAGGCCCTCTCACTCCTTCTCATCATTGCCTGGAAGACAGATGACCTAATGTGCATCTTTCTAAGTATGGCAAGTGGTGCCTGCCCTATAGGGCTTCTCCAGCCTTCGTGAGTTTTCTTCATCTCATGAGATTTCGGCCATCATTTTCACTGTTCTGGTAAATCAAATCGATGACCAAACTCTCAAGATTATTTCTGCTCTCAAGAGTTTGGGAAGCCCTCTAGGGCCCATGTGGCTTGCCATACTGGCTTTAGAGAGGTGTGGGGGAGCATTAGGTCCTCTGGCTACCCGGTTCTTCTGGGGTTGGGATGAGGCAAGGGAAGGACTAGCAGAGGGCCATTTAGGCAGGAGAGTGGCAGCAAAATGCATTGGCCATCACTGTTGCTAAAGCAAATGCTATTTTTCCTAGAGCTAAAAATCATGACATTGTCCAAAACCTGTTCTGTATTCCAAATGAATCAGAACATACATGGCTAGCATCCAAAATTCTAAGAGGGGGGAAAAGTCTCCTTCTTATGGGACCACTGATCCAGCAATCAGATAAGTTTTCCAATGCCCAGACATAGATAGTTGTGGAATGATAAAACATCATCATTAGAAATTTCCTTCAAACTCAGTGTATGACCATAATTCATTCCTTCACCTCTGAGCTTGATGCTACTAATCTCTCTGGAATAAAATATTACAGCAGAACTCTGAATTTCCATAAAGAATGTTCTGTCAGATTGCAGCAGATACTCCCAGAGCAGTAATAGAACAGCCATGTACTAGCAGGCTGGAATGGCTCCAGTGTTTCTACAAGCGCTGCTCAGAGCATGAGTCAACACACCTGATCTTGAAATGCTGGATGCATTCAGAGGACAAAGATGTAATTCTTGGCAAAGTTATCAGGAGTAAATCTAAAATAAATTGTAACATTCATTTTAACACTTTTGTTACCTCATAAGACTGGCCACAGCTGTGTGTAATGATATCTGAATTCAGACCTGAAATGTGAGGTTTCCAACTTAGAGTCCCTGAGGTTAATTCCTGCAGACTGCAATACACACAGGATACTTGCTGTGTAGATATGCTAGACTCCTTGTGTTGACACTAGACCTGGCCAACCCAGTGGTTTCATGCTGCCTGCCAATTATGGAGACTGATACTGAACATTCAGATTTCCCTGTGTACCTGACTGCAAACAAGTTGAGGTAGCTGACAAGGCGAAATCCAATTCAAAGGCCACAAGTTTCCTAATCCTTGACAAAACTTTTCAGAAGACACACCCATTCTGTTACTTGGGATATTATGGCAAAAAGAAATGGAATTATGTCTTAAATTATTAGAAATGGTGGGTTCTTTTGCATAGTAATTGATACAGAACTTAAGAACATAAGAGAAGCCAATGCTGGATCAGGCCAGTGGCCCATCCAGTCCGTCACACAGTGGCCAAAAACACCAGGTGCCTTCAGGAGGTCCACCACTGGGGCCAGGACACTAGAAGCCCTCCCACTGTTCCCCCCCCCCCCCCGGCACCAAGAATACAGAGCATCACTTGCCCCAGACTGAGAGTTCCTATCTATACTTTGCGGCTAATAGCCACTGATGGACCTCTACTCCATATGTTTATCTAATTCTCTCTTGAAGCCATCCATGCTTGTAGCCGCCACCACCTCCTGTGGCAGTGAATTCCACATGTTAATCACTCTTTGGGTGAAGAAGTACTTCCTTTTATCTGTTCTAACCCGATTGCTCAGCAATTTCATGGAGGGCCCACGAGTTCTTGTATTGTGAGAAAGGGAGAAAAGTTCTTCTTTCTCTACCTTCTCAGTCCCATGCATAATCTTATACACCTCGATCATGTCACCCCTCAGCCGTCGTTTCTCCAAGCTAAAGAGCCCCAAGCGCTTCAACCTTTCTTCATAGGGAAAGTGTTCCAACCCTTTTATCATTCTAGTTGCCCTTTTCTGCACTTTTTCTAATGCTATAATATCTTTTTTGAGGTGTGGTGACCAGAACTGCACACAGTACTCCAAATGAAGTCGCACCATCGATTTATACAGGGGCATTACAGTACTGGCTGATTTGCTTTCAATTCCCCTCCTAACAACCTCCAGCACAGCGTTGGCCCTTTCCATTGCAGTCGCACACTGTTTCAACATTTTCATTGAGTTATCTACCCCAAGATCTCTCTCTTGGTCAATCTCCGCCAGTTCAGACCCCATCAATGTGTAATTATTGTTAGGATTTTTGGCTCCAAGGTCTCATTGAACCCCATTTGCCACGTTGACGCACACTCGCCCATCCTTGACAGATCCCTTTGGAGTGCCTCACAATCCTCCCTGGTTCTCACCACCCTGAACAACTTCATGTCAACTGCAAATTTAGCCACTTCACTGCTTACTCCCAATTCCAAATCATTAATAAACAAACATTGGACCGAATACTGATCCCTGCGGTACCCCACTGCTTACCTCCCTCCACTGAGAAAACTGCCCATTTGTACTCACTCTCTGTTTCCTTTTAATTAGCCAGTTTTTGATCCACAAAAGGACTTGTCCTTTTATCCCATGACTATTGAGCTTACTTAGGAGCCTTTGATGAGGAAGTTTATCAAAAGCTTTCTGGATGTCAAGGTAAACAACATCTATTGGGTCCCCTTTGTCCACATATTTGTTTATTCCCTCAAAGAACACTAACAAGTTAGTGAGACAAGATCTTCCCTTCCAGAACCCATGCTGAGTCTTCCTCAGTAGATGTTGTTCATCAATATGCCTACTAATTTTTTCCTTAATAACAGTATCCACCAACTTACCCGGTATCAGTGTCAGACTGACTGGCCTGTAATTTCCCGGATCTCCTCTGGAACCCTTTTTAAAGATGGGAGTGACATTCGCTACCTTCCAGTCCTCAGGAATGGAAGCAAATTTTAAGGAAAGATTACATATTTTTGTCAGGAGAGCCACGAGTTCACATTTGAGTTCTTTCAGAACTCTCGGATGTATGCCATCCGGGCCCGGTGATTTATTTGTTTTTAAGTTATCTATCAGTCAGGCCAAATGACTCTTCATCCTCCCAATCCAATATCTGAGAAGAGGTTGCTACGAAGGAAAGTAAATTGCACAGGACAATCTGAATCATTGCTATCTTTATCCTCTGCATTAAACTAGAATTGTCTGCCTCCCAGAACCAAAGAACACTTTTATCTCCGTTTTTCAGCCTCCTCAGTCTCTCCTTTTCCCAGAGAGGATAATCAAGATAAATGTGAGAAGCAGGGGAAACCTGAGAGGGCAATGAAAAAGAAAACAGCGAAGAAGGTTGTCAAAGGGAGAGGGGAACAAAACGAAAGCAAGAATTAAAAATAAGTGAATATGACCTCTTTCCCTTTCAAGAGGGAAACATACTTGCTAAGATTAAAAAAAATGAGATTGTTGGTAACCCATAGTTTGTACCACCAGCCTGAGATGCTGATATAAGTGAGTAATGTGACATGGAGGTTAAAGAATAAATTAGATGCTCATGAAAGTTAATGTTGTGACAAGCACACGGCCAGATTAAGGCATGTTAAGGCCCTAACTATATCAATAGGTTTGCCAGCTAATGGCAGGCAAATTCCTGGTAATTGTTTCCAATGCCTACCAACACACATCTGGTCAGTGAGTGGAAGGCCAACAAAACAGGGAGGGTGGTGGTGATCCGTGTCACTGCATGATGATGTCATTTCCATAGCAACCTGGAAGTGCCAGCATCACACTGGTGTGCTGCTTTAGCACTCTCCCAGAAACTCTATGGAAACCACAGAGTTTTGGGGATAGATTGGTGATTGACAATGCCAGGGGCAATTATGCACTTATGCACACACAGCTACCTGATTAAAAAGAACCATAAAACAAAGGAGGCGGAAATGGAAGGGAAGGTTCAGACTTCCCAAACAGCTTGACTTCACAGCAGGGGGATTCAGACTTTGGGAAATGCAAGGTGGAAGTGCTGGCATCTGTAAAGACCAGATTTTACCCAAAGTGTCAGCAAACTCAGCTTCTGGGATGTTTCGAACCCGGGTGCCAATGACTGGGGCACAGAAGGCAGATGTTCTTGTCTGAGGATGCTTTTTGCATCCACAAAGGTACCGCAACAATATTGGCGTGAACTGCTTGTATGACCGCAGCCACTGTTTAGATGACTGCTTGGCATTATTTTGACCACTTGGTGATTTCTAATTCCCCAGTCCAGATATTTGTATTATTTCCCTTATAAACTTTATCTCTGTTTTCACTCTATCTAGATCTCAGTGTAGCTTCCAAACTTGTAGAGGTGCCTCACCCCTTAGTCAAAGATCTCTTGCGTGTCTCACTGCATAGATTTAATAGTGTCTTTTAAGTCAGGCATCATGATTAACTTCCAGGTACATTTTTCCCTGCATGATAAGTGTTCTATCTAAGCTATCTAAGAACTGCTCTTATGAGATAAGCTGTCATCCACCACTACAATACTCAAATAGTTTAAAAGTCAGAGCCAGATAACCAAACAAAATGTAAGCCTTAATAAAACCATACTTAAAGCAGTAACAGAGTTTAAAGTACCCCTAGAAGATCATCTATAAATAGGCTTCTTTGATTTCCCTGAAAAGTGATGGCAGAGTTTTACACCACACCATGCTTAGGAATACCATCTTCAGCTGGTCTGGTTTCCAAGGACTGGGCATAAAGCTTTTAAAAAATGTATAGTATGTCATGATAAAACATAGCAGTCACTACTCTGTCAATGGATAAAGAAAGGAGTTGGGTCTTAAGTGAGAAGTAATTCAATTAAACAACCATATTCAAAGTGATTAGTGATTAATGAACAGCCACGAACATTGATGACATCAAGTGTAGCCTTTAACTCAACTCCAGGATCATTAACTTTGCCAGCCATTAATTTCACCGGTATAGTTTGTGGTCAGGGTTTGTGCAATCTACCAAACTGAACATGAAAAACCTTAAGTAACTGATCAGGACTGATCTACTGACTCATGAATGAGAGATTTTAAAATACTCTAAATATGTTTTGAGTAGTCTCTGTTAATGGTTTTGCTGCTGAAGTACCAAGTGACTAGAAATTTATTCATAACAAACAGTGAAACTGCTAGCCAACAGAGATAGACTCAGGTGGACAGCCATGATGGTCTGAAGCAGCAGAACAAAGTTTGAGTCCAGTGGCACCTTTGAGACCAACAAAGCTTTATTCAAGGTATAAGCTTTTGTGTGTGTGCACACTTCTTCAGGTACAATGAAATGGAAAAGCTTTTATGTGCGCGCACTTCAGATACAATGAAATGGAAATTACAGACTGGTAATTTCCATTTCATTGTATCTGAAGAAGTGTGCATGCACACAAAAGCTTAAACCTTCATTGATCTTTAATGTGCCACTGGACTCAAACTGTATTCTCCTATTGCCCTCAAAATAGCACATGGAACTACCCTAGGCAAACACACTGTGGACTAAGACCAATGTTATTCAGCGGAGCTTACTTCCAGGAAAGTGTCTTTAGAATTGCAGCTTATATTATGCAATTATTTGTTTAAAACAATGAGAATTTCCCATCAATTCATGTTTTTTTTTTAGCAATAGCAATTCACACTTAGACTTGTTTCTCCACTGGCTTTATTCAAACTGCCAAACTACTCTTTCTTGACCTGATTGTTTTAAAATGCTTAGTAATAGGCCTCGCTGATCATTTGTTCCCTGCGCTATTACTATGTCTGGTAGTAGAAAGGATGAGGCTCAGCAGTGTTCTCGCAAATAGGACCAACAACAGAGAACAACAGAGAACAGCAACTCTACTTTCCAAAAACTACAGTGGCTGAAGAGGTCCAACAATCCCCTATTAAAAGACACAACGCCCTACTTTAGGAAAAGAACTGGCTGCTGAAGGCAGCACCAAACAGTGGAAGCAACAATAGCACACCATTGTGATTGCAATATTCCCTTTTTCTTGGATGAAGGAGTGAAAAAGATGAGTTTTACATACCCCCAATCACTACCTTTGAGGCAAAAAACCTGACTGGCTCAGACTTAAAACCCCAGTTTTTAGATGGAATACTTTAAGCATCGATTGTTTAGGATTTTGCAAGGAAAATAGCATTTAACTGCATCTAAACCTAGGCTTCTGTTTTCTTAGTAATCCCACCCTCATGCTTTGATTAGTCAGGACATGACGGAGAAGTTTTCTTCTCATTGTGCACCAATAACCCTGAGCAAAGGCGGCGAGGGGGGGGGGGATGACACAGATACCTTGTGTGTCAATAACCTAAAACAAATAATATTTGGAAACCTTGTGGGTTATTTTACTCCTATTTATTCTTAGGTTTGCCAGCTTTTTAGAATGTAACCAGCCTGGCCGTGAGAAGTTAAGTCTTATTATTACCCCGTTTTGGATTGTTAATATCTATGGGAAGGCTTGCACAGCTTGCCTCGTGATTTCACCAATCCTTAGCCATTTCTGGTCACTCATGTTCCAGTTTTGGATGAAGATCTGAGAATCAAAACGAGATATTATTCCGGAGATTCTCGTCGGACTTATACCAATATAGCTACAATAGTGCACTTTGTATAGGCTTATAATTTGTAGTAGCTCAGTAGCGGTGTTAGTTTTCATAAGGTTTTTTGTATAAAAATTTGTAGCAGCACACGCACAGCTTTCTTGTTCTCCCCCCCCCCCCATATTTGTGGCTGTGATTCTTTAAAGTATATGTACTATTGTTGATGTAAAACTGCAGACACACGCTAGGAGAGGAAAAACCCTTCTCCTGAGACGATGTGCCAATTGTTCCTGAGGTTACCTGCCCTCTTACCCATAGTGAGATGAACCAGCTCCCTAGCCACGCGAAGCACCCTGAAGCCACCTACCAATGCTGTTTAAATGGTCACAATTCCAAAGTGAAAAGTACCAGAAACCTGGACTCTAAACTCCATGAGTTACACCTTCCTTGTCATGCAGGCAACCTTCCCCCCGCCCCTCCAGCCTCACCAAACGATGGACTTTACATTCATAAGTTAGTGAAGCAACTGACACAGGCCAGCTCTACTGTCCATAACAATGACGCTGGCTGCATGAGTCATAATCCTCTCAGGCATCACTGCAAACAGAGTAACTAGAATTCAGTATTGCCCAATTCCTTAGTCCCATCCCCCAGAAACCAGTTTTAGGTAGCATGTTTTGGGGACGGACTAGAAGGGGGATGTGCTAGGGGATGTGGCCAGCAAAGCCTACCTACAAAGCCAGTTTATAAAAGAAGATACCTGGCCATGTGCTCTCTCTCTCTCTCTTCTTACCTCTAGACTTACCCTGCCCTCATGACTCTTGGTTAGCGCTGCCAGTCTCTCCACGTGTTCTGCTGGTTCAGGACACGATCCCTAGTTCCCTATAGTCTCTCCCTTATTTTTTCTGTGGATTGCTTCATCACGCCGAGGACAGGTAAATATTACCCCTCAATGAAACATCCTGCTAATGTGAAGATTGCTGTCCTTTTCTTCTAATTTTCCTAGATCTGTGTAACTGTGAGTGTGTTTGAGTTTATTGTATGCGTGTTAAGAATCATCAGTAAGGATACCATTTCATTCTGAGGTTGGTCTCTGCGTCTATTTCTAGTGCTTCTGGAAGAAGCAGGACCCCTGTATACATACGTGATCGCTCCCATATTTGCCTATTGCCTTTTTATAATATCTCAATTTCCCCAAATTATTAATAACTTGAGGCAATCCGGCTAACACTAAGACAAAAATGTGTGAGCCAGAGGCTAAAAAACTGTGAGTTAACTCACACTAACTCAGTTTAGAGGGAACACTGATCTGCAGTACTTATCAGGAGGTCAAAGTTAGAAACCAGTAGCACCTTTAAGATCAACCAAGTTTGATTCAAAGAAACAATGAGGAAAAAATTGGATTGAATTGTCTTGAGGACACACAGGAATCATTTCATAGAAAAAGAGGTGCAGGAGCTCATTAGCATAATTCATGCATAACTTATTTGCATATGCTAAATTACCTGCCATCATCAGAAGTATGTCAGAAGGCAAGAGAGAGAGAGAGAGAGAGAGAGAGAGAGAGAGAGAGAGAGAGAGAGAGAGAGAGAGAGAAAGAAAGAAAGAAAGAAAGAAAGAAAGAAAGAAAGAAAGAAAGAAAGAAAGAGCTGGCAGAGAGGGGACTGCTACTAATCCAAGCCTCAGAAATACCACTATTCTGGGAGGATAGCTTCAGTGGTGGCTGAAGCCTTCAGAAGGCTGGTCAGAGGAACAAGGACCTTTCCAAGGGACAGGGTCATTTTGCTGCAGCCATGACACAAGCAGGCATTCCCCCGCTGGGGGGGGGGCTGGCACCAACTCCTGGAGCTGAGCTCCCCCGAGCTCCTGCTTGAAATGACCTCTGAGGACCCATAAAAGATGCTCCAGGGAGTTAGCAGAAAAGTCAGTCAGTCTAGGAGAGTGGCAAAGAGCTGAACAAACTCAAGGATACCTAAATATTATTATCCACACAATATGTTTATGAATCTAGAAGAAACTGGACAATTCCTTAGTTCTAAGGATGCTGCTGCTAGATTTTGCTAGATTTTGATCCACAAATAGGAATCTTTCTCTTCACAGCTGCAATTTTCTCTTCATTATTTAACAGAATTTTCAAAGAAATAGTATAAAATGTTCCTCACCAAAAGTGTGTATCTTTAAGGAGCCCCCACCCCAAAACAAGGGCTGCTATAGGGCTGAGTTGCACTTTGGGGGGGAAATGCTGCACACAAGTATCAGCAATTTGGTTGATATTGTGAAAAATAACTGGCAGAGGACATTTTTAACTGATCTTGAGAAGTGAATACCTACTAAAGAAAGATATGGGGAAGTCTGATATACCTAAATTACTTGGGCCCTATAAATATTACCCGCACCCCACCCCAGTATTTCATGATAGTCAGCTTGGGTGTTCAAAGATGTTCAGCTTCTGCCAATACAGACATACAGACACACACAGAAGTATGAATAACATGCTTTAGTCAGTAGCTAGAAAACAGATCCCCCTTGTCTCTCACAAGGGGGGGGGGGGGATGCTAAATGATTGCTGGTTCAAAGCTCAATACAGCCATGAGTTCACTAGGTAGCCTTAGGCAAGCTCTTAATCTCCCTGGGCATAATAGTACAGACCTTTTGTAGAAAGTCATTGTTCTAACCCCCCCCCCACACACAAAAAAAAAGGAAAAGAAAAAGAAAAAGAACATCTTCAAAGGGAGTATACAACTTGAAAGTGCTGAATTGAACGCCATCAAGAAATAAAACCCCAAATGTCATCCTGGTTTAAACAAAGACCCAGATTTCCTGACTCACTGCTCTTATAAGACCCGCTTTTTAGACAATTTAATTGGCTATCCTTGACATATTCATTGAAGTATAACCTTGTACCAATATCAGTTAATTTTCATTTAAACAGTTCTCCTATTTCTCCTTTTTGTTTATCTGTTGAACCTCTGGCTTTTCTCACTATGCATTATATGTAACTGCTATTTTTTAATTTATGAGGGGATTTGATTCACAACTACAATTTCTTCTTCAACTCCTCCCTTTCCCCCTTACACTAAGAGTTTACACTTGAAAGATTCAGGGCAGAATTCACACTAAGCCTCTCTGCCTCCATTCCTCTGCCATCCCACAATCTTCTCTTTAAGAATTCCCAGTATGATCTTCCATTCAAATATCTGAAGAAGTGGACTGTGACTCATAGAAGCTCAAAGTAACACATTCATATTTAAGGTGCCCCTGGACCTTTGCTTCATTTTGCTACAACAGACTAACACAGCTACTCCTTTGCAATCACTAAACCTCAACCTTCTATCTGCAAGATGAAGGTAACACCACCTACCTACCTATCCTACTGGGTTGTTGAAATAATGTATACTATATGCTTTGGATATTTATGTCAATGAGACTTCAGCATAATTTATTTTCTCTGTATAGGGGGCTCCTGGTGCCATCTTAAGCAGAATTACATGCTTACAAATCCCCTGGTCTGTTTAGGATGACACTGCTCGTTTGCAAAGTATTTTAAATCAGATGTGGGAGACATATCACTAACATTTCCCTTTTACATGAGAGAGAGTGGATTTCCAGACGCCACTCCGTGAGTCTGTGGCTGAGCTGGGATTGGAAATAGCCACTGAACTGCAATTACTGTCACTGGCTGAATCCAGAGCCAAGAAACTAGTGCTGGTGGAAAACGCCATCAAGTCACAGCTAACTTATGGTGACCATGTAGGGTTTTCAAGGCAAGGGACAATCAGAGGTGGTTTGCCATTGCCTACCTCCTCGTCACACTCTTGGTATTCCTTGGAGGTCTCCGATCCAAATCCTAACCAGGGCTGACCCTGCTTAGCTTCTGAGATTTGATGAGACTGGAATAGCCTGGGCCTAGGGTTTCCAGCTCTGGGTTGGAAAATACCTGGAGACTTTGGGGGTGGATCTGGGAGAGGACAGGGTTTGGGGAGGGGAGGAACTTCAACATGGTACAGTGCCATGGAGTCCACCCTTCAAAGCAGCCATTTCCCCCAGGGGAGTTGATCGCTGTCAGCTGGAGATCAGTTGTAAAAATGGGAGATCTCCAGGTCCCACCTGAAGGCTGGGCAACCCTGCCTGGGCCATGAAGGTCAGGGCTAAGGAACTAGAGCAGATGTTTATTTATTTATTTAGGGCATTTCTATACTGCTTCTTCAGAGTCCTGCTCAAGGCAGCACAGAATTAAAACAACATCACATTATTAAAAGAACGCCTTCAAAAACAAACTATTGGAAAGCATAAAAATCATCCATAAAACAGAGGACATCCATTAGAAAGCTAGTATGATAAAACCTCTAATTAAAAGCCTGGATAAAGAGATTTGTTTTGACCTAGCACCTTTCAGAATGTAAAGTAGGTCCCAGGTGAAGCTCAGCTTGCTACATGAGGAACTTCTCATGCCAGGGCTTTATTAATAGGAACAGGGTAACAACTGAAGTCAGGAATCATGCCAAGGGCACAGCAAACAATCCTATTATTCTGGCAAGATACCACTATTTTACAAGGAAGATGCTTCAACAAACTTCCATTATTCTTGACTTCAGATGCTGAATGAAGTGGAGATGGAAAACCTTTAAAATATAATGTCTTTATCTCCAGCTCTGAACATCTTGGAGCTAGAGCGAGATATAGCCGACAACTTCCCTCATGCTAGACAGACAGGAAGAACTTCAGTTTCTGTACCCTTCCGATCCTAGGTTGGACTCTGTAACTCCCTTCCATCAGGTGTTATTCCCGCAAAGAAAGATTTCCTTCAACACAGACACACGTCTCTTCATCAGAGGAAGCCTTTTTCCAGCAGAAAAAGTCATTCTCCATTACAATGGACTTTCTCTGTTGAAGGAAGACTTAAGGCATAACTACAAAATAAATATGATACAAGTCAGATCACAGATGCTGTGAGGGGGCACCATGAACGGGGAGAAGCAGCTTCTAGACCCTGCTTTTGTCAATGGAAAGGGCAGCAAGGGGGGCTTTTCACCCCTTTCCTCTGCCTCTATATTCCCTTGGATGCGTGGAAGCAGAGGAAGGAGGTGACAAGCCCTCTAGTGAATGTGAGATGGGAGGGAAACTGAAAACTTCTTCTCCCTCCTTACAGTACTCCTGCACAGTGCTGAGTGGACAAGCTCTTCCGCCCCAGTATATGTCCAACGGTGAGTCCAGGTGCACCCCCAAGACATGACATGTGTCAGGCATATTGTGTTGTTTGGCCTTTAGTGGAAGAAAAGTCATCAGATCCAAGCAGTGGAAGGGAGCCACAGCATTCAGCCCCTTATTTAGAGGCCAATGATTCATATAATTCTCTGCTTTATAGCTTCCTGCTTAACCGTCACCATATTCCTCCAAGTTCTAGTTTTTCAGGGTTTCAGGCAAAGTTCTTTTTCAGCATGACCACTAGAATACCTTCTGTGGACTCTCTGGAGGCAGTATCTGTGATTTCCACACACAGCAGTGGTTCAGCCACTCTCTGAACCCTTCTGGCTCTAGCTGGGGCAAAGAATTCTTTTCTTCCTTTGCATGTGGAATCTGAAGGAAGAGCGGCACTCCATGAGTATTAAGAGATAGGCCACCCGTGAACACCTTTCTTTTAAAAAGATACCTGTTAATCACACAACACTGGGAAAAGGGAGTTCCACACTCAGTTAAGCTGGGAGGATTTACCATCACAGAGCCCTTGAAATATTTGTTCTCCTATTATCAGATAAATACGACAGAACATGCCGACTTGCTGCAGTTCATGACTAAACTGTTTGCAAGGTTAAAAAGAAAAGGGAAAGGGGAAGCCACGCTAATCTCCTCCAGCCCTAATTTTAATAAAAAGCAAATATTTTTGCAAAACCATTTCAAAGGCTTTCATTTTCAGCGATGTGGCAGGTCGAGATTAGCGAAAACCCCAAGCATCTCCTAAGGTTAAGCATGCTATTTGTTTCTGTCTTTCAAACTACATCTGAGTGTGTTTAGTAGATAAGTTTAGATAGGGCAAAGCTCAAACTCCTTCCCTTTGACTTTTTACCTACAAATGAAATAGCTGCAGATGCTGCAACTTTAGAGTAATCTCATGGCCCTTGTTATTAACAGCCATCTTCTCCAATTTCTAAAACCAGTGAAGGACTATATTTTGCAAAGGATGCAGGTACTTCTCATTTTATTCCACTACTGGCAAGGCTGCTTACAATGAAAGTAAATAGTTGGCCATTGATACGAGATAATTCCATTCTGATTTCATATGACTCACTACAACTTCATTTAGGTACTGTAAAAAACACACACACACAATTTCTGTTTGTTTTATACCTCACACAAGGAAGAAATTATAGCTTCAGGCCTAAAGCTGTTGGCCAGAATCCAACACAAATGTAGGAACTTTTAAGCCTATTGATTAACTCTGTGCAGATGTTATGTCAGGTCTCTGCAAATCATGGTTTGCAAATCAGAAGTCAGGCATGAGAACATGTATCTGCTTCCTCTCCCTTCTTCCTTAACTGGAGCAAGTTCTCTCCTCTCTTTCCTTAGCAGTGTTAGCAATGGATATGCACAACACAGGCAATGGAACTAAATATGGTTCAGGGCAACCAGGGTTCCCTCTCGAAGAATAATGTGAAACCACAGTTTGAAGCTGGATTGCAAGCTAGCCTTGCAAGAGAATCTGGCTAGCATCAGGGGACATTTCGAGCAGGAGCTAGGGGGAGAGCAGCTCCGGGAGTTGGTGCCAGCCCCCCCCCCCCATTGGGGAATGCCTGCCTGCTTGTGTCATGGCTGCAGCAAAATGACCCCATCCCCTGGAAAGGTCCTTGTTTCTCCGACCAGCCTTCTGAAGGCTTCAGCCACCACTGAAGCTATCCTCTCAGAATAGTGGTATTTCTGAGGCTTGGATTAGTAGCTGTCCCAGCTCGCTCGCTCACTCACTCTTTCCTTCCTTCCTTCCTTCCTTCCTCCCCCCACCCCGTCTTCTTTCTTTCTTGCCTTCTGACATACTTCCAGTGAAGTCATGTGGTGTAGCATATGCAAATAAGTTATGCTAATGAGTTATGCTAATGAGCGCCTGCACCTCTTTTCCTACGAAATGACCCCTGGCTAGCATTAACCACAGTTTCCATCAGTGTTTATTCATCACACAAGCATTTTTGACAAGAGTGGGGCTGAAGAGGGAGGGAGAAGGCACACATGACCAGTGTTCCCTCTAAGCTGAGTTAGTGTGAGCTAGCTCACAGTTTTTAGCCCCTGGCTCACACATTTTTGTCTTCACTCAGGAAGGATGGCTCCAGAGCAAACTAATTTATGCAGTAGCCAAATCGCTCGCTCACAACTTTAATGCCAGTAGCTCACAAAGTAGAATTTTTGCTCACAAGACTCCACAACTTATAGGGAGCATTGCACATGACCTTGATTGGCAAAACTATGGCTTTCAGAGAACTGGTTTGTCACTTGCATTGGACCCGATCTAGGTTGTAATTTCTTTTTGTTGCATATACACTAATGGGGAGGCGGCGGCGGCGGAGAAGGAGTAGACTGGATTTATATCACGCCCTTCACTACCCAAAGGAGTCTCAAAGCGACTTACAGTCTCCTTCGCCTTCCCCTCCCCCTAACAAGACACCATGTGAGGTAGGTGGGGCTGAGACAGCTCTTTCAAGAACTGCTCCTGAGAGAACAGCTCTGAAAGCACTTGTAACTGACCCAAGGTCAGTTGTGTGGGGTGTATGTGTAGGAGTGGGGAATTAAACCCGGTTCTCCCAGATTAGAGTCCACATTCCTAACCACTACACCAAACTGGAAAACATGTTTAGGCATGGGGCTTAAAACAGTTAAAATGTGTCTGGTTTCTCGGTTTACTTTTCAGTTGGAAAGCTGGAAGATAATTAAAAAAAGAGAATGCTCACAAGTTTCTATCACACTATTAATTTTGGACTGGAGAATTATACTGCTCTGAAAACTATTTAAAACTATTTTAAAGTGTGATTTGAGTTGGTTCCAAACTATTTTAAACTGTGATTTATGCTGGTTCCAAAATAGTCCCAGATCAATGAAATTATTTTCACCATCTTTCTTTAATTTATTTTTTAGGCTCAAGCAGGACTTTCAAAGTGACTGAACAATATATGTACTTCATGTAATACATCTGATTCCTTGCATCAAGTAACATCTTTGAGACAAACCCCTTTTAATACAGCACATGCATTTATAGGGTACAGCTTACCTCTTGGATGCCAAGAGGGAAAATATGTAAGTGATGTCTTTAATCCACAATCCATTTAACCTAAACAGAAATCCATGAACTGATTTAACTGGCTTGTGGTATGGGCAATGTGAATTCTTTGTTCCTAAAACATTTGACAACATGCCATATTACTTTTTTTTTGCCATCAAGTTGCAACCAACTTAAGCAACCTGTAGGGTTTTCAAGGCAAGAGACATTCAGAAGTGGTTTGCCATTACCTGTCACCATAGGCGTCAACTACGGGGGGGCTCAGCCACCCCCGGCAAAATGGAGCACCCGCCGGTGGGGGAGGCAGGGAGGGCCGCCGGGAGCCCGGGGGGTGCCGGGCGCAGCAGAAGGCAGCCGCTGAGGAGGGGGGGTGGAGGGGGGCCAGAGCTGGCACAATGGGCGGTCACAGGGACTCCGCCGTGCTGGCCAGCCCCCCGACCCAGCCGGCAAGTGGGCTCTGGGCTCTGGGGGCAGCAGCCGGGTGGCCTGGCATTGGCTCTGGGCGGCGGGCAGCAGCAGCGTTGGGGGGAAGTGCGCCGCCATGACTTCAAGGACCCCTACGGGGCAGCAGCCCCCGCCACCGCCCCCCGCTCGCCCTGCTGGGTCTGCCTCCCTGGGGCCGGGGGGCGGGGGGAAAAGCGGCGGGGACATGGTCCCGTTCGCGCGCACGCGCGCATGAAAGAGCCCCCCCCCCGGGGATTTACAAAGTCTACGCCCCTGCCTGTCACTGTGTAGGGGCCCTGGGCTTCCTTGGTGGTCTCCCATCTAAATACAGACCAAGGTTGACCCTGCTCAGTTTCCAAGAACTGACGAGATCGGCCTATCCTGGGCTGTGTCAGGGCCCATATTACCCAGTCAAGAGTCCTTTTGTACAATATGGGGTGGTTAATTCTGAGATGAGAGAGTGGTTAGAAACAATGCCTATTCCTTTACATTGCTGTTTCCTTTCAGATAGATTAAAATGGGTAGCTGTGTTTGTCTGTAGCAGTAGAAAAGAGTAACAGTCCAGTAGCACCTTAAAGACTAACAAAATTTGTGCTTGGGGTATGAGCTTTCCTGAGTCACTGCTCACTTCTTCAGATTTTGTTATTCTTTAAGGTGCGACTGGACCTCTTAGTCTTCTCTACTGTTTCCTTTCAGTTACCATTAAAAGCTGTTTGTCACCAACAAGGCAACTGTGTTGTTTTTTGCATACAAAAGTCAAACCTGCATTGAAAACAAAATACTTCCATAGAAATCTATATGAATTCTTGGCAAGAGAAATAATCCCGTGTCTATGTCAACATTCCACAACGAAGCTCTAATGAAGATCACATGGCAAGCCATGGCGAGGAAATGATACTGTTTTTTTAAAGTATTGCATGCATGGATAACACACCATAAAATCCATTCATACACACAGCTGTGCAGCGCATGAGAAACTGCAAGGGGGTCCCTCTCCTACTTCTGGTCATACAACCTGTATAAATAAATGTTCCAAAAAATGCCTCCTTGACCTTTGGCAATTCAGTCTACAACTAAACAATACAAATTGTTTTGGGCAGGACTGTTGGTTGTGATGGCTTGTTGAGAACCAAATACAATCTGGACTGAAACTGTTGGCACCCACTGGAAAAGTCCTTCAAACTTGTAACTTGACCATTTAAAGGGTTGTTGTTGTTGTCATCGTCTTCTTCTTCTTCCATTCTAGTGTCAGCACGAGGCTCATATCAACACAATTAAGTATGTCTGAGTAGACACCTTAGTAGATCATGACGGAAAGCTGCTTGTTTTCTTTAGGCATGCTGGTATATAAGGGATCATGACAGGCCTGCCTAGATTGTATCAATCAAAGATACAATGCCACTGAAAAACACTCTAGCATTGCTTTTGT
Source organism: Lepidodactylus listeri (assembly GCA_029233225.1). Taxonomy (NCBI): domain Eukaryota; kingdom Metazoa; phylum Chordata; class Lepidosauria; order Squamata; family Gekkonidae; genus Lepidodactylus; species Lepidodactylus listeri. The sequence goes on along the minus strand of JARCFY010000009.1, from coordinate 82,844,043 downwards.
GTTGTGTGATATTTTTTCACCTACGCTACACACTACATGAGGCATACAGACATTCCCACCAACACGTATGATGGCTTAACACATCTAGAAAAACCAAATGGCTTCAATACATCACACATATGTACAAACTGTGTAATTACCCGAGAGTGACAGAACTGAACAAATTTTAATTTTTATTCAGACAAGGCTTAGGTGCCCATGGTTCTGTGACGATACTGCTCTTACAGCTAGTTCAGCTCTGAACAGTGTCACATATGCCCTTGGCTAGGACAGGAAAGGAACAGTTGCCTGCTGATAATCCTTCCCATGCTCACTGATAGAGCTGGGAAGTGTGAAGGAGAGCAGCTGCTGAGAGAAGCCCCAGGGACTGTATGGAAGGTGTGCCTGATAGTGTCAGCAAGGCCGAGCAAGAGGCGGAGTGCTGAAATACAGAGCAGCATCCCAAAGTGTGAGTGGGTTCCCGCTGCAGGCAAACATAGCTGTGCTTAGCCAGGAGAAGAAATCCAAGTGGGTGCAATGAACAGCCCCACTTTTCTTTATTTTAAAATGTCAGCATGCATACGAGAGCTTATCCCTTGAATAAAACTTTGTTGGTCTTAAAGGTGCCACTGGAATCGAATTTTGTTCTGTTGTTTCAGACCATCACGGCTACCCACCTGAATCTACCGGCATGCCTTAATGACACTGAAAAAAGTGCAGGCTCTTAAGGCCAATTATTTATACGAATGATACCCATTCAGAGGCTCAGAAGCCACCTGTGACTTTTTGACATGCCGCGTGTGGCTCTTCTGAGCACTATTCCCCAATGTTTCAGAAAAATGGGCAAAGCCCTTGCCCGCTGGGACTTGTGGTTGGCTGGTGGTTTCGATGCCAGGGTTGGAAGTAAATGGCTCTTTTGATTGATAGTAATGATCTCCGTGAGCTGTGTACTGAGTACCACTGCTCTAGACCTGTTTCAGTATGGATTCAGGCCTGGGTTTGGGACAGGAAGAAGGGATTAAGGCAACACAGAGCACTGAGGATTTTTCAGTCTCCTTTTAACCAATAAGACTGCCAACCTCCAAGAGGTAGCTGGAGATTACAACTGATTACAGCTGGAGATTAGTTCACCTGGGGAAAATGGCTGCTTTGGAAGGTGGACTCTGGGGCATTATTTCTCAACCTAGAGCTGGCAACCTATTAACCAAAGCAATATGGAAACACTGCTGCAGATCTTTAATGTCCCCCTAAGTGGGCCACAGCATATCTTAACGATATAGGATTGTCTGCACCCAGATGGCGGCTAGAGATCTCCTGCTATTGCAACTGATCTTCAGATGATAGAGATCAGTTCACCTGGAGAAAACAGCCACTTTGGAAGGTGGACTGCATGGCATCATACACCATCAAAGTCCCTCCCCTCCCCCAACCCTGCCTTCCTCAGGTTCCATCCCCCAAATCTCCAGGTATTTCCCAACCTGGAGCTGGCAGCCCTATGTTGATATACTATAGAAAATCACATGAAATGGTAGGCTGAGCCAAGCAGGCTAGAGTAGACTCATAACTATGTTGTTACTTGTGGAGAAACAAGCCTGAAGGAGCAGATCATCTTCCCATCCCATATGTACAATTGGCAGAAGAAAAAAAAACAAGCTTTCTTATTTGCTTCTATGGACAGAGTTGACACTGAATTCAGATCCCCTGCTCAACCAATTCTATCTGAATAACAGAGGCTGGGCCTGTAGTCCGTGCATGCTATCCTTCAGTGCTGAAACTTTCTGGGGCAATTTAGACAAAACAAAGGACACATTCTACTCTCCCTTTTCACAGCCTCAACCAAAGTGTAACCAACTCGACTAAAGGTCAGAGGGGAAATGTACAGATGTGAGAAGAGCATTTTGTCCAGGGAATCTGAGTAGATAATGGCTCAGCTTTAAGTCAAGGCAGCAAGGGGTAGTTTTCTTAGCATAAAGAGCATGACATGGTGCTAAAGATAAGCATTTTTAGAGAGCATCTGAGCTTGTGGGCTTATTCACTGAAATTTCCTGCCAGGAGAATGGCTGCACATTGAAGGGGAATCTTCTCGCTGTTTCATTGTGAACGTGTTTACATTTAAGTCCTACCGGGTCTCCCATCAAAAGAAAATAGCTGAGAAGCAGAAATGAGACTGTGGCATAAGCGATTCGTGTTGATCATCTAGGATACAATTCCCCAGCCCAATTTAAGTGTGATACTGGTGGGCACAAAAAGCTGACCTGTGCAAAAATATGCACCTATCCTTTTGTTCAGAATAGGCTGCTGCGTGCAGTGTTAGTTCCTCCCCAGGGCAAAGGCAGCTAGGAATCTCTAGCATGCTAACACTGTACATGCAGATTGTTTCAGGCAGGTAGCCATGTTGGTCTGCAGTAGATGAGCAAGATTTAAGTCCAGTTGAACCTTAATGACCAACAAGATTTCCAGGGTGTAAGCTTTCAAGAGTCAAAGTTCCCTTCATCCAATCTGATGAAAGGAACTTTGACCCTCGAAATCAAGCTGTAAATGTGGTGGCTGAAGACCTAGTTTAGACAAGGGATTAGACATGTGCTCAGGGCCGTAGCCAGTGGTGGGGCTTTAGGGGCTTTTGGAGAGGGAGGGGGAGAGTCACTCGTGATGATGTCACTAGCAATGCTCCCTCTAAGCTGTGGAGTCTTGTGTGCAAAAATTCTGCCTTGTGAGCTAGTGACACTGGCTCACTAGTGATGTCACCACATAGGGGGCCACAACCCCCCCCCCCCAAGTCCAAAGCACCCTCCTGGCGAATATTCTGGCTACAGGACTGCATGTGCTACATCATTGAGCAAGTTCTCCTTGCCCAGCAATATCATGTTTATACTGAGCCCCACAAACACCAGATAACCTTGTTGTAAACCTTTGCTCGCTCTTTACTACTTCAGATTGCAGAAAGGAGCTCATGTGACTGAATTATGCTACACAAAGAAAGAATTCCTTGCACAATAGATAATTATATAAATGTTATGGTGGGTGACCTCTGGCTAGTTATTCTTTTGTCTGGCTAACCTACCTCACAGGGTCATTGTGAGAGCCACCATGGTGTAGTGGTTTCAGTGTCAAACTTGAAGACCCAGGTTTAAATCCTCGTTCTGCCATGGAAGTTTGTCAGGTGACTCTGGACCAGTCACATGGTCTCAGCTAAACCTACACAGGGTTGTTGTGAGGATAAAATGGAGGTGAGGAGAATGGTATAAACAGCGTCGGTCCTCACTGGGGAGAAAGGAGCGGTTTAAATGAAACAGACAGATAAATAGTTTTCTTGTATGGACTAAGGCTGAAACAGCAGCATAAGAGGATGGAAAGTCTGTGTGTGTGTGTGTCTGTGTGTGTGTTGGGGGGAGATTTCCTAAAGATATGTTAAGAATGTCTAAAGAAATCGGCTCTCGTAAGTAGCTTTGCTCACAGAACAGTTGGGAGGCTCTTTCTTTCTGTATCCAGTTTACCCCAAATTCCCATGATCTTATTATGTAATCTTTGGAATGGCTTCAGGCTCTGAGGACGCATAAAATATTTCATACATGAAAACAACTTTGGGCTGGAAACATTAGCAAGCACGCGGGATGGCGAGGTCAGCCAATGTACAGAGGACAGAAGGAAAGCAGACATGGATCTTGTGCAGAATGCATGTGTCTCATACAGATAAATCCTTAATCCACTTTAGATAGCTCTTACCTATGTAAGAGAAGTGTTAAAATACTGAAAGAAAGCACAGGGAAGGATAACACTGAATGGGAAACTACGTGTTGCATGACAGCTGAAGCCCTCCTCAGTTGCAAAGACCCCCAGCTGGAACAATTTTCACTGTATCAGGAGATGGAGGGAAGGCCATGCTTAACCTTTCCCATCTACGGTGGCCAGCTTGGGGAATTCCCGAGGATCTGAGGGCAGTGCCTGGGGAGGACAGGGAACTCAGCAGCAGGGTTGCCGGCTTCGGGGTGGGAAATACCTGGACATTTTGGAGATGGAGCCTGAGGAAGCTGGGGTTTGGGGGAGGCTATGGGTTATAATGCCATACAGTCTACCTTCCAAAATGGCCATTTTCTCCAGGAGAAGTGATCTCTATCTCCTGGAGATCAGTTATAATCCCAGGAGATCTCCAGCCACCACCAGGAGGTTGGCAAGCCTACTCAGCAGGAATGTGTTGCCATGGAGTCCCCCCAGGGTTGCCAGGTAGGTCGGACAAACCGGCAGAGGCTCCAGGTAAGGGGAGGGAAGGAGTGTGATGTGTCTGCGTGACTTCTGGGTGATGTAGGACAGTTATGTTTATTTCTAACTTCTTTCCTCCCCACAGGGGTAATTTGGGGGCGGCGGAGAGGAGCACCTGAAACTGAGGAATCCCCCGCCCTATTGGGGGACCTGGCAACCCTTAGTCCCCCCCTTTCTCTGAAGCTGCTATTTCTTCCGGGGGAACTGTCCTCTGGAGATCATTTGTAGTTCCAGGAGAGGTTGGTAACCCTATTCCTATCAGTCACTGTTCCTCAGATTCCCCTCTCCCCCCGGCAGCTTTTACTTCTGTAGGATTCTTGACCTGATTCTGGAAAAAAACAGAACACTGGCATGGGTTAAAAAACGAAACAAAACAATCCCATCTATTTGCGTGTTTCAGGGCAGAAGGTTGCCAGAACACAACTTGCTTCTTCTTGAGGATGCTGCAGGTCACATCCTCCCCTCAGCTCCCATCTTCCGTGCCTTCCCTGGCTGAAGCATTCAGAACAGATTTTTCAGGGCTTTGGCACTGAATAGCTGGCAGAAGAATTTGCTGTTCCAAGTGACACAAGGCACAGATTCACAATTCTTCTTAAAGACTGGCGGTGTCTGAATGCCATAAATGCCAGTGGCCTGCCTTTCAAAAGTAAATTTATGGGCACCTAAAAAGGAGGCGAGCTGAGGCCCGTTTGACATGTGTTTTGATATAGAAAATTAATGGTGTGGTGACTACATCTTGGGATGCCCCCTAGATTTCTTGCTGCTATACTTAGAAAGCTCTGATTTGTTTGTTCATTGCGCCTCTTCCTTCCTCACCAAAGAGATTTCCTTCCTGGCAGAGCTTCGTTTGGTTACAGACTAGCCTGGCAAGGTCCAGGCTGGTTATCAGCAGTCCGCACACATGGAATGAGTGCCTCTAGATTTCCTTGTCCACCCTCCTCCTCCAGATGCCTGGATGGACCTGAACCCAGAAATCAGCTTCATAGCTGGGGCAAGGCCACAGCATTCAGAACATGTTTGCTGATAGCAGGAAATTCCTCCTGAAGTTACTGAGTTGTTCTTTACAAGGTTCTTCCTGTTATAATATCAGCTCTAGGGCTAGATTTGAGGTAGGGCTCAGGAGCTGTTATATGCTGTGCCAGATTTATGTATAGGCTAAGTAGGCTGAAGCTTAGGGCCTCTAAATCTAGGGAGCCTCCACAGCCCTGCCCCCCCCCCCCCCCAGCAGGCACTCTCCCATCTCCCAAAATTTCAAACCCAAGACTTCATATGAGGGCAGGGCAACTTGGACCCAGCAACTATGAGACACAGGGCCAGACAATGGGGCCCAATTTGAAACTCTAGAGCCCAACTGGAAAATTTTTTGTGGGGCCCCAGTTCAGAGTAGGGTTGTCAAGTGTCCCTTACTTACCAGCGGGGGGGAGTCCTCCATTGTCCGGGAGTTTCCTGGGCATGCGCACAAAGCACGCGCCCGGTGACATCACCCGGAAGTGACGTCATCACATTGGGGGCGTTGCCAGGGTGACGCTCTGGCAATCGCCCCAAAACTATGGTATCATAGAGTTTTGGGGCGATTACCAGAGCGTCGCCCTGGCAACGCCCCCAATGTGATGACGTCACCTCCGGGTGACGTCATTACGTTGGGGAAGGGGGGTGGGGTTCCCCCCTTCGGGAACCCCTGTACCAGGGATCCCCCACCCCCTGGGCTGACTTGGCAGCCCTAGTTCAGAGCCAAAGTCTGCAGAATCTTAAGAGATATAAACAAAATCCATCTAGATTGCCCTGGTGCAGGGGGCCCCTTAGGAGTGGCCTGCAGGGCCCAATTTGGCCAAATTGCTCCAATTGCCTTAAGGCCAGCCCTGATGAGACTGTGCAGGGGTTGGACTGACAAGCCCTGCCCCTTCTAGGTCTCTGGTGCCACTATTCAGAGTACAGACTCCAGGACTCCAGAGCCAGCAGCCCAGAGTCAACAACCAGCTGCACAGCCTTCCCCAGCTCAAGGGTCAGGACAGTAGTGCTACGTGCTGCACTTTAATCAGTGGGAGAGTGCACGTGGGGGGCCAGATGGGGCAGATAGACCAGGCAAGCAAGCTCTCCCAAGTCCCTTCCATTCCTTTCCTCCTCCTTGGCTTGAACAGAGCAAGCACATGTGACTGGCACTGGCCTTACCCCTCCCAGGCAGGGAAGTCTATCTTTCACACTTTCCCAGAGCCCAGTCGGTGCCTGCAGCATGCACTTGGAACCCCTTTCTCAGAACTTCTTGGATATGAGAAGAAATATTGATGGTGTCAATTGCCATGCCAATAAATCCAAACAATACTGCTTCATACATTAATAGTAGATTAATTGTTCTAAAGCCATTGCAGAATCTAATCAAAGTTTGACATATTTATTTTATATAACATTTTTGGCAGTTGGCTCTTTTAAATGGCTAGCATTGATTGTTGGATGGGAGCCTGGTGTTTGCTGCTGCTGGAACTCTTAGATGAGAAATTATAGTTAATTATTAACCTGTGTTTTTGCATCATTTTCAAGCCTCCTAATTGCATGTGTCTTGGAGAAAATTATTTTAAATCCTTCTGGCAATTTTGGGAGTTTATAAACTTTTGAAAATGTTTAGATTGGAAAATGAGGTTGTGCTATAGGGTTGACTTGTTGGATGTGACAGAACAGACTCCATCTTGCGTTTGCTTTAGTTTAGGTTGTTTAGTTTAGTTAAAATAGCCACCCATCCTGGGAAGTAGGGCAAAACTCCAGGGTAGGCCTACAAATCCCAGATGCCTCTATGGCCAAAAAGTGCAGGAAAGCCAGGTGGCGGAGTCAGAAGATATAAATGCTCTAGCCAGCCTGGGAGGGGGGAGTCATCCTGCAACCCTCAGACAGGACAGGAGGCTCTTGCTGCAGATTGCCCACAGGCAGAGAGAGGCCTTGGGGATCAGGGAAGGCAGCAGTGGGAAGGGATCCTTGGAGGGATCCAGAACTACCTGTACAAGTCAGGAGACCAGGCTGCAGGTTGGTAACTGAACCTCATCCCAAGAGAAAATAAGCATAGGGATCAGTTCAGGGACAGAGTATTAAGTATTGATCAGGAGGCAATGAATCATCAAAACAGGCTTTTATTCAAGACAACACTCAGTTCAACACAAGACAGCTCCTGTGGGAGCAGCACTGAATTTATACCTTGTTCCAACCATAATAACAACAAAGTAACAATAAATATGCAATTCTGTTGGACGCAAGCCGGGCCCTCTGGTTGGGTAACCAGAGTGGCTTAAGGTCCAATGAGAAATCTCTAACTCCCAACCAATGAGACGTTGAGTATCAGGATACCCAAGTCTGCATCAAGCAACTGCAGTATAACTAAAACACAACACAGAGGAACTGCGTTTTGTCTTATTTTATCTGTGCCCACCTGGTGGTGTTTTCCTTTTTGTGTTTGATTTAAAGTACCTTTTTGTGTTTAAAATCCTGTTACTTGTAAATAGTCAATAAAATCTTTGTTTAAAACCCCAGTCTGGTGCTCTGACCATGGAGTCTCCCCTGCTCTGCTCACTACCAGTGCCTTAAGAAGGGTCCTGGGATGGAAAAAGCCCAAAATGTGCAGGTGCCAAGCCAACCCTTCAGGAGAAGCCCAAAGTTAGGGGTTTTCATCTCTAAATCCCAGGAGTCAGCCAGAGGGGTCTCACTGCCCCTCAAGAAAGGCATAGAGACATTAGTGAGTGGTGGCAGCTACTGAAGAATGACAGAAGCCCACCAAGGAGGTGGGAAGGCGAAGTGGGGCTCACGAGCCACAAACCAGCTACTCAGTCCCCCAGGGCTGAGGGTGGGCACCCGTTTCACCACAGTGGAAAACTGAATTCTGTAACCCTTTCACAGCAGCCATCTATACCTTTTGCCACTAGCCACTGATGGACCTCTGATCCATGTGTTTATCTAGCTGGAGATTAATTTTACTTTTTATTTTTAGATTCTAATCTTAGCATGAGTAAAAGATTTGAAAGTGGTGCTAGCAAGAGACAGAGACTTGAAAATGCTATAGCAATGGAGTTAAGACCAATCACTGTTTTCGTGCATTGACCACTCATTGAAGCAACAAAAGCCAGCAGTGAAGCTATCCAGCCTGAGCCAACTACTAGCATGCAGACAGACAAAAACCTTCCTGAAAGAGAAACAGCGAAGCAGGATGTTGAACAGCAAGCTGATTATGAGGAAGCAGCCATGATGCTGGCTCGAACTGAAAACAAGAGTCACTTACTGGACAGGGAGAGGCTAAAGAGCCACAAGAAAATAATGTAAATAGTCAGATTTCGCAGTTCACACCTGGTAAGTCCATGGTATTCCAGATGTAGATAAAGATAATGCCAAACATAGATCTACTGTAACAGATGTTGGTTTGTGGTCAGAATTATCACACGAGGAAGTACCCTATTGGGTAGAGAGGGGTCCCTCTCAAGTTCTGCATCATTGTGGGCCATTTTCAAATTCTAAGCGAGTGTACAAAAAGCAGTCCAGGTTTTGCACAAAAACTCTTTTTTATTCAACAAACATTTTTAGTCTTGCTGTATTTAATGGTTGTAGTTTACTTCTTAATATGTATTTTAAAACTGACTGTTTAATGATAACATAAAGTAGATTCTAAAAGTGCCACACTGTCAGGTAATCATGATCATTTATACTTCTCAGGCAATATAATTTGTAAACTCAAGGTTTTGGGTTTTTTTAAGAATAACATTAAAATTTCATTTTCCTAAAAAATTAATGCTTATTCCGCAAAAGGTTTACAAAGTTCAGTTATTGCAAAAGCTTTTCAGTGTTAATTTTAAGATTTATGCACTTTTTCAATCACTATGGTATTTAACAATAACATCTTATGTCCTTTAGAGGAGAAATTGTGAATTGCAGAATTTTAAATACCCATCATCATCCTTGGCTTCACTCAATTTTGTTTATAACAATCTTCCATTTTCTTCTAGTTGTGAGGGTGGGGGATTGGGAGGGGCCTCACAAGTGGAGTAGCCTAGGGCCTCTCTTCATCTAAATCTGGCCCTGGTTATATGCGGGGAGAAACAAAGGGTGCATTTAGGTATGGACAAAGTGCTCCTCTTCCTCTGTCATTCCCCATTTAGGAAGCAGGTCTTCCAGAATAGAATGATAACCTAAAATGTCCCGCATTCCTAAGAGGCTGTTTAACCATGCATATTCACCATGTGGTAACTACACCATCAAATGATGGCTTACACATATGGAGCTTAGGGTAGCCAATCCCCAGTTGGGGGCAGGGGATTCCCTGGTTTGGAGGCCCTCCCCTGCTTCAGCAGTATCAGAAAGTGAGGGGGGGAAAAATGTCTGCTGGGTGCTCCATTATACCCTGTGGAGACCAGTTGTCACAGGGTATAATGGAGAATTGATCCATGGGTATCTGGGGCTTGGGAGGGGCTGTTTTTTGAGGTAGAGACACCAAACTTTCAGCATAGCATCTGATAATTCTCCTGAAAAAACTCCCCAAGTTTCAAAAAGATTTACTAGGGGGTCCAATTCTATGAGCCCCAAAAGAAGGTGCCCCCATCTTTCATTATTTCCAATAGAGGGAAGGCATTTAAAAGGAATGCAGTCCCTTTAAATGTGATGGCCAGAACTCCCTTTGGAGTTCAATCCTGTGTCTTCTTTCCCCTTTCCTGGAGGCTCCTGGAAAGTCCCCTGCTGGCTTGTCAGCCTCACCTGGCAACCCTAATGGAGCATATGCAACACTGGTAGCTAGATCCTTCAGCTCAAGCTCACATTCCTTCAAACACAATGTTTTTTCAAGCAAGACACTTCAAAAATTCCACTGTGAATACAATTTTTTTTTGTCGTCAATGGCCATGCATATGTGACTTGGCATTCTGAGGATGAAATTTTTATAATATTTCACTAAAAGACATATTTCCGAAGCCATGGATTGATGCTAGGTATTGTAAATACACAGCTCATATAAACAGATCACCTAGTAAAATTCTGTGAGGTACCAAAAGGATTCTGCGATACAGCATATTCAGAGCATGCAAGATTAAGCACAGACTTTAGGCTTACAGGATGAAAACCTCATTTCATTCTATGCTTAATTTGGAGACTCAGTATGCTGAGTTTGGGCATGGCAGAGTTTGCCCAGCTGTCAAGGGGATTTGCTTCCAAAACTTTTCACTAACAGTAATATATTGGGCATTTTATCTTAGAAGCATCTTTAATACTAAGATCATAAAGAGCTCATGGGATCTTCAAGGGAAATGTGTAGGCCAGGAGGCACCTTTAGCAAGTGGTATATTGGGCCTCACAAACACCAGATAACCTTGTTGTAAACCTTTGCTCGGTCTTTACTACTTCAGATTGCAGAAAGGAGCTCATGGGACTGAATTATGCTACACACAAAAAGAATTCCTCACACAACAGAACATTATATAAATATTATGATGGGTGACCTCTGGCTAGTCATTCTTTGTCTACCTATCCTACTTCCCAGGGTCATTGTTAGTGGTATACTAAGCACACGCCTACAATGATCTTTTCAGGAAAGCCCTGAAAATGCCATTCGGCACAATCCATTACAAGAACCTCCATCACTTCAGGCCTTGACTGCTGTAGTGCACTGCATGTAGAACTATACCTAGATAATGTTTGAAAATCTTCAGAAGCTAGTTTTGTAAGGGAGAACTGCATGTGATACTTGATGTGCAATTTCTATAAAAATGGTTTTTCTGTGTTTTCTCCCACTGTATCACTTTCCCTTTATTATGACGACATTCCAGCTCCACCTCCTTGGCCATGGATAGTATGGAAAAAGCATGTGATAATGACACCACAGTTAGGTTCAGATTTAAAGCAAAAACCATGGTTCACTTTAAAGATTTGTGAAACTAGGATTTGGTTTGCAGACGATCATTCAGATCCTGGTTTGTCTCAACAAATACTGGTCACATCACTTCTTTCTCTTTCTCCCACCTCCACCACAGAGACCCAGCTGGTATCCCAGCTTATGTTCCAACAAGAAATAGGCCAGAATTAAGTTAGAATGTTCATATTTTTATATTATCATTACATTAATCAACCAACTCCCAACCATGGTTTTGGCTCCTGGTTGGACATACTCTAATTAAATCTGGTTAGTGGATTGTCCCACATTTGCACAATCGTATTAATCAAAATTTGTTTAATTAGCCATGGTTTCATGTGACAACTGAACTGAGTCAGGGTAAGTGATTGCATTATTTTTTCAGAGACGAGGGGAATTTAACCCTGAAGTTCGGCCTTCATAGGAAATAATGTCATTTAAGTTCCTCCAAAACGAAGTTTCATGGAAGTTTTTCAATACACACATTCAGTTATTGACAGTGCTAACTTAAAAAACATTTTCCCAGGAGTAAGCTCAATGAATAGACTTTGCTAGGATTCTGAGTAGGATTGTTCTCCTAATCTTTAAGAGAACATAAGAACATAAGAGAAGCCAATGATGGATCAGGCCAGTGGCCCATCCAGTCCAACACTCTGTCACTACAGTGGCCAAAAACACCAGGTGCCCTCAGAAGGTCCAGCAGTGGGGGCAGAATTTTCTAGGTTTTCCAAACAGTAAAACTTGTTTCTTTGTGCATTTTCCATTTTTGCAGTGGAATCCTATGCAGTTTGTCCAGCCTAAACCCAGTAAAATCAACTCTGCATAAGACTGCACTGTGAATTATTTGTGCTAATCACTGTATGAAGAGGGAAACTGCTGTAAGGAATCTCTGAACAAACAGATTAAAGACAGGAAAAGCTAGCTTAATTTACATTCCTGTTTGTTTGCTTTGTGAGCCTTTGCCTAAATGACTAAGTTCTTTGGATTCTCTGTTTTATTGTGACTTCCTCAAGTGTTTTGGGAAACTAGAAAAGAGTCAAGCAATCGGCTTATTACCAGTTGACATGATTATTATTTCAGCTAAAATATTAACAAAAGCTTGTTTCCCACTGCAGCTTTGATCTGGTCTTTAATTATAAAGTACTTCAAAGAATGCCTGAGAATACTTTCCTGGGTAAATGGGATTTGCCTCCAAGTAGACCTTCTTGGGCCTGCTCCCTCAATCAAGGAATAATGCTCATGTTCCATTCCCAACACACATGATGGATATGTATTTTACAAAGCACTGCATTAAAAAGGACTGAGGATATAAAAAAATCTGAAGTGGCATACTAACACAACAATTTGTTTGACACCACTTTAACTGACATGGTTTCTCCCCCAAATCCTGGAAACTGTAGTTTGTGATAAGAACTCTGCTAGAGCCCAAGACTCCATTCTACCAAGAAAAAATAATTCCTAGAACTCTTAGAATGACAGAATGATTCTTAAAACCATATGTGATCAGTAGTGCAGAGAAGCTAAACAGATATTTACATCTCTGTCCAGTTAGATGCTTCAAATGCTGAAAAATTAATATGGGCTTTTATTTAACATGCAAGCAATACACAGATGTATGATCTCACACACAGATGCTAGAAGTGCAGTTTCACCCACTGCCCCTATGGGTATATGTAAATTTGTGTACAGAAAGGCATAGTATCTGCATATTGGTCATCTCTGTGACATCAACACCTATATTTACAAAAGAAAGTCCCCTCACCGTAAAATCAACACCCAGGCCAAATTGCTGGACCTAGAGACACCAAATTCGGGGAGAGCGCTCCTACCATGATGTAGGTGCTCTCTAAGAAGGGATTTTTAGAAATTCGACCCCTAATGGGGTCAAAAGGGGTAAAATGTGCTCCCTGCATTGATTCTTTTGTGGCTGCCAGGCTGCTGCCTACTTGTACCCCCACTCTCTGATTGGTCAGCTGCAGAGCTCAGGGTTTTGAGGTTAAAAAAAAAAAACAGTTACAGGAGACTGCAGAGAACTAACGGCAGTTGAGGAAATCAGGAATGGCCAATAACCACCTGTGAGGTGCAGTAATACTGCTGGCCCAGCCTCTTTGATGGCTTCCAACACACTCCCCCCACCTCTTACACCTGACAGGCGGCTGTCTATCAGGTGCAGCAGTGGTTGCAGGGTCCTTAAAGCCATGAGGGAGCCCACCCCAGCAGTAACACCTTAGTGATCCTGCCAGTCCCATCTCCACAGTGGCTTCTAATACTCCTTCTCCTCTTTCTACACTGGACAGACAGCTGCCTTTCAGGTGTAGGAGAGGAGGTGGGATGCTTACAGCCGCTGGGGAGGTTTGCTCAGCAGGATTGCCTTAGCCCTGCTGTTGGCCCAGCCTCCCCGATGCCTTTAAACATAATCCCCCCCAACACCAGACAGACCGGTGTCTGTCAAGTGTAGGAGCAGCTCCCCCCAATTTCCCCTGTGTCTTCTCGATCTTTGTTTTTTTGAGACCGAGAAGATGTGGGGGAAATCCGGGGCTGGGGGAGCTGCGGGTCAAAATGAGGCTGCGTAGTGAATAGTGTGAAATTGACAAATGCAACCTGGGCAAATGGAAGAGCAACCGCGGCACAGCTGCTTGTGGGAAATCAGTCCTGGTTTCAGTGTTCAAATGGTCCATTTCCAGGAGTTAATCATGACATAATAAAAACACAGGATAAGAGATGTATTATTTAAGATGCTAGAGATGCTCACTAGGTATAAATTTCCTGCATATGTCTAAGCAGCCTGTGGTTATTTTACCAAAAGAGAAGTGAACAGGCAATAGGTTAGAGCAGGGGTGTCAAACAAGTGCCCCGGGGTCAGATCAGGCCCTTGGAGGGCCCCAATCAGGCCCACAAGGCCCTGGCTGTTTCTTACTTCCATTCACAGTTTTGTTGCTGCTGCCAAGTTACAGTTTGCTTTACCAGTCTCTCTCAATCACAAAGGAGAGATTGATAGGCAGAGGGAGGGAGGGAGCAGCCAGAGGGAGGGCAGAGGGAGGGAGGGAACAGCCAGAGCTCACTTCCTGGCCAGGCTGCAGGAGACAAAGGGCAGCCTTTCTTTCATTCCACTGGCCGAGGCTCCTCCCTGAAGGGAGGGAGGGAAGGAGGGAGAGTTTGTTTTGTTGGGCTGCCTCAATCACATGGGAGAAATACCAAGCACCTTTAAGATCAACAAAGTTTTGTTCTAGATATGAGCTTCTCTCTCTCTCTCTCTCTCTCTGTTGTTGGGCTCTTTATGCCAGGGCTTTCCTGGGTGCAGCTGGGTTCCCTCACCCTTTTCACTGTACTCATGCCCTCATGATCCAGTCTTTCTCAGTAAGAAAGCAATATGAACTATTTTAGAGGAGGATTAACAACAAGCCAGTGAGGTGGATTAGACTGAGAGTGTGTGTCCAGACCAAGTTCACCCCCTTTGTAGGAAGTTGTAGTTATTTCTCTGGGGGACAGTATAGTTTTGTTGACAAACACATGGTCCTCAGTCTGAGTTAGGATGCCGTCTCTTGTTTTTGACCAACACATGAAGCAACTTATGTACAAAAGGTTGCAATGTCCAGCCATTTCACGTTTCCCCCTTGGTCCTAGGCTAGGAACAGTGAGTGTGAGATTTCTGTAATAAATGCCAATAAATTAAAAGTAGGTTTGCAGCTTACAGATACACACCTGAAGAGCATACTCAAGATTGCTACAGCACATACATTTTGATGCAATAATTTTGAGCAGAGGTGTCAGTTACCAGAGACTGTTAAATAGGCAAAATATTGCAAGATTGCTAGTGTTTTAAGCATGCTTTATTTAAAGTTTAAAAAATCTTTAATTGTGATTGTCTGTGTCCTTTATAAAGTTTATATCTCTGCTATGTGGCATTACATTTTATGACACTCATGGCCCGGCCCAACAAGGTCTCATTTATGTCAGATCCGGCCCTCATTACAAATGAATTCGGCACCCCTGGGTTAGGGCCCTTCTAAAATGTCTGGGCATGGAAGAACAACTTCCTTGCCTCCCCCCTCCTGCAGCAGCCCCCCAATGCTCCTGGAGGATGAGGGACCCCAGGGTCAGCACAAGGGGAGAGTTGCTGCCATGGGATGGGGAATTAGCAAAAATCCCTCCCCAATGTACTCATCTTTTCAACAGGATCCAATGCTGCATGTGTAAGTGGGAAAATGTGGCAAGAGACCAGTTCTGTTTCCCAGAGGACCATTGCTTTGAAAACCAAATGCTCTGCTCTCTCTTTGAGACTGCAATATTCTGCCTTAGGTGCTGTAGTAGAGCATCCCAGTCTCTGAAGCATTCCTTTCTTGCTGTCTGTGGCTGTTTGTATGGTAAGCCTACAGAAAGCATGCCAGAAACAAGGAAAAGCAAGTAGAGAACGCAGGAATAGTGATAGGGAACGTTTTAAGATGCGGATGGCAGTACGGATACAGGCAATGATGGTAAGGCATTGCGGTTTTTGTTTTCATAAATGATAGAAAGCATTTTGAAAGAGTGTCAAGAATTTGAGAGTGTCTAATGGGCTATGAGATCCAAAAACAGATTGTAGAAGTGACAAAATACGGAAAAGATCCCATCCAAACAGATATGAGGATTACTAAAAATTCTGTTCAAGCACGAGGCCACAGTCTGCATGACCTCCCAAATGCCTCCTTTCCCCCTTTGGTTCAGCAGATTTATCTTTATTTGCTCAGCTAATTTTACATTATTTTCTTATGCTCCAGCTATGTTGTTTACACTCCTTCTAATGCAGCCTTGAGCTGGTCAAATCCATGTTTGCAGCAGCTGTTGCCAAAACAGAATTCCCCGACACTAAAGATAAATGGAGTTATAAGTGACACAAGTTCAAGGCTTGGATGTGGATGGACTGTGTTACAGGTGCAATTTCACCATCTGCTAAAATGATGTGAAGTGAACCATTGTCCCAAAAGCAGCCAAAGGAAACCATGTCCTGTACGTGATCAGCAAGTAACAGTGACCTCAAATGAGTAACTTTGCTGCTAATGATCCAGTCTTGTTGCATCATAAGAGAAGGCAGAGGCTAGTCAACTAGTGGATCGCTGGTCGATTTCCAGTAGACCTGCTAGTTGTTGGGAATCTTGCAAAGACTTTGAGCTGATTCTGCAAAGCACTTCTGAAGTACTTAAAGCACAGGTGCACATGGAATATACTTTGTTGTGTCATATGACATACGGAAGGTTGGCTTTTGCTTTGCAAATTTAACACACAAAAGTGGGCCTTGGGGATTCTAGTGTGTGCATTGTTTTTTTTTTAAATAAACTAGATATGACTGAAATTGGTTGATTCCTTTGGGGGAGGAACTGAGGCGAGTAGAACAGTATATCCCCCAACAGCTTCTATGGTAAGGGCCAAACTAGGTTACAATAATCTCTGTGTCATCCACAAAGATTTTGCATCAGAACCTTTGGCAGGGAGCGTGGGGTACAAATCAAATCAATCAATCAATCAATCAATTAATCAATAAGCTGTTTTACAAGTTCCCTGCTGGAAACACAGCTCTGAGATAAGTGGGGACCCACTGGGATTGGGACCACACAGTGTGTGGGGACAAGGGGCTTAAGCCTTCCAATGGGCACTATTTTTCTGACCTGAAATGGCCCCGGGGAGTTGCCATTTGCCCCGTGAGCTGCTGCTCATGCACTGATGGGCTACATTACAAAAGAACCCAGCAGCACCTGAAAGACTAACAAAATTTGGGGCAGGGCAGGAGCTTTTGTGAGTCACGGCTCACTTCTTCAAATACCTGGCAACTGAATTAATTAATTAATTAATTAATTATCATCATATGGCCTTGTGTGTAGAACAGCCAGGAGATCCTAAGACTGTCTGGCATTTAAGAGTTCTAGCTCTTTTTGCATTATAAACCACTAGGTGGTGAGCTCGACTTGCTTGCAAGGCAAGAGATGTTTCAGGGGTGGTTTGCCACTGCCTGCCTCTGCATCATAATCCTGGTATTCCTCGGAGGTCGCCCTTCCAAATACTAGCCAGGGTCGACCATTCTGAAGAAGTGAACAGTGACTCACGAAAGCTCATACCCTGCCACAAATTTTGTTAGTCTTTAAGGAGCTACTGGACTCTTTGCTCTTTTGTACTGCTACAGACAGACTAACGTGGCTACCCACCTTGATGGGCTACATGTGCAGCTCACGACCATGCAAATAGTGGCTTCCTGAGTAAGGTAGCTTCTGCATGGGGAAGGGCTGGTACAGTTTCCCTGTTGCTGGAGCAGCTGCAGATAAAGTGCAGTGACAACAGGACCTCCATCTGGCAGGTTTCCCTGCCCCACTTCCCCTTCCCCATAGCCCCTGAGCTTTTGCAATTTTAAAAATTGGCACCAGAATATTGTTATATTAAGGTACCACTGTAACAATAGATGTAATAGGTTCTGTGAATTCTCAGCTTTCATTTTTCAAAAGGTCTCTCGCTCCTTCTGTTATGAAGATATGCCTTTCTTGTTTTAGTTCCACAAAGGAAAGAGCTACAGACTTACTCTTTTTTTTAAAAAAAAGGCTACAGGCTTACTCTTTTTTTAAAAAAAAAAAGGAAAGAAAGCTGAGAATTTAGAGAACCTGATATACTTATTGTTACAATGGTATATTGAGCTATTTGTGATGGGGGAGGTATTTGTGAATTTCCTGCATTGTGCAGGGGTTGGACTAGATGACCCTGGAGGCCCCTTCCAACTCTATGATTCTATGATATAATGATATTCCAGTTCTGATTTTTTTTTTGAAAAATAAAGAAGCCCTCTGGTGGCATGGGGAGTTTTGGATTCTCTTGGTACTGCCAAGGAACCAGGGCCGGCTCTATCACTAGGCCAACTAGTGCCTAGGGGTGCAGCTGATAAACAGGGTGGAGGAGAGACTGAGAGAGACTCAAATCAGGAGACAGTGTGCTTTATGCAAACCATGATTTACCATTGTGTCTGAATGCAGCTTTCCATTCAGGCTAAGAACCAAACTTAGCCTTGGGCCAATGCAGATAGACTTGTAGGCACTGCGGCCAGCTGGTGCAGGTGACTGCTGGTGGGGCTAGAGAGTTCATGAGCCTGGGCAGGCGGGCAGGCACTGGGGCCGGGGGATGTCCCTTGCGAGCAGGTCTCCGGTGGTGGAGAGAGTGGCTCTACGGTGTGGGGGGCGCTTACAAGGCAGCCTCACATGGGGGGGGGGCGCTACAAGTCAGCCTCACTTAGGGGGGGCGCCACAAGGTAGCCTCGCCTAGTGCGCAAAAAACTCTGGGGCCGGCCCTGCAAGGAACCACGGAAAAATAGCAGAGTGCTCAAGGGCTTTAGCGCTGCAAGGCTTGGGGCTAGGTGTGGCAACAGACTTACAAAGTTACACGGAGTCAACAGTCAGTTCTAACACTAATAAGCAACTTTTATTAAAGGAAATACATGCTTGAGAGTGCAGGTAAGAGACAGATATAGATTACCTATTCTAACTAGCTAGATGGTGTTGGATGCTGGATGCATGTCCAGCCTCCATGGTGCAAGACGGAGATCAAGCACCTTCTTTGTGTGCATGTGTAGAAGAAGAGAGTGTGAGAGCGGAAGCAGAGGAAATTGCCCCTAATAGTAGCAGTCTGCTTCAAAGGAAAGGATCAGATAGCAGGAAGGAAAGGATGCTCTGTGTGTCCTCTCTATCTGTCTAAACTCTTTGGTGCCATCTTCTCAAGTCTGAGACAGGAGACAGCACCAAGTTCTTCACTTCCAACAGGGAAGAATGGCTGCCATAGGACAGGGTCAGGGAAAATGGCTGCCATGTGGCCTGGAAAATCCAAGCTTTTCCACTCACACAGAAGCCATCCAGGCTTTATTGCAATCATTCTGAAAACTTTGGAGCAAAGGTTTGTGACCGAAAATCCTGGTGGCCAGTCTGGAGATGGGGTTGCCAGATTCCCCTTGGCCACCGATGGGGGATGGTGGAGTTGGGCTGCCAGTAGGGTTGCTAGCCCCCAGGTCCCAGTGGGGGTCCCCCTGCTTTTGGGGACTTTGATCTGCTGCCAGCCACCTGGCTGGCGAGGAAACCCCACCAACAAACAGGGATGTTGTTTAGCAACATCCCATCCACACCCAGAATGGCCCTCAAATCCCCCCCCCCCGTGGTGATGGCAAGGGGACCCGGCAATCCTGTGACCCTCAGTTGATCCTTGGCATGGCTTGTGCCATATCCCTCCATTATGACATTACAGAGTAGCAGCACAGTGTGAATGGGTGTTTTTTTGGGGGGGGGGGACCACACTGAAGGAAACATTTACTACAGCCAAAAGAAAACTCATCAAAGCAGATGCCTAATTTCTGTTCTCTGATCACATTATGCAGTAATTAATAAATCTTGACAAGACCTCATACATGGTTTTAACCCATAGATCTCGACTTGCTTCCAGGAGTGAGTTTGTGAAAGTAATTACCCTAATAAACTTTATGCAATTGTTCCTACATTTTGTATCTTAAGGATACTTCTTGCCCTTTCAGGCCTGGCTGACTTTCACTGACACTACACTGGGGCGGCAGGGGGGGAATATCTCTTTAAAGTCTGTTCATTTAATGAACTAATTTAACTTTCCAAATCACTTATTCTTTTCTTTCATAAAGTGCACGTAGTCATAATTTTTTTCTATCTATACACATATGAATTCAAGCAATAAGAGATAAGATACATTATTTATTTACACTGTTCCAAAGTGAATTAGAGAGCCAATCAATGGGTGTTTTGCCAACAACTTCAATTTGGGATGCTGATTGAACCCCAGAGCTGCATACTGTAGTGAAATTAAGCAATAGAAAGGACGGTTTGATCCTGTCCTTGCCTGAGGAGAAATCCTTTTGTTGATTTAAATGGGTGCTAGGTCACGTTATCACACACAATCAGACACAAACATTCTTTCTTATGTAACAGAAAAGCGAATTAGTGATAGGCTTGTTTAAATGTGCACTGACATACTTACAACACAACCCTATGCAGAGTTACCCCAGTCTAAACCCCATAAGGTTGCAAAGTTAACATATTGCTAACTGGCTAGCAGGATCCTGACAGTTCACAAGGGTACAGCTTTCTAAACCTGAGTTTACAAAGGGTTTTTTGGGGAACAGGATTTCAAGTTTCAGAACAGGAACAGTTACAAATGAAAGACGGCAGTACACAGAGGTTTGCTTCTTAGATTATCTCAGAGACCTGAGGGGAAAGTCATGGAAGCCTATTCTGTCTGATCACCCATCAAAGAGTCATCATGAACGAGATCTCCTGTTCAACAAACACTTAAATTTGACACTGCTTCTGAATATTTCTACCTGCACTACTTTTTCCACGAATAAAAAATTGAGAGGGGAAAACATACCACTGAAATAGAATCATAAGATGTCATGAAACAGAATTATATAATGTTCTGGGAACCTGCAACATGTCATTGGAACAGACTTCCACAGGCAGGATGGTCACAGGGGAGTGCGCCACCAAGGATCAAAGTAGATCCTTTTGTTGAGGAAACCTGGGATGAGTTCCTGCCCCCAGGCAGGCATGCTCAGCGAGGAAGGCTAAAAGAGGGAGGACCTCAGGGAAGAACAGAAAGATGAATTTGGGAGCAAAACAAGAAGAAACATTTGAAAAGGCAAAAAAACCGAACAAGGCTTCACTGCAGCTCCCAGAAGGAACTGGGTCTGAGATTCCCCTCAATCAGAGACAGCCAACCCTGGGTTCAGAAATATCTGGAGATTTGAGGGCAGGGTGGTGTTTAGGGAGAGGAGGGACCTTAATAGGGTATTATGCCATGCAAGCCACCTTCCAAAGCAGCCATTTTCTCCAGAAGTGGAACAAATGTTTAAAATAAATAAATGTAGCCTGGGGAAGTGATTCCAGGAGCTCCAGCCCCCACCTGGAGGTTGGCAACCCTAGAGATCCTGATGCAAGGCATAAAGAGGTGAGAAGATAATCAAATTCCTCACTAGTAGATCTTCCACAGGCCAAAGGCAGGCTTTGCAGAACAGGGTGCCGCAGTGCCCAGCCCCACAATTGACAATCCTTCCCTGAAAATACCCAAACCACCCCATTTACACTGTAATCCTTGCAGCTGGGAAAACAATTTTTTTAAAGGCAGAAAAGGTAGGGAGGATTTGTGGGGAGAACTGGCAGGTGAAGGAAGGATCACACGCTTTCCCCTGCTGCTTCTCCCCTGAAAATATCTCCTACCCCTCAGTTTTTATTAACAAAAGCATATATTTTGTAATTCTGCCATTCACTTGGAGAGGATTCCCCCCTAGTTTTTTTTTTAAAGCGATAAGCTGCTGAGTTCTTCTCCAAACACAAAGGGAACTTAATAAGCCGTTTATTTAAGTGAAAGGCCAAAATTCACATGACCTCCTGAGCTCCTCTCTTTCCCCCAGTTGGTTTAGATATTTATACTTTATTGGCTCCTTTAAACAGACGTCTCCAGCTAATTTTAACGTTATTTTCTGTGCTGCTACTGTGCTGTTGACACTATTTCCTGTGTAACCTCAAGCTGGTACAATGCAAGTTTTCAACAGTTCTTGCCAAAAATTGTGTTTCTGTTCCAGCATTTAGAAGGAGGGAAGGGAGAAGGACTGGGATTTGGGGCTCTCTTTTTAGGCAAAGAAAGAGAGAGGGGACTAGTGGGATCAACAGAGTGGGGGGTCTGAGTCCAGGTCAGAATTTGGAAAGATTTTTGCCTGTTCTTGCACTGGGGTAAGCATTTTCAAACTGGAGAAGCTTGCATTTCACGCTCATGCTCTTTATACTTCATCAGCATCACTACATCTAATTTTTTTTTTAATTACAGTGGATTTGTCATATGATGTGTGCATAGATCAGCAAATCAAATGCTGGGTCGGCCATTGGTTTAACTCTCCTCTGCTACAGCTAGGCAGTCCACTTTATTTATTTATTTAAAACATTTTAAAGCTGCCTTTCCACCCAGTTTAGGGTCCCCAAGGCAGTTCACACTGCAAAACATTTAGGCAGTCTTAAAACTTGCACAACAAGTAAACAAAACATGTAAACACATAAGTGTGTGAACAGGAAGCAGAGTCAGTAAGGGAATGTCAAACAAAACAGAAAAGTCTTCACTCACTAGTGAAAGACAATAATAGAAGGGGACAGAAAGCCAGTTTGGTGTAGTGGTTAAGTCAGCGAACTCTAATCTGGGAGAACCAGGTTTGATTCCCCACTCCTCCCCTTGCACCTACTGGATGACCTTGGGCAAGCCATAGTTCTGTCAGAGCTGTTCTTGAAAGAGCAGTTCTGGACAGAGCTCTCTCAGCCCCACCTAGCTCACAGGGTGTCTGTTGCGGGGAGGGGAAGGAGATTGTAAGCCGCTCTGAGACTCTGAGTGAAGGGCGGGGTATAAATTCAATCTCTTCTTCTTCTTTCTCTTCTCTTTCCCTAGGAAGATAATTCTGTATTTTTGGTGCCATGACTGAGAAGGCCCTTTCTCAGGCTTTTAGGCACCACAAGTACATTTATCCATTTATCAGTGGTCTTTTTGCGAGCTGATCTTGTATGTAAATAAACTGAACCAAGCTGGTCTTTTTGTTTTAGAGAAAATGTTTTTTTAAGTTAAAACATTTAAGGCCACGATCATATGCACAATTAGACCCGACATAGGTGTGAATGGCAGGTGGATATCATGGGAGGGATCAGACAACAACATCTGGGAAGCGCCCCGCAGCTATCAACAACCAGTTTTGTTCTGCTGCAAAAGTGGAGTTAAAAGTCACCTGGGAAAATCTGGTAGTAAATGGGTTGCGACGGGTCACAGGCGGACTTTCCCCTGTCTGATCGCTCCAGCGCTCTCTCATGGCATCGGGATGGTCTGATCAGGCCATCCCGGCTCTGTGCCATTGTTTTTTTCCCTTCTCAGAATGGGCATTATTGCAAACTCCATAGGGAATCCATAGGGATTATGTGCATTATCGCAAACTCCATAGGGAATCCTTGGTGTGGAGGTACGATTTATCAATCCCTCATTTAAGCGCATGGGAATAAAATGGGACAAAAAACACTGACACCCACAGTTGTGTCTGATCACACACTGACAGACTGTGCCCGCAGCTTCAAAGGGAGGTATGATTGTGCAACTGCGGTTCAAATTCCTCCAGAGGAAATAGCCTCTCTTCCCTCCCGCTTTATCTCTCCGTGTGTGACCACAACCTTAACAACTGCAAAACTGCTCCAGGGGTGGAGCAAGAGAGGTGCATTGGTGACACAGGCACTAGCCTATCAACTTCATACAAGTCAATTTTTGCTGCAAACTTCCAGAATTTATTTTCAGTGCTCAGTGCTTAAGGGGGGGGGGGGGGGGAGAACACTTAAACAGAACATAGTTCATGTCTTTAAACCATTCCCACTGTTCTTCAAATGTGGCTCATATAAATGTCCTAACTATCAAAAGCACTCTTTCCTAGGGGAACATTTGTACTTCAGTTAACCAAGAGTTGTCTCTAGCTGTTTGGGAGAAGCACAATCTCTAAGAAATTGTCAAAATGAAGACGGTATAAGGTCTGTTGGTCAATTCCAAGGCAAAACATCAATGAGTTTGTGGCCTGGGCTTGTCAGTTGTCTAATCTTCTACTCAGACATTCCTCATTCTCTTCAGGCTCTTACCTGACAGTGAAGTGCCTAACTTCACAGAAAAAGTTCAACAGAATATGTTATAGCTCAAACCTGCAGGTCACCAAAATCTCTAAAGAGGCTGCCACAGGCACTACTGAAGGGTGTGTGTATGTGAGTTGAATTTACGGATAATTCAGTTTCTTAAGTGCTCTAGTCACCTGACGAAGTTAAGACAACTTGATAGAAGATTCTTTCTGGTGTGATTGACAGGTAATGCTGTGTGAGTGGAAGGAGGGGTGGAAAAAACTCCAACAGGTCAGTTTTTGCAGAATTTCCTGTTTTGATGCCAGCACCTTTTCAGGGCCAAGCACAACAGTAAATATATTGTGCCTCCAGTCCAAAGAATTCAGGATACCATATATGGGCTTCCCCTCTTTTGAGCTTACAATGACAGTGTGGTAGGTTTGGGTGAGACAAAGGTTGTGGTCACATTGGCAGCTTGGCACAATATGATGCCACCTCTAATTGAACCAGTTAGAAGTGTTGCAGGGCATATCCAGCCACACAGCATACTCTGCTGCGGGTTACCCACGGAGACATCTTGTGGTAAAGCAACCACATTATTGCAGTGCCTCAGCCATGGCACGTGCTGCCAAAATTTTTCAAAATTCATGTACGTGCATAGGTGCGCATGTGCATGCATGTGCTCATGTGCACGTGCACATATAGGCATTTTTTAAAAAAAAAACTCCCTTGTGGCAGAATGGATCTGCAGGTTCTGCATGCACTCCCCCACATTCAGACATCCGGCCATGCACAATGACTGCACAGGGAACGAAAAACACCACTTGTGATGTGGTGCCTTTTTAACCCAGCTCCAAGTCATCCTACGATGGGATAAGTATGGCTGGGGAATGCCTGACAGATGTAGCTGTCTGACTGTGCTCATTTGATCTGGAGGGGTGGTATCTGTGTCAGTCCAAACTGCTCATGTGAACACAGCCAAAGTGAACTACTAAATACCATTCAGTGAACTTCAGGGCTGAGTGGGCATGTGTGCCCAGGCCTCCCTGGTCTAAATGCACTGTGCAAGCCACTATCCCATTTAGGAACTTAAAATTTTAGTTCATACAACTTTGGGGTTGAGTAACATACAACATTTAAATTTTAACACTGAGACTAATTTGAAAATGCTCATAACTTTTTTAAAATGGCAGCTATGAGTGAAAGAACAGGGGGAGACAGAAGGTTGGAATTGCACCTTTCAGTCTCATCCTCATTCTCCATGGATTTACTTTGAAGAAAGCCTGCACACTCACAACATATAGGCTCTGTGCATGGTTAGGGGCCCTGCAGAATTCAAGCACCCCGATTATATGGGCAGCACATATATGTGCTTCATGCACATGTGCTTGCATGCGTATAGGATCTGTTCAGATTCTTGGATGCATGAGCAAAGGTCCCGGGCAGAATAAGTGGGTACAATCATCCATGGCATTGTCATTTGACCTATGGTATCCAGTTTACTGGATATTTCTCTAATAGTGCCAATGCTGATGAAGCCAGACACATTAGTACTGCAGATTATTTCAAAAATATAAAACATATAGCCCATTTACTTCCAGTGATAAGTGAATTGTTTGTTTGGCTTAGTCTTGATATCTTGTTTCTGTCTTTCTATTTCTCCTCCTTAAGTCTCACAGACAGGATTCGTTTGGTTGTAGTTCTGTAACCAAGTAAAGGCCCTAGAATGCCCACAGAATTCCATGGGGGGGGGACACTGTGGTCAAGACTAAGGGTTTACTCTTTACTTCTTTCCTATCCATTCTCTCCCCCCCCCTCCAAATTCCTTCTGGTTCTTTCTTTTCAACAGCCATACAGTTTGCTGTAGCCCATCCGCCTCATTAGCTTTTTATTTTCCTTTGGACTTTTGATCACTACTTCCCCCAACTCCTGGTACATTTCCTTCAAGCCTGAACCTTCATGCATGATGGAAATTATGTGGTGTGATAGAAATGGACCCTCTGGCCACTAGATGTAAAATATTGTTGATTATTTATATTACAACCTTCAACAGTCATGGTACTTCTCCGAGCAACAAAGACCAAGAACTGCATCTAAAGATGTTATAATCTAAATTTAGATGGAGACAGGAGAGAGACAACGAAAGGGTGGGGGGGGGGGAGAGAAGAGGCAATGGGAACAATGGATGAACACGAACGAATGCCCTTTGGGGCACTTAAGTCTTTTATCATTTGTGAATTTCTGAAAGGAGATCCACGCATAAGGGAAGCAAGGAAGAGGGTGAGAGCAAATTTTCTTAATCTCTGCAGCTGATATAATAAATTGTTCCTGAAAAGTATGTCACAGTTCTTTATAGGAATAAATATCCTCTGTGTGGTAATAAATATTAGATAACGAGTCGCGAAAACAATTGCTAGAATGCAATCTATTCATGTTCTCCTATTTCCTGCGCTTCCTGTTGTCTGGGGAGCTTAATTTACAATGCTAAACCTTGGACAGAATACACCAATTCTGGAGCGATCTTTAATTGAAAATAGCAATCCAGTACCCTTCTTCTTATCGTAGCCCAGCTTTGAACTGACCTTCCCACAGGCTGCATATCCTGTTGCAGAACCAAAAATGCACATGATAACGGGAAAGTTCAGCTACTTTGGGGCTGGTGCCAAACACTAATTTCATTCCCCACTCCCTTCCAATAACACTTATGTGCAAGAGAAGTTGGAGTCGGCAAACAAAAACATAGAGACGGGGCTGCTTATAAGTTAATCAAAACATCAATAAGTCATCACATCTGGAAGTCATCACCCGACCCGTGACGTCAGGCAACTGTCAGATGTTTGCAGTTCTGTAGCTGTCGTAGTATTTGTTAAACAAGGTCCTTTCGATATGTTGATGTGTGGAACATTTTAGGACTTTCCCTTTTAGAAAGGCTTGGCAAGATTACCGTCTTTTAAAAACTGTGGCTATGCCCAGAACTGCATATCACCTTGCTTTCGGGAACTTGCCTTTGCCAAAATAACACAAATGCAGGGACAGGGAGGGCACTTGCAGAGAACTGGCAGATGGCAGGAATAGGTATTTAGTCCCCCCCCCATTGTGCTTGTTGATCCTCGGCCCACAAACTAGGATTGCCAACCTCCAGGTGGTGGCTGAAGATCTCCCAGAATTAAAACTGATCTCCAGACTGAAGAAGAGATAATTTCCCCTGGAGACAATTGTTCCTTCAGAAGGTGAACTCAATGGCATCATACTCTGCTGAGGACTGAGGTCCTGCCCCTCTGCAAATCCTACCCTCCCTAGGCTCCATCCTCCAAATCTCCAGGAATTTCCCAACTCAGACCTGGCAAAGGTTTCTCTTGCTCGAAAGCCAGTCAAATCTGACTGTAGGGAACAGTGCTTATCCCAGTTTCCAAGCCGAAGAGCCAGCACTATCCAAAGACTTTTTCTGTGGTCATGTGACTGGCATGACTAAACGTCAAGGCACACAGAACACTGTTACCTTCCCACCGAAGCGGTACCTATTTATTTACTTGCAATTTCTTGCTTTCGAACTGCTAGGTTGGCAGGAGCTGGGGCCAGAGATGGGAGCTCACTCCGATATGTGGCACTCAGGACTTGAACTGCCAAGCTGCTGATCTTCTGATCTGCAACTCAGTGTCTTAACCTCTGAGCCACCGTGGCCCCTTCCCAGACTCTACTGCCCCCCCCCCCCAAGGCTGTTCTACTATCGTGTGGGTTATTTCTAGATTCAGAGACCAACTGGGAAAGAAATGAGATTTAAAAGCCAGGAGGAACTTTTATAGGGAAGAATATGTATAGAGGAGAAGCAGTAAGTACTCTTTCTCATTCATGTCCCTCTACAATGTATCCACTACAAAGAAAAGAGAGAGTTGTAGACACAGGGTTTTCCTCATGACGTGTAGTTCCGTCCTTTGTATGCACACAGGAATCTAAAAATCCTTGCACTGTGAGATTTGCAAGCCTGACTTGCTTCCCTCATTCCAGAACAACCTCACCTTACAAAACTCTATGGAGATCACAAAGTCTGAGAAAGGTTTTCGTTCGGGTAAGGCACGTCATATTTGAGAGGCTCGTAACCTTAGGACTGGTGTGCACATTTTGTAATTGAGAGCAGAGTTGCTACTAAGTTTATTTATTGTTATAGGAGAATGGTGTCCTTCCAGAAGAAGAGGAGACTGCATTTATACCACATACTTCACTACCCAAAGGAGCCTCAGAGCGGCTTACGATCTCCTTTCTCTTCCCCTCCCTACAACAGACACCCTCTGAAGCAAGAGGGGCTGAGAGAGCTCTGAGGGAACTGCTCGTGAAAGAACAGATCTGAAAGAATTTGTAACAAGGTCACACCAGCAGCTGCATGTGGAGGAGTAAAGAATCAAACCCTGCTCTCACAGATTAGAGTCCGCACTCCTAACCACTACACCAAACTGTCTCACAAACTGCCTTACATTCTAAGAAGGAATGTATTTCATAGTAATGGTTGCTTAAAATGCCTCAGTACTAGCCAGGTCCCACTGCGTTCTTTATAAATACACAATTTGCAAATCAAAATATCTTTACTGCAAGGCAGTATTTTGTTTTTAAAATCTAGCAGGAATGTTTTGTTGCTACCCTTACCAGCTCAAAATGACTAATTGAATTGTAGAACAATTTGATTTTCACACCACAGGGTGTGCTTGTCTTCTTTTTTGCTGTTCCAAGACAGTTTCTGCCTTTCCTAAGAGCCGTGTTGCACAAGAAACTGATGGGGAGGAAACAGGAAGCACAAATGCCGCACTCTTCATGTTCTAAGACAGCCTTAAGGTGATTCAAAATCCCAGTTAACCAAAGCAATCTTAACCAATGTATGAAATACTAATAAAGGAAGTGGCAGATGAGTGTCATAGGGAAAGGTATTCTTAGGTCTCCAACAAGAAGGTCGGTGTAACCAACCACACCAAAAAGGTTTGCATAAGCAGATGTGGAAAGGTGGGGGAACATAAAAGGTGGGGGAACATAAAGAAGAGCCTTTTCAGATGATCTCAGTGATTATGTAAGTTTGTGCTGGGGAACATGGCTCTTGAAGTATTCTGATCTCCAATTGATTAGGGCTTTAAAGATTAAAATTTTCATTTTGACTTAGGTTTACCAACTGGAAAGTGATGGAGATATAGCAGTAAAAGTGGATCATGCTCAGATCTGGCTTGCTCCTATTAAAAGTCAGGCATTGACATTTTTGAATCAGTTGAGGTTTCTGAGAAGTTTTTAAAGGCCACTCCACACGCAGTGTGTAACAACAAGTGAATCTGGATGTCAGCAACACAAGGGTAACAGTGGCCAGGTCTCACTTCTCTAAGAATGGTCATACTAAACTAGTAAATGGTACTCTTGGCCACAAGATTTTTCCTAAACATTCTGGAGCACAGCTGAGTCCCAAAAGGGCAGTCAAACTGTGCATCTGGATCTCCAGAGAAAGTAAAAATCCTTGCCAAACCTTATCTATATCATGTCCAGGTTTATCTACAACACCGACTACAGTAAGACTCTGTATTGTCTGGATCAAGATTAAACTGTTCACTCTGACACAGCTCACCACTGATTCCATACACTGATTTAACAAATCCCAACTTCCTTAGAATCTGATGGGTCAAGCAGAACTAGGTGCATACTAATAACACCACATTTCAAATCTCCAGACCAGGGCTTTCTTTCTGGGGGCACGCACCAGAACGAAGTTCCAGTACCTCTTCAACAAAATTCTTTTAAAAATGCTTAAAGGTTCATGAGTTTTTCAGTATACAGATTGAAAAATTCACTTCCCTCAGAGCTCTGACACCTCTTAAACCCCCCCAACCCCCCCCAGCTCCAGACAAATCATCCCAGTTTTCAAACAGATGTTAATTAGCTTAACAAGATTGAACCCACAAACCAAATACCATGGAGTAGAGCAGCAGGATCCTAGCACCACCTTCTAGATCCAGCCCTCCAGGATCAGAAAAAGAGCAAAATGGTGCTTCTCAGCCCTGCCTTGACAATGTGAACCAGAAGGATACTATGGCTGATAGCACTGAAAACTGCTGAAAGGTCTGTTCATTTCCTGGCAAAGGTTGTCTGGTAAGGTGACCAAGGCTGTGCCGGTTACAAAATAAGGTTGGAAGCTGAATTTAAGAGGGTCCAGGAAATTCCTGTGCTCCAAGAAAAGTTCAGAGACCATGATCATCACCTTGCCCGAATATACTGGTGTACTCTTGTTACAAGGGTGGATCCAACAATCCTCCAAGGAGTCTTCCTCGAACTTAAGGTGTTCTTTCTCCAGTGGACGAACTACTTAGGTTGGAGGAATTTTCTTTAGGCTAGAGCAGGTGTGGCCAAACTTGCTTAATCAGTAAGAGCCACACAGAATAAAGGTCAGATGTTTGAGAGCCACAAGACATTATATACACATTTTTATTGAAAAATATGCAAATTTGCTTTTTATTAACATTAAACGAGACTGCCAAAAATAAAAACAAAAGGAGTAAAAACAGATATTGATAATGATATTTATTTGTCCAATGATATTTATTTGTTTGCTAATTATATTTATGTGTCTAAGAGAGAGTGAGGTAGAAAGAATGAAAGAGGTGGAAAGAAAGAGAGAGAGAGAGAAAAACAAAGAAAGCGAATTGATGGGGAAGGGATGAAGGAAGAGAGGCAGAAAGAAAGTGAGAGAGCAAATAGATGGGGAGCCTCCCGGGAGCCACACAGTATGTGTGAAAGAGCCGCATGTGGCTTCCGAGCCACAGTTTGGCCACCCCTGGCCTAGAGGAAGGGTTCGAACATTGTTTAGTGGAGTGGTAGGATAGGGGTAGGATCTACCCCACTGTCAGGGACATTAAGGGAAGTTGCTTGTATGTTCCCCCCAAATCAGCAAACAGCTCCTGGAGATGGGTGGTCAAGATCTTAGGTCAGGAAAAAGGCATGAGGGAATTGTTAATTTCCCTTCTGGGATTGCTATTTAATACCTGCAGTTCATTCACAGACTTTCCAAAGTCTCATTGTTTTTGACTCTTGGTACAACCCTATGCAAAGTTACTCCAATCTAAGCCTATTGATTTATGTGGGTTTAAAATGGAACAACTCTGCACAGCACTGCACTGTCAATCACACAAAACTAAATTTATGTATAAAGATATAGTCAATTTTCTGGTTTAATTCTGGTTATTCTTGGATTTCTTGGCATAGAATTTGGATTATTTTGTGTTCTGGAATTACAGATCCCAGTATCAAACACATATTGTTTGGATGGAATTATACTCTTACTTCAAATGAACTCTTTAAAAAGTGAATTTATGGAGAAATGTAGCAAAAATGAACATTTTTAATGCTAGCTTAAATTGGCTTTAGGTGAATTAATGCTGGATACTTATCGACAACTTCTACGAGAAAGCAAGTATGCTGCTAGTTGCATTGTGGTATGGTCACTGGAAGCCTCACTTACATCAGCCTTCAAATTAGAAGGGCAAGGGTGTTGAAAAAGAAAACATTCCAAGAGCTGAAGATAAACAGCAAGAGACTCACGCCACAACCTCTTCAGAGAAAAAATGTGAAGGAGTGTTGGATAGCTCAGAAGAGTGACAGCTCTGAGGAAACTAGCTATGGGAAGGGACCTGGCTTCTCCACAAAAAAAAAAAAGTCAAACTGGATTTGAAAGTCCTCATTAAAACATGAAAGCTAAGGTCCAATTATGAACCTTGAATTAAGTTTCCCCAAGTCCCCTCCCCTTCAGAACTGAGTCACCTCTAAAGTTTTTTTTTGAAGCACTCTCTTTGACAGTTCCAAGTACCAGCAAGACTGAGCCTCACCTTCATTCACATCAGCTGTACTAACTACCAGCATTCTGTGGCTGAAAGTACTTGAAGGTTTCTGTAGGCTATTAATGAGGTAAGAGAATATTGAACCTTGCAAACAACCTGATCTGCCTGCATGCAAGGTAACAATATACTTATCTGCATAGAATTGCATATTTTTAAAAATAAACTTTTTATTGAAAGTTTATTCAAAATTACAATATTCATAGCAGAACAAATAAAAATATTTTGCATAATAATAAAGAAGTATACCATCTATTACAGTCTAGTTCAAAGAGACATTTATCAGGCAGCCTAGAATTGCATATTTATGCTTGTGTGGTGGAGGTGCAGAAACCCATCTCTGCTCCCAGCGCCATATATTTTCATAGCATTTATTTATAACCTGGCTTTCCTACCTAGCTCAAGACAGCTTACGCTATTCATTAAAAGTCACTACAAAATCACATTTAAAAATCCAAACTTTGCTGCCCACAGTTTTCAGTTTGGTGCAGAGCGCCAGTTTGGTGTAGTGGTTAGGAGCACGGACTCTAATCTGGGAGAACCGGGTTTGATTCTTCACTTCTCCACATGCAACTGCTGATTTGACCTTGGGTCAATCATAAATTCTTTCAGAGCTGTTCTGTCAACAGCAGTTCTCGAAAGAGCTTTCTCAGCCCCACCTACTTCACAGGGTGTCTGCTGTGGGGAGGGGAAGAGAAAGGGATTGTAAACTGCTCTGAGAATCCTTTGGCTAGTGGAGGCGGGGTATAAATCTAACCTCCTCCTCCTCCTCCTCCTCCACGCCCCCTTAAACACCAGTGAAAACACTCTCCATAGTACCTCTGGGAGCTAGGGTTGCCAGCTCTGAGTTGGGAAATACCTGGAGATCTTGGGAGCAGAGCCTGAGGAGAGTGGGGTTTGGGGAGGGGAGGAACTTCAATGGGGTATAATGCCATAAAGTCCCCCAACATGGAGGTTGTCAACCCTACAAGACCCCATTCCACAAGGCAGGAGGAGCTACTATTAGAAAAAGGTTTCATGGATGCCAGATAGAAACCTTAAGTGGGGGAATGGCTACAGATAAACAGTACTTCCTTTTGCAAAGACCAAATTCTGTAGGCATCATAATGAGTATTTTCAATGTATTTTGTCTGCAAAATTAACCACATTTTCAGCAGCGTTATTGTGCATATATATACATTTATAATTACCTCATATTTGTAGAGTCCACTGTTTTTGCTTTTGAAATTGTATTCATATAGATTTTTAAAAAAAACATTAGTCAAGGTCTACCAACTATATTCAAGATGTTTATTTTTATAATGGTAAACTAATAAAAGAGCAGGAAAGAATTAATGAGATCATCTCTTACGTAGTATTCAGGATAGTGGCAGTCAATAATAATGACATTAGCCACACAAATAGGACAGGGTTATTCAAGTTTGTTGACTGGGGGGAAAACATACAAGCTGACAGTACAGACTGCAGTGAGGAACATTTGTTATTCGATATTCATCACAAAATGTGGACAAAACCTTTAAGGCATTAAATATCATTCATTCACATTTTTACCCTGCCCTCCCCGCAATCGGGCTCAGGGCGGCTTACATAGTGGCACAACGCCAAGTTAAAATACAATTAAAACAGTTTAAAACATTAAATTTAACAATAAATTAACAATAAAATGCTCGCAATAAATGCTGAAAATCAGCTGATGTTCAGATGACGTCCTGCTATTTCTCTTGTGACCTATTGTGAGTTCCCTCGGGCTGGCCCTCATTTCCGATGGTAATGGAGGTGGCAGATGGTAGATAGGTGGTAGCAGCTCCTAGTCAAAGGCCTGGTGGAAGAGCTCCATCTTGTAGGCCCTGCAGAACTGCATAAGGTCCCGCAGGGCCCTGATCTCCTCCGGGAGCTCATTCCACCAGATCAGAGCCACCACCGAGAAGGCCCTTGCCCTGGTACCAGCGAGCCTGGCCTCCCTTAGCCCTGGGACCAAAAGTTGGTGCTGTGATCCCAACCGAAGTGCTCTCTAGGTTATATGTGGGGCAAGGCAGTCCCTTAGGTATGTTGGATCCTGGCCATATACAGTGCTACACGAACAGAGCGATCTTAAGCAGAGTTACACTCTTCTAAATTTACCGGTTTCAGTGGATTTACGGTGTTACTCTGTTTAGGATTGCCCTACATAATACCAAAAGACCAAAATGGCAATGCCTAGTGTTCATATGGACTCAAGGACACCCCCCCCCCCCCGGTTCCTGGCCCCAGGTTGGAAACCACTGCTGTAGTGTTCTTCACCTTCATAACACTTGTATAAACACAAAATGATCCTATACTAATTTGTGCATTTGATTTTTGAGTTAGCATATGCTTAGGAGAAATCCTGAAACTAAATCTCTAAAAAGGATACTATTCAAAAGATTTCCAAAGAGGCCTACTAGAAGCGGCAAAGAAAAATTCTGCAATCCAAACTAATTCCCAGTTGAGCAGTTGTTACTGCTTATGTCCAAGCCAAAACATGGATGAAATAAAAACATAAGAAGAACATGCCTGCCTCAGACCAATCGCCCCTCTTATTCAGCATCCCACTTCTCAGAGTGGCTAGAGAGATGCCCTAAAGCATATGCAGCAGGGAACTCAGGCTTAGGCCTTTTTCTTGTTGTTGCCCCCCAACAACTTGGCAATCAGAGGTATACTTCCTCTGAAATTGGAGGTCCCACTTGTCATCTTGGCTAATAACCATTGATGGACCCATTCTCCATGAATGTGTTTAATCTTCCTTTCAGATTATCTAAACCAGTGACTATTATGACATCATGTGGCAGGCAGTAAATTTACAAATTAGCCATGCATGGTGTGAAGTTTTTTCTTTTGTCTGTCCAGAATTTATTGCCCATGAGCTTGATTGAGCGCCTCCCAAATTGTATCATCTGAGGAAAGCAAGAACTAGTTCTCCCTATCCACCTTGTATAAAGTAGTGCATCAGGCTCAGGGGTGGATTGGGGGAAAAAGGCTCCTGGGAAAGGGTTCCACCCTTGCTCAGGTGGTCCACTATGCTAACTCCTGATGCAGGCCCAAGGGAGGTACATACAGCATAGCTAGGATGTAGATTAATGGCCTGGGATCCTCTTACCTATGGAACTGCCTCCCCTGTTACAACCCACCACACTCCCTTTGGTCATTGTGTAGGGATGGCTCAGTTAGCTGTCACCAGGGGAAAGGCCTTCTCAGTTATGGCTCCTACCCTGTGGAATGGACTCTCAGATGACACCCATGCCCTGCCAGATTTGTTTAGCTTCCACAGGGCACTTATAGGCTCTATATCAGAGGACCAACTGGATGATACAAAATTTGACTGAAAGCAGCTTCGGTATGTTATTGAACCTGTCAGACTTAGATAATCTTTGATTCTGGAAAATAAAATGTTCACTACTTTTTCCAGCTCTTCAAAATCCAGCTCTAAGCACTGAAGTAGATTTAAAGAAGAAAGAAAGCCAGTAACTGTTAATGAATGTCTGCCATCAAGAATATAAACTCGTCCACTCTGATCAGTATATTTTAAGAGGCTTGGGGAGAAGACTTCATTTTCATTCTTCGCTCCTAGGAATGCCTCAAGAAATATAATTAGCAGGCATCTTTTTCACTGACATTTCTCAGCCATAGTTGAAAAAAAAATAGAGAAATATATAGAGATGTTGATACTTGTTCTGTTTCAATAAAAGTTCCCATGTTTCATAAGTATGTCACACCAGGTTCAAAAAAGCACAGATTACAAACACTATGGACTATCTCTCTCTCTGTGTGAAGTACTGAGTGGAAAACAAGGAGCCAGACTCTGGAGAAGTGGTAGATAGTGCTATTGGAGGTATAGCAGACATTCTGGGGGACTGTTGACGTCAGTGGCAAGTGAAACTCAGCAGTATGCCAGAATTTCCTAGAAAGCTCTCAGAAAATATAGAAACTGAGTACAACGACAACATTATGAACTAGGGATAACAGCCTCCAGGTGGGACTTGGGGATCCCATAGAATTACACCTCATCTCCAGACCAGTGTTCCCTCTAAGCTGACTTAGTGTGAGCTAGCTCACAGTTTTTTAGCCTCCGGCTCACACATTTTTGTCTTAGTTCAGGAAGGATGGCACCAGAGCCAACTAAGTTATGCAGTAGCCAAATTGCTCACTCACAACTTCAATGCCAGTTGCTCACAAAGTAGAATTTTTGCTCACAAAACTCACAGCTTAGAGGGAGCATTGCTCCAGACTACAGGGATCAGTTCCCCTGGAGGGTGGGCTTTATGGAATTGTACCCCACAGAGGTCCCTGTCCTCCCCAGGCTCCATCCCCAAATCTCCAGGAGCTTCCCTTCTTGGATCTGGCAACCATACCTTCCTCCCCTGTCGGTGGCTAGGGAGGACCTGGCAACTGTATTAACAATATGCAAAAATAATATGAAACTGAGTGTCAATATATAACATTATGGAGGGATTTTTTGGGTTGGGAGAATCAGTCACAATCACTGTGCTTAGAATATTGGCAAATTACTGAAGTTGTGTAACTTCCCACTGTGCATACGGCACTGTGTCAGTTGTGTGTGTTTTGCTGAAATTTGCAGCTTATGTTGTTTTGAATCGGGTGCTGTTTAACCTTTCCTGTTGTGATTCACCTTGACAGCCACATAAGCTTTTGTTCAGTATAAACTATTCCCAGTAAACTCACAGCAGCCTCTCTTCTCGCCACACCCATGTTCGAGACATGTTAAGTGTCAAAATTTGACAAGGAGACTTCAACTCTGGGTTGTTAATTACAATTTGCACACTGAGTGGCCAGAGACCATGAGTGAGGGCACCCTCATCGGTCTCAGTTAATCACTCTCAGCATCCCACAATTAAGGATACATCTGCCCATCAATCTCCAACTTTGGCATATTTATTTCCTTCACTATGTTTCTCCATGGAATTAAACTCAAACAAATGGTAACCATATAAACTAAGCTTGTTATTCCAGTTTGGTCCTTGAATCGGTTAAACATCTTCCTTATGCCGTATGCTAATTTACTGCTCACCCTCTACCTATATGGACTGGTAATTTCCATTTCATTGTGTCTGAGGAAGTGTGTGTGCCCATGAAAGATTATATCCAGAATTAAACTTTCTTGGTCTTAAAGGTGCCACTGGGCTCAAACTTTGTTCTGCTGCTTCAGACCAACACAACTACCCACCTGAATCTGTCTTCAAGTATTCTGAATGTTAATGACAATGAAAACAACAAGAACAGAACAGCATGTCATCATGAATGAAAGACCAAGAAACAAAATAGAGTCACAATCTTCTTGTTCAATGTTTGGAGTCCTACAAGCCTCAATGAGACTGTATGTATAGGCACGAAGTAAAGTCTAACTCACAAAAGCTCACACTGGAATAAATTTTGTTAGTCTTTGGGATGCTGCATCAGACAGATTTCCTGCATCAGACTAACATGACTATGGTGTTTTCAGCATTGGGTGCTGCCACAAATAACACTTGCCTGGCCCTTAAAGTAAATCTTTTGCCACACTGCCCAAGGACCGGACGCACTCCCCCTGGGTGAGGCAATGGCCCTTGAGGCAGCCCACCAAAGCAAATCATCTCAATAAAAGCACTGAAGCTTGCCTGCCAGGCAAGAACAAAACACTTCAGCTCATTTTGCTGTGAGAGGATCACAGAGAATAAGGTGTTAAAATCCTTCCCTGTGCTTATTCTGTATTTTTGAAAAAAATCATTACAGGATTGCAGCTATTTAACCATTTGAAGTGAAGAGAAACAACCAACATGACGCAGAGATAATAAGCGGACAAGGAAATATTGTAGGGGACCAACATTCTAACCCTTAATCAATAGCTTCTCCTATGATCCTTAGGAACAAGCTCCTCTGGGTCACTAAAAATAGTTTTTAACCACCTCCTCACCTGCCAGGCGTCGGTCCCTTGTGGTTTTCCAGATAGCATCCAGAGCCCTGGCAGTTGAGCTTTTGATATGATCACTGAATGATCTTCTCAAAGGGGCTCGCACTGGGTGGCGATCCATAATGCAGAGAGAGAACCGTGACGTCCACAATATATAAAATATATACTCCTGCAATCAGGCCTCAGCAGCAAAGGCATTCTTGGCTTAGTGATTTCCTGGATATTTTCTCATTACTTTGCAGAGGGCTTGTCGTCAAACCGTTTCTTTCTCCCCCCCTTTTCAAGATTCAGGCACTGCAGCTCTCACTGCAGACACAGGGAAGCTGAAAGACTGCAGGCAACCTATTGGCAAGCTGCCAAACTCAGGGCTGCTAGCTGCCACATCTGGAAAGGCTTACCAATGAGAGGGCGATGATACTCTCGTTCAGATTTGGAGCTTTCACATGGGAAATAGCTGTAGGAATTGAGCTTCCTGGTTCAAAAAAAATGAAATACACTGGGCTCATGCTCTCTCGCAAGCTCATTTTTAAAGGCAACAAGCCCTGGTTCAACTGACATTTCAGGTGATTTTGCTTTGCAAGAGAAGCCAACTACTTTTAAAAAAGGAACACCTCTTTTCTGAAATCCCATAGTTATTTTGTTTCCCAGGGTCTTCCCCCTTACCCTTCAGATTACCTCTTCAGATGCCTTAAACTTAGGTCTTTAAGATCTTTCACAAAGGAATAGATTTATTTGCCATGTTTAATTTCTAAGATGAGAAAGGTTCTTGGTGTTCCAGACTCCCTGGAAATCAGATTCACTGAAAGCTCACAAGACTTTATCAGTGTATGGGAATCTTGCTTCTCATTTCAGTCAACCTTTAATGGTGTCCAATTTTCCCTATCAGTGGCAAGTTGTTTGTGTATATGCCAACCACCAAGTACTGAGCTTTGCCACTGGCTAAAACAACAGATGTAGCATTAAGGGCGTGATCACAACGGTGGCACAGAATGACATAGCGCCACCTCTAACTACCGGTTTAAACAACTGATCTTTTCCCAGCCATCTCCCAGCCTGCCGCTGATCTTTCCCCACCCCCTGGGCACTGGCGGTGAGGCCTGGGTGCTTCCCAACTGCTGGGCCTGCTGCAGAGTTCCCAGAGCATTCTCTGTGCATGCACAGGAAATGCTCTTTTACTTTTGGGAGGATTTAAATATCACCTGTATAGTTTATTTAAAGCTTTCTGATTTTTCTGCACACCAGGGGAGTCCCCCAAGTTTGCAGGAAAATCTCTGCCCCCCAAGTGCCCCCGATGTGCGGATTTAGATATCCACACACACAGGGGACACTTGGCTATTAGTATATAGATACATTAAAGGGGCTGCTCAGCTAAGGGGTGGAGGAAGTGGGGAACTCTCATAGATGCCAGTAAAAACAAGGTGATGCCATTAGAATGTGCTGATGCTATTAAAGCAAGCCACTAAAAATGAGGTGACACCATTAAAACAAGCCAGAGCATAAAATATACATTGGGCAGCCTAAAACAATAGAGATAAAAATGATCCGCAAGCCTAGGGTTGCCAACTCTGTGTTGGGAATATCCTAGAAAGTTGGGGGTGGAACCTGGTGTGGGCAAGGTTTGGGGAGGGTAAGGATCTCAGCAGGGTATAATGCCTGTAGAATCCACCCTCTAAAAGCAGCCATTTTCTCCAGGGGATAAGATCTCTATAACGTGGAGACCAGTTATAATTCCATGAGATCTCTAGGTCCCACCTGGAGATTGGCAACAGTACTCAGGACACAAGCAGAGCATAAAACATTAAAGATATAAAACCCCTTAGTGAAAAGCCTGGCTAAAATGGAATGTTTAACCTGGCACCTAAAAGACAGTAAAGGTAGGCACCAGTTGAGGCTCACAGGGGAGGGCATTCCAAAGGCAAGGCAACCATCGCTGAAAAGCCCCACCTCTGACTGCCATGGTCCTCGTCTCTGAAAGAAGGATCAACCCCCCCCCCCCCCCGGTTATAAATTTTTCCTTTTTTGTGAGGAAAAAGTGGGGTTTGTTGGTTTGCATTTTCTAAATATTGAAAGAGTTCAGTCACATAAATGTCTTTTCCTCAAGTCTGGAAAGAGAGATTTTCAAATCTTCTGACAGAAACAGCAGTTTGTAAACAAATGTAAGGACTCCAGCACCACTGCCCCCTTGGAACCCAGCCAGCAAGACACAATGCCAACACCCCGGATCTATCACAGTTGATTCCAGGGAGGCAAGATGTGGAGTTGGGCTTCCTTTCTTGGTAGCCTCATGAAAATCACTTCCCTTGCTTGTCCTCCTGTAGAAATAAGCCAGGCTGCTCAAATAACCACACACTTTGATGGTTATCATTGTAAATGCAGCCCCCTGTGACCTTGCCTGCCTTCCAGTCACTTCCAGATGTATCATCTGTGCTGAAGCATATTAAAGCATGGCCATCTCATTTCCCTGATCAAAGCGGCAACGAAGGTGAAGCGAATTCTCAGTCTAGCCACGGAATAACTCTACCCAAAGAGATATTTTTTTAAAAAGTCTCTGCCTGAACCTAAGCCTGCTTGCGGGGAAGTTGGGATAAAAATATGACAAAATAAATAAATAAACAAACAAACAAATAAATAAATAGTAATAAATATAAATGAGGGGAAGCACAACTGCCCCACTTGTCACCCAGAAGGTAAGCCACTGGATCAGTCTCCAGTGCCTTTAATAGATCAGTGAAAGTAAGAAATGGGGCAGCAGCAGCTTCTCATTTTGAGCAGTCCTTATTCATTCCTTATTCCTGATTTATTCGTGAATTCAATCTGGACCAGGAAACAGCACATGTTGCCTTGAAGGGAAGAGTCCCCTGAATGTGGGGGTGTATGATTTATGGTGGTCCAAAGTTTATTTTGGGGTTCAAAGCTTTCAAACTCTCCTTAGTGTTTTTGGTTGAATTCATGAATAAGACACAAATAAGGAATGAATAA
Source organism: Lepidodactylus listeri (assembly GCA_029233225.1). NCBI lineage: Eukaryota > Metazoa > Chordata > Lepidosauria > Squamata > Gekkonidae > Lepidodactylus > Lepidodactylus listeri. The sequence continues at coordinate 82,803,546 of JARCFY010000009.1, read as the reverse complement.
GGAACTGGGAGTAAGGGACCAACTTCAGCCTCCTCAGCAGAACCTGCAATTTCAGTGAACATGTTTCTGCCGAAGCTCCAAAGGATGTATTATTTTCAAGTATCCTCCATTGATCTGTAGATATCGTTTTTGCTCTCAATTTGACCACAAATCTCAGTTCCAAGTTAAATGGATATTGAGTTTAGTGTGGGAATCCAAATATTTATTCTCTTGATCAGGTCCCTTGCTCCAGTGACAACTGTGGTAGGGACAGGTAAGAAAATACACTGTAATGAAACTGCTTGTTAATTTATTAATTTGTCAAATAATCTGATATATTTAGATTGCCTTTCGACCACTGCATCCAGGGCAATTCAAAACTGCCCACAATATAATACACACAACACAAAAGTGGATGGGAAAGCAAAAGAAAAGCAAGCAATCTGAGGTACAAATTCTTAAATAATTTATAAAACTGTTACAACCCTTTTCAGATGGTACATTCACACATATTAGGACCCAAGCAACTGTGCCTATCAATTATGCATGTGACCTGCAATGTTCCTGATGCATGCAGTTGTCTGAATAGAGGAACATGCAAATTTTGCATGACTGTACTGCTCTGGTGTGTACAAATCAGAATCCAGAAAATTCCAGTGGTGGGTTTGTTCATACAAAGCTGTAGGCCAAAGGTGCCGAACTCGTTTGTTATGAGGGCCAGATCTGACATAAATGTAATTTTGTTGGGCCGGACCATAAAACATAATGCCAGATATCGGAGATACAAACTGTATAAAGGACAGCTGGTAAGCCCCGAGTTGTTGTATCCTCACTGCAAGTCCCCATGGGCTGGGAGGGGGGTGCAAAGGAAAACCCATATGGGTAGACTGGAGAGCCAGCAGTGCAGCACTGGGCAGACACTCCCATGCTGCTTGATTGTCGCAGACAAGGTTGATCCACCATGCTGAAGCCACAATTGGAGTGGCTCTGCTCACTCCCCCTGAGCAGTCTCCCATTCCCTTCGTTGCACTAATTGCTCATGGGCCACATAAGAGCCCTGGACAGGCTGATTCCAGCCCCCAGGCCTTATGTTTGACACCCCTGCTGTAGGCACATGCAAAATATACACATAACCACTGTTCAGGCAATATGGTGATTGGGCATACCAGGAGTATCTACACATGATTGGAAGGCTCCTAATACATGCCAGTGTAACATCTGAAAAGGGCTAATGACCGAATGGAAGACATAACAAAGTTTAATTCTGGGTATACCCAGAATTAAACTTTATTGGTCTTAGAGGTGCCACTGGACTCAAACTTTGTTCAATTGCTTCAGACCGACATGACTACCCATCTGAATGGAAGACAGTTCTTGGATGGAAGTAGCCGACAAATAGTTTAGAGAAGTGCTGTCCTAATGTAAACCGGGTTGAATTAATTCTGGTTTAGGTGATGACAGTGACACCCAATATCCACTCACCATTACTGGAACCAAAAACAACCACTGTTTTTCCTGACTCAGAGTCAGTGAGAGTTTATTGAAACACACTCCTCAATCCTAGGACCTTTGGGCCTTGCTGACCAAAAGAGAAACTCATGCATGGGTAAAGGGGTAAGTAATGTGGGCTGCATTTTTTAAAAAGAAAAAGCTATGTGACTTTAGGTCTTGTTCATGCATGCATGTTTATCACTTGGTAACTAGGAAATCATGTGGAGGCTTGTGTGTGTGAATTAGCCATCACAGAGCAAGAACCAGAGGCAGAAATTTACTCACACTTCACATCACCTCAAGCACTTTAATTCAGTCATCATTTTATAATCCTCCCCTATCTTTTGATCTGGTGGGTGATAACCAACTCGCAGTGTTGAGCTTCCTCTTGGGCCCACTATTTTGACCCATAGCATTTCCAGAAGCGAATCCAACTTACCTTCTCAGTCTTACTGGACTGTATACTCTCCCTGACATACAGAGCTATCCCACCTCCAACCCTTCCCCTCCTATCCTTCCAATATAATTTATAACCGGGAATCACCGTATCCCACTGATTTTCCTCATTCCACCAAGTTTCTGAAATACCCACAGTGTCTATCCCCCGCCCCCCCAACACCAAGCATTCCAACTCCTTGATTTTACCTGGGACACTTCTAGCATTTGTATATAAACATCTATAATTTCCCAGGCCCGTTAGGCCTGCAACCTTCCTCCTACAGCCACAACATGTATTATTACTAAGCACACTGTAGTGTTTGTCATATCACAGCGCAGAAGCTGAGTCGATAACAGAAAACAGCCTCTAATTCGACCTCCAACTGCAATGAAGGATCATCAAACAGGTTAGTGTACCATGAACAGAAAGCAGTGTGGATGCATGTATACATGCATTCATAGAAAGAGGCCTTCAAAACTAATAGCTCCAGACAACCATTGTTTAATGTGGTTTTTAATACAATATTGTGATTTGCATTTTGCTGTACAACCAAAGTTGCTCTCTTTTGCTGCAGATGTCTTGAAACAGCAGTAAAAATTTTATTTTCACTGTCCAGTTTCCCAGTTAACAAAATTACTGTATTAAAGGTTAAGGTTTCTCTTGCTCGAAAGCCAGTCAAATTCGACTCATCTCCATTTCCAAGCCAAAGAGCCAGCACTGTCCGAAGACTTCTCTGTGATCATGTGGCCAGCATGACTAGATGCCGAGGTGCACGGAATGCTGTTACCTTCCCACTGGAGTGGTATCTATTTATCTACTTGGAATTTCTTGCTTTGGAACTGCTAGGCTGGCAGGAGCTGGGGCCAGAGACGGGAGCTCACCGTCATGTGGCACTAGGGTCTCGAACTGCCGAGCCACTGACCTTCTGGTCTGCAGTTCAGCGTCAACCACTGAGCCACCGTGGGCCCTTAATTAATGTATTAGGGGCACCTAAATAATGCTATCCGTGAACTTGTTTTTAATTAGTTTATTTAACTGTTGGAATGTTTTAATGTGATGTTTTTGCCGTTGTTTATCGCACAGAGCCCTGAGTCCTTAGGGACTGAGCGATTTATAAATCTAATCTATAAATAAATAAATTTAAATTTTGAGATAAAACATATGAAACAGCAACCAGTATTACTTTCAGTCCCCATCAGATTGAATGGAAGATAAAAAAGGAAGCTCTTGAAGAAATTAACATCAATAGCACAACCACCTATCAGGTGGTAAAGGTTTTGCAAAGAGGTTTGATCAAAGAGCTTACTGAGGGCCAAAACCAGGCTGTTTCTTTCCATTCCCAGTCTGTAGTTATTCAGTAGGTAGATTAAACAAAAATACAAGGGAGAATATTCAGACTATTTTCCCTGGAGCAGCCCCTCTAGCACTTCATAAGGCCCTGCTAAGATTGCCATACAGGAAGTGACATAACCACACCAGCGATGTCCAGGCGATGCTCTGGTATTTGAGCAAAAACTTTGGTAGAAGCTGGTTTTACCATACAGTTTTCCCCCAAATACCAGAGCATCACCTGGATGTCACTAGTGGAGTGACATCACTTCTGGTGCAATGCTGGCCAGGAGCCTGGACCCTTCTTTTTCTCCAGGTAAATTCCCTCCATCCCTCACCACTTGCAGGGTTGCCAGCCTCCAGGTGAGGCCTGGACAGCTCCCACTTTTACAACTGATCCCTAGTTGACAGAGATCAGCTCCCCTGGAGAAAACGGCTGTTTTGAAGGGTGGGCTCTATGGCATTGTACCGTGCTGAGGCCCCTCCTCTCCCCAAACCTCACGCTCTCCTGGATCCACCCCCAAAGTCTCCAGGTATTTTCTAACCCAGACCTGGCAACCCTAGCCACTTGCCAGGAGAGACCTGGCAACCCTAGGCCTTGCAGTAAAGTGTTTATGACACTCCAGTTCTCCTGCTCTTGTTGCAGCAATCCCCCCCATAAGAAATGTGCATACATCCCCAAGCATGGGAATCCTAGAGCATCATGAGAGTTCTTGCACATGATGCACACAAGGTTTTATTTCTCCTAACCACTCATCCATGTGCAAACCCCAGAGATTATCTGGCTCTTTACTACTGAATACAAAGCATTATTGTTAACTAACCCCCACCCAACAACACTGATTATCCCATTAGCAGCATTTTGTGGTGGGCTATAAACCTGCTGTAATCTGTGATTTGTTTTTTGTTTTTTTCGGCTTCCAAAGTCTCTTCTGTCTCCAGACACTTTGCCAGAAACGTTTGAACCCAGTTCATTCCATGCACTCCACCTGGACAGATTTAATAATTGCCTTTTGTTGTCTGCTAAACCCAAAATGGTAGATTTACATAAATGCTGAATAATAGCCTCAGTTCATACCATTTGGAAAACAGTATATACATACAGGCACGCGGCAAAAGGCCTTCGAACGCTCTATGCCTTCGCTATCTGGCATGTATTAAGGTGCCAGTTTGAACCATTGCCAAAGTATGAGATTAACAGCAATTATTTTTGTTTTAAGAATTCCCATTGAAAGCACCCTGTGTCTAAGTGCTCTGCTGGACTGCTGCCTAATTTTGCTGTATGGCTGAATTATTGCAAAGCACACACACGCAAATGTAGTATCTCCTCACACTGAAGCAGAAAAAGGAGACCAACTGCAGCTAGACCACCAAATGAAATGTTCCGCATAAACTCCAACTTTACCAGGCAGCCTCTGCACATTTCTTTATGCTCTGCTACTTGGCGGTCTCACCTGCTGCTTATCTAATTAGTCTTAAGCCATCCTCAAAGAAATTAGACCATTTAGCCTTGCCCAAATTGCTGGCAGTTGCTTTTGAAGTTGTATGTATTAATGAGAGGAAATGGGACATTTATTGGAAACTGGTGCCGTGGCTTAAAACAGGGTCCTTGAAACAGGAAGGAAGTTATTAAAACTCTATTCATTTGAGCCATGTGTGGTGTAGCTGGCTAGAGTGGAATCAGACAGTGTGAACCTACAAAAGCAGTGCTGAAATAGGCCTGGACCGCCAAGTTCCAGGCAGGGTGTCCTGTTTCAATGGGCCTTATAAGCCCTTCCCAGAAAGGGCCATTCCCCAAGGCAGAGTCTCAGTCCCAAGGTCACTTAGAGTGGGTTCACATGCTTTCCTATTCACCGCATCACCACCATGGGGAACCCATCTTGCCTCTTTGCTAGATTCAAGGGAAAATGGATATGTCATTTTTATACCTTCCTCCCACTGTGTCTTGCAAAACAGGACTGTTCCTGGTTATTATGATAGTTACAACTTCCATTCAGAAGCCATATACTTCTCCCTGCCAGGTGTAGGGGATAAGAAACAGTGCACAGCTGTCTCCAGCATGCCCTGCTTAGCAGCTTCTCAGGTGTGAGTGTGTGTATGTGTGTGTGACATGCTAATCTAGGTAGAGTTTTAATCAAATCTAGCCCAGCCACTTAAGATGGTGAGAATCTTCAGTGTGTTAGCAATATGGCAGTCATTCAGTAAGGGCATTTGGGCTCATCCTGGCTCCTGCTACCATTTTGGTAATTTCCCACCAGGAACCCATGTATAATGTGCTAGGCAACTAGACACAACAAGTGTGGGCCCATCAGACTTGTGTGTGGGGGTGAACCCTATCTCCTTCCACTTACTCACTGGGTCTGCCAGGCTTCCGGGCTCGGACATAGCCACCAGTGACTACATCGGAAGTTGGCGCATTTTCTGTACTTGCATAGAAAATGCTCTTTCATTTTGGATGCAATTTAATTCCCTCAGTGTATTTTTTTTAACATTGCAGGTTTTCCTGTAAACTTGGGGGTGGGGGGTTAGTATGAAGAAAATTTCTTTTAGTGTCTGTGTGGCCCTGATCCATGGATTTAGATATCCACAAGTGGGGTACACATGCAGATAGATTAACAAACATTTCCTTTCCTACACTTGGGCACAAATAACATGGCTTGGATCACACCTAGAATTTCTGTGAGCACAAAGGGACAATTTTTGCTTATTCTCCTATGTGGCAGCCCAAATCACCTCTTGAGTAGCTGTTGAGTTCCTGGAGGAGGGGGGCCCCACAGGAAAAGGTTGTGGGGAAATCAGAAGTCTTTCATGGGACGTAAAAACTGGCAAAAATCGCCTCCCTTGCACCTGTGAATATACTGGGAGGCATCCAGGGCCATGTTATCCTGGGAGATATGGGAGCCACTGAAATTACTACCCTCAACTAGCTGTTATGTCAGCTTGGGTGGGTGGGTGGGTGGGTGGGGAAAGTACAGGTTCTATTCCATCCACCCCAGAGCTGAAAGAACAATTTAGATGAGGAAAATTACGTGGGGAAAGGCCACTGTGGAGACTCTGGTTAGAGTAAATGTTCCTAGGCCCAGTTCCACTTCTCCAATTAAATCAGCTCTCTAACTCACCCAGCTGCATTTAGATATCCTTAAAAAGGGAGGTGAGGGCTTTTGTTTATGGGCTTCAGCTATGGGGTAATCGCATATTTATTGTTCAAACAGGCCCAAAGAGCTGAAACCCGACTGCCCCCTTTATCCAAATTTAGCCTTGCAGCCCAAATACAATGTAAGTTGTGTTTATTAAGCCCTACTAACTTATCCACTGGCAGTGCCCCATGACAGCAATGAATTAATGAAATTAAAGCTGCCTTTCTCCTTAGATCACAGGTGGCAAAGAGAGTGCCACTGTGGCAGAAATATACAATAAAACCATAAAAAATATTGACGATGAAATGAAATACAACCAACCAGCAATAGAACCATTTCCTTTAGTATCTCAGTAGGCTTCGCCACAATAATCACAAAGGCAGCCTCCTCAAAAAGACTTCCAAAAGTACCTTAAACACCTTCCTAAAAGCAGGCAGTGCTTCCTCTGGGAAGTCCTCTGCAGAGAATTGGTCCAGCAGCTGAACTCTCTGAAGGGCATCATAAGTAGAAGCTGACCAGAGGAGTGCAGTTCACACACAGGAACATGGGGTGGGGGGGGGGGAGAGTGGCCCTTCAGATAAGTGGATTCCAGGTCATGAAGGGCTCTAAAGGTAAGCACAAGCACTTAAATTGAGCCTGGAAGCAAACAGGCATTTCAAAGCAGCTTGCTGCAGTTATTAGACCAACAGAGGCATTCTGTACTAATTGTAGTTTCCAAGTTGTCTTTAAGGGCACCCCCCTGTGAGGCCAAGATTCCTTTATTTTTTTTAGTTACTTCCTGTCTTCCCCCTGAGATTAGGGTTAAGGCAGTTTAGAATCAATATTAATAAAAAGAATAATAGAAATAATTGCTGCAACTAGTACTGAATAAAGGCTTCTTGCTTGCCCTCTGAGTTTGATCTAAACAATATACTTACCACATTTCAGATGGTGACATAATGTCTGGCCAGAATCCTTGCCAACAGTGTTGACTGTTGCAAAGGTTAATCTACCATGGTATGTTGGGACTGTCTCCCCAGGCACCTGTCCCCTTCTGTTGCCATTGTTCGCCAGTAAGTGAAGACATTTTTGTTACACTTGATGTTCCCTCAGTGTTCTCTCCTTTCTGACCAATGTTTTAATTGCCGTTTTCATGTCTCTGTATGTACTTTTGTTGGCCAGCAAGGCACTTTTAGTGCTCTTATGGATTTTAAGATTCATAAGCTTAACTTGGGTTGCTAGTATTGGAAGGGCCATGTGCATTCTCCACTGCTGGGGAAAGCTCCAGCCCATGCTAGGAGGCTGACACCTTAGATAGTTCACCTAAAGACAGAGACAAAGACTCCTTCTGCCATGAGGTTTCTTTCTGTCACACCACACTGGTCAACCCCTGCCCCCTCCAACATACCTGAATGGATTATGCTAACGCGGTTACCTAGCAACTGATGGTCGGGCCATCACCCAGTTGGCCAGAGCTATTAACTAACAATAGAAGTGGCCCAGGTGAGTCATCGGACCTCGCCCAAGGTGTGTTCCTGGTGAGATCATAGTTTCTGCAATATTGTCCACTCCCCGGCCCTCCTCCTTTTTGTTTACCTTTAACCTATGGTAGGGTTAGAAAGGGACGGACTGCCTAGTAGGTGTGTTAGTGGGATGTGGTCTGCGCAGCCCATCCCCAAGACCACCTAATAAAAGACCCTGCACAGAGGCAATCGCTCTCTTGAGCCATCGTCCCCTATCTACTTTGCTACCCCTTATGTCCAGCTTACTATACCAATACCCTTGCCTCCATCTTTAAATCTCTGTATCCTGGAACAGAGAGAACCACGTGGTCTCACAGGTTCGAGCCTCGTGTCCCCATATTTTTCTATATTTTCCTTCCCCAGCCAATTCTTCCTTCGGTCGGACAACTCCTCTTCAGGAAGGTAACGTACTGCTTCCCCCTCATCGAAATCCTGCTCATGCAAACGTGCTATTTTCTAGCTTTATTCCTTAGGCCTGTGTGAGTGTGTGTGTGATTACGATTTTGTCTGCTTGAAATACATATTTTCAGTAAATTCCATTTAAACTGATCTACAGCCTCACTGTCTATTTACTGGGAACTCCTGGAAGGGGTGGGACCTTGGTATAGTTGGCAAGAACCCGTATATTTCGCCAATTGCTAAGTGTAAATTAAAGCAATTCGGCTAACACTATGGCACCATAGAGTTTCAGGGCGATTGCCAGAGCGTTGCCCTGGCAACGTGCCCAGCGTGATGGTGTCACTTCCAGGTGACATCACCACTCTGGGCATTTCACCCAGAAAAGAGGGAGGGAAGGAGTGGCCAGGGCGGGGGGGGGGGAGAGGCACCGGCAGCAGCAGCTGGCGGGCCTTGGAAGGGCCCGGGGAAGCGTGGCAGTTTCCCGGGGGGGAAGAACATCGCCCCAGCGAGCATGCACACTTTGTGCGTGTGCTAAAGAGCCCCTGCCTCCCCGGAATTTAAAAAATTCTACGCCCCTGTTAGTGGCAGATCCTCTGGCAGCTGGCCTAGCCTCCAGAAGCTGCTGTGTCAGTGCTATGACCCCTGGGAGTTGCCACACCATCAGCAAGACCCCTGGGAGCTGGCAGGGCCCCTAGCCTCTGGCAGAGCCCTCAGGAGCCACCATCTTGATGGCAGGGGCCCTGGGAGCGGATGCATCAGTGGCAGGGCCCATGGGAGCTGCCACATTATCTACAGGGCCCCTGGGAGCTGGCAAGAACATTTAAAAACTGCCTTGTCAGTGGCAGGCCCCCTGGAAACTGCTGTGTTAGCAGCCAGGCCCCTGCAGCTGACAGGGCCTCTAGGAGCCACTGCATTAGCAACAGGGCCCTTGGCAGCTGGCAAGCCCCCATGGGAGCTGCCATGTTGGTAGCAGGACTCTAGAAGATGCTGTATCACGGCCAACCATGGTGAAGATCTAGGGGAACACTGTGAGGAGGCTGCTCAAGTAGGGTTGCCAGCCCCCAGGTGGGAGTGGGGGATCCCCCGATTTTGTGGGCTCCTGCCTGCTGCTGGCCAGTTGACTGGCAGGGGAGGCCCCACCACCAACAGCCACAACCTGGCGCGACGTCCCCAACATGATGATGTTACATGGAAATGATGTCATTGTGCTGGGGATGTTGTGTAGTGATTCTCTGGTATTTTGGGCAAAACTCTATGGTCCCCCCCACTCCTGGAAAGCTCCCCCCACCCTCCTCCAGAGAAAGCCTAGGCCCTGGCAACCCGATGCTCAGGTAAATTATCTGCATGTGTATATGCAGAAAACTGTATTGTTTTGGGGATATTTAAGCCTGCCAATATAACTTCATTTATTTTTAACATTTCCGATTTTTCTGCAAAGTCAGTGTGGGGATCCCCCAAGTCTGAAGAAATATCTCCTTTCTGTCTGTATGGGCCCAATTTGTGGATTTAGATATTTTATTTTATTTTTATTTTATTATCGCTTGTACCCCACCTTCCCCACAAAGCAGGCTCAGGGCGGCTCACATTCATTAAAACATAATACATAAAATATCAACATCTATTATAATCTAGTGAAAAACATCTGAAAATGATTTATCATACTCATACTAATAAAGTGCTGTTGATGTTTCTGAAGATTACACAGAGGGCATACTTTACTTTGAGGGTTCCTTAGTTTCTCTTAAGTTTTAGCTCGGGCTGACTATCTGAGCCAATGGTTCGTTGGTGATGTTAGTGGGGATGGCTCCTAGTTGAAAGCCTGGTGGAAGAGCTCCTGGTGGAAGAGATATCTGCTGACGGGCCCAAACTTGACTATTGGATATATAGATGAGGAGCTTTTGTTCTTTTTGTCAGTGGCCAGTCCCCCTCCCCTATGATTCCCTCAAGCCTCCCCTTTCTTCTTTGTGTGTGCCCCCTCCCAGTTCTTTCTTTACCATCTCTGGGCTTGACCCTCCTCCCCCCTTCTATTTCCTTTGCTCCTGGCCTGTCTCTCCCTCCTCCCCCTCATCTCCCATGCTATTTAATGCAGTCTCCTTTTGTACTTTTCCTATTCTCCATGTCCCACTCTAGCTTTTTTCATGCCTCTTTTTCCTTGCTAGAGTGCTCTCTACCTCCCACGCAGCCACCCCCCCTTGCAGTGAGGCTGGAGCCAGTACCTGCACAACTGATCCTGCCAAACAGCTGATGGGAGGGGTAGGCCAGGTGGTGCTGCTGGCCATTCCTCCTCACTGCTGTGTTGAACTATCATGGCTCCTGGAGCCCTATCCCCAACACTGGGTAAGTCTGCTGGGCCACCTTTTGGGTTGGGGTGGCTGTCAAGCAGCTATACCACTTTGGTGCGGATTCTAATCTGGGAGAACCAGGTTTGATTCCCCACTCCTCCACATGCAGCTGCTGGTGTGACCTTGGACTAGCCACAGTTCTCTCAGAGCTGTTCTGTCCATAGCAGTTCTCAAAGAGCTCTCTCAGCCCCACCTACCTCACAAGGTGTCTGTTGTGGGGAGAGGAAGGGAAGGAGATTGTAAGCCTCTCTGAGTGAAAGGTGGGGTATAAATCCAATCTCCTCCTCCTCTGTCTCTTCTGGAGGACTACCTAGGTGCTGCTCATGTTTACTTGTGGCTATTGTAGCCATTGTAACATGGCTGACTCCTTTCTGGAAACACTTTGAAATGATTCAGAAGCAAAGGATTCATGAATGCTTTATGTATTCACCTTAAAAAATATTGCCAGCAGTGCAAAAAAGACATTTCCCCATAGGAGTCTTATTTGTTTTGATGCTTTTTGCCTTTTGCCTTTTTCTGTTTTCTCCTTTTCTGGTTGAATGTTATGTAAGCACTGATTTCCATTACAACAAATTCTTTTTCATTTTTAAAAACTGTATAATGTGACCTTGGGTTTTCCAGTTTCTCATTGTCCTCCTATGGTCCACACGTACAGAGCTGATAGATACCCAGACAGGACTGGGTTTCTTATAAAAATAAGATATAAAGCTGATCTGGAAGGCAGAATAGCCAGATGGTGGTGGTATACTGAAATGTTTGTAGCTTTGAACTTTTTATTTTGGGAAATGGAGAGGGACGCAGGACAGGAAATGGAGAGGAACTTTTTATTTTGGGAAATGGAGAGGGACCCAGTTCTCCAGCAAAAATGTGTACCAACTCCTTGTGGATTACAAATTCTGAACATGAATTTTCAGTAACATAATGTGTTTTTGCACTTTCATGTGGGCTTATACTGTCAAAGTTCCACAATGAATTATTTAAAATGCAGATGCAATTATACTAAAGTGAATATAGCAATTATCACATCAGCTAGAAAATATACTGCTGCCCACAATAAAGTAATTCTGAATAACAAACATTCAGCATCAGAACATCCATGGATCATAGCCAGACACTGTTCCTCTACGAAGATAAATGAAAGCCGCTTCAAGTAAATTCCCAACATTAAAAGTACTTCCATGAAAAAAGGGCAAAAACTATCTATATGGTTAACAGTATCCATGGAGATCTATGTACATTTCTAATGGGTTTCCATATACAGAAATGTTCTCTGTGCCAGGAATTTAACATCTAAAGCGGTCCTGAAATGCAATCCACAGTAACAGCAAATAGCAAGAAAAGTATTTTTTTCCCTCTGTAATGCTGTGTTTAATTATTAAAGATGTTAAAAGGTTCATAACAAATTCCAGTTTGCTGTTTAAAAGGACTCTCAAATAAGACTTCCCAACGTCCACCCTGGTAATTTTACTTTGTTCCAGATACTTTTTACTGTGCAGACAATTTCCCTGTGAGGTGGTGTGCTGGAAAGTACTCTCAAGTCACAGCTGACTGACGGCGACCCGGTAAGGTTCTCCTAGCAGGAGACGTTCAGAGGTGGGTTGCTACTGCCTGCCTTCTAGTCATGACCCTGGTATTTCTTGATGGTCTCCCATCCAAATACTAGCCAGGGCAGATCCAAGATCGGGCTAGCCTGGGCTATCCAGGTCAGGGCTGTGAGGACTGTAGTTGTTTTCACTCACACAATGGAAATTCTGCTCTTGCCTGATTCAGGGGAGAACAGGAGGCAGATCCGTAGCCAGGATTTTTTTTTTGTTCAAGGAGTATTTAAATTTTAAGGGGGCTGTTAAATTACAGTTGATTAATCTGAATGCCTGTCTTTAAATGGGGAGGCTCCGAGCCTGTTTCTAGCCCTTTCTTTCAAGGGACAGGGCAGCCAGCATGTTAGTTCCTAGGAAAAAAAACAGCTGAAAGGGCATTTAAATTTTAAAAGGGGCAGGGCCCCAAATTGCCCCACTGGGCCTGAGGCCACAGCATTGAGGAGCCTTTCAAGGATGAAAGGATCAAGAAAGGTGAAGAGTAATGACTTCTGCTGGCAACCAGACTCATTACAACAGCCAAGAGTTTGTCATGAAGGGGGAGGGGAAGCTGCGCCATTTCAAATTCCATCTCCTACACAGTTGTTCAACTTACAAGAGTCTTGTCCTCCTTGGAATCTAGAATCTAGATCAAGGATGACCCTCAGAGCACATCAGCCTCCAGCTTTATTTTGCAGAGTGTCCCCCAAACTGTACAAGAGGAGCAAGAGACAGCTAAGCAGGATTTCTTGTTCGGCCCAACACTGCCCTTAGGCCAGTGCCTCATAAAGAAATCCTTGTGACTTCCACCCTGACCTGGATAGCCCAGGTATGCCTAATCTTGTCAGATCTTGGAAGCTAAGCAGGGTTGACCCTGGCAAGTACTTGGATGGGAGACCTTCAAGGAATACTAGAGCTGGGATGCAGGGGCAGGCAATAGCAAGCCACCTCTCTGAAATGTCTGAGCCCAATGGGGGTTGCCAGAAGTCAACCATGACTTCCATGCACATGCACACACACACACATATTCACAAAAAAGAGAAATCCTTGTGACTTCCCTTCCCCTGCAGCACAATGAAAGGACATTCCAGAACACTCTGTAGCATCACAGGGGCCTCCCAGGACTCTTCTAATTTCATGCAGGCTGCCTAGTGGGTGAGGAGTTGCCTCTTCTGAACTATAAAGGAGCATGTGAGGGGCTGCACCTGGTGTGACACACCCTGTGTGAATGAAGAGCATCCTGTCCTATCATGCTGTTTGCTTTGTAATTGGCCACCAGGGCAAGTTTTGCTAAGCACCAGATACCTCTCACTGAGCAGGCACCCCCTTGCAAAATGATAGGCCACCCGAGCCATCATATTTCATTTGGGGGAATGGGGACAGTGGAAAGGAAACAGCGTGCAATGGTGATCAAAGGGCACTGGGAGGAAGCAGCAAAAGCAGCACGGCTCTCAGACTTCTGTCCCAGTAGGCCAACATCCCTATCCTAGAAACTTCTTCCTATGGTAGGGTTGCTAGATCTCTGGCCACTGGTGGGAGACGGGGGTTAGGGTTGCCAGATCCACGTTGGGAAACTCCTAGAGATTTGGGGATGGAGCCTGAGGAGGACAGGGACAACAGTGGGGTATAATGCCATACAGTCCATACTCCAAAGCTATAAAGTACTGGGTCCAGAAGCATAGAAGTGAAATCAGCTCATAATTTATTGATAGATGGAAAACATGAACTGCTGAGCCTGACTCAGGGGTCTGCTTATATGCAGGTACAAACCACACCCCTGGTCACACCCTTTCCCTATGATAGGGCTATTTACATGATACCATAGACCACTGGTCCTCTGCGGGATCCTGAGTAGCTGATTGGTCCCATTTAGGATCCACTCGGGCTATTGTTTACTGAGGCAAAGCTCTGGTAACTTGCCCGACCATGTGTGCAGGTCTTGACCGTGTGCGCAGTCGCCATTAGAACACAACAAAAGCATCCATTTTCTCCAGAGCAACTGAACTCTATAATGTGAAGATGAGCTGTAATTCCAGGGGATCCCCAGGTCCCATCTGGAGGCTGGCATCCCTCTCCTAAGGTGACTGCACATCTGGGGAGGGGTCCGGTCTTGAGGGAGCTTGCCTGGGGAGAATCTGGTTCCCTCTGCTCCAAATGCTGATCATTTATGAAGTAGATAAATTCAGAAGGGTGGCAAGGATAATATAATGTAAGATCTCCCCCTCCCTTATCATACATACAGAAGAGCACCACATCACTGTGGCCCCCACTGTTGTAGCAGAATCAGATAGGCACAGCGAAGATACTGAGCATTCCAACCAAGGGATAGAAATGCAGCAGGACATACTGTACATAAGTGAAACCACACCTTAGAATCCCGTGCATGTTTCAGTCAGGCTCTTCCATACCACAAAGTTGTCAACAAGTTAGAAGGAATTCAGATAAGAGCAACGTCAGTGATTTAAAAGCTGAAGGGTTTGATTTACAAGGGAACATTCAAAAGGCAAAATATGCCCAGAGTAGCCAAACGAGAGCTAATGGGCTTGGAGGAAGAGGAGAAATGATAAGGGTCTAGAAATATTTCAAGAACACCCATCCCCCCCCCCCCCGCCCCCATTCAAGCACAGAATTAAGTTATTTAAAACAATATGAAAGGCAAGAATAATGAGGTGAATGAAAACAGAGGCAAGATCTATCTGAGGTGTTTGGCTCCTCTGTAAAGTATACTCATTGTGGAGGAGGGTAAATGGTCTGCCCTAAGGCCAGAGCAGCAAGCAGCAGACAGGATGTCTTCAAAACCTTCTTTAATGTGCAGAACAGCGAGGCAGGGAACAACCTAGACTTATTAAGGGCTGGAGTCCTAACTACCAACAGCCCAGTTCCAACAAGCATCGTCCAGAACACACACCCATTCATGTGAAGAGAGGGCGTTCCACTTAGGACCTCAGCCTCTCTCAGAAAGAGACAGGTTTCATATACTACACTATCAATGCAGAATATTTGGAAAGGGGAACTAACTACTCATGAAAAGGAAGGGGGGCAATTTTCACTGCAGAACGTATTGACTAGTTACCATAAAAACAAGCCCCTACTTAAATCTGCAAGAAAGATGGAATATAAATGAAGCAAATGAATGAATGAATGAATGGTACATGGGAGAAGAGATTGACTATTGAACACAAGAATTATGTGAGAAATAGAGGCAAACACACTTAAGTCTAGCAGCAGGTTCACTGAATACACAACATTCCAGATACAGTGACTTGGGGAGGGTGAGGGGAAGTAGATAATCATAGAGGCCTGGATCCTCCGTGGGGCAGTTCAGACAAGCATAGAATGGTTGTTTTGGCAAGGAGTGGGCCTTTCACTACCAGCTGTTGAATGCAGCTGCCTTTTCTTGGCTGACTCTTCTCAGCACTCCCCTCCCTGTTTTATCCCTCCTTTCCTCAAGGAGCTCAGGGTGATGTACCAAGTTTTCTTCTCTCCATTTTATTCTCATAACAATCTTGTTAGATTGGATTCACAGGAAGAGTGACTGGCCTCAGATCCCTTCGCCTCATGAGCTTCGCAGCAGAGAGGGAAATTGGTACGTACAGGGCTTTTTTTTGTAGAAAAAGCCCAGCAGGAATTCATTAGCATAATAGGCCACACCCAACAGAAACTCATTAGCACATTAGGCCATACCCCTGACAGTGCAGCTCATTAGCATATTAGGCGGGGGGGGCTGGGAAAGCACAGGGCAGGCATGGAAGCTTGCCTCTCCACCCCCCCCCCCCGAGCTTCTCCGCCCCACTTCAGCATCACCTTTCTGGTCTCCTACCCCCCCCCCCAACCGAATAGCTGGGGAAAGGCACTGCTGAAGTGCCTGGGATCTGAAAGATCAGGGAAGTGCAGGGGGGGGCATGGTTAAATGCCTTCCTCCCTCAGATCGGAGAGGGAAAGAAAGGCATTTTAAATATGATGTATATGTTTTATGTATTTGAAAGTTGAAAGTTATGTATTTGAAAGTTGTGAGCTGCCCTGAGCCAGCCTAGGCCGCAATGGGGGTGTAGAAATCAATAAAATAAATAAATAAATAAATTTCCAATGTGCCTGGGTTCCCTGCCTGCCCTTTTCCAGCTGTGACATGTCAGCTAGAGAGGGGAAGGCAGAGAGAGGCTTTTCCTTGTCAATTTCACTCTCAGCTGACTGGCAGGAAGTGAAATTGACAAGGAAATCCAGAGGGGCTCCCCTGAGGGAAAGAGGGCATGCCGCCTTTCCCTCTGGTGTGTAACATGGGAAGGGCAGCGTGCTCTGTAGCCATGTGTTATGTCCGGTACCTGACTCATTATCCACAGGCAGGGAACATGTCTGGGCATGTTTGCCTGTAATGGGATGTGAGAACAACAGAGCTTCTGTCCCCAGAGAACAATGGACCTAGGGATCTTGCCGGTCCCCCTATCAGGGGCTGAGGATATTTGAATGGACCTATGACAGCCCCTGGCGGGAGAGTACTCCCTGTTGGCCCAATCCCCTTAAGGGGGAACACAGTCAAGGTGTGGTTTACCCGTACATACAAGTGAGTTACTCATCCCTTTGTCCCCATGCTCCATCTTGACCCTCAATAAACCACAATGCTGATTTCACTGTTACCAGCCTCCTGACTGCAATACATTCCACCATGCATGCCAAAGGTTTTGGTTGTAGGCGTGGCCAACTCAGGAGTCAGCCGGAACTCCGTTTCTGTGCGTTCTTGCTCAAAATAGCCCTGGGTATGTGGGTCTCACTACACCACACTGGCTCCACACTGGTTAATGAATGCCAGTGGGTCAGGAAAGACACACAATAGTGAGCCAAAGGAAGTTAAGAAGATCTTGGCCTATGCAACAGCAGGAAGAGGTGGTCTCTCAAGCCCATTACGGCAGCTAGAGATAATCCTCTGAATAACCACGGAATTGTTTGAAGGTGGTAATAGGAAAAGGTTGACAAACCTTGTGCTTTTATACACTAGGAAGAAAATCATCAAAAGGAATAACACTAATATTATAAGTCTGGCCTAAGGGCCAGTCCTCATGCTACTGGCCTTATGTGGGAGACATCTGTCAGTGCTTCTGTGTGACAACACCTGCGCAGAAGCAACTTGCAAACCAACTGCAATGTAGATTGCCCTCATCATATTATATGTCTCTATATTAGTGCTGCACGTTTCTGAGGCTGTTTGCACTGACACAAAGGCTCTCCATACTTCCTGCATGGTCTACAAAGGTAAACCTCTTGCAAAGTTCCAGCCACTCTACCCTTTCATAAAGAGGAGAAGTCACAAGGGGACTTAATTAAGGGAAATGCTTTGTGGATTGCAGCCAACAGACAGTTAAGGAGTAAGGTCCATGAAACTGAAAGGGGCTTACTTCAGAATAAAGTAGCCTAAGACTGGGCTGCACAAAGTATGTATATCATGTACAGAGAATGGTAGTATCCTACCAGATTGCATTTTCCCCATTAGAGTTGCCAACCTCCAGGTAGGGCCTGGAGATCTCCCAGAATTACAAATCATTTCCAGATGACAAAGATCCCCTGGAGAAAATGGCTGCTTTGGAGAGTGGACTCTATGGTACTGTACCATACAAGGTAACTCCCCAAGCCCTCCCCTCCCCAGGTTCCACCCTCAAAGAAGAAGAGAAGAAGATATTGGATTCATATCCCGCCCTTCACTCACTTGGAGACTCAGAGGGGCTTACAAACCCCTTCCCCTTCCCCTCCCCATCTCCACAACAGACACCCTGTGAGGTAGGTGGGGCTGAGAGAGCTCTTTCCCAAGCTGTCCTTGAGAGAACAGCTGATACAGAGCTATGGCTTGCCCAAGGTCATCCAGCAGGTGCAAGTGGAGGAGTGGGGAATCAAACCCGGTTCTCCCAGATAAGAGTCTGTGCACTTAACCACTACACCAAACTGGCTCTCAAAATCCTCAGGTATTTCCCAGACTGCATTTGGCAGCCCAATTCCCCAGATGTGTTAACATTACTTAAGAGGATTCAGCTGGGAACCCACTGCTCTAGGCAGTCATTCGTTAAGTGAGAAGGGTTGTGTGGTCTATTAAATGGGGTGGAAATAGCCAAAGTTGTAAAAAAATCGAAGCCAGCAGGAGGGGCAGACTGGGTGGCAAAAATGGCCCTGGAAACCCGGCACCACACCACTTAGGGCCCATCCTCACTCAGGGTGAAGACCACTCCTTGTTTGGAGCTGGGGTGGCCCTGGTGGGAGAGGGGGGATGCCATCAAACCAACCTGGACAGGAGTTGCCAGGTCCCCTTGTCACTCTGGTGTGGGGATTTGGGGTGCATTCTGGGGGTGGGTGAGGATGTTGTGCGGGGATGCTCTGGAATTTGGGTGAAACTCAATGGTTTTTTTCACCTTCAAACCATAGAGTTTGCTCAAATACCAGAGCATCCCCACATGATGTCCCTGATGTGATGATGTCATTTCTGGGTGATGTCATCGCATCAGGGATGTTGCATGGGTGAGGTTTCCCCTGCCGGCCTGCTGGTCCATAGAGAAGCCCCTGAAATTGAGGGATCCTCGCCCGAACTTGGGGGCTGGCAAGCCTATGCAAGTTGTTCTGATCTTTCTAAGAAAGAGCTCGATTTAAACAACAGTAATACCAATAAAATATTACAAGTATTCCAGTCTTTGGAATGATTTGTACATGGTCAGTTTGAACAGAAACTCTACACTTTGGGAGAAATGGACAAATGGGGAAGGAGAGGAAGAAAATCCAACAGGATTGCAGAGAAAGGCAGAGATGTTTCTGACAGAACAAACCAAAGCAAATAATTCCTTGTCTAACCCTTATCAGATGGCTGGGCTCCACTGGTGTAAATCACTGAGCAGGAACGGATGACAGAGGTCAGCAGCCACAGAGATGTGGATCTAGTGTGTTTCTTGGTCCATCTGTTACAGTCAGGATTTATTTATTTTTTAAAAAAGAAAATCCATACCCCAGCATTGCAAACCCATGCCTTTGAGCAGACCATTTCCCCACTCCCTCATGGCAGACTATCATAGATGAAAACTGTTAACATATTCCATGCAGCACAGTGTCCACATGACTGAACACTAAGCCAGGAATTGTTGGGTTCAGCTCATCGCTGAGTAACGTAATGAAACCTGTGTAACAAAGGACGCTAAAGAATTTCCAATAAAGTACAATATATTCAAAGGAAGGTCAAAAGTAACACAGAAATTATACTGATACAAAAATCCAATCCAAATAAAGTCACAGTATATGGTACAGTACAGTCAGTACAAAGAAGTAATGGCACAAAGTCACAACGAGGAATCCAGATATGTGCTTCATTTCGTAGTCCTTCTTCAGAGGTGACTAAATCAGAAAATATACAGTAATGACATACAAACTATTCAGAATGAAACTACAAATAAACAATTACAATACTACATACCTAACTATAACTGCTCCAACTTGCAACACTTCACAATAGTCCAAAGACTTTCAGGGAAACAATAATTTCTATGAGGAAATACACATATCTACCCTAAATCATACTTGTACAAACACAATAAATATAAGAAGAATACAAAAAGAATACAAAAATGTTTGGGGCTTATACAAATGGGCCACCATTATATAATTAGAAGGAGAATTAACTCCACATCCATACTAACTTAGGTTTGCCTCCATGTGGGCAGCTGAGGAGGATAGCTATATGTAAAGGCCAACACAACTCTAGCTAGTGAACGACATTTAAAGTCACCTCTGAAGAAGGACTACGAAATGAAGCACATATCTGGATTCTTTGTTGTGACTTTGCACCATTACTGTTCTTTGTACTTTACACACTGCATTGTGACTGTACTGTACCATATACTGTGACTTTATTTGGATTGGATTTTTGTATCAGTATAATTTCTGTGTTACTTTTGAACTTCCTTTGAATATATTGTACTTTATTGGAAATTCTTTAGTGTCCTTTGTTACACAGTTTCATTACGTTATTCTGTTTTTCTACTGTGTATTTCGTCTCATCTCTGCCATGAACTCAGTAGACAGGCAAGTAGGGCTGCCAGCTCTGGGCTGGGAAATACCTGGAGATTTTGGGCATGGAGCCGAAGGAGGGGGGGCTTTGAGGAAGGGAAGGATTTCATTGAGGTATAATGAGGCATAATGCCATAGACTCCACCTTCCAAAACAGCCATTTTCTCCAGGTGGACTGATCACTATCCCCTGGAGAGGAGTGGTATTCCCTGGACATCTCCAGCTACCACCTGGAATCTGGCAACCTCACAGGCAAGTCGCTTTTCTTCTGACCTCAGCCTCAAGTGCTGATATAGCAATACTGACCTTACTTATGGGCTTTTAGTAAAGGTCACTGTATGTAAAATACTTTGAATGCTCTAAAAACACTGTACAAAGGTTATGTAAGATTAAAGTATACATTTGCTACACAGACACAGTATTCTAAACACCTCAAGGGCAGGAAAAATATTGCCCCTCCCTGTTCCTGCTGCGGTCTGTTGTTCCTGACACACAGCCACTTCGGGGGTTCAGCGGGTTTGGTGGAAATATAGTGTGAGGAGCAAGTGCTGCTTGTGTTAGTGGAATGAGCCTGAGGATACCGTCCACCCTTGGTACTGAGAACAAATGGGAGACAGCACACAGAGCAGGAGTAAGACTTGGGACCAGCAGTTCCTATGACCAAATTAGTGTGGTGAGGATGTAGATTTGCACATCCTTGCAAGTGCTGAGCAAGTCACTGGCTCAGCTGGTGTTTTGGTCCAGTGTTGTTGTTTCCTTTTCCTTCGTGCATGCATAATAGAAGGAAAAACAGATTAGAGGATGTACAGAGCAATCCAGGTGATACTACCGCCTGGGATTCCCTAGCACAACAAAAAACAAAAGCAATCTCCTTTTTTGGTATGTAAAAAGGGGGAGACAGCTTGGAACAATAGAAGTGATTCTTCGTTTAGACACTTTAGCAGAACAAATTTACATCATGTTTGCTCTGGATACGCTTCAAAGGATATGGAACTATTTTGGAGTAGAAGATCTTTGTAGCAAAAGGCAGCCACAACTGTATAGAGAATTTTCAAAATATTTTATCCCGTTCTGTTTCTGCTACACTCCATAGCACTTCTGTGCTGCCTTGCTTTGTCTACCCCTACATTTTAGAAAACTTTTTTTTGCTGTAGTAGATTACAGTCTCTATTAAAGACTGTAATAACGACCTATTACAGTCTCTATTAAAGTGGCTGAAACCTCTCAGGTTAGGGGAGGGGCTGTGGCTCAGTGGAAGAGCCTTTGCTTGGAATGCAGAAGGTCCTGGGTTCAGTCTACCAGCATCTCCAGTTGAAAAGACCAGGCAGTAGGTGATGTGAAAGATCTCTACCTGGTACTCTGGAGCCCTGCTGCCAATCTGAGTGGACGATACTGACCCTGATGGACAACAGTCTGATTCAGTCTAAGGCAGCTTTACATGTTCCTGTCCAATTTAGTCTGATGTTTGCATAAATCAATACTTTTACACAGGAAATAACAGGATCATATTTCCTCAAAGCAGAAAACCTACAACACAGGAAATGCACAAAACAAAATAGCAGTACAATAATTTAAAAACATCTTGTAAAATTCTGTTTTTTACCTTCTTTGTTTTAATTTCTAACTTTCTGCAACTAATATAAAACAGAAAATAGCTAAACACATATGTAATCGAATTTTTTTGTCTTTCTGTGAAGGTGAAAGACACAAACATTCCCAGATCGTCACTATCTCTGGTGACCAATGCAAATTCTATTTTGGGCATATCTGACCATGGTCACCTTCTAAAGAAAGATGCATTTCTTTTTCTTTTTCTTATAATATTGGACACTACAGCAGGGCTTCCACAATCACATCAACACAAATGCAGCCTCTCAGATAACAAATGCAGCCTCTCAGATAACATAATCAACTATTTTGATTATTCACACTAATATCAGCTACTTGTACAACTTATAGGTACCTTCAATGTGCAATTCAGTGTAAGATTAAAGAAGGCCACTACATTATTTATTATTTGCCAGTATATGTTAAATACAGGAAGAATAACAGCATATCAACAAATTTTGTTTCATTGTGTATTGCTGCATCTCAAAAATGTGGCTCTTCTATTTAGGGGAAAGGAAAGCAGGAAGCTGAATCTCTCTAATTAGATTTAAACATTGCTAAGAAGGATAAATAACATAATCCCAGGAAATGAAATGAATGTGCTATTTTTAGCTGCACTGGAGTGTACTTGGGCAAGAAAACCCTTTTCTGTTAAGAAAACAGGACAAAGGTAAGAGAGTCATGGGAACTGGTGGAGAAAGCTACAGACGGCATTCAAACCCAACACAGATGTAGCCAAGCTTTTCCAGATGTAAAGCTCTTTCTTGGGATCAAGAAAGCTAGCTTGGTGTTCTTAAATTGTAACATTTAACTTTAAAACAAAACAAAGAGGACAAAGAGGACCCAAAGAAGACCCAAAATAGTTTATATCATTCTCTACTATGTATCTATCCTACCTACAAATAATTTGTAATTGGGTTTTGATAAAGGGCTTCTGGTCAAGTTTGCTCCCCCCCCCAACATAGTTTTGACCCAGCGTCATGTGACCTGTCAGCTAGAAAGACCCTGATCCAAGTCCCACCTCAGCTATGAGCTCACTAGGCCGCAACCACCGTGGCTATGTAATAGGAGAATAATACTATTGCTTCACATTACAGAAATTTTAAGCTTTACTAAGAAAATGTACACAAAGCACTGAAGAAAAGAGCTGAATCACTATGAAATAATAGTATCAAGATGTGTTTGGTAAGAAATCTAGAGATTTTTTGGAATCATTCCCATTTTGAAATCATTGTAATATTGTCAAGTTTATCACACATCAGTTGCTCATGTAACAGAGTGAACTCTGATGTTCTTTATATATGGATCAACTTACTGAGGTCACACAATGCAGAGTCAGGAAAAAGTAAGGACAGCCTGTTATGAGAAAGCTAATTTTCTTGGATGGGGTGGGAGCTCCAGTGTGGTGCAGTGGTTAAACTGGAAAATTAGGATCTGGGAAATCCAGGTTCAAATCCCCATTCTGCCATGGAAGCTTGATAGCTTACCTTGGGCCAGTCATTCTCTCTTATCCCAGCCTACCTACCTTAAAGGGTTGTTGTGAGTAAAATGAAAGAGGGGAGAATCCCTCCACTGGAGACAAAAGCAGGATATTAATAGCTAAATAAACCAATTAAATAAATCGTAGCCTGTTGTCTGATTCCTGCTGTTCTGAGTCTCACTGTGCAAGACATCTGGACTTTATTAGAATCTGGGATTATTTCCTTCCCATTCATTTCCAACATGAATGACATGCAATTTTTGGAGGAATGATTCACCTTTCTGGCGCTCCAGTCTCAGTTGCCAAACACATACGTTTGACATGCCCCAACTGCTTTTGATTCCCAGCGAGGAGTCTCTATTGACATTTTACTACTCAGAGCAAAAAAATGCTGAGTAAGTGGAGGTAATTTTGCCAAACATCTCTTTCAGAGAACATCTCATACTCGCAAACATTCGCTCATAAAGCTTAGGCACTGTAAAAGGAGCACACACCCATGGAGTTGAGAAATGCTGAAAGAATGAGATTCGAGAGATCTGCCCTTTGGGGGGTTTCAGAGCAATTCACATCCTAGGAATATTCCCATCCAGATTCCAACTGAGTGGAAAGTCTAGAAGACAAGAATGTGAGCATACTCATTGAAACCTTCATTACCTTTCTTTGGGCTAACTCTCAGCTTTCCATTGGACAGTGCCTGGCCCTCTACAGTTTTCTTCTTTAGTACATTTACTGCCACTAATGCAAGCACTGGTAAAGTCTGGGAAGGATTATCAGGGGCTTAACAGTGCCACCCTGAGCAGAGTTACACCCTTCTAAGTCTATTGAAGCCAACAGGCTTAGAAGGATGTAACTCTATTTAGGATGGCAATGTAAATATGTGCATTATCAAATAATTTTGCTCCATTTCTGTCTGGACTGGCGTGCATGTTGTATCTCCAAGTAATATCGGGCCAGTAGAGAAAGGAGCTTAGCAATTAAACCTTCCTCAGTTCCGGCCCCCAGGCACTGAGGGGTTTCACCTTCTTCCCTGTGATTAGTGTTTTAGTATCGGGTAACAAAAAGGGACAGATGCTCCTTCCAAGCAAATAGGGAGGAGAAAGGCATTCTGATCACAGATGCTGTCCTCCAGGAGCATCCAGGTTTGATGGGAAAACATAGCTAAGAATACCCCCAAGTCAGTATTGACTACCAAGTGCAATTCACAGTAACAAGTGTGAATGAGCAAAGTTGGAGTCCAGCGGCACCTTTAAGACCAACAAAGTTTTATTCAAGGTATAAGCTTTCGTGTGCACGCACACTTCTTCAGAACTTACGGCACTTACAGGGATGATATAACTGATGCTGCAAACTGTAAATGCTGGCTTTTCCCCTTCAACTTCATTTGCCAATGTAAAGCAGTTCTGGTCAACCGATTACACCTCCCTCTTTAAGTCAAATCTTTGCTTCATTTTGCATTAAATGCCTTTGAAATATTTCTAGTCTACATGGATGCACAGAAATGTGAAAATCTGATGGCAACAGGACCTAAAATTTCTCTTTTTTTTTCTTTTTTCTTTTGATAAATTTTATTTTTTAGCAGTTTTTATACATTTATATACAGTTCTCCAGGATTAACATTTACATATTATTGGAGCCCTTCACCGTCCCTCAACCATGCATATAGTTTGGACCAAGACTTCATTGGGTCTGTCCTTGATGTAACTAAAATGAGTCCCCTGCCCTGGATCACAAGAGCAGGGTCAGTCTTGCTTAGTACCTGGATGGGAAACCACCAAGGAAGTCCAGGTTTGCTACACAAAGGTAGGCGATGGCAAGCCACCTGTAAATGTCTCTTTGCTTTGAAAACCCTATGGGAGCACTGTAAGTCAGCTGTGACCTGACAGTACTTTCCCCCACCATAGACAAAAGGCATAGTTTACTGGCACATCTACAGTTCACAGCAAGATTCTAGCATGGATAAGAACTCCTCCCCTTTATGAGTTAAATGTGACAGAAGACCAGAATGACCTAGGCTTGAGAAGGTATAATGTTTGTTAATTCACAAATACTTGCTATAGAACCCCTTCTCAACATTTACCTGCCCTCTAGTCCTTCTCAACAGAAGCATGAATGTCACCTGTCATCTCACAGGGGGAAAGTTTACAGCACCACATGAGTGGAGGGGGAACCCGCATGTGCCTACTGGAAGTGGCTTGCACCTCACTTATTCATAGAAGCGTCAGCATAGTTAAGGAAATTCTAAAATTTGGTACACTGTGATTACTGGAAATCTCTGCGGATGGGACATTCCCCCTTCTCTCTTGGGACTTCCTATTGCAAGATTGCACGCGTGCCTCCTAGTAGTGGGCAGCAGAGATCAGAGCTGCAGTGCACTTGCACAGAATTATCCACATACCTGGGCTTGCCCGCAAAGCACATTGCACGTGCTGGATCTAACATGCCAAAGTATGTATTCTAGCATCTGTAGATCTAAGTGTATAGACAGACACATTCAAGTTAACTTGTTTGGGCAAATATCCAGATAAGGTGGACTGCAGTGCTGTCTGCTCATGCTTTCTTTTTAGTTGCTTAAGCAAATAAGCACCATTCTTAGAAATATGAAATTATTTAGCACATCAGTCAGCAATGTGTAAGAAAGGAATACCACCATCACTGGGGAATCCTGCCTCTGTGCTCACGTAGTAGTAGTTCTGGCAGTCAATGCAAGATGTGAAAGGAATTACTCCAAAAAGGCAAACAGAATGCCTGCAGGTCTATACATAATCCGAAGAAAGCCTTTCTAAGAGGAGTGCAAACAAGCATGACTTTTCATCACACATCAAAGGCCGTTCTTTCTCAAGGATTTGAAAGCAGATTTGTCATTTGGCGAACAGGCACTGGGAGGCATGCAGGCAGGTGCATAGAAAGAATACAGCAAAGCATCTTCTCAGAACTATGGGCTGGTTATTTCACACATTTGCAGCCCACCCTTCCTCCAAAGAGTGGCATACCTTGGTGTATTTCATCTTTATTTTCCCCCAAACAGAGTTGACTAAGCTTCGAGATTATTATTTGTCTGAAGCTACCTTATAAGTGAGACCAGTGGGCAGGAATTTCGTCCAAGGTCTTTCAGATCCAAGACCCTCCCTGCTCCCCCGTTTAGAGGCATGGATGGTGCTATGCTGCTGCTACTCTGGCTGCTCCCAGGCTGATCCAGGTAGGTGCAAGGACTTCCTGATGCCTTGTTTACATGCACTGTCTGCCCCCTTGGATGCTTATGTATTAATGTACACAAGAATCAGGCAATTGGATACTGGTGGGGGAACAAATGTGAACTGGCACACACATTGCTAAAGGTGGCTCATGTACACTCACCCAAGCACAGCACAATCACAGCTCTCAGGTACACTAGGAGCCAGTAAGGGCATACCTAATGACTGGACCTTCCCTGGTGTTGGCCTGTTTCCAGGACAGGCCGGAGCCAGGTGCCGATGACTGGGGCACAGAAGGCAGATGTTGTTGTCTGTTAGTACTCTTTAAATCCATTAAGGTAACACAACTATATCGGCGAGAACTGCTTGTGTGACTGCAGCCATAGAGAATCTTCTTCCAACCCCTGTTTCACTAGGCCACCCACTGTGAACTACAGTAGGCCTGCAATTGTTGAGACAACTTGAGGACTATGCAGTGAACTAGGTTTGCCAGGACTGGGTTGGGAAATACCTGGAGTCTATGGGGGTGGATCTGGGAGAGGGCGGGGTTTGGGGAGGGGAGGGGCCTCTTCATGTTACAATAGGGCTGCCAAGTCCTACTCACCGATTGGCGGGGGGGAGTTCCTCGCCGCCCGGGAGCCGCCTGGGAGCCTCCCTCCCGGAAGTGACATCACCGAGGGAGACGTGAGGGAAATGCCCAGGCCGGGGACGGAGGCAAAGGGCAGCGCCTGGTTCGGAAGAGGGAAGCGAGCTGCCCTAGAAGGAGGGCCTCCTGCTGCAAAGCTTGGGGGTGGGTGTTCTGCCATTTCCCACCCATTTCCCTGCCTCCCCCCCCCCCAGAGAAGCCCGAAGAACTCACCGGATCCCCCGGGCACACGGTTGGGGACAGATGCGGGCGGCGTGGGGAAGAGAAAGGGCGGCGCTCCCATGGGGCGGGGGAGATGGAAGTGACCTCAAATAAGGGGGGGTCTTCCTCGCCGCTCCTCTGGCCAGGCCGATTTGCTCCCTTTACCCTTCTAAAAGCTCCTCCCTCCGCCGGCAGAAAGGTGGTGCCGAGAGCAACCCCCCCCTTCCTGGCGGAGAGAGATTCACCTGGGATCATGCAGTTGCTCCCCCCCCCGGAAAAAGCTGGGGAGGTTGTCCAGGCAGGACGACTTCGGGGGTGGGGTTCCACCCGCCGGCCAAATGACGGCCGGCGGGTCGGGAACCCCTATAGCGGGGGATCCCCCGCCCCCCGGGGTGACTTGGCAGCCCTATGTTACAATGCCATACAGTCTACTCTTCAAAGCAGCCATTTTCTCCGGGGGAGCTGATCTCTGTCAGCTGGGAATCAGCTGTAAAAGCGGGAGATCTCCAGGCCCCACCAGGAGGCTGGCAACCCTACAGTGAACTGCAGTGGAAGAGGGAAGTGGGATTGGTCCACTCCACAAAGCCTGCATATGTCCAGTTACATGGCTGTGTGCAGGAGGCAGCCATTTTATAAGTAAAGGTAGGCTATTTTGGGGCAGGAACACACAGGAATGGAGTTCCAGCTGGTTTCTGAGTTGGTCACGCCTACAGCCTCCCCCCCATAGGTTCCCCAGGTGCCTAGGGTTGCCAGCCTCCAGGTGGGGCCTGGGGATCCCCTGCTTTTACAACTGATCTCCAGCTGACAGAGAGCAGCTCCCCTGGAGAAAATGTCTGCTTTGAAGGGTAGACTCTATGGCATTGTACTATGCTGAGGCCCCTCACATCCCCAAACCCCACCCTCTCCTGGCTCCACCCCCAAAGTCTCCAATATTTCCCAACTCAGACTTGGCAACCCTACAGGTGCCTTGCAAGCCACGGGGCACCTGGGGAAGCCAAGCCGATCCAGGGAGGGAAGGCAGTTTAAACTGCCTCCCATCCCTGGGTTCCCCAGGCGCCCTGCAGCTGCAGGGTGCCTGGAGAAGTTGATCCAAAAATGGTCTTCCTTCCCTCAGGTTCCCCATGTGCCCCGCAAGCCGCGGGGCACCTGGAGAAGCCAATCCTGGGAGGGAGCTGTGCTGTCAGGGGTGTGGCCTAATATGCTAATGAGTTTCTGCTGTTGGGTGTGGCCTATTATGCTAATGAGTTCCTGCTGGGCTTTTTCTACCAAAAAAGCTCTGAGTAAAGGTTAAGGGAATCTGTAGCTGCTGGGTTTCCTGAGAGCTTTGAAAGAGACTGAAATGCGACTGTATGGGGGGGGGGGGGGACTCAGAGCATACAGCCAAACCTCTTTGCTCTCTCCAGTTCTTCCCCATCCATACTCCCTTCTACTGAGCATGGGTAAAGGCAGACAGAGAAATCCAATGCAGAGTTATACACCTTCCAAGGCCTGCTTAAGATTGCACTGTTGGAGGAGGTGGAGAGAATAATGCCTTCCCCCCTCCTCTTTAAATGCACTGCCGTAACCAAATGAAAGGAAGTATTTTACCTACCTGAACAGCCTGTGCTTTCTCCCCTTCTGTGTCTGCTTTTTGCAAAGGGGCTTATTTCAAGAGTAGACCAGCCCTTGGGTCCTGTGTCATGCTTTTAAATGCTACCAACCTTAAACATCAAGCTGATTAAAGTGAGGGGGGGAAAGTGACCCGAATACATTTGTAAAAAGCCATTAGAGCCCTCGAGTGCCTTCTTGCTGGGGTTCCAATTAGATCAGAGTTAGAGTTCTTTCTAGTTCGCCAGGCAGTGGGTCTTTTAAAATGTATCTTGTTTACCGGCAGAAGGACATGTCACCAGCGGCTTTGTAAAAGGATTCCTGCTGAGCGCTCACACACTGAGCCCTGACCCAGCTTGTCATCACTCAGTCCCTTTCTAGTCCTGAGTTCCTCGCACCATGGGGCAGTGCCGGGAGGATCACAGGCTGCCTGATGCTGCGATTACAGTCAGGGGAAGAAAAAAAAACTTTTGGCAGTTCAAACCCTCTTTTTTCATCCTCTCTGTTTTCTCCTCACAGACCAAAGAGGCTAAAAAAAGTTACCACTTGAGCCTGCTGGCCAGTGTAGAGTAACTGGTAGATTTCGAGTAGAAAGCCGGGGTTCAGATCCCTGCTTAGCTATGAAGCTGGTGGAGTGGCCTTATACAAGATTACTCTCTCTCTCAATCCCTCATGGTGTTACTGTAATAATATAATGGGAGGAGCCCCTAGTACACTGCTCAGAACTCCTTGGAATAGGTAGTGGCTGGAGATCTTCTGGGATGACAACTGATCTCCAAGTGATAGAGATCAGCTGACATGAAGAAAATGGCCACTTTGGAAAGTGGACTCTATGGCATTATACCTCACTGAAGTCCCTCTCCTCTTCAAACTCCACTCTCCTCAGCCTCCCTCAAAAATCTCCAGGTATTTCCCAACTTGGAGTTAGCAACCCTATCTTGGAAAGATGGGCAGGCTACCACACACAACTGATAACTGGATAAATGAGTAAATAATATTTCATCATAAACACACTATAGAGTTTCAGACAGCTCCTCAACATCCTACTTCCCAGATGGGAATTACAAAGGTTTTTAAAAAACCCAAACCAAAACAGATAAAATAACCAGAGCCCAAAAGAATCCAAGCAATGCTAAAAATGACAGGCAAGTAAGCGACTCCTCATGATCTCTAGCCATACACAGCTTTAAAGGCAACAAGAAGAATTCTGAATGGGGCCCAGAAGTGTAGCTTTCTCAGAGCTGACAGGATGTGTCCCTCTGTAAGAAACACTGCTGAATTTCATACTGACCCTTCTGAACAGTTTTCTATAGAGAGGGATTTGTCAGTAAAAATGTTCTACACAACACCAAAACCTTAGAATATCTCCTAAGATTTGATAATCAACCTTAAAACCATCTGTCCTCATGGATGGTATGTTCTCATATAATGAACAAGTGGGAGACAAGCAGATATAAGCTATGCTTATCAAATGTTAGCCACACACAAACTCGCTGAAGTAAAATCATTCTTTGGAACCAAAACGAAAACGTACAATCACCAAAAGGCGTTATGTAGTCTATGAATCAAAACAATTCAGGATATGCTAGGAGTAGGCAAACTCCAGCACCCAGTCTGAATAAACCCCTATGTAAACTGGGACTACAGTTCATAAAAAAAACAGGATTGTGTCTGACTAAATCACAAACTGGGTTCAACTATGACCAATGCTCCCTCTAAGCTGTGGAGTCTTGTGAGCAAAAATCCTACTTTGTGAGCTACTGGCATTAAAGTTGTGAGCAAAAGATTTGCCTACTGCATAAATTAGTTTGCTCTGGAGCCATCCTTCCTGAGCTAAGACAAAAATGTGTGAGCCGGAGGCTAAAAAACTGTGAGCTAGCTCACACTAACTCAGCTTAGAGGGAACACTGACTATGACCCGCTGCTAGGATTGGGAAATCCCTGGAAATAGCTCCCCAACTTGTCCTCTCCTCAGGCCCTAACCCCAAATTTCCAGGAGATTTGGGAGCGGGGCTTGAGGAGGGCACACTTTGGGGAAGGGAGGGTCATCAGCAGGGTATAATACCATAATGTCTACCCTCCAAAGGAGACACTTTCTCCAAAGAAACTGATCTCTGTAGTCTGGAGATCAACTGTAATTCTACAAGATCTCCAGTTCCCACCTGGAGATGGGCAACCCTACCTGCTACCTGTGTTTCCAGTGCCTTCCCCCTCCACTCTTGCCAAACTGCCAACTCCCCCCATCCCAGATCTGCCCCCCCCCCAAAGCCCCTGTATTGCTTCCCAGTTGCTCTGGCTTCCATTCTTCCGTCACTTGCAGGCCTCCATGCTCCTTCTCCTTGCAGCCCTCGTATAAAAAGTTGAGAAGTAATTGGGGACATGGAACAGGGGTCACTAGGTGTGTGTGTGTGGGGAGGTATTTGTGAGTTTCCTGCATTGTGTCGGGGGTTGGACTAGATGACCCTGGAGGTCCCTTCCAATTCTACGATCATACGAAAAGACCACCATGTGAGGATGGGGGCCAGCAGTGAGTAGTGCTGCCAAGTCAGCCCGGGGGCGGGGGATCCCCTGCTACAGGGGTCCCCAATCTGCCAGCCTGGATTTGGCCGGCGGGGGGAACTCCACCCACAAAGTCGTCTGGTTAGGACGACTGCCCCACCGTGATGATGTCACCGGAAGTGACATCATCATGCTGGGGACGTTGCTGGGGCGACGCACTAGCAATTGCCCCCAAAACTCTATGGTACCTCTATAGGGTTTTTGGGCGATTGCCAGAGCGTTGCCCTGGCAACATCCCCAGCATGATGATGTCACTTCCGGTGACATCACTGCGGCGTGCGCGCTTTGCGCACACGCCAGGAACATCCCAGAAAGAAGAGGACTCCCCCCTGCTGGCACCCAGTAAGGACTTGGCAACCCTAGCAGTGAGAGATGGGACACACCCTCTTGCAAGTCCTTGTAGATCCACTGTTTGTCTTTAAAGAAATTAGTCCTCTAAAAACTTCCGAGGAAGCATTGCAATGAAGACAGGAGAGCCTTTTGGATAATTCACACTGATGTAACAGAGACCTTTCAACAGCCAGAATGTGCATGACAAACTGTCATACAGTTTATTTCAAACAAAGGAACCCAAACTGCCAAATGATCTGAAACATTTTTTCTTGTCACCAGTCATTAAGAAAGCCAGATCTCGGTATATTATATCAAACGTTCCCAACTCAGAGAGGCTTATTGACTCAGGCAGGACTCACCACACAGCCATGCAAGTTAACAGGCCTTCTCAAGGCCAATTTACACATTGATTTGGTACAGAGCGGCTGCTGGAAAACTGCTGTGAACCCCTCATGTCTCCCTGCCCACATGGTGAAGTGGTTTTATTCAGGTGTCACCATTCCTAAACTCCATACACACCTTCCCAGTGAATTTGCAGTGGCATGCTCAAAGCATTGACCTTGTAGGTATATGTGAGTGAAGGATTACATTTCAAGACTCGATATACCTCCCCCCCCCCAGACAGAATGAAAACGGTGGTAAGATAAAAAATAAATTGCGAAGGTTCGCATAAACTTAAAGTTTCTAATCTGTTCCTTCTGCTGAAATTTCATCTCAAGCCGTCCTCTTCCCATGAGAAGAATTAGGCTGACGTTCCACAAAAATAAAGTCAAAAGAAGAAGGAAAAAGAAGTAATCAGTCATTAACTTACCAGCCTTCTCTTTTTCTGTGATAACTGGCATAGCCTGAAAAACAAGAAAAAGACATCATATTTACAAAACAATAATTCTGAAAACAAAGGAATGTCTACAAGCACATCTAACATACATTACATTAACAATAAATCACACTCATAACTGTAACAGCAGGACAGTGTTACACCCTTCTGAGTCCAGTGACTTCAATGGGCTTAGAAGCGTGTAGCTTTGTTTAGGACTGCACTACAAATGGGTTGGATCCGGCCAGCTTTTCTGCTGGTGAAAAGGGGTAATGCTGGGGACCATGGGACCTGCATTGACAAAAGACACATGGAACAGAGGCTGAAGTAAGGAGGAGAATTGAGCAATCCGGAGCGGACATCTGGCTGGATCCAACCCAAGGGAAGCTTCCTGGCAATAAACACTCTGCCCTAGAAGTCAGAAGGGTCTCTCTCCAGAGGAGCTGGTAATCTGGCATGAACTAGAATGATTAAAAAATGAACTACAGGAATGAAAAGATAAAGACAGTCAGGGTAAATCTTTACAGACATCCAAAACACATATTTTGAAAGAATAAGCACAGGGCCCAACGCTAAAGTTGCCTGCTCTAGTTTAGGAAATACTTGGAGGTTTTGCAGGTGGATCCTGAGCAGGGTGGGGTTTGGGGAGGGGAGGGACCTCAATGGGTATAATGCCATAGAGTCCCCTTTCCAAGGTGGCCATTTTCTCCAGGTGAACTGATCTCTGCCACCTGGAGATCTGTTGTAATGCCATGAGACCTCCAGCCACCACCTGGAGGTTGGCAACTTTACCCAATCCTCTAAACTGGGGCTAGCAGCTCTGCAGTTTAAGCTGGATAGATTGGCCTTCCAAATAGTCACTAATTCCTTCCTTCCTTCCTTCCTTCCTTCCTTCCTTCCTTCCTTCCTTCCTTCCGCCATCAAGTCACAGCTAACTTATGGTTGATCCCATAGGGTTTTCTGGGCAAGAGATCTGGTGAGTTCTTTATATGACATGTTTTTAGCCCAGACAGCCCAACATTAAACACCTCCATAGAGACTAATGTCTCTAATAGATAACTACTATCACTATATCTATGTACCCACACAAACTTACACATACACCTTACAGTACATTTGTTTTGCTTTCCAGTAACATCCTTCAACCCATGTTACTTTGCCTTCCTGAGGACAACTAGAATGGTTTAGCGGATGGAGTGCTGAAGTTACATCTAGAAGACTTATGTTCAGATCCCCACACTACCACAAAGCTTGCTGGGTTACCTTGGGCAAGTCCCACCCACTCTGCCTAACCCACCTTCCAGGGAAATGAAAGGGGGAAGAGAGAACCATGTGTGCTACTCTGAGTTTCGAAGAGGAATTGTGTGGTAAAATGGGCTCAATAGATCACACCTGTGAACACAAAAATGCTGCTAAAATGTAAGTAAGATTTATCAGCTGGAGGGAAGCTCTGTTTGCCTTAGGTTTGCCAACCTCCAGGTGATGGCTGGAGATCTCCTGGAATTACAACTGATCTCCAGGCAACAGATATCAGTTCACTTGGAGAAAATGGCTGCTTTGGAAGGGAGACTCTATGGCTAGGGATGGGTATGAGCCAGAAAAATGTGGTTTGTGATTGAATCATGAACCAAATCAAATTGGGAGGTTTCTTTGTGAACTGAACTGGTTTGTGGCCCTGCAAACCCTGTTGAAAGCGACCGCAGTTGCTTTAAATGGAGCTTGCAGAAAGCGCAAAAAACAGTTGAGTTGTTTTTGCAGCTTTTACTCTATCCATGAACTACCATGAACTGCTTTAAAAGTTCATGGAAATTCATGATGGTAGCCCTGACATGAACTTTGGTTTGTGAACTGCGAACAGGGCAAAATTCATGATGAATTTTGCTTCATGGTTCGGTTTGAGCCCATCCTTATCTATAGCATTATACCCCACTGAAGTCCCACTGCTCCCCAAAGCCCACCCCCCTCAGGCTCCACCCCTGAAATCTCCAGGTATTTCCCAGCCTTGAGCTGGCAACCCTCATCTACTTGTTTGGGGTAATGGTTCTGATTCTGCTAACCTCCCAACAACACAAAGAACCATTGGCAAGCTATGCCTCTTGGCTGTTGCCTTGATGACTTGTTACAGCTGGTTGAGAGAAAAGGGTAAAATTATTTCATCTATAGGCTGGAATGGTCCCAGAGCACTTAGCAATAGTGAGTCTCTCACAGCCCTTGTGAAGCATTACACATTTATACAGAACTGACCAAGGCTGTTTCCACATAGACGTTTTGATCTGTGTTAGGTTTCGTACAGCAGTGCTGTTTTCAGGAACATCCACACGACAATGTCCTATCTCCATCTTGCTTCTGTGTTTCCTCCCCACTTTGCTGTAACCTTCCACAGACCTGGGATTGGAGCCAGCAAGCATTTTCACTACAGAAAAATGGAGGAGAGGGTCCCCCCACCCCCTCTGACAATGCTGCAGATTAGGAGAGCTTCATGGACAAAAGCCATAGTGGGATAATGGCAGTAGCGAGGATTTACTGGAAATGCAAGCTGGATCCAACCCTTGATTTGATATATCTTTTTGGACAGATTGCAGTCAATACACTATGGGGTGCTGTGTGGATAGGAAACTGTGCCTTTTTGCAGGTCCCAGCCACATTGACTCCATTTTCCTTGCCGTTTCCTTGTGGCCAGCTCCTGCTACATAAACGTGGCAAAATTTCTAGATCATTACAGCATTATTATGTTATAATGACCTACTGCCATGATAAACAAAGCCCTCCAGCAGTGGGGGGAAATGACAGCTGCACTTGGGGGGGGGGCAAGAAAAGTGAGGAGAAACTGCTGTGTGGACTCTATTGCCACTGCAAATGCCTCTATTTTTGTCACAGCAATGAGAGCTACACAGAGCATTGTCTCCATGTGGAATCAGCCCAAGAATCAAATAGGAATCCCTGGATGAAGTTACTGAGCAGAGCTTATAAGATAATACAAGGACCATGAGAAGGAAAAGGCGTTTCAGTTTACATCAGAAATGCCTTATTTTGTAGAAAGTGTGCTATGTGTTGTAAGTTTACTTTGACTCTCTATGAGTAAACTAGAGTTTAAAAAAAGCTTCCAAGTAGCTAGTAAACAAACAAATAGCAACCTTCTGAGTATGAGCAGTGACAGAGGTTAAATCCCATGGAAAAGGTGCTACTCTGTTAGATATTGAATTAAGGGGAAAAAATTCCCGGTAACTTTTTCCATGATGTCATTTGGACATTTCAAGATGACCTACAAAGGTCCACCAAGGAATAAAACATTTCTCTCTTCTAAAGACGCAGTCTTTATTTTATCTTTACCAAGGCTCTTTCAAACAGATGTGTCTGTAAACAAAACTGAAATACTGGGTCTGATGGGACACCTTTGTGTTTCAAGTGACAGTTCAAGAAAATATATGCAGCTGTTTTAGATAACAGTGACTTATAAAGGAAAGGTTGGTTATTCTCTCCCAACAGCTGGCTCAGCATTTGAAGAAGAACAGATACCTTCCATATTCCTTCTCCTGTGAGTCATTACCAGATTCTGTTCTCATGTCCTCAGCTGCTCCAGTATATGGAATTTATGAATTCATGCTGGCTATCATCTGTACAGGAGTCTTAAATTCACTGTTTACTTTACAAATACTTCACCGTAAAAATTGCAGTCAAGCACAGACTTGCATTTTGCTTGTGGAAAGCTGATTTCCCTATTATGTTGTCCATACTTATATACAAAAAAGTGTGTACAGTGTGAAGATGGAATGAGTATACAACTCTGAATGGGAATACAACTTGGTCCGACTTGACGGAGCATAGACAAATGCTTCAAGGTGAATTTGCAGAGGACCTGTAACAGGAAGTTCCCCAGTGAAGGGACAGATCTTAAATTCAAAGGCACCCGAGGTAGGTCAAAGCAGAACACAGCTGGAGCTATTAAAACAGTGCCCAGCAAGTCCATGCATATATTTTAACATTAAGTGTATTTTTTGAAGAAAATGTAATATACTAACTGCTAACACTTACATACTTTGTGTGTCATTCAAGATTATTTACAGTGCAATCTCTTCTAAGCCCACCAATTTAACCCCTATCTGAAGAAGTGTGCATGCACACGAAAGCTCATACCTTGAATACAACATTGTTGGTCTTGAAGGTGCCACTGGACTCAAAATTTGTTCTACTGCTTCAGACCAACACGCCTGCCCACCTGTATCTAATTTAACCCCTGTTCACAAGTTATAGTGAACGCATGTACAATCCGTGTACAGTGTATGCTTGATATTTCTTTATACAAGCACTGATTAATTTTCAGATTACATTCAACACATGAGAGTTACATGAGAGTACATGAGATTGAAATCCCACATTTGTCCAGGTACTGTTCCCTGGTTTTCTTTGTTAAGTGAACAAATGTTGGCTGTTTCTTATAAACAGATGAACACAGATATATTCAGGATGATAGCCCAGGCTAGCCCGATCTCATCAGATCTCAAAAACTAAGCAGGGTTGGCTCTGATTAGAATTTGGTTGGGAGACCTCCAAGGAATACAAGAATCATGATGTGGAAGCAGGCAATGCCAAACCACCTTTGAATGTTTCTTGCCTTGAAAATCCTGTGGGGTCACCATAAGTCAACTGAGACTTGACAGCAAAACAAACAAACAAACGGGTTTAGAAGGGTGTAATTTTAGCTAGGACTACATTGTCGGGGTCTGAGGTCATCACCCAGTCACGGTGTTGACACTGTTAAAAGCTCCCAAAATACAAGCCATTGCTTGTAGCCATTGCTCTTCCCAGGAGTCTTCACCCCTTCCTCAGGTAGTTTCTGCAGGGCTCCAGTGAGGACAAGGAAACTAGAAGTGCAACGGTATCACATCAGATATTTGCTTTCACTGCACAATGTTGGGGAGAGAGAGGAAGAGGAGCCCAGGGGGTTTATGCATTCAGTGCCTGCCTCTTCAGTAGTTTCTAATTTTGCTGTTAGAGGTAAGAAGAATTCTTTGCCATATACTACACTAGAATTGTTGCTAGGTTCTACAGAGCAGGAATCCCTGACTTACCTTAGAGGTCAAGTAGGTATTGCAGGACATTTCTATCTTTTGCTTGCATGCTGAACTCCATAAAAACTGAGCAGGTTTGAACAGCACGCACAGAAATATGATGCTCTTTTATACCATTCAGATAATCTTAAATAGGATGGAATATACAAATATCTGACAAAGAGAAGACAGATTTTGAAAACTTCTTGACACTTCTCTAGTTTCTTGAAAACTGCTTGATTTTTCTCTAGTTTCTACTTTTCTTTGGCCTGTTATGCACGGGTGTTTTGCCTCACTTCACTGTGCATGTCTGTCAGGTTTTCTTTTTCATTCTGCATTGTTTTCAGCACTCAATTTGCTTTCTGCTCACTGTTTTCTCGGTTTTTCTGAGAGCATGTTTGTGTTGGGTTTTCCTTTGCTTTGCTTCCAAACTGAATATAATTCAAAAGTATACAGATTCCCTCGGATTTCCCCCTAACTTTTCCCCACCCCCTCAAAGGGCCACTCCACTGCCCACACTGAGGTCAAACCACCCACTCTGCACTAGAGATGTGCAAAAAATATTTCCCCCCCCCAATTTGGGTCTATTGGACCTGAAAAATATTGGTATTCCTAAATATTTCTGAATCTCAATTTGGGTAAATATTCAGAAAATCCAAATTTATTCAGCTCCATTATACCCAATGGAAACCTTTCCCATGGGGTATAATTGAGTTCAGAAGGCATTTAAAGTTAACTCAGTTTAAATGCCTTCTGAGTTAACTTAGTTTAAATGTCTTCTGAACTCACCAAGTCATGCTGCTGCCCTGGTGTGAATTTAGATTGACAGCAGTTTCTTTAAATACCTTCTAGCTGTGGCCAAATAATATTGACTTTTATTTGGGTGCGGCTATTTTAATGGCTGAATCAGATTCTCTAATCTGATTCAGCTGAATAATACCCAAAAAATACCAATAAGATATTTTTTGGGTATTTATTCAGCTCGCGTTCCTTTCTGTTCCCTTTCATTCAATGAACTAACGCTAAAATGCATGCACAAAACCTGAACCACGAGGATTTAAATGCAAGGTGCTTGCTGGATGCTACTGCACAGCTGCAACAGGGCAATTGTGTAAATTAAAAAACAACAAAACTTTGGATGCCAACCCCCATGTCATAAGTGACGTTCCACCCCAATTTAGAAAAAGTGTGTTTTTAAAATTGTAGCTGCAGAATGAATACACCAGAGGAAAAAGAATGGTATGTAAGGTGGACACAGAATCCAAAGTCAAGTTTAAAAGCTTACCGCTCAGAAAATCTGCAGTAAACTGTGAGTGCATAATGGGTCTTAACGACAAAGGATGTCAATAAATCTTGAGACTAAATATTATTATTTTTTCCTTTTAAAAAAGGTAGTAAGGAGCAAAAAAACATTGCTTCATCAATTCCTCAACAAATTTATTGGAATTAAAATTTAAAGTTTATTGGAATTTATTGGAGGAAGGGGGGTTACTAACAAGCTTTGTAAACTAGGATTATGTGTCACAGGGTTACTTATGAAAAATGCTTCCATCTCCCCCCCACCCAAAGCTCCGAATTCGTTGTGGACCTTCCTCAATGGATTCCATATGTTTTAAATTAACTGCATTCCCAGGAAGTGATTTAACTTTTTTGGCAAAAGTGCAATTAAATGGGATTTTCCTGCTCAGCCAGATGGGTCCAGTGTAGCTTCACGTTATTCCAAACTTCTCTACCCTGATGAAACAAAAGAACTGTACTAATAACTTCCACATGACCAAACTGCGCACTTAACTCCCCCCTCCACACACCAGAATTCTTCTATTCTCTCCCACACTGTGGGACACGAAAAGATGAACTCAAGCAATGTTTCTCAATATGTATCACAGCATTACATACTAAAAGCATTCATTCTTCTTTATCCAAATTGTTTGCAACTAACACAGATAGCATACTAATTCTTAGGTCTGACAAACTAGCTCATTCATCATCATCTGTCCCTTTACCTAATTAATCAGCTCAGGTTAAATAAAGTTACATGTTGCCAAACATTCAAACTGGTTCTCACTGATTAATAAATGAATGCGCCAGCTGATTAATCTGCTACTTAAATTAACTAAAGTTTGAGGCCCTATTAATTATCCATTCTTGTCTGAAGATAAGGTACTGAGGACTTCACCAGAAGTCCAGTGGTACCTTAAAGATTAATTCTATTCATTTTATTCTATTTATTGTTTACTAACATATTTTGACCCTGTTTCTCAGCCAAACTGTCCCTTAAAGCCACTTATATGCATAAGGTACCATCAAGTCACAGCCAACTTATGATAACTCCATAGAGTATTCAAGGCAAGACATTAAGCAGAGGTGGTTTGCCATTGCCTTCCTCTGCCAAGTAATTGTTAGTGGTCTCTGATCCAGGTACCAACCCTTGTTAGCTTCTGAGATCTGATGAGATGCGGGCTATACTATACCATTTCACATTCCTGAAGGCACTTGCAAGAAGCTAAAATACAGGTGCAAAATAGAGTTGCAATTCCCCAGCTGAGGGTGGGGGATCCCGCAATTTGGAGCTCCTCCCCCTGCTTCAGTGCTATCAGAAAGGGGGGGGGGAATGGCTGCAGGGCACTCCTCTCTGCCAGGGAATAACCCCCCCCCCCCCAACAACATGTCTACATCATCAAGAAGTGACATAGGCACATTGGTGATGTTGGGGGGAGATGCCCTGGTTTTGGGCCAAATTCTATGGTAGAATTCGCTTCAAACCATAGAGTTTTGCCCACAAACCAGAGCATCCCTCTTTTTTTTTTCAAAAGTATAATAAGTCTTGATAATATTTGTTGGTTGGCAAAAAACCATCTCTAGAGAGGTAGTCCACAATGGAAGACCAAACAGCTTGGAATGAGCGCATAGTGGTATCAGAGCATCCCTCCAGACATCACTGACATGTCTATATCACTTATGGGTGATGTAGGCACATTGAGCCCAACATCCCCATTGTGCCTACGTCACTCAGAGGTGACAGAGAAATGTCATGCTTCTTTCCTCCGCCCCCTCCCAAAGCCTCCTGGTAAATCCCCTGCCAGCTTGTTGGCCAGACCTGGCAACCTAATGCAAAATGATACAGGGAGTGATTAAAACAAGAACAAAATGCAGGCTAAAATAACAGTGTGAAGTCAACTAAGTCATAAATACCATCTTAAACTAGGATTGCCAACTCTGTGTTGGGGTAGAGCCTAGGAAGGACAACATTTAGAGAAGGAGGGAGTTCAGTAGGGCTGTGATGCCATACAGTCCACCCTTCAAAGCATCCATTTTCTCCAGGGGAACTGATCTTGGTCATCTGGTTATAATTCCCAGAGAACACCAGGCACCCCATGGAGATTGGAGACTGGCAACCCTATCCTAAACAAGGCAGCTTGGGTCTGATCCCCCAAATGGGGTGGGCTTTCATGGCAGAGTGTTTCAGTGAGTGAGTGCTACTCCATTTGCCACCTGCAATGTCTCTGAAGACAGTAATGCTGTCAAGAGCTAGGTACAGTCACTGTCAGAGTCCAGAGTCAGCATCACTGTTGGTCCAAAGTTGGAGTTCCAGAAGTCAAGCAAGTCAGGGTTGTTCAGTCCAAAGTCAGGGTTCCAAAAGTCAGGCAAGGCAGAGTCATTCAGTCCAGAGTCATACACAAGAGAAAGCAGGTCCAAGATCCAAGTCCAAAGCTGGTCCAAAGGTCACTGGAGCAAAGCAGAGTCAGGAGCTGTGGTTGCAGCATTCACCAAGTGATGACCTGTTCTTTCTACATCTAACAGTCTCCCTTGACTGGCTTTTATAGGCATCTGCTGGAAGGTGTTTCTTGCAGCCAACTGCTTGGGAGTAACTCTGCAGCTACTCATCATCAGCAAGCAGCTGGCATCAGGCCAGGAGACATGCACTTTGCTTTCTCTCCTGGAGCTCCATTCTAAGCCTTTGTCTCAGGCTCTCAAAGGGTGTGGGTGAAACTGGAGGCCTGTAACAACCACCTGGGTTTCATCTGTTGGAACAGGGCTGGAAGGTGCTGGTGGCACTGCATCAGCTGTCGGCTGTGAACTCTGACAAGCCTGCAGTTCATCTTCTTGCTTGCTGGCTTCTGCTGTTTCCTGTCCTCCTAAGTAGTCCTCCTATCCTGATTGACCCATGACAAATGATCACAAGGCTTCTCAAGTGGAAAGAAAATATCTGGGAGAAGGTATGCCTTGAGATACCAGAGCCCAAGCTATTTGAGGTTTTAAAACAACCTGGAATCTCACTGGCAACCAATGCCAGTGTTCTCCTAACGGTACCCATCACCCAGCCAGCAGCGACATTCTGTACCAGTTGTAGCTCCCAAGCATTTTTTGAGGGCAGCCCACTTAAAGTGCACTGCTGTAGTCAAGAGGTGATCTGAGCATAAATTATGGTGCCTATGCCTGCATTTCCCGAACAGCGAGTAAAGCTGGCATACTAGTCAAAGCTGGAAACAGACACTTGTCACAATTGCAACCTAAGGACCAAGCACAAAAGCTGACACTGAAATAGCACCCTGTGTAGAAGGAACAAGAAACAGCATTTTAACAGAGAAGAAACTGGCTCTTTATTGCATGTAACTTGTCTGTGGATGGAAAGCGACTGCTGGAATCTTGCATCCTGGCCTCCCTACTCACACTCATATTAAATATACAGCAGCTGTAGTCTGGAGTGACACTGCAGGTTATGAATATATTTTTAATAACATGAAACAATTCACATAAGTCTCAAGACCGATATTTTATTCAAGGGGGAATAGAAAATTCCAAATCACAGGGTCGTATCTCAACCATGTGCAAGTATTCCTGAGGCTTTGTGATGGTGTTTAAAGGCTTACAAGAGAATCGTGTCTGTAGATAATGTACATACTTGCAAATGCTGACACAAAATGAGGAACATGAGAATTTAATTACCAGCCCTTAAGATATGCGTGCACTTTTATTTTCAAGTAATTAAGTCTGCCAGATTTTCATGTTTTATTGATGTGTTTGTGATTATAAAAGGGTTTGTAAGATAAACATTAGCTAATCAAATGACTTTATAGCTGGAGAGGAGAAAACCCCCCCCCCCCCGCCTTTGTGTAAATGAACCCTAACAGAACCTCTGATGATGGATGAAAAGCATTAGGTCTCTAGAGACTGACCCATTTGCAAAGCAAAACATGTCTGATCTTAGCTCTGGTCTTCAACTTCTACACACTGTTATCTTTGGGAAGAACCAAATACAAAGGTCTGAAGCTGTAAGTTACACCAGTTGTATTTCCACAAACACTTCCTAATGCGGCAGTAACAGCTAGCTGACTTTCCAATGTACAGAAAATGTGCCTCAGCAAATTGTGCTTGGCCAGAATGAAAACACAATTGTTTCTGAAAAGGCTGATATCTGTGTTTAGTGCAG
Source organism: Lepidodactylus listeri (assembly GCA_029233225.1). Lineage (NCBI taxonomy): Eukaryota > Metazoa > Chordata > Lepidosauria > Squamata > Gekkonidae > Lepidodactylus > Lepidodactylus listeri. The sequence continues at coordinate 82,760,425 of JARCFY010000009.1, read as the reverse complement.
CTCAGAGGATTGTGGACACTCTGCAGCCTCAGTCAAGGATGGGGGGCAGTTACATATAACACCACTGCTCTTTGGATATTTTCAGTCATAATTCAAAATGCTGGTACATAGCTGTACATGGCTAGGGTTATGAGTTCCGGGTTGGAAAATACCTGGAGATCCGGGGGATGTAGCCCGAGGAGGGTGGGGTTGGGGGAGGGGAGCATAGGCGTCAACTGGGGGGGGGGCTCGAGCCACCCCTGAAATTTCCAAGGGGGGGCTGAGCCCCCCTGGGAAAACGGAGTGCCCGCTGCCATGCCTCCCCGGGCCCTTCCTAGGGTCTCCACTGCCACCATCTCTCTCTCCCCCACCCCCCCAGCCTGTCTGCCTCCATCCCTTCCTCTATCCAGGGGCCAGTTAAGCAAATGCCCAGCTCGCCCCTGGACGGACAGAGGGAGGGACAGAAGCAGGAGAGCCCGGGTGGGGGGGGGAGAGGCAGTGGCAGCGGGGACATGGTCTTGGCAGCCCCCGCCCCCCTCGGGGATTTTAAAATTCGACGCCCCTGGAGGGGAGGGATTCCAATGGGGTGTAATGCCATAGAGTCCACCTTCCAAAGTGGCCATTTTCTCCAGGTGAACTGACCTCTGTTGCCTGGTGATCAGTTATAACCATTCATAATACTTTACAAATCTGATGAATCCACATTTCTCCCCTACCCCCTTTCCCCCTTCTGTATCCCACCCTTTTAAGAGAAAATAATAAAATTCATGTATTTTTTTAAAAAATTCCAGAAATCAACCACATGCTCCATTTTCATTTTTAAAATCTTGAACCAAACCCACCCCACTATCATTTTACACATGTATAAGCAGTCTTGTGCACTTGACTACCACCCAAGTTGTGCACCATACAGCTTTTTTAATATACTGAAAGACACCAAGAAGTCCAGGTTCTTTAGCAATGGTTAGCTCTCAGATACAGAAATTTGACCCTTTCTTCTCAGTGATTTCTCATATCTCATGCAGTAGACACAAGCAAAATGTTGCTCCAAACGCTATAAGGGAAGTACAATGTCTATTTCCGGTGTGTGTAGAATCACTTCCCTTCCCTACACTGTCCAGCTAATCTTGCCTGTCTGCAGTTAAAAGGAAAGCTTTACTCATCTCCCATGCAGGACAAGTATGCAGCTTATTGCTGGGGAAGGAGAAATAAACACTGAGCCTCCAACTCTGCACTAAGTATATATAGCTCTGCCTGCCTGCCTGTGGGTGGAAGCAAATCTTTGCCTCAGCCAAGCAGCAACAGCCCCACAGAATGCATTAACTGCAACTTTATGGACCTTGAGCAGGTGGAAAGGTGGGATAAACATGTTTTTAAAAAATTAACAACTCACACAAACCAAGCCTCTGCTCATACAGAATAAGAATCATTAGTGAAATGGTGTAATGGTTGGTGGACAAGGGAAAAAAAGTCTAGTGACTGTGTTCTTGCTCCCTTCTCCCACATGTGTTCCCTTTATACTATCTATATTTTTTTAGAAGCTCACCCTTCCTCCAAGGAGCTCAAGGTTCTCCCCTCCCTGTATCATTAGAACTGCAGCCCTTTGAGGAAGATTAGGATGAGAGAGAAAATACATGGCTGATGATCACCCAAGTGAGTGTCATAGTTCAGCGGAGATAGGAACCCCGGTCTTCCAAGTCCTAGTCTAACCTCTATAACACATTGCATGCACACTGGCTGAAGACAGACTGGAGTTCTGGCCCGCTTCAGGTCCGCTGTGCAAGCGGATGAGGTGGGCCCATTCACATAGCCGCAGCTGCCTGGCAGAGGCATACTCACCCAGTCCCACGATGCATTCCTCCCATGGCAGCCACGCACCAGGAGGAACTTGTGCCCAGCTGTCTGGGCGCGTGTTCCTCCCGCTTCCGGTGGTGTGAACGCACGTGGAAGCACACAGCCGCGTGCCATGCTGTTGCTGCCAGCAGGAGCCGCCTGCAGTGTGCATGCTGCAGGCCACCTCCTCCCCAAAATGCTTGTGCACAGTGCGAACGGCAAGCTCCGGGACACTTTGGCCCCGGGTTGCTCTGCCCCGCTTCCATGGCGCTGTGCTGCACCAGTCTGTCCTCAGCCTTTGATTGTGTGAAAAGGGCTAAGCTTACATAGATTATAAAACTTCAGTGTGGCTGGATTTAATGCATGGTCTTTGATTTCCCACCCCCCCCCCCCGGTCAATATCTGGATTTCTCATCAGCTGCAGGTCAATTTTCTATTCACACATGTATAAATAAATGAATAAATGAGGCATAGCAGTTCCTTCTTCTTGAGGAAGTGGTGGTCCCATCATAATTACCAGAGCTTGTTTCTGGCACACTAGACAAAACTGTTTCCCAAGCATTTACTGACATGCTGTGGCCGCTGTGCCTATGTACTCACAAAGAACACTAGAAACCTCACAATCTGCAAAGCTGTACAAAAACCTTTGCCGTCTGCATAAGCCAATACAATGGGCCGACTGGCAAAGAAGTTCACAGGCAAGAAGTTCCAACTGGAAATGAAAAGCCTTTCTGGGGGGGAAATTGTACGGGTAGGATGACAGTAAACGGGAAACAAGGAAGAGAGATTCTGATGAAAGGAAATGATTATGAAAATAAGAAACTAGAGAGACCACAACAGACTGCATGATTTAGGGATTTTTTGCCCTCTTGCTTGCGGTGGTAGAATACACAGAGGCCTCGATCAGCAAAGTATATCCCACCCAGTCTAACTGGTGCCTGGGTTTTAATTAGGAAGACTCCAAGAATTCAGTGCCCTTGGCTACCCATACAGCCAAAGCCCACGCATTTGTTTAGAAACTATGATTTGTTTAAAAACTATGGTGAGGATCAGATATGGAAGAAATCATTAAACCATCAGTAACCGAGGACAACCAGACATAGAAAAGATTTATATACTGCTTTGGGGCCCTGGTGGCTCAGAGGTTAAGACGCTGAATTGCAGACCAGAAGGCCGGCAGTTCAGCAAGTTCAAGACCCTAGTGCTGCATGACAGAGTGAGCTCCCATTTCTGGTCCCAGCTCCTGCCAACCTAGCAGTTCGAAAACAAGAAACTGCAAGTAGATAAATAGGTATCGCTTAGGTGGGAAGGTAACAGTGTTCCATGTGGCTTGGCATCTAGTCATGTTGGCCACATGATCATGGAGTCGTCTTCGGACAGCACTGGCTCTTCGGCTTGGAAACAAAGATGAACACTGCCCCCTAGGCTGGCTTTCGAGCAAGGGAAACCTTTACCTTTACCTTTTTTGTGCACTATATGATGTCTACACCATGTATCTGTATAAACACAGATAATTTCAATTTGGCATTTCAACAGGATATAGGATGCATTTAATTGCAGCATATTTAAATTATTGTAGGTTTTGTGTGTCTGTTTACATGCCATAGAACTGCCTTCACATCAGTGGATGAGTCCATGATTATGGCACCCCCCCCCCCCCCAACACAAGCACTTTAGGAAGCATGCTGGGCTGCTTCCTGACTACAGGGTGGCCAGGCAGTACTCAAGCACAGGTACTATGTGAAGTCACTGGGATTCGCTTTTGTGGAAATGTGTCTCAAACACATAATGCTAGAACATGGCAAGGCAGAAATATTTGCAGAAATAAAGGAAGAGGTTTCCTACATCCCAAGCAAAGTGACAAATAAGCAAATCATAACAGCAGGCCCATAATACACTGTGTTGGACTAGAAGGCATAACTCTTTCTCCATTTCTAATTGCAATGGTCCTGTGTTCAAATGAATAAAGCCAGAGAGTTTCACAGATACTTTTCAATATTATTTGTGGGAATATCCTCCCTCAACAGTATACTTTCCCAAGCAAATAGGGCTGTGTATTAAGGGTTGGGTTACATCTCATAAATCCTATTGACTTCAGTGGGACTATAAAGATTGCAGGTGGTTTAGGATTTTGCTCAAACCCTTCCCCCATCGTCGTGCTGTCTGATGCAACCAGCATTAAGCTCTGCTTTGTTTTAATTTTCCCACTGAGGCTATGAGAAAAGAACACAAAACAGCATGATTGCCAGTTAGCAGACTTCAAACCACCAGACGTGCAGGAGAAACAATAAGAAAAATAATTTAACAGCTCTCTCAGCTTCTGTGGGAACTAGAGATCAGTGCATTTTTTTTTAAATAGCAATTATGAAAGAATTTCTCATGTGCTTCGTAAAAGAGTCACATATTCTACATGGGTTCCAGCAACATGATTTATTAAGAGCCAAGGGGACACCTGTCACTCTGGAAGGCGATCCCATGGAATTTCATGGGTCTAACCGGCTGATATTATTAGACCACAAGACAGCAGGGAATGCAATTTTGTGACAGTTTTTACCCCAACTAAAAAGGGATTTTTTTTTTTTTTGCTGGCAGAGAATCACAAGGCAATGCAGGTTTCTGGAGAAAAGATGCATAATCCATTTGAAAGCTTTGGTGTCGAAAATGCTTGCTCATGCTGGAAGCTATGAGGAAATGGTACATGGCTGGAACCTGCTCCACATACTGGACACCTGCTGTGGCTTCATTAAATGAGGACCAGTTGAATTCCTGTTTGGTACAGGGCTAGTCAAAGGTTGTTTTGGCATCCCAGGCAAGCCATGAGTTGGGTACCCTGCCACCCTGAGCTGGGTACACACAGAGCTGCTTCCATTGTGATGACACAGAGCCAAGCAGGGACAGAGGTCCTGCAAGTAGGGACAGGGCTGGCCAGGGCTTGCCGTTCCTCGTTCTACTGCAGGGGCAGGTCTGGGATGGACTGAGCTAGGGGGGTTGGAAGGCAGGCTGGATGAGCAGGCCTGGTTGTGCATGTGCAGCAGCAGCAGAGGTGTAACATGGCACACAGCTCTTGGCGACATGGAAAAGCTGTGCCCCCCTGTGTCACAGTGTGTCCTGCTCCTGGCAAATGGGGAAGGCCACATGCAGGTGCAGCAGTGATCCGGTGCCCAGGGATGCTGCCTGCTGCTCTGCACACCACTCCTAGCAATGAGGCTCATTGCCTGGGTGCTGTTGTGGCGGTATGATACTTGCTGCAGCCATTCCTGCGACACAGCAGTAAGGCTGGCTTGGCACCCCTCCATATCTAAAGTGACATCCTAGGTACGTCTGGTGGGTGGGATGCCCCAATTTGATCAGGAGATGATGAGCTTAATATGAACTGGGACGCACCCATGGAACTTGTTCACAATGCCAAAGTTGGCATTCAGGATGCCAACATAAGCCAGCCCACCTTCTGGCTTCCATCACAGATGTGATCACAAAACAGCAGTCAGGAAAGGACTATGAAGACAGGGCAGATTTTCTACTGATACAATTTAAAAAACCATTGGAATGAAAATAAAGGGGACACAACCAGAAAGATTACTAAGGATGTCTGAATACCCACTGGTCGGTCGGTCGGTCGGTCGGTCGGTCGGTCGGTCCGTCCTTCCTTCCTTCCTTCCTTCCTTCCTTCCTTCCTTCCTTCCTTCCTTCCTTCCTTCCTTCCTTCCTTCCTTCCTTCCTTCATTGTTTTATGATATTTTAACTTTGTTAGCTGCTCTGGGAGTTGGTGCCAGCCCCCCCCCCCCCCTAGGGGAATGCCTGCTTGTGAAGGCCTGGTGGAAGAGCTCTGTTTTACAGTGGCTGCTACCTGGGCCTGCATTGTTCAGAAGGGGGGGAACCAGTGGGGGGAAATGCCAGGTGATAGGGAACTGGTTTATTATCATACAAAGCCCCGACACATTTTGCTGTGCAGATCCAGAACTAGGTGAATTCCCTGACACCCAAGACAAGGTCTGCTGGGTGAAATGTGTATGGGGTTTTGTATGATAACAAACCAGTTGCCTCTCACCTGGCATTTCTCCCTTTTGCTCTGCTGGCACACTGCTGGGTATCGCCCAGTTTTTCTTCAACTCATCTTCTGCCTGCCAGTTGCAAGCAGGGAGTTGATTGTTCATTGTGCAGTCTGGCTGGCTGTTCTGTATGTTAGTTTCCATGTATTCAAACACAGCACAGTGCAGTGCAACTGGCCATATTTCAGGCACATATATTCTCACACACCCCAAGGGGAGTCCTAGTCCCCCCCCCCATCACCACAGACTTGTCATTGATGCACACTGCTCAGCAGCCACCTTTTAAATAAGAGAGAGCAAACCAATCGGCCACTCTTGTTAAAATTTATACTGCTTGATATTTAAGTCCAGGTTATTTCACACACGTGCGTATTCACACTATCTTATGTGGTCACAGCACAACATGAAGCAAAGCTGTAATGGGAGGGGAGGCAGGCAAGAAGGGAGAGGTGGTCAACCCTTCCTCTACTCACCACTTTTGTCTGGCAAACATGCCCCTCCTTATAACTCCCTCCTCACCTCCAGCCTGGTTCTAGGCTCATGTTTGTGCTGTAAAAACGGTACTGAACATTTCCAAAGGAAAGTACAACAGGCAACTGGAAACTTTAAAGAAGAAATTGTAGCCTGATTTCATCACATCTTGAAAGCTAAGCAGGTTCAGTCCTGGTTGCTGCTTGGACAGGAGACCATCAACCTACACAGAGGCAGGCAATGGCAAACCACCTCTGGACATGTCTTGACTTGAAAACCCTGTAGAGTCACTATAAGTCAGCAGCAACTTGACGGCACTTTCCACCACCAAAGAAGACTACTTCACATGTTAATCAAATCTGTCAGGGGGAAGGAACATTTGTCACCGAAGTATCCAGCTGTATGTTGTAATGCACGATACTCCTTCATACAGCCCCTCTCCCATTTGTTTTGATGTATATGATGTGTAAAGACACCAGTGCTCCCTCTAAGCTGAGTTAGTATGAGCTAGCTCACAGTTTTTTAGCCTCCAGCTCACAGATTTTTGTCTTTGCTCAGGAAGGATGGCTCCAGAGCAAACTAATTTATGCAATAGCCAAATCCCTTGCTCACAACTTTAATGCCAGTGGCTCACAAAGTAGGATTTTTGCTCACAAGACTCCACAGCTTAGAGGGAGAATTGAAAGTGATCCCAAGATTGATTGGCAGAAGGCACTGAGGGTCATTTCATGCATAACATCAAGTCCAACCTGAGTTTGCCATTGTACACTGAACAGGGAGGTGCAACCAATATGATTTACTTAATAAGTGTAGGTGTACAACACATGCCCTAATTCTAGCATCAATTGATACCTGGCAAAATAAAAGCGATGGACAAATTCTGTTGTACAAGTAATAGGTTTCTGCTTACCATTATATTGTTTCTGCCTGAAACCATATGTGTCATGTTCACCAGGAATATTTATTAATCTGGATTTTAGAACCACTCTGCCCAATCTGATTAGCGTTGTATGGTGGGAGGTTCACCTATTGATGGACTTTAATCTCTCAACCAAGTGAAATGTGAAGCGATTGTTTTATGAACTCTGCCACATTCTTAAAGGGGGGTCACTGCTGCTTTAGTGTCTTTGGTGCTAATCCTGCCTTTTAGTGAGGATCATGAAATTCTGAGTGAAGTGGCAGTGGCAAGATTTGCTGTCTTCAATAGATTTGTAGGATTCCTTTACTTCAAAGGAAGAGCCAGTTTGGTGTAGTGGTTAAGTGCGCGGACTCTAATCTGGGAGAACCGGGTTTGGTTCCCCACTCCTCGCAGCTGCTGGATGACCTTGGGTTCTCTCAAGGACAGATCTGAAAAGAGCTCTCTCAGCCCCCCCTACCTCACACGGTGTCTGTTGTGGGGAGGGGAAGGGAAAGGAGTTTGTAAACTGCTCTGAGACTCTAAGTGAAGGGTGGGGTATAAATCCAATCTCTTCTTCTCTTCTTCAAATGTCCTGCATTTTCAAAATTTCCCAAACCTGAGGTAAACTCTCAAATGCTAGGAAGAAAAAGCTAACTTCGTAAACCAGCATCTGGAGAACTGGGTTTGATTCCCCACTCCCCACACTTTGGGAGCAAGAAAATAGGGAGAAATTTTTCTCTCCCGTGGAATCTGCCAGATGTCCACCCTTTGAGCTGGTCCTCTGAGTCCTAGTCAAACTGAGTTTCTGACAACTTGTATGTGGGTGAGATAATGGCTCCACCCAGTTCCAGTTACTCTGAAGCTTTAGAGACTGGATCTTGCAGTTTCTTGATACATAGCTCAGAAACTGGTCCCAGGGAATTCCATGAAGGAGAAATAGGCATGAAAGTTCTCTTTCTACAGGTTCAGAAGGAACAAAGATCTGAAACTGTTTGTAGAATCCGAGGGACACAGGGAAGAAGACATCCTTACTTACCCACTTCCTCTCACCCCTTCTCTGGCTACTTGGGTGGTCCTCATCCTACAAGGCTCTACAAGTACCATAGCTCAGTGGTAGAGCATCTGCTTTGCATGCAAAATGTCCCCATTCAGTCCCTGGCATCTCCAGCTGAAAGGACCAGGTAGAAGGAGATGTGAAAGATTATGGAGAGCCACTGTCAGTCTCAGCAGACAATACTGACAGTGACAGACAAATGGCCTGATTTGGTATAGGACAGCTTCATGTCTTCAAGAGATATGATAATCAGTTTATCCACTTTATATGAGACAGGGATATTCCAAACTGTTCCTAAATTCTCAGCAGACATGTGGATGTAGCCTATTCCTTTCCATTCACAGCATCCCAACAGGTGTGAGAGAAATTTCATTGTGCACAGTATACAGCTGCGGGGCTAAAGACAAGGATACTTAATGAAAAGCCGTAACAGCTGAGTATAATATGGTTGCAGGTGCTGTCCCTGAACAGAATGGCGCACTATACATTTCACAAATATATGCAAAGTGTCCGGGAATGTTTTCTAGCATAACTGTGGTGCAGAACCCACACATGCATATCTAGGAAGGACTGGAACACATTAAACACTACCTAGACTAAATAGGGTGCAAAAGGTCAGGTGCTTCCTTAAGGATTTGGCTAGACTGCCGTCTTGAACAGAAACAATGAGAATCTCAATTTCATATGCTTGGCAGTGCATCTCCTGGGTTTTTGAGCAGGCAGCAATGGCTTTATCACCTAACACTGCTGGTCAATCAGGATTCTCCTGTGATAGCAAGAGAAAGGGGAAAAGAGAGGGGAAAAGAGAAAACATCCTATCTATCTATCTATCTATCTATCTATCTATCTATCTATCTATCTATCTATCTATCTATCTATCTATCTATCTACCTACCTACCTACCTACCTACCTACCTACCTACCTACCTACCTACCTAATCTATCTTTATTTCTCCCCCACCTACCTACCTACCTGTTCCTTCCTTCCTTCCTTCCTTCCTTCCTTCCTTCCTTCCTTCCTTCCTTCTCTCTCTCCCCCACCTACCTACCTTCCTTCCTGTTCCTTTCGTTCCTTCCCCCCTCCCTCCCTCCCTCCCTTTTTTTCTTCCTTCTAACACACTTCCAGTGATGTCAGAGATGTGTGGCCTTCTGACACTTCCGGTGACATCAGGGGGTGTGGCATATGCAAATAAGTTATGCTAATGAGCTCCTGCACCTCTTTTTTTACGAAAGGACCCCTGGTTCTGTGTATACAATCACAGAACCGCTTGGAAAGCCATACGCAATTGTTAGCAAATTAACTCCTTTCAGCTTTTAATTTGTAAGATAAATTCATCTTTTGATGACACCTACTAGGGTTACACCTAGCGAAGGCTAATATTTATGATTATGCAGCTCCCTAAAAGCGACAGTTTAAAATGTGTGACATGCTTTCTGAATATGCACTTGGCAAATTAAAATTCACACACGAGTTTGTTGTTTTTAATTCACAGAACTCTCACCCTTAAGGCACATACAACTGCCTTACATTAGCTCCCAACAGCAAAGCCAACCAGCAGCACCATCCTAAGCAGAGTTATATCTTTCTAAGTCCCACTGAAGTCCAGTCTGCTTAGGATAGCACTGTAAGTTGCCACTATGTAGTTTCAATATGTGACCTACATACTACATTTTCTGATGTTACTCGCCATAAGTTAGGTTTGCCATTGGGGGGCCTCCTGGTTTTTCCTTGAAAATTTTCTGTTGCATGCACCAGAAGTGACATCATCATGTTTCTGATGTTGGGGGCAACACTTTAGGTATGGGGCAAAATTCTATGGGTTTTTGGGCCTCAAAACCATAGAGTTTTGCCCTAAGCCTAGAGCATTGCCCCCAATGTTGGAAACATGATGATGTCACTCCTGGATGATGTCATCGTGCCAGCAGCACCAGGAGGGGGCTTCTCAGGAGTGGGGCTTCTCCTGCCAGCCCACTAGGCTGTGGTAGGTTGGGGCCCTTGAATGGTAACCCTACCATAAGTTCATTGCCCCAGGCACCCTCAGTGAAGATACAAGACAACAGCATTGGGTTTAACTAGTTTATTTAAATAATTAATCACGCACATCTACATCATATCATTAAATATGCTAACATACTCAAATGGGCGGGCTGTGCTTGGCAACCTGGCAATGGCTGCCTTTGTTGGGCAGACCTACCATTGCTCCAGACTCGGCCTGCATCTTCCACTGGCCTCGTTTTATCATCAACTGCACACAATGTGCTGAGAGGTGCCCAATCCCAGCGCTTTTCCCTGATGTGCCAGATGGCCTACCAGGTTCAGAAAGATGTTGCTCAACACCAAATGTACTCCTTCCAAGCCTCACCCTGCTGCATGACCAGTGATGCACTGCTCCGGACACACTTTCCATCACTGCTGATGCCTCAGGGTGCTCACCAATCATCCCTAAGTATTGCGATCAGACCACCCTATCCAAGCCAAACTAGTCAGATTCTGAACAGTCTGAAGGCCAGGCCTGTTTAACAAGTTCTACCCCAACATCACAAAGTAAGTGAAAAAAGGTCAATCAGAGGAAACTCCCCAAATTCCTGCTTGGCCCCAAACGTGATTGGCTAATCCAGTGATGTTAAAGGGAGAGTGAGTGGGTCAGCAGCTATCAAAAAAGGCTGCACAGAGGCGATGTGGCCACAGTATAAGTGGCAAAATCACACCTCCTTATTGGCTGCTTCAAATGTGGTCACCCAATTAAGCCTTGTGCCTTCCTTGACTCCAAGGAGGGCCTTGTCATTAATGCCATGAATTCCACTTTCCAATGTATTTATCCTTTCCTTATTATATAAAAGCCAGTTGGGGTGGCAACATTCCATGGGGCGCCAAAATCAGTTGGCTGCAAGAACTGCCACTCTGAAGAGGTCCCTGGCCACTGGCTGCATTCCCTCACTGTGTTGCCTCAGTCCCGCTCACAGAGCTGCCAGCCAATGTCTCAGTCTTAGTCTGGAGGGAGCCAGCAAAGGGGATGGACTGGGTGCTGGGTCCACTCTTCTGTTCCTCCCAGTGCCAGGTGGGTCTAACTGTCCCTCAGTGGCCATTGGTAGGAAACCAAGCTTGCTTCTGTCAGTAAAAAGACAATGGACTTTCAGCATAACCCCCTCCCCTGCCCACTGCCAGCTTGCCCACTTTCCTATCAGAATAAACTGAAAACGGCTCTCTCGCCTGCTTAGCTCCACCATGGCTGGCTGACTAATGAGGTGGGTCAGCGACCATCAAACCATTCTCTTCCAACCCCCTGCTGTGTGGCTGACTCCCCCCTAGAGTTGCCAATCTCCAGGTGGGCCCTGGAGATCTCCCGCTGTTACAGTTGATCTTCAGATGACAGAGATCAGTTCCCCCAGAGAAAATGGTGGACTCTGTGTCCTTATACCCTGCTGAGGTCGCCACAGCAAATTGACGCTGAGTGCCCAAGGCCGGGCCCCTCTCCCAGAGCCTCTTATTAGAGCCTGTTGTATTTATTTCCACAACAGGCCTTATTTCTAGTTTATTTATAAAATTAGCTTTTTCCTCAATGGGAACACATCATTCTCCTTACTAACAACCCTGTGAGGTAGGTTAGGCTAAGAAAGTGTGACTGTCCCAAGGTCACCCAGTGAACTTACATAACGGAGTGAGGATTGAGACTTGGGTCTTCTAAATACTAGTCTGAAACTCTTAACCACTGTACCAGACTGGCTGTTTTGCAACTGTAATTTTCCCTGTTTTTTAAAATACTATAATCACATAATAAACTATTGCCATAGTCTTTATCAATGGAAGGTTTGTAGTCAACAGAAGAATCTTTTGACTAAATGGAAGAATTTATTCAGCTAAAGAAAGAAATTACCAGTCTCTATCTGTATGCATCATAGTGACTCAAGTGAAGGGGGAACTCCTGCAACTGAGTGTATACAATGAATGTCTTTAAGGGAATTTTCTCCTCAACTTTTCCCACTGTGTTCATCACGGTTGAACTAGATTACAGTGTGTTTACATGATGGCTTTTTTCACTACAAAGAGCTTTATTTAATCATTCATGGAGGTTCGTGTTTAATGGGATCCAGTGGAATAATCAAATGCACTCCAATTTGAATTTGGCAAATCTGACATTTGAGATTTGCTAAAATAGTCCTTGCCGTTGTTGCTTAGATGCTTCTGGAATCATAACTTTGGCCTACTGCAGTAACAAGGAAAGAGTTTCCCCTCAAACTACCAAAAGTTAGAATGACTCATTCCACATTCTCTTAATAAGGAAAATCTGAACATCATTAAGGACATTGTGAATAACTCCTATTCAAAATCTTGTTAAATCAGTTCAATGCTTTTGTAAACTTCCTCTTAAATTCAATTATAGTCTTTGCTGTGGGTAACAGTCTGTTCAGAGAAAAACCGCTGGAAATTAGTTTTGTTAGGGATGCCACCAAATTCGGCACAAAGCCGAATACAGCAGCGTGTTTGTGATTCTTCCTGTGTGGAACTCAAACCAGGTCTGAAATGGAACTTTCTAGAACTTGTGCCTTTTTTTTTTGAAATTTTAAATTGCTTTTCTTCTACAAACACTAACAACCTACAAACACTAAACACTACAAACACTAAGCACTAGACTAAAAAAAATAACTAAACAAGAGTCGTGCAATGTGATTAATCAATTTGTTTAAATATCATTTCCCTCTAACTTGGAATTAATATAGTGTAGCATATTTCTGTTATAAACCAGTATATGAATAAATCAGATGAATACAGTTTAGAGATTTCAAACTTTCAAGCTTAAAAAATAACAAGGCTTTGCATTATTTGTTTTTCTTTCTTCCACATTTCTGTTTATCAAAGTCCCATTTGACTTTCAGGGGGTTTGGAGCAGCCGCCCCTTTTTCTGATTCAGAGACCCACACATAGAAAGACTGGTTTTAAATAAAGTGAATAACTCTGAACCCGATTCTAGAACAAGGAGAGGAACTTTGGTGGACTTTTGGATGAAACAAATCTGAGCCTAGGGAATTTGATGACAGAGAGCAACCAGGTGTTTCTGCATATCTCTGGTGATGGTAATTTGTTGCATTTTATAGTATCTCCACATTAAATTTTAGCGCATTTCTAACACACGTGTAACTACTTAATTTTATTGCATATTTTAATTCTAAATAAATCCAGTCATCCAACAATAATATTCTACCCTTTAATATGGAAACAAAATTTAATCTGGGGGAAAAAGTTTTTTCCTTGTTTCCCCACCCATGGTTTGACATTCAACTGGCTGTTACTACATTCACCTGTGCTCTTTAAGATTTTCAGCAGACATTCTGCTGACTTAGGAGCTTTTGAAATGACTATGCTTGGCTTTCCCCAGGAATGCAAGACAAGGAGGCCAAAGGTGGCACAGGGTAGGTGGTCTCAGGGACAGCCAGTGTGGTGTCATAGTGAGAGTGTGACACCAAGAACAGGGAAACTCAAGTTCAAAGCTCAACTCAGCCAATGAGGGCTCAGTGGGTGACCTTGGGACAGCTAGTCTTAATTTAACCTATCACATAGGGTTGTCGCCAGAATAAAATGGGGAAGGAGGAGGATGTATGCTATCATGAATGCTATCACGTACGCTGCTGGAGTAATGGCAGGATAAAAGTGTTCTAGAGAGATGTGACATAACCAGCTAAAAGCCAGTTCAGTTATTTAGGCTCACACCCATTGGAAAAAAATGTAGATTTAGATTTATCCCACCTCACCTCTCCCTGGTGTTCCACTGGTCATGTGGGGCTTGAATGTGGTACATAATCTATACCCATAGAAAGAACTTATACTCACAAATGCAGAAAATTGCTATGTCTACAATGTGGCTAGAAATTGCCATTACCAATGTAAATTCAAGACTTTCAATTTTCAAATGTAAGTTATTTGAGGGTCCTAGTGAGAGCTGTAAGGTAGGTTAGAGAATAAAACCAATCTGTCTTATTTTCATCAAAGTCTGTTTAACCTTTAACATTCCGCAGTTGTGGTTTTGGTCAGGTCTCTGTGATTTGACTCCTAGGGCTAGCTCTCTGTTAGTAGAACTAGTAACAATATTCTATTCTGATTTTGGCCTGTGCATGGATCTTCCCAGTGTTCTTAGAAGTGTAATGTGCGGTATCCCAAAGTGGATCAAAGGCCATTGTACAAGGGGAAGTGTGGGCTTAAATCTTCCTTGAATGTGGTTTCCTCAACTGAAACTGTCTCCTTTTCCTGATGCTACATTAGCCCTGGAAAGGGGGGGAGGGGGAAGAGAAATATCCTTTCCTGTTTCTGGGACAATTAACTGCACATGGTCAGCTGCTTCAATTTGCACAGTTGTATGTGGAGAAAAGGTTAAGCCCTTTCTTCTCTGCATTGCGTCTCCAAGTCTGAATTGGGGCTGCTGTGCTGCTGCTGCTTCTTCTCTTTTAAAACACTAGGAAGATCCAATCATGGTGCTCCCAGTATTGCATCCATTTTAACCCTTTAGGAAAATCTACCTAAAAATGTTTGTAGTTAACTGAAGATCACTTATCTGTGCCTAAGCCTATAAAGGTGCAATTCTGCTTAGGAGGGCACTGTTAAACTCCTGTTTACTGATGGCTGAAAAACTACTGTTAAGTGGCAGTCACACATGCAAGATAAAGCGGAGGGTAAGTGAGACTATTTCCTCTGGCATAAGTTGACCTGCAATTGCGCGATCACATGGACTTTTGTAGATGCAGGCACAGCCCGCCACTGCATGATGAGATGCAACCACGGGTGAGTCAGGGTTTTTTAAAAAACCGTTTGTTCTCGATGCACTTACACAAGGAATTGATGAATCACACCTCCGCACTGAGGTCTCCCTATGAAATGTGTGGGTGTGTGTGCTGATGCGCATACTGCAACAGGGAAAAAACCCGCAATGGCACAGAGTTGGGATAGCCTGATCAGACTACTCTGATGCCATGGGAACATGCTGGGGCAATCAGACGCAGGAAAGTCCATCTGTGGCCCATAGCAACCCGTTTGCTAAAGGACTTTCCAAGGTGTTTTTTTTACTCCGCTTATGTGACAGAGCAAAATGGGTTGCCGATGGCTGCGGGGCACTTCCCAGATGTTGGCATCTGATCACACTCCGTTAATCTGCCCGGCATTCACACCTATGTCAGGGCGAATTGTGTGTGTGATCACAACCCTAGATTTGCTAAGATTTCTCTCCTTTTTTAGTCATTTCTCTTACTCCAGCCTAATTCTTCTCTCTTATTCAGTTAACATTAGGCTATTTGAAAAAGATCATGCTACCTTTAATGTCTAATTTGCTATTGTTATTGTTGACATTTAAAATTGAGTAACTAAATTATAAATTAACCGTCTTGGCTCCAGTTTGTGCCCTCCTGGTCCAGCACCAGCTCATCTCTCCCTTTCCCTTTCTTCTCCTAACAGTGGCTGCCACCTGTTGTGAGTACCTCTGGGAACCTGCCTCCTGCGGGCCTACGTGAGGTGGAGGATCAGCTCCCAGCTCCAGAGGAGCCTCCACCTGTACCAGATGAAGCTCAAGTCAGCTCCTCCCAGGGTGTTACCCCAGCACCAGCAGCAGCTGAGCCACAGCCAAGCTCAAGCCCACCTGATTCACCTCCTCGGGTGGAACGTCTATGGTCCCAATACAGGCAAGACTTAGCTGCTAGGAGAAAAGAGGCACACACGGGTGGTCGCAGATCACTCAGTCCTGAGTTTTAGAAGGAGCCGGGACCTCACTGCCAGCCACTAACAAACACAGGAAATGGCTGGGTATTTAGGCACGGCACAGAGACTGCCAACTTGTGCTAGCAACAAGTCATTTCGACTAAGCTCTGCACCTGCTTGGCTCGCAATAGCTAACCTGATTCTGGATCCTCTGGCTTGTGACTCTAGCTCTGTTTGACTTCGGCTTTTGTTGACTCCTTGGACTGGTTTGCTCGTGAGTTTCCCTCTCTGACCCTGGCTTGGACTGACTGCTTTTGGCTTACTGTTTTGGACTTGATGACTCGTTCCTGATTTGGCTTGACCTCGGACTGTCCCGGACTTCAGCTCAGCGTTTTGGACTTGATAACTTGTTCCTGATTGGGCTTGACCTCGGACTGTCCCGGACTCCGGCTTAACTCCTGACCTACCGGCACCCAGCCCGTGACACCACCATTGCCATGACATCAGGCTCAATTTTGTGTTGCTATGGCAATCCAAAATATTGCCTAACTGAAGGCTGACATGTTTTTTTATCTGTGACATCTGTGCATGCAAGACATTGTGGTTAGCATTTTGGGTTTTTTGGGGGGGGGGGCTATCACCTCCATTGGTTTTTTAAAAAAATAAGATACTTCTGCAAATCTAGGGGGTCCACTGTGTTTGCAGAACCTCAATTATAGCTATGGATGACTACGTTGGGCCGATTTGCACATTAGATGCAGGAATGTCAGGAAAAGTAATAAGGACAAGCACATGTATAATGTATTGGTACCTTAAAAACTAAGTAATTCATTATCTTATTAGTATTTAAGGTACTTACAAGCAAGAAAAGAGGAAGACAACATGAGATGGATTGACTCAACCAGGGAAGTCATAACTCACTGTTTGCAAGACCTGAGCAAAGCTGTTAACAATAGGATATCTTGGAGGTCATTAATTCATAGTGTCACTGTGAGTCGGAAGTGACTTGACAGAACTTAACAGGCTCAAAGTTTATGAAAGCTCACCTGAACTTTGGGCAAATGGTTTTTATATATGTTGTGTGCATGAAGATCTAGTTCTGAATACTATATGGCAGAGATGGCCAGAGTTATCAGTCAGTCATAGTGGTTAGAGTGGTTCTCAGCAGGGGTCATTTTGTAGAAAAAGAGGTGCAGGAGCTCATTAGCATAAGTCATTAGCATAACTTATTTGCATATGCTGGCAGAGAGGGGACAGCTACTAATCCAAGCCTCAGAAATACCACTATTCTGGGAGGATAGCTTCAGTGTTGGCTGAAGCCTTCAGAAGGCTGGTCAGAGGAATAAGGACCTTTCCAGGGGATGGGGTCATTTTGCTGCAGTCGTGACACAAGCAGGCATTCCCCCACAGTGGGGGGGCACCAACTCCCAGAGCTGAGCTCCCCCGAGCTCCTGCTCGAAATGACCCCTGGTTCTCAGACTGCAGGCTGGGAGCCAAAACTGGATCACATCTCTCATGAAAGTGGGTTGTGAGGCCAGGAGGCATGAGGAAGAACAGGGTGAATTGGAAGAGGAGGCCCAAGAATGCTCAAAGGCATTACAGACTGTTGCTTAAGAATCTTCTGGTTATATATAATTCACCATGGACTCTCCTGAACATTCCACACACTCCAAAATCAGATGGCTCCCTGATATGTCACTCAGAAGGTATCCCTATCCATGGGTTATGAGTACTCACATGCCACTGGCTGCATGCTGGGTCTGCTCCTCTTCCCCATCCACTACTTCAGTCACTGTGCCCTGTCAGAATTTCTGGCAGACGGCTCTCTCTCTTGATGAAGACGCTTCTCCTGCTTGTCTCCTGTGTGGGACTAACTATTTCCTCAGCGGCTATTGGTAGGTGTAACAAAATAGCAGTTACCCGTCTTTGTATGATGTCTGCTGTCTGTGGTTGTTTGTTTAAAATGTTCCCTCATACGGTTCAATTGAGCTGTAGTTCCAGAGAGGGGCCTGCAGGGGTATCACTCACTAGTTTGAGTGGGGCTTCCTCATCTGCTGGCCCACAGTTCCCAGCAGCCCCAAGGCCAGGGACTCTCCCAAGGGGTGGGGCACCATCGATATAGACTCCAGCCCATCATTGGTCCTTCAGGAGGTTAGGAAAGGCTCCTGCTGCCTGTGCTGACCCAGGCTACATGCCAGAGATGGGCAGGGGAGGGACCCTGGGAGGCAGCAGAGATTCAGCCACTCCACAGTCAGCTGGTTTGGGGAATGAATTGAAGTTTTCCTGCTCTCTTGGGCAAGAGAGAGAGGCTGAAGCAGAACCGGAGGCTGGTCCAAGGAGAGATCCTATCCTGAGCCCACAACCTCCAGAGATAGAGTATTGTGTGTAGAGAAAGTGGATTGCATTTAACCCATTGATTTATGCCCTGTTAGTTCATAGTGTGTGTTTGCTCCTACAGTTGTGCCTTTATTCATTTAGTGTGTGTGTGCGCTCCATAATTGTGCAAATCCTCCTAATATACAATCCTCATTTTGAGTGGCAAAGTTCTATGCTTGCCAAAATCAGTTGGCTGCAAAAACTGCCACTCAGAAAGGGGTCCCTGCCTGTTATGTCCTAATGGTGACCATGCACGTGGTCAGAGAAATGCATGTGGCCGGGCTGGCTACCGGAGCTTTGCTTAGGGAGACAATAGCCCAGGTGGATTGTAAATCAGACCAATCGGCCACCCAAGATCTGCCAAGGGACCTATGCCATAGGGTCACCTATAATTAACCCTATCAAGGAAATTGGGCGAGGCCAGGGGTGCAGTTTAGACAGACATTTAAGCATCCCCCCTGAGCCCCGTTCTCCAGTCGTGATTTGTACCATCAATAAACTTATCAGCTGATTTCAATGTAATGCCTCTCTGGACCCAGTACTTTATACTGCCCACTGGCTGCGTTGTCTGAGTCCCACCCACAGAACCAGAAGGCGTCAAAACTCACCTCAGAGGACAACTTCTCCCTCAGTGGCTGTTGGTAGGCAACCAAGCTTGGTTTCTGTCAGTAAAGGCCTATTTTGGCCTTTGGGAGAAAACTCATTGTGTCCTTATACCCTGCTGAGATGCCCCCCTCTCCCTGATAGCCAATGTGATGTGGCAGTCAGGGCTTCAGAGCACGGTAGAGGCTGCAGGTGTGTGGGGGAGATGGAAAGCTGAAGAGTGAAGGGGAAATAAAGGTAGGTTGGTGCTTGGCTGGGAAGGAGATAGGGTTGTCAACTCCAGGTGGGGAATTCCTGGAGATTTGAGGGATGAAGCCTGGCGAGGATAAGGTTTGAGGAGGGGTGGGGCCTCAGACAGGTACAATGCCATGGACTTTGCCCTCCAAACCACGCAGTCCCTTGGGGAACCACTGTTGCCAATCTCCAGGTGAGGGCTGGAGATCACTCAAAATTACAACTGCTCTATAGGTAGCAGAGATCAGTTCCCCTGGAGAAAATAGTGGACTCTGTGTCCTTATACCCTGCTGAGATTGCCACAGCAAATTGACACTGAGTGCCCAAGGCCTTGGCACTTTCCCAGAGCCTCTTTTTAGAGCCCGTTGTATTTATTTCCACAATGGGCCTTAGTCCTAGTCCTATATATTTATAAATACCAAGCATAAGAAATAAACTCGTTCAGAGTTAACTGATGCAAGATTCCTATTTTACGTTGGAGAGTGGGAAAAGACTGTAGTTTACCTTTGCCAATTGGTTCCAAAAACTACAGCAAGTTATAAGTGATCCTACTTCACAAATTTTGAGAAGCACTGGTTTAGAACATTAAACAAGACATGGGGGACTCATGTTCCATTCCCTCCTTTGCCATGAAACTCATGGAATGACTTTAGGTCAATGGCACTCTCTTCATTTAACCTATCAAACACTTGAACAAATTTAGAGACCAGTGGCACCTCTAAGTCCAACAAAGTTTTTTTCAAATGTGTTGAAATGTGTTCAGATGCACAATTTTTAAAAGGTGCATGCACACAAAAGCTCATACCTTGAATAAAACTTTGTTGGTCTTAAAGGTACCACTGGACTCTAACTTTGTTCTACTGCTTCAGGCCAACACGGGTGACCACATGAATGTATCAAACACTTGTCAGGGATACTGTAGGCTGATCCTGCATTGAGCAGGGAGTTGGACTAGATGACCTGTACGGCCCCTTCCAGCTCTGTGATTCTGTGATTCTATCTCAATGGAATAAAAAGATGTAAGAAACAAGCATTTCTAGGCGTCACCCTCTGTTGTTTGACTCTCTGGACTGTTAAATCCTGTCATAAAGTTGCTGATGACTAGCAACAAGGGCTTTGCAGCTATGGAATACATGATTTCATGACATATGAATCCATTCATCTGCAAGGCAGGAGATAGCAACACAGAACCATTTGTTTAATACACCAACAGTTACGCTCATTGCTTCTCTAGTTAGCTGTTTGTCAAGGGCGTTGTAAATCCAAACCCCAAAGAGAGAGCTCGCAACTTCTGTAAATAATTTTATTTTCATTTCAAATAAAAATGAACAAAAACTGCCTTGAGCTCACATTTTAGTGAAGAAAGGTAGTATAGAAATGTTTTAATATATAAACACTGAAACATGTTTTACCACACCTTTAATGAAATTTTGTCCTCCTCCCCCAGCAACGGATATAGATCTCTCAAGGGCCAGATCCAGCTACACATTACTAGCTGCTTATCTTTGCTATACAGCAAGGGTCTCCAACGGGGTGCTGTGGGCATCATGGTGCCTGCCGACACTTTTTCTGGGGCCACCAAGAATTTTTTAGAAAGTGGGTGAGCCCAGGTGGGGTTTTTGCCCACCAAGGCTTTTCACTGGCCACTGGACTTTTGATCAGCTGTGCAAATTTTTAAAAACATTGCTTTGGCAGCAGCTTCTATCACAGCACAAATATCTGCCCTGTGTGACTGAGAGTAAGCTGTGGCAGCCCTGTGTCTGGCCTTGCCTCCAGTTGCCAGCAGCCATTTTGTGCCTGTGCCCACCATTCTGTGCCAGAACTCTAAAGGTGCCCCCAGACTCAAAAAGTTTGGGGACCCCTGTAATACAGCATACATGAGAAATGAAAACATGGCCGTCAGTATGTATGGACTACATTGCAAAATGAGTTCAGGGAGTTGGGTAAGGGATAAGTGGCTTGGCCTACTACCCACTAGGATGACTGCTATGACCTTACCAGGATACCCTCTCCCTCCTGAGAGGAAGTGACAATTACATGCACTCTTGTTTCCTCAAGGCTGGGTTTTTAACCAGCAAAGAGTATCATATCATTTAGTGATACTGTAATCCACAGGCTATAATTCTGGAGTTACCAAAGAATCGCTGCGATCACATGCAAAATTCACACCGACATAGGTGTGAATGCCAGGTGGATTAAAGGAGTGTGATCAGACATCAACATCTGGGAAGCGCCCCGCAGCCGTCAGCAACCCATTTTGCTCCGCTGCACATGGGGAGTAAAAAAACACCTTGTAAAGTCCTGTAGCAAACAGATTGCTATGGGCCACAGACGAACTTTCCCGTGTCTGATTGCGCCAGCATGCTCCCATGAAATCGGGATAGTCTGATCAAGCTATCCCGACTCCGTGCCATTGTTTCCCCCCCTTGCCTCAGTATGCACATCAGCGCACACCCCTGCACATTCCATAGGGAGAGGTGCGAATCGTCTATTCCTTGTGTAAGTGCATTGGGAACAAATGGTAAAAAACCCCAAACCCGACTCACCGGTGGTTGTGTCCAATCATGTAGTGGCGGGCTGCACCTGCATCTACAAAAATCCATGTGATCACGCAATGGCTTTTGCTGGAGGAAATAGCCTCACTTCCTCCCTGCTTTATCTCAGGTGTGTGACCACAACCAATATCACACAAGTTAAGGAGTGATTTTAAAGCTATCATATGGTTATACACCCCAATCCTTTACATTTTTAGAATGTATCTTAATATTTCTCACCCACTATCACCATGATGTTGCTATATGAGCACAAGACAATGACATTCTTCAACTGTAGAGCATTATTTCAATAACAGAGGAAGGAAGGAAGGAAGGAAGGAAGGAAGGAAGGAAGGAAGGAAGGAAGGAAGGAAGGGAGGAAGGGAGGAAGGGAGGAAGGAAGGGAGGAAGGGAGGAAGGGAGGAAGGAAGGGAGGAAGGGAGGAAGGGAGGAAGGGAGGAAGGGAGGAAGGGAGGAAGGGCGCAGAACTACTTATCTGCCTGGGACATTCTCAGTCCTAGAGGTTTAGCTAAAGTGTTGACCCCTCCTTATTCAGTTTTGGGAAATGGAATAGCTGGCAGCATTTTGCAATGCCAAACTACTTTCTCTGGCTTGGTTACATTATCAAAATACTACAGAAACTTGAAGGTTTGAAATCCCTAGCACTCGTTTCTTGTGAATGGAGAATACTAACTCAAAATAGAAGAAATTCACTGTAATCTCTGTTAATTCACTGATAAATTGTTTGGCTCTTTATAGAAGTTTGGTCAGAGTTCATGTTTGACCAAATTGACATTTGTTAACTAGCACCATAAATGCTTTTGGCAATTTTTCTTTATCTGTCACTACTGTGACACAGCCAATGGTGATAACTTGTCCCCCAAAAAGTTGTTAATCATGGTTTTTGGATTACAACATAGATATATGGAGCCTCTTACATCAAGTTAGGACTAGGAGTTATTGCTTCTGTGAGTTATTCAGGGGCAACAGGAAGCAAACATTGTTTGACCAGTACATTATAAACATATGGATTTTTTTTAACCAATACATTATAAACATATGGATTTTAAAGAAGGGCAATAAATCCTTATTCATGATAGCATTCACTTCAGAGATTTCCACAGTTAATCTGAGTCTATGAGACCAGAAGTACTGGATTTCTTTTTATAATCGGAATCCGCCCCCCCCCCCCCCCCAAATTTTCTTAAACATGCCACTACATATCTGTGTTGTTTTCAGTCAAGTATATTATCAGTAGATGTTTTCCCAGTTAATGAAAGTCTTGTTGTGATCAGAAAGTGGTTAGAAAAGGATTTAAAACAAAAGCCCCTCTTTCCATTCCTGCTTATTCTTGTTGCATCTCACGAATCTTCTTTATGCAAACAGTAGATGGCAGCATTCAGTGAACACTGAGCTAGACTGAGATATGATACAATTGGAATGTTTTACTGAGAAACAGTAAAAAGTTTCTTAACTTTAATAACCCCCACAAACTCCTCAATTAAAATTGCAGCAAGCCTTTTCATAAGTTTGCTTCTGATCTGTTTCCAATATATTTTATTCATAGGGTGCAACCACATACAGACCAGCAGAAATATATTAACATATGTGGCATGTATGTATCTTGCTCTGCAGTGATGTGATCTTTTATAAAAATGAACTTTCTTTCCACTGCTACCGCATTTGCCTGGGCAGCAGAGAAAGTGGATATAGAAGGAACACAATCTCACAAGAGAAATAGATACAAAAGCAATATAGGCTTACAGGCTGGGTGTTATGATAGTTCAGTGATTCTCAGCTAATGCACATTTGAATGCACTAATGATAGCATTGTTAACAGAAGTTCTCTTAGGGTGCTTTCACACATGTTAAAGAATGCAGCTTCAATCCACTTCAGCAACCATTTGCAAGCAGATCTTGCCATTTCACATAGTAACATCCAGTTGCAAAGTGGATTGAAAGTGGATTAAAAGTACATTATTTAGTGTGCGCGTATGAAAGCGCCCTAATTTCTATGCTTCTAATCAATTCCATTTTTATCAAAGAGAAATTCAAAGAGAGGAGGGGCAGGAAGGGAGGTTTCTACAAAATTCTGTAATTTCACTTCGCAGATGCTCTAAGGCTGCGATCATACACACAATTAGACCCGGCATAGGCAAATATCTCGGAAGCAGGAGATGGAGGATGAGCCTTACACTGCCCATTTTTGCAGAAAGAACCCTGGCAGATGGAAATAAATGTGATTCAGGGTGGGGCTATGGCATCGTGGGAGAAGAAGAAGAGATTGGATTTATACCCTGCCCTTCACTACCCAAAGGAGTCTCAGAGCAGTTTACAATCCCTTTCCCTCCCCCTCCCCACAACAGACACTCTGTAAAATAGGTGGGGCTGAGAGAGCTCTTTCGAGGATTGCTCTTGAGAGAACAGCTCCAAAAGAACTTGTGACTGAACCAAGGTCACGCCAGCAGCTGCATGTGGAGGAGTGGGGAATCACTCTGTTGTATTTTATATTGTTGTAAGCTGCCCTGAGCTGGCTTTGCTGGAAGGGTGGGGTAAAAGTTTAACTAACAAACCAACCAACCAACCAACCAACCAACCAACCAACCCGGTTCTCCCAGATTAGAGTCTGAGCTCCTAACCACTACACCAAACCGGCTCTCTGTTCTGT
Source organism: Lepidodactylus listeri (assembly GCA_029233225.1). Classification (NCBI taxonomy): domain Eukaryota; kingdom Metazoa; phylum Chordata; class Lepidosauria; order Squamata; family Gekkonidae; genus Lepidodactylus; species Lepidodactylus listeri. The sequence goes on along the minus strand of JARCFY010000009.1, from coordinate 82,736,048 downwards.
ATGCAGTCAGTTCAGTATCCATCAGGTAAATGATGTGAAAGAGCTCAGCCTGAGAGCCTGGAGAGTTGCTGCCAGGCAGTGCTCCTAATACTGACCATGACAAGACCAAGAGTCGGACTAAACACGTGTGTGTGTGTGCAAAGGACTGCCAAGTCACAGCCAAATTATGGCAAACCCAGCGAGGGGTCTTCAAGGCAAGTGATTAAGCAGAACTGGTCTGCCATTGTCTTTCTCTGCAAAGTCTTCCTTGGCAGTTGCCTATCCAAGTACCAACCCTGGTTAGCTTGCAAGATCTGATGAGACTGGACTATACCATTCCACATCCCCTGACTAAGGCAGCCTTATGTTCTTTTGGCTTTCTGCCCTGGTCAAAATCATCATCTGTGGTGGCACTGCACACAGTTACCCTAACGTTTAAACAAATCTGATCCTGAGTGTGCCCTTCAATTGAAAATGAGAATCAAGTTCTGTATTTCAGACGGCCAGTTATCAATAATTGCTGAAAGACACGCCAGGGAACAAATGGGCCAATCCAAATGTGACAAGAGACAAAGAAGCTTGAACCATGAAATAAACAAATGTGACAGTTGAGTAGCTTTGGTCATGCGGGACTGTGCAATCTAGGGTTGCCAACTGACTAGAAGGATTAGGTTGGCCAACCTCCAGGGAGTGGTTGGAGATCTCCTGGGATTTCAACTGATCTCCAGGCAACAGAGATCAGGTCACCTGGAGAAAATGGCTGCATTGGAAGGCGGACTCTATGGCATGATACCCCATTGAAGTCCCTCCCCTCACCACTCCCCACCCTCCTTAGATTCCACCCCCAAAATCTTCAGGTATTTCCCAGCCTGGAGCTGGCAACCCTAAGAAGGACACGGCTTAGTCTAATCTGGAGTCTTTGTCAGCTACTTGTGGGTGCAGAGATCTGCATTCATAGCACAAGGTTTAACATCACTACATCCTAAGGCCTGTGCATCAAAGTGCTATAAGGCTGCGGTCACACACACTAAATAATGCCCTTTCAATCCACTTTCAGTCCACTTCCCAACTGTATTTTGTCAGTTCACAGAGTAAAATCCAGTTGGAAAGTGCACTGAAAGTGGATTGAAAGTGGATTATTTAGTGCGTGTGACCGCAGCCTAATTGTAGCTATAATGGCCAGCTGAAAGTTGGAAGCCCCAAATATCCTTTGATAAACTGAAGAATGCTTTTTCTTTTGCAATTAAATGAATATAAATGATGGGCAAACTTTCACTTCTATTTCCAGTATTGCCTAGGCTGGATTCCCCCCCAGATCTATACAAACCCCAGCCAATTTCCATCACAAAAGTAAAAGAAAATGATTTCACAGTGGCTTCAGACTGCTGCTTGTTGCTGGTTTCCTACAAACTAAAGTTACAAGATATAAAACCAGACTTTTAGGTCAGTTTATATGATGCCAAATGCTGTAGACAGAGATGATGGTTGCGCAGATGTGCATGTGACGTTGGTTTTTCCTGCAGACAGCGACATCTGGCATACTTAACCCCTTTCCCCCTTCTTCTCGGTAGCTTGGTTTTCTTAATGTTTCTCATGCTTACTGGGGCAAAAGACTGCTGACGGTTGTATTTTCAGACTGATTTACATTCCTTTGCGGCTTCCAATTGCCAAATGCATAGTTAAAAGTTTAGAAATCAGTGTCTGTGCAGGAGACGGGCGAACAAAAGCCTGAACTGACGAAATCAATCACATACGGATGACCCCAAATGCACATTCCCAGCTAAACAGCCGTGCAGCTATGAGCCTCTTTCACAGCTACAGTTGTTGAAGTATCCCTCTCAACATTGGAGGTAAGATCTTGGCAAAAGGAGCACATCTGTATTAAAACGGTCATGCTTGTGGCTAACAGTGCCTTGGGGGCAGGAGGAGTCATCACTTGTTGTTCCCCCCTTTAGCCCACCCTCATCATCAGCTGCCCAGAGCCCTTTACTTACTTTTTACTCACTGCTAAGGAATACTGTCCCTTTTATTCAAGTTCTCTGCCTCTTTGTTAGGTTTGGAGCCTGTCTGCTGGCCCCACCTCACCTAGGGAACAGCTCTGCCTGGCGCTGGTCTCTGATACCTGGTCCTTTTTTGCCTCCAGTCCCAGAGCTTCTCCCTTCATTGGGTCTCCATGCCTCCCTTGAGGGAGCCGTCTGCAAGTAATTCTCCCCCTGCACTGCCCTGCCCTCAGCAGTCTCATCTCCTTGCCATCCTTCCTTCCCTTTCCCAGCTGGGCCTGTCTCTTTATCAGGTTCCAGCCTGGGGTAGGAAAGGCCCTCCACCTACTGTGGACCTGCCCCGCCCTGGCTCTTGTGGCCTTCCTCTCTCACAGAACTATATTCAGCTGTAGGTAGGATCTGCTTAGTGTTTGGTCAACTTGTGCTTGCTTGCTCACCTCCTCTTGTGAGTGAGCTACAATGTGTACCTTTTGGACATATGCAGAAGGACATGGGTGGGGGAAGGTAGCATTTGGGGGTGGGGTCATATGCTTTTAAAGACCTTGAATCAGATTCTGTAATATCAACAGTAAAGCTAGGTGTATTAGGAAAGCGAGCTTATGGTCATGCCACTGATTTACAGTGGAAAACACATTACCAGGAATAGATTTCTCCCCCTGCCCAGAACTAGGTACATTTTTATGCTACCCTTCCTCGAAGGAGCTCAGTGTGGTGTACATGGTTTCCCCTTTCCCACTCTATCTCCACAACAGCCCATTCAATAGCACATTCATTCACCAACTGTCCAGAGTGGAAAATATTTTGAAAAAGCTATCAAAAGATAAATAAAAACAGATAATGGAATAGGCAAGATAAATGCTATCAAATACAAAAGCTGGAGCTACTTTCAGTTTCGCCTTCTATTGCAGTCATCCACCAGCAGGTGAAGATTTTTTGCTTCAATTGGCATTTTCCCAGTGAATTCCCTCTTTCCTGCCCACTGTTGTAATGGTTGTTTATATGTCTCTCTCTGTGTGTGTTTTAGCTTTGTTTTAAATTGTTTTAATGATGTGCACTGTTTGTGTGTGTGGGGGATTGGTTTTTTAATTGTTTTAAAAGTGTGATTTTATTATGTAGTTTTGTTAGCTTCCTTGGGGCTCCTTGTTGGGGCAGAAGGGTGGGATATAAATTTTGTGAATAAATAAATTATGTTCTTGGGAGGCAATTTCCTGACTTGTCCAAGAAGTCATCTTCAGATAGTTGCCCTTGGTGATTTTAAGCAGCCACTGATAGATACAGAAAATGGTCTTTTCCCTCTTTTTCATATTCATCAATCAACTTGTCTAACTCACCTTATTTTTGCATGGTGTTAAGTAAAGGTATGCCAGATTTGACAGTGTTGGAAAGTACTTCCAATGGACTTAAACATAAACCAGATAATCTGGAACCAATATTCTTTGGCCAGTTGATAAGGAGCCCTAACAGTAAAACCATTTTGATCTATGTGCTGAAGTATTCTAGAGACAAATGGAAGCACTTGGTTCCAGGCTAACACCCTGGGCAGACAAGGATTTTTTATTCAGAAGCATTCTGAATCTTCTGGTTCATTTCAGGTTCCTACTTCTTAGGGTTGCCAGATCCAGCCTGGGAAACTCCCGGAGATTTGGGGATGGAGCTTGGGGAGAACAGAGACCTTAGTGGGGTACAATGCCATAGAGTACACCCTCTAAAGCATCCATTTTCTCCAGGGGAACAGGTCAGGAGATAAACTGTAATTCTGGGAGATCCCCAGGTCCCACCTGGAGGCTATCATCCCTACTTCCTCCAGATAACTTATTTGAATTCACTTACTGGATACTGTGTACAATTTTGAACACACCGGTGTAGGTTGGTTTCCACACATGCCTGGTGCAGCCTACTTCGGGACTTTCAGCAGGACTTGCCATGTTCTGTCTAGTTTAGCTCTACTCTAGTGAGCACCACAAATAGTCAGCCAAACTGATCTCTGAGTAGAGAATTCTTACTATTTCTGAATATAATCCTGCCCAAATACCTCTATTCAGAGACTCGTTTGCTCTGTTTCCAACTCCCGGATATCCTTATCCATCTCACTCAACAAACAGAGTACTAATTGATCATCTACCTAGTCAGCAGTGCATGAACCATTAGCAAAGTGTACTTCTCAGATGAGAAAAAAGCAACTCACATTTATCCAAGTAACTGTGGGAAGGTATGTGATACAGAAGAACCAATTGAGGGATCCCCACTCAGAGAATCATCTTGCTGCAACTGTACTGCAAACTTACCACTTCACAACTACCACTGCCAGCAACAAAGCCCTTGATATTTTTATTTTCAAGGTGTAAGTCTCGGACTTTTAGTTTAAAAATTAGGACAGTGGTTATTTTTAACTGAGGTCACTGGTGATATGCCAGTCCCAACAGTGCATCTCTGTGTGCATTCGTAACAGAATACATGTGGAGGCACACACAGCCACGCATACGGACTTTCTAATCCCCCCAAAGCGTACTTTATAACACTATCTCTGAACTGCAAATTCAAAAGAAGTTAACTGGTGTCTGTTCAAAAGGGACATCTCTTGCCCACCCCCACCCCCATTTCTGCTATAGTATGGCCGCGGTCACACGGCCCTTTAATGTGGGAGGAAGAGCTGTTTCCTCCAGCATTTAAAGGGACCATTCAGAATGGCTGGGAGAACTCCCACACTGAAGCCAGCTCAAATGCGGGTTCCTCCCGCGTTTTCCGACCCCAGGAAAATCAAGTGTTTTCCTGGGAGCGCGCGAGTAGCTCGCATTTGAGCCATCTGGACAGCCCTCTCTCAAAATCATTGTGAGAGCAGGGCTGTCCAGATGGTCCTGTCTGCCATTTCCCCCCCCCCCCTTTAACACTTGGGCGCTTGGCCACTCAAGCGCCCAAGTGTAAAAGGGGGAAACCCCCCCAAACTTACCAGGCAGCCGGCAGGGATCGGGGAAGGGTGACTCCCCCGGCTGCCACCGCCAGCCGCCGCTGCCAAATGCCCGAGAATGCTGCCGCTTCTTCTGCCTCCGCTGCCTCCTTCACTGACTCCTCTGACCGCCGCCATCACCCACTGCCTCCTCCTCCGCCGCCTGCCACTGCCCGCCACCACAGGGTAAACATCCCAACCCAAGGTAAAAAAAATGCGGCCCCTTTAATCCGGGAGGGCTCCCGGATTTAAAGGGGCCGTGTGACCACAGCCTATGTGTGTGCTCACAGCCACCCACTGAAATGCAAAAGAGAAAAGCCTTCTGGGGTGGGTTCTCCAGTCAATGGTACAGTATATGGCTACAATCCACAACTTAATGTACCCTAGAGCTATCCAACTGAAGCCAACTGAGGCATGCAGTTTTGACAACGCTGGAAAATATTTCCAGTGGATTTAAACAGAAACCAGATCATTGGAACCTACATCATTTGGCTGAAGAAAGAGGTCCACAGAAATCTGTTGAGTCTCTTCCAGCTGTATTCTCTAATTCTGGATGGTTGTCACTCTACATATATATCCATTAGCAAGCTCTTTTCTTGAATGAGAAGGTCGAAGCCATTCCTTGTTTGCCTGTCCATTTCTCGAGAGGTTCTCGAGAGGTGTAGATAAGTATTTAGCCCAGTCTGCCTTGTCAGGCAGCTGGTTGAGCTTTTTTACATATTATTTCATTTATTTATTTGATTTATAGACCACTCTCCCTCAGGGTGGTGAACAACATTATTACAACAACATTTACAAATCAGAATAAAAACAATTTAAACAATTCTGTAACTAGTATAGATGGCACTTAACGGACCAATTTTGCCCTTACCCCATGGGGGAGGAGGAGGAGGAGAGAGGAGGAAGCTGTTGCTAGAAACCGTTGCTGCCCTCAACCATATGCCTGATGGAACATCTCTGTCTTACAGGCCCTGTGTACTAGACCCTGCAGGGCACAGATGTCATTTGGAAGAGAATTCCACCAGGCTGGCACCAGGGCTGAAAAGGGCCTGGCTCTGGTTGAGAACAGCTGGATATCTTTTGGGCCAGGGATCACCAAAAAATTCTTCTCACCAGAGCATAGTGCTCTGGAGAGGTGGTCCTGTAGATACGTTGGTCCTAGACTGTTTAGGGCCTTAAAGGTTAATACCAGAACATTGAACCTGTGCAGTACAGTTGGCAAAGCACTGATTGAATGTGTGCTGTCAATGGGGTTCCAGTAAGAACCTGAGCTGCTGCATTCTGGACCAGTTGTGGTTTCTGGGTCTATTAGATCTACAGATCCTGAAGACAACTCATGAAAACAATCTGCAGGTACGGGACTTTCCTTCCAACCAATAAATTGGATATTCAGCCATTGTACGAAATGTCCCGGGAAAGCAAAATCCTTCTTTAATACAGAACTTCCTTTCCCATTACCACCCCCAAATTAAGGCTATTAAATAGCTTCTCTGCTTATGGTTTGGTGCAAACAGTGCCAACGTTTTCCAGGTGTGTTTTGTGCAAAAAGGCAATGAGAACATACCCTTTGAGGCTTCTTTCAACCCATCCATTGGAAGAAAAGCCACTTAAGTTGGGCGTAGGCTCCTTAGGATAGAGGAAAACTTTCAAAGCTTTGCTCAGTAGAGCAATAGGAGAGAAGTAGCATCCACCCTATTGGCTGCAATCCATAGTTTACACCCAACGAGCCTTGCAGCTCTTCGTTATCATCCACTCTCCATTATCAGAAGCAAGTTTCACACTCACCCCAGCCTTTGGTTTAGCACCAGACCCAGACATTGGAGTGGGAAGTGTACGATCAGCACCATGGGAATGAGGGCGAGGTAGAGGCACACTGGTTTGCAGTTGGTTCACTGTGGCCACGTCCGCTCCACTGTCAGGATGCGATTTCAAATCCTATATTTTTTTTTAAAAAAAAATACAGATCCCCTTTAATATTTTTTTAAAGTACTCCCTTAGTTACTGGAAATACATTTAGGTGTATCTTTTGCACCCTCTTACTTTTCTTTCTTTATACTACACATCCTTATTGTCCATGCAAGCAGCATCTGAGGAATGCTGTTCTGAAACGGCAGCGCATCTTTGAGATCCTAGCTGTCAACACACTTAAGTAAGGAAAACAAAATTGAGCTTTGCTGAACAGTCAAGTTAGGGATTCTAGAAGCCTGGCATGGTTCTCTTTGTGTGTTTCCTAGGCATCTTTGATTGTGTTCCCACCCTCGGTCTTTGGCAGCAGTTGAAACCTCTGCTGCCATCTGGAAATCATTCCACAGCTGGAGTAACATCATCTGGAACCTTGCATAGCATGCAGGTGAAGGCTCTTGCTTTTAGGTGACCTGTCTCAAGGTTTCAGGCCCTTTGTTATCTTTACAAGGGAAGGACACAGTAGTGTGCAGTGAACTCTCATTGAAGAGAAGATATAAGCATGTATCATCATATACTGGATTATACCTTAAGAATGTATACATGGAATAAAATGAATATAAAATTTTAACTTTTTGTGTGCATACCTATATGAATACAAAGGGTTGCCACCTATCCTATCGGCCCTGCTTTGGTGTTTTTAACAGCCTGATGCATAGAAGTTAGCATATAAAAACTTTTCATTTCCCGTATTCCCAGACCACAAAAAACTTAATTTGCTAAAGGAAAAGGTGACAATTGTCTTTACACACTGTGGTAACTGAATGCTAAGCTTCCAAGCAAAGTATCTTATAGTCTAATAGTGAAGTTTGGAAATCTTTGGATACTTAAATTCAGTGACTGGAGCTGTGAATGGGCAAGACAGATCTTTCTACAAATCTGAAAAGGGCTCCAAATTTGCAGAAAAAAATGTGAAATCTAAACAAAAAAATGTTTTTTAAACAATAAGAAAATTATAAAAGGAGTTCCTGTAGCTTTAAGCAATAGATTCCCTCAGTGGTTGTTGCTAGGTAACAACAGTATTCTAGGCTGGGTTTCAGGGAAAGAAGAAGGAGAAGAAGAAGAAGAAGAAGAAGAAATTGGATTTATATCCCGCCCTTCACTCACTTGGAGTCTCAGAGCAGCTTAAAAACTCCTTTCCCTTCCTCAGTTAGGCCTGGCTGCTTGCTACTACCTCACTCCACATGGGACAGAGACCATGAGTAAGCCATTAATATAGGAAGGATGGGTAACAAGAAGGTGATTCTGGCCCCAATGGCATTAGCTACTGATTCACTTTCTGTAGCCTTCAATTCTTAGAGAAGTCAGATTACTGTGAGTGCAATATATGCAACTGAAAGAATATAACCATGCCCTCCTAACTAGAGCTATGGCCTTCTAAGGCCATGGGCTTAGAAGGACAGAACAAAGTTTGAGTCCAGTGGCACCTTTATCACCAACAAAGTTTAATTCTGGGTATAAGCTTTCGTGTGCATGCACACTTCTTCAGATACATTGAATCAGACTTCACCAACCATTGCATATAGGTGGTGGTGGTGGTGGTGGGGTTTAATTGCCAGGAAGGGCTTAGAAGCATCTAACTCTGCTTAAGATGACACTGCAAATCCCCCAGTGCATCAATTTACAATCTGTTGTTCACTTCTCCCGTGCAAGCCCTACTGAAATGAATGGAAGCTGGACAAAAGCAAGGATTCCGGTGGGCAGCCATGTTGGTCTGAAGCAGCAGAACAAAGTTTGAGTCCAGTGGCACCTTTGAGACCAACAAAGCTTTATTCAACGTTCAAGCTTTCGTGTGCAAAGGATTGTACCTTTAGTGAGATTTATATGATAGTGCTCTCATCTTTTGATACAATCCCCCACCCCTTCTCCTGGCATAAAATACAGCTCTGAGAAAGAAAGTTCTTCCCTGAAATGACAAGATAATGCTTTCTAGCCTGGATATTATTTTAATAGAGGGAGGCTTTACAATCCTCAAGTGACTCTCTGCTCTTAACTTTGACTGTCACAAAAAAATCCTTCATATATGCAACATTTTAGGTCCTTCTCTTCCAAGTTCAGCTGCAACCACATCACTGCTGGTGTAACTCAGTCTCACTTCAAAGAAGGAGGAGGAGGAGGAGATTGGATTTATACCCCACCCTTCACTACCTGAAGGAGTCTCAGAGCAGCTTACAATCCCTTCCCCTCCCCCACAACAGACACCCTGTGAAGTAAGTAGGGCTGAGAGAGCTCTCTTGAGAACTGCCTTTGACAGAACAGCTCTGAAAGAACTTATGACTGACTCAGGACCACACCAGCAGCTGCATTTGGAGGAGTGGGGAATTAAACCTGGTTCTCCCAGACTAGGGTCTGTGCTCCTAACCACTACACCAAACTGGCTTAAACAATAGCCTGCCCTCTATTACATTTTGTACCTTTGGTCCCAGAAATTCTGCCATATATCGAATTCCAAGTGAGAATAAACTGGTAGCTGCCTGGGTGTTAGGAAACAAGGCAAAAAGCACACCACTTTTTAAAAACACACACAAGCAAAAAGGCAAGGAGAAATTAGTACAGGTGAAAATATACTTCTGGAATTAAAAAAAAAGCCAAGAAGCTCACTTGTATGTGCCTCCGGTGGTGGGTCGGTGTGCTGGATGGTGAAGACCCAGAACTGAGAGCGTTCTCAATATCCTGATCCAACTGGTCCAGTTTCAGAATGAGCAGCACCATAGAGTCCAGTCGTGACTGATCCCGACCTTCTCTCGCTTCCTGAGGACCAGAACACGCAATGACAGAATCTGAAAGGGCATTTCTGAGAAAGAATAAAAAACCCTCTGTTCCCTAATTTAACAAAACAGCATTGAATAATAGGCAGCAACCTCACATTTTGGGGCAAAGGGGGGGGCACACTGTTTTCTCTCATCAATGAGTCGTTCACTGTGAAGGCGGGACTGACCGACAGAGAGGCATTTTGTATGCATCTTGAATATATTTATGTGAGAGAACAGGGTACATAAAAAGCTTTGTTAACTGTGATCTGACAGAAGCCAAACTGGAGTGAGTGTTGTTAGAAGTGGAGGCCTTGGCGCTGTCTCCTGTCTCAGACTTGAGAAGATGGCACCAAAGAGTTTAGACAGATAGAGAGGTCAGGACACACAGAGCATCCTTTCCTTTGAAGCAGAATGCTGCAATTTCCTCTGCTTCCACTCTCCCACTCTCTCTTCTCTCACACAGGGACACAGAGAAGGTGCTTGATCGCCATCTTGTATCATCTAGCTGGTTAGAATAAGTAATCTACATCTTTCTCTTACCTGCACTCTCAAGCATGTATTTCCTTTAATAAAAGTTGCTTGTTAGTTTTAGAACTGACTGCTGACTCCGTGTAACTTTGTAAGTCTGCTGCCACACCTAACCCCAAGCTCTGCTGTGTTAAAGCCTTTGAGCACTTTGCTATTTTTCCATGGTTCTCTGGCAGTACCTCTAGCAGTGCTCTGGCAGAGTGCAGCAAGTGTTACCTCTCTGTTATATCACGACCTCGCAGGGCCATGTGCTGGCTAGCATTTGTTTATGTGTTTCCCTAGCACTGGTTAATTTTCCGTATTTTATATGTGTGTGTGTGTGTGTGTGTGTGTGTGTTGGGCAGATGTCAGCGTGCGCTGCGCTTCTGCCGGTTTCCTAGGTCTCTCGGAAATGTAATCCACTGTTATTAGATCTACTGCTTAGTTTCCTGTGTATTTTACAAGGGGCAGCTAACAGTCAGCACAGCAAACATAAGGCAATCTGTCACAAACCACACAGTAGTTATTAGTCTCATTAGATTAACAAAGATCAGTGTCCTCTGGCTAGGTTTCTGCTCAGACTTCACTACGTTTCCTCTTCTCCCAGCAAATGGTGACCTCAACATTACACTTCCTTGTCCCTCTAGCCACACATGACCCCTTCTTCCAGCCACTGGCTGAATGTCTTGGGGGCAATGCTCCCTCTAAGCTGTGGAGTCTTGTGAGCAAAAGTTCTACTTTGTGAGCTACTGGCATTAAAGTTGTGAGTGTGCAATTTGGCCACTGGATACTTTTGTTTGCTCTGGAGCTCTCCTTCCTGAGCTAAGACAAAAATGTGTGAGCTTGAGGCTAAAAACGTGTGAGCTATCTCACACTAACTCAGTTTAGAGGGAACACTGGTTGGGGGCAGGGCTGCCAGGCCCCTGCCTGCTGAGTGGCGGGGGGGGGGGGCATGTTGTCTACCAGTTGTCCATCTGTCATCTAGGCAATGATGCAGGCCTGCCCAAGAAGCATTTAGAACCAATGAGCAGCCAGAGGGAATCATATTGGAACCTGAAGCCCTGCTGGAATTATAACAGACACTTCAGCCTCCACTTTGCAGTCTCAAGAGACTCACCCCAAGGCCCACAGATCAAGAGGTTACTGGCATGAACATAAGAAGACCCCTCTGACTTAGATCAATTGTCATTCGAGCCCAATGTCCTATTTCCCAAAAACAGCCAACTAGAAGAGGAAGAGGAAGATGAAGAGGAGGAGGAGATTGGATTTATACCCCGCCCTTCACTCAGAGTGGTTTACAATCTCCTTCCCTCCCTCTCTGGACAATAGACACCCTGTGAGGTAGGTGGGGCTGAGAGAGCTCTTTCAGTCCTGCTCTTGAGAGCACAGCTCTGAGAGAACTGTGGCTTGCCCAAGGTCACCAAGCAACTGCATATGGAGGAGTGCGGAATCAAACACAGTTCTCCCAGATTAGAGTCTGCACTCCTAACCACTACACCAAACTAGTAGCCTAGATGGCTGGTAGTAGTAGCACAGAAGCTGACTCCTCTTGTTGCCTTTCCACCAGCAGATGACATCCAGAAGTATACTGTCTTTGTACACAGAATTCCCATTTAGCCATGCTAGCTAATGGCTACTATTCTTTATGAATTTGTCCATCTCCTTTTAATGCTGTCTAAACTAATGGCCATGCCATGTCCCATAGCAGGGAGTTCCACAAGGTATGAATGAGGAAGTACTTTCTCTTAATGGCTCTAAATATATTGACCATCGGTTTCACTGTTTCCCTCTGAATTCTAGTATCACACAACAGGGAGGAAAACTACTCTGTATTCACTTTCACCACACAATGCATAATTCTGTAGACTTCTCTGATGCCCTTAGTCGTCTTTTTAAAAACCAGGGCCTCGCCCTGAGAACAGGGACATTGCGTCTAAGTATCTGTAGAACAAACAGCCCCAGAGGGCTCAAAAAAAAGTATAAAGAACTTAAAAATTGATTTTATAATAAATAAATTCTTCCCCCCCTTAGTACCAAACAAGTTGTGATAAGAACTGAAGATGTTTTGAGTGCATGCTTATTACAAAGAAGTCAAACCTGCAGTTTGTAAATGACCTCTAATTCATATAATTTGCAGAAACTGCAGATGCTCAATAGCATTTACAAATTTTAAAGCATTTGCACGATGACTGTATAATCTTACTATGACACCAATTCTATTTCCATCTTAAGAAATACAGGCCATATTGTTTGCTATGTTATATGCATTCCTGCGTATAGAACAGGAAACCTCACATGCTTTCCTGCACATATTTTTCTATACATTCCACGTCTGGAGGAAAAAGGAAGTATACTCCCTTGGAAGAAGCAAAGCATTCAACTCAAAAGCATTTTGGTAATGTACCAAGGACTCAGGAATTCCGTATAGGAGTGGAGTATTTCTTCATTTATGTCAAATACTTGTTCAGTTGCTAGCAAGATTCAGTACTCCTGGCTTGTGAGGCAGCAAGCATTGTGTTGTCAAGCAGCAGACACAGTCTGAGACACCTTTGTGCTTAATAAGGAGCTATTTATCTTGAAAAGCTCCTGAAGGTCCCAGTGCAAAACTATTACCAGTGCAATCAAACAACAAGCCACTATTTGACTGCATTTAGGCAACCTATATAATCATGGCTAAGGAAAAACATGCATGAACATGGCTTCTTGTTGGACTTGCATGCATGTCTCATTCCATGTTCTTCCAGGATTGCCAGGGCTGATTCCGCACTAGTTGTTGCCCCAGCTTCACTCCCCGATAAAATCCGGGGCAGAGCAACAGTTCCACACATGTTGCTCCGGGTCTGCGGTTGGCCCGAATGTAATCATTGTTTTCCCCGAATCTTCCGTTTCTGGGATTTTCAGGGGTTTTTTTGCCACAGGAGTGAAGTCGGGGGCATTCAGGTGGGGAACTCCAAAATCGGGGTTTCTTGCTCCACCCCTTTAACGCCCCTCTGCTTCTTTCTCTCACCTTTCCCTCCCCTTCCCCGCCCTGGTGCGAGGGTTTTTTTTGTTGTTCCCCGCTTTGTTACGTTATAACAACACGACATGACATTGATCCACCGTTGACTGGCATTTAAATGTCTTTTTAAAAATGTACTTTTGTTGTTGATGTCTGCACATTTCTGTGTTGTATCTTTTGTTGCACAAAAGTTGTGCCTGAGTCATGCCACTATAAAAATATGTATTGATGGCTTTGAAGCACAGCGCAAGCTGTCCACCACCTGTTGCATTACAACAACACGACATGACATTGATCCATCGTTGTGTGGTTAACATTTTTAGCGGGGCCAATGTATTGCGGGTGGTGTGGTGGTGTGGACACAATTTTTGCAGGGGTTACATGTGTTGTGTTGCATGTTCCCCCTCCATTTCCTATCCCTTTCCCACCCTCCATTTCCCCTCCAACTCTGGTGCAAGCTTTTTTTTTCTTACACGGATGATTTTCGCAGGCTTGGAAGCTCAGATGGCCAATCGTGGCTTTGTTGTGTCACGACGTCATAACACAACTCTGCCTACATTAAAAAAAAGGGGGAGATGGGCGGGGGCTCAAGATTCGGGGCAAGGACAGATGCGGAAATGAAAAACCGGCATCAACCTGGGTCAGATTCATGTACTGCAGAAACGTGCACACTGATTCAGACCAATTAAACCCGGGAGGAAAGGGAAGCAAAGCCCTTGTGGGGAATCGGCCCAGGTCTTACCTGGCTGCTGGCGGGGGAGGGGGGTCCATCTCTGGATCCGGGACTTTTCAGCGCGTGCCACAATGACATCACCCAGAAGTGACATAATCGTGCAGGGCATGTTGCAGGGGGACACTCTAGTGTTTGAGAAAAAGCTCTATGGTAACCATAGAGTTTTTCTCAAACCCTAGAGCATCCCCCGCACAATTTCCCCTGCGCAATGACATCACCTGTGGCTGACGTCATTGCACCAGGCACATTGGCATGGGTGGAGCTCTTTGGGGGGCGGGGCTCCCCTGCTGGCTGACTGGGTGGCGGCCCTGAAAACGGGTAAACCCTTGCCGCCAGTGGGGAATGGCAACTCTATGTTCTCTCACCCACAAATTGCAGTTGAACACTAATTTTAGTAACACATGACGTAACACATGATGAACGAATGGAGCCATGCAGGTTAACCATAGGTAATTTCCCCTGTGCATACTGGGGTTCTAAACCTGGATTTAGGATCCTGGATGGGAGTGGGGGAACTAACATTAACCCACACAACTAAATTCATACGTGATCTGTAATTTAACAAATCAATGTTTAATTGCATTTCTTGATGTGAGAAGAGGGGGCAGAAGTGAGATGCATGTATGAACCCAGTGACAAGGTGGATTTGTGCTCATTTTTCCTTAACCATGGTTATACATGAAGTCTGAGTGTAGGCTTACTGATTTCAGCTTGTCTTTGGGCCTAGATATGATTAGGCTCAAAGACAAGCTGAAATAAGTAAGCTGCATTCAGACGTCATGCACCACTGTGACTAAGGACACATTTTGACATCACTGCTACTGCCTAAAAGCAGTATGCATAATGCTGCATCACACGGAGACAAAACTGCAGCAATAAAATGACAGCGGTGAGGCACATTGTTGTACTAAAGCCCTTTCTACACTCTCCTTTTAGGCCATGTTTACTCACCTTTTAGGCCTCCAAACAATTCTGCGTTAAAATTGAATTCAACCTTCTTTTTAATCCAGGTTTTCCCCCCATTCTGCACTAAATTCGAGTTCAATCTTCTTTTTATTCTGGGTTTCTTCCCCATTCTATATTACGTTATCTCCCTTCAGTGGTACGCCTAGTTTCAGCCTCCTGTTGCCCCGGGTTATTTGGATGCTGTTTTGTCGTGGACTTAAATTGCCTTGACTCAAACACAGAGAAAATCCAGAGTGGCGGGAAAATGTGGAAAGGACCTCAGATTCAACAGGGAGTACCTAAAAGCCCAGGAACCAGCTAGAAAGTTAGTTCCTGGACAGTTCAAAATGGGACCGTGGAAAACCACCTAACTCTACGCCTAAATTGTGGATAAAGTCCTCCTGAGTCTGCCCTCTTACTTTATAAGGCCAATTTATGAGTTAGTGGCTGCTGTAAAATCTGGACCAGGAAGATGGATTACAATCCTGGGATGAGTATGCCAATTTACCTTGCAGGGTTGTTGTTAGACTTACAGCAGTAATTTTTTTGAAGAGTCATGAATTCCATCTATCAACTGCACTGCCAAAGAATTTTAAGAAGGGGAGGTAAAAAAAGGGGCTTGTTTTCTCTTTTAGTATTCCCTGCCATTTATAATTTGATAATACAGATATAAATTCAACAGGGGGAACGTCTCCCAGCACACAGATGAAGTTAAGGGGAGATCCGCACCTGTTGAGTGTGCCTGAGTAGCTACTAAAGTGTTGAGTTTAGCAAGTTAAAAAAAAATTCAGGAATTATAGAGTTAACTTTGTTTGTAGTAGTCAACAGGAAGTCACATGTTTATTGTACCCAATCTGTTTACTAAGTAGAAAAGCCCGGGAATCTTGTAGGAGGTCTTATTATAATGAGCTGAACTTTAGCCCTGTGATTGAAAATCAATGTATTGGCTATTTAGCATATCAAGGTCCCTTTTACTGCCTTTGTCTTGGAGAAGAAGAGACTTCTTAGCAGTAAAGATGTAGGGATCTAGTGCTTTGTTATTTTGCATCCTGTTTACCTTTTCCCCATGTTAGTTTTCTAGTAAAGTTTTATATTTTACAAACATACATATGGATTCAGTCTCTCGCTCATTGCTCTGCTGGTATAATCTCTGCTTAACTATATTTTTACCAAGATAAAGGTACCAAGGCACAGGAGCTTTGCTGGGAGAGGGAGGATGCAACTATTTTTTTACGTTCCTAAATGCATCCATTTTTCCTTCTTCTACGATGATCAAGGAGACAGGAGACCCTCCAATGTAAGCTACATAGCTGGTGTCCAGGAATCCAGCTCTGAAGAGGCCAATCCCTTCCTCAAGAACAACCCAGGAGGTCCTAGCTCACCAGACAAGAAGACAGAGCACATCTCTAACTAGTCTGCTTTGGTGGCATTGCACGGTGAGTTCTCCTGGCCCTCCATGTCCACAAGGATGAAAGCAAGAAAGGATGACCTTGAGGGCAAGCAGCACAAACAGCACTCACCATGCTGAAAGAGGAAGGGGAGAGGCACCCAGTTGGGTTGCCAGCTCTGGCTTGGGAAATACTTGGAGATTTTGGGGTGGAGCCTGGTGAAGGTAGGGTTTGGGGAGGGGAGGGACCTCAGCAAGATAAAATGCCACAGAGTTCACCCTCCAAAGCAGCAATTTTCTCCAGGGGAACTGATGCCTGTCAGCTGGAGATCAATTGAAATACTAGGAGATCTTCAGGCCCCACCTGGACATTGGCAGCCCTAAGTAGCAAGTGATTGTGCAGGCCTGATGCTCAGGTGCTGGCCACCCACAGTGTTCCCTGTGGTGCTAACAGAGGACCACATGTCCAGATATGGTGGTCGCCATTGCAGCTGGAGATTTGGGAGTTGAGCCTGGGAAGAGTGGGGTTAAGGGAGGGATTTCAGTGGGATATAATGGGATAGATTCCACCCTCCAAAGCAGCCACTTTCTCCAGGGGAACTGACATTTGCAGTTTGGAGATCAGCTGTAATTCTGGAAGATCTCCAGGCCCCACCTGAAGGTTGGTGAGTCTAAAATACAACACTGAACATACAAGAGTCCCCACATGTGTGGAAGTGAAACGACCAATCCTTTGAGTTTGCTAATACCAAGAGTCAAGGATTTGACCCAAGACCTTTAAAGCATGTGAGCACCAAATCAGTATGTTATGGTTTTCATTTTTACTTCAGTGAAATGACCTGTGCATTTTAAAAAATGCTCTTTTTGCAATTATGACTTTTCCACACAGTATATTGCATAGTTAAGGAACTTATAAATGTACCCATAAAAGCCTAAGAATTACACCCATAAAAACAAAAGTATGTAGAACTCAGAAAAGGACAGTATTCAACTGCATTTACATTCTGTTCCTGTGTTGCTATCACACTGCAGAGATATTAGTCACCCATGGATGTGTGTGTTGTGTGTGTCTGTATACTTTTTGACCCTTTTACCAGCTTGTAATTTTAACTTGATGCTGTTTCTTTTTCCACTCCACCAACATTCCATATATTCAAGATGATTTGGTTGACCTTTACCAGCCAGATAACAGACGTGGCACATACAGATTTCTAGGAAATATACTACAACACAAATTCTTCACATATTTTCCTAAAGAAAAGAACTAGATTCAAATCATGATATTAAAAATGTCACTTCTGATTACTATGAATGAAGGAATACACTATGAATATAGGACGTTGGCATTGGGCAAACGCCATTATGAGTTCAGCGTTCCTCTATGCAAATTAAGGTCTGCTTCTGAAGTAATTCTCAGAAACTTAGCATTGATTTCCAAAATGACCCTTCAGGATGTATATGACATTGATATGGACTATGCCTACTGCTCTGAAGGATCATAATCCTAACAGAAAGAACAGAGAGGAATTTCAGAAAATTACAAAGTTGGTGAAATAGGCTGTTGTCATAGGTACTTCCAGACATCAGTTAAATAATATCAGTGCTTAATGAGTAGTTAATGAGTGCTGAAATTGCTGGCTCGGTGATCAACCTAAAATGAGTATAGCAAAATTAAGCTTAATTGCTGTTTCTATTATTGTTTTAAATTATTGTTTTAATTATTTAACTACTGTTCCTGAGACACATCATCATTGCTTTATTACAGTTCGTAACCAGCACAAAGCAGTCCAGATATATCAAAAACTGGATATCAAAATATAACTATAATCAGGGGTCATTTCGTAGAAAAAGAGGTGCAGGAGTTCATTAGCATAACTCATTAGCATAACTTATTTACATATGCTGAACCACTTGACATCACCGGAAGTATGTCAGAAGACGAAAGAAAGAAAGAAAGAAAGAAAGAAAGAAAGAAAGAAAGAAAGAAAGAAAGAAAGAAAGAAAGAAAGAAAGAGATGGCAGAGAGGGGACAGTTACTAATTGAAGCCTCAGAAATACCACTATTCTGGGAGGATAGCTTCAGTGGTGGCTGAAGCCTTCAGAAGGCTGGTTGGAGGAACAAGGACCTTTCCAGGGGACGGGGTCATTTTGCTGCAGCCATGACACAAGCAGGCATTCCCCCGCCGGGGGGGGGGGGGCTGGCACCAACTCCCAGAGCTGAGCTCCCCTGAGCTCCTGCTCGAAATGAACCCTGAACTTTAGATACTAATGTAGAGACAGAACAAAACAGAAGCATTTACAAGTAATTAGAATGAAATATCATATAATGTATATCTATATCACACCTTTACATATTGTTTATGAATTCTGAAGGCTGCTGCTAAAAATTTTGCACACACCAACGTGATATCTGGGTCAGAATCTGATAGAAGCATATTAGTTATTACAGCATTCAAGAAACCTGAAAATCTTTCCAGTATAGGCTGAATAAATCTAGCTCATATTTGATTGTAATGCCCACAACTAAGCAGAATATGTGTGATCGTATCCACTTCTCCAGTACTGGACAGGCAGACACGCTCAGCCATTGGTGTCTTTCTGTAGTGGCCCACTACCACCTCTGAGGGAAAAATATTACAATGGGCCATAGAAAAGGCCCTTCGATGAGATGGAATATCCAGATTTGACAAGTATGAAGCTGGGGAGACAATATATTTTGTTCGCGGTGAGGCTAAAAAAATTGAAATCCTGGCAATGTCATTCTGCCTCTCTACATCAAATATCCTCTGCTTAACTAGGGCCCTGGCTTGATTTACAGCCATTATCTGCAAGGACTCAGGAGAGAAGCCAAGCATGGATAGCTTCTGATGTATAGCTCTAATCCAGCAGGAACTGTGCCTGTCCTTCAAAATTAAGGAAGTAATATCTGCTGGACAATGATTTAGATTAAGCCAGGTGATGACTGAATTGAGGCTTATCCTAGTTTCTATTCTTATCATTCCTGATTCCAAATGCATGATGGCATTAGAAACACTTTTAGGAAACTGAAATATAGCTCTCAAGAATTTTGATTGTATTTTCTTGAGAGGAGAAAAGCTTGATGATACTGGACCCAGTGTCGTCCCATACAATAGTTGGGGTATAGTTTTAGCAAGAAATAATTTGAGGGCCGCTGGTATTATTACCCCCCTTTTGCATTAAAAAAATCTAATGATACCTTGTGGCAATTTCTTTATTTGGCCAATGACCACTACAAGTCAGGAATAAAAGCTTTACAACAAAATCATTAGAAAATAAAATTGGTCCGATCTATTGGCAACAGTTAGTTAAAATCTGTACATAAAATTTATCTGCAAATTCTACAGGCTACTGAAATTTGTTTAGCACAATTAATGGTAACCTGTTGATTAAGAGTTTCTTTAAAATATAAATGTCAGAGCACCCTGGAAAATTAATAAGTAGAGGGGAAATTATTTTAGAATGAGCTTCCTGATAGAAGCAACAGTGGAATAATACATGCTCGACTGACTCCACCTCTTCACTGCCACATGAAGAAATCCTCTCATTCATGGGAGTCTTTTTATATCTCTCCTCTAACACTGCAGAGGGAAGGGCTCACCATCTTGCCAGGGTAAAAGTTCTCCATTGACTAGGAACCTCCAGGACAGAAGGATAGGGCACAGGGCCACAACATATTTAAGCTTCTCTGGTATCAGGAAGTTTAGAACACTGTTAATGTCTCTTTGTCAAACTAGATCAAGCAGCCTTTGTTTGATCATTGATTTTGCTTGATCAATGCCCATTTGCAGAACAAATTCAGAAGAGAAGCCCATATTCTGCAATTTTAGATGAAGGGCCTTCTCCCAAGAGGATTGAAAATGGTCTTGCAACTAATGCTATTAAATCCCCTTGGTTATGTGATAATTTTAACCAATAGTTAATGGAGGCTAGGGTAACCAATGGAGGCTAGGGTAACCAATAGTTAATGGAGGCTATACCTTAATCATGCCCAATTTGAGACATAAGCTGGCATTGGACACACAGCTTGGCACCTGAAATAAAGTACACCGAAATCTTGATTGATTTTTTTCTAACAAGGCAAAGTGGGAGGAGGGGGGGTCCAAGAGATGTCCCATACATTAATTGGGGCAATGTTTTTGCCTGAAATAGCCAGAGGGCTGCTGGTACATAAATGCCTCCCTTAGAACGTGCAAATTTAAGAATGGCCTGTGCAGATTTTTGACCAGTTGCTGCAGCATATTCATGGTGAGTAATTCTACTCCCTATGGAGTGAATCATCACCCCTAAGTATTTAAAATAAGATACTTGTTCCAGCTTATGGCCATTGATGTTCCAAGACCTCCTTTTCCGACATTTGCCAAATGTAATGATTTTAGTTTTATGATAGTTAATCTCTAATAGGGACTCTTTGCAATAACAACTGAACACCTTAAGCACTCTTTTCAAGTCTACTGTAGTTCTGTATCGGCGAAAAGCAATGCCAGGATTTTCCTATTAGCTAGAGCAGGGGGGTGGGTGTCAACAGAGCTTATGCTGCTGACCAGATTATTAATGTATAGATTGTACAGCAGTGGTGCCAGAACACACCCATTTTACTCCTTTAGCTGTATTTACCAGCATTATTGGGCATATAAGATATCATGATCCAAGGATTTCTTGCAAGCTTTGTAAGCATCTTTAAGGTCTCTTTTAGCTTTGTGACAGTTTTTGTCAAGCCAACTCTTTGACTGGTTCTCTGTTACCTGACTTTGTAACCCGCCCTGAGCCTGTTCGCGGGGAGGGCAGGATAAAGGAAAGGGGAAGTAAAGGGGAAGTAAATCACCAAAGGAAAGGGGAAAGCACAGAGTGGAGTTTGGGGTTTTTTTTTTGCTTATATTGTTTACTGCTATTTAGTGTTGAATAAATGAAAAAAAATTAAAGTTTATATTTAATATAGTTTTGGGGTCTGACCTGGGGGATGGCTCAGAAGACAACTGAATTTTTAATCCCTTATTTCACCTTCAGCACTTATTGAGTCTTAATGTCTTCTCAGTTAAGCAAAGGAAGGGTTGAGGGGCACCATTGTTGGGCTGTGCTTAGGACATCAGTTGGCCTTAATCTGGCCCTGCTGAGTTCTTTGGAGGCTGGGCATGTATTTTTAAAAATAAAATGCCTGCCTAATCTTAACAGACTTTCTGTTCATTCTCCCAGGTGGCTACTGTGCTTTATGTGAACCTGACAGTTGCTTTTGTTGGAATATACAAGGTCTGTAGTGCTCCTACTTGAAGAAAATCAGAAGAACAGCCTATAGGGACAGCTGAAGGGCTGCTAGTTAGCATAGCTAGATTAGGGACTTCCTACAATTGCAAATTATGTCCTTCCTGTTTCCTGATTGGCTCTTTGGAGACCTCCTGCTCCAACTGAGCCCTCCATCTTTATTCCTGTTTCTCACAGAAATTAGTCAGTTAGTTAAGCTGCTCTGCCTCTTCTCTGTTCTATCAGAGTTTATTTCTTCTTTAATAAACCAAGTTATTTTCTTTAAACAGTTGGTGTTCCATTCCTCTGCATGTTTAAACCCTGTCAACAGCTTTTTCTTTCCCAAATAACAGAAGCTTTTTTGATATTTACATAACCCTAGTTAGGTGAATGGGCTCAGTGGTTAAGATGCTGAACTGCAGACGGTTGGTAGCTCAGCAGTTCAAGACCTGAGTGCTGCATGACGCAGTGAGCTCCCATCTCTGGTCCCAGTTCCTGCCAACCTAGCAGTTCAAAAGCAAGAAATTGCAAGTCGATAAATAGGTACCGCTTCGGTGGGAATGTAACAGCATTCCGTGCACCTTGGCATCCACGGTAATGTCTCGGACAGCGCTGGCCCTTCTGCTTGGAAACAGAGATGAGCACTGCAACCCTAGAGTCGTATTTGACTGGCTTTCAAGCAAGAGAAACCTTTACCTTTACCTAGTTAGGTGAAGAAGGTTAGGCTGAGAGAGCAAGACTGCCAGGGTCAGTCAGCTTCATTGCTGAGTCAGGATTTGAACTTAATACCATAACCACTATGCCATGATTCTTTTCACTGGAAACTAAGACTGCAGATCTAAACTGATTTATTTGGGAGCATGCATAGTATTGGACTGCAACATAACTTTAGAGGCAGCCTTGCTGCTGGAATGGCACGGCAAAAGAAAGGGCCCTTTTACAAAGAGAACTGGCAAAATTCCTGAGAGTACCTTTGATCCGGGGCCAGTTGGACTGAGCCTAAAATCTTACATTAGTGTTATACATTTCATAGGATGTTGAAGTGCTTGGTTGTGCTTCACTTTATGTAAAAGAAAAACACTCTGCTCAAGAAGAATGGAAAGGTATTCAGTCTCCTTTTCATCTGCTGTGAAGTCATTCAACTGATCTGACAGGAAAGGCTGAGGATAAGGCAAAACATCCCATTTTAAAACTATCTGCTGACTCTTGCAAGCAGGTATATAAATCAGATGGACCTGGTTTATGTCCTTCCCTGTAACACTGAGCAATGATAAACTTGGGAACTGATGCTGGAGTTTTATCTCCTGCTGAAGTTTATAGAAGGTACCAATAAGCATGCAAAATCTTACAAAAATTATATCTATATATGTAATAGCCAAGGTGCCCCCTGCGTGTGGATATCTAAATCCACACATCGGGGGCACAGAGATTTTTCTGCATACTTGGGGGACTCCCAAGGTGTGCAGAAAAATCTGAAAACTTAAAAAAAAACTATACAGGGGATATTTAAATCCCCCCAAAAGTAAAAGAGTGTTCCCTGTGCATGTGCAGAGAACGCTCTGGGAACTGCAGCGAGCCGGTGCCTGTGGGGGGGGGGGATCGGTGAGCCCAGTGGCTGAGAGCTGCTCAGGCCTTGCCACCGGTGCCTGTGTGTGGGGAGATTGGCAGGCCCGGGCTTCGCCGTTGGTGCCCATGGAGGAGGAGAAGGATTGGCGGGCCTGGGCCTCGCTGTTGGTGCCGGGGATGAAGGCTTACTTGCGGGTGCTTCCTCCTCCTTGACGTGGAGCTCCTTCTTTTCCCCGCCCCCGCAAGAATTGCGGGTCTTCCTGCTTGTGTGTGTGTGTGTGTGTGTGTATATATATATCACATTAGATATATGCTCTCATTAGATATCCTCCATTACACAGTAGTCAAAATATTAACAAACAATTTGACCATGGAAATATTTTTTTATTGATGAACAATAAAATGTCCTCTTTAGGGAATTCAAGGGGGGGGGGGGTTCATTGTCAATTACACATTCCCCCCCCCTTTTTTTTGCCATGCTTAATTTGGTGACAAATTTGTTATTCTCCTTCATATATTAACTACTGCACTGGTTACTTGTACTTCCTTGAAGACTGCTGGCAGAAGGTCATCTTTAATTGGGCATATTATATTGTCTGAAAGAGATCTGCTACCAGCAGTCCTGTTTAAAAATGCAGTATTATGGGTCGATTCCAATATTCTTTCCCCCCATTCATCATTTTGCAGTCCAAACCCAGGGGGATATATGTGGAATTGGGGTCCTAGAAGATGGGTCTGATAGTCGATGAACTCCAAGATCACCCATGCATGATGGCATTAGAGATAATTGTGCAGCAGACTCTTTCAGGCCATCAGTTTCTGACTGAAGTAAGTAATAGCTGCAGAAGTTAATACACTCAGTTGCTTCCAAATAAGATTTATGTAGCATGGTCTGAAGGGTATTTATTTATTTAATTCGATTTTAGCCAACCCCTTCCCCAAAATGGGAACTGAGGCAGCTAACAACATAGCATTACAATAACACAGTAAAACCACAATTTCAATAAAATCCAATAAAATAGGGTAGCCTACAATGGGATGGATTTTAAGACTATAACGCTTCTTCCTGCTCAATCCACAGAGTGATCAGAGGGGCCATCACTTCATATCACCCCTCCTCTATACAAACCCCACTCTATAGGGACAGCCCAAAACAACTGTATAGGAGAACATAAGAACAGAAGAGAAGCCAATGTTGGATCAGGCCAATGGCCCATCCAGTCCAACCCTCTGTCACACAGTGGCCAAAAATACCAGGTGCCATCAGAAAGTCCACCAGTGGGGCCAGGACACTAGAAGCCCTCCCACTCCCCCCCCCCCCCCGCACCAAGAATACAGGGCATCACTTGCCCCAGACCGAGAGTTCCTATCTATACCTGGTGGTTAATAGCCACTGATGGACCTTTGCTCCACATATTTATCCTGTATGACAAGGGAGAAGCAAAGATAGGAATCTGCTCTCACTATTGAAAACTAAAAAGGGAAGTAGCTGAGAAACAGGTAAAGGTACAGGACAAAACAAGGTAGCTATTTAGTTCAGTATTTAGAATCACATTTAATCAGTCTGCATTATGCCAGGTTTTCCAGATAAGCACAAATTTGCCCCTATTGCACGAAACGTAGCCAACAGCCATTCATAATGTGAAACAGGAGTGAAATAAAAAGCTGGTTCAGGCTGGACTGATCCTTAGCCAATGTCATGTCACCAGGAGCAGCTGCTTGTGGAAATAATAGATTTCACATGCTGATATTATTTTATTACACTGTACCTACAAGAGATGGCATGGCGATAGCGTCCAGACTGTTCAATAGACGGTCTTGTGTAAGCAGGCAGGATGCAGAACTGCAGCCCAAGATCGTGTTTGCAACTGATACTCCAGTATCAGTGATGTTTAGTTAAATTCTATGTAATAGAAGTGTTTTGCATTGTAATACACTTCTTCAACAAAAAGGAGACTTGGAAGTCTTTGGAAACTGAAGCGCTGGCATTGGTCCAGCACTTGGCTTGTCACCATAGCAGTCTTCTCAGTTGTCACTTTGTCCCCGCTGCACATAGCAAAGTGTAGAATAAATGACATGGTTAGATCAAGGCAGAGGAAGCTGATGCAGAAGAAATTATGTTCTGGTTACTGGCAAAGCATGCTAGCTTGTTATCTTTCCTTTTCTCACAAAGTTGGATGAGACTATGAAATTATATTAGTAGTCTGGTCAGATTTCATTTGGATTCATCAGACCAGAGCCTCAACAAGACACTGAGGGGAGCGTTGGAACTTCATGTGACTCTGGATTGAACTGCTGAATGCTAATGAAGTCAAATTGTAAACGACGTTTGTTCTTGGGGAGCCAAATTCATCAGTGGTGATTTCATGAAACTCTTACTCATTTTATGCATTGTGATAGCAAGTGAATAATCCATCCTTATCCACTGGGCTCTCATTTAATCCTTGTTCAGAATGCCAACTCTGCCCTCTGCATGCTTTCAGATGCCCTTGGCAGATTACCCAAGGGGCTTGAGTCACAACCCAACGTATTTGCCGGGCAGCTGTGGTCTGTTTGCTATTTATTTCTTTATTTCAACCATTTGTATCCTGCCTTCCCACCCCCACCAAAAGAGGCCCAAAATGGCTTGTAATACATAATACTGGCATGAGAAAGAAATGAGCATTGTAGTGTACAACTGTACACTACAATGCTCAGGCAACTTACCGAATAGAGACCACCAAAAACAGTGGCTAGACTGACAACAGAAAGGTGTGGTATTCATGGAAAGAAGAAAGTATCAGATTGTGTAGAAAAGCCCCCGGCTATGAATTTTAATGAAATTCAGGCTCTGCCCTTTTCCAGGTTTTCCTGTTGGAGGGAGGACATTAAGTCTCAGTCATGAAAAAACAGCAGGTCCTGCCAAATATAAGAAGAACCCTACTGGATCAGATTAGAGTTTCATCTAATTAAGCCGCCTGGCTCCCAAACTGACCAGATAGACCGCCCCCCCCCAAAGTCCACAAACAGAGCATAAAACATGAACCTTCATACAGACAGTCAGCTGGTGGACTGGGACATAATTCTTGGTCTTAATAGGCAAAATATGTCAGACTCTTGGACAAACGTGCTCCCAACAACAGTCTCTTTTCAGTGATATGCTTATTGAGGCATTAGGATGTTCCAAGCTGAGACCTTCTGTGTCAGAACTAACTGCTTTGGCACCAGTTCTGAAATTATACATGGTTCAAGCAAGCCCCCCCCTCCAGTAACCCATCCAATCAAGCCAACCATCCAGCCTGCCTAAATCTAACTGCCTTGCAATCCCTCTGTTAGCCAAATTGCTTTAATTTACGCTTAGCAATTGGCAAAATACCGGGTTACAGCCAACTATACCAGGGTCCAACCCCTCCCAGGAGTTTTCCAGGAAAAAGGCACGTGAGGCAGATGGCAAATTAAATGCTGTTTACTAAATGATGTTGTTCAAGCATACACAAAACAGAATCTCACACACACACACACACAGACCTAAGGAAATTTAGATAGAAAATAGCACTGTTGCAATTTGCAGGAAACGTTGGGTTGGTTATACTGTACCTGTCCTGAAGAGGAGTTGTCTGCTCAAAATGGAGAGTTGGATGGGGAGGAAAACAGAAAAATGGGGAATGTGTCTTGAACCGGCAAGGCCACGTGGTCTCTCTGTTCCGGAATCCAGAGATTTGAAGATGGAGGCAAGGGTATTTGGATAGAAAGCTGGACATAAGGGTTGGTAAAGCAGATAGGGGACAATGGCTCAAGAGACCGATTGCTTCTGTGCAGGGTCTTTTATTAGGTGGTCTTTGGGGGCGGTCAGCGCTAACCACATCCCTTTGACACACCTCTCAGGTAGTCCGTCCCTTCAAACCCTATCATAGGTTAAAGGTAAACAAAAGGAGGAGAGGCCAGGGAGTGGACAATATTGTGAAACTGAAACTAAACAGGAACTTGACACCTGGGCAAAGTCCGATGACTCACTGGATTGCCTCTATTGTCTGTTGATGGCTCTAGCCTGCTGGCTGATGGCCCGACCATTAATTGCCAGGTAACCACGTTAGCATAATCCGTGCAGGTATGTTGGAGGGGGCAGGGGTTGACCAGCGTGGAGCGACAGAAAGAAACCTCATGGCAGAAGGAGTCTTTGTCTCTGTCTTGATGAACTATAGAGGTTGCCAGCCCCCAGGACTGGACTGGAGCTTCTCCCAGCAATGGAGAATACCTGTAGTCCTTACAGCATAGCAACATAAGTTCAAGCTTATGAATATCACTATCCATAAGAGCACTAGAAGTGCCTTGCTGGCCAACACCTTATTCCCCCACCTGCAAATCTACTGTTAGTTTATCTATGACAGCCAAGCCAGCAAAGACGAGCATCTATCGTCATTCACATTCTTCCCAGTTGGGAGGCTCCTTATGGAAACTGTTGCTGAGTTGAGTGAGTGAAGCGATTTCACATACACACAGTCTCTCCCCCAAAGCACACGTAAACAGCCAGAATAACAAGGAGCCAAAGAAACAAAAAATCATGGCAAACTAAGTCCTGAGTTTGACAAAATCCATGTAAGGTTATTCTGGGGTAGAGTTGCCAAGTCTGGGTGGGAAAATACCTGGAGACTTTGGGGGTGGAGCCAGGAGAGGGTGGGGTTTGGGGAGGGGAGGGGAGGGGCCTCCGCATGGTAGAATGCAATAGAGTCCACTCTCCAAAGCAGCCATTTTCTCCAGGGGAGCTGATCTCTGTCTGTCACTTGTAAAAGCAGGAGATCCACACGCCCCACCTGGAGGCTGGCAGCCCTATTCTGGGGAGAAAATGCTTGCACTGCCCTTTCCTCCAGGATCAAGGTGCATTGGATGTCCTTGAGGTAGCATCTAAAGCAGTGCATCTAAAGCAGATCTACATTTCTTCTTAATTACTGTTTTCACAACAACAGATTAACAGTGAGAAAAACACCCTTTCTAAGTAATATAAGTAATTGTTTATAGTAGAATGTAACTGTTTAGGACTGCACTGCTAAGCTCCTGGATCAGATTCTCACTGGAGCACTGTCATGTCTTCCTGTACATATACAGGTGTGCAAACATGGCAGAAGCATTTGACACTTCTTTAATTTATCAGACAAAAGCCTGGATTGATCATAAGAGTGGCACAGTGCGTGGAGCCAAAAGCTGCACTATGCCACGTGATGGCAACAGTCTTTGAGAGTCCTCGCCTGACCTCACAAATGTTGTCATATGATGACTTGGCATGAGCGACTCTGGTTATTGTGCCATCCAGTTTGTACAAAAACATGAATCTTGAAATGCTTCTCCTTCATGTTTCACACTCTCTTTCAAATGTTATGGTCCTGGTTCTTCTGCCCTGAGGGATTCAGTCCCTAACAATTTCAAACATATTTCCATGTGTCTCTTTAGTTGTGCAACAAAGATCACAGTCTGCTTTATTTAAAGTACAAAATGCTTCTATATCTAGGAATGTCAACAGATTTTTTTAAAAAAAGACAACAATAACAACAAAAAACACAGGCTCCTTTGTTTTGCTCAGTTTTGCTTTTGTGCAGGATGGGACACAGCAGCCCAGTCCGCTTACTAAGAAATAAAACCAACTGAGGTTCTTGGGACATGGATCTTAAGAAGGGTGCTTCAGTACAGCTGGGGACTGGTTAGCCATTTGATTCTGATTATTTAGTTAAATAATTGACCTCATATAAACAAATAAATATCACTAAAACCTCAGCAGTATTGAAAAACAGTAAGGAAAGCAATTGTTAATCTTTCCTTTTAAAGAAATTTTGTGTTGCCAGATTTTATATTGTCTACAGTATTCTCTGTTGTATTTTATATTGTTGTAAGCCACCCTGAGCCTGCTTTGCTGGAAGGGTGGGGTAAAAGTTAAAGAAAGAAAGAAAGAAAGGAAGGAAGGAAGGAAGGAAGGAAGGAAGGAAGGAAGGAAGTTATGTGCCTGAATATTCTAAAATATCCCCCTTTGCACCAAATTTTGGTAGATTCCACCAAGGAATACCAGGGTCATGTAGAAGCAGGCAATGGAACACCACCTTTGGAAGTCTCATGCCTTACCTGAAGCCTTTTTGCATTTAATTGTATATCTGCATCACCTATACCAGTTAATCATGAAGTTAATATACTCTGCATCAAATGTTACTTTGTGAATCTATTGATCAGTTACTTCGTTTGTTATATTTGGTCTCTGCAGATACCTTTTCAAAAGCCAAGAGCCCAGATATGGTGCAATCAGGGCTTTTTTTTTGTAGAGAAAGGCCAGCAGGAACTCATTAGCATAACAGGTCACACCCAACAGCAGAAACTCATTAGCAGATTAGGCCACATCCCTGGTGGCACTGCTCCCTCCCAGGATCAGCTTCCTCAGGTGCCCTGTGGCTTGTGGGGTGCCTGGGAAACCCAACAGAGGGGAGGCAGTTTAAACTGCTTTTCCTTCCTGGCTTGGCTTGGCTTCCCCAGGCGCCCCGTGACTTGTGAGGCACCTGGGGAACCTGGGGGGGAGGCTGTAGGCGTGGCCAACTCAGAAGCCAGCTGGAACTCCGTTCCTGTGCATTCCTGCCCCAAAATAGCCCTGGGTGCAATAATGGACAGAAAGTGGAAATACCATGCAGAGAAATGCTTACCAGCCCAATCCTGCTTAATGAGAATCCTAACCAGCCCAGAAAAAAATTAACCAAACTGCAAAGCACTAGATTAACTGCCAGACTGAATGGTTTCCAACCATCTACAAATGTCAGGAATTATTCTGGAGCAATAATGATATTAAAGAACAGATGTGGTTCCGGTCAGATTTTGACGGTGTTCTGAACGTATATTCCTAAAGGACAGCATAAAGTACAGCACTGAAGGAGGCTCTGCTGTTTCTAAGAGATCTTATAATCCATTTTCATGGCTGCGAACATCAGAGGCCTGGAGATGAGAGGCAGCACCACTGCCTTGGTGCCTCATCTGGGAGAGTTACTGGGAGTTCAACAACAGCAACGACAAATATGTCCTACAGAATCATAGAATAGAATAATAGAATCAAAGAGTGCGAAGAGGCCATGCAGGGTCAGCCTAGAGCATCCCTGACAAGTATTTGTCCAGCCGCTGCTTAAAGACTGCCTGTCTGTAAGAGTCACACGCAGCATCTCTTTTCCATCTATATGCTGAGGGGCGTTCTACTCTTATCGAGTCTTAAGTCAAGTATGGCAAAGAAAACAGGCCCTATTTTTTTTTATAAAATTTCCTGTTCATTAAAATATTTATCACATGCTCAACAAAGAAATCATGCTTCTAGAATTAGTTTAAACTGGAATCAGTTAAACAGAAACATTCAAGAAGACCTAACAAAAACACAGATGTCCTTCAAAAATAAAACAACCTCCCCCAACAGATGTAAAGTTAAAAATGTGCAGTTAAAATATCAACAAGGGAATACAGTAACAGCTGTGAAGCACGTGATACCTAGGCTTTCCAGTTTAGGTAATAAATAAAATTAGAGACAAAAAGTGCGGAAATGCATGCTGTAAGTTGCTACGGCTACACAGTAGGACGTTAAAACACCTGGTTGCTGCACAACACTACAATAAAAACAAGAGGGAATGAGAGTGTCTCATACAGTGTCCAACTTCAGCCTGGACGTGGCTAAAAAAAATAACCAGATTCTATTCAATCTCAGTAAACCTGTTATCTCAATTACGCTGCCTTTGGAAGGACCCACTAAAACAGGGAGGGAAAACTGGGCAGCTGTATCAGTCCTCATAACAGAAACAACCCACATATAGTATGTTTCCTTGATCTTAAAGGACAATGAATTATTCAGGCCAAAGGAGGAAAAAAGACCAAAACTTCATTCTTTTGCAACAGGATTCGTATTTCAACAGGCATCAGTTACAGTCAAAGAGATTTATAGTGCAACCCTAAACAGAATTACACCCTCCTAACCCACTGACTTCAGTAGATTTAGAAGGGTGTAACCCACGTCTTTTTTTAGAGACAATACTCACCAGTATGGAATGCTGGCACCTTTTTGGGGGGGGGGGGGGGCTTTCCCAGATCCTGTGGGGGAAATTGGTGGAAATGGGTGCAACCTTATGGATGAATACTGGCCCCCTTTTAAAAACAAAAGAAGCACCAGCTGTAACTCTGCTTAGCATAGCACCGTTAGAAGCAACTATGGCTGGAGACAATTGCCTTTAAAGAGCTGTGAGAAGTACACATGTGTATTTCTTTTTCCCTCTGTTCCAACAAATTCAACAGGCTTTTGAAAATTACAAAACCTTGCAAAGCCTAAGTAGCAGAGATGAAAGTGCAATGGATGTAAACCGCACAAGCAACCTTCTGAAAATGCAATCTGCTGCCTCAAGCCCATGTTCCACCAACAATTCATGATCTATTTCACATGGAAGCCATTAAAATCCCAACATTCACCAATTCATATCAGACAAAAGAAGGATGTGCGAGGTTACACATCACAGTAAAAGCTCAAATTCCATTTGTCTGCATTACATTTGAACTTATTGCTAAGTTGCTGGCTCCTAAGATTTGATTTCATGCTGAGACAGCACATATTGAAGATCATGAACAAGAGATGTAGACAAAAGGTCCAGCTTCCTGTTTCTATTATCCAATATCATTTCCCCTCCCAGAAAGCCTCCCCTACTGTTGTCCTCCCTGCCCTCATTATTCATACCGGATATTGGTAAATTGTCTAATAGCCATATAAGCTAGCAACCTTCATTAGTACAACTTCTTTTTGTAATGATAAATATCATAAGGCGGTGGTCACACATGCCATTTGGTGTGGAAGGGAGCAGGCCTGTTTCCCCCTGGTGGAAAATGACAAGGCTTTGCAAGATCACACATCCTTTGTAGCTGCAGGCTCAGCCTGTCACTGCCTGATCAAATGGCATGTTCGAGTGAGTGGGTTTTTTTTTTTTTGCCTTTTGTTTCCCATGTACATAAACTAGGGCACATCTTCGCACTGAGGGTTCCCCATGGGAGTATGTGGTTATGCCCATACTGCTAAGTGAGGGGGAAAAATGGCACTGAGTCAGGATGGAATGAGCAGACCATCCCGACAGCACAAGAGCATTCTCAAGTGAACAGACAGGGGGAAGTCCATCCATAGCCCATTGGCAAGCATTAGGACCAGACTTTCCCTGGTGTCTTTTAACTCTGCTTCTGTGGCAGAGCAGCACGGGGTGCCGACAACTGCGGGACCTTTGCCAGATGTTGCAGTTTGATTGTGCCCTTTAGATCTGTCAGGCATTCACAGCTGAGTCAGATCTAAAGGCATGTCTGACCATGGCTTTAGATAATTATTCAGTATCAAGAAAGTTATGCTGAAGAACAGTGAGTTATCCACATGAACATATGAAGCTGCCTTATACTGAATCAGAGCACTGGTCCATCAGGGCCAGTATTGCCTACTTAGACTGGCATCTGCTCTCCAGGGTCTCATGCAGAGGTCTTGCACATCATTTACTACCTGATGCTTTTAAAACTGAAGATGGCTGGGATTGAACCTGGGACCCAAACAGATGCTCTGCCACTGAGTTACAACCTTCCCCTATGGGAGGCTTTCCAAGGCTACACAGTGAACTGCTCCATGGCCGAGTAGAGATTTGTACCTTGGTGTCCCACATTCAAAACACACTGTCACATTATTCCCATTCAAGAGAAGGAAATATGAACTATCCTCTCTTGTTCCTCTTCTAAATTCATGCAGAATGCCCTCATGCTCTACTTAGGAAGGGCATAGTTCTTACCATCAACATGCAACACACAAATTGTTTTCTACACATGTAATGTGTATGACCAGATGCTCTCATACAGAAAGAAGGGGCAAGCTGGATTCACAGTCCTTTCCATTCTGATTTCAGAGATTGCTATGGGATGGAGATAACCTTAAACTTTTTCTTGTGGACAATCCTAGTTTTAAAATTAATAAAGGGAACAAAATCCTTGGTAGTCCTCCTTGATCTGTTGGCCACTTTTGACATGCTTGACTACTCAGGTACTGTTGTCACATCTTGAATCTACTGGAATAGAGATGGGGGCTCTTAAGCACATCACGTGGCACTCCAACAACAGAACTGGGTAATCTGCCACTATTTATACTGGCAGATAGTGTGGGGTAGTCTGTGTACATGCTTCAGTCTAGCACAAGGTACCACCAAGACGGACACTTTTTTATGTTGGACAGTACAAGAAGTTCTCTTGGGAAAGAAACTCAGTTGGAAGGGGAAGCAAGATGGGCAAAGCATACATTTACTGAATCCCCAATATCCCCCCCCCCCAAGAATTGCAATGTGCTAAAAATATAAACCCAAGTTTGCATGCTAATTGAATTCCCCATCTACTACTTCTAACAAAAGGACCCATTCCTTTAAAAACCACCCACTTCCACAAGCCCTCTCGCTTCTCTCCAGAGACATTTAAATCCTGTGCAATTTTATGTTTTTGGGACTTTCCCCACACTCTGGGACAAAAAGCTGAGAGTGAGTGTTGACCTCATCTGGATCAGGAGGTGGTGTATTCACAGATATTCCAAGGCTCTCTGCTCCTCCTGATTTCTCAGATAGTTGTGTCAATAAATAAATTCTCTTCTGTGTTTTCTTCACAGCTGTAAAACAACCAGCAGAGTCCTTTGAGAGCTAATTACTGGATCTTTAGAGTTTTTCATCAAGGACCATGGATTAGCTTTCTGCTTCACAAATTCCACTGCTATGTCATTTACTTGGGAGGTTCTAATCAGAGGAGGCCCAGCGACTGAAGAGCAATTTGTTCAAGAGAAATTTTAACTTCTCCCCCCCCCCCATCCTTACAAAATTATCCCAGCCTTCCTAGTAGTAATTTCCCATGGACTGAAAGCCCTTTTGCTATTTATAAAGAGCACAGTGAATACACACAACAATCCCGGTAGGAGGCAGATAATTTGAACCAAATATCAGGATTTGTTTGTTTAATGTTGGGATGGAAGCAGACAGGGCTGGTTAGCCTAAATGTGGGCAGTCTTGTTGTTTCCTCTTCTCCAATTCAGTGCTCTCCATTCTCCTAATTCCAGACATGTGTTGCCAGTTGGGCAGCCAAGATGATTAGGGGGGTTGGAGCACCTTACCCATGAGAAAAGGCTGAAGAGTCTAGGTGTAAAGGAAAGTGCCATCTTGCCTTCCCTCAAGGGTTAATGTGTTTAATAGTGGGCCTGGTCGTCCTTGCAGGTGTTACTAACTAGTGGGTCTCAGCTTTCCTGGTACCTTATCATCTTCAAGGTCAGAGCAGAAATGGACAGTTAGCTTCTTATGAGAATGTGTCTTCAGTGATGGGAGAAGGGAAGACCAGGAGTAATGATGTAATTTTCCAGAGCTTTCTTCTAAAGATGTGTTGTGATTGGATGTCATCTGCGCCTGATTTGGAGAGCCAAAAACTATAATTGCTATATTACTCTGGAGGCTAGCTAGCTGAGATGTTCATGGACTATGGACCTATTTCTATGTTTTGCAATTGCTAAGACAGTAAACTAGGGCTGTGCAAGAAAAACAAAATCAGTATTTTTTTGGGTTCAGGTATACTGAACCCAGAAAATATCAGTATTTCCCAATATTCCTGAATCCCAATATCAGTATGGTATTGGGATTTGGGACATAATCAGGACTGCTGATTTTTTTCAGCTTATTATACCCTATGGGAACCATTCCCCATAGGCTATAATGGGGGATTGATCTGGGGGTACCTGGGGCTCTGGGGGGGCTGTTTTTTGAGGAATAGTCAGTAAATTTGCAACATAGCTGCTGGTGCCTCTTCTCACCCCCCCCCCCACCAAGTTTCAAGAAGATTGGACCATGGGGTCTAATTCTATGAGCCCCAGAAGGAAGTGCATCCATCCTCCATTGTTTCCAATGGAGGAAACAACATGTAAAGGGATGCTGTCCCCTTAAATGCTTCTCCAAGCCACACTATGAGTCCAAAGCAGCATGTTCACCCAGAAGCCTTCATTGCTTCGAAAAGGCATGGAACTTGCTGCTTGCAAAAGGCATGGAGGGGGAAAATGCTTTAAATGCCCACCCTCCATGCCTTGCAAAAGTCCCAGCTGCAAAGAGCTGTCAGCTGAGTTCCGTACCACCTTGGCTGAGCCTCTGATCATCTCCATTATATCCTATGGGGACCATTCCCCATAGGCTATAATAGAGAATCAATCTGGGGGTATCTGGGCTCTCGGAGGGTGTGTGTTTTGAGATAGAGACATCAAATTTGCAGCATAGCTTCTGGTGCCTCTCCTTAAAAAACAACAACTCAAGTTTCAAAAAGATTTGACCAGGGGGTCCAATTCTATGAGCCCCAGAAGAAGGTGCCCCCATCCTCCAGTTTGGTGTAGTGGTTAAGAGCCAGTTTGGTGTAGTAGTTAAGTGTGTGGACTCTAATCTGGGAGAACTGGGTTTGATTCCCCACTCCTCCACTTGGACCTGCTGGATGACCTTGGGCAAGCCATACCTCTGTACCGGCTGTTCTCTCAAGGACAATCCAATCTCCTCCTCCTCTTCTTCTTCTTCTTCTTCTTGTCTCTTTTCTAAACTGAAAAGACCCAGTGTCAAGGAATCAATAGGCTGACCCTGTAGGTTCCCTTTTGCAATGATGACTACGGGTTTTTTGGACTCTGGTCCATTGGAACTGAAAAATATTGGTATTTCTGGATATTTCCAAATCCCAGTATCAATATAATGTTGGAGATTCAGGTAAATAATGGGAGATCCAAATTTATTTGGCATTTAAAAATTCCTTCTCCCTTCACTCTTAGAGGTATGTTA
Organism: Lepidodactylus listeri; assembly: GCA_029233225.1. Lineage (NCBI taxonomy): Eukaryota > Metazoa > Chordata > Lepidosauria > Squamata > Gekkonidae > Lepidodactylus > Lepidodactylus listeri. The sequence goes on along the minus strand of JARCFY010000009.1, from coordinate 82,700,200 downwards.
CTGTGGCAGTGCAAATTGGGGAGTGAAGGGAAGTCATTTAAAAATGTCTTTCCTTCACTTGTGGAGTTGCATCGTCAATGTGGCACACCTCCATCAGTGGAGGAAAGTTCAACGCCTTCTCCCTTCACTTGCGGAGTTGCGCCACTATGGCGGTATGCCTCCATGAGAGAAGGGAATGCCTTTTCCAAGCCACTCTGCTGCAGTGGCATGACTCAGCAACATTGCTGGCCCAAAAAAGAGACAAATAACATTGGCTTTTATTTGGGCAAGCTATACTGGTAGTTGAATCAGATTGTCTGATCTGCATTCAGCTGAATAAATACCCCCCAAATACTGTTAAGGTATTTTTCGGGTATTTATTCAGTTTGGTTTTACTGGACACATGCCCCTAATGGTGACTGAGGAGAACCTCCATATTCAGAGGCACAAAATCTCTGAATCCCAGAGCCAAGAGACAACATCAGGGGAAGGTCTCGGCTTCTATGGCATTTTGTTAGCCCTCCAGAGGAACTGGTTGGCCACCGTGTGAGAGAGAATGCAGGACTAGATGGGCCATTGGTCTGATCTAGCAGGGCTCTTCTTATGTTCTTAATTACTCTGCAATAGGGGAAATATCCCCTGAGCATACTCAAAGATAGTTATCCTTGCTGGAGATTTCAGGCCTGGTTTACAAGATTCAATTCACTACAAGTGGTGATGTGATCTCTGAAACACCAATCATTGTGTGGTATTAAAGGTTTTTTTTTTTTTAAATGAAACTCTCCCAGTGCAATGTATTTCATCTGCTCCCCTCTCTAGGAGCTCCACAGGTTCCATTTCATATAAGCCATTGCGTGTTTCTTAAAGGATAGTACTTTGAAAGGAGAACCACAGACACACAGATAGCTAGCCTCTACAGTTTCAGAGGGTTCAGAATCAGAATTCTACTCAATCATTCATGTATTTAAAACATTCATTAGCCACCTTTCTACCTTATAGGAACTCAAGATAGCTTACCATGCAAAGAATAAAGCACAATAAAATACATAAAATCCACTAGTTTGAAAGCAATAATTTAAAAGTGCTGGTAGGCAAGAGAACTGAAACTAATCGAACATCATCATTGTCATGTCTCCAGCAGTCTCCTAAAGGGTGAAAGTGAGAGCTCCCTGGGAAGATTCTTCCATAATCGTGGTGCTGGTGCTGAAAAGACCCTTGTCTTGTCTACCCAACAGACAAGCTTCTTTGGTCAATGGAACAGTCAAGAGGGTCTCTCTCTGTGATTTGTGTTCCTGAGCAGGAATGCATGGGAGAAGACAGTCCTTCAGATACCCTGGTCCTATTCCATACAGGGCTTTAAAAGTAAAAAATAGCACCATGAATTGGGCTCAGGAGCAGATTAGAAGCCAGTGTATTTGCTGCAGGATTTGCCTCTGCTTGTCAGGATTAAATTTCAGTTTGCTCACTTTCATCCAGCCCATTACTGACTCCAAGCCCTGGGCAGCCAGTACTGAAAGCTTCCTTCCCCAATAGATGGAAGGATCACATGAAATCATCTTGAAATTTTTGAGGTGGATTCCTGAGGTAGCAAGCTACCAACTCAACATGCCAAAGGCTCGTTCCTAAATAAATATATCACATGAAAATTCAGCTAACCCTGTGATGACTGAATCATCTAGATTAGGTTTAAACTTGAGCACTGAGAACATATCCCATAACTGTAGCCTTGGTAATCAATTTAACTAGATATTATACACTTCCAAGAGATGTTCATTTTGGCATGTGCCTCATTCATAAAACATCACATTATTTGACTCCTAAGGAGGCATTTTTATCCTGATTTTCTTACCCAGACTGTAATTGTCCAGGGGCTGAGGCACTGTATTTCTTTACACTGGGTTGGATTTAACCAGCTATTCTGTTGGTAAAAAGGAAGCTGGGGTACCCTTTGACCACCCAAAAAGGTTATAATAGGGATCATGGGACCCACATGGACAAAAACCATGTAAAACAGGGGCTGTAGTAAGGAGGAAAATTAGATCTGATTCTGTTTAAAACATGGCTGGTTCTACCCCAACATTCCCAAAAGATTTTTAAGGATTCAGGAGGGCCCCCCCCCCAATACTTGGGATACTAAATCTGGAAATAACTATGTGTTCAAAAAGCAAGTGCTAGCTAGGGTTGATTTGCCTGCATCAGTTTGCACGATTTGTTTTCCTCACCAAATATTCCTGAATGGTTTGCTATATCCACACATATAACACCTGCGGGAGTGGAGCAAAGGAATGGCCATTATCCTTATGTCCCTCTTAAACACGTGAAGTGATACAGTTTCAAAAACAACTATTATCCAGCATTGTCAAAAATGATTTAGAAACTACTGTTATACAATGTATATGCATAAAGAATTTAGGGGAAATGGCAACATTAATGCTTTGGTCATAGTATAAAAAGGCAAATTTCAGTGTCGTCATGGATTAATAGGAACCAGTCACAAACACTATATGAGTGAACACATCTGCTGTAGGTTCAAGACAATGCCTCTCTCGTGTTTATTCAGAACAAAGGTTGGGGCCAATTTGTGGCCAGCCAAACACAGCCCACCAGCCATGCATTGTGGCTTACAATAGGCGTGACAGACCAACTTTCTACTGCCTGCCTGGCGTTACAGATGGGCTGCCAAGCACTTGGCAGGGTGGCCCATAATATACAGCTGATAATAGAATAGGGATTTAGCTTGCTGGGAAACATTTTGTGTATGTCTATTACTAGAGTATAAGAGGAGAAAAATGGTGAAATTAAGATAAATTATGTCATGGATTAGCTGTGCTTCTGGGCCCCATTCAAAGTGGTGGTTATAAGGCCCTAACATGATCTGAAACCAGGGTTTCTAGACAGCCACTTGTTGTCATATGATCCTATCTAGCAGTTCAGATCCTCCAACAAGGGTTCATTATGCACATCTTAAGAAATATGTCCTTGGGGGGAAAAATCAATATTTTTAAAAATTCAGATTTTGAAAATGGTTTCCATACAGGTATTTGAGATTATTTAGGTTCCCAATATCATTTTGGGATTCAGATTTGGGGTCTTTTGGGGGGGGGGGATTCTAACATTTTCCAGGTCCATTATTTCCTATGAGGGAATTCTTTCAGGGTAACTTCCATTTTTCAAGCAAATGGCAGCAAAACTGCAGGGATTCTAGTACTGCCTGTCCACTATAGAACCTCTAATTTTCAAGCAAATTGGATCAAAGTGTTCAATTCTATGAGACGCTGAACAAGCCTTCCTACTTGTCTCCACTGTTTCCTATGGGGGAATAAGATTCCACTTTTTCAGGGCAAAGAAGCCAATAGCCAAACAGAAAAGAGCAACCACTGGCCTAAAGCCTTGAAATACAAAAAGAACCAACAAACCCAACAGAGCTAACATCAAACTAGAAAATTCCAGTAGAATCATGAGCCAATATGTTACATGCAACATGACCAATGTCTAACGAGATAATCTATGCCAAACCAACTTTAGCAGGAACACTGTTGCAAGCCCAAAAGAACCAATGTCAAACCACAGAAACCAAGCAGAACCCAGGGCAAATGTGGCAAGCCAAACAGTACTGAACTCAAACCAGAAAATCCAAGCCAAACCAAACTAGCAAGCCTGTACCAGGGCAGCCAGCCTAACCTGGCAGCGCGCGCGCGCACACACACACACACACACACACACACACACACACACACACATACACATTCTAACATCACTTCTCCAAAGAAGATAGATCCAGGTGGTCAGCTGTGTTGGTCTGAAGAAGTAGAACAAATGTAGAGTCCAGTGGCACCTTACCAACAAAGTTTTATTCAAGGTATGAGCTTTCGTGTGCACGCACACTTTTTCAAATATATTGAAAGGAAGATAAGGTTCAAACTTATAGATAGGGGCCGAACAGCAAATAACATGTAACATGATGAAGATGTTTTAAGATATGTGATATATCTTATCTTAAAGCATCTTCATCCTGTTACATGTTAATTTGCTGTTCAGCCCGTCTATAAGTTTAACCTTACCCTCCTTCCACTGTATTTGAAAAAGTGAGCATGCACATGAAAGCTCATACCTGGAATAAAATTTTGTTGGTCTTAAAGGTGCCACTGGACTCTAAATTTGTTTTCCCACTTCTCTAAGGAAGGCTTCAGAAAGCAAGAGGAAGGGGGTTTGGGGCATGGAACTTCTCTTCTCTCTGCAGTCTGAAGCCTATACCATCACTGGCTCTCAGGAAGAGCCTCAGAAACAGCAGCTGCCCTTCACCATGTTGGAAGAGAGGCACTTGGCGCTGTCCTTTTGGCCTCAGCCTCCAGAGGGGGGTGGGGTTACAAGAGAGTCACTTAGATGAGCACACTATGGATTTCCTTTCTGTTTACTCTTCTGTCTCTGTTCCCCTTGATGTGTAGATGGGTAATTCTTAGGGAGCTATTTCCTTTTCCCCCTCTCACGCACTTCCTCTCACTCACACACAAAGAAGGTGCACGTTTCTCTCCACCTTGCTCCATGGAGGCTGGATATGTGTCCAGCATCTAGCAGCATCCAGCTAGTGAGAATAGGTAATCTATTTCTATCTCTCACCTGCACTATCTAGAATGTAGTTTTTTAAAATAAACATTTCTTATTACCTTGCAATTGACAAAAAAACCCTGTGTAGCTCTGTAAGTTTGCTAGCACACTCAGCATCGATACTTCACTGTGTGATTAGCTTTAAGCACTGCTATTTAAGGTAAAGATTCCTGGCGGTACCAAACCAGAGAATCCAGCACATCAGTGGCACTCCTGTTCCTTCCCACCCTAGAAAAGAAGAAACATAGCAGCAAAACAGCATGCCTGAGCTTCCTTGGATTTGTTTTTGTGAGTTCTGCTTGTTCTAACTGATTTACTAGTCTACGTACCTCTTGTTTTAGTTATATTTGTGGGTTTTTAAAATGAGAGTGGCAAAAACTATATTTTTTGGCACCATATTTATTTATTTTCTCCACAGAATTCTATGAAGAGGTGCTGAGCCCCACCAGCATCCCCACACAGTAACTAGGGTTCAATTGAGGGTTTCCCCCTCAATTTTTTTTAAATTTTGATTTAATTTTTTTTAAATTTTTTTTTAAATTTGAGGGTTTCCCCCTCAATTTTTTTTTTTACACACAGTTTGGAGTGTGGATGTTATATAGTGCCAGTCAAACTGGGTGACTTCCCTGTTGTTTCTTTCTGCTTGTAAGTTTTAAGCTTTGGGAAAAGCACCACTAAATGACAGGATGCAGGTTGCGCATGCTCAGAGAACCATGGAGGGCTGTGAGAAAATCATCATGACTGGGCAGACAGCTCCGGTGCTCCCCCTAATGTCTGATCTCATTGCCTGGGACAGATGCCTCCCTTCTGTTGCCTGGGAAGCCTGTTAAATGGAAGCAAAACAGGCCTGGGAGCATTAAAATGCCAGCCCCAAATACCCTAGGACAGGTGAGACTTCTCTGTGATTATAGAACTCTTACCATCTTTTTACAGTGTTTCAAGAACCAAGATAAAATACATGCTTTCCAGGCTTTTAATTAATTCCACTCCATTTCTTTCCTTTCCCTTATCACTCCATTGCTTTGATGAGGTTGCATCTTGGACCCAAACCATAATGTCTGATGATGATACACAGAAGATAAACAACCAGCAGTTCACTACTGTAATCACAAAAATATATCAGATGGAAAACTGGACCTGACCTGACCTGGCTGCTAGCATTTCTTCCTACTTCCTGCCCAGGAATTAAGATCACAGGGATAGGCCCTCCTGATTCTCCTATCAGTCCAAGAAGCTTATCTAGTGGATACACGAGAGAGGGCCTTTTCCGTAACAACCCCACAGTTATCAAACAGCTTCCCCAGGAGGTGCTCCTGGCCCCCTCACTTTCAATCACTATGAGACAGACAGTTTTGTTTAGGACCATATTTGATTAAGTTACTAGTAGTCATAAACTGTGATTTTAAATTTGTTTTTATGTATTTTATGTATTCTATATTATGTATTTTATCTATATTGTAAGCCACTTTGAACTCCATAAGGAAGAAAGGTAGCTAATAAATGTTTCAAATAAATAAGCACGTAAATAATATTTAAACAATAATAAATAATAAATTTTAATATTTAATAATTTCAACAGATAATGAAGCTCAAGACAATGCATCCACCTGGACTGAATCGAGACCTAGGTTTCCTGTCTCATTACCAATGCTGATTTCTCCATGCCTACTACCTCTGCATATCACACCTAATCCAATCACACCTTCAATTGTCATTTGATTGCTAATGTCATTCGGCATCTGAAATCACTCCACTTTCCAATATATAGGACTCACATTCTAGCTGCATCTGAAGAAGTGAGCAGTGACTCACGAAAGCTCATACCCTACCACAAATTTTGTAAGTCTTTATGGTGCTAGCGGTGCTCTTTTCTACTGCTACAGACAGACTAACATAAAACACCTGTTATTGGTGTTTTATGATATATGTTATTAGAAGCCTTTGGCTGTTGCTATTGTAGTTAGCCCACTCAGGAGTATTGTGAATGAGAGATAACAGAGATATTACATAAATCAAATAAGTAAAATGTCAGGAAGGTGGAAACAGGAAGTTACATTCCCTTAGTTGGCTCACCACAGTTTATTTAATGATGAATTATGAAAAATGATAAATATAATAATTTGGGATCCACAGTGTATTCCAATACATCTGTCACCTTACTGAGAAATTTTCCAGGGGACTGCTGCCCTGCGGAGGCACCATTGGACAAGAGCAAATCTAGTCAACCACCTGGCAGCATCACAGGAGCCGCTTGTCTCAGATCCAGGCCACTGTAATGATAATGGGGAAGCCTATATCCATTGTCATTGTAGTAATAGCTTCTCCTTGCTGTTCCAACCTGCCTCCCAAAATCATAGAATCATAGAATTGGAAGGGATCTTCAGGGTCATCTAGTCCAGCCCCCAGGATAATGCAGGAAATGCCTCTGAACACAGTAAGACATTAAGTACCTTCTTGCTGCCCCTAACCCCCCTAAACATCAGATGCCATAGGACATAGGGGGAAATAGCATGGAGAACCTCCTCCTTTTCTGAGCCTAAAAGCAAGAAAGGGACTCCATCTTACAGGAGGCCTAGAGTCTGTCAGCCCCTACAGAGAAATTGAAGTAATGCCATCTCAGCATAAGGCAGTTAGGTATCCGGTAAGAATCCATGTAATCTAGCCTGAGGGCTTGCTTCCTGTCTGTATGAAATCATTCATGATCCTGTCAACACAAGGATTGTTAGTGCTTGTGAGATATTGACAGACATTCCTGGTAAGATAAATGAATTTCCAATACCAGCTCATTAGACAGAGCAATCTAGCCTTCTTCCTGATGTAATAATCCATCTGTGCCCATTTCCTGACAAAATTAATACTGGTCCAGAATGTCTTCTGATGAAGTAACACTTTAAGCACTAAACACCATTGCAAGACCCCCCAAGTAGGCGGGATAAATAGTTTCCTAGTCAGTCTTTAGATTAGGTTCTTCCTCCAGACATCTCCTCCTCCACTGAGACCACACACTTCATGATAGGCACACTATGCCTTAATCTCTCTCCCTTTCATCCTTCCACATTCTGCACTTCTCCCAGATACCAGCCATTCCTATATCCCTCGGACCAATTACTATCAAAAGGCTCCTGGTACTGCTTTCCATCTTCCCTAGCATCCTGCCCAGCTTCTGAACAGCTTCTTCCCCTCCAACTATCTGAACCTTTCCTACTATTTCCTCCCAGTTTTCTCTGGAGCCCAGCTCTGGTTCCCAAGAGGCCTCTTTCTCTCCAGACACCCAAACCTGGGACATACCCATGTGGGATTATCTCCATACATGGGGTAGCAGTTTGCAGTTCCATAAACACATCTTGTTTGGCATATGATGCACACAATGGATAGTTGACTGTGGACTCACGGCACTTCTGTACTATTCAGAGGCCCTAATTACATGAGCAGAGCCTATCTTTACCAATCTCCTCTTATCCAAATTCTGAGTGAATACCAGTTGTAAGGGAAGGAGTTATACAATGGCCCCTGCTTACATTAGTGAGCGTTTAACTGTTATCACAGAGGTTGGGATGAACTTGCAGAAACTGGTTCCCATACCACTACTGTAACATCAAAGGAGCAATTGACACGGCAGACACCTCTTGAAGTGATGTAGCCACCACCACCTCCATAGCTGCTCCCAGGTCACACCAGCCACAAACTTCCACCTACATAGTTTTGCTTTTGAGCACCCCCCCAAAAAAAACAAAAAAAAACAAGCAAGGTATAAAAGCTGCAAAATTTAGCAAAGACAATTGGTCCTTAAATGTTGAGTAAAGTAATTTCTCAGAAGGTTATTTTTGGACAGGACACAAGCAAATGCTTTAATGATAAATGAAAAAGATACACATTTCCTCTCTGCTATTACTCATGAGAGCTCTGAATCAAGATCCCAGAAGGCCTTGCTTTAGCAACATGGCAATGACATCAGCAGAGGCTACTTCCTGAGTTTTAGAGTCAGACAGAAAGCTGCTGGTTTCCCCCCACTTTGGAGATCACAAGAGAATGCAAAGGTCTTTAAACAGCTATTATAGTTTTGAAGTAGCAGCCTCTGGAAAGTGTATGCTTGAAAATCTCTTCCCATTTCAGCTGTTCTGTTAACATGGAAACACTGTAAAATCCATACACATGGCAAAGAAATTTCTACCGCATTTGTGGGCTCCTGGCATAAAGCAATTTTTTCAAATGACAAATGCGTTTTTTTTCCCAAGGAAAACTTATTTTTAACTTCCCCAGGAAATGGTTAAGTGATCCAAAACCAGTTGTCCTTTCACCTTCAGAATCCTGGTTTTATTCCAGGCAAACAAACTCTAACATTGTTCTCAGCAGAGAGAATTTTTCCTTGTACTTTAAATGTAAAAGCATCAGTACATTTGGGCTCGCTCCTGCACTACCTGAAGACAAATGGCATTCCCCTAGTCAGAAACTAAGGTAAGGAATATGACATGAGGGACATTTCAGACTAAGCATCAAGTTGAGGATCCTGGCACTTCAAAATGTGAATTCTTCCCTTGACAATTACATTTTAAAAAATTTGGCACTAAGAGTTTTTTTCCTCAAGTTATAAAATGCTTTTTGAAAATATTTTACTTGCAACATAGGAATATTATCCAATGACCAAATTATATATATACATCTTGTTAAATGCTGAAAATATTTAGCTTCAAGACTATTTCACTATTACTGGACATGTATAAAGAAATTACACTGGTAGTCCTTCCATGATTACTTTCTAGAATTTCTAGGACAAGTAACATTGCATCAGCTCCTGCGACTAAGTAACCATGTAAACCTTGCCTCAAACTAAGCTCTGGAATCTATGATGTATGGTTATTGGCCACAAATGGAAAGATACCAATCATATTAGGTCTTTCCAGACATTCTAAGTGTGAAGAAACAATTCATGTGGTGGTGAGTGGAACTGAAGATACAAGCTCTTCCCAGGCCTACACATGTTCACTGGAATGTATGTATAGAACTTGTGATATAGAACCACATATATGATAAACACCTCTGTACAATTGGGAATGATGCTTTTTAGAATTCCACACACATGGAAAGACCCCTAAGCACACACATATGTATGCACATAGGCTTTATCCATACATCCTTGTTAATACACAGAAGTTTGGGAACCTAGCTTGCCAGTGCAGTCCCGCTCCTTTCCAGTTGAGTTCATTCACCCTACCTAGAACACCTAAGAAGGACTCTAGTCAACAAAAAGAGAGAGAAAATTTTAATAGTGTAAGTCACAAAGTACTAATTTTTAACATACATTTTAATTTTGGAGCAGGAAGACTAATGATGGTTGTTCCTATTAAAAATATACATTTATTTTTCCATTACACAGGATGTTTTCCCCCATCAAATCACTTTCCAAAGCAGTAGTCATTTTTGCTTAATTCCTTGGCCACTTCAAGTAATTATTCAGAATTATTCTTAGCTTTATTTGGGACCAAGATATCTTTGCTCCCTTTTAAACATATTGCTATGATGCTAACTGCTGAAGTGTACAACAAAAGAGAGATAACTAAATGGAACTTCATCATGGGGATGAAATGGATCTGACCATTACTAGATAACAATTCTAGTCACGAAAGTGCTAATGATAGTTATTGCCTTCAGAAACAGACAACCAATGTTCAGTCTCCAAAAGGCTACATTGGACCTATTTTGAGCTTGTTTCCAATTGTCTGGGTGGTTGCCACTGACAGAAGTACCAGACAGACTATGAAAAAAGCATAAGCTGATGTGGAGGGGCTATTGAGATGCTCTAGTGGAGAGTTTATACATGGAGATAATTGGTGTGGGTCTACTGAGCAGGGAATCTGTTAAGGATAAAATTTTGTCCTAGGTTACTGTGGAGTTCCAATAACCAGAAGCTAAGGAGTAGGAAGAAAATATAATGGTTTCCAGGCTGTCTTGCTGCACAATCCTATGTATGTCTACTCAGAAGTAAGTGCCACTATGTTCAGTGGGGTTTATTCCCAGGCAAGTGTGCATAGGGTTATAGCTTTCCCTTTGAGACAGCTTTGTACCTGTGTTTGTCATTTTCCCAGATTACCAGATTTATGGTGTCCAGTTCCATATGGGTACTAGGCAGGGGACATACCAGCTCAAAACTGGACTGGACAATATAAAACAGAATGAACCCACCCATCACCACCTGCATTCTATCATTCAGTGGAGAAGTTGTAATATTCAGCATGTTGTTAACACAGCTAAGCAGTAAAGTTTATTAACCAGCTGTATCCTACTTTATATGTATAAATATATTCACGGTAACAAGAAACCCAAGGGAATCCAGATTTGATCAGGGAATCCATCTGAGTGCCCAGACAGCAGATTCAGGACAAAGTCTGAATATGCTACTACCTAGAACAAACCTAATGAACAGCATACTAAACCTATTTCCTTAAGCAATAATCATTGTCAATCCAATGGATTAAATACTAACAGGTGTTATTAACAAAAGAAATTCATCTGTACTAATACAATCTCAAAATGACATAAATAAATAAACAAACAAACAAATAAATACAATGTCACCCTCTTAGGCTGTTTTTACATCTGACTTTCCCGCTGGAATCATTCTAGTTCCAAAAAACCCTGCCCACACCTCTGTGCGGTGTGAAACCGTGCTGCTACTGAAATGTCCACATCTACTAATTGCCCTCCTGTGGTCAAGCTAGTATTCAACCGGCTTTATTCTGCTTTAAACAATTGCTGTTGATTAGTGCACTTAGACCCCCTGGAGTGAAATTTCACACCACTGTGAAATCAGCACAGGAAAAGACAGCAGTCAAACTACTTTAGAGGGGAGGTGTAAAATGACCCTTAGAATGTCAAGTTCCAGGGTACTGAAAGTAGAGAATGCTAACTATTTCTCAAAAACCAAGTGAAGGTCTATTCTCAGGACACTGACAAAAACTGGAAAATGCCAGCCTACATTGACTTTTAAAGGAGCAAATCACCAGCAAAGCAGCATTTTTTCAGCTTTTGACATGGTGCTGTTAGCCCCATTGTGAATAGATTGAAGTGGCATGCCAAGACCAAATACATGCTTTCTTTGGAGTACACTCACACCAATGAATATTAAGATCCAAGAATTTCCATAGAATTGTGTCCAACCCTCCTACAGCCCTCTGTGTGTTTTAAATAAGGTGTTAAACCATTTATTCCCATATATTCTCAACTTTCAAAAATGAATTTTAAAAACTCTAGAAATAAAAAAAAAAACAGCCAATGCAAGCTTAGGATTCCTAGGAACACGTACAAAATCTTACAGGGTCAAAGCCATTCCATATTTATAATGGAATGGGATATAAAAGACTAAACCTATGCTTTCATCATAACAGAAATTTCAAAAATGTAACGGTACTCTCTCCTTTCTCTTCACGTGCTAGCACATTTTATCATCGCTAGTACTTTTCAGCCGGCACATCTAGCTCTCTTGAAAGGCAACTTTTCTTTAATGTCCATCCCATATGCTTCATCGTACTGCTAGGATACTGCTGGGATACTGTGTAACTCATTCTAATAAAGTGGGTGAGAGAACTGTTGGCAGTATGGTGGGAAAGAAGGGCAGGGCTTCACAGATGTGGGTAAGGGCAGGGATGGAGAAATTCCAATTAACTAAGAAAAGTGAACTTTTAGCAAAAGGGGGGGAAAGGAGAATTTAATACAGGAAAGGTGTTAACTCTAAGGGTTGGGCAGAACTAATGAGATTCAGGAAGTGGGAGGAGGTGTAGTAATGTACCTCACACCTCAAATATGAAAGAACGAAGCAGCATGAACAAGATGGCATGCTAACACCCCTCTAGCCTCCATCCAGATAATAGAAATTAAACTGGTCCACTTGGGGATCCTGGATCTCTGGCTATAGTGCCAGCACAAGCAGGCTTAAATGATTCACAGAGAGGATTATTTATTGTGGATTTCATTACATGCTTAACACACCCCACCCCATACACAGAACAACAATTCAAGCCCTGAATTGACTGCTGCATGGAAATATACAAATTGCCCTGCAGGAACAGAATGCAATCTGCCTAGTCCAGTGTCTTGTTTATGTTTACAGTAGTCAGTCACATGTCTCTGGAATCTCAGGAGAAAGCATGAGAGTGGTGACTATCCCATGTTGCATCCCCAGCATCTGGTATTCAGAGGTATATTGCCATTGCACATAGAAGTTCCATATAGCTATCATAGCTGACAGGAGGGAATCCCATGAGAAAAGATAGGAGAGCAGGCTGGTTGAACGGAGGGAAGATATGGTTGGTAGGATATGTAGGACTGGTAGCATCCCAGTTCTCTGGGAGCTCCGGTAGCCTCTGGATTATGCTCCAAATACATAATATCCTTAGGAGACCCTTATTAATCTTTCAGAAATGATGAGTATACCTGGTGATGGATAAGTACATATCCCTAAACTTACTTTAGTCATTTAGCTAAGGTAGCCACAACCATCACTTGGACTGGATGTGCCAGATCAACAAAAGAGAACATCTTTAAAGTATATTTTCATTTTCTTAAACTGGACATAATTTAGTCTTGAGGAGAGGAAAGGGAAAAGTAGAAAAGTGGGGGAAAGAATATTATAAATGTTAGGGTGCACAAATACTCAAGTAAATAAACCAAGTAAATGAGAATGGTGTACTGTAGCTGATGGAGATAATTGGAGATGATCAGAAGCTATCAGAAATAAGTGAGTGGCAAAAAACAAAAAGAAGTCTGCATAATTAGCATTGCTAAGAATCAAAATTCCTATCTTATAATGGACTAAAACATTGCTTATCACTTGTCTCCTGCCTTCCAGCAAATCCACACCCAGCTATTGGCTACCTTTCTGTGATGTCACAGAACATTCAGAAACATTGCAGTTGCTTAGTGGGAAACTGTCAACAACAGAATGCTGAGAAACAGTGAAGGGTCTATAAGGTTCAGCAGTGAAGGACAGCAAGATTCAGTGGCAGGGTGGCTAAAAAAATGGGAATTAAGCAGGCAATGGCTTGAAAATCACAAAATGGATGACATTAGGAGTGAAAAGTTGAGGGGAAAAGAGGTCGAGATGAAAGGGACACTTTTTCTGACAAAATGGTTGTCATAAGTGTCAAACTAATATATCCCTAAATTAAAAAACTGTTCCTTAATGTGACTACTTTTATAAACATCACAGCAAGAGGGCTTTTTCCTTAGGCATGCATTGACATGATACTATATAGGAAATATTCAGGAATTTCAGAACGTATGCATTCTTAATGGTTCAGTTCATGGGGAATGTACAGAACATCAATTACTCTAGTTCCCTGATGCTAGTCAAGCAGATTCTGGCATGTGGCTGTAAAACCATGTATAAAACTGCATTTATTACCATTTTAGGCAGCGTTTCCTGACTTCATGCATAACAGTTGCAGTATGTTTCTTGGGCTTGCAGTCTAGACAGAATCGGCAGCCTCTCAAATTTATAGCTGCATGCTGTTGCAAAAATATGTCAAACTTAAAATTTGCATAAAGGTTGTACTGTAAGGGCCTGGAATGATCCCATTAAAGACTGTGCTTTGTTCAGCACTTCTTTTAAATATTTTCAGATTGTTTGGAATCCATCATGGTTCTATCCAAACATGGTCTATGTCTGTGAGACAGCATTCCATAGCTTCCAAAGGGACAGAGATAATATTTATGGTCATGTTTTTATAAACTCGAAGTACAAATGACATAGAAATCTAAATAGGACAACACAATATATAAATTTTACTTGAGTAAGACAGTGTAACAAAATTGCATGATTTCTACTGCTTTTGCTGGATACAAATTTGTCTGTTATGGTTTCAGATTCTTCCATATCGGTTACGTCGTGAGAGCTCCATCAGAGTATATCTTGTTCCTGCCCTTCCTATATAGTCACAATCTTCCACAGTGCTGTCATTTTCTTCTGATCAACTATCATCACGTAGCCATAAACTATAACTCATTTTCCAGGTTTTTCAGTGTTCATGCTTGCTTGGCTGCTAAAGATCAGTGTGAACACTCAGCAAGCTAAGGTTTGTCATTCAGCAACATGTGCAGTTCTTTTCACCATGTGTAAGAGACATTCCCATGTGACTGGTAACACACCAAACCTTCACATATTCATATGTATGCTCCATGTTGGCACTAGTCTGAACACATATAAGCAGAGCTACCCAGTCTGATTCTGGTAGGGCTTCCAGGTCCCCCTGGCCACAGGCAGGGGTTGGGGGTAGGATTGCCAGATCCAGGTTGGGAAACCCGTGGAGAGTTAGAGGTGGAACCTGAAGAGGACAGGGACCTCACTGGGGTACAATGCCATTGAGTCCACCCTCCAAAGCATCTATTTTCTCCATGGGAACTTGTTGGATTCTTTTAGCTGAGCTAATATGCTTAGTGGAATAAAAGCAACACAGCACACACACATATTTAGTTTTAAGAAAAAATTACTAGAAAAATAAGGGAAGGGTTATATGGAATAGAACAGCAACATCCTAACTAACTAGTCTACATCTTGCTCAAACTTGTGTGTGTAAGACAACAAAGGAAGAGAAAGTTTTCCCCAAAAGGCCTACCACCTGCGTACGTGGCTAACTGCGTGTCGCATCCTCAATAAATTGATCAGCCAATGGACAGTCCCAAACTCGTCTCATTTGGAATGACAACTCGCTTTCTCTGTGGTGTGTGTGTGTGTGCAACACCTAATTGGTTCTAGGCTAACTAAATGACATCAGCATACACAAACAACAATTTAACTTTTTCATGACTGAAGTGTGATATTTGCAAATTCCAACAGAATTGATCTCTGTAGTCTGAAGATAAGTTATAATTCCACGGGATCCCCAGGTCCCACCTGGAGGCTGGCATCCCTAGATCTTGGTTCCCCCCTCTATGCATATTGCCTGTACACACATACATCATATGACCAAGGTTCTAAAGGCAGAGAAATCAAGGCTTGATTTGCATGACACTTCCCTATCACGAAAGGGGAGCTAACTGTGCAAATCAGTCTTTAGGTACCTGCGTAATAACTGCCAGACTCACAATATGCCCATATCCTATATACATATTACTTTCCCTCCAGCATAGAATTATGATCCTAATGGTTAACAGGGGTTATATGTTGGATCATATAATGAACGACTTCTTTACAGAGACTGCCATAATTACTAAAGACATGTTGACAGTGGGAAACTTCTCCTTCTCCCTGGAACAACTCAGGGCAGAATTATGGCTAGCCAGTAAGGCTATGTTCTAAAGTGTGATACATGTGGTTTTTGAACCCATTTTTTGCTGCAGGCTAAGAATGTGTGTTCAAACCACTTCCACCACAGTAAGAATGTCTGGTTTCACCCAAAACCTTTCTTAGTCAGCTGACTAGTTAGAGAATTCCAGAGATCCCCAAAAGGACTTCTATTAGTAGAATGAATGCCTGAACTAAGTCCCAGGTGTGCATTAAACAAGTGTAGGGAAACCACGTGATGTATATGCATGTTCAAAATTAACCTGAGTTTATGCTGTATGCAAATACAATAATACTGATCAATGTACTGGAGTGAATATTACACCAACTTCACTGTTCCATTCATAGATCACAGTGCACCAATACATAATAACTGGAAATACAACTGTTTAACCTTAAAAGGCACTTTGGTTGATCACTTGATAGTCAAAAGTCAGAGAAGCAGTTTTAAAAACAAATATGTGTCACTGAATCAACACTGCACTTTGGTAGACTCTGGCAGTATTTTTTAAATATGTCTTAATGGAAGACTGTATATATATTCTTATAATCACTCAGTTAATGTATGTTTTATTCTGTTGGTCCATGACTGTAATAAACTATTGATTTATCTTAAAAGGCACAGAACAATATGTGCTTTTCAGTGAAATCTGTAAATAATCTGGATATTTATATCACACACACACACACACACAACTTTTCTGGACCAAAGTGAGACCTTTGGTTCAACTAGTTTGTTTGTATATTGTTTGCAAGAAAAGTCCAACAGAATGCTCCACTACTGGAATGACATTTGGTACACAAATTCAGGAGTGAAGTCTATGTTTCATGTTGAAATATCTGCTCAAGCATCACACCCACTTTCAAAGGCTGAAGAAAAACAACATTCACTGCAGTCTCCCTTGAGGACTGAGACAGCAATTCAATTGCCTCCAACTCCAACCATTCTTGCTGGATGCTACTATCATCTAGAGGTTCTTACACAACAGTGAAGGCCATTTGTCAGGTCCTGGGGGCTCTGGGTCTGAGCTCAGTGGGATAGTGCCCTCCAGGGCATGACTTTTAGTGAGCTGGCTCAGCTCCAGCCTCAGATAGCACAGGGGGAGGGAAGATTGCATGCACAATGTTCCCTCTCCCCTGCTTGTGATAGCCCAGTTGCTCTTCTGGTGTCTCTGGGTCTCACCCATGCTCTTCCTCCCTGGCCTGCCCCATGCCTGCTACTTAAGTCCTCCCCCTCAGGGCAGGACACCACCAGGCTCTCCAATCCCCCCTTCCTGGGTGGGGCTCCAAACAAGCAAAAAAAAATTATTACAATCCAAGACATATGGTGTGTGTGTGTGTATATATATATCAGAAGGCAACACCCACCACTCAGGCTCCACCCCCAAAATCTCCAGGTATTTCCCAACTCAATGCTGGTGAGCCAGCTTTACACTTTGACTAAAGATACTTTAGGCTTCCTTTGCAGGGAAGCTACCATACAACAAGCATGAAAATACAGATCAAGTTAGTATGCTTTTATTTTTTTCCACAGCGCCTGTTCTTGGGCTTGTTACTCCCAGAACGGCATTCCTGCCCGTTCCTGCTCGAAATGACCCCTACAGGTCTCCAACTGTCTAGTTTAGGATTGCCAGCTGGCAACTCCTGGGAGTCTGGGGGGGGGGGGTGTGTGTGAGATAGAGACTTGCCAAAACAGTCTTCCACAATGCCAGGACATCACTTCCAGCTGTACAACCAGAGACATCCCTGCAGCATGAGATGCTTTAGAATTTTCCTGAAACCATAAGACCGTAGAGTTGGTTCTGCTACATGGCGGTGTCACTTTCAGTTGTGCAGCTGGAAGTGATGTCATGACATCATTTTATCCCCCCATTTCGCCCCCCACCGGCAGAGGGTGGGAAGATACTCAACACTGTGGGCAATCTGGCCACCCTCATACACCCTCAGATGGCAGAGGAGCAAATGCAGGGTGGTCAGGCAGTTTCCTCTGTTATGTTATGCTGGACCCAGGCTGTGTGGTGCTCTGTAGACCAATACCAGCACCTCAAATAGGGCCCACAAACAAGCTGTAGGTGGACAAACGTTGGCAGCGAGGCTCTCAATCTTGGCTGAAGCCCCTGCTGAAACTTCACACTTTATCATCAGGGGCGCATCGTTCATAAATTTGATCACACATGTGGAACTTATACAGAAGGGATTGGGCTCACTTTGCCCTGACTTTAGTCACGCTTCTTTCCTTAACAAGTTGTTAAATTGTGGGATTCACTGCCAGGGGATGCAGTCCTGGCCACAAGCATAGTCATCTTTCAGTGGGGATTAGACAGATTCATGGAGGAGAGGTCCATCAGTGGCTACTAGCTATAGTGGCTACCCTGACCTGGATAGCCCAGGTTAGCCCAATCCCACCAGATCTCAGAAGCTAAGCAGGTCCGGCCTTGGCTAGAATTTGCAAGGGTGACCTCCAAGGAATACCAGGGCCGTGACACAGAGGCAGGAAATAGCAAACCACCTCTGAAATGTCTCTTGTCTTAAAAAGAAGTCTAGCTCACCACCTAGTGGTGCATACCACTAGAAGAGTGGCTGCTAGACAACCTAGGAGCTACACACAATGCTGTATGTCTACGATGAGGATGACAACGACTACAATAAGCTATTGGTGACTAAAGGGAACCTCCACATTCAGGGGCAGTAAACCTGTGAAACCCTGAGCCTGGAGGCAACATCAGGGGAAGGCCCCGGTCTCTGTGCCCTGTTTGCTGGCCCTGCAGGGCAATTGCTTGGCCCCTGTGTAAAACAGGATGCTGGACTAGTTGGCCACTGGTCTGATCCAGCAGGGCTCTTCTTATCTTGTTATGCCACTTATGCACAGATTGTTTGCCCTGGCTTGATGCTATTAGGAAACACAGTGTGTGTGTGTGTGTGTGTGGGGGGGGGGGGGGGGTTAGCTTCCCCATGGCATTGTGGTGCTTTTATGCATCTCCTGAGTTTTCCCTCTCTTTCCTACGATTCCCCGCCAACTTCTGCAATGTTTTGAGAAAGATCACAGTAAAATGGGGAGGTGCCTCTGTGTACAGGAAAGTCTGGTGCTTGGCTGGTCCTGCCCACTTCAGAGCCACATCCCCAGCCCACCCCCACCCCCGCAGCCTTTTTTTGGCCCTGCCACTGGGAGTCTTTTCCTGTTGTTTAAAGAATCACCCACTGACATATCCCTGTGCAAAAAAGTAAATGGATCCAAACCTGACATTTAAAAACTGCAGGGTTCAGAAATCAGTGGGGAAACATTTTAATATTATAGGGCATTCTGTTACTGATCTTAAAGTCAATATTCTCCTTCAGAAGAACTCCAAAGAGAGGCCACAAAGGGAAATTGCTTAATTAACATTAATCATCAAGAACTTTCACACTCTCTCTCCATCAGGTATTCATCGGGACCTGAGACTCCTAACTCAATGGAGGTACTAACAGCAACGATGTGCATCTTCCACCCCTTACAGATCTTGATTACCACAGCCAGACCACCGCAGCTTCCCACTCTATCTGCCACTCTCATTTCACCTTGCATTTGTTAGGCATGTCCCATACCCATCCTAAGTGAACTAATTACTTTTTGGATCAATGTTGCTCTGGAACAACTGCTTTCCCATGCACGTGCGCATACACACACCCCATGTATATAAAATGGCCAGATTGATTTACACTTCGGTGCATCTGATGAAGGGAGCTCTCACAAAATCTCACGCTGGAATATATTTTCTTTTACACTTTAAGAAGCTACCAAGCTACCAAGCAGAGCATTTGGGTTGCTACAGACTAATACACCCTCACCTGGATGGCCCTAGTTAACCCAATTTCATCAGATCGCAGAAGCTAAGCAGGGTTGGCCCTGGGTAGTATTTGGATGGGAGACCACTAAGAAAGTCTAGGGTAGCTATGCAGAGGCAGGCAGTGGCAAATCCCCTCTGTTCATCTCTTGCCCTGTCCTGGACAGCCCAGGCTGGCCTGATGGTGTCAGATCTCAGAAGCTAAGCAGGGTCTACCCTGGTTCGTACTTGGATGGGAGACCACCAAAGAAGTCCAGGGTAGCTACACGGAGACAGGCAGTGGCAAAGCCACCTCTGTTTGTCTCTTGCTTTGAAAACCCCATGAGGAATCGCCATAACTCAGCTGTGACTGGACAGCCCTTTCCACTGCCACAGGCTATCACGGCTACCCATCTGGAATGTCTGACTCAACCCAATTCCCTGAGCCCTTGGCTGCTGCTCTAGGCTGTTTTCTGTGCTCCCTAACAAGCACACTCTTACAAACATGAAGCTGCCTTCCATTGAGTCAAACCACTGGTCAGTCTTTGTCTACTCAGTCTGACAGCAGCGCTGTGCCATGGCAGGGAGGCAAGTAGGGAAGTGGCTCCCGCCACACATCTCCGGGGTGAAGAATGTGCCTTCTCCCATCTCCGCACAGGGGGAGCGGATGCAGGGGGAAGGGCCATACTCTGCCTCAACAGGAGCCAGCCACACAAATAAAAAAGGAGCCACTCCTGTCTTTACATCTATTCTGCCTGGGTTCCAGGAATGTAAATTGTCATGGAGGGAGGGGGGAACCAGAGGAGAGACACTAAAGAGTGTTTACAAAGAAGAGGGGTAGGGGAGAGAGGGCTGGCCTTCCTGGGCAGAAGCGGGAACATTTCAACGCCAACAAGCCTGGCAGGGATGTTGTCACTCAACTGAAATCTTCCTTCCTGTTGTTTTTCTGCTTCTCTTTCTGTCTCTTTCCTTCTGTTCGTTTTTCTTTCTCTCTTTCACTCCTCTCCCCCCATCTTTTTTCTACCTCTCCCTTCCTTCCTTTCTCTCTTTGTGTTTCTCTCTCTCTTTCTACCTTTCTCTCTGTCTCTGTCTTTTTTGCTTTTTTTCTATCTCTCTGTCTTTCTCAGTCCATTTTTTCCCCTTTTGGTGCATAATGCCTTCAGCTCACACACACAATGCCACTTCTGTTACCTCTTCCAGATGATTCCTTGAAGTCCATCTTTTCTATGAATTGTTTGGAACAACTGCCTAACCCCCATTTTCTGCTGAAATTGACCATTACCACTGAAGTCTGTGCACAATTTTAAAACTAGCTTCATAGCCAACACATGCTAGGGTTTTCAAGACAAGAGACATTTAAAAGTGGTTTGCCATTGCCTGCCTCTGCATACCAACTCTGGGCTTCCTTTATGGTCTCCCATCCAACTACAGACCAGAGCTGTCTGTTGGAAACAAAAGTATAGTCCTTAACCCTGGCTGTCTCAACCCACTTTCAGTGTAGCAGTGTAGTCAGACTGCAAAGCCTCTGTAGAGCTCCAATGTACATTTTGGGGGAAAGTGTGTCTCTATTTTATTTTACTTGGGTCTATATATCCTTGATTGAGAACAGTTGTTTTTCTTTAGGGGGTGGGGGGCTGCTTCAACCACTCCTAAGCTCTTCTTTCAATTTCCATTTCATTTTTAAATGGTAAGCCCATCTGCATGGATAGGGGAGACATGCCGATCAAATCCCTTTTAAAATTTCCTTTTGCCCTGTGTGCAGCCCAGAAAGAACATTGGCAAGAAATGTGCACTCTGTACATGTTCATGCTCTTCATTTTGTTGTTACTTAAAATGGTGTGGTACAGTTTCAAAGGGGCAGCTAACTGGGATGTATAAAAGGAATGACAGGCTTGCCCATTGAAAACAATGGGAGAGGCCTGAAGGCCCAATGGAGATAATGGGAGCCAGGAATGCCAATTGACTTCCATGGGCTCCACTGAAATACATTGCAACACAAAAAAAGTTGCAAAGAAAATGTGGAATGGTTTTTCCATTAAGGTGTTTGGGCCCAGATAGACTACTCTGGGACTGGAATGACAGTCCCCAGAGTGGAATTACAGTCCCTAGGAAGATAATCTGTGCTCTGGTACTGGAATGACAGTCCCCAAAGTGGAATGATGATCCCTAGCAATAGAATCTGTGCTGTGGGACTGGAATGACAGTCCCCAGAGTGGAATGACAGGACAGCCCCTGGGAATAGGCTCAGTCCTCTGGGATTGGAATGACAGGTTGCAAAGTGGAATGACAGCCCCTGGGAATAGGCTCAGTGCTCTGGGACTTGTACTCACTTGTAGGATATGAGTTTGAAGTGAGAAGAAGATTGCTGCTACTCTGAACTCTGTATATTGCTCAGAAATTGAGTTCACATCAACTGTTTGGTATTCTGGCTCAGAGACTTCAGCCATGCATTTACCAAACGAAGACATCTCTGATGCCATAATTTACTAAATTTCAGTACAAAGCCACCCATATGAATAAGGCAGAAACAAGACTCCCAGGGGCATAGACTTTTGAAAATTCCGTGCACTCGCTGGGGCAATGTTCTCTCCCCCAGGAAACCACTGCGCCTCCCCGAGCCCTTCCGAGGCCCACCAGCCGCTGCTGCTGGGGCCTCTCTCTCTCCCCCCCAGCCACCCCTTCCCTCTCCCTCTCCAGCAGCGGCGGCCGGGCCTCAGAAGGACCTGGAGAGGCTTGGCGGCAGGCGCTCCATTTTGCTGGGGGTGGCTGAGCACCCCCCGGGAAATTTTGGGGGTGGCTTGAGCCCTCCCCCCCCCCCGTACTCTACGTCTATGAAGACTGCTGTAAATGAATGCCCAGGAAAACTTTTAAAATGTTCCCCTACTGGCTTTTCTGTGTTGCCCCCCTTACTTTCAAATTTGTGACCATTTGTTTCTCTTATGCACATTCTTATGTATATTTGCAGATCTTAAAGTGAGTATTCTAAAAGTGAATTTAAATAAAGGACACTGAGAGGAATCACTGATACACTACAAATCTCACCTACGGTTTATAGAAAGCAGCCATTTGGGTCTTGTATTGCTCCCTTCTGCATATCTTTCCTAGCAACAGGCAAAAGGAGAGAGTCAGCAGTTTGCTTTTAACTGGTGTTATCAAATTTTGAGAAGCTGAATACCAGCCGTGGGCACTGACAACTTGACAGAATTAAACAGCACAGCCAGAAAGGGGTGGGGGGAAGATAGCTACATTTACAGTTTAATCCTGCAGTCTGGCTACAGGCAAAATTAATTCTACCTCGTGAATAAGGATTCAAGGCCCTGATGAGAAATCTTACCAAGAGGGATTTAAACGATTCCATCAGAGGAGTATGAGGAAGCATTTGTACAGTCCTGAAAGTGTTTTCTCATGTTACCATAAGCAACCTTTTACACCTCCTGGCACCTGAGAATTCTAACATGCAAACAATTTCTCATTGGCTCTTTTCTCATAGAGAAGATGCCTCAGATACATGGGCAGGGAGGCCAACCTGAGGGTTGTTGCTAGTAAAACACAGTTGCCACTCAGACCAATTAGCAGAGGATGTGAGAAGAGCGGAAGTGAACGACACTCTGGTGCACAAAGGCCTACAACCCCGGCTAGCAATTTAAGAAAGCACACCAAGTCTTAAAATGCCAATGTAATTTAAAATCCTAAGGGACAAGCATGCCAAGATATACAAAACCTCCCCAATCAATGTCATGAAGCTTACTGAAATTCTTTTGACTTCCTTCAGATCCCTATGGACATTTCACCTGCACAGGACCTTCCGGACACACTCTGATTTCCGCCTTAGGCAAAACTGCAGAAACTTAGTATATGAAGCCCTGCTCAGAAATTTTGCCAGCCTTACGGGACTTCCTTAGAAATGTACACACAGAATGATTTCACACCAGGCGCTGCTTCGCCGTCGCTCTTCCCTTTGCCCCGATTGCGTGCTTCAATTTCTCACTATTTGTCGTGGGGCACATTTTGACCCACGGCTTTGCCCGATTTCCTCCATGGCTTCAGTGATCCTCAAAAAACAGGATCACTGAAGCCGTGGGGGAAATCGTGCAAAGCCATGGGTCAAAATGCACCCCATGACATATAGTGAGAAATTGAAGCACACAATCGGGGCAAAGGAAAGAGCGATGGCGAAGCAGCGCCTGGTGAGAAATCAGTCACATATTCCCCCTTACCAGTACTCCCATTCCCATTTACTTTATTTGTATACTTCATCATCTAAAGTAGGATGTCATCCAGTAGTGCCCTGTGGAATCTTTACGAAGTCTGTGGATATTAGCAAAACTCTTTGAAAGACAGTTAGAAACAGGGTTGCCAAGTCCCCACTGGCCACCAGCCAGGGATTAAATAAAAACCCCAAGTGAACCTTGCCACCGTAAGCCTCATTACAAACTACATTAGGAACATACCAAGAAAGTACCAAACTGAGGGAAGGTGAATCTGAGGTTTTGAGAGGAAGCTTGAAATGCACCAAAGCCCCTTTGACTGTTAACCATACACGAGATTGGCACCCAGTGCTTCACAAAGCCATTTCAACAGCTGGAATCCATCTAATTGAGCAAATATCTGTCTAATTGAGAAATTTTTCCAGTAACTCATGACAACTCTCCCCTACCCCTTGCTAGGCCCTGTTAACCATTTCCGCATCTTACCTTCCTTTTGCGCAGTACAACTTGACTGTCTGTAGCCTCATGTGTGGTCGTGCTGTTCTTTAAATCATTCCCACCTTCCACCAAGGGCACACTTGTTATGAGTTTGTCTTGAGAATCCACAAAGCAGTCCAAATCATTGTCTTCTGAGAGCAAAGGAGAGTCTGGCAGTGGGAGAAGGTAGTCATTGGGGTCTGTGGCTAAGGCTGCTTGATTATATTGGTCAAGATGTTGACCAGGAGAAGACTCACCATGTGCCGGACTGCTGAGAGTTTTTCCACACCCATTGTCAGGAGTCTCCAATTTCTCATGCTGTTGTGCAGTTACACCAGTATGGACTACCTTCTCCTCAGACACAATATTTTCCCAAGACTGAGTTAAGTTTTCTTTCAGACCATTTTCACTGGAGCAGCTATCATGATAAAGTTGCAAACGTTCTCCCCTTCTATCACAAAGATTGGCCTCTACTGTCACCATTTGGGGAACTGTATCATACTGTGATACATTCACTTTCCTGGATGGCAGGCAAGCATGCTCCAGTTCCTTCTCTGCTTCCACCCTTGGTTCAGTTTCCCTGGGGGGCTCTTCTCTTTCCAC
This sequence comes from Lepidodactylus listeri, assembly GCA_029233225.1. Classification (NCBI taxonomy): domain Eukaryota; kingdom Metazoa; phylum Chordata; class Lepidosauria; order Squamata; family Gekkonidae; genus Lepidodactylus; species Lepidodactylus listeri. The sequence continues at coordinate 82,675,253 of JARCFY010000009.1, read as the reverse complement.
ACTGCTACTGCCGTCTGACAATTCTTCTTCAACCTGAGCAGAGTGGTGGTTGGCTCTCTCTAAACTGAACTCACCCTCACAACAACCACCATCACCATCACCCCCAACAGAAACACTGACCAAAGTTTCCGTGCTGGCTTCCATTGAGAGAAAATCATCTTCCTCTTGATGATTGTCATTTTCATCCACCTCTTTGGAAATGTTACCCAGCAGCTTCAGGGGAAAACCTACCAGCTCTCCACCATGACAGCAATCTGGCAAGGAAGCACTCACTTCTTTCTGGCCACTGCCCCAGACGCCATCATTTTCCATACTGGCCTGCAAGTTGTCAGCAACTAGGCCATGCCTGCATAATGTATTAGAATCAATCGAACCAAAAGGCAAGCCCATCCATTGAGTCACATGCTCTTCCCAGCTTCTTTTTCTGATTGCTAGAGACATGTCATAGTACTTTAGCAACAGGTTCCCAAGCGTAATACAATCCGGTCCAGGAAAGACATTATATGGCTTCCAGAAAATACTCCACAGAATCAAATGGTTTTATCTCCTGGACATCTGTAAAAAAAAGGAAGAGGAATTAGATGCCTTTTCAATGTTAAAAAAATGAAACGTATATGAAAAAGATGTGCAAGAGCAATGTTGAGGGTGTGAGTTACAAAGGCTAGAGCTGAGATGTTTTGCAGAATAGCTTTAGTATTTTTTCAAACAAACAAGGCAGAAGCTATAATCTAGCATTGCCAATTTGCTGATTATTCCCTCAAATGAAGTAAACAGAATGTTATAAACAACTCAATGCGAAGGCAATGGGTTCCATGCGCCAAATCTTGACAATGAGTCTCTCATCACTGTTGCTGTCATAAGACAGCTATTTCCATGGGTTTCAAAACCCATTAAATCTTGTGAGTCTTTGTATACAACGCAAGTCAACATTTCCTATTCATGGAAACAACTAAGTACTGCATTATTGTTTAGAAGCTGGATCTGAATGACCCTGGACTGAGACCAAAACATTGCTTCTAGGAGCAAAAGGCATCTCTCCTCCTGTAGCTATGACCCCCAAGGCCACATCTTGCCACAGACTGCAGGGTTCCGTAATGCTCCAAAATGACTTTTGGGGAAGTGCAGTCCTTGAGAGGTGGCAAATCTGGAGGACAGGCAGAATATTTATAGTGGAAAATATAGACATTTATTAGGGTGTACACATACATAAAAAAAATAAAATTAAAAGAGATAGTCCAAGTATCAGACATTTAAAACTAGGTTCATAAAGAACTAATAGCAGTGCATATCAAGCTGATGGATAAAACCTTTGACCTACGGACCATACGCGTTTTGGCCCCTATGGGGCTTCCTCAGTGGTCAATATTCCTTATTATAGAGCGACACACATCCAAAAATGCATACAGAATTTTGTATATACATATGTGAATCTATATAAGACCAGGTGTTGCTGTCTTGAATGTTATATATTTGCTACAACAAGTATGTACCACATTAAAACACAGTTCTGCTGGCATTGTGAAGTGTGCTTGGTTTCTCTACATTTGATGACAGTCATAACTGGCAAGTCCTGTCTCTGGTGCACTGCTATATCTATGGAGGACCCATGCATGCATGGAAGCTGTCACCTGAAGTTTCAGTAATTAAGCAACAGACATGCATATGTAATCAAATCTTGCATACACAGTAATCGCGTGGTCTATGAGCATGCGGGAAACCACCCTTTGTTTTTGAATGATTCTGAATCCATGTGATGTTTGCTACCCGTGCAAGCTGGCAAAGATCAGTTTGGTTGCTGCAGCCACAGAAGCTTATTTAGGTGGAACCCCTCTGTATGGCACTACCCCCATTTATTGTTTACCACCATTAGAGGGAGCAGTTGCTTTGGAGAACCTAACATGGCTATAGGGTTCATCTGGCCCATCTGGTCCCCCAGACATGCTCTTTTTTAAAAACAAACAAACATTCTAATTATATTATAAAGGATACAGAAAAAAGAAGGAATAGGGAAAAACAGATCAAAAATATAATTACCAAAAAACCCCTATTATGAGTGCAATTTTACAAAAATTAAGGACCTTCCTTTTTCAACATTTTTATGTATATGTAACAAGGTATAATAGCTTAACATATGTTTAACAGGATATATATGGTATAATGGAAGAGGAGATTGGATTTATATCCCACCGTTCACTACCCAAAGGAGTCTCAGAGCGGCTTACAATCTCCTTTCCCTTCCCCTCCCCACAATAGGCACCCTGTGAGGTAGGTGGGGCTGAGAGAGCTCTGAGAGAACTGCTCTTTCCAGAACAGCTCTGAGAGAACTGTGACTGACCCAAGGTCATGCCAGCAGCTGCATGTGGAGTGGGGAATCAAACTCGGTTCTCCCAGATTAGAGTCACTGCTCCTAACCACTACACTAAAATGGCATAAGAGTATAGCTTAAAATATATATGACCTATTAACTTAAAAATCTTATATTTTTTATCTTATTTTATTGATCTTATCTTTTCAAGCCTTGCCCCACCCGAAGAGCTCAGGTGGGTGGCAACCAGAGACAGGACCTTTTCACTGGTGAGATCTCATTTTTGGAATGCCTTCCTACTTGAGGCTTGCCTTACTTTCCTTGCCAGGTCAGAACATTTTTTTTACCCTGGCTTTTAATTAAAGGGTTCCATGTTCTTTGTTGTTCGATGGTACGCTTCTAGCCTAAAGATTGTTTTATAGTTTAACTCTGCTCAATGTTTCTTTTATGTTGCTTTGAATTTCTGTTTTGTTTTTATTAGCTTCTTTTTTAATTGGCTTGGCTTGTTTTTCTTGCTTATTGGCTTTTCTTGTTTTATTGCCCCAGGTCTTTTCTTTTACTACTGTGAGATGCCTTGAACAGGACCCTGGGGAGGGAGGAGGGCATACATTTTTCAAACAAATTCATCCAAAATGGCCAAAGTGTTTGTGCTGAGGGCATACTTTCTTCTGAAGACCAGTCGGCTGCTCCAGGTTATGGTTTCCTTTAGAGAAAGAGGCAGGCTTCGTAGTGCATATCGCTACAAGAACGGGGGACATCCCAGTGATCCATTCGGTCATCTGATTAATAGGCAGTTAGCAGATGTCTTGTTAGTCTTCTTAAAACAGTTGTCTGCTATAAACAAGGCTCAGCAAAGCAGACAACAAAGTACTAGTAAAGCAGAGGGAAAGAGAGCAAAGATCTTGCAAATGTTGCCATAAGAAGGCCCATGCATCTCGTTTAAGGCAACTGATATTTGTAAATGAAAAACCAGCAACAAATTTGTATTTCCTGGCCAGATTAATGGGCCTTGCCTTACTCCACTTCTGCAGCATTTTTGGATTTTTTTTTGGTATCCCTGAGTTTGGCTGCAAGGTGGGTGCTTGATAAATGACCTCTGCAGCATGGAGGGACCTTTCTGTATGATTCAGAGAGTGACCCTGTGGTCTGTTTCATAGGCAGTGCCACTGCATAGTTCCTGAACTGAACTTTCGGAAGTGTCATGTGCACCTTTCAGACTGATTCTGAGAGCCAGCAGGGTGTGTATTCTAAGGCTGATCCCGAAAGCCAGAGAGGTGCAGTGGTTAAGAGCGGTGGTCTCTAATCTGGAGAACTGGGTTTGATTCCACTCCACATGAAACCTGCTGGGTGGCCTCTTGTCCAGTCACAGTTGTTTCAACCCCACCTACCTCACAAGGTGCCTGTTATGGGGAGAGGAAGGGAACGTGGTTGTAAGCTGTTTTGAGACTCCTTAAGGTAGAGAAAAGTGGGATATAAAAAACAACTCTTCTGCTCCTTCTAATTGTGGCTCACAGAGATGTGCTTGTGTCATAAGGATAACTTTGCAAAACAGGACTCTTAATGCTTACTGCCCCAAAGCCTCTCCTTTTCATGCTAGTTTGTGCCATGGCCCCACGCTACCTTCTCATGTGTATCTTCCCAATAAGCCTCTTATGATAAGATTATGTGTGCCAAGAATTTGAGTCATTAGAACATGCTTCTGTACAGACTCTCCCAAGCTAAGCTGACTGTGGAATTTATGACACTGGCTATAACTCAAAATCATTTGTGCATACACTACAAAGAGCAGAAGAAAGATGCTTCAGAATTTCCTTCAGAAAGCTACTGCGTTACATTTATTATTATAATAGTAATTCATAAAAGTGAAATAAACAAAGCTTCAAATACCGTAAGCTTCCAAGAATGTATGTATGAGTTGGAAATTGTGCGAGTGATACGACTTGGTACCAGGCCTGGAGAAATGATTCTCGAGTGTGTTTGCGCATAACAGCCCTGTATGAAAACGAGCAGGCAGCTCAGATCTTCCCTCAGCCACGAACAAATTAGGTGTCCTCAGGCAAGGCCTTCACTGTGTTGTGGAAGTCCATGACAACTTGTGCCATCAGCCTAGTGTTGTCAACTGGCCTGGAGAAAAATGTCCTGTCCTTTTAACTGTGATGTTGCTTACCAGGTGATGTTATTTACCTCCATTCCATGAAAAGATCTGCCCATTTCCAGACACAAAGCTGCTATTAAAGGAACAGTACATTTTTTTCTCCAGGCTTCTGAGGCACCCTGCCTCAATCCCCCAGTGCAACAGGGAAACAACAACTCACTGATGACCTCTCCAGCTTTCTTGTAAAGACTGCCAGAGTAATATAATGTGAAGCATTTGGAAAACTAAAAAAAAAAAAAACAACCTATAGATATCATTATTATAATTATCATTTCTCTGGGTCACAGCCAGTGTAGATCTATAAGTAAGAACATAAATAATGTCCATGTAGATCCCCCCCCCCCCCATTTGTTCAGCTGACTTTTGAATTTAAAACCTACCTGGCAAAAGGAAATAAAATGCAGCTCCTCTGCACCATAACAAAATAAAAAGGCACTCTTCAATAATACCCACAACAATAGAGAACTCCTTCCTGGTTGTAACATACTACAGGTTCAAGGAACAGCCACTTCTCCTTTTCACTCCCTGCGTAGAAACTGTCAGCACTTAGCATGGATCTGCTTATTGATTCCAGCAATAAAGAAGATTTAACTGCTCAGTTTGTTCTGGGTCATTTCAGCCCTACTAAGGGAAGCTCTGATTGAACACCCCGACCACAAAGCTGTCCTGACAAATCACATGCCTGAAGGTATAAAAGTAGGCAGCCTGAAAGAATTGCAGAATTATGACTGTGCCACTGAACCTCAGTAAATTATGCCTTGACAAAGTGACTTTCACAACAGAGTGCCTGCATGCTCAGAGGCCTTTAACCTCCCCTTTGAGGCCAGCCTCCTTCAATTTCACATCCACATTCTCCAGGTCTGCAGAGTTTAAGTGATGTTCAACAGAATCAACTACATATGGTGTGGGGTTCCCGCTGAAAGAGGCAGCCTTGCGTCAGGCTCTCCCCTCTTCAGCTGAAAGTGTGTACTGACTTGCCTCATGTTTTGACATTATTTTGCTGTGTGTTTCACCTCCCCCCTGCTTCACTGCTGAAATCTCACAGCATAAGGACATCGAGACATGAGGCATGTTGGGGGGAAACATATGGTAGTATTCTCATGAGATAAGGATAGGCTATCTTACATGTTACAGAATGGGAAAGAGACTCAGTACGGGCTATCTGTCATCAATACCCAAAGTTTCATCTAACATACACTTCTAACCCAGAGAAACTCACCATGGTGTTCATGGGTGCCATGGTGCCCATCAGTGGGTTTCATAGTGTCCACATCCTTCTTCCCCAAATCATCTCTTTCTCAAAGCAAATAGAAGAAGAGGAGGATTTATACCCTACCCTTCACTTGAAGTCTCAGAGTGGCTTACAATCTCCTTCCCTTCCACTCCCACAACAGATACCCTGTGAGGTAGGTGGGGCTGACAGAGCTCTTTCAAGAACTGTTCTTGAGAGAACAGCTCTGAGAGAACTGTGACTGACCCAATGTCACCCAGCAGCTGCATGTGGAGTGGGGAATCGAACCCAGTTCTTCCAGATTAGAGTCCACCACTTTTAACCACTACACCAAACTGGCTCTACAACCAGTTCTGGCTTTCCTGCTCCTCACTGGAGCAGGAGATTCTTCAAGAAGAGCCCAGGAGGCATCACATTTGGTTTCTGTAGGAAGCACCCATTCAGAAACAGCTGCCTTAATTGTAGGATACTTGACTTACAGCCCCACAATATTTTGGGATTGGTGCCCTGATCTGGATAGCCTGGACAAGCCCGATCTCATCAGGTCTTGGAAGCTAAGCAAGTATTTGGATGGGAGCCCTCCTTGGAATACCAGAGCTAGGAGGCAGGGACAGGCTTTATTCAACCACTTCTCTGAATATCCTCCATGCCCCCAGTAGGGGTCAATCACCAGAGGTTGCCATGACTTCTAGGTGCGCACACACACACGCACGCACGCACGCACATAAAAATACAAAAAAATACATATTTTGGGATTGGCTCTAAACCCAATTGGCAGCCACTTTATAGCTGGTTGTACTTGCCATGTCAGCCATTTTGGGGTGGTACCTACACCCATTCTTGGAATTCCAAAAGAGCCCATGGGCTTAACAACATTGGAGAACCTGGTTCCAGTCCAAGGTGCTGTCCACTATACCAGGAATATGAACCTGCATCTCTCAGCAGAATATACTCCTCACTACTGTATTGCATCACTGAAAACACAGTCCTCTGTTTCTTATAATGTGTAGCTCTATCCTTAAAGCCAGGAAAACTGAGTTCTTTTTTAATTTAAATGTTATTGGTTTATAACAACAAACTATAACAGTCCAGCCAAAAAAAGCACAATAACATAGTCGAACAAGATAAAACAAAAAAATAGCTTAACATTATAGCAACTTGCAAAGGAAAAAATCATTAACAGTGAACTATAACATCTTAACATATAAGAACATCAACAGTAGATTTAGAGGGGAATAGTTCTGGATTGCCTGCTATAAAGTTCAATACTGGATACCAAAAAGCAAAATAGAGGGGGGGAAACTGGGTTCTGATTCCTCCACAGCCATACACCACGGCTAATCAGCATCATCTGCTTTGCAGACTGTGATGAAACGGGAACAATTCATCTGTGTTGTTAAACAAACAGCACATACATAGTTACTATCTGAATGCTAGTTTTAACATCAGGTGAAGAAAACTACAAACCGAAACACTGCTGTTTAATGTGGACATTGTATTTCCAAAGCCATTGCTACAGTCAAACATTTACCAGGGGCAGAAAACCCTAACCTAAATGCTGAAATCAATAATGAAGGCTAAACCATTCGACACCACACTGTCCATCAAGAGAATTTCAGCCCTCTGCATAAACAAAGAAGTCAGCCAGACAACAGTGGCACAGTTCATTTTTATGACACGCAGACAGGAAACGTAAAGTAAAACAGAATTAAAACATTCTCTAGGGTCTGAGAGTGAGCCTGTGTTGGTAGGAAAATCCGGGAGTTCTGAATCTTAAGCAACACATACAGCCTGGAACTCTCAGGGCCATGTATGGCCACCGTTCAATGAGCTAGTGTAGCAAACACCAGCCCTTTAAGGTTCAATGAATGTGTTTATTTCCATTCCTGTTAAATGGATTTATCTATGTGTATTAGATGTTCCATGCGGCTCTTTCCCCCCATTTTTGAACACTAAGCTTTTGATTTCATTGATGAGCCTAAAAAACAAATTTTAGGACTTTCTTTTCCTTGTAAAATGTCCACAATCATATTCTAACCAGTGACAAAAAGATTAGACAAGTAATTTTTTTTTGGGGGGGGGGGAATTGAATCACATCATAAACAAAAAATAAATAAAAAGGTTAAACAGGAGATTCAATAGTGATTTACATCAAAGACAGGTCAGGAAAAACAGGTCAAGGGGGCTGTGTACCCAACGAAGAGCCAAAATACCACAGATTATTTGAAATTATTCACTAGATGTTATGCTAGGTATAGAATTAAGGCTAATATGGACTGGTAGAAAAAGGCAGGAGGCTGTTAAGAACTTTAGCTTAGCTGTAGCCAAACCAATCCTTGGAGAAAAGCCTAGAATATCATTGGGATTTTCTTTCCTGTGAAAGCCCAAGCTGTTGCTGGGGACAGAGCTCCTGTCCGCCTTCCCTTATTCTTTTCTCTTAACCATCCCTCTGTAACCCCAGATTCTACCACCAACCCCAGCTGAGGGGAAAAAAATATGATACCTGAATTGCTTACTGAGCTGCAGACCAGAAGGTCATTAGCTCGGCAGTTTGAGACCCTAGTGCTGTATGACAGAGTGAGCTCCAGTCTCGAGCCCCAGCTCCTGCCAGCCTAGTTCAAAAGCAAGAAACTGCAAGTAGATAAATAGGTACCACTTCAGTGGGAAGGTAACAGTGTTCTGTGTGCCTCAGCATTTAGTCATCCTGGCCACATGACCATGGGAAAAGTCTTCAGCTTGGAAATGGAGATGAGCACCACCCCCTAGGGTCAGATTCGACTGGCTTTCGAGCAAGGGAAAACTTTACCTTTACTAGGTTTGGGCATGAAAAGGGAAAAGTAGTGGTTCCTTATTGTTCTAATAAGTCTTAACATGTGTCAAGCTCCGCCTCCGGCCCCTGGTCAGCGCCCCCTGTAGCCGTGGTCCCCTTTTGACTGAGGAGGCCCTGGGTAAGGTTGTGCTGGAAATGAGGAGAGATTGGGCCTCAGATATGGCACGGGGAGGGTTAAACGTCACCTAAGCTCCCTCTTGCCTCCAGGGGTCAAGTTCCTTATCAGCAGTTCACTCTCTCTCGCAACCGCTAGACTTGGCTCTCCCTGGCACATCCTCCTCGGCCCATCCATTCTCCTGCTTTTATTCCTGCAGCCCCTTCCCAGAGCTCCCCTCACCTGTACCCACCCCCGATCTCACCCTTGGCCCCGCCCCCGTTTATAACAGAAGACGCCGGGCAGCCCCGCCGGAAGCCCCGTGCCCCTCCCATCTGCGACTCCGCCGCTCCTGGGGTTGCAATCGTCGGCTCTCCCTCCTCCGGGATGTCGCCGCGCCGCGCCCGGATCTGGGCGTTCCTCCTCCCGCCCCGCCAAGCCTCGCTCAGCCCGTGCCGGGACTGAGCCACTCCCCAATGCCGCGGCCGCGCCGCGGGCCGCGAGGCGCCGCTCTTGCGCGAGCGGTAACGGGGCTTTTTACTGTCGGCGCTCCCGCGCCGCGAGCCGGCGCGATGGCTTTGGGCGCGTCCCGGGACGCGGCGGGGCCAGCTGGACTCGGAACGGCCCCGTCCGCTCCCGATGGTCGTGCTGGCGAGGTAGGTGCTCCTGCTGGGTTTGGGGGTGGCGGCAAGTCCCGCGGGATGGGACACACCCCTCCGCTGAGCCTTTGGTTCCGGTCATCCTCCTCGAAGATGCGCGAAAGGTAATCGGCCTCCCGATGCTTGGCCCCCGCTCGGTGACGAACTGTGAACGAAAAGGGGAGAAGGGAGAGATACCATCGGAGAATTCGAGGGTTAGAATCTTTCATACGGGACATCCAAAGGAGGGGGGCATGATCGACAACTAACTGAAAGGGGTTGTTTGTTAAATAATATTGAAGTGCCCCCACGGCCCACTTCACAGCGAGGGCCTCCTTCTCCACCGTCGAATAGCGGACCTCTGCTGGTTGTAGCTTGCGACTAAGGAACAGGACGGGTCGTAGAACTTCCTGCGTCTGTTGAGCTAGCATTGCCCCCAAACCGGTTCCCGAGGCGTCTGTGTGGAGCTCAAAAGGGATAGAGAAGTCTGGGTTGTGTAGGACGGGCGAGCCCGAGAGGCTTTGTCGTAGGCTTTGGAATGCTTCCTCTTCCTGGGGCCCCCAGAGGACTTGGTTGGGACAGGCCTTGCGCAAGCAATCTGTCAAAGGGCTGGCGGTGGTAGCGAAATTCGGGATAAAGCGGCTATAGTAGCCAACAAACCCAAGGAAACGTCGTAGTTGCCGCTTGGTCCGAGGTCGGGGTTGATTCTCCAAGGTGACGATCTTATCCGGCAACGGCCGGAGCTGTCCCTTTCCCACTAAGTATCCGAGATACTTTAGTTCTTGAAAGCCCAAGCGACTTTTTTTGGGGTTTGCCTTTAACCCGGCTGCGGCGAGCGCTTGCAGAACTTGTTGTAGGTGGACCATGTGGGAGGCCCAGTCGGGGCTGCATATAATAATGTCGTCTAAGTAGGCCCGTGCAAAGCCGCTACATTGAGCTAATGCGCGGTCCACCAGTCTTTGGAAAGTAGCCGCCGCTCCATGGAGGCCGAAGGGCATTCGTTTAAACTGGAATAACCCCTGTGGGGTTGCGAACGCCATCTTCTCCCGGTCCTCTAAGGCGACTGGTACTTGCCAATATCCTTTCGTGAGATCTAGAGCGGACAGAAACCGGGCCTCTCCCAACTGATCTATGAGTAAATCGGCCCGCGGCATTGGGTATGCGTCGAACTGGGCTATCCGATTGACCTCGCGGTAGTCGACGCAGAAGCGGACAGACTGGTCCGGCTTGGGCACGAGGACTACCGGGCTTCTCCATGCACTGTGGGATGGTTCTATAACATCTAGGCGTAGCATGTCCTCAATTTCCGCCGCTATTACCTCCTGCAGTTTTGGAGGCACGGGTCGCCAATGACTCCGGGCTATTTGTCCTTTTGGGGTCGGAATATGGTGGATGGCCAGAGAGGTACAACCGGGCCATGTGGAGAAGACCGGCGGGCCTTCAGCCAACAGCTTGTCTAGATCCTTCCGCTGCTCTTCAGAAAGCGACTCGTCCAAGACCGGCCTCTCCGGGGAACCCGGGTCCACCCGCCACGGCAAGGACCCATCCGGCAAGTCACCGGGGTTTTCGACCAGTAGTCCCTCTTGCAAAGAGGGGTCCCGGGCACACCACAATTTTAAATCGTTAACGTGCACGCGCTTGCTGCCGCGGGCCCCTGGATTGCACCGAACCTCGTACGACAGTGGTCCTAACACTCGGGTAACGGAGAACGGCCCTTGCCAAGGATCTCCCGCCGGCTTGGCCATTACAGCACGGGAAACGAGGACACGGTCCCCTACTTGGAATTCTCGGAGCCGGGTCCCTTTATCGTACCTTTGTCTTTGGTACGCCTGTGCCGCCTCCAGGTTAATCCGGGCTTCCCGGCGAATTCGTTCGAGCCGTTCCTGTAGCCCCTGGACGTACTCGCAAAGGGGCACTCCGGTAGATACCGTGGGATCTACTCTCTCGCCTTCTACCAGACCGAGTATTCCTCGTGGTTGTCTGCCGAACAAGAGCTCAAATGGAGAAAAACCTGTAGAGGCCTGGGGAGTTTCCCTCAGGGCTAGCAAAAGGGGGTCTACATACAAGTCCCATGACGTAGGCCGTTAGTGGGCCATCTTGCGGATCATCGATTTCAGTGTTTGATTCATTCGTTCGACCAGCCCATCGGTCTGCGGGTGATGTACAGACGTATACAATTGTCTAATTTGTAGAGCATGGCAAACCTGCTGCATGAGTTGGGCTGTAAAGGGCGAGCCGCGGTCCGTCAGAATTTCTTGAGGAAGGCCCACCAGCGCAAAGAACTTCATTAATGCCCGGGCCACTCCCGCACTTTTAAGACTGGGTAGCGGGACAGCCTCCGGGAAACGAGTGGCATAATCCATTATTACGAGGAGATAACGGGCCCCTCTTGGTGTTCGCGGCAGGGGCCCCACGAAGTCCATAGCTATACGTTCGAATGGAGTGTGAATCACTGGTAGTGGGGAGAGAGGGGCTCGAGGTTCCGCTCGCCCTGCTAAACGTTGGCACAGCTCGCAGGACCTGCAATACGCTCGCACATCCTTGGCCACCGTAGGCCAGAAGAATCGGGCTAAAATGCGAGTTAACGTATTCCTGACCCCTTGATGCCCCGCGCACGGGTGATCATGTGCGGCTTGCATAATAGGAAGTGTCTGACCGTGGGGTACTAACAGCTGTTTGTAGGGACCTAACCTCCCTTTTACCTCCCGGAACCAGGTCCCCCCTTCTCGGACGATGCGGGGAAGTCGGAGGCTGCGGCGGTGATCCAGGATCTGACCCTCACTTACCGCTATATGCCGGCGCAAGCCAGCCAGGGCTTCGTCCTGTTCTTGTGCTTCCTGGAACGCCGGGTCGTGGTCCCAGCCAGGACCGAGCCCAGGGGGGTCCATCCAGTCGTCTTCGGGAGCTGGCGACGCCGATGGGGAAGGATCCGTCTCCTCCGCTGGTCCGGCAACATCCTTCAGGAGGTGCGTTGGTAGGCTGGGGGGCCGGCGTGGACCCGGATCAGGCATTGCTGCTTGTACGGCTTCCGCAAACTGAGGAGCATCGCGTCCCAGCAACACCGGGTAGGGAAGGTGTGTAACTCGCGCCACAGGTAATGTCCAGCTGCGACCCAGGTAGGTAATGGTGGCCATCACGACGGGGCAGCGCTCCTCATGGCCGTGAAAGCACGATGACGGCCGTGCGGATCTCAGGTAAGTGGGGCGCCAGCAACTGGGAGCGGACCATGGATATGGAACTCCCACTATCCAGGAGGGCTAGAAGGTCCTGCTGTTCTAGCCGTACCGGCAGGACCCAAGCGGGCGGACGTCCTTCTGCGACGGACGCTTGTAATGATAACTCCCCGCCGAGGTCACACTCCATCAGGGGGCAGTCTCTTTTTAGGTGGCCCCATTGGCCGCACGTGTAACAGGGGCCTATCTCGGGCCCTCGTCGGTTGCCACCGGACCCCGGAGGGGGACCCGGAAGCGTGGACCCTCCCCTGCCGGGGCCATCTCCCCCTCGTGCCAACGCCGGTAGAGGGAAACGAGGGCGGAGGTCAGGTCCACTGGGGGGACCCCGCGATGGTTGGGTCTCAATTCATTTTCTCCCTCACATGAACTTCTCTCATTTATTGTGTGCAGAGTTTTTTGTTTTCATTTGCAATGTAAATTAGTACAGCCCAGAATCATGACCTATCTATTTTCCCCAACAGGACAAATAATTGCTCTCTGGGGTTCTTTCTGGTGAGGAGAATGGAAAGGGAAGAAGGCTTAAAGCCACTCTTCTTCCACATGTGTACATGAAGCTGCCTATACTGAATTAGACCACCAGTCTAGCCAAGCTAAAATAGTCTACTCTGACTTGCATCAGCTCTCCAGGGCTTCATGTAGAAGGCCTTTCACATAATATAGTCCCTAATCCTTTTAAACAGGAGATTCTGGGGTCTGAACCTGAGACTTTCTGCATGCAAAGAAGAAGGTAAGAGATTGGATTTATACCTCGCCCTGCACTCAAAGTCTCAAAGGCTTACAAACTCTTTTCCCTTCCCCTCCCCACAACAGACACCCTGTGAGGTAGTTGGGGCTCAGAGAGCTCTTTCAAGAACTGCTCTGACATAACTATGGCTTGCCCAAGGTCATCCAGCAGTTGCAAGTGGAGGAGTGGGGAATCAAACCCGGTTCTCCCAGACTGGAGTCCACGCACTTAACCACTACACTAAACTGCCTCTGCCTCTGAGCAGATGCTCTGCCTCTGAGTTATGGTCCAAAACCAAACTGAGGTCGCATCCATCTGCTTTTAAAGGGGAAAAAAGGGATGGAAACTCATTTACATCATTCTCAGGATTGTGTCTGATTTGGGTCCTATAGAACCTAGTTTCTTGAGTGGATTGAGATAGAAGAATTAGAGCTGTCCATCAATATATAGTATTCTAGTCAGAAATTTGCAGGTATACATTCCTTCAAGAGGTTTCCTGGGACTTGGTTAGGGGTCAGTATATTTCCAGTTGTGTGTAAAAACAGATTTTGCAAAAGGCTGAATCCATTCATAAAATATTTTCTTGAGAGTCAAGTGAGGCCTGCTAGGCTCATGTTGAATTTTCTTTGAAGTATCAAATTCATCCATATTTGAAAAGGAGATAGATGAACACAGCTTTCCTAGAAAGTTCAGGGCAGGACTATATGGCTTTCTGAACTACCCAACTCAGCCACATGTAATTGTTGTACACAAAGTCCCTACATTCTCCCAGTTTTTGCAGAGGGAAAAACCTGGACCTAAGTGGATGGTAGGCTACTTTTAGTTTAATGGGTAATATGTTGTGCAACCTGACTCAGGACAGAAAATTATGATCAGAAAGCTCAGCAGATGAGTTTAGATTTCACGCGCAAACTTTCTTCAGCAAGTAAGAATTGGCCTACACTTGCAATGGAAGATGCTCTCTGAACAGAGAAGTCATTTTCCGGGATAAAGGAAAATGCTAAGTTCTGGTGTGAAAGGATTTCCATATGTACATGTAACTGGATATGGTTTTACTACAGTCTTCAAGAAGACGACACTATGTTTCAAATAAACTTGGATAGACATCTGGACTCTGTCATTTCCTAGATAACTTTGGCACTAGATATATTTCTGACATAAAGAAGTATCCACTTTGTCCCAGATATTTATGTGTCTTATACAGATGAATGACTTGAATTTCAAACTAAATGAGAAATACACAGAAACATTTGAAAATATGAGCATCATCATAATCTAAATAACCAGGAGTCCAGATATCTACCCAAGCTTACCAATCTACTGTATCCCCTTAAGGATTCTGCATGCTTTACACAAAAGTAGTCACAGATGTTGGAAGAGAAGGACTTGGCACTGTCTTTTTCCCTCAATCTTCAGGAGGTCATCATAGATTTAGTCAGACAGACATGTCTGGGCACACACAGGGCATCCTTTCCTTCCTGTTATCTGATCCTATTCTCTTTGAAGCAGAATGCTATTCTTAGGGAGGAGTTTTCTTCCTTTCGGTTTGACACACTCTCTCTCTCTCTCTCTCACACACACACACACACTTCCTCTCACACAAAAAGAAGGAGCACGTTTATCTCCATCTTTGAACAATGGATGGAGGGGTTCTCTTCCCTGCATCCATAACTATCCTAAGTAGTTAGAATAAATTCTACCTCTGTCTCTCATCTATACTGTCTAGAATGGAGTTCTGTATAATAAAGAACTCTTATTAGTTTTGAATCTGACTAATGGCTCTGTGTAACTTTGTACGTCTACTGGCACACTCAGCACCTAAGCTTTTGCTGTGTGGGTACTCTGCTACATCAATAGTGATGCCTGGTTCTACTAAAACCAGAGAATCTAACAATAGGAAGGTACCCAAGTGCTGAGCGAGTCAGTTTACTCAGAAAGAAATACTAAATGCCTGTGCAGAGCCTGCAAGAGGCCTACTTGCTGAAACTGGTGTACTTGTGCCAGGTTACATCATTCCTAAAGCTATAGAACATGGCCCTATAAAGCATTAAAGGATAAATCCTAAGTAGGTTTACTCACAGGTAAATCTCACTTTACTCAATGGGACTTCCTCCAGAAAATGTTCCTAAAACTGCAGCCTAAGAAACTGAACTGTTGTGGACGAAGGTTATCTCTAGCAACTTATCTGCCTTGCCTTGATGTTGACAGTAAGGCCCAATTTATACCTCCCTTCTGAAGTAGTTTGACTGCTGTCTTTTCCTACACTCATTTCACGCTGGTTTCAAATTTCACTCCCTGGCTCTGAAGAGTACAAAGCAACAGGATCTGTTTAAAGCAGTAAAATGCTAGCTTGACCACAGGAGGGCAATTAAGGAATGTAAACAGTTTTTTTAAAAAACTAGAACAAGTATGGTTTGAAACTAGAAACAGGTATAGACGGGGTTTTTTGAAACTAGAATGATTCCAGCAGGAAAGTCAGATGTAGATTTGACCTAAGGCTGTGATCACACACCACATAATAATCCACTTTCAATCCACTTTCAGTGCGTGAACTGGCAAAATTCAGTTTGAAGGTACACTGAAAGTGCATTGAAAGTGGATTATTGTATTAGTGTGTGTGATTGCAGCCTAAGTTTTACATGTAGTCTAGGTGGCACTGAGCTACACATACTACAGAAATAACTACTGACACTTGGCTCAGGCACATTTCTCATGCATGTTTTCCAAATAGGTTACAGCTGAGTTTGTAGCATTTGGTAAAGAGCAGCTAACTCTTTAGACAACACTGCAGTTTGAAGGAGCTGCTTACTGAAAATGGCTTGACAAGATTTACTCGTCTGCTTAATGGAGACGAGGCTTAAGCCAGCGTTTCCTGTAAAGAAAGTCACAATTTCCAGTTTTCAGGTAAAGAAGTGCTGACTCCTAGGAACTTTGTAAAAAGAAATGCCACCGAAATGGAAAACATTAACTTGATGGCATTAACCATTAAAATATTTCAGCTACACAGAAGGCTGTGCTGTTGATTATTTTGTAGGAAATGCAACAGAGGCTTCTACCCTACCACTATCATTACTCAAAGCCACATGCTACAGCCATAGTTTGACAACTGGTCAGATGCTGTGGTAGGACTTAGTGTTCCTAACTCCCTAAGGGGAGTTATTTTCCCATAATTCCCCCCAGTACTGTTACATTCCAATATTTTTTTTAATCCTGTTCTGCCCTCCCTTGCACTTCTTCTGAATTCTAGGGGAATTTCTAAAATTTATTTCTAAATTGGAATATGCACATATTAGCATGTCTTTCAATTCCTTTGGGTCATGTATACCTTTTTATCTCTGTGCTCCTATTACTAAAGCACTGAGAAATCAAGCCAAAAAAACAAAACAAACAAAAAACAAAACCAAGCACCATGATTTATGCTGGTATATCAATTCTTTTTGTTTAGTGTTCTAGTTATGTGAATATGCTTCCCTTGTAAATTGCTAAAACACCACTAAAAAGAATCTTGGCACGACTATATACACAATCCCATCAAGACTGCTTTTTTATTGCAATGTGTCTTCAGCACACATGTGCATACTGATAATAATTCAGTTCCTGTAGTTCATGATCTATAGGAACTGAATTCTGATGAAAAGTGAGCGCCTGCAATGTTCTGTACAAAATTTGGAAATAAAACATGGCACAAAGGCTCCACTACGGAAGAGAGACCAGGTAATTCAGAGTTCCAAACTCTGGAGAGAAACTTGGTTGCTGAGAATTTTCAAAACATCCTCAACATCTGCAGCAGTGGTTGCATCACTTGGAAGATAGATGCTTGTATTCCCTGCAACCAAACAGTCACAGTCTTTTCTCACACACCAACATATGAATCTTCCATATACTAACCCTATAATGTATATTTGGATGTAGGATTGGATGTTAAAACAGCCCTGGAGCAAGCTAAGCCAAATGGTCCTTGAGGTGCTGGCAGAACCACAGGGTCCACTTAGGTTAGACCCA
Source organism: Lepidodactylus listeri (assembly GCA_029233225.1). Classification (NCBI taxonomy): domain Eukaryota; kingdom Metazoa; phylum Chordata; class Lepidosauria; order Squamata; family Gekkonidae; genus Lepidodactylus; species Lepidodactylus listeri. The sequence continues at coordinate 82,658,041 of JARCFY010000009.1, read as the reverse complement.
GGCTACAGCCAATACCTGTTCACACCATCACTGTGCTTTGATCTAAGCTGAGCTGACCTTGCAATGCTGCATCCACCAGGACCACATGGCTCAGTTTGTTTCTGGCCAACAGAGGCCTTCCAAGGCAACAGCCCACCAGGGGCTGTATCAATAAGTTAAACGGTACGTCAGCCTCCTCTCTAACTGTTACCCTTCAAGGCCCAATAGGCCTTTAGCTCAGTAGGTGCTCATGATTTAACCCAAGACCTATCATATATAAAACACATGTTCCACCATGAAACTATTGCTGCTGAGCTATGGACTTTCCATATTGCTTTCACATAGTCTGCAAACACAAAATCAGTTTAGAAGGAGGTAAAGAATCAATGGGAAAGTAATCTATGGCAGCGGTCACACTGGAGGCTTCGTGCAATTTGGCTGCACCTCTATTTGCAGTGGTTTAAATAGTTGCTGAAAGTTTTGATTAGACACCCGAACCAGCTTAACTGTGTGCTTGCCCTGTGGTCAATTGTTCAGATTGCTGTGGCATTCTTTTTTTCCCCCTTTCACCCATGCGCATAAGTGGGTATCCAAAGCTTTGGCTCCTTTTTGACAGCTCTACAATCCCTCTGCCAAGTACTCTGGCCCTTCTTTCATGGAATATTGGGGGGGGGGGGAGTACAGATTTACATGAGAGTAGTCCCATTGACTTCAGTGCATTTACTCTTGTGTCAATCATGGGATGCTTTCAGACTCTGACACAGAAACAGGAGAGAGGGGTTTGTGGGGGGATTTGTCACTCAAAAACAACTCCCCTGGGACTCCCGATCCAGAATGACTACTTGGCCATGGTGATTGACAATACCAGGGGCGATTGTGCACTTAAGAACATAAGAGAAGCCAATGATGGATCAGGCCAATGGCCCATCCAGTCCAACACTCTGTCACACAGTGGCCAAAAATACCAGGTGCCATCAGGAGGTCCACCAGTGGGGCTAGGACACTAGAAGCCCTCCCACTGTTGCCCCTAAGCACCAAGAATACAGAGCATCATTTGCCACAGACCGAGACTTCCTATCTATACCTTGTGGCTAATAGCCACTGATGGACTTCTACTCCATATTTTTATCCAATTCCCCCTTGAAGCCATCCATGCTTATAGCCACCACCACCTCCTGTGGCAGTGAACTCCATGTGTTAATTGCTCTTTGGGTGAAGAAGTACTTCCTTTTATCCATTCTAACCAACTGCTCAGCAATTTCATGGAGTTCTCACGAGTTCTTGTATTGTGAGAAAGGGATAAAAGTACTTCTTTCTCTACATGCTCTTTCCTATGCATAATCTTGTAAACCTCGATCATGTCACCCCTCAGTCATCGTTTCTCCAAGCTAAAGAGCCTCAAGTGCTTTAATCTTTCTTCATACAGAAAGTGTTCCAATCCTTTTATCATTCTAGTTGCCCTTTTCTGCACTTTTTTCAATTCTGTAACATCCTTTTGAGGTGTGGTGACTAGAATTGTACACAGTGTTCCAAATGAGGTCACACAGGGGCATTATGATACTGGCTGATTTGTTTTCAGTCCCCTTCCTAATAATCCCCAGCATAGCCTTTTTTTATTGCAGTCGCACACTGTCTTAACTTATGCAGTTATGCACCCATAGCTACCCAATCAAAAAACAAAACAAAACAAAGGAGGCAGAAACAGAAGGGAAGCTTCAGACTTCCCAAACAGCTTGACTTTGCAACAGGGGGGTTCAGATGTCAGGAAATGTGGGGTGGATGCACTGGCATTCATTAATACTAGAGTTTCCCCAGTGCTTGATTACTCCATTTCCAAAGCAGGGCCACACAGGTTGCTGACAACTGGGGCATGGAAGGGAGATGTTGTTGTCAGACTGTACTCCTTAAATCCACCAAGGTAATGCTACTGTATTATGGTAAACTGCTCATGTGACCGCAGCCTAGATTTGGTATCAAGTCAATTCAAAATGTGTACTTCCAAAAAAAAAATTACACAAGGCAGAAAATACTGGCAAACATCTTTGGATTATAAATTACAATAATGAGACACTTGGCTTGTGATTTGTGAATGACTAAAGAATTCTGGAAGTGATTGGCAAAGATCAGGGCTGCAGAGTGCAAGAAGGGAGGGGAAAGGAAAAAAGAAAAAAAAAGATGCAAAGCAGGGACAAGAGACTGAATACATAGCTGACGAATCTGAAAACAGTCCCAAAAATTCAATTGCGCAAAAACACCAATGTGCCCAGGGAGTTAAAATAGAGCAGCGCGTAATCTCAACCTAATAATCTGATTGTTGCAAAAGGATGTTGAAAACTCATACCTTGCAGACTAGATAATTTGTACAAGCCTAACCTCTAGGGTATGTACAAATAGATTATTTGGGTCATTTTGATTCTCTAACATAGCAATATGATCTTTTCCTCTTGTGCGTCTCATCTGGGTTCATCTTAATTTATACATTTTTATTGTTGCCGTTGGGGACAGCAGGGACAAATCCTGGATGTCTAACTCTGTTCTCTCCCATGCTACAAAGTAGGTCACAGCTGATTGAAGGAGGGGAGAACAAAGCTGTCTTCAGTTTTGCAGCTGTCAGAACTGCCATCACAGGTGTCAACAAAGTGGGATCTGGGATGGAGAACCAGGAGCCAGGGACAGGATCAAGAGGCAGCCGGAAGCTAAAAGACCAGAAGCCAAGACCATACCACAAGGTAAACCAGGAGCCAAAGTCACGAGGAAGTCCAGAGAGCATATGCCAGGGGATTACAGAAGCAGTCTCATAAGAGGCAAGGTATAGTTGTATAAGGAGAGCAAAGGTTAGAGCTCAGAAAGGCAGGAGGAACAATCAGCACACCAGGACCACCAGCAGGCCCATAGCCAAGATTTTTTTTGTTTGGGGGGCATTTAATTTTTTAAGGGGGCAGTTAAATTAATCTATCTTTAAACGGGGAGGCTCCTGTTTCTAGCCCTTCCTTTCAAGGGACAGGGCAGTGAGTGCCTCAGTTCCTAGGGGGGAAAAACAGCTGAGAGAACATTTAATTGTCCTCAGAAGGCATTTAAATACATTTTGAGTCCCCTTCCACAGAGCAAAAAAAGCTTAGAAGGGCACCTTTGATACATCACCAACAACCCCCCATTCTGCTAGTCCAGTTCCACCTAGGTCATGGTCAAAAATAAGGCTTCTGGCATGGCTATTTGTGGGGCAGGGCTTTAAATTAAGGGGGCAGGGCCCCGAATGCCCCACTATAGCTATGGGCCTGACCAGCAGTAAGACCACCAAATCAAATAGGGATTCCCAGCATTCCTCAGTGCTTTCATGGCTGCTTCTTGCTTCAGGGAGCCAATGGCCTGTGGTCAAGGGTGGGGCCTTTCTAGGGCTTCTTGTTAGGGATTTCACATGAAAACAGAGCTAATAAATGCAGCAGGGCACTTGCATTAGCTTTTAAACAAGAAACTTTACTTCACTAATGAGGGAAGGGTCACTGGGAAATACTAGAAACAAAACAAAAGATTAACACCCTATCTGACTTCACTAACCTATATGCTGACTCTTTAAAGTCTAAACCACATGTGCTAGCCCCAGGCAGAGTTAGAGACAAAGAACAATAAACTTTCTAAGTCTTCACCCCGGGGACATCTTCTGATCTATTGGCTACCTGATTGGAGAAACCCAAACCTAACTAAATATTCATTTTAACACCTTGCTCTGGTGGCAAATATGTGCAGGGTCTGCTATTGGATCGCTAAGCTGCCCTGAGTCTGCTTTGGTGGGGAGGGTGGGGTATCAATCAATCAATCAATCAATCAATCAAATAAACAAACGAATGAATGAATGAATAAATAAATAAATAGGACATCAGCATGCATAAGCAAACATAAGTTCTTCCACGTCTGCAGAGAGAATACTTGCAAAGTCCAACACTTCTTTCCCCTGGAATTAGGAATGCTTGAGCACCTGCTGGTTCATCTCATGCTTACCCATTGAGAGTAGAGCCCTGAATATTAGAATTTGAATCAGCAAGTTCTGGACCTAAATACTGGTGCCTCACTGTGAACCACTTAAGGCATGGAGCACGAAAGAGAGAATACTCTCATCTGGAGGCTTCAGCCCAACAGCTCTTGCTGACCTAGTCCAGCTTTAGATGTTTCCAAGTCTGGCCTGGGTTACAGTTCAGTTTAGGTGGCTCACTAACCTCTTACTTCTGTTCATCTGCATCTGTGCTCCCTTTTAGCAGAGTCCTGTGTTTCAACACTCACTGGTCCACAAATGTTTTGGAAAGCTATTTTTTGGACCAAAAGTTCATAGGGCAGTCTGGGGCTAGCACATGTGGTTTAGACTTTAGAGAGTCAAGACATAGGTTAGTACTAGGGTTGCCAAGTCTTCAGAACTCACCAGCGGGGGGGAGTCCTCCTCCGGCCGGGAGTTCCTCCTGGTGCGCGTGCGAAGCGTGCGCACCCAGTGACGTCACTGGAAGTGATGTCAGCACGTTGGGGGCGTTGCCAGAGCGTCGCCATGGCAACGCCCCCAATGTGCTGACGTCACTTCCGGTGACGTCATTACGTCGTCCTCGCTGGACGACTTTGGGGGTGGGGTTTCCCCCGCTGGCCAAATGCTGGCCGGCGGATCGGGAACCCCTTTAGCGGGGGATCCCCCGCCCCCCAGGCTGACTTGGCAGCCCTAGTTAGTACAGTCAGAGAGGACATCTTACCCTTCTTTTATCTTACCCTTCCTTTAATAGACTAAGTGAATTTGTTTCAGTGTTGGATTCCTATAGTGGTTTATGCTCCATTTGCACCACAGGCAGGTATTTGTAGAGTGGTACACAACATTAAAGCGAATGGGGATGTTTTGGATCATGCAAAGATTTTGCCAACTGGGCTATCCGAGATTTGCAAAATGTGTAAACTAGCAAAGCCACAACAGCACATCAACTGTGCATTATGGCTTGCCAGATGTTTAACAGCATCCCCACAACTTTTGCACAGTGCCAAGCAGTCAGGGAGGGGGAAAAACAGGTTTATCAAGCTCTTTTGCAGCATTTGCCCTGGTGGATCACAGGTTTTTTAGGCCTGGACTGCCTGAAGAATTTAATGCTTCACATGACTGGGGTGATCTACACAAGCAAACTGGCTGTAGAGCAAAGAAAGTGATGAATGAAATAGATACAGAATACTGATTGAAAAACAGCTATAAATTAGAAGGAGTAACTGCAGGGGTGTGGATTAGGGTTGCCAGGTCCCCTTGTTGATCTGGCAGGGGGATTTAGGGGGCATTCTAGGATGTCTTCAATGCGATGTCATCACGCCAGGGATGTCCCATGGGAAGGCTCTGGTTTAAGGGCAAAACTCTATGGGAAAACCTGCTTAAAATTAAAACCATATAGTTCTGCCCTTAAACCAGAGCACCCCAGTGTGATGATGATTCAGGGTGATGTCATCACACTGGGGAAGTCATGTGGAGATGTGGCTGTTTGGGGTGGGGTTTCCCCCACTGGCCAGCTGGCTGGTGGTGAAAAGAAGCCCCCAAAACTGGGGGAACCCCTGCCCTGACCTGGGGACTGGCAAGCCTAGTGTGCATACCTGCACAGATCCCTAGTAATTATAGCCCTCTCCAGATAACTGCAAACACAGTACCACTGAAACATGGAGTGGGGAACATAAGAAAAATCATGTTGGATCAGGCCAATGGCCCATCCAGTCCAACAGTCTGTGTCACACAGTGGCCAAAACCCAGGTGTCACCAGAGGTCGACCAGCAGGGTCAGAACTCCAGAAGCCCTCCCACTGTTGCCCCCCAAGCACCAAGAATACTGAGTATTACTGCCCCAGACATAGTGTTCTATCTATACCATAGCCACTGATGGATCGCCCCTCCATATGTTTATCTAATCCCCTCTTGAAGCTGTCTATGTTTGCAGCTGCCACCACTTCCTGTGGCAGTGAATTCCATGTGTTAAATTAATCTTTGGGTGAACAAATACTTCCTTTTATCTGTTCTAAGTTTATCTAATACAAGTACCCTCCAGTTCTTGTATTGTAAGAAAGGGAGAAAAGTATTTCTTTCTCTACCTTCTCTATCCCATGCATAATTCTGATAACATCTGTCATGTCATCCCTCAGTCATCCTTTCTCCAAGCTAAAGAGCCCTAACCTCTTTAACTTTTCTTCACAGAGAAAGCGTCCCATCCCCTTAATAATTTTAGTTCCCCTTTTCTGCACTATTCCCAATGCTATAATATCTTTTTCTGAGGTGTGGTGACCAGGACTGTAAACAATATTCCAAATGAGGCTGCACCATAAATTTATTATACAGGGGCATTCTGATACTGGCAGATTTGTTTTCAATCCCCTTCCTAATAATCCCCAGCATAGCATTTTTATTGCAGTTGCACACTGAGTCAACATTTTCAGTGAGTTATCTACTATGACTCCAAAATCTCTCTCCTGGTCAGTTACCACCAATTTGGACCCTATCTACATATATTTATAGTTAGGATTTTTGGCTCCAGTATGTATTACTTTGCACTTGGCCACACTGAACCTCATTTGTCACACTGATGCCCACTTGCCCAGCCTTGACAGATCCCTCTGGAGCACCCCACAGTTCCTCACCACCCTGAACAATTTCGTGTCATCTGGAAACCCAGCCACTTCACTGCTTACTCGCAACTCCAAATCATTAACGGACAAGTTAAAAACACCAGATCTAGTACCAAGCCCTGTGATACCCCACTGCTTACCACCTTTCACTATGAAAACTGCCTATTTATACTCACTCTCAGTTTCCTGTTAATTAACCAGTTTTTATTCCACAAGAGGACTTGCCCTCATCCCATGCTTGTTGAATTTACTTAGGAGTGTTGATGAGGAACTTTATCAAAAGCTTTCTGGAAGTCTAGGCAAACAATATCTACTGGGTCACCTTTGTCCACATGTTTGTTCACCCCCTCAAAGTGAGACAAAATCTTCCCTTACAGACTGGGGCACATGACCTCAAATATGACCTGCACATCAGGTCACATGACCTGCACATCATTCCTTTCATTTACATGATTTATATTCCTCTCTTCTCCCCAGTGTGGATCCAAAATGGCTTACAACACCCTTGCCCTCTCCATTTTATCCTCACAGGCCAGTTTTTTCTGAGGGAATGCACCAGAACAGAGTTCCGAAACCTCTTAGACAAAATGATTTTTAAAATGTTTAAAAGTTCAGGAGTTTTCAGTATACAGACTGAAAACTTCATTTCCCTCTTGAGAGTTCCGGCACCTCTTTTTCCAAAAAGAAAAGAAAAATCCTTGCTCACAACACTCCTATGAGGTAAATTAGGCTGAGAGGTCACCCAGTGGCACAGGGTCACCCGGTGAGCTTCCATGGTACAGTGGTCATTCAAAACTGGCTCTCCCAGTTGTTAGTCTGATACTCTACCCATTATGTACAAGCGACATGCTTGGCATTAATTGTATCAATGTTTTGGTATAAATCAGGATCCCCCACCTTTTCAAGCCTGTGGGCACTTTTGGAATTGAGAGAGGTGATGGTAAGGGCCACCACAAAATGGCTGCCAGAGGAAGTGGACCGAAATACAACACCTCCATCTTCACTTGGCAAAAGCATCCCAGAAGAAGACTAAAAAGGAATGAATGAAAACCTGGTGGGGGAAGAAGGGAGAAGAGAAAAATAAATAAAAAGAAGGAAAGCCTGAAGGGGAAATGAAATGACAAGCCTGTGTGCCAACCAAACCTCCTCATTGTCCAGTGCCTATGCTGGTTTTGCAGGTGTGGAAAAACCTTTCATTTGAATTAGGGCAGCCAGTAACAATTCCTACCTTAGAATGGCCCTGCATACTTTCTGAAAAGCTTGGTACACACCAGGAGAAGTATGGGGGCAGGGCATGGCACCCACATGTGCCATGCTGGAGAACCCTGGTATAGGTCATGCAGCCAACCTGTATGTGGCTATGTTCTGTGTATACAATATGACTGCTAGGTGAAGTTTAGGGGATGTGGCTTTCACCTGTTTGCAGTAGTCTACACAGAGATACACCTGGTCAAGACAAAGCGGTAATTACCAATGGATTCACAATATAAGTCAAGCTGATCACAACCAAATGTTTGAAGATGTTACTCTGTCTGTAGCAGTAGAAAGAGTAAGAGTCTGAAGAAGTGAGCAGGGACTCACAAAAGCCAACACCCTACCACAAATTTTGTTAGCCTTTAAGGTGCTACTGGACTCTTACTCTTTTCTACTACAACAAAATGTTATATGTCTGAGCCATTTATTCCCAAACAGCAAAAACTCTGGATGGAGCAGAGAAGTGATCACATTTACCCACTTATGTAATGCTAGAACTCAAGGTCACCCAATGATGCTAACCAGCTATAGTTTCAGGCAGGGCTCATTTTGTAGCAGGAGCTCCTTTGCATATTAGGCCACACACCCCTAATGTAGCCAATCCTCCAAGAGCTTACAGAGCTCTTCTTACAGGGGCTATTGTAAGTTCTTGAAGGATTGGCTACATCAGGGGTGTGTGGCCTAATATGCAGAGGAGCTCCTGCTACAAAATGAGCCCTGGTTTCAGGAATGACAGAAGAAAGGACTTCTTCCCATGAAGGGTAAGAATGGATGGGATTCCATACTACAGGACATACTGATGTCTCCTCACTTAAATGGCTTCTACCTATGGTTGTGGATAGGTCAAGATATAAAACAATGAGAGGGTAGCAGCAGATTGCAGAAGCTCAGTATCCTATCAAATCATGACTGTTAAGGCAATAGTAATAAATATCTTCAGACAATGAAGAAAGCTGACTGGAAGAAAGTTGATTTGTTTGAAATGTGGTGTTGGAGGGGAGTTTTACAAATACCGTGGACTGCCAAAAAGACAAATCAGTGGGTTCTAGATCAAATCAAGCCTAAACTCTCCCTGGAGGCTAAAATGACTAAACTGAGGCTATCATACTTTGGTCACATTATAAGAAGACAAACGTCACTGGAAAAGACAATAATGCTAGTAAAAGTTGAAGGCAGCAGCAGGAAAAGGGGAATATCCAATATGAGATAGATTGACTCAGTCAAGGAGGCCATGGCCCTCAGATTGCAAGACCTGAGCTAGGCTGTCAAAGATAGGGTGTTTTGGAAGTCACTCATTCATAAGATCGCCAAAAGTTGGAAGTGAATTTATGGTGCTTAACACACACACACAAAATAAATAAAGTAGACTGTTGCATTCATTTACTTATTTATATCTTACTGTCCCCCCCCCCCCCCCAGTGGAATCCAAAGTGGCTTACAACTTCATTCTCTTTCTCCATTTTATCCTCATAACAACCACCGTGTGAGTCACATTAGGATGAGAGGCAGTGTAAGTGGCCCAAGGTCACTCAGTCAGCTCCCATGGTAGAGTGAAGATCTGAACCTGAATCTTCCAGATTCTAGTCTGATACTATAATCACAGCACCTTTCTGGCTCTCAGGACAGCCAAATGGAACCCCAAGGCAATCTTTCCCTCTCTCTCATATGCTGGAAGCAAACCACAAGGGTTTACTCTTCATGATCCCCAACTGTCCACAGCTGGAAATAAGAGTTCAGTCTGATCCAGCAAGGCACTCTATTTGTACATGTGCTTGAAAGGAAATCACATTAGTTTCAATGACGTTAATGTCCAAATTGGTAGGATCAAGTTTTTGATCTTGTGGGATTATTTCTACTCTTTTGCTCTCTTTCAAGACAATGAGAGCAGGAAGAAACATCAATCCCAGGTTAAAATAACATCTTGGACAGAGTTGGCACCTACAGCACAATCCTAGATAGAATTGCTCAACAGATGTCAATGGTCTTAAACTGGAGTAACTGCATAGGTTCACACTAAATGTTAGACAGAAATGTGCCCATCTCTGTACTGGATAGTAGCCCTTGCATTTCAGATTACTGGTTTAGTGGAGGAATAATCATTCAGTGATACTGCTTAATGACACCCAGAAGGAAACATGAGTCCCACTCCTCTTTAGTCTTACTTAGTACCATAGACAAGGGGAGATGGATGGAAGGACTATCTTTATCACTTCATCACTTTATCACATTTTGGTTCAGTTGCCTTTAAAGTTAGCATGCTTGGTAGTCTGAAGAGTCTTTTAAACATTTCAGATGACTAATATGAGGTTTCTCCAGTTCAACGCCTATCATTCACAGACAAACTTATACACATTTACTGTGTGGTAACCAGTGTTTCCTCTAAGCTGAGTTAGTGTGAGCTAGGTCACAGTTTTTTAGCCTCCAGCTCACACGTTATTGTCATAGCTCAGGAAGGATGGCTTTACAGCAAACTAATTTATGCAGTAGCCAAATTGTTCACTCACAACTTTAATGCCAGGAGCTCACAAACTAGAATTTTTGCTCACAAGACTCCACAGCTTAAAGGGAGCATTGGTGGTAACTGCATATATTTACTGCACATGCTCAGAACCCCTTGCTGGATGGAACAACTTTCCCCCCTCTTTGAAAGAACCCTCACGGAATCATGACTAGAACCCATAAACTGCTTGTAAGTGGTATTAGCCATGCGGTGATTTCTTCCATTCACAAAACCACACTGACACATCTTGTGATAAAATAATTCTTTATATTACATTGCTATTAGTTTGTCTCTGCATCTGGTACTTCATGCCTGTTGAATGATATATCTACTTCATATTAAATAATTAAATTATAAATATATCTCCATGACCGAAGTCTTTGGGAACAACCCCCCACAAAAGAAATGGCTGAAGAGCTCAATTTTTCTATTAACCCAAGGTAGAAGTAATGTTTTAAATTAACCCCTTATTAGTAGTAAAATCAATACAAAAGTCTATTGACATTCCTTGATTTTATGGCTGTTGCAAAATACACAAGAAAGACCTTGCTATCACCAACTGTAAGGTGATATAAACATCTATAGTACCTTTAAAAGAAAAAATTGAAATAGCAATATTTTACCTCAGATTCTGTTTTTTTAAGAGAAAGACAGACAGAGACAGAGCTGGCATGCAATCACCCACTTACTGTATCTTTTTTCATTCCAGTTATAGTGCTGAGATCCTCAGTGTAGTAAGTCTCATTATAGCACACCGAGCGTACCACAGGTCCAAGGGAAAAAGTCTGTATATTTCAGAGCAACTTTATTATCGAGAAAATTAGATCAAAGCTTTCAATTTACCTCCCCAAGATGGCACAGAAGGTAGCAATAATCAAACTTTCTTCTCTAAATACTTTGCCTGTGTGTACAAAAAAGAAGCAAGGCACCCCCCTCCTGAATCTGTCTGAGCCTCCACTAGCATAAAGTTCAGATTTCATTGCTGAGATCACCGCTCTCTTCTCAGCAGTTTTTGCTCTATATGTGTGATTCTAACCAAAATACGTACTGCAGCTGGAAGTGGCTTTTAATAAGTGAAACTGTACCAGGCTTTCCCTAGTTACTTCTGACTAGTAAATAAAGACTGATGTTTTGTGAAGGGGGGGAGAGGCTCAAAGAAGCAGGCCCAGATTGCATGAAAAGTATTTCCTGCTGCTGAGAAAGTAGGCATATGAGAGAGAGTGAGAGAGAGAGAGAGAGAGAGAGAGAAACAGACAGACAGACAGACAGACTGGGGCAGGGAGAAAACAGACAGACCATGCTACAGTAGACTCTTGAGAAAACACTGATTAGGAATATTTAAGACACCATTTCTCTGTATTGCACACAAACAGGTACCCCAGTATAAATTTCATTAACAAAAAGGTACACACAGCTCTGAAATCATGCCATGGGTAGGGGTCCCCTTTGGAGCAACAAATGAACAAATGGCAAGGAAAAGTGGTTTCAATTCATAATATTTTGCAGTTTCAAAAAGCAGCTTTTCTGTAATGTGTTGAGCAAATAACTAGCACCACGGAGGCAGCAAGAGGGAGAGGGGAGATGGACTGAGAATATAGATACAATTTATGCAAGTAAATGGTAAAGATGAAGCGTTACCAGCCAACTGCTTAACCAATGAGAACTACGAGAAAAGAAAGCCACTGCACAGAAAGGCAATTACGATCTATACAGAACATCTTACCTTTAAGGAGAATTCTCCAGAGTCTTGCAGATCAAGGACTGTAAAAACATGAGGGTAGACTCCATCTTGCTCATATTAGAATTCAGCTGACGGAAACCACTTGTAACTACTCTTTCCTGGTTTGACAGGGTGCCTGAATTGTATCTCTGGAGCAGCCCACTGCATCCACATCCCCCAAACTATAAGAATTTGGTTAAACTATCTGCTGTTTATCTTTTCGGCTTTCTTCTGCCTTCTCTGACTGATTTCCTCCTCGTTGCTCCAGCCTGGGAACTTGGATTGCCATTTGGTTTTGATTAAAACCAGACGGACAGCTCCGTAAAAACCAGAGAGTAAGCTAATGGAAAGCACCAGTGTGGCTTTAATTAAGGCATCAATTAATAATAAATGTTAACTATTCATATAACAACTGCTACCTGGGTTATTGTGGTCATTTCTAAGAGGAAACAATGCCAAATGGATTTAGGGTTGTGTACTAATATACCTGTTTTGGTTTTTGTCCTTTTTACTTTAAAGGGAAAGTTCTCTCAAGCAATGCCAAACGGAATGACAAAGCTCCATTTTATGATTTGCTTTAAATGTAGAAGTGCTGATGCTGAGTTTTATTATCTTATTTCTTTGCTGAGGCCACAAATAACCTGCACTTTGCTGATTCATTTATTTGCTTAATGAAAATAATTGTACAATTTCTGAGGTTAAAAGAATCAGTTTTTTCAGAGCTACATAAATTTTTCTACTTTGAAATTTAAGGGTGTTGGGTTGGATCCCATGTTAAATCTCTGCTGATGGAATGTGGGGTGATTTTTGCTGATTCACCTCAGACCTCAGTCAGTCAGCCAGTCTTTGGCCATGCACACATTGTCATTTTTGTCACTCATTTGTCCCTGTTACTTCAGGGTTCCCCCCATGTGTTTTGCTTTCTCTAGTAGTCCCAGAGGGAGCAAAACACATGAGGAAAGGGGGGGAATGCAAGGCAATAAGGACAAAAGAGTGACAAAAATGACAGTGCGGAAGTGGCCTTTATTAAGGCCCCCAGGCCATTTAGAAACAGAGTAAAAACAGATTAAAAACACTAATATAAAATCTATTATCTTCATAAAATCTATAGATATATCATCCTAATGTATCTTAACAGGTAAAAGGTCAGAATCTGATTAAATTACGAATTGGACGTTACCTCAGCCTGTATTTTCACTGCAGAACACAGAAACTTTGCCACAGATATGGTAGTTCTCTGGTCAATCCCTGACAATAAGATTTTGAGGCAGACCTGTGATTGGCCCCTCTTGCTGTTCCTGAGGGTCCATGTCCCCAAGAAGCAGCATTTTGGGGATCATCCTCGGCTGTATCAGGAAGGGGTAAAGAGAAGTCCTGTTCTGCTGATGGAAATGCTTTCCATTACAGCCTACTTGAACTACAGAACCTCTGGTGTTGAACTCAGTGAAGATGTCTCTCAAGCTTCATCCTTATATTGATGAAGCTTTAAAGATGTCTTAACTGACCTCAAGCCAGGATTTGAGTCCAGGGGGATTTCAACCTCTATGGCAAGGTCACCTTTTTTCTTTCTTTCTTTACTTTTTTTTGGTGTGGCTACAGGCTTCAGGGCTGCCATGATAAAGATGGGGCTGCCCTAATGTAGCCTTACCCAACACATTCATGCACTTGATTTGTACTGGATGAGAACAGGGAGAACTATTAGGGCAGCTTTTGATGATTTCATTGTCATGGACTACTTATTAACTGGTGAGGGTCAGAATTTGTTGGTTACTAAGGCATGGATCCACACCATTAAATTTTGGTTACGACTCCATTTCAACTCTGACCCCTTTAGTTATATGTACTGGCGCGGTGCGGCAGAACAAGGCGGGGGGAATTGCCCCCGCCGTGCGGCGTTCGCATGCCGCCGCAAGGAAGCTGCCCACAGCATCCAGACTGTGGGTGGCTTCCGGCAGTGGCGTCCGAATGCTGCGCGGCTCCCCCGGCCCAGCACGCGTTCAAACCCACCGAAAGCAGGTGGAAAGCAGGTGGCACTTTTAAGTGGTGCCCAGCTGCTGCGAGAGGAGCGTGGCACCGGATGCGTTGCATCCGGGCCGCCTCCTCCGGGCAGATGTGGCAGTCTGGACTGCCGCTCTGCCTCTGCTTTTAAAGCGGAGGCAGAGTGGGCCAGACTGCCAGTCTGTCCTTAGCCTACTTTCTGAATCTATTAATTCTAGCTGGCTATCTTACATCGAAGCCAAAATAAGTTCCCTGAATTTATCCTTAGAATCCTCATTTTTCCTCTCTAAGTCTGTGACTTTTTAAAAAAATAAAATCAAGTTTCTTGGGTTCAGAGTTACAAACTCTCTATAGCCTGGCTAACAGAACCTGTTCTCCCTTAAACTTAGGGATTATTCCAAATGCAGACCTCCCAGCAGTATACCTCTATCAACTCATAGCTCCAAATTTGTGTAAAGCCATCTCCTTGGCTAGATTTAATGATCTTTCTTCAGCTATCGTATCTGGCAGATTCAAAGGGATTCCCTATCCTAGCAGGTGCTGACCATGTATGAAGGACTGTGTCAAAACTGTCTCCCATGTTCTCCTCCAGTGTCCTCTCTATCTGGCGTCCCAACGGGATCCTTTCTATCCCATATGAGCCCAATTTTAGAGCCCTCTGATGATTTTAAGGTCCTTTTCTTGCTAGATAATTCAGATACAGAAATAACTGAAATAGTAGCAAAGTTTCTTTTCAGTGCTATGGTTACGCGTCCTGATAAGTAATAGTATGAATTAGGTTTTATTGTGTTGTTACTATGGGTTTTTTTAAAATCCTGTAATTCTAATTTTACTCTGCATGGATTTTCTATTTTCCTAATCTGTAATCAGGTCGACTTTCTATTGTGTCTATATGTACATGCCAATAAAGGCTTGTCTGAGGTAACTGGTGCGAGGTGGAATGACTCTTTAGGCTCTGTAGGCTTGGGGACCTTTATCTATACCTTACTTTTCTCCCCAGTAGGGACTCAAAACAGCCTACATGGGATTCCTCCTCTTCTGTTTATCTTCACAACAACCCTGTGAGGCAGATTAAGCTGAGAGACTAACTGGCCCAAGATCACCTAGCATACTTTCATGGCAGAGTGGGGATTTGCACCTGGTTCTCCCAGATCCCAGTCCAACATTCTAACCATGACACACCATGCTTATAATAGTCTGTTCCTGAAGGCAAGTGAATCTAGTGGACTGGCCTTGACATAATCCACAATAAACTTGCTGCTAAATTTGTTCACAAAAGTATCAAATGCTAAGAGACAGTTTTTTTTTTTAAAAAAGTTACAAAATGAATGGGCATACTGGTTTGCATGGCTTCCAGTTGCAGGTTTTGTTGCAGTTCTGACCACCAAAAAGCCACCTCTTCAACAATCCTTTATAACAAAAAATAATTAATCAAGCACTTTTTGCGTAAGTAGTGAAATATGTCAAGCAGAAGGCTAGTACTTTAATATTGAGTGGAAAAAACAAGTCTTTAACCTTTCAAACAATAGACACAGTGAGTTTGCAGATAGTGTTTCAAAGAAGCTAGTAACCCTGTGATCTATGCCTTTTGATATTGAGCTCCAGCATAAAAAGCCACATGATATTCATAACACACAGCATTATTCTAATAATCTTGGAGCTGGAGTGTAAACCAGAAAACAGTAGATAATTTGTTCAGACTCTCTAAAAACATATCAAGTTATGGAAACTATTTTGCCTCTATAAAGAAAGATCTGACTTTATGTTTTTCACTTGGGAATGTGTTAGTCAAGGATGACCCATCCAAGATAAAACTATTTCTTATATTCCTAGCAGTTGTAAAGAACCAAGGTTGCAGATTTAAGGCCTGACTAATACCTAACGTGAGGGGTGCAGACACGGAAGGACAGCACCAAGTTATCCAGACTTGGTAAGATTTAAGAGCTTTAAAGCAAGTAGTGGAATGGGATTAGCTTTCTGATGTCCCCTGATTTCAAGGACCAGGAGCCATCTACACCAGGCAGTGGCAACAGTTCCTCAGCATGAACTGCCTGCAGTTTCCTCTTCTGCAGCTCTGGTGGGACTGAGTGTAGGAACCAGGGCCAGACGCTCAAGACTTCTGCTTTCACCAGGTGAATAAAAAGTATAAAAGAAACACATTTTGTAGAACCGCATTACACACCAACTTGGTAACATAGCATACAGTCCTAAAATCTTTCAGACAGATAAATCATATTGATAGTACTTTTTAAGGTTTGAGTGGTTGAGAGCAATTCTAAACAGGTCTACTCAGAATCGTGCTCAGGTTTATTCCATGAATAAGTTCTTAGGACTGCACAGTTAAGCACAAGCACTAGCTACCTTGATCTAGTAATGGAAACTTACTTTTGTGCAGGTGATCCTTCTGGTTTGGATCTCAAACAGTTAGGAATTTTTTAGCCATCAAATCACAATCAACTGACAGGTGACACCGCAGGGTTTTCAAGGTAAGAGACATTCAGAGGTGGTTTGCCATTGCCTGCCTCTGTATAACTACCTTGGCATTCTGTGCTGGTCTGCCAGCCAATTACTGACCAAGGCCAACCCTGCTTAGCTTCTAAGATCAGACAAGATTAGACCTGGGCTATCCAGGTCAAGGCTTGTTAGGAATTGAGCAGCTCCTTAATGACTTATATTTTATTCCAGCATAAAACTTGTGGAGTAGAGCCCACGTCTTCAGTTTGGCTCAGGATTCTTAATTGCCACAGGGAGTAGACCAATATCCGTGACCATTCACTCTGGGCTGAGAAAGCCAGTTTATTATTCTACTGAAAGAACGGTTGTCCATTTGGGATAGGAAGGTCCCCAAATTTTAATATGACTCCAGCTGGACTTGGAAAATCAAGTTTCTTCTATGGATTTTCCTCTCACTTCAGATAAAATATTATTTCTTCTCCCAGTATATTAATGAACTTCATTAACATCATGTTCTCTGTTGTACCCGTTGCACATAAATGTCATAAAAAGCATTCTCTCTATCATCCATCCATCTATCCATCTATCCATCTATCTATCTATCTATTGATCATCTCTCTCTCTGATAAACATGATATTAACACATATACAAAACTGGGAATTTTGCCAAATAAAATGGAAAATAGTCCACCTGGCTGTACATGGAGATTAAACAAAAGAGAAAAAATACAAATTTGTATCTTCTTAGTATGGACAAAGCCAGTCTTCTCCTCCCCAGACTGACAGAAGCTTGTGTTTCCCTTCCCTTTCAAGCTCCCCCCCATCAGCAAATATCAACTGGTAATTTTGCCAGTTTGCTCTACCCAGTCCTAGAAACCACACAACACATTTTAGCCACAATTACCTCCAGTAACACAGAGACAGAACACGTGATTAGCATATGCTCTTTGCCTGTTTGAAGCCTTTCTGCTAGTGACTACCAGACCATCACAGGGGGTCACAGAGTCTCCAATCCACTTCTGCAAGCCATATCTGATTTTAGCATGGTTATCCTGATACACATTGCTAGAAATAAAAGCCTGCATGATAACATGCTGCTTGAAAGTTGTATATCATAAAATAATTATAAATGGTGAGCTACCTAATAATGTGGAAATTCAGAAAGGTACCAGACAAGGCTGCCCACTATCCCCATTGCTATTCATATTTTCATTGGAAACATTGTTAAATGCTATAAGAAGAAATCATCAAATAAGAGCACTAAAAATAAAAGGAGAAATTTTTAAAATACAAGCCTTTGTGGACGACATGGTATTCATACTAGAAGAACCAACTAGTTCTATTCCATATCTACTACGGGAAATACAAGGATATGGTGAAGTAGCGGGTCTTAAGGTTAATTTTCAAAAAACAAAAATACTAACAAAAATTGTACTTTGGACCAGGTTAATAAAATCCAAGAGATTTCAAATGTAGAAGTAGTAAAAAAAAGTATATCTGGGAATAACTATGACAAATAAATCAGACACATTATATGAAGATAACTATACAATACTATTAAAAAAGATAAAGCAGGACTTACAGAACTGGAGCAGTTTACAAATGTCACTGATGGGAAGGATTGCGATTATAAAAATGAACATTCTACCTAAATTTCTATTCTTAGCACAAAACCTGCTAATTATCAAAAAACAGAAGTATTTGTTAGAACTAGAAAGAATCACTAGAGCTTTTCTTTGGAACTATAAGAGGGCCAGAATAAAAGGTAAAATCCTTTGTGAAAAAAAAAAGAGAGAGAGGGGAGTTGGTGGTCCCAAACTGGTCATTGTATTATATGGCAGCAGCGCTGGGATGGATTAAAGACTGGGTCCTACTAGATAATGTGAGGATGTTAAAGCTAGAAGGTGCCGACCTGAGTATGGGCTGGCATGCATATATCTGGTATGGGAAAGAGAAGATTCATGAGAATTTCCACAACAATGTAGTTAGGAGTGCATTAATGAGAGTTTGGTCCAAAATAAAGGATAATACATATGTTGCAATACCCAAATGGGTGTTGCCACTGGAGGCATTTATAAGGCCATCTCTATTATCTGCTAATAAAAAGGAAACCTATGAAAACCTACTCCAAAAAAAAAATAAGTTAAAAGAGGATGATATATTATGAAGACAAAACAGAGTTCTCACAGTTCGAAGGAATTCAGTTGGTGAACAGATATAAAGAGGACGCAAAAATAAGTTTTCAGGAGCAGAACGAATTTGATAAAATTTTACTGCAAACAGAAAGTAAATTGCTGAAGAAATTATACAATTATCTTTTAGATATAGAAATGCAGGATGAAGTTGTAAAACCCACAATGATAAATTGGATGAAGGATAAATTGGATAAATGATAAATTGGATAAATTGGACAATGATAAATTGGATAAATTGGATGAAGGTTATACTTTAAATATTGATAGTTGGTCTAAGATATGGAAAGCATTAGGTTATATGAGATCAATACCCTATAAAGAAAACATCCTTAAAATGTATTATAGATGGCACTGGTCCCCAGAAAAAATCTCAAGATGTTATACTAGTGCATCCAACATATGTTGGAAGTGCAAAACAAATGTGGGATCCTATAGTCATATTTGGGGGTGATGCCCAAAATTACAAAGATATTGGCAATTTGTATATCAATTAATACAAGAAATCCTTAAAATCCACTAAAAATAGAAATTTACCTGTTAAATATAATTCCAGATGATTTCAATAAGCAGGTTTATGTAATTACATATATTCTGACGGCGGCAAGGATTTTGATCTCTAAAAGCTGGAAGTTAGAAACGCTTCCTACCAGAGAGGAATTAGTATATAAGATATTAGAGCTAGCTGAGATGGATAGACTAAGCTTAGTTTTACAAAATAAAGATGAAGATTGTTTTCGGGAAAGATGGTCTGGTCTATATGTCTGGTTAAAAACTGAATCTAGGTTTCAGATCCGAAAAAGATAAATTGTGTACATGACAGATTATGTTTTTAATAGTAATAAATTGTACACAGATATACATGCTCTGTATTGAAACAATTTAATAGATGCAGTTTGCTCCATATATGATAGATTGTAATATGGAAAATGGGAATTAAGATAATACATGTATGAGCGGTTTGAGTGTTACAGGCAGTGGCTTGAAGGGGCTCTGCCTCAGGCCGAGGACAGACTGGCAATCCGCCCCGCTCTGCCTCCGCTTCTAAAGCGGAGGCAGAGGGGGCGTTCAGATTGCCGCATCTGCCCCCCATCGTCAGCACGGACTCACCCGTCCGCGAGGCGCCGTCCGTCCGCTTCAGCCGGAGACCACTTTCAACAGGTCTCTGGCTCTCCGGCCGCGCATCCCTGCCGCTTCCTGGCAGTGTGGATGCGTCGGCAGCGTGCCGGAAGCGGGGGCGGAAGTCTGAACGGACCCGCGGCCACGCGCCTCCTCCCCGCCTCCTCCCTGGGACATCGCAGCCAGTGCGAATGGGCCGCACCAGGCTGCTTTTCCCGTGGGGCTTTTGGCCCCGCGTCTGTCCTGGGGCAGATCTGCAGTCTGTCCTTGGCCTCAGACAATGAAAACCACTACATGTAATGATATGATATAGAATAGATTTAACTTGGTTAATTTTTATTTTTTTTTCTTTGTTTGTTGTAACTGAAACATGGACACCCTTTGAGTTAATAACTAACACATGAAAAATGAAAATAAATTTATATTAAAAAAAGAAAGTTGCATATCATTGCATACAGTTAAGGGAAACCATACTTTGTACACAAATAAATCCCCCCTTAAATAGGCAGCCCTATATTATAGCATAAATCCTTGCTACTTAACACCAGATGCAACAGTTCTGCGCTATTCTAGTGTCTCCTGAATGCTGGATCATCTTGAGATTGCTGTAGCTGCAAGGACTGGAAAGCCTGATTTCTAATCCATTTGTGTAATTCAAAGCCCCAGTGAAAAAGAAATTAACAGGGACTGATTATTTAAGGATCCCCCCCAAAGATGAGCACTGGAGCCAAAATAATGAGTTTCCTGGACTATTGCAGAGGTTGTGTTTTAATATTCTTCTAGCATATGTTGTACCAGAAGTTTAAGATGAAATCTGATAGTGTAACTCTTAGATAGGGCTGTTCTATTTGTTAAAAATACACTTCACGGAACAAGATTTGCATGTTGCCAATACATGATCTAACGAGTTGCTTTAACTAGGAAGCAGCATCATTACAGGGCATTGAGGGGAGCAGTGGGTTGTGGGAAGGGTGCCCAGACTCAGGCCAGGGGCTCTTCTTCCTCTGATAAAGATGATCAGTTAAGCAGTGTAGTTGGGGAGGGGCTCTGACTCAGTGGTAGAGCAACTACTTTCCATGCAGAAGGTCCCAGCTTCAGACCTCAGCATCTCCAGAGAAGAAGAAGATGAAGAGTTGGATTTATACCCCACCCTTCACTTGGAGTCTCAGAGTGGCTTACAATCTTCTTCCCTTCCTCTCCCCACAAGAGACACCCTGTGAGGTAGGTGGGGCTGAGAAAGCTCTGAGAGAACTGATTTTGAAAGAACAGCTCTGAGAGAACTGTGACTGACCCAAGGACACCCAGCTGGCCACATGTGGAGGAGTGGGGAATCAGACCTCTGCCTGAGACCCTGGAGAGCTGCTGCTCCTCGGAACAAACAATACTGACCATGATAGACCAATGGTCCTTCTCTGTACAAAGCAGCTTGATGTGTATCCCAGGAAATCTGTTAGGCTGAGTGGGATTGGTTGGAGACGTTGCCAATTCAGACTCAAGCAACTGGTTTTATATGCCTGGACTGGGTAAGTTGGTCAAAAACCAGGCAGATGGTGGCCCTAATTATTCTCCCTGCTTACTTTTGCAACTAACAGTAATGCAGGAAACATTTTTGCTACTTTAAATGTATCTACCATTTGGAAGCCTAAGAATTTTGTGGAGCCCCCGAGAATCTTTTAAGCCAAGATTCTCTGTCCCATATTTTCCCCAGGGAGGTAAGAAGTGACACACTAACAGTTAAATGAATTCTGTGGATTCTCACTATTTTTATTAATAAAACCCACCAGTGCAAACTGTGCATTGGTATACTTGCACTGTTTTGCTTCAGGCTAGAAAAGAACCCCTCCCTGACCATTCTTCTCTGGGCTTGAATAGTTATTAATTTTATTTATTTTTTAAAATGTACACATTGTGTCTCCACATGACCACATGAAACTGCCTTATACTGAATCAGACCCTTCATCCATCAGAGTCAGTACTGTCTAGTCAGACTGGCAGCAAGTCTCCAGAGTCTGAGATCTTTCACGTCACCTACTGCCAGATCCTTTTAACTGGCGATGGTGGGGACTGGACCTGGGACCTTCTGTATATCAAGCAGATGCTCTACCACTGAGCCACAGCCCCTCTGCCAAAGAGACCTGTACAAGGCAGCTTGAAGAAGCAAAAACGAAACCATCAATAATATTATAAAAGCAACAATTTTTGCCTGATAATACTAGCAGCTTAAATGCACCCCAAACATCTTTTGGTCCTACAGTACCATTGTAAGGAAAGCTTAGCGCACATTAGATCTCCATTCAGTTTATAAGCCACATTAACTAGCTTTAGTGAAGTAAAACCAGACACTTTTGCCAGCTGACTTTAAACAATGAACCAGTGTTGTATTTTTTTTTTTTTAATCTTAGCAGCTATCCCATTGAAATGATGATGTTTATCCCGGACGGAGTGAAATGACTTAAGCATGTAGGTATGTAGGGATGCTGAAACCTCTCCAGTCCTCTCCAGAACAACAGCAAGATATGGCCATCTGCAATGTTCAAAATTTCTTGGAGGACCCAGAATCATCCCTTTTCTGTTCCAAGCCCCACCATACTTCTGGATGGTGCCCTATTCACATGGCTATCAAAAGCCAAAGGACTTAAAATAATGGGCCATTTCCAGCATGTCTGAGCCATCCCCATTCTAATCCTGATGCAATGCTCTCAGAAGCCAAATGTTTATGGAGAGCAAGTCACATCTGGCATATAAAGTCAGACCCTCAGATGTGTATATGAGCAAACCTCAAGCTTTCAACTGTGGGAACTTAGCAAAGGATCTCCCTACAGACTCCGGCCTCCTCAAATTGAGAATACTGCTGAGCAGCTGAACACGAAGAAGCTGTCAGCAAGTCTACCTTACATGCATTTTTCTCTGAAAAACAAGATCCAAGCATACATTTTGGTTAACATTTAGCAGTTATTGACTCATTACTTGGAACAATTTCACTTTTAGCAATCAACGTTGGCCATAAATAAAGCCTAACAGTAAACTTGAGCCTTCACAAAATTATAGGTAAAAAGGGGAAATAAAAGAGGACTAACAAAAAATATAACAGTATCAAGTTTTTGTGACTCAGAGCTCACTGCATGAGATGCACTGGGGTGTATATAGCCATCTGCATCTGATGAAGTGGGTTCTCTCACAAAAAGCTTATGCCAGAATACATTTTGTTAGTCTTTTAGTGCTACTGAACTCCTGTTTTATTGTGCTGCTATAGACTTACAGGGTTACATATCTGGGACTGAAATCAAAGGAAGGTTCAAGTGAACTTTCACTGTCACAGGCCAAGAATGTGACATTTGTCATACAAGCCAATTTTTTTTTTTAAAAAAACCCATAACACATTGAAACACAAAGTTATTTGTTTCTCTCTTTTTGCATCCTTTTCTTTCTTTTCGTACAAGGAGATGAACTATGAAATGACCCTGAGTTCTCTTGAGGGATGGGAGACATGCCAAGTATAACAGAACACAGATGGATTAATATTCCTTAGCATCATAAGTGACTCACGGTCTTATGGGGAAGAGAGTATACCTTCTGAGAGAAAACTGAAATCATTTTAAAAAAGAAATCACGTATCAGGGATCATACTTATATCTCTACCTACACATACAACATAAGCTTCCCTTGCCCCCATTGTACAGAGAACTACTTATAACATGAGCTTGCCACAAATATATACCTACATAAATTATTATTTATTGAGATATTTATAACCAATTTTTCTCCTCAGTGAGGACCCAAAGCCGCTTGCAATATCATTTTCCCCTCCTCCATGTTATCCTCACAACAACTATGCTGTGAAGTAAGTTAGGCTGAGGGAGAATGTTCGGCCCAGCAAGCTTTACAGCAGAGTGGGGATTCAAACCTGTGAGATTATATCCCTCAGGGCCAAACTAGATGACACACTGGACACAATCTGGGTCGGGAACCCCAACCTGACTGGTAGTCACATATAAAAAGTCAGGGAACAAATGTTCCCAAATGCTCCAGGGCCTGATTGGCTCAGAAGCATGACACAAATGGAGGATGGGCTTCAGTCTTCTGTCCTGTGCTGTTTTATTTTATTATTTTATTTGTTTGATTTGTATCCCGCCCTCCCTGCCAAGGCGGGCTCAGGGTGGCTTACAGAATATGTGTGTGTGTGTAAACAGCAAGATATGTTAAAACACAAAATTTAAATAAAACCACAACATATAAAACCATAGGTGCTAGTAAACATAGGTGCTAATAAACCATGACTGCATTCTCTCGGTGTCCAGATAGTCAACTACAATCATAGTCTGGCTTCCTGCCAGGCTTCCTGCCTGGTTATTGGTTATTAAGTTGGTACTGATATTGGGGCCGCAATATTGGAAGGTGGCACCCTAATAGAAAGCCTGGTGGGAGAGCTCCATTTTACAGGCCCTGCGGAACTGTAAAAGGTCCTGCAGGGCCCTGATGTCATCCAGGAGCTCATTTCACCAGTAAGGGGCCACCACAGAGAAGGCCCTGGCCCTCATCATGGCTACCCTGGTCTCTTTAGGGCCTGGAAGGGCCAGATGGTTTTGGGACCCTGATCTTAGTGCTCTCTGGGGAACATGTGGAGAAAGGCGGTCCCTTAGGTAAGTAGGTCCCTGACCACATAGGGCTTTAAAGGTAAGCACCAGCACCTTGAACCCAATCTGGTCAGCTATAGGCAGCCAGTACAGTGCTTTTAGGGCATGCTGGATGTGCTCCTGCATAGGAGGACACAACAACAGCTTCACCGCTGTGTTCTGCACCAGCTGCAGCTTCTGGATTTGGGACAAAGGCAGCCCCAGGTAGAGAGCATTACAGTAATTCAATCTCGAGGTGACCATTGTATGGATCACTGTTGCCAGGTCATTGCATTCAAGGAAGGAGACTTTGGGGGGGGGGGCTTGTTCACCCCATTATGGGGCTGCACATATACTGACTGTATCATGTGGAGCCCTCTCAACCCTACTCATGCCAAATGTACGGTCTGGTTTGTCCCACAGTGTAACATTATTATAATGCCTTGGGATGGAACCATGTGGAAATGGCAATCACACCACTCACATAATGTAAAAACCTAACCCCCCCAAAAGTTATATTTTAAATAAAGGGCTGATCTATTTGTGATGGTTGCTTTAAATCACAGGAGAGGCAGTTGTTGCCACATGGTGAGGTATTCCTGTACAATGGTTTATCATACAGACCACTCACTGCAGAAGTATTTTCATTGAACAGCAACATGTTGACAGTCCTGCCCTAGGTAGAGTTAATGGGCTCACCAGGATGTAACTCTGCTTAGGACAGCTCTGTGAGCCACTTGCTGATGCAAGCCACCTGGGGTTATACAGTGCCATCCCAAGCAGAGGCCAGCACTGTTAGAGCAGCCTCCATAGGACAGCTGCCACATGGGAAGCAGCCTTTACTAATGCTGCTCTACTAACATTGTAGGAAATACGCAAAACACCAAAGCCCTCCTAATAAATTCCACTGTAGTCAATGTGACAGCTGACTTTCTGCACAAAATATGGGAATTTTTGCATACAAAAAAAGGAAACAAAATCAGGGACATTATTTGTGGATTCTGGTAACCTATGAAAAATGCTGTTTGAGCACTATGTTTCTGATTATGGTTGACTTAGATTTTTTTAAAATTAACCACTTGTTAAGGATATTGAGAGAAGGGAACTAACAAGATGGTTTTCATCTTCGTTATTATATCCTCCAAATGGCTTCCTCTTCATTGTACATTAGCACAGGTTCCAACCCAGAGCAAATTAGCTATGCACAAGCATATTTTTGTTGTGACATTTATCATTCTTCCCTTCTCCTTTATATCCAAACAACAATAAACCTGTGGGATAGGTTCGGTTGACACAGAGTGACTGACCCACTGTCATCCAGAGAGCTTCCATGGAGGAAATGGGATTCAAATCTTTTGCTCCCAGATCTTAGTCCAAATAATGGGATTTTAATTGGTCCTAACATACTTGTCCAACTGATTTTTCTTGGAGTTCAGTACAGACAACTTTTCCTGGATCAGCCATTGAATCAATTTCCTTTGTTTTTTGTTACATAGCTGGGCTCTGTATTGGAAAAATATGCCAAAACCCACAATACACATTGTAGATAACACATGTAGAACCTCACTTGCTTTGATTGGTAATTTTAAATACAGAAGAAAATGGAGAGTTTCTTTTAGCAATGAACTAAAAATAGAACAGGCACTTTAATTTGTGCTTACATTATACCACAGACGACCTTGAACTTCCTGAAAGGGAGTACTCACTACAAGAGTATTTTCTTGTGAGTTTGGTTTAATAGATTTATATTGCAAGTGTCCATTATGTACAGATGTTAAAATGCCTGATTTGCTTTGCCTGGGGCCTCTGATCTGCTTTACCAAGAACAACTTTGCCTGTGTAAATACAGTAAGCCTAGCATTTCATAACAACTGATATATTTGTAAAACAAAAGCAAATCTAATAAATATGTTTGGTACCATAACAAGTACATTGGACTCCATCACTTGTTTCGCTCCGGCCACATTTTCCCCAACTCAAAGGCAAGCAAAGAATACCCTTTTAGGGAAGTTTCCTGTTAAAAACCTACCTACCAATCCTGGTCATGGGATAAAACAGCAAGAACACTCTCCCCGCACATGAACACAAGAAGCTGCCTTATACTGAATACAGTGGGTCTTTCAGGATCAATATTGTCAACTCTTCAGGGCCTTATATAGCTTGTCTTTCATATCATCTGATTCCCTTAAGGGGAGATGCCAGGGGCCAAACCTGGCATCTTCTGCACACAAAGCAAATCCTCTACCACAGAGCCAGGTTCCCTCTGTTGCACACTAATCGTAATGTGAGGGCTACATGCACATGGCAACATGCACATGTTTCCAATCTGCATAGTTCGTTCCCATACCCATGGAAGAAGTTCACACATCAGGGCTATACATGTAGATGGTTGTTTGTTTTCTGCATGAAGTCATTATATCTATATGGCTCATGGAGGAGAGTGTATACATACGCCCCTCCATAATACAAATGGGAAAGACTGCCTGAAAAACGTATGTATTAGGCTGTGATCACATGCACCAGAAGATCTGATATAGGTGCCAATGCCCAACAGATCAAAAGGGTGCGATCAGACAGCAACATCTGGGAAGCGGTTGTCGGCAACCCATGCTGCTCCACGGCAGAAGTGGAGTTAAAAGACACCAGGGAAAATCTGGTAGTAAAAGGATGGACTTTCCCTTGTCTGATCGTGCAAGCACGCTTCCGATCAGGCCATCCCAGCTCGGTGCCATTTCCCTCCCTATCTTTGCAGTATGCACATCATCACATACCCATGGGGGGGGGAGGGGCTCGGTGTGGGGGTGCAATTCCTCATTATGCACATGGGAAACAAACAGCAAAAACCCCCACCACTCACCTGCAGTTGTGTCTGATCACACAGTGACGGGCTGGGCCCACAGCAACAAAAGGCTGTGTGATCTTGCATCCGGGGGTCTAATTCCTCTGGAGGGAATAGCCTCACTTCCCCTCTTCTTCAGCTGGCACATGTGACCGCAACCTTAGTCTTAGCTGCTGTTCCTCTTTCTTCTTTACCTTGATAGTAATTCCCTTGCATCTCTGCTTTTACATATACATATCCCCTTCCATTAAATTTATTTATTTATTTATTATATTTATACCCCGCCCGCCCCACAAGCGGGCTCAGGGCGGCTTACAGCATTGGCACCAGTATGGGTGTCCCAGTCTGTAGACTGCTTTAGCAATATAATTTTAGGCTATCCTGTTTGAAGCACTTTTGCACTCTGTGGTGGTGGTGGAAAGTCACAGTTGACTTATGGTGACCCTGTAGGGTTTTTGAGGCAAGAGACATTCAAAGGTGGTTTGCCATTGCCTGGCTCCATATCACACCCCTGGTACTTGGAGGTCTCACTTCCAAGTACTAGGAGGGCCGGCCCTGCTTAGCTTCCAAGATCTGATGAGATCGCGCTAGCCTGGGCTATCTGCCTTGCTTTTATTGGCTGTTTTCATTGATAATGTTTTCACTGATATTGATTTTAATGGTATCTTTTTAAATTGTTTTAACTGTGAGTGCCTCAAGCAAGTCGAGAGAGGTGGCATGCCAATTTTCTAAATAAATAATTAACAAACAGAGAGGGGAGTTCAAGTACAGACAAAGAATACCGATATTATGCAGTCTATGAAAAATGCAAAACCATTATTTTGGAGCACACAAGAAAACTTTGCCTTGAAACAGTGTATATCTGTTGTCAAAATTCCACATCAGCAAGATTCTTGCCTTAGTTAAAACAAACAAACAAAGGCACATAGTCAGATGGGAATTGCCCTATTTTAATAGGAATAGTGAAGGAAGAGGAGGAGGAGGAGGAAGAAGAAGAAGAGCTGGATTTATACCCCACCCTTCACTCGGAGTCTCAGACTGGCTTACAATTTCCTTTCCTTCCTCTCCCCACAACAGACACCCTGTGAGGTAGGTGGGGCTGAGAGAGTCCTCTTGAGAGAACAGCTCTGAGAGAACTGTAACTGATCCAAGGACACCCAGCTTGCTGCATGTGGAGGAGTCAGGAATCAAACCTGGTTCTCCAGATTAGAGTC
Source organism: Lepidodactylus listeri (assembly GCA_029233225.1). Lineage (NCBI taxonomy): Eukaryota > Metazoa > Chordata > Lepidosauria > Squamata > Gekkonidae > Lepidodactylus > Lepidodactylus listeri. The sequence goes on along the minus strand of JARCFY010000009.1, from coordinate 82,629,542 downwards.
TGCCACTCTTAACCACTACACCAAAGGAGAATATGCATATATACCCCTGTGTGTGCATAAAACATGTACAAACTAGGGTTATAATACACTATGAAGGGATCCAAGTAAGGCCAGTTATTGAATAATCTAACCATAGAGGAAACTTTTGCTGACCCTAGCCAGCTAGCAGTTGAAATGATAAAAGGAAGCTTGTACTGGCCTATAAAGAGAACAGCATTCAGGGTAAAAGCATATTTCTAATTTGATGGTATTACCTTACGGAAGCAATGCTGTGCTCTCCAAAATAAAAATTTCTTTGCTGAAATGCCCTGTTGATTTTATGCTGAAACTAGGATCCTATGCGGCTTCTCTTCTCAAAGAACTTCCGCTCCTCATACTGAAGAATAAGTCTTCCATTCATGGCTTGTCGGTGCTCTTTCTCTTCTAAAAAAGCTTGATATTTTCTTTGGCAATCATTGGTTCTCATTTGGTATTTTCAAACAAAATAGGCTCCTCCAGATTTTGCTTACTAAGATGGGGATTTCCCCCCCTTCCACCTTTCCCTCTCAAATTCCCTTCTTCTCATAGACTGTCTACCATGGTCATTTGGAGCTTTACAGCTGCTGTGAATTTAAAAAACAAAAACACCAAGAGTAATAAAGCCCATTTTCACAGCTTCTATGCCTTGTATAGCTAATGTAAGCAAAATGACCCTGTATAGAAACAATAGGTTTCTAGTTACTATCTTGCATAGTCATAGTGTATTAGGATTTGAAAGGATCTTGGGGTCAACAGACCAGCCCCTTGATCGATGCAGGAAAATGCAATTTCAACTTTTTCGATGGATGGCATCCCTCTAGTGAAGGAGACTCGTTTACCTCCCAAGACAGTCTATTCTGCCATTAGGAAGTTCCGCATATTTCACCAAAATCTGCTTCCATTAATTCTAGCCCTACTCCTTTGGCAAAAGACAACATCTTCCACAAAAAATCCCTTCAGCTATTTGAAGGCTGTGACTATGTATCCCCTTAGTCTTCTCCAAACTAAACATGATCAGCTCCTTCAGCTGTTCCTCATATGGTATGGTTTTCAAACCCCTCACCATCTTGGTTTTCTTCCTCTGGAAGTACAGTTTATTAAAGGCCTTCTTAAAATATGAGGCCTAGAACTAGACACAACAATCCACCTGAAGCCAGATCAGTAGAGAACACAGTGGAGAGACTTGGGGTTGGAGTCATGAGGAGTCCAGCAAATGGCAGATTCATCTAGAAATCCTAGCAACATGGCTATTTCAGTGAACATACTGTGCTTGTTTTTCTGCCTGACTATAACATGAATTAAATGTGCAGCAACTACAGGCTTATAGCCCTGCTTGAGGAGAAGGTGAAAGTTGGCCCATAGCTGTAGTGGGGTTACTGGGGGCTCCACCTCCATCCTAAAAGGGATCCTTTAAATGATTTTGAGAAGAAGCCGTGGGTGGCATGTGTCCCTCTCCCTCCTCTCCTGCAAGATTTAAAGCCCTTTCAGCTGATTGGCAGGGGACACGTGGCTTGCCAATCAGCTGGAGGGCCCTTTAAGTCTTGCAGGAGGGGAGGGAGAGGGGTGCATGACACCCACGGCTTCATTATGGCAAATAATGGCAGCCCCACCAGAAAAATTTTTGCCCCACAAGCCACAAAATCCTGGCTATGGGCCTGGGTGAAGGGTCTCAAGGCAAGGGTCTCTTGTTAATCAGGGAGGATAAAAGTAATTTAAATAAGCCATGAAATGTCCTCCTGGAAGAACAACAGACACAGAAGGCTTCTAAGGAAAGAAGACAACAAGTAAAGAGGTGGGTGTGTGAAAGAACACGACGTATGGGAGCAGGTTAATCATAAGACAGTTTGGGTCATTGGAACTATGTAACCAATACCAGGCTGTTCCCAGGGAGGCCACCTGGAATAGAAATACCACCCAACTGCCAGGGCTGCTGAGAGCTACTGTGGGCCCCTAGACAAAGATTCCACTTGCCCACCTGACCAATGCATCTAATTTTGTAATTTTATATTTGTACATGTTGTTGTTAGCCATTCAGTCGTGTCCAACTCCTGGTGATTGTATGGGCCAGCTCTCTCCCCATTTTCCGATCTTGTACTGTTTCTTTGAGTTGTTCCGTGCTCAGGCTGATGTTGACTTTTAAGGTGTCCAGCCACCATGTTCTTTGGTGGCCCGGTTTCCTTTTACTGCTAACCAATCCAAGCATAATTGCTTTTTCTAGTGAGCTCTTTCACATGACACAACCGAAACAAGTCATATATAGGATACATCTGATAAAGTGGGCAGTAACTCCCCAAAACTTCATATCACAGTAAATCTTTAGTAAGTAAATCAATAGGAAATATACCCTTGTACCTTTATCTAACATGAAAGCAGAGACAAATTGATTATGTAGTGGTCCTGGATGAGAAGTACTGGGATCATTGGGATTGATTTAACTGACGTGTTTTCTTAAAAAATGTCATTTGTCATTTAACAAGCTTAATGTCTTAAGTAGCAAAGTAATGTTTGCATGTGTGCAAAGTGTTGTCAAGTCGCAGCCAACTTATGGTGATCTCATGGGGTTTTCAAGGTAAGAGATATTCAGAGGTTTCTTACCATTCCTTCATCTGCATATAGACCCTAGAATTCCTTGGTGGTTTCCAACCAAATACTAACCAGGACCAACCCTGCTCAGCTTCCAAGATCTGATGAGATCGGGCTGGCTGGGGCCATCCAGGTCAGGGCAAAGCAGTGTTTACAAAGGGATATTAGATATCTTACCAATAACAACTATCTATTGTCTGAGCAGTGTTTAAAATGTAATTAAATCTATTTGGGGAGAAGGAGTTCTAACTTCTGTTTCACATGTGTAGCCACTAATACAGATTAACATTCCATTACCATGCATGGAGAGGAGGAAGAGCATCTTTTACTAGTTTGATAGATCATGGGGAAGTATCAAACCCCCCCCCCCCAAAAAAAAACTACTGTTCATAAAATCAACAAGGGTTATACTACCATTAAATACAGTCTAGGTTCCCAACCAGAATGAGAAGGAGCTGAGATTAAGACCAACCAATTGAGGGTGTGGGTGGAATTAGATGGGTAGAGCGAGAAATAAAGGCATATCATGAAAGGAAGAGAGCAAAATGAAGGACAGAGAAAAGTGTAGAAAAGAAATGTAAAAAAGAGAAGGGAGGGGCCATGGCTCAGTGGTAGAGCATCTATTTGGCAAGCAGAAGGTCCCAGGTTCAATTCTTGGCATCCCCAGTTTGAAGTAACAGGCAGTAGGTGATATGAAAGACCTCTGCCTGAGACCCCATAGAGCTGCTGCCAGTCTGAGTAGACAATGCTGACCTTGACGGTCTGATTCAGTGTAAGGCAGCCTCATGCATTCATGTGAAAGTTTGTTTTATTATTTCTACAGCACACTAATAAGACTACCCCTTTGCAACATCTGGCTGAGTGGACAAAATGACAGAGCTGGGGGAAAGGGAGGGGAAAGGGAAACAGACTGTTAGAAACAACTACCTTGTTGGATGGCTGCATTCTGGCAATGACAGTATCAATCGTGAGTTGTGTTGGCTGTTCTTGCCTTGCTTCAGTGCTAACTTGGTTGATGGTTTTAGCAGGATTTGATAAGCAAGGGTTTCCCTCAGCCTCACAGTATATTTTGCAGAAAGGATTGGCCAGCAGAGTCAGAGCAACTCCTGTGTACTGTGCTCTGCCTTCCCCATGCCCCTAGGAGTTGCAATGCAAAACTGTATATGAAGTAAAATAAATCAGATGCATTTTAAATGCAGCATGATGCTGGCTTCAGGGGCCCTCTGGCTGACTTTGTCCCTCCCAGCCCCCCCTCTCAATGGCCCTGCCAACTACCACAGAATGTTACAGACACTCAGTCCCCTGTGGCTGGAAGGAATCCCATCACCCTGCTGACAAAGATTCACATAATGGAGGTTGGTAACTCTACTGAGACAGAGGAAGTTGTGTGAAGACTGGACAAGCTATCTATGGAGATGTGTATCCAAGCAACATGTATCCACAGCATGACAAAATGCTGAGCCTCATCAAACCCACTGTCCATTATCCACTCCAGCTGATCCATGTGGTAACAAATGACACAGACCGAGAGGCCTGATTAGAATTTGGCGTATGCTTTTCATGAGAGTTTACAAATGAACATCCATTTGCCTTTTTACAGAAATTATCAACAACATGGCTCCTCAGTCCAGCAAGACAGACCATATACTTTAGCCTTCTGTATTTATTTTGAATGCTGATTCAAAGGCACTTTTGTACGTCTGTCCCCATCTCTACTGCAATGCTCACTGAAGCCAGACTGACCAGGCAGGATAAACTTTCTGATGTGAACCAAGGCCATCCACTATTATGCACAACTACAACTTAGACCTGACTAGAGATGGTATGAGATGAGCATCCTTATTTTATTTCCTTTATCTATATCAGACTTTTAAAACTCAAGTATAAAAGCTACTGGTTTAAGTACCAAATGCACCAATTGTGAATGGCCAATCACTATTTAAATAGATAGTTTTCCCCTTAATAAGGGAATCCATGTTTATTGCTGGGAAATAACAAACATTTGTGTGCCGTTCATTATGGACAACAATATATGAGTTTATGTGAATGTGCATGCAGACGCATATAATGTGTTCTCAGTAACTTAAATTCATCCCAAAGGTTCTTCTTTCTCAGACTATAATTCAACTAACACAGTGATTTTTTTTTTTTAAGTAACAAAGCAATTTATGTACTTCCTCATCAGATTATCAAACCTGGTCCAGATGTTGCTCACTCCCACACATGGTTTGTGTAGCATGGCCCTGATTCAGAGGAAGATGGTCATGTCCAACTCTCATTGATTTCAACAGACAGATATTTGGTTGCTTCTAACGTGTTCTATTACTTTTGACCCAACTTAGCAAGGACTAACTTTCTCTGGATCAGGGCCTAAATATATGTTACTTGTTCCTTGACTATAAATTTCTTTCTAATCGTGTTAGGGTGTTTCTCTTGTCAACAGCTACTCCATGTAAACCCAGTTTGATACCAAAAATAAAACCAACATAGAACATTTATTTAAATTGGATTCAGATAGAGAGAAAAGGGAAAACGTTTGGCAGCGAGTGACTCAAATTTCTGGCCACCTGCCTGAAACACTTTCCTGGTGTTTCCATAGTGTTTATATATGCAGTTGCTAGAAGAGCCAGTTGGTTCCAAGTATTTAATGTTATATTTACTAACAACCTAAAGTTGTGTTCTGACAGCAACTTCCTGCTCTGCTGGTATGGGAAACAACAATGGCAGTGGTATATGTGGGACAAACTAGTAAAGAAATATGTGGTGTTTTCACCAACAAACCCTTGAGCAGTTCTCTTATTTGATCTTTACTATGTTAAAAATGAGCTACAAAAGAAGGTATAAGCAAGAACTAGCCTTACACTATGCCCCTTGTTTTATCTAGAAAACATCTTTTATCCCAGCTATCATTCTACTACTTTATTGCTGTTTCATTTTGTACAAATTAAATGTTGTTATGACCAGAACTAGACACAGTTCTGAAACTGGACAGCAGAGATCTTCTGTATGCAATGCTCTACCACAGAGGTGGGAGACTGCTAGAGACAGGGCCTTTTCCACCTCAGTTTTGTAATGTTCTGCCTACAGCCATCTCAATGGCATTTAACTTTCTGAATGTCAGGTGCTAGGTCCAAGCTTCTTGTTTGTCGTGAATTTTCTTTTCTTTTCTATGTTTGTATTTTGTTTGTGTGTGTGTGTGTGTTTGTCTGCACCTGGAAGTCATGGTGACCTCTGGTGACTGACCCCTATTGGAGGACTGGAGGATATTCTGAGAGGTGGCTGAATAAAGCCTGCCCCTGTCCTCCTGACTGCTGGTATTTCAAGGAGGTCTCCCACCCAAGTACTTGCCAGAGTCGACCCTGCTTAGCTTCTGAGATTTGATGAGATCGGTCTTGCCTGGGCTAACCAGGTCAGGGCTTGAATTGGGGAGGGGAGGGTGGACTCTATGGCATTGTACCATGCTGAGGCCCCTCCCCTCCCCTCCCCAAACCTCACCCTCTCCTGGATCCACCCCCAAAGTCTCCAGGGATTTTCCAACCCAGCCCTGTCAACCTTATGATGGAAATACCTGAAGATTTGGGGGGTGGATCCTGTGGAGGGCAGCTTTTTTTGGGGGGGGGGGATGGAAGGACTATAATGCTATAAGGTCTACCCTCCAAAGCAGCCATTTTATCCAGGGGAACTGATCTCTGTCATCTGGAGATCAATTGTAACAGCGGGAGATCTCCAGGTCTCACCTGGAGATTGGCAACCCTAGGGGGAAAGTCAGCTGCACCTCAGGGGGTTGAAGGGAATGGTTTGATGGTTGCTGGCCCACCTCATTATCCAGCCAGCCATGGTGGAGCTAAGCAGGAGAAAGAGCCTGAGGAATTTCACACAGCCATTATGTTCTGTTTCAGGAACTCTTTAGTAACGGTTTCTGTCAGGCATTTTACACAGAACCGTATTAGTACTGGTTCCCTAATGGAACATATTGGCCCTTTCACACAGAAACGTGCCTCTCCCGTTGGGGAAGCGTTCCTGAGCCGGTTTACCTTGAAACCTCCTCCCAAGCATTCTTCAGTTCCTGAAGCGCAACAGGGTTGCTGTGTGAAATGCCCCCTGTTTCTGACAGTTTATTCTGACAGTTTATTCTGGGCACACTGGCAGTGTGCGGGGGAGGGGGTTATGCTGATAGTCTGTTGTCTTTTCACTGACAGAAGCAGGCCACTGAGGGGACAGTTAGACCCACCTGGCAGTGTGCAGAGGAGAAGAGTGGACCCAGCTCCCAGCTGGTCCTTCCCGTTCGCTGGCTTCCTCCAGACTGAGGCCAGGACGCTGGCTGGTGGCTCTGTGGGTGGGACTGAGGCAAAGCAGGGAGAGAATGCAGCCAGTGGCCAGGGACCCCCTTTTGAGTGGCAGTCCATCCAGCCTACTGATTTTGGCTCCCCATGGAATCTTGCCCCTTGGAATCTTGAAAATGGCTTTCTATAATAAGAAAGATTGAACTATTCTGTTGTAAACTGCCTTGAGCCCCGCGTAAGTGGGGAAGGGCAGTCAAGAAACCTAAATAAATAAATAAATGGAAAGAGGGGGAGAGAATATATGTCATAGGCTGTTAATGCTCATATATATTTCAACTCTGTTGGATCAAAGGGCTCCATTAGTTATGATTAAAATATAAATATGTGACCCACTCTGTCACTACGCTGTGAAAAGACACAGAGCCAATAGAAGTTTCTTTAACTGCAGAACTCAAACTTGTATTTTTCAGTCATGTGTATATGTATGGAGGAATAGACAAAGCTACACAGTCACACATAATATACGATGTGGACTCTAAAATAGTGCCATAACCCACCCTGTGTTGATTCAACTCTTCTTAAAATACAATTCTTCTGACGTTTTTAGAGGAACCATATAATTCCTGTGATTTTATGATTCAAAACAGAACTGTAGGAACATAACAATGTAGAGATTATAGAGCAAAAATGTTATTGCAAAGTGTGGGAAACCCCGGTCATTTAGTCATCAAAGAGCATTTTCTTTCTTTCACAAAGAGCTTGCAAGCTGGTCAGATGACTGAAATTTTTATCACACTTTTTGGGAGAGAATAAAGAAAGAATTGTTGAGCCTTTTAAGGAACTCAAAAATTCTGGACATCAGTCAGTCCTAATAAGGTAATGTCAACAGAAGAAAATGGACTTAGTATAAAAGTTTCAGTATTTTGGAAATGGGCAATGGAAGCATCGTGAAGCCAATCTACATTAATCAACTAGGTTAGAACAGTGATTGAAGGAATTAAGAATGCAAACCAGATCAAAATATGATGCACGAAGAATACTTTCATTCCTACCATTTGAAAGTTGGGCTGTTTTAAATAACAGGAGTACAACAATGAAGGACACAGGAACTGACTATATAATTAATACATGTGTATTCCAGATGTGCTACACAGTTTCCACAGGCCATTGAGTAGCACACTCAGTGCATCCAAATGCAAATGTTTTCTGGTCTAGAAGGAAATGCAGGACCGCGCTGGGAGCTTAAAGGTATCATGTTCCCAGTGAATGAAAAGTGTTGCTAAGTTTTCAAGCCTCCCAGCTCCATAAAGGTTTGAAGAGGATGTCACCATCCAAGGATGTAGTCATCTTGAGTATCCTAAGGGATCACATTAATTACATGTGGGTGGGAATGGGAAACTCCCAGTTTTGAAGAAAAGAAATCCAGATTCCTTTCTTTTAAAAAGTGTTGACTTTAAAGGTAAGAGCTGTAATTGCTGAGTATCATTATTACATTCAGGGCTCATTTTGTAGCAGGAGGTCCTTTGCATATTAGCCCCCCCCCCCGCCTGATGTAGCCAATCCTCCAAGAGCTTACAGTAGCCCCTGTAAGAAGAGCTCTGTAAGCTCTTGGAGGATTGGCTACATTAGGGGTGTGTGGCCTAATATGCAAAGGAGCTCCTACTATGAAATGAGCCCTGATTACACTGATCCTGCCAGTTGGGCAATGTAGTCGGGCACTTTCCACATTGATCCTGCCAAATGTTCTGCTTGAGAGTGCCCAGTTTTCCTCACTGTATTCTTTCCTTCTTTGTAGTTTTTGTCCAGAATCCTCAACATGGCCTCTTCAGTGGGCAAAAGGTGACACTCTTCCATCTTTTGCCAGAAGAAAAACTAGTAAGATCCAACCACAACTATTCTGGCTGTCAACTACTTCCAGCAAAGTTTTACCTTCACCAGTGATGCCCTTGCATAGAGGTACAGCTGCTGCGATGTTAGACAAACTGCTGAATAAACAGCAGCTGATCACGCAAATGCTAACGGATATTTAACTTACGATTTTAGCACCACCATTCAAATAACAATGTTTAGAATCAGTTATTGATTCTGAAATCAATGGAACTAAAACTGAGGTGGGGAAATCTAGTGCCAAATATTATATATTTATTTTGTTATCCAAATTTCTACCAAAATTCCCAAAGTCGTACACAAAAAATTAAAAACACAAATTACAACAAGCACCATGAAAGAAAACCTCAAAACCAAATTTGAGTATACCAGCATCAGTAATAAGGGCTCTGGTGGACACCAAATGGTGAACACCCTACAAATCCTCATTGTTTTACACTGGTTGATTTGCTTACTCTTTATTTCAACAACTAGGAAATAAATACAATGGGCTCTAGAAAGAGGCTCTGGGAGAGTGCCCTGGCCTTGGGCACTCAACGTCCATTTGCTGTGGCGACCTCAGCAGGGCATAATGCCATTTTCTCCAGAGGAACTGATCTCTGCTACCTGAAGAGCAGTTGTAATTTTGAGTGATCTCCAGCCCTCACCAGGAGATAGGCAACAATTGTTACCCAGGAGGAATGGCTGGTTTGGAGGATGGAGTCTATGGCATTGTACCTGTCTGAGCTCCAGCCCCTCCTCAAACCCCACCCTCTCCAGGCTCCACCCCTCAAATCCCCAGGAATTTTCCAACCTGGAGTTGGCAACCCCATCTCCTTCCCAGCTAACCATCAACCTACCATTATCTGCCCCTCTGACTGCTGCTGACTTCTGCCCTCCCTCCTGGAGATCAGTTGTGATTCTGAGTGATCTCCACCCCTCACCATTGATCACAGAGGCAGAGGTATTGATGTTTTAATCATTGGGACACATGGGAAATCACCTCTTGAGAGATTTCATTGGGACTTCAAAAGCTTTCATCTCACTATCAACTAGGGATGTTGGGCCTCTGCCCTCAAAACCCAGGAGACTTCATGGTTGGAGCATGGAGAGAGAAACACTGATCAATGTCATAGCACTCGATGAATTCTCCTAAACTGTAAGAGTTTGGGGGACTTTCTAGAGCACTGAAACATTTTTGACCTCTTTGAGCTTTGCACAAAAATTCCTAAGCAGTTTGTTACTTAGAAGTATTGTTTCTGATTTATTGGACAGAACGTTGTTGTATTGTAAAACAGTTCTGACTTTGAAATAGCTTTGGTGAACCATGGTCTCACCTGTTGGCTGGAGATCACGGATAAGTCTGGTTTCTATATGGAGTGAAGATTCAGAGGATGGTTCTTTCTACACCAGTGGGATCTCCGATGGATGTGTAAATGGATGGTGACAGTCTGAATATTCTTATGAACTTGTTTGAGTGATTTATTTTTTGGCTACAGAATTTGGATTTTCCCTATTTGATTATATTACTTTGTGAACATTGGTTTGCGTATTCACTGTGTATAAATTATTGCCTTAATTTCATTAAAAATATGAAATACACAATTATTTTTGAATATTATCATTGCATAGTTGAGATTAATTCATTCAAATAACTATTCATAGGTTCCGCCCCACACTGATTCTCAGTAAGCTGGCAACCCTACCATCAACTTGAACTTAGTCCTATCCACATATCATGCCCACTATCTAGATACCACCATCAAATGGACCTACCTTATATTGAATATTCAGCATCTGCTGCACATTTCTGTATGATTCCAGCTACCACCCAGAGCACAATCCATTGTCTACAGTCAAGCACAATGTTATATCTACATTTGCTCCAATTCTTTAAATTTTTACAACAGGCTTTCATATGATTATAATACCCAAAGAAGTGAAGAAACAGACTGATAAAGCCAGAGTGGTACCCAGAAATAATCTACTACAAGAGAGGCTCCAGATGGATAATGGCATAACATCACTGCTGGTTGAGAGCCCAGAACATCAAATCAAAGATCTACAGCCCATCAATAATGACACATGACTATTACATCTTGGACATCAGGCTTTCCTTTGCTTAAAGGCAGCTTGCTTACCTAAAGCAGCTTCTTACCAGCAACAGTGGGTATCCTAACAGACACAACCCAGAGCACCAGACCTTGCAACAAACCACAATGGCAACTTTGTCCCCATATACACTCCAGGAATACTGTCATAGGACCTAATAATGTCAACTATGTCAATGTCAATCTTGGGCTCATACACTTGCTCTTATTCTCCAGTGTAATATATGCCACAGTGTTTCAACAATATTATTTTATTCTCCACATAGGACAAACACATCAGTCCTCACGTTAAAGATTAAAAAGACACAAATCTGACATTAACAATACTATCCCAAGCAACTCTGCTCAGAATCCTATTCAGCTATATTCAATGGAATTTACTCCCAGGAAAGTGTTCTTAGGGATTGTACTGTAAAAGATGCAATATTCAGCAACCAGTGCAAGAACGCTTCAACCTGTTAGGACACTATTTCTAACTACAGTCACCACACGTTCAGTAGGGGGGAAAAGCTTTAAAAGGGAGAAAGCAGAGATGAGTTCCCCTGGGGGAAAATGGCTGCTTTGGAGGTGGACTATATGGAATTATACCATACCAAAGCCACTCCCACTATCCTCCTTAGACTCCACCATCAAATCTTCAGGGATTCCCCAACCTGGAGCTAGCAACCCTATCCATAGGCCAAGAACTAAAAATCAGTATATTGGTATCAGGTAAATTTGTTGGAAGTGAAGGACTGGATGCTGTCACCTGCCTCAGCCTCCAGACTGCATGGCAAGAGCAGGGCTGGAGCACTTATAAGGTGGGGTTAGGCAATTGCCTATGGGCGCCATCCTTTCAGAAGGCCCATACTGGCCTGCTGCCCCACCCATGCCTCTCCCTCGCCTCTAATGTGTGCAAGGAGGCAGCTGAAACTTTTCAGGGAATGAAATTAACTATTTATTTATTTATTTATTTGAATTTATATCCCGCCTAGCCAGCACAAAGCGGCTCTAGTCGGCTCACAACATTTAAAATCAGTATACAAAATCAATTAATAATTTAACAATAAAACCAATAAACCCACTAAAAATGGCGGCAATTTACAAATCCAGCACCAGAGACAGTAACTACATCTACTACTTCATCCCCCTGGCCAGGGCCGACCACCAGGAGATGTATCGGGCCTACCCATCACTGGCCACTTACCCATGGCCCTTTTCCCCAGCGGCGACCTCAAAAGCCTGGTAACTAAGGTCACCTGGTAATTACTTGCAGATCGAACAGATACTAAAGAAGCAGCCAGAAGGACCAGTTTAAATGTTGGCACCCCTAGAGCCTACACTAGTAGAAAAGGACCCTTAGGAGAAGGCTTTCCAGTGTTTGCATTTCAGATAAAATCTGCCCATGGCGAGAAGGAAAAGTGTGTCTCTGTTCCTCCTTCTAGTCCTCATGACCTGCATGTGTGAGTTCTAAATGATAAAGTTGCATTCTGGGGGCATTTATTGTTTTCCTTGAAAGCATCATCATGGGCTAGAAGATGCTGCCAGTCCAGTGATAGTTGAAGTCAGTGGTGACTCCAGCATCTCTCCTGAGAGGTAATCAGTACCAATCACAAAATGCCACACCTCTCTCTGTTGTTTTTGGCATTTTATAATAAGGAGATGGAACAGGAGCTCCTCAGAAATGTTAACTTGAGAGAATTGCCTCTGACTGTTTAAGGAGTAAAACTGAAGTCCAGAGGCACCTCAAAGACTTACAAAATATATTCCAGCATGAGCTTTTGTGAATCAGAGCTTACTTCTTCACATGTTTATTAGAAGAGAATCTTTTGGGGGATTTTTATAACAAAAAGCACAGGGAGTGGGGGGAGGAGCTAGACCATAGAGGGGCTGTCCCTTGCCCAGGGAATCATGCCTGAACATTCACAACTAAAATTTAAAAAAGAAATTAGCAATTTCAAATTTTGTGTTTTTCATTCTTTTTAAAATGCATTTATGTTTGGGGGGCGGGGTGTGTGTGTGCCAGAAGGCAGCCTCGCCTAGTGTGCAAAAGAACCTGGCACTGGCCCTGGGCAAGAGAGTCAGATGGCTAGATAGTCAGATCAAGCTTTCTTCCTGTGTTTACTCTTCTGCCACTGTCCCTTTCATGTGTAGAATGCTACTCTCAGGGAAATTGTTTCTCTTCTTTCTGTTCCCCCTCCAACACACTTCCCCTTATACACACCAAGAGGGAGGACATGTTGTCCCCATCTTGGCACCATGATGCAGATGGCCCTCTCACCATTTGCATCTATCCTAGGTAAGTTAGACTAGAATACTATCCTATCTCTAAGCTTTCCTATCTAGAATGTAGTTCCAAAATAAAGAGACTGTTATTAGCCTTCAAACTGAAGAGTGGCTCTGTGTAACTTCGTAAGTAAGTTGCGATGTGCCTTAAAGCACTCTGCTAGCTAGTCAGTGGTAATTGGACTAACTATACCAGTTAACCCAACAAAACTGGCAAAACTTCTTTATGTTTTTCTGAGAGGTGTATGTCTTTGTTTTATGGTTTGATGTGATAACCTGTTCTAATGGTTAGCTTAAGATTTTTATGATGCCATTAAGATGGCCAAAGCAATTTTTTCCTACCTTTTCTAATTTGAGCCATAACTCATGAAATAATTTCAAATTTCAAAGCACTGTTGGGAAAGTAATTCCCCTACAAATAACTGATACTAATCATGCCTCTATCCATTACCTTTTTTAATATAAGGCATAAATCAAAAAGTAATTGTTTACCACATTTGTGTAAGGTTTATGGCATATGGATATTTACCTAATCCAGATAGCCCCCCCAGTGCAAATGGGCCTAACACAGCTGGCACTGCACAACTGGGCCATAGTTTTCCTGGGGAGCGGCTGCCAGGGGAAGGGAAGGAAAGAAAGTTTAAGACAGGGCATCAATAAACATAGGTTTGCTGGTGGGTGTAAAGGACAGAAGTAAGCAGGGAAAGGGGAGAGGCTATGGCGACTCTCAGGAAAGGGAAGAGGGATGTAGTGAGGGAGGCAGAAATGAGATGCCCTCTGCAAGTTCTTTGGGGTCTCCCACATGTGTGTGTATGTGTGAGTGTGTAAGACAGATAATGCATACAGCAGGAATTTCACTATCTACACCTTCTAATGTAAATCAACACTATCCTTTTCTTCTTTGGAAGACTGATGTCTGCTATCATTTAAAGATTCTCAAAGTAATTTCTTTGATTGTGAATATGGAATATGTAGGGTTTTTTTTTTTTAAAAAAAACACACCCAGAGAAAACCCCTTGTACAGCTCTATTCCAACACTCACATTTTACTTAACACTTCTGGTTCATGAGCACGGTCACAGTTCCAAGTGCAGGTTAACAAGACGCATAATGATTTTCAATCACTTACAGTTAAGTAGATGTCTTATACATCATATTGACAATTTAAATCTCCAAAGTATAAACACCTGAGACCTTTGCCCCAACTAAAAGCAACTGCCTGGCTACAACTTAGAGACTTTAAATTAACGATGAATGCGCTATTCCTTCAAGGAGGACTTAAAAACCAAGGTATCCATTAGGAATGTATGAGCAGCTGTAAAAATAATTGTCTGTTCATTCAATTAACTCTTCACCCTGAGGACTACTGATCATTTCATTTGTTCCTACATTGATTAGGTGGCTCTGCATTTTGCAAGGACTACCATGCCATTAGCTTATTAAACTGAACTAATTCACTTTCTTAGAAAGATGCTGAGCCCTCAGCACATTAACTAATAGCTATGATGCAAATCGATTTTTTTTAACAACCCCCCCCCCAAAAAAAAACTTCTGGAAAAGCTAACAATTTTTTTGCCAGGGTGGGGGGCTCATGCAAATTATTTAATCTTCATTGATGCATGAAATTTTGGGGAAAATAGATTTATTAGACAATAAATGAAATGATTTTCACAACTATGGTCGGCATTCCAAATCCCACTTGACAATTCCATGGTGATATATGCTACTTTTTCTGTGAACAGTACATAATATTTTCCCAGGTATACATTTTTCTCATCAGAATATTTCCCAACTGTTTACCTTTGGGCAGTGACATTTGTCCACTACTATCTGACATCCTCTAGCCCATCAATATATGTGCTTTAAAAAAAATGCTGGTTGAAACTCACTGCCAAAGACTTTTTCATCATTATTAAAAAAAATATTGAGACCAAACAGCTGACAAGACAT
Organism: Lepidodactylus listeri; assembly: GCA_029233225.1. Lineage (NCBI taxonomy): Eukaryota > Metazoa > Chordata > Lepidosauria > Squamata > Gekkonidae > Lepidodactylus > Lepidodactylus listeri. The sequence continues at coordinate 82,614,467 of JARCFY010000009.1, read as the reverse complement.
GCACTAAACATTGCCTGGGTTTCTACAGTCAATAATACAATACACACAAAGTAGCAAAAGGTATGCTCTTACCTTGGTTCTGATGAAGCTGGCTTCTGACTGATGGAATAATTTTACTTCCATCCCAGCAAACTCTTGAGCAGTAATCTTGTTATGTGTCTATAGTGATTGCAAGGGGTGGGACTCCAATGTAGTAATGAATTCACCAGGGAATCTTTCCTTACAAAGAACTGCAGCCGCAGACAAGGAAATCACACTGCATTTATTGTCACAGGCATTTGGATTTAAAGTGTACAGTAAGCACATGTGCATGTACAAATGCAGATTAAGCAGAAGACTTTGACGTATCCATGTGTGAGAGCACAGCTCCGATAATGGCAGTAGCATGGTAAAAACATTAGTTCAAGCCATTCAGCAACGTAACTGTGGCCACGTGCAAAGGGCAAGTCCTACATAATGGGTCTTCATTACTTAATTCCATCTGAAGCAATCAGTGACCAAGAAGGAACTGGAAGCCAAGAGTCTTGAATTCTGTTTTTCATTGCTGGCATTAGAGATATTAATTTACAGCCCACATTGCAGACAGTAGAAGAGGAGAGCAGGCACATAACTGTTCTCCAGTCCTTTTCCAGATAACTCAGAATCAACCTGCTTCCATCCATATAAGATGAGATTTCCTACATGGAAAATCCACAGGTTGTCCTATTCACATGATACATCAACCATAAGTTACCATAAAATGCATCACTGGCAGGCTCCTGCTCCACATGGGCTGGTATGGCATTTCACAACTGGTGATCAGCATGAAGAAATATATAGACAGATAGGGGGTAATCAACCACAATATTATATTTAAAACATTTATTATGACATAATTAATCAGACAAATGTAATACGGGTTTACCTATGGTACAACACAACCAAAGTTATGTGCATCTACAACAAATGATTTCAAATTTCCCATCCATGCTGTATCAACCTGAGCATCCCCCTTTCAATTTCTCTTCTCTGTTTGTAAACTAAGCCCATGATTCTTCATTGTCACATCAATTTTTCTTTCTTTGCACCAGTTTTCCCCTGTAAAATGTGAACTTTGTAAACATTATTTGTGCAGCACTGAAAACAGCACACACACACAAATACAAGAAACAGAGATTCTGGAAATATGTCTCCCAGCTGCTTAATATTGGGCTTAGCTTCTATTTCTCTTCTGTTTGGCGGTGTATAAGCTGGGTCCTGGCCAGAAGCATGAGCCTTTGTGTCATGGCTCATGGGTATTAGCCCATGAGGTAGTGAGCCAGCCCATTGGATCCACTACCAGCCCAGGATGCTGCTAGTATACTCTTTTTGTTTCAGTTTATTTAAATTGTATGTGTTGTCTGTTAAAATGGGCTTTTTATTTAAACTATAATTTGGTATTTCATATATCTACTTTCATTATATCTACTACTTATTGTAAGCCACCCTGAGCCCATTTGTGAGGAGGGCAGGGTAAAGGTGTGGAAAACAAACAAACAAACAAACAAACAAATAAATAAATAAATACGGTGGCCAAGAATCCTGTAGTAAAAATGGTGTGGTCTTTATAGTCAACAAGAGAGTGCAAAAGGCAGTAATGGGATACAGTCTCAAAAACAACAGAATGATCTTGGTCTGAATCTAAGGCAAACCATTAAACATCACAGTAATCCAAGCCTATGCCCCAACCACTGATGCAGAAGAGGCTGAAGTGGACCAGTTCTATGAAGACCTACAACTCCTCATAGAACTAACACCAAAAAAGATGTCTTCATCATCATAGGGGACTGGAATGCTAAAGTAGGAAGTCAAAAGGTAACCAGAATAACAGACAAGTTTGGCCTTGGAGAACAAAATGAAGCAGGGCAAAGGATAACAGAGTTTTATCAAGAAAACATGCTGGTTATAGTGAATACCCTCTTCCAACAACCTAAAAGGTGACTCTACACATGGACATCACTGGATGGGCAACACCGAAATCAGATTGATCATATCATTTGCAGCCAAAGATGGAGAAGCTCTATACAGTTAGTAAAAACAAGACCTGGAGCTGACTGTGGCTCAGATCATGAGCTTCTCATTGCAAAATTCAGACTTAAACTGAGGAAAGTTGGGAAAACCACTAGGCCATTGAGGTTTGACCTAGATCACATCCCTGATGAATATACAGTGGAGGTGAAGAATAGGTTTAAGGGACTAGATTTTATAAATAGAGTACCTGAAGCACTATGGATGGAAGTTCCTGACATTGTACAGGAGGCAGCAATCCCTACCATCCCAAAGAAAAAAAAATGCCCGAAAGCAAAGTGGCTGTCTGATGAGGCTTTACAAATAGCAGAGGAAAGAAGGAAAGCAAAAGACAAAGGTGAAAAGGAAATATTTACCCAACTGAATGCAGATTTCCAGAGAACAGCAAGGAGAGTTAAGGAGGTTTTCATGAATGAACAATGCAAAGTAATAGAGGAAAATAATAGAATGGGAAGGACTAGAGATCTCTTCAAGAAAACTGGAGAAATCAAGGGAACGTTCTATGCAAAGCTGGCCATGATAAAAGACAAAAATGGTAGGGACCTAACAGAAGAAGAAGAGTTTAGGAAAAATGGCAAGAATACACAGAAGAACTATACATGAAGGACCTCAATGTCCTTGACATCCATGACGGTGTAATCACTGACTTCGAGCCAGACATCCTGGAATGTGAAGTTAAATGAGCCTTAGAAAGCATTACAAACAACAAAGTTAGTGGAGGTGATGGTATCTCAGCTGAGCTATTCAAAGTCTTAAAAGATGATGTTGTTAAAGTGCTGCACTCAATTTGCCAGCAAATTTGGAAAACACAACAGTGGCCACAGGATTGGAAAAGGATTGGGAAAATCCCAAAGAAGGGCAATGTCAAGGAATGTTCAAACTATCGCACAATTGCACTCATTTCACATGCTAGCAAGGTCATGCTCCTACAAGCTAGGCTTCAGCTGTACGTGGATAGAGTACTGCCAGAAGTACAAGCTGGGTTTCGAAGAGGTAGACGAACTAGAGATCAAATTGCCAACATTCTCTGGATTATGGAGAAAGCAAGAGAGTATCAGAAAAACATCTACTTCTGCCTCATTGACTATGCTGAATCCTTTGATTGTGTGGATCACAACAAACTGTGACAAGTCCTTAAAGAGGTGGGAGTACCAGACCACCTCACAGGTCTCTTGAGAAACCTGTATAAGGGTCAAGAAGCAGCAGTTAGAACTGGATATGGAACAACTGATTGGGCTAGCATAGGAAAAGGAGTTCAACAAGGATGTATATTGTCACCTTGCTTATTTAATTTATATGCAGAGTACATCATGCAAAATGCTGGCCTGGATGAATCACAACCTGGAATTAAGATTGCTGGGAAAAACATCAATAACCTCAGATATACAGATGATACCATTCTAATGGCAGAAAGTGAAGAGGACCTCAAGAGCCTCTTGCTAAAAGTGAAAGAGAAGAGTGCAAAAGTTGGCTTGAAACTCAACATCAAAAAAACTAAAATCATGGCATCTGGCCCCATCACTCCTTGGCAACTAGAAGGGGAAGTTGTGGAAGCAGTGACAGACTTCACCTTTCTGAGATCCAAGATCACTGCAGATGGTGATTGCAGCCATGAAATTAAAAGATGCCTGCTCTTTGGAAGAAAAGCAATGGCAAACCTAGATAGCATAACAAAAAGTAGAGACATCACCCTGCCAACAAAAGTCCGTATGGTCAAAGCAATTCCCAGTAGTAACGTATGGCTGCGAGAGCTGGACTATAAGGAAGGCTGAGTGCCGAAGAATAGATTCTTTTGAATTATGGTGCTAGAGAAGACTCTTGAGAGTTCCTTGGACTGCAAGGAGATCAAATCCATCAATCCTAAAAGAAATCAACCCTGACTGTTCCCTGGAAGGCCAGATACTGAAGCTGAAGCTCAAATATTTTGGCCACCACATGAGAAGGGAGCACTCACTGGAGAAGATCCTGATGCTCGGAAAGACTGAAGGTCAAAGAAGAAGGGGACAGCAAAGGATGAGATGGTTAGACAGTGTTATCGATGCAACAAACATGAAATTAAACAAACTATGGAGCACAACAGAAGACAAAAGGGCCTGGCGTGATGTGGTCCATGGGGTCGCAAAGAGTTGGACTCGTCTGTGTGACTGAACAACAACAAAACTGCTTTGGGTCCCCATTGGGAAGCAGGACAGAAATGCCCGAATGAGTAAACAAACAATAGATGTAGAAATACCATGTCAGCTTCATTTAAAAACCTGTAAAATATGCCTACAACAATGCATAAAACCAACTGGTCTACAAAAGTAACAGATAGAGAACAAAAATCACTGATGAGATGATTTGTATTGATTTTTAAAGTTGGCCATGCCTAATCCCTCCATTACACTCAGTGAGAATTGAAAATACATATCTTTGGCTGGGATGTGCCCTTTGTTTTATTGATTTGATGTAAAGTGGTTGTGTACTGTTGTTTCATGGGAGAAGTGTCATCGCAATTCAATTAGAATGAACCGACCAATTAGACTGAAACAACATGTTAAAAAAATGAGAAAAAAATGGTGATTCAGATATTGGGAGGTTAAGTTTATTACCCGTGATTATATTTTATTATCATGCCCTGACCAGGATAGCCCAGGATAACCCAGTCTCATCAGATCTTGAAAGCTAAGCAGAGTTGACCCTGGCTAGTATTTGGATGGGAGACCTCCAAGAAATACCAGGGTCATGAAGTGGAGGCAGGCAATGGCAAACACCTCTGAACATCTGTTGCCTCAAAAACCTTACAGCGTTGCTATAAGTCAGCTGTGACTTGATGGCACTTTTCACAACCACATTGTATCATACCAACTAAAATGACATCCATGTTAGTGGTATTTCGGCTTGCATTTTAGTAAACTAGACATGCAAAGTCTGTCATTCATGGACTTATCTGCATGGGGAGTGTTGTGCAGCCAGAAGATCGAAAGACTGTTTGGCAGTCAAAGTTCTAACTCTTTAGCGTTATGTAGCACAAAGTGGCGAGCTAGACTTGTTGGTGGGCTGAGAGAGCTCTGAGACCTGTGACTGACCCAATGTCATCCAGCTGGCTTCATGTGGAGGAGTGGGGAGTTGAACCCAGTTCTCTGGACTAGACTCCTGCTGCTCTTAGCTACTATACCAAACTGGCTCTCGCATTGCATGATGAGAGAACATGAAGACTAAATGAAGACAAACCATTGCACATGCAAAATAAACCTTGTCTGAGAACTCCAATTAGCACCTGGCCCCTATTGGAAAGAGAGTGGCTTGTTGGTAACTTGACTAATGACAGTCCCTATACTCTTGAGCTAAGATGCACCATGGAGAGAAGAAAACCCCCCCAAGGATCATGAATATGTCTACAGAATCAAGCTTTCCATGGATCATGTCTCCAACTGATGTGAAATGTTTCCTCTGCATTCCAAACAACAGACTCCTTTCTTAGGATTTTATTTTGTCACTCTTGCTTTCTCTCGGGGCCAAATCTGACAGGTTGCTGAGAGATTTATTAATGGGACTAGCAGCCATGTAATGTCCCAGTTTGGTTCAGGGCCATGGTGTGCAGGGATAGGGATTCCTGACTTGTTTTGCTTTCAGGGCTAAACACCGCCAGTTTCAATCAGCAAGACCATGCCTAACAGAAAGGACCAAAGCCATCTCCTCCTGTACCATGGTCCTGATCAGCATTGGGATCTTACATAGTTGCTATTGCCCTTTAAAAATTGTTGTGTGTGGAGCGGGATGTGTTCATAGATCCCCCAGTGTCACAACTAGCTAGGCTTTAAAACATACATTAACTTCATATAATATTCCTGAGTACCCATCGACTGAGTTTTCTGAATAAAACAACTTGCCTCTCACAAATATCTATCCTAATCTCTTTCAGCTACTAAAACAGGTTTTTGCTTCTGTACTCAGAACTATTGAAACAGGTTAGTTCTCATAATTGAATTTTTCAGATCAGGCATACTATTTTAATTTAAGACCTTCCTTTATTGCTCTTCTAAATGGTGACAAACAGCTTTGTTTCTGTGATCTTGGCAGTGCTTGTATTAAATTACTCTCTAGCTGCCCCCCTCACCTCCATCCACTTTCCAGATTGCTCTAAGAGGTAATAACATTACTGCTAGAGGCCACTTTTCCTGATGTAAATAAATTATATGCAGCTCCATTCCTAGTTACGATTGCAGAGATACTGAATTGGACAGTTTTTGCTTTCCCATTTAACAGTAGTCAGGGGCAATACACCCATTACTGGCCTGGGTATAACTCATCTTTAATTGTATTAGGTTCACAATGGTATGTGCATTTTGATAAAACAAAATTCAGTTTAGTAAAAGGCTAAATTGTCTGCAGTATAACCAGCTATGAAAGGGAATCTGGACACCGAAACTGGCAACTCCGCTTTATGCAGAGCTGCTAATGTTACCCTTTCTAGTTTTCTATGCGGAAAGAATGTTGTTTATGCATGGCTACTTGCAGTACAGTCCTAAACAATTACACCCTTCTAAGCCTATTGACTTCAATGGACTTAGAAGGATATAATTTTGCTTAGGAGCACATTAAGTTATGTACATGTCTGGTCACAATGATAGAACAGCCTAGATATAGGTTTGTTTATTTATTTATTGACTTCATTTATCTTCCACTGTTCTTCTGGACCCAAAGCAGCTTACATCATTCTACTGTCCTCCATTTTATCTTCACAACAACCCTGTGAGCAGGTTAGGCTGAGACTGTGTGGCTGGGCCAGATCACTCAGGAAGTTCCCATGGTAGAGCAGGGACTCAAACTTGGATGTTCCAGATCCTAGTCCAGTACTCTGACCCCCTGCAGCATGCTGGCTACTTGACCATTAGGTCTAACCACTGCCTCATGGTGGTGCTATGGGTTCTTCCCCCCACAGCACATATTCACCTGTCCAGTCCTCCAGTACCTGGCATTCAGGAGGCAGATGCCGTATACTCCTTTTTGAGCCTCTGCAGCCAAAATCAGAGGCAGCTTCAGCATCATTACTGACTTGAAAAGCCTTTCTTTCTAGGAACTGTGACATCATCATACAGCCAACAAGGCAGGACTGAGAGTAACTGACAGCAAACAAAGCTAGTTCTGAGAGAGGGCAATGCCTATTCAGGGAGCACTACCTTAGAATCAACCTCAGTTGCCTCAGTTACACTATCACCAATGCTCCCTCTAATCTGTGGAGTCTTGTGAGCAAAAATTCTACTTTGTGAGCTACTGGCATTAAAACTGTGAGCAAGCAAGTTGGCTACTACATAAATTAGTTTATTCTGGAGCCATCCTTCCTGAGCAAAGACAAAAATGTGTGAGCTGGAGGCTAAAAAACTGTGAGCTAGCTCACACTAACTCAGCTTAGAGGAAACAGTGGCTGAACAAAGTTTGAGTACTTCCTTTATTGCTTTATTCCTTCAAGTGTGTGTACACACAAAAGTTTGTACCTTGAATAAACTTTTGTTGGTTTTAAAGGTGCCACTGGACTAAAAACTTTGTTCTGCTGCCTCAGACCAACACAGCTACCCACCATCACAATGGCTGTGTAACAGTGGCGGCAATCCTAAAAAATACTTTCCTTGGAGTAAGTCCCAATGAATAAAATGCTTCTGAGAACATCCACTCAGGAATGCAGAAAAAGAATGGGAAAAGCACCAACAGGCACAAAAATAGTTAGATTTTTGTCTTGAGTGAATTTAAAGAAATTTATTGCCCACTCCAAAACGCTCTTTTCTCCACAAAAATAATGCTCTGGCAAGATCACTTGGATCACCTTATTAATTTATGTATTTTGTACATGCATTGTTGATGTACGTTAACAACGTTTCTCCTTTTCTATCTTATTTTTTCTACAATTTCTCCTGCAACGGTTTGGCAGGCAGGCAGATCTGGGCTTGCTGACATGTGAGCATCTTACAGCAGAATGCTTGAAACACAGGAGTAAATAATGAAGCATTGAAAATAAGATTATTAGAAAAATCAGACGCCAAAATGAAAAAGGTACAAAAATGGGAAAATATTATGTTTCCAAACCATCCATGAATATCACCATACTAAAGGGCAACAGCAGGTCTGCTGCCACACCAAGGATTTCCCACATTTCAGTCACCTGACTGGTGAGTTTCTTTCACGTTTACACATGATGTCATCACCTGTGCACAGACTGTTAACAGCCCATTCTTTCCACACCCAAACAAAAACCTGCTTTATTTTAAACCTGTTAAAAATGTTGTTTCCTGGGTAGGACGCTATCAGCACCAGCAGTTTCTTGAGACTGAAGAGGAAACATGCAATTGCAGGTCTTCAGTGACGCTGAAGCTAGGTACTCTTTTCATTCGTAGATGACTGCAAGGAACCGGTCCTTGGCAAAAGTTAGCATAAAGGCAGAGAATTGCCCTGCCTCCTAGACAAAGGGGAGTGGGTTGTGGGAGGCTCTGCAAATACCAGGAGGTTTTTTTAAAGGTTGTTTAAAGGTATTGCAGTACTCTTATCATACTCATGCTTATTAAAAAAAAACAGAAAAGAATGACCAACAGCTCAACCTACCTTGTAGGGAGGGATCATTGGAGGTGTCTGAAAATACATGGAGTTTTTAAGAGATATCGCATTATTTCTCCAGTTCTGCATTACCCAAGTGCCTCAAAATTAAAATAACAACAGGTTAGCAGAGAATCCTGGGTGTCATATGAGAACACAGTGTGTGGGGGCTTCAATGCACATCAGGTATTAAAGGGAAACCACAGTAAATCTTGGAGAGGAAAATTATCCTAATGAATAAAAACTGGAGAGAAAACAGATTACCCTAGGCTGTCTGGAATCTCTGTTGCAAGGGCAATTTCACACAGAACTGCATTAGCAACCAGACTACCACAGAAAATTATCCTGGTGTAGAAGCAGCTCTTTTCTGCCTCCCTCCCTTGAATCATGTGCAGAGAATAACTGAGCACTTGTTCTCTATGTGAAAAAACAATCTTTGTGAAATCTATGTGAAATCTATGTGAAAAAACAATTTTTGTTTGCAATACAGTCTTAGGGCAGATACTTAAAACATCATTGGCCTTCAAGATTCTTGGATGCTCGTCACATGCCAGAAGTTCTTTAACAAAGGGATGGTATGCTTAAAAATAGGAGAAGAAAGTTATAGGAACAGTCTATCGAATTCACACATTTTCTTCATTTCTGCCAAACTGGAGGAACAGTCCCAACAGGGGGCGTATAAGTGCTATTTTTTCCAGACTGATCTCATTGTACTTTACATGCCTTGCAATACAATCCTAAACAGAGTTATGCCCTTCTATAGCCACTGAAGTTAACTTAGAAAGGTATAACTCTGCTTGGGACTGCACTGTCCCTTCCAGAAATACTAGAAAGTATGACAAGGTTTCCTGCTAGGTGGTCTTACCAAGAAGTCATGTACTGGTAGTTTGTCAAGTTTGAAATTGCAGGACATGATTTTCTGTCTCCTTTCCCCCTTACAAAGAAATGCCTAAATATGCCATGTGATTTAAAACAAAACATTATTATGTGAGTGCTTTGGAGGCCAGTTGAGCTTTATTGCATTGTGTAGCGTGCCTTGGGTACCACCTGCCAGGGAGAACTATTATTATTTCTTAATTATTGGCCACATGGCATTTCCAGGCCAATAGTTGCTTTATCCCCATTTCAGAAGCTCCTTTAACTACTCAAGCCACTTTAACTATGCTCTTTTGTACAAAATTATGTAAATAAGATCATACAACTACACACCCAGGAAAAACAACCTTTTCAAGAATCACTTCATTGTTACAATAATATTTCCTTCTAACCTGTAAGTGGCGTCACATGTTAGGCAGGCAGGTGTGCTTTTGAGAAAGACTCTGGCAAGGAAGGGCACCATTTCAGATTTCATTTGAATAGAGTGGGAAGAAGATTTTGCAACAGAGGATTTTTCAACAGGGCCAATTGATAGGTGTTTATTGGCCCAGGTAGCAGCCACTGCCAAGTCAGCCTTTTACCATCTTTGGCTGAGTAGGCAGTTGGTTCCCTTCCTCAACTGCAATGACTTGGCAACAGTGATCCACACGATGTCACCTCAAGATTGGACTACTGTAACACTCTCTACATGGGGCTGCCCTTGTCGGGAATCTGGAAGCTGCAGCTGGTGCAAAATGCTGCAGCCAGGCTTTTGATGGGCCTCCCAATGTGGGAGCACATCCAGCCTGTATTGAAGGCATTGCTTTGGCTTCCAATAGCATACTGAATTCACTTCAAGGTGCTGGTTCTCACCTTTAAAGCCCTTTACGGTCAGGGTCTGACATACCTGAGGGACCACCTTTTCCCATATGTACCCCAGAGAGCACTATGGTCAGGGCACCAAAACCAACTGACCCTCCCGGGTCCCAAGGATGCCAGGCTGGCCACAACCAGGGCCAGGGCCTTCTCGGTGGCAGCTCCATACTGGTGGAATGAGTTCCTAGAAGAGATCAGGGCCCTACGGAACCTTTTACAGCTCCATAGGACCTGTAAGACAGAGCTCTTCCACCAGGCCTTCAATTAAAGAGCTGCCACCGCCGCCACTGAAAGTCATAGAGCCCTGTCCCCCAGATTTGCTATCTACAGCCTGTGCCTGCTGATTATATCAGGGAAAGACCAATGAGCTGGATATCTAGACAGATCACTGAATGCATTCATATGTTACCGCTATCATTAAGCAACTATATTAAAACAGTTACTGCTAGCACTTTATGATACTGAATTGTATTTATATTGAACTATTTTAGATGGTCTCTTGATTATTTCAACGGCTATTTATGAGTTTTACTTCTCACGTAAGCCTGCCTGAGCCTGCCTTGGTGGGGAGGGCAGGGAATAAATTGAATAAATAAACAAACGATATTACATCATCAACATCCATCACCCTTTGCTTTGAAGCATAAATACTGACATGCTCATTTAATGATTTATGACAGCAATACCTCAGCTGGTCAGAGCTTTCAGCCCCACCTCTGATTCCTGAGGTACACATGAAGATGCTATGATCTCCTTTAGCAAAACTACATCATCATGCACTTTCCATTACACACATTCTCTTTTTCTGCTAAGGTATGCCAGGCAGGTTTATCCATCAACTTATCTAGCAGGTGCTGCCTCTTTAGAGGCCATCTCAAAGTGGCTTACATGATTAAAAAAACAGCACAACAGAATTATAAACACAAATATTTTTTAAAAAAACATAAAAACAAGCTATAAAAACACAAACCATAAAACAGAAATGTTTTTAGGCTTGGGGCCTAAAGTAGGAGACAAGCCAGCCTCAAAGGCAAGGGAATTCCAAAAGAGAGGCACCATGACTGAAAAAGCCCTGTCTCTGGTTACCACGCACCTCACCTCTGTAGGCAGGATCACAAAAAAACAGAACGTGGGAGGGGATGGCCGGCTGGACAATATGGAAGGAGGCAGTCCTTCAAGTATTCCCAGCCCCAACTGAAAAAATGGCAGCTTTCAGAAAGAATCACCCTTTCCCCCAGCCTCCCAGGACTACTAAGCAAATAAACCATCACACTCAATTTATTGAGAAGTCATTCAACAAAGCATCTGGATCTTGTGTCTCATGTGATGAAAGTCAAGCCACTTGTTCTAGATTCAATTAACAGTGCCACACAAAACAGGTATCACCCATCCAACAAAAGGAACAGAATATTAAGGGAAAAGGGGGGCGGGGAAGGTCCCTGCTCCAAGGCGAGGGTTACAAACAATGCTCCCTCTAAGCTGTGGAGTCTTGTGAGCAAAAATTCTACTTTGTGAGTTCTGGCATTAAAGTTGTGAGTGAGCAATTTGGCTACTGCATAAATTAGTTTGCTCTGGAGCTATCCTTCCTGAGCTAAAACAAAAATGTGTGAGCTGGAGGCTAAAAAACTGTGAGCTAGCTCACACTAACTCAGCGTAGAGGGAACACTGGTTACAATCCAAATTACATTTTGCAAGGAAGGAACCTCTTTTTCCAAAATAAATGGCAGTTAAAGAGTGAAAAGAAATGTATCCCTCCATTAATTTATTATTCTGATGTATTAAAATATTATTCTGATGTATTAAAATGATTAAAACTGAGAGCACAAATATCCACATTCAGCTACACTGTATGGTCTCCCTTTGTTATATTTTTCAATCCAATTATATGCCTGTGGTCTAAATGCAACCCTTTGACATTTAACAAGGATTTCATATACAACATTAAGCACTGCTAAAGTTTTGATAAAAGAATCAGCGTTTTTTTTTTTTTTTTTAATGCTATGGATCAGCCCAACAAAGTTCAGGTTGAAGGGCTGAACATTTCAGCATACCCTTATGTGTCTTGAGTTTGCAGTTTGCTGGGACTGAAAGTTAGAGCCATGTGGGGACATAAATCATTCTTTTTCCCACAGCAAAACGCAAGCAACCTTCGTTTCATTGTGATCACGTGACCAGAGAGTGAAGTGATTCACTGGACCAATCTCCAGACGTTTGTGACTCACTTTGAATAAACTCGTGTTATTTCTGTTACCCTCCGACCTCTTACTTTACCAGAAGAAAATCCCCACTTCTGATTTTTGGCTTTGATGAGGCAATTATCCAAATAAAACAAGGTATAGGTTTGTTTTGACCCAGTTCGCCAGATGTTTTTATGAGTATCTTGGAAAATTCTCAGCACTGTGAAGACACTAAATTGTTCCAACTCCCACACAAAGGAGGAAGGGAAGGTGATTGTAAGCCACTCCGGGACTCCTTCAGTAGTGAAGGGTGGGGTATAAAAACAGCTCTTGTTCTTACACCTATTTACTTACAGGATGGCTCTCACACAAGAATAATTAACACAATCACTAAACTTCCATTTAAGAGAGAATATGCCTGTACTGATATGAAAACAAAGTATAATACCACTATGTGCTGATTGATATCAGATTCACAGTTCACCAAAACTGTTCAAAGGATGCTTCTATACGAAAGTGTCTCATGATCCAGCTTCACCTTATAGAAATGGGACTCTTTTCTTCATCATGTCTGTGCAAAAGAATAGATGAGTTGGTGATTTCAGCACACTCCCAGCCTGGAGAGCCCTTCCCCTTGTCTTTTTATCTGCCATTTCTGTTGTGATGCCAAAGCACCATGCAGCTGGGAAAGCACACAAAATTATTTATTGATTTAACTTATTTATTTACTTCATTTATAGATCACCTTTCTCCCTGAGACTCAAGGCAGATTACACCATGTTATGTCAATGCAACCAACAGTGTGAGACATCTAGCAAACAATGCAATAGGACTAGGCTTACAAAAGTTTAAAATAATACAAAAAGCAAAAAGGGGGGGGGGGGGGAGGAGAGGTTGCAAGGACACAGATGACAAAGTCTAGCTAGCAAGATTAAAATGAGCCGCCGTATGGCGGGGAGGGTGGGATCTAAATCTCAAAAATAAATAAATAAATAAATAAATAAATAAATAAATAAATAAATAAATAAAATGCAGATTAATGTGTATGCATTGGCATGCTTCTAAATAGTGAGGTGACTTTCCAGTGCCCATGTGCAGGGGAAATCCCTCTGGGGAAGCATTCTAAAAGACAGTGACGGGACCAAGTGAACACTGTAGCAAGCAGAGTTCAAATCCATGTGTCTGCTTCCTAAATTCAGCACTCTAATCACCACAATATGTTGGGACTGCAAGTCACTGACTTTCTAAAAGTCAAAACAGGCAATATAGTGGATTATATTTGATCAGATCTTCCCAGCAGCACTGTTTTACAAAGACGGGAGATGGCTGAGGAATGACAAGAAAACTATAGAGAACAGAGACAGGAAGTAAATACATGATTATATGGAGACACAGCAGAGACATCTCCACCATTCCACAGATGGGGGGCGGGGAGAAGGACATATCTGCACACAGGTACCAGGAACCTGGCAGCCCAAGGGGAAAGACAAGTTTGGGAAATGGAAGCTGAGGGAAATAAGCTGAGCCACTGCTGGTCATACCACTGGAAAACTGCAACATGGCTCCCACCCCCAGTTTGAGCATTTGCAAAAAACTAGGTGAGGTGACATAATGCCTATCATTGCTGCTCCATTTGGCTAATTCCTGAGAACTTATACAGAACAAGCCTAAGGAAGCCTACTCAGAGGTGCACTGTTGAGGTGAATTAAATGGGGCTCACTCCCAGGAAAGTGTCCTTTGTATTGCAGCTATAACCACAGTGTGTGTGTGTGGGGGGGGGGGGGGGGCAGAAGACCATGAAGACCAGCGTCTAAAAGTTATCCAGTTGCATCACTGGTCAAACACTTGTAAATAAATAATATATGAAAAAATGTTATGAGTCTAGGCAGCAATTCCTTCTGAATTTCTCTTTAATGTAAAGAGAAAACCCAAGAGATATTTTAATCTTTGGCAACTGCTAAACTATTGCAACTCTGAGTAAAGTCAGGACAGAAATTGACACTGATTTCTGTAAATGCTGTAAGGAAAATGCTGGTGTTTATGGCATTAATGGTTTTGTTGTATAATCCAAACTTTTGGTCTTATTTTAGCATAAAAATGTGAGAAAATACCTCTAAGGAAGCAGAATATGTATCTATGTACACATACTCCTCTGAGCTTTCCTTAGCCACTGAGCTATGATGGGAGAAAATGTAGCTTAATGGTAAAGCACATTCTAGGCATGTTGAAAATTCCATGTTTAGTTAAAGTTGCCAGGTCTTACTAGCAGTGTGTGGGGGGGGGGGGGGGGGAGGTGCTAGCCCAACACAGAGACATCACTTCCAGTTAGCATCAGAAGTGACATTGTTGCATCGCTGGTGGTACTCTGATATTTGGGCAAAAACTCTATGGTAGAAGCCTAGCCACACCAGGCAAGGCCTTCCTCTAGGGTTGCCAGGTCCTTTTCTTCTGCTGGTGGGGGTGGGAGGGAGCTCTCAAGAAGTGGGGGGGGGGGGGTGACATCATCACATGTGACACCCCTGGGGTGATGACATCACACAGAAGTGACCATAGAGTTTTACCCCACATACCAGTGTCACCATGCAACGTCCCCGGCATGATGCATCACTTCTGTGTGAAGTCATCATGCTGGGGGCATTGCTCCTGGACTGTTGGGGGCAGAGATTCCTCCTGCCGGCCGGCTAGAAATCAGCAGGCTGGAACCCATAAAATCAGGGGATCCCCAACTCCCACTTAGGGGCTGGCAATGCTACCCCACCCGGCCAATGTCCCCCTGCAAGCTAGCTATATTCAGTCTCTGGCATCTTCAGTTCAAAGAGGGCTCAACAGTACTGGGAAAGACCTGTTGGAGAATCACTCCCAGGCAGAGAAGACAACAACGACCTAGATGAACCAGTGATCTCACTCACTATAACACAGCTCCATATATTCCAATTATGTCTTTTTGGAAAGCACTAGGCCTGTGCTTCTGGCTTTCTAATACAAACCTGACCTAATATAATAAAAGTGAGAGATCAGTCCCAAGAGAATGGACATTCCCATTTACTACTCTCCCTTGCAATCAGGTGTTACCACCTCCTGCCTTTATTCCCAGCTTCCTCTTACATAGAATCTAGCCAGCAATAGCATAGGTCAGGTTATTGTCTGATATATACTGGGGCAACATACGCCAAAAATGTGACAAGTTTATACATTAGTAGTTAGATTAGACTTATATCTGTACAATTTCATTGGCACCAGCATGACGAATTAAAAGTTGTGGTCTTTCCTTTGTTAAACAAACCTTGGCCTTCTTCGAGCGTGTTTTATAGATGCCGCAGGTGATCATCTGGTTGTACAACTGCTGATTAATTGGGCCATATGTATCAAGTAGTCAACTGCAGTGGAAGAAACAGAATGTGGAATGAGCACACACCCACACACCACAATAGAAACATTTGCATTTCAGAAAGGACTGTACAATTATATATAGTATATATTTGGCTTGCTTTCAAGTTTTGCTAGATTTTTTTTTTTTGTAGCTATAGATGTGAAAGCATGGTTATGCTATGAGCAGACATCTGGAATTTGTCCATTCATCTGCTATTTTAATTTTGCCTTTCTCCTTGTGGTTGTGTGTGCCAAATTGATTTTCACATAAGACTTTACATTCCCCCCCATTCCCCATAGGAATCCCTTTCAGCCAGATGGTATGAGCAAGCATGCATCACATCTAGATTTCAACAGCTTTTCAGGGTTACATTTTGAATATATCTTAAAATAATCTGACAAAAAGCATGACATTAAGTCTTAGGATCTAGAAGATTCTTATGGTTTAAAAGGTGAGAAAGAATAAAGAAACTTTGTAGGAAAAGAAGTCACACTAACACATTGCTACCAACTCAACTTCTGTACGGCCGTAGTCCTGATTTCAAAAAATGACAGTGTTTTTAAGATGAAGTTTTACTTTACAGTACCTGATAGCCAGGTTACCAAAGTCCAGATGACAGACATCTGAACACTCATTTGGAAACTATAAAGCTACATAGTCCAGGAGACAAATATTTGTGGTTCAAATTGGTGTCTGTAGGTTGTATTCATATTAAGTTTTGTGAGTATTTTATCTACCTTGAATTAGCCTGTGCTCTCTTCTAGTAGTCTGACTGAGTGCTAGTCAGATGTTTTTACCTCCCAGTGTAGTTTTTTTTTTACCTGGAATAAGCTTCTAGACAAACTGACATGCCAGAGGTAAGTTTAGCATTCTAGGGCTGCCAGCTCTGGGTTGGAAAATTCCTGGAGATTTTGGGCTGGAGCCTAAGGAGGGGAGAGACCTCAGCTTAGCTTAATGCCAGAGAGACCACTGTCCAAAACAGCCATTTCATCCAGAGGACCTTGTCTCTGCAGTCTGGAGATCAGCTTTAATTTTGGAAGATCTCCAGGCTCCACCTGAAGGTTGGCAATCCTACTGTTCAGAGATCTAAAAACACCAGGTCAATGACTTGCCAATTATGGATCAAATAATACCATAAATTTTAAAGTATTTATTTATTACCATAGTAGCAATGAACTGGGCAGGGGGGGGCATGTTCTTCATAGCATCTGATTTATAAAGCACATGGCCCATAGGAGAAGTTAGGCCCAGGATCAGAAACCTTCCATAATGGAGAGTCAAACTGTATCAACATTCAGAGCAGGAGATCAACAAAGAGCCAGCCTAAGGAAGCTCTTTTGTGTAACTAAAAATCTACAGCTTAACATTATTGATAATTAAGAATCTGTAATGTTTCTGCAGCCCAAACGTTAGCTGTCATGAGTTCTTTATTTGGAAGCAGAACCTATGAGGTCTTGCAATATGTAATAAATATACGTGGGAACACCTTGTATGATATTTTTCTTTTCGTACACTGGCATAAGCCTGAGCATGGTTTGCCCTTTGAATACTGGCAGCCATTCACCCCCTCATTTCCCTTTCTGTAAAGCATCTCTAAGAAGTCCTTTAGTCCCATAAAAATCATTGCCAGCCATTCCCTTCATGTACTGGATCCAGGCCTGTAGCGATGGTGGGGCTCCCAGGGGCAGATGCCCCAAACGGAATCTGTCCCGCCCCTCCTGCCCTTCCACCATGAGTCTACCCTCACCTTGATCCTCACCTGGGGAAGCTGGGACCTGCCCAAGCTGGGCCAGGAGTACTTGGCCAGGCATGGCTGCTGGTGGTGCGTGCACCACTGCAATAGCTGAGGAGAATGGCCCGCTGTGGCACCTCACTACACGTGCACCAGCAGCAAGCTCCTCCCACCAGCCACCCATTCACTTACTCACCAACACTGACTGTCGCAGCAAGTATATATGTGGGGTTTTCCATCTGAACCCATAAATATCAGGCAACATCCCAAGAATTCTTCCAATTTCTATGCTCTTTACCAGAGATATATGGGGAGTTCCTAGAATTTTGAATTGATATCAGTTCTGGGTTCTGATACAGTTCCTCCTGCCAATTTCTCCCACCACAACAATCGTCAGGCCTGGCAACCCTGTACAATAGCAACTAGTCAAACAACAATATTTGATTGGCATCCCAATCCTAACAGTAGGAATTTCCTTGTTAAAATTCCATTTTCTCTCTCTGCCATGGTTGTGTTTTGTATATACTACCTACTTTAACCTTAAAGATGGAGCAGAATGTATCTCAATCTGCATTCGATGTTTTGAGAACTAAAATGCCACATCACTCAGACTTACATCATCCTTTTGAAGCCGAACCCCTCTGGAGAAAACCTATCATGAATTGAAATTTCAGGTTACCAGTATCATCATCTGTGTCAGATGATTCAGTCCTGACTTCTAGTCCTGTCGTGTGTGTTACGATTCTCTCTGAAATACCTAGCGCTCTGAATAGATGCTGCTTATATGCCAGACAGGAAGTAAATATAGTATAGCAATTGCAAAACTCTTGGCTGCTCCAGACCATTTATTTGTGTGATATAATTGCTGTTGCTATGGATATTGCCCTGGCCATCCAGCCGTCACATTTTCTTGCAATAAGGTTATTAATAAAGCTCCCCTCTTCAACTATTACACAACGGCTACAGTCTTCATGTAAGTAAATATTAAAATATCCAAATCCAGTTGGTTCCAAAAGCTTCTCTTTGCTAGTTCCAATAATGTCAGTAGAACTATACCAGAGCAAATGATTTACAAACTGCAGTCAAAGCTTCAAGAGTCCGCCTTTTCTCCTTTGCTGCCCCTCTTGCCTGAAACCACTGCATCTCTCAACCCTTTTTCAATGCCGCCTTTGATACAATCCCATAATCCCACTCCCCTCTTGACACCATCTAAGTAGTCATGATGCATGTTCTTCCCCTGCTTATCCCCACTAGTACATCACTTTGTTATCCCTTCCCTTGACTTTTAGATTGTAAACTCCTCGAGGCAGGGACCAGGTTTTTGTGATCTGGAAAGCTCCATGACCAATGATAGTCCTACATACATAATGCATAAAACTACTATAAAATAACAAGTTTAAAATTCACTATATATTAGGGATGCTGCTATCTTCACTATAAATGAGTTCACCAGGCTAACATACCATGATCAGTGACAGCGATTCTTGTGAACCGATCCCATGATTAGTTCATTACTGGGGCAAATGTTCTGAGCTTGCTGTACACAAGCAGCACTTGGAGCATCAGCTAAAGACAACTGATTTGAATACAAACCACTGAAATACACTGGAGATGCAAAGATGCAAAGAAAACAAGGAACGGATCACAAAAACCAAGGGAATGGGTCAAACACAGTGCCTGAAAGTACCAAGAGTTGCAATCCTCTTTCCTGGGAATAACCTCATGTAAAAAAAAAAAGGTTACTTCTGAGTAGGCTGGTTAAGGCATGCACTCTAAGTTCCCAAGGAGCTTACCAGGAGCACTGTTGGACTTTGGTAGAAAAGCAATCCAAAATGAGTGAAATATTTTGCTACGGCAGGGAAGTCAAGTACATTTTTTAAATATATTGTTTGGTCTCATAGTGAGAACCCTTTTTCTTGTGCAAAACTCATTATTAAGTTTCCAGAACTTCTCCTTTTATGCTGGAAGTTACCTGGAGCAAATTCCAAGGCACAAAAGAACTGAGGAATAACAAAAGCTTGGAATTGCAGGAATTCACTCACCTCTAGCTTAAAACTGGTAACAGGTCATTCTAGTCTCCTTTATATTCTGTGCATCAAAGGATACACTGAAAAGTAATGTTATCACACTGCTAAAGTGACAGGAAATTCAGCACTGGCCATGTGATGTAACCAGTTTTGAACATCAGCCCCTTGGCCTTCAGGAGGTGAACTGCCAGATAATGCAATTACTTAGCTACTCTAGAAACTGAACTTTCTGAAACAAAGATAGTTCCTGGGTGAGACTGCATGTCCTGAGGAAAATTCCCAAGAATATAGATCCAGAATCTTGCCTTCTTCACTCTAGGGATCAAGATTAGTGTTAAACTTAGAATACTATGTTATATACATTCTTGTTATTACTGGTTACTTGTTGCATCATCTTATAACTGTTTGGTTTTTCATTTGTATGATTTGCTATATTAAAACTAATAAAAAGTAAATTAAAAAAAGATTAGTGTTAAAAAAAACAATAAAAAAACAGTAGGAACTTGTAACTCCTAGAGCAAGATGGATTAATGAAACGCTGCAAGCACATTAACAGAAGCAAACCTGTTTTTTTGATGCACTTGCCTAAAAAAAAAAGATTTGAAAAAACAAACATTTTAAGGGTAGCCCAAGGCAAGGCAGCATTTTGAGGCACCCACCACTTATGGCAGTCATCTATTGATGATGCCCCCCCAATGTTAAAAGAGGAGAAAAATGGCGTATGCTATTGTACATTCCCTTCCTCAAACCCCCTCCCCTCCAGCTGCTTTTCGGCAGCAATTCGGCAGCCTCTGGCTGCCTGAAAGGGGGCCAAATAGGCCATTTTTGGGAGTGCATTCGGGAATCAAGCATACACAGTCATTTTACCAAATGGAAGCAGAACCTGGAAATGTCAGAAAGACAGTACTCAAAAAGAGACAATACCTGCTGGCCACCCTCAGCAAACCTATTTTGGGAGGACAAGACCATTATTATGGAGCAAAGATTATGGCATACACTAAATTTGCCAACTCCAGGTGGGATTTGGCGATCTTCCACTATTATAGCCAATCTCTAGACAATAGCAATCAGTTTCCCCGGGAAAAAAAATGGATGCTTTGGAGGGTGGCTTTCTATGTCATTAAGAACGTAAGAGAAGCCAATGTTGGATCAGGCCAATGGCCCATCCAGTCCAACACTCTGTCACATAGTGGCCAAAAATACCAGGTGCCATCAGGAGGTCCACCAGTGGGGCCAGGACACTAGAAGCCCTCCCACTGTTGCCCTCCCCAAGCACCAAGAATACAGTGCATCACTTGCCCCAGACTGAGAGTTCCTATCCTTACCTTGTGGCTAATAGCCACTGATGGACCTCTGCTCTATATGTTTATCCAATTCCCTCTTGAAGCCGTCCATGCTTGTAGCTGCCACCATCTCCTGTGGCAGTGAATTCTCTTTTTTAATTAAATTTTTATTAATTTCAAAATCTTACAAATTAATTACAAGTTTTTTTACAACAGGAAATGAAATTAACATTCTTTAATAATTTTCTACTACAAGTTGCCAGCTCTATTCTACTACTACTTCATTTGTAAATTTGTACAACTTGTACTACAAATTGCCAGCTCTATTCTACTACTACTTCATTTGTAATTAGGTCAGATAGAAATTGGCATGCCTAAATAAATATTTTTGCCTCTCAAAATTACTCCAATACAAATGCAATTATAAACTTTGTTTCCCATAGTTTTCCATTAGATCTTCTTATGTTTATAACCATAAGTTCTATATATATATATCATTTCAAAATTAATATACTAAGATGATTTACAATAAAGTAAGAGAAAAAAAATTACTCCATTTCATTACTCTGCTCTCTTAAAATCTTTTTTACTAAACTCTTTTACTAAACTCTTTACTAAATTCTGTTCTTCCTCTTTAACTGCAGCTCTTCTAATCAGCGTTCCCTCCCCCCAGGACTCCAAAGCAATTCTGAAGCAGATTCACAATGTGAGTCTTGCCCACTGGGGAGATGGGGGGGGGGGATCCCAAAGGCCCTTCCCATGTGCTCCCCTATGCTTTATATTCCAGGCTACTTTGCTTGGGGAAAATATGAAAGACAAAAGAAAAAAAATGGCAACTCTATAGCTGCAATCTCTTTCAATATAGTTCTTTGCAATCTTATAGTATGTTCCTCTTCTTTGATTACCAGTTCTTGGTTTCCTAGTCTGAGTCCAAGTCCAACACTGTCAGAAGCTCTTCACCAGATGTTAAGTCATGGGCTGTGAATATACGTCCTTGGTGTGTGACCGATATATGTCCTAGCAGAAGCCAACGGTACCTGTAGTTCTTCTCTACAAGCTTTTGTGCAATTGGGCACATATTTTTCCTGGCATTTAGTATTTCAAAGGGAATATCAGGGTACAGCTGGACCAAAGTGTCTGCAAGCTTTAAACCTGTAATGGCACATGAAAGGCTTTTGAAAATCCAAAATAAAATATTTTATTTAACTTGGAGGGGAAAAGGTCAGGTGAAATCAGGAGTAAGATGTATGAGTGTGAACCAATAATAAAAACTGAGGTAACTTTGTAATCATTCTAAATCTAGATAATATGTTGCCAACAAGTAAGTGTTTTTGCTTTTCCACAAGGCCTTTGAAACTTTGAGGAGAGGCTTTCTTTTCAGTTTCTGCTTTAACTTGCAAACATAGGTTTCTGAGTTTCACTGAACTTCACATTTAGAAGGCAGGAATGTACAACCAAGTTGCCAAAATCTTTCTCTTTACACAGACCAGGGATCACACCTCTTTTAGGAGTTATTTCCCTTTTCACTGGGCAGGGATTACATCTCTTAACAAGAAGCTCTGTCCCTTTTTCAACTTGAATGGGGATTTTCCATGATTCTCTTTGCCTCCTTCCCAGTCCTTAGTCAATGCTAAACTGTATTTTCTTAAACTGTCACTTCCCAACTGTCATTTCTTAACTGACTCTCAAAAGAATTCCATTTGAACTGCCTGTCACTCAAAGGTTCTCAGACTCTGTTAAAATGTTAATTGTTGACAGCCATTCCACTGATTAGGTTCCTGGTGTGTTAAATTTACATGTAACCAATAGTGGAGTCATACTTCATTATTGTAAAAAACTTTGTTATTGTAAAAAACATCAGGCCTAGCCTACCCATGAAGAGGTATAGTACAGATTTACCGCTTGAGATTGAAGATGAGGGATCACATTTGTAAAGGCTCCATTGTGTTTAAAACAAACAAACCTAGTTCCATGAAAGCAGAAAAGTGTACAATAAGGAGAATGTCATGCTAGACTTTCTCTTCCTATTCTACTAGTTTGTTTGTTTGTATTACTTGTAGGGAGCTTTTTCAGATGGAAGAACAATCTCATATTTAACATACTTAACAAATCAAGAACAACAGCAACAACAAAACCTCCTGTTAAATAATATGACTGTGCTTAATGGGAAAAATTGGTAATGTAAGGAAGTTATTATTTATTAAAGAAGAAGTATATTATCTGCTGGCAAAAGCCACTGAACTTAAACTGTTCTTTTTCAATGTGCACACCTTTCTTTCCACTACTCACATCACAGGAATCTTACAGTAGGTACCTGTGACATTCATACAAAGACTTTTCATACAACAATGAGAGATCCAAGACAAAAGCCCAGCTTCCAGGCAAGGTGCATAGAAAGTGCACATCAAATGTACATTTTATTAAACAAAAATGAATCAGGTGGAATGCTTCTAAAATTTAGTTGTACATTCATAGGATCTCCTTTCTGCTTAGTGTCTGACAAGATTCAGGGCATAGAAGAGTGGGAAAAGGAAGAAGGCAAATAAGTGAAAACTGAGCAAATAGAGACATCTTGTGGTAACAGATGTGCAGAACAGAAATTGTTAAAATTGCTATCAGGAAAAAACTAGTTTGTTTTTTTTTAAATTCACATGAGAAACAAAAGGATATTTTGGTACCACTCTATAACAATGGATTTAATAAACTAACACAGGATGGCAGAAGGTGATTATGATCAGTCAAGCCCCAATTTTTTTGGTCTGATCTTTCTTCCTTAACCATAATAATAAACATAAATCTTTACAAGCTGCTATTTTTGTTCTCAAAGATGAAGCTACTGACTATGGATGAAATTTTCAGGGAACATGTAAACAATGCAGAGGAAGGCAATACCTTCTCTGCACAGCCTGAATTGATAGATAGATAGATAGATGATAGATAGATAGATAGATAGATAGATAGATAGATAAGGCCGAGGACAGACTGGCAATCTGGCCCGCTCTGCCTCCGCTTTAAAAGCGGAGGCAGAGTGGCCATTCAGACTGCCGCATCTGCCCAGAGGAGGCGGCCCGGACGCAACATGTCCGGCGCCACGCTCCTCCCGCAGCAGCCGGGCACCACTTCAAAGTGGTTTCCTGGCTGCTGTAGCACGCATTCCACCTGCTTCTGGCAGGTGTGAACGTGCGCCGGGCGGGGGAGCTGTGTGGCATTCGGCCGCCGCTGGCGGAAGCCGCCCGCAGTCTGGACACTGCGGGCAGCTTCCTTGTGGCTGCATGCGAATGCTGCGTGGCGGGGGCAATCCCCCCCGCCTTGTTCTGCCGCGCTGCGGAGGAACGGCAGATTGCCAGTATGTCCACGACCATAGATAGATAGATAGATAGAAGCTATTATACCAATAGTCCACTCAAATAGATATCCTTGTCCTCCCAAGAAATTAGTTATCTTATAAATTACAAGTTCTTTAACAACTAATTTTGTATTCACTTCAAATATACTAGAAGTGAAAGAAAAACATTTATTTAATACTTGTCTTGGTTTGTAGTGCATTTTAGAAAGTTTTAAATCTAACATCACAATTCTAGAAATCTGAAATAGTCAAAGGTAAAATAAACAATATCAGACATCTTTTAGTATTGCCTCCTTTCTTGTTTACTTCCAACAACCACACTTGAACATAATGTTCTGGTTCAGAGAGCAAGAAAGCACTAAATGCTTTTTTAATCCAGTCAGCAGTCCTGGAATAACCACCCCTGTAACTTATATGTTAATCCCCAGGTTGTTTATGTTAATTGGAGCCTGGAGAAAATTGAATGTGGGTGCACGAAGAGCTCCTTGGTAATTAGGGACTCTTTATCTCCTGTTTCATCTCAGAAGCAGATCAATAATATCCACAATAGGATGGCCATTATCTTGAGTATGCTAAAGCAGACAGAATCCAGAATTCAATGAGCACACAGAAAGGCCTGAAAGTGTACTAAGATAATGAGTCTGGGTGTCTGACTAAAATAAGCTTGCTTTATTACAGAGGCAGGCAAATTCTTGGAGGATAAGTCCATTAACAGCTATTGAGCTCTGATAGCTCACCCATGCTTTGAAGCAGTCTGCCTTGAACGTTGGGGACAAGTAAAAAAAAAGGGGTGCTGCCTTGGGGGTCTGATGGCAAGATTTAAAGGCACCCCAAACATCCAACCATCACAGCAATCTTGCATAGCAACTTGCTATCAGTGGGAAAAGAGAGAGATCTTAGCACGTATATTGCCAGTTTGGTGTAGTGGTTAAGTGCACAGACTCTAATCTGGGAGAGCCGGGATTGGTTCCCCACTCTTCCACTTGCAGCTGCTGGATGACCTTGGGCAAGCCATAGTTCTGTCAGAGCTCTCCTTAAAAGAGCAGTTCTTTCAGCCCCACTTACCTCACAGGGTGTCTGTTGTGGGGAGGGAAAGGGAAAGGAGTTTGTAAGCCACTCTGAGACTCCCAAGTGAAGGCTGGGGTAAAAATCCAATCTCCTCTTCTCTGTCTCTCTTAATATAACACAGTGCCAACCAATACACCCTCTAAGCTGTGGAGTCTTGTGAGCAAAAATTCTGCTTTGTGAGCTAATGACACTAAAGTTGTGAGCAAGTGTTTTGGTTGCTGCATAAATTAGTTTGCTCTGGAGCCATCCTTCCTGAGCTACGTCAAAAATGTGTGAGCCAGAGGCTTAAAAACTGCAAGCTAGCCCACACTAACTCAGTTTAGGTGGAACACTGGTGCCAACTCCCTCTGAGCATAACTGTGTAAAGTAGCACTGTACATCTATATTTGCAGGACAATCAAAGTGTGTGTGTGAAGCATATTTTGTGTGTGTGTGTGTGTGTGTGTGTGTGTGTGTGTGTGAAGTGCTGTCAAGTTGCAGCCAATTTATGGCAACCCTGTAGGGTTTTCAAGGCAAGAGACAAACAGAGGTGGTTTGCCACTTCCAGCCTCTGTGTAGAGATCCTGGACTTCTTTGGTGGTCTCCCATCCAAATACAAACCAGGGCTGACTCTGCTTAGCTTCTGTGATCTGAAGAGAAGAAGAAGAGGAGATTGGATTTATACCCCGCCCTTCACTACCTGAAGGAGTCTCAGAGTGGCTTATGAACTCCTTTCCCTCCCCACAACAGGTGCTGGTTCTTACCTACAAAGCTCTTTATGGCCAGGGTCTGGCATACCCGAGGGACCGCCTTTCCCCGTATATGCCCCTGAGAGCACTGCGTTCAGAGACCCAGAGCTGACTGGTCCTCCTGAGTATCAAGGAGGCCAGATTGGCAACAACTAGGGCCAGGGTGCTTTCGGTGGCAGTTCCACTCTGGTGGAATGAGCTCCCAGAGGAGATCAGGGCCTTGCAGGACCTTTTACAGTTCAGCAGGGCCTGCAAAATGGAGCTCTTCCACCAGGCCTTTGGAGCCGCCATCACCATCACCAACACCACTACAGCTATAACTAGCGGTAGGGCTATTAGTTAGATCTGACAGCTGTGGTGGTAGCCCTAGACCATAGGTCCCTGTGATTATTGCCTGGCCTAGCCCCCCCCTCCCTCCCTCACAACTGAAGCGAACTGAAATGGACCAATAGAATGACTGTAAATATTGGAATTACTAGCACTTTATTATTGTCAATTTTAATATTGTTTTAAATATGATGTATATGTTTCATGTATTCAAAAGTTTTATCTTGTTGTGAGCCACCGTGAGTCAGCCTAGGCCGGAATGGGCAAGGTAGAAATCAATCAAATAAATAAACAAATAAACAAACAAACAGACACCCTGTGAGGTAGGTGGGGCTGAGAGAGCTCTTTCCAGAATTGCTCTTTCCAGAACAGCTCTGATAAAACTATGGCTTGCCCAAGGTCATCCAGCAGCTGCAAGTGGAGGAGTGGAAAATCAAACCCAGTTCTCCCAGATTAGAGTCCACCGCTCTTAACCTCTACACCAAACTGGTCTGGCTATCTTAGGTCAGACTAGTTTAGGCCATTCAGGTCTGGACATATTGTGCACACACACTCCTCAACTTGTTTTATGATACAGTCCTTGAGCTATATAGTTTTCCAAAAGTGATGTCTCTGGAATAATGGTTCTCCAATTTCTAGGTATTCAGCTTGTAAGCAGCGAGAAACATATTTATGTTATTCTCAGTTCCGTTTGGCAGTGATACAAAACAATCAACTCAGGTTCAAAAACTGGTTTTTTTTTTTGTTTACTATAAAAACTGTAATATCAGAAAAGAAAATAGCACAAATGTGGACTGCTGTCTGGTAGGCAGTTATTCTCAGTCCATCCTTGGGAACTCAGTGCAACTACACAACAAGCAATGGCAGGAGCACACATGAAGCATACAGCAGAATGAGAATTGAACAGTGTCTCCTGCACTGAAATTATCCCCATCTTGAGAGATGCCTTAACTAGTGTTCATGTTCCCAGTTACGAAGAGTAAACTGTTTTAAGTGTTCACTTCACTAATTTAGATGCACAACAATATTTTGGATCCAGAAAACTGAACAAAGTTTTGATGCTCCATGAGCCTTGGCGTCTATTCATGCCAGTCCCATGACCACAGAAACGTCTTTGGACGGCGCTGGCTCTTTGGCTTGGAAACGGAGATGAGCACCGCATCCCTAGAGTCGGATCTGACTGGCTTTTGAGCAAGGGAAACCTTTACCTTTACCTCTTTACCTTTTTGCAACAGACCCCTGAATCTTTAGAAAAGCCACTCCTGTGGGTTGAGGGACCCTCAGGAAGAGTTTGGGATGTGGCCCAGAGAGCTGCGACAAGTAGGGGAAATTGACAGATATTGCCTCCTCTATCATATAAATATCCTGCTTTTTTGAAACATATTGGGGCAAAATAATCTTCTAAGAACATCCAGAGTCTAAATAAAATACTCAACAACATATTTCCTTCCTGCCTGCCAAATATCAGTGTGGTTCAAAATCTGCATACTTTAAAAATTATATGTTGCCTCCCTGCCTAGTAAATGTATTTAAGGTAATCAGTACTATGTTTTTGGAGCACCTACAGCTCGGGACCCAAACTACAGCTTGGGAGCCACATGCGTCTCTTTCACACAGTCTAATTTAATGTTAATAAAAAGCAAATCTGCATATTTTCCAATCAAAACATGTGTGTAATATTTGTTCATGTCTTGCGGCTCTCAGACATCTGATGTTTATTCTGTGTGGATGTTAACGTTAAGCAAGTTTGGCCACACCTGACCTATTTCAAATATAGGCAGGGACTGAGAAACAAGTGGTTTGGATTCAGCAATGTACTCCTGATTGAATTGTGTGAAAAAACGATGTATTTTAAGAGCATTTGCTGATGATTTTCCTTGTTTATATCTCAAAAGAACTAGAGCAGTGTTGTCCACACCAGTCATGGGAGCACCAGTGCAAAAGAAAATAACCAGCCAGCATAATTTCATTTTACAGTTTTTGTTATTTGCTTTATAAAAACAAAATCCAGATTAATATTATTCATAGCAATCTACATATGTTAGGTGTCATTGACAGAAATGGTATTTCAAATAATCATAGATTTTTTAATTTTTAATTTTTAAAAAAAAAATTAATTGCACTTCCCTGGAGAAAAAACCCCCCAGAAAATATAACAAAGGTAGCAAGTCTATATATCAATAAAAGCTTTCCAAATATTTTAAAATATGTCCCTGTGCAATTATCATCTGTATGGCATACTTTCAAATGCTCATCAGGTTTATGGAATGTTGATCACTGGATTATGGAAGATGTACATTTATTTCTCCAGCACTGTAATATTAGTCTTTTAGCAATAGTAAGAGCATGGAGATTCCATTTTCGTTGACCATCAGTGAGCCTCTTGGAGACAAGCAAATAGTTCAAAAATACATAAGCATCCTCAAAGATGAATGAATATTCTAATACAAAATTGATACGAGTAGTTACTTCCTCTCCAAAAGACCAAATAACTGAATGGACCCAAAGCATATGCTTAAGAGATGCATCTTGTAAGCTACAACACCAACAATCAGACACTTTACTTAGTCCTTTAATAAAAGGCCCTGAATAAATCACAGTTTGAGATCCATAGAAATAACAAGTATGAAGTTTAGGGCCATATCCCATGGCTTTGACATGAAAATAGGGTGCTCTAGCTTCTGATTCCATTCATTCCTGGGACTCTGGATATTAACTGACATCAGATATTTAAAGATCACAATTGGTAGCCATGTTAGTCTGTAGCAGTAAAAAAAGAGCAAGAGTCGAGTAGCACCTTAAAGGCTAACAAAACATGTGGCAAGGCAGGGCTATTTTTGGGCAGGAATGCACAGGAACAGATTTCTGGCTGGCTTCTGAGTTGGTCACACCCACAGCCTCCACCCCTCAGGTTCTCCAGGTGCCTCGCAAGCCGCAGGGTGCCTGGGGAAGCCAAGCCAATACAGGGAGGGAGTTTAAACTGCCTTCCTTCCCTCAGGTTCCCCAGGCACCATGCAAGTCACGGGGCACCTGGGGAAGCTCATTCTGGGAGGGAGCTGCGCTGTCAGGGGTGTGGCCTAACATGCTAATGTGTTTCTGCTGTTGGGTGTGGCCTATTATGCTAATGTCTCCATGCCTAATATATTAGTTTACAACTAGCTAGCACGTTGATATTGGATTGTTTTTAGATGGTTTTATTTATGTCATAGTTGTGCTTATGTTTTATCTTTTGTAAGCCGCCCTGAGCCTGCTTTGGCAGGGAGGGTGGGGTATAAATCAAGCAATCAAGCAATCAAGCAAATAAATAAATAAATAAATAGTGACCTTTTCCAGCAGGCACTACTTGGCTAGCAACCATGTTGAACACCACCACTACTCATGCACATAAATAGTCTGAAATGCTCCTGTTGTAAATTGCATCCAAGGCTGTCATTGGGAGGCATTTGGCAGTGAACATGCTTTGCAAACAAGGTAGGCTCCATTTTTGAACACCTCTTTTGCAAACACTGAATATCCCTACTTACAAGGCAAAAAGGAACCAACAACCTGTTCCGCCTGCACATCAAGCCGAAAAATCTAACAACTTTCTCTGTGATGTCTTAAAGAGCCAGTGTGCTTTCCCAAGCTGCTCATACTCTTTCACCATCAAAGAAGGCAGAAGCTGTTCTAAGAACCAGGGCTCTCTCTTTTTGAAAAAGAGGTGCCAGAACTCTCAAGAGGGAAATGACATTTTCAATCTGTATACTGAAAACTTACAAAGTTTAAAACATTTTAACAAGAATTTTGTCAAAGAGGTTCTGGAACTCCATTCTGGCAAGTTCCCCACTCCCAAAGCCCTACAAGAATCATATTCCTGCGCTCAGGACCTAGACTTGAGGGCTACTTGGGACTCAGGTACCCTAAGCTTCCTCTGAAGGTGCAAATTGGAGTGTTGTTGTTATTCAGTTGCACAGCTGAGTCCGACTCTTGGTGATCCCATGGACCACTTCATGCCAGGTCCTCCTGTCCTTCGTCGTCCTCCATAGTTTGCTCAACTTCATGTTCGTTGCATCCATAACACTGTCTAACCATCTCATCCTTTGCCGTCCCCTTCTTCTTTGACCTTCAGTCTTTCCCAGCATCAGGGTCTTCTCCAATGAATGCTCCCTTCTCATTTGGTGGCCAAAGTATTTGAGCTTCAGCTTCAGTATCTGGCCTTCCAGGGAACAGTCAGGGTTGGGTTCTTTTTGAGTATTGATTGATTTGATCTCCTTGCAGTCTAAGAGACTCTCAAGAGTCTTCTCCAGCACCGTAATTCGAAAGCAGCTATTCTTCGCTGCTCGGGGCTTCCTAATGGTCCAAGTCTCACAGCCATACATTACTACTGGGAATACCATTGCTTTGACCATATGGACTTTTTTTTTTTTACAATATTTTTTTTTATTGAAGACAATACTTAACTCATTAACATATGAACAAGATACAGAGAAATGTAAAAAATTAGAGATACAGTGTCTCAAAGATTGCATCACAGTGAAATGACCGTACGGACTTTTGTTGGCAGGGTGATGTCCCTACTTTTTATTAGGCTGTCTAGGTTTGCCCTCGCTTTCCTCCCAAGGAGCAGGCATCTTTTAATTTCATGGCTGCAGTCACCATCTGCAGTGATCTTGGATCCCAGGAACATGAAGTCTGTCACTGTTTCCATGACTTCCCCTAGCAAATTGGAGTAGGGATTATTAAACTCTGTGACTGACAGGCAGTATTAAACCTCTGGATTGGTTATGTATGGGTATAAATATTAGGAGTCTGGCTTTCTCTAACTACTCGATACAGCAGCAGGTGAGGGGAAAATAGAGGTGGTAAGGAAAACATGTCATTCTGTACTGTACAGAATGGGAGACAAGTACAATTATTGCTTATTTAAGATGTTAGTTGGGGAAGGGAACTGCACACACAGGGTTCCTTGTCCATTGCATATACTTTGTAATTGGACTGTACAAGGCATGCATATGAGACAGATGCCATAATGGCGTCAAGAATTTGTGTACCTCTTTACCTCTATAAGGATTTGTAGCCACTTTCATTTTGAGGTTTTATGTTAGAAGATGTGCATTTTAAGATCCTCTGGCTTCTTGGTTCTTTTTATGAAAAGTCACTTACGTACCCAGAGAAATACATTGGCAAAGGCTCGTGGTAGTAACCTAAAAAGCTAGATTGGCTTTAATCAAAGCAATCCATTGTCCAAGAAGACAATGAAATGCCTTATTTAATTAAAGTTAGCAGCCACTTAATTCTAGCCCCGATTTAAACAGGTCCAAAATAGGTCACGCCAAGCTCCCTAGAGCAGAATATGAATTATTAACTAGCAAACAGACCATGCTGTGTCCTAAAGGTCGAGGACCGGATTTTTGAACATCTTTTAGCAGGCTGTGTCGACAGAGTTCTGGAAATGACTTAATCCAACAATCATCCTTTTCACCACCAGCAGCTAAGCAATTCTCAACTCTGACTTGAGGGTCAAAGGAACCTTTTTATAAACAAACTTTGGCTGACAAAAAAAAATACTGTTGCATTTACTTTGAAGAGCATCCAACTGCCTTTAGCAAATAAAGCTTTCTTACCAGAATGCTGTTTCTGAAGCTTCAAGGCCTCTACTCATATAAGGCTTTTAATGTAAATTATAGAAATACGTAGCAAATAGATGTACCCTCAGATCCACATTCTACAAATTACCTTTCTGTTCACATTCAGAATAATCACCATGTATATTCCAGTAATTACATTCCATTTTCCCCAAGACTGTTATGTCACTTGCATGCTAGTGAACATGTTTAAAACTGTGCCAAGCAAAGCTTTGGGAAGATCTTAATAATTATTTTACTTTTTAAATCTGCTTTGTTGTTGTTTTAGGGCTAGTCAATTTGAACCTCTCTACCTGAACTCTCACTGATGTTATTTTTCAGTTACATTTTATTCTTTCTGACTGCAACGTTTAATGCTACTGAGGCATTTCTTTTCAATCAAGAAGCCATTTAAAAGTACACTGGGTTATATGGATGAATTAATTACTACAATTAAATGCTTGTACATGTTTGTGGATGATCTTTTTATCCCCCCTAAGCACGATACTTTTAATCAAAGAGCACAGAAATGGAAAGAAGTCAATCGCTTGTTCTTGCCTTGCCAAAAATAACATCTTTTCACAAATGGATAATGAATTGGTTTCAGACCAAAGTTTTTGTTAACAGAACAGAATCCTACAAAGGAGAGGGCTGGATTTGTTTTCCTTAGAATAGACAAAGAAACACAGGCCTTATCCTTTCCCGCTTTCATGTTTATTATGAGGAAGCTCAACAGTTTCAGTTCATAATCTCCATTAACAAATGATAGCATGCCATATACATCTTGCCATTCAAATTTGTACCTCTTGTGCCCATAATAATAAAAAATTCTTCTGTTGCTCTCAACACAGATTTCAAAAATAGAAATCATTTGAACTGATAACAGAAATTTTAGAACAGGGGTGGCCAAACTGTGGTTGGGAGCCGCATGTGGCTTTTTCACACATATTATGTGGCTCCCGGCAGGGTGGCTGGGGAAGCTAAATATCATTATCAAACGAATATCATTGGACAAATAAATATCATTATCAATATCTGCTTTTACTTCTTTTGTTATTATTTTTGGCAGTCTCATTTAATGTTAATAAAAAAGCAAATCTGCATA
The DNA here is from genome assembly GCA_029233225.1 of Lepidodactylus listeri. Taxonomy (NCBI): domain Eukaryota; kingdom Metazoa; phylum Chordata; class Lepidosauria; order Squamata; family Gekkonidae; genus Lepidodactylus; species Lepidodactylus listeri. The sequence goes on along the minus strand of JARCFY010000009.1, from coordinate 82,581,357 downwards.
TTTTCCAATAAAACATGTAATATTTGTTCATGTCTTGCAGCTCTCAAACACCTGACGTTTATTTTATGTGGCTCTTACATTAAGCAAGTTTGGCCACCCCTGTTTTAGAAAATCCTTAATCTGAACAGAATCCAAGCACCATTTTTGCACTTGGTATGAACTGTAATATACACAGGGCTATTTTTGGGCAGGAATGCACAGGAACGGAGTTCCGGCTGGCTCCTGAGTTGGCCACACCCAGCAGGAACTCATTAGCATAATAGGCCACACCCAACAACAGGAACTCATTAGGACTGGCTACATTAGGGGTGTGTGGCCTAACATGCAAATTAATTCCTGCTACAAAAAAAAGCCCTGGGTTTTGACAACAAACAAGGTAAACAGAATAAGAAGCAAAAGGTGGGTGTGGCTGGATGACCATTCTTCTGGTAACATGGGGGTGTGGCCTAATATGCTAATAAGCTGTGCTGTCAGTGGTGTGGCCTAATATGCTAATTAATTTTGGTTGTTGGGTGTGGCCTATTATGCTAACGAGTTCCTGCTGGGCTTTTTTTTTTTTTTACAAAAAAAGCCCTGAATATACACATACCTCAAATAGTCTCTTGAGTCATGAAAGACAAAGAATCAAAATGATAGGAACATGGCCAGTGATAAGGTTAATCATAAATTATGGTGATGGTCAAAAATCTCAAGAAATACAAACTTCAAAGAGACCTCTGTTCCTGGGAAATTGGGAAAAACACTGTTGTTATTGCTGTTGTTAGCCATTCAGTCATGTCCAATATAGCAGAGGTCTAATGTGGAGGAGGAGACCTATTCAAAGTATATCCATATTCCTGGCTTCTAACACAGAGTTTAACAAATGCCTTATTCAACTTAAACAAATGAGAAGAATGAAGAAAAGGAATTTGTGCTCCAACAGCCAAGGACTCTGAAACAGAAGGAGCTTTAGGAAATCTGCTGGGACAGGTAATTTGTATGACTCCTCACATGCTGAGAAGTACTCCAAGCTCTTCCAGATCAATGAGACAACAGGACAAAAGACAACAGGGATAGAAACAGCAGGGCACATCTTTGTTCAAGGACATCTGCTATAGCAGAGGACTTAGTAACTTGTGATGCCCAGAGATTTACTGTAGGGATAGGAGGATTTCTTTAAAAAATGTACTGTTACAAAGGCAAGACAGAATAACTCAGCACAATCAATAGAAGAGAATTTAAGAAAAACAACCAAGAAAGAAACCATATTGGACACTGGAGATACTGAAGGAGAAAGAGTGACAGGAATGATTGGGGCAAGAAGATTGGTCTCCAGTTTGGTGTAGTGGTTAAGTGTGCAGACTCTAATCTGGGAGAACCAGGTTTGATTCCCCACTCCTCCACTTGCAGCTGCTGGATGACCTTGGGCAAGCCATAGTTCTGTCAGAGCTCTTCCTGAAAGAGCAGTTCTTGAAAGAACTCTCTCAGCCCCACCTGCCTCACAGGGTGTCTGTTGTGGGGAGGGGAATGGAAAGGAGTTTGTAAGCTGCTCTGAGACTCCGAGTGAAGGGTGGGGTATAAATCCAATCTCTACTCTCTTTTCCTCTCCTCAACCACTACTCTGGAGTTCGGAATCCAATAGTATGTAATTGGACAATCATAAAGGAAAATGGATCAGGTAGACAAGCCAAGTACTTGAAATGATTAAATATAAATATTCAGCTCTTCTTTTGTTCTTTCCTCTAAAGGACTACTGTATGACTTACTGTTCTGAAGGGTGACAGAAAAACATGGAGGCCTAATAATGAAACTATGAAAGGGACAAAAGAACACTAGACAAAGAAAAGCAACCAATGGTCTTCAGTAATTAGCTCTCCATCCCACTGTGGTCACCGAAGTCCACCAAATCAAAACAGAATAAAGAAATGAGGATGCTAGTAGAGTATAGGTATGACGAGAGATTGGAGCACTAGATGTAGAACTGGAACAAAGACAATGATAAGGAAAAGAAATGGAAAAACAAGGAATAGCTGGAGAGCATGGAGCTACAGAAGATACAAGAGAAAGGGTCCATCACATTCACATGTTGCACAATACAAAGATGGGCTTTTGACGGGGTACAGGGAAAGGACTTGTGGGAAATTCCTGACTTGATGAGGATATCTCACACCATCACAGGCTGAGGACAGACTGGCAATCTGGAGCGGGAGGAGGCAAAAGCTGCGGGGGAAAAGTGCTGCGGAGCTGGCCATTCACACTGGCCAGACTCCTGTGTTAGCATACCAGACTGGAGCGTTCAGACTGCTACGGAGTGGCCCTGGGTGGGCTTGGCCTCCGCAGCTCATGGCAGGGCTGTTTTGGCAATGTGCGCATGTGCGCATGAGTGCTCATGCGCAAATTGGCAAAATGGCACGCTCACACTGCCGCCTCCGCTTCCCTCCCGCTTCTTCTGGTTCACACTGCACTGAAGCGGGAGGCAAGCGGGAGATGACCTCCGGACACCGGTTTCTCCTGGTGTCCTCCTAAAGCGAGAGGAAACCGGCTTCAAAACACGCAAGTGCAGAAGGGAGCCGGGGAACAGCTGTGGATGTCTGAACAGGCTCCCTTCCCCTGCTTCCCAAGCGGAGCTTTCATGGGGCAGATTGCCAGTCTGTCCTGGGCCACAGTGTCCTTTACAAATAACCCACTATTACACCTTAATATGGTAGGTACCGGGTGAGAAAATGGAGGACTGAGCAAGAGAAGTCTGTACTCTCAGCCCTTTTCCTATTTATACTTGCATTCGACCCTTTTTCTGGCCTTCATATAAAAAAGCAGAAAGACTTTACTGATCAAACCATTTGTACTCGGCATTTTCCCAGGCATTCAAGGCACAGGGATTAGGATAATTCTACTAAGGGATTGACAGTAAGGAACTGAAAAGGTAGAGAGAAAAGGAAGGTAAGGAAAATGATAATGAAAATTAAAATTAAAAGAAAAGGCAAAAGTAGGGAGGTAAAAGAAGTTATGAAAAAGGACTGGAAAAGTTAAGGTAAATAGAGAATGAGAGAGTAGAAAAAGATGCATTAAAGAATACATAATATAGCTCATGTTGAATGCTCTCATAGGAGCAAATTAGGATAAGAAATTGGTTCCTATTATAAAAAAGAGATTCAGGAGCAAAAAGAAATTAATCTAAAAGTATGGTTTGTAAAGAGGCAGGGGAATGACATCAAAGTAAAGGAAAAGAAGACAAAGAAGACAAGATAGAGCTGATGAAAATAGGGTGTTTTCTTTTTCTTTCTGAATTTTAATGTCTCTAAGAAGCAAATTGGAAAGGTGAAATAGAGTCAGCATACAATAAACTTGCAGAAAAGGCAGAGATTGAATTGCTACCAAATTGTTAAAAACATGACAACGTATTTGTTTCCAATACTAAATAACATAGCAGCAGTATACCCTCTCATTAAGATGGTTTTGGATTGGGTACTGAAACCACTGGGGAGATATGTAAAAAGGGTGAATTCTTATAGGGGGGAAAAGACCAAACGAAGATAGAGGTCTATCTATGTCAGCATTAGAATCCATCAACTAGCAATATTTTTAGTGATAATTTTACAAGCAGGGCCTATTTAGAATTGTTAGATGAACTGCTTCAAGATAGTGCTTTTACATTGCATGCTGCTACAAAGTGGGGAAGCACACAGTGGGAAAGAGAACAAGAACTATGGATTAACTCTAGTGTTGAAGCCCATAGGGAAGCCAGCCTCCAGGTGGTACCTGGGGATTCCCTGGAATTACAACTGATCTTCAGATGAAAGAGATAAATTCCCCTGGATTAAATGGCTGCTGTGGAAGATGGACTCTATGGCATTGTGCCCCACTGAGGTCCCTGTCCTCCCCAGACTCCTTCCTCAAATCTTCAGTAGTCTCCCAACTTGGCTCTGGCAACCCTAATCCCCCATCCCCTGCCAGTGGCCACAGGGGATCTGGCAACCCGGAGATATAGTGATTTTACGTAATCAATGGAAAGTGGCTATAAGAAGCAAAATACATTAAGAGGAATGTCTACAGAAATGTCTGTCAACTATAAAATCAACATTACTTGAAGAAAACAATATTTCAAAACAATATTTTTAAAAATGGATTTCCAGATTGAAATTTTCATTACAGGAATGGAGGTGTTCATCCTATTTTTAATTACTATATTGGGGGCCAGTGCATGGATAGATCCCACTCAATTATGGAACAGAACCAAGAGCTGAAATAACATGAGGACAAGGGCAATCCATAGAAGTTTCTGTCAGCATATTTTATATGAGTCCAAAACAGTTAAGGAAGTGTGGTTGAAAGATGCTGGCCAGATGTCAGAGCAAAACTGGAAGAACATAGTATTGCAGAAGAAACTAAAGATAAATGTGTTGATTCCAACTCCGAGTTACAGTGTATTGGGATAAATGGCTGCCAACCACCATTCTTTCAACAATAATATCATGTTGTTATTTACTATTCAACTATGTTTACAAAAGATTGAAAGTCATATAATGTTCAAGCCTCAGTTAATTTCATCTGAACCAAGATCAATGGTCTTTGCTGATACAGAACAGAAAGCATCTCTAAATATGTAAGCGGAGAAAATGGAGGCCTTGGATAGAAGGAACTACTCTGCCTAATGCTAGAGAATAAAAGAGGATAAAGATTTGGACTGCTTATATAGAATAGCATTTTTAAAGAAAGGAAATAAAGTTCTAGTAAAACAAGATTCATCATGCGAAATGTCGGCCTGGATGAATCACAAGCCAGAATTAAGATTGCTGGGAAAAACATCAATAATTTCAGATTTGCAGACGATACCACTCTAATGGCAGAAAGTGAAGAGGACCTCAAGAGCTTCTTGCTAGGGTGAAAGAGGAGAGCGCAGAAGCTGGCTTGAAGCTCAACATCAAAAAAACTAAGATCATGGCATCCGGCCCCATCACTCCTTGGCAAATAGAAGGGGAAGTTGTGGAAGCAGTGACAAACTTCACCTTCCTGAGATCCAAGATCACTGCAGATGGTGACTGCAGCCATGAAATTAAAAGATGCCTGCTCCATGGAAGAAAAGTGATGGCAAACCTAGGCAGTATAACAAAAAGTAGAGACATCACCCTGCCAACAAAAGTCCATATGGTCAAAGCAATGGTATTCCCAGTAGTGATGTATGGCTGCGAAGGTTGGACTATAAGGAAGGCTGAGTGCCGAAGAATAGATGCTTTCAAATTATGGTGCTGGAGAAGACTCTTGAGAGTCCCTTGGACTGCAAGGAGATCAAATCAGTCAATCCTAAAAGAAATCAACCCTGACTGTTCCCTGGAAGGCCAGATACTGAAGCTGAAGCTCAAATACTTTGGCCACCAAATAAAAAGGGAGCACTCACTGGAGATGACCCTGATGCTGGGAAAGACTGAAGGTCAAAGAAGAAGGGGACGGCAAAGGATGAGATGGTTAGACAGTGTCATCAATGCAACAAACATGATATTAAGTAAACTTCGGAACATGACAGAAGACAGGAGGGCATGATGTGGTCCATGGGGTCGTCAAGAGTCGGACTTGACTGTGCGACTGAACAACAACAACAAAACAAGGTTGTTCAGGCAGGTATTCTTATTAAATAAACACAAGTCTAAATTTCATTTTTGCAAATTTTAGGTAGTTTCTTTTATTCTTGCATTGTTTATTGTATGTGTTATGCTGTCTGCAATGCCCAGTTTCTTACTTTGATATTCCAGAGGTTTTTTTGTGTGCACTGTTGTAGGATGCACTGCACTGTTTATTGTAGATAAATTGTAGATGCAAGCTCTGTCCTTTATAGAGACAGAACATACCTTCAGCTTCAAAGCTTCACAGAACACTCAGTAACTTGTAAAACTACAAATCCTTAGGGTTTCTGTATGCTTATGTAACCAGCATAATAGTTTTTAATAACTGGAAAGTTAAAGCTCTCTACATACCAAAAAAGTGCTGTATGAAACAGGAGTACATCTGGAGTCCTGTGTCAGTATACAAAAATTTCTGCTATTTGGTGTAGTGGTTAAGTGCGCGGACTCTAATCTGGGAGAACCGGGTTTGATTCCCGACTCCTCCACTTGCAGTTGCTGGTGTGACCTTGGGCAAGCCATAGTTCTGTCACAGCTGTTCTCTCAAGGACAGTTCTGGAAAGAGCTCTCTCAGCCCCACCTACCTCACAGGGTGTCTGTTGTGGGGAGGGGAAAGGAAAGGAATTTGTAAGTCGCTCTGAGACTCTGAGTGAAGGGTGGGGTATAAATCCAATCTCCTCCTCCTCCTCCTCCTGCTTCTTCAGTTTATAATATGACAACAAAGTAGGGGTCCCCATCACAGTGCTTGTGGATGTCATGGCACCTGATGGCACCTTTCCTGGTGCTTGCCAAATGTTTTTAGAAAGTGGGTAGGGCCAGGTTGGGCACCTGTCTAGCAGGACTTCTGACTGATCACTGGGGATCAGATTGGCTGGGCAGATTAAAATTACATTTCAATGCCAGTTGCCACCATAGTGTTGGTTTTATTCTCTCTCACTCTTCTTTGCCAATCTATTTTTTTTATATCCTCCTCCCACATTCTATGCACTTGGGCTTCCTCTGTGTGTGTAGCTCTGTCTACAGCAGCCATTTTGTAGTTGTGCCCTGTCAAGAAATTAGACCTTTAGTCAATTTCTTGTTTTTTTCAATTAATTAATTTATTTTTATTTTATATATTCAATTTATACCCCACTCTCCCCGTGAACAGGCTCAGGACGGTTTACATAGCCATTAAACATAGGCAGGTCTTATATTAAACTCTAGGCCTGTAAATGGGTTGAAGTGGCCAAATGTAAAATAACTTGTTGATGTGGAAGAGATGGCATATCAACCTTGTGACCTTTGGATGACAATTCACAAACTACTTGTTTACCAGAACAGGACCTGGCACAAGTGCCCCTCAATTGATGTTCTGATTTACATTGTACCAGGGATGGATGGGAGTTCATATAACCTCTCCATCCCATCATAAAGTGGCTCCTCCATAAAGAGCCATTTGTTGTAACAGGTTCATGTCAACCTAACATCACTGGTCTGATATTTTATTGGCCAGAAGAGCCCCCTTCCCTCTCAAATGTTAGGCCTTAGAAACAGTTGGTTTCTGGTCTTTGTCATAGCTGTAGTTGTAGCTGGTACAGCTAACACGAGGTATGATGGGCTAACTTCACACAGACCGGCCACATGGTCTCTGGACAAAGGGACATGGATCGATGCCTGACAGAAGGGTAACATCTGGTAACTTTAAAGCAATGTCTTACTGTGTAGCTAGAACCTTAAAATGTAGCTTATTTCATAGACTCATAGAGTTGGAAGGGACCTCATCTCATCCAGCCAACTGCACAATGCAGGAAATTCACAAATACCTCCCCCACCCTCAGTGATTCCTGCTTTATGCCCAGAAGAGGGCAAACCCCCCCCCCCCACAGGTTCCCTGGCCAAACTGGCCTGGAGAACAATTGCTTCCTGATCCCACAGTAGCAGTCAGCATTTCCCTGGGCATGTAAGAAAGGGCCACGAGAGCTAAGCACTGATGCAACTCTTCCTGCCCTCCCTTCTCATGATCTGTCTAAGTTCACAGAATCAGCATTGCTGTCAGATGGCCATCTAGCCTCTATCTGAAAACCTCCAAAGAAGGAGAATCCACCACCTCCCGAGGAAGCCTGTTCCACTGAGGAACTGCTCTGTCAGGAAGATCTTCCTAATGTTTAGCCAAAAACTCTTTTGATTCAATTCCAACCCATTGGGGCAACAGAAAACAACTTTGTACCATCCTCTATATGACAGCCCTTCAAGTACTTGAAGATAGTTATCATATCACCTCTCAGTCGTCTCCTCTCCAGGCTAAACATATCCAGCTCCTTCAACCTTCCCTCATGAGACTTGGGTCTCCAGACCCCTCACCATCTTTGTTGCCCTCCTCTGGACACGTTCCAGCTTGTCTATATCCTTCTTAAATTGTGGTGCCCAAAACTGATCACAATACTCTAGGTGAGGTCTAACCAGAGCACAGTAAAACGATACCATCACTTCACGTGATCTGGACACTTGTTTTATTCCTCTCTGCTATGTTCTTTTTAAATATTCCTGCATTCTTTAATAAATATCTTTGGATTATACTTGGGTGTGCTATTCTTCAAGTGTTGCAATCTAATTTCAGTACCTTAGACCTTAAGAGTCCACCTACCAAATTAACTGTTATTGAAACTCATTCTGCAAGTGAGCTACCTTGCAGGGCTGACTTTTCTAATTAATTCCCAGTAATGGTAGAAGCTTGCCCCTTGGCTTCTGACTGTGAGGGTAGTTCAAGGGGCTGGTGGCAGACTACCAACTGGGACATGTGTGCCCCCCCCCCCAGGGTTTTGTGTAATTTTGTGCTCTGCCGGTCCATGCCAAGAATCCCCTGGATTGGCGATTCTTGACATGCCCACAACTCTGTCTCAGAATTCCAAAGGATCCCAAGGGCTCAAAACAAATTAAGACTGTTGTACAAAGAACTAAGACAATTTGTAGTACAGTGTCACATTCACAGTGTGCTCTTTGGCATTTCTTGCTTTGGTACCTATGTATGGTCACAGTGAAGAAACTGCATCAGTTGGGTAACCTGCAATATATTCTCATAGACAGATTGGCATATTACAACAAAACAAAATAGCAACTACTTTCAAGCTACCTGAAGAGTGTAAACATGCAAATTTGATAATTGTGCCTACTTTTTTGACAGCTGGTGTGTTCACATGGGCTGCCATTTACAGCCAAAGGCTGTAACTCTGCTTCAGAAGGCACCACAATCTTCATTATGTACAAGGAGCTGCACTCGGATCAAGTTTTTACAATATCATTATAGCATGGAGCACTGTTGATCTAGGTACATTATATGCAGTTTCTTCATGCTGGTTTCATAATGTAATTATTTGTGGCTTTCTTATTACCTCAAGGGTGGGTTATTTGGTAGGTGCAACATTTTGCTGAACTGCATTTTCATATCCCTGCACTTGATAAAATATGGGCAAGGGTTCCCCCTTATTTAAAAATACATGTACTTTAAAAGACCAGAATTTCTATTACTGTCTTTATAAAAAATTAAATTCCTCCCTACACCACATTTTCTTTCAGACTAACTCCAAACTATAACTGGATCTTCAGTTGATGAGTTTCCCAGGCAGATGCAAATGCCCTAAACTGTTAGGGCAGTTCAGATCGTTCCCATGCAAATGACTGGCTGTTTTTATTGTGTTTTACACCATGCTCATGTTTGAACAGGTCATATGAATGGTCCATGATGAATCCAGATGCTACATTCCCCTGATCATCATAGCTTAACAAGTTTGCAAAGGTATTCAAAGTCACAGCTGGTGAATAACAATGAAGAAGAGAAGAAGAGAAGAAGAGATTGGATTTATATCCCGCCTGTCACTCACTTAAGAGTCTCAGAGCGGCTTACAAACCCCTTTCCCCTCCCCTCCCCACAACAGACACCCAGTGAGGTAGGTGGGGCTGAGAGAGCTTTTTCCCAAGCTGTCCTTGAGAGAACAGCTGGTACAGAGCTATGACTTGCCCAAGGTCATCCAGCCAGGTGCAAGTGGAGGAGTGGGGAATCAAACCCGGTTCTCCCAGATTAAAGTCCGCGCACTTAACCACTACACCAAACTGGCTCTTTGAGACAGTCCTTTTGCTGTGTGGTCCAGAGTGATGTATATTTTGTTGCCCGTCTAGAATAAGAAGGCTGCAAATTAAATTTGGAATTTCATCCAAAGCAAAAATTTAAGGAGAACTAACTTTGTAGTTCCAGGTTGGATTAGGGATGCCAGTTGTCCCTGGTCAGCAGCAGGGGGTGAGCAGTTAGGGTTGACAGATCCACATTGGGAAACTCCTGGAGATTTGGGGATGGAGCCTGGGAAGAACAGGAACCTCAGTGGGGTACAATGCCACAAGTCCACCCTCCAAAGCATCCACTTTATCCAGGGGAACTGATTTCTATAGTCTGGAGATGATCTGTAATTCTAGGGGACACCCAGGTCTCACCTGCAGGCTAGCATCCCTAGCTTGGGTGAACCATCTGGAGAATGACATTTTGACAATCTGCAAAAACATGAACAGAGTTTGCTCATCAAACTATGTCGGATGTGCCGTCTGCCTCATAGGTGTAAAGGCACTCTCCACGTTAGGTCCAGATTGATATGTCCTGCAACCAAGTTCGGTTTACGAAAAATCTGAAGATCTCTGCACCAAAAACAAATAAAAATCTGAAGAATTTGGATAGCTCCAAAAGTGGTTTCACAGCATCAGCAGCATTTCAAAAAGTTACACACATCCCTGATCACAGCACATGCAATTCAGTAAAATAATTTAACAAAAAAGGTTTTGACCTCCAGGTATGCTATTAGTGATTTGCCAAGAAAAAAAGCAGCTCTTTGTTCCTCACGATCTCTTGCACCATTATTTTCATCCATATATTTTCATTTCCCAGGTAATTCTTGCAAAGTCTTGACATGGAAACTGATAAGGGTCATCTCTCTTCTCACACTCCCCTATTGCATTTCTGAATTGTGTTCAGTTCTTGTCACAGAATTCCAAAATAGTTATGCCAAGAGAATAACAACAGATGTTCTTGGCCTGATAAAATATGTATATACACTCTGAAGCCGCTAATGAACAGTCATGATCTTCACTTTCTACAGGAGTCCCCAGTGCTTGGCTTCACGGTTTGAAGTTTGTGATGGATTTAACCCCTCCCCCCCAATTTCATATACAAGAGTATATGAGTGACAATTCAGAGCCTTCAGAATAAATGAAGTTGCCAACATTCTGCCTGCGCCCTCCCACAGCATTCTGTCACTATCCAGAATGACCCAGAAGTAAAAGCCAGGTTGAAGTTATGCTAATAAACCAAGTTGGATCATGACCATGAAGACAGGAACAGATTTGATTATCACAATTACTAGAGTTATCAGGGAGGAGTTTTAGTCTCTAACCCTATTTTAATTTTACCCCTAGAGATGGATTCTTGTTATTCATTTCAGCATGGAACACTATATTTGTAAAAACTGTTGTGGTGAGGGAGGGGAGTTTGTTGTAGTGGTTAAGTGTATGGACTCTAACCTGGGAGAACCAGGTTCAATTCCCCACACCACCACTTGCAGCTGCTGGATGACCTTGGGCAAGCCGTAGTTCTGTCAGAACTGTTCTCTCAAGGACAGCTCTGGAAAGAGCTCTCTTAGCCCCACCTACCTCACAGAGTGTCTGTTATGGGGAGGGGAAGGCATCTGTAAGCCTGTAAACTCTGAGACTCTGAGTGAAAGGCGGGGTATAAATCCAATCTCCTCCTGCTCCTTCATCATTCCGGACTTTGGGTTACTCGACCTCAGTCTAAGGTTGCCAGGTCTGAGTAGGGAAATACCAGGAGATTTGGGTGGTGGAGCCTGAAGAGGGCAGGTTTTGGGGAAGGGAAAGACTTCAGCGGGTATAATTTTATTTATTTTACTTATTTTATTTGATTATTTTTTTAGGTCCCTGCAAGCAGGGTTCAGGATGGCTCACAACAGAAATAAACATATAATAAATAACTAAAAGTTAAAAAATCTACAGTACTGCACATTTCAGCAACATTCAACTCATTCCAAAACGGTGCGAAAATTTCAGATTTTGCAAGCCTCCGGGTTGGGGGCCTGGGCTTGCGGAGAATGGAGGGTATGAGAGTGCCAGACTACATACTGTACCATTGCTGTTCTCAACTGAATGCCTGGTGGAATACTTCTGCCTTACATGCCCTGCAGAAAGGTAACAAATCCCACAGGGCATGGATGTTCTCTGGCAGAGAGTTCCACCAGCTCGGGGCCAGGGCTGAAAACCCCTAGGCCCTGGTTGAGAACAGCCATAGAGTCCACCTTCCAAAGTGGCCATTTTCTCCAGGTGAACTAATCTCTGTTGCCTGGAGATCAATTGTAATCCCTGGATATCTTCAGCCACCGCCTGGAAGCTGGCAACCCTACCTCAGTCAGACATAAGGAGAACATTAGTTCTCTATGCAGAAGGACATGTAGGACCATCCATGAGTCTCTAAATGGATAAGGCCTCCCTCCACAAAGGTTCTGCCCAGCCCAATTTATTTCTTTAGATTTTTTAATCCATTTAAAAGATTTATAAATTACCTTTCTTCCAGAAATGGTGATGATAATTCTGTTTCTACAGATTGTTTCTACGTTATGAAGTGTTCCCCAGTATCCTGGCTAACTGTCTGATACTGATGTTTACAGTAAGATATAAAACTCATGATCTATTTTTCTGGTAACATTCAACATGCTACTCCAAGATTAATAAAAACAACCACTTCCAAATCTCCAGGAATTTCCCAACCCAGAGCTGGCAACCCTATAAGTGACTGCTGCATTTATATTCAAAAGAATAATGTATTATCCTTAATATTAGAGATCATCAGGATGGAGATGCAAAGTCATGTTTTCATTTGATTTTTTGATGCTTCAGGCAGAAAGCAGGAATTGATGGATGGAGTCGGGGGGTGGAAGTCTCTTCTTTTCTGGTGTGGCCAATGAAAATGTAGTGAAACAATTCAGGAGCATCACAGCCTTGATTTCTTATTAAGCAGAAATAGAGCTATGAGGCTGCCCCTGGGACAGTGTGTTTGAAGAATCAGAAGTTCATGTATGACTCTGAAGTATGCCTTCTCCTTTTTCAATGTTTTAGAAGGGTCAATTTTTTTGCCAACGGCTCCTTGTCAGTGTTGCTTTGTTGAGTCTTGGCACCTGCACTGAGCTGACAATGTAGGTGAATCCCTCAGAAACTCCTGACCAGAGCTACACGTTGGCTTTGCTAATCCATACTGCAAAAGCAGAGATGATTTTGATTTTATTTCTGATTCCAGTGCAAATCTCATTTCCCCTGTTCCACAAAAGTACATGTCCTGTCTTCTCTACAAAGTCACCTTCTATGGATTGTCTGAGCTGATGGTGCATTTCATCCTAAGAACAAGGACATAAATGGCATGACACATTGCCCTCAATTGGCCCCATCGGCCTTCGTTTTAATATTTCTGGGCCTTGATGCAGCCAAATTAAAGCTATGCATCAGCAACTGAGGAATAAGGAACCTAGCCAGGGCTCACTTGCACCAAATTTCCTTTTTTAAAGAAAAAAAATCCTGATAGTTTTGCAGTGTTGATTCTAGGTTTGCCAACTGACCACAAAACTTGTCCTGATCTTACCTCTTCACATGAAGCCGTCTTATTGAGTTAGTCATCTGGTCTATCAAAGTTAGCACTGTCTACACTGACTGGCAAGCGAGTCTCAGACAGAGTCACCTCGCCCACTATCTTCTGATCCCTCTAATTGAAAATGCTAGAGGTCGAATGTCTTTCTGCATGCTCAGCAGATGCTTTACCTCTGAGCCATGGTCCCTCCTCTCCAAAAGCAGCCCACTCTGCAGAAATCAGCAAATGAAGCTTTTCATGGAGACTGGAGGTTGGTGGCCTTCCGATTGGACTTGCCTCAGAACAGGGCTCAAATAAACCACATTATCTGAAAATAAGCCAGTAAACAGCTTGTCTTGTCTTAGCCCCAATCCAAGCTCCTAAGCAGACTTGAAAGTCCTCCTCTTCAACATGATCATCCCTTCCCTTTTCCTTATCTTTTTAGTATGGTGGCAGTTGACTAGGGTTGCCAGCCTCCAGATGGGGCCTGGGGATCTCCTGCTTTTACAACTGATCTCCAGCTGACAGAGATCAGCTCCCCTGGTGAAGGGTGGACTCTATTGCATTGTACCATGCTGAGACTCCTCCCCTCCCCTTCCCAAACCCTGCACTCTCCTGGATCCATCCCCAAAGTCTCCAGGGTTTTTTTCCCAACCCAGACTTGGCAACCCTACAGTTGACACTTTCCACCTTCCCTTGCATCCCTCCTTGTGGCATACCAGCAGTTGATAGCAGTGGCCCATTGCCCCAGAGTGTCCTGGATTCTTCAGATACTACTGAAAAAGCCTTTGAGATACTGGGAAGGGAAGGAAAAGAAAAGACTCTTCCCATTTGCCTGCTGCCCTATATTATTTAGGTAGGGTATAGTCATGTGAGAGGCTTATGGCGGATCTGAGCAACCCTGGGAGAGGAAGAGGAGTTTTCTGTGGCTCAGATGTGCAGTTTGAACCAGAGAAGATTCAGGAGCTGAATCGTTCCCTTAGTTACCAAAGATTATGCTCGGAGTATGAATTCTGGTGTCTCTTAATGAAGATGAGCATTTTCCCTGGCTAATACCTGCAAATCAAACTGCCATTTAAAATCTGAAGCCCTAGTTAATCCTTAGTTGTGTGCTTCATTAAAGAGGTTATGAACTTTATAAAATACAAAAAAGTCATTTCAAGGTCTCCCTGGGTTTATTATGGAGGGTTTTTTTCCTGTACATGAAACTTCCTGAACATACATTTTATTTTCATTTATTTTTTAGGATACTGGAGACTTTTTTATTCTCAGTGGATGACACACCACAATAACATATCCTTCCTTTGGCAGCCTAAAGACAGTCACTTAAGAGAGCCAGTTTGGTGTAGTGGTTAAGTGCGCGGACTCTAATCTGGGATAACTGGGTTTGATTCTTCACTCCTCCACTTGCACCTGCTGGATGACCTTGGGCAAACCATAGCTCTGTACCAGCTGTTCTCCTCAAGGACAGTTGTCTCAGAGCTCTCTCAGCCCCACCTATCTCACAGGGTGTCTGTTGTGGGGAGGGGAGGGGAAAGGAGTTTGTAAACTGCTCTGAGACTACAAGTGAAGGGCGGAGTATAAATCCAATCTCTTCTTCTTCCTTAATTTTTCCAGCTTTGAAGGGACTTACAAAAGTACCCATCTTGTCTTGCTGAGAGAGAAAAAAGAAAAGCACTTTCAAGTGGTCACTTTTAATAAAGTTACCAACTTCTTCCTGACATAAATTAGGACTAATTTCACAGCCAAGCACCTACTTCTAATCAAAGTTAACAGGAATTGCCAAGGACTTCATAATGCAGCTATTTTATGCTCCATCTTTTCTTATGGGGTCAGTTATCTTGAACTAAGATACCCTGGACACTAACTGCCTACTCTGATCAAGTAGCAGATGAAGTGTGCTTGCACACAAAAGCTTATACCATGAATAAAACTTCATTGTTCTTAAAGGTGCACTGGATCAAATTTTGTTCTGTTGCTTCAGACCAACGTGGTTACCCCGCCTGAATCTGCCTATTCTTATGCGTGTTCCAATAAGAAATCAAGCAGGGCGGGTCTGCTCTGCTGTAAGAATTGTGGGCTGGGAAAGGAAACAGCCTATCCCCACTGTTATGGTTAGGATTAGTTGCTTGGCAACATCCTCTAGGGTGGAAACTACATCTACCAGGTTTGCAAAGACTATATCAGAGTGTCCTCTGTTTGTCACTGGTTCTCCAGTAGCAGCACAAAATATAAAGAGGAGCATTATGGTGTCCTCACAAAACCCAATTTTTATTTCTTGTATTTCTTTAAAATTATATAGTTTTAATTATGTTTTGTTTCTAAGATTTCTTCCAATACTGTACAAATTCTCTAAAAACAAACAAATATTTATATGGAGGTAAATCCCAGCAAGATCAGTGAAATTGACTTCCAAATATGGGTACACTGTCATGTAGCATTAGCTCATCTTTGTCATCCTGTGTTTATTTACAAATGTACAGGTTGAACAGGTATTGTCAGTTGTCAGAAGCAAGATCATGGGCATTAGTTCAGCATCCCAAGAGCTAAAGCCACTATCTAAGATCCAAAACCCCGGGTCTTATATACTCTTCTCATATACATTTCCCAAGTCAAGTAATCCATTTCTAAATCATTGTCACCATTAAAAGGCATATAAGTCAAGGTTTATGCCAGTGTAATTTTACATAGCTCAACAAAAATTCTCACGGATCATCAAAATTTCTACTGGAAGATACCCTGAATCCCATCAAAGGATGTCCATTGTCCACTGAATGCTCCCTCAAATCATTCATGCACCCACTGTGTGAACAAATCAACTGGGAAAGTGCTGAGGCAGAGTGTTGCCACTGGTTTACCTAAGATGTCAAGTGAGACATGCACAAGTTCCTGAAAGATAACAGAATACTACTACTGGCCCAAGTAGGTTTTTTTTTCTTGTACACTGGACAACAGCTACCCAGGCATAGCACTTTCCGAGGTGGTAAATCTGTATCTGACTTGCATCAGCTCAGATTTCAGGAATGGGCTCAACTGAATGAATTCTCCTCCATGCCAAAAAAAGGGGAAAAAACCCCACTAGGTGCTGTGGAAAAAGACTAAGCTAGAATGCATTCCTTGGGATATGACACATTATGGATATGTCACATTTGAACAGAAGTTCTTCCCCTCTATCAGACAATGCTTTATACTTCTCTTTCCCTTATGCTGGGACATTTGTGTTGTAACTGCAGTTTTGCTACAGATAACCCTTTAGAAGTGCTTACCTTAATGTTCTCTGGATTAGTTCTACCATCAGGTTGGTGCCCCATTTAGGGCTTTTGGTGGTATTGGCTACAGGACAGTACTCTGGGGAAATTGCTTAACATTAAAGCATTTCCAGTTATTTCAAGAATGAAATAGCTGCCTTAATGAAAGATTTTAATGTACTGTGAGTGTCACCATCTTTCTTGCTTTATTTGAGGGATTAGGCTTACATTTTCCCTTCTCTCTGGGGTTCCCATCATTTGTTTAGTGCTATTTCTGGAGCTTTCAGTGGTCTGGTGATTTTTCATTTGCAGCCTGAGGGCTCTGCTCTGGAGCAGACTGTGGCTGAAAGAAAGGAGTTAGTCTTGAATTATTCTTCTCTTTGAGAAGTCTTTTGCATGATTGTCTTTGATCTGCTCACTTTGGTTTGGGGTTTCTTCAAATGCTCTACATGTTCCTGCTTTGTGGGACAGTGCTTCTTTGCCAGTGTGTTGTTGGGATTTGGTCTCTAGACTAAGTTTCTTAGAAGTTCATTTGGATTTTGCATGGATAGAAGTTAAACTGTGCTGCTGCTCGAATGAGGAAGATCATGAGCAGAAAAACTTAGATTTTTGTATGCACTCTTCAGTATGTCATCTTAAGTAATCAATGAAACATTGTCAGCACTTTATGATTTTATTTGTAACTAAACTGTTTTTAGATGAGATTTATGTGGATTTTAACTATTATTTACGTACTAACGAGTGTAAGCCACCCTAAGCCTGCTTTGCATTGAGGATGGGGCACAAATTTAATAAATAAAAATAAATAAATGAACTTGTGGATGGGTGTGGTTTCCTTTACAAGGAATCCTTCATGCCATTTGAGAGAAGCTGGTATGGACTTTGATCAATCAACACTGGCCTAATATAGTAAGAAAGAAGCTCATGCCTGTTATGAGGAACAAATGTATTGTTATCCATTGTAATTAGCACACAGAAATACATTCCACATAACCAATATATTATGATGGGTAACCAGGTTAGTCTGTCTTTAGCAGCAGAAAAGAACAAAAGTCTAGTAGCACCTTAAAGACTAAGAAAATATGTGGCAAGGTATGAGCTTTTGTGAGTCACTGCTCACTTCTTCAGAAGGGAAGAACTGGTATCTGAAGGTGCTACTGGACTCTTGCTCTTTTCTACCAAATTATTATGTATAGCTAATATAGTTGCTCAAATATAAATGTGTGAATGATATTAAAGACATGTCAGAAGTCTAGATGTAATTTAAGGTACAGAGCCAGTGGCATGAAGCAGATTCAAGATGCTGTTAGGTCACACACTTCTAAGCCCATTTACCTTAGTGGTTAGGATAGCATTGCAAGTGAGCAGTTCGCAGGGCAATGCCAGAGTCAAGAAGCATAATCCAGGGCAGGCAGCTTCAAATTCCAGGAAGGTGGGATGAGTTAGGTAACCAGAAGCACTAAGCTTGGTCTCAGAGCTCTCTCAGCCCCATTAACCTCACAGGGTGTCTGTTAGTGGTGTGCACCCAAAAAACAAATTGGAATTTTTCAGGTTCAGATCTACCAAACCTGAAAAATTTCGGTATTTGCTGATATTCCCGAATCCCAGTATCGGTATGATACTGGGGTTTGGGAATTATCAGACTAGCTGAATTTATTCAACTCAATTATCAGTTATTAATTATTCAATTCAACTGTCCCCATAGGGTATAATAATCCCTCCTTGAAGGGGAGGGTTTCCTGTCACTAAAGGGAGTGTGCCGCCTCTGCGGCATGACTCAAGGTTTAAAGTTTAAATTCCCCTGGAGTCGTGCAGGGTGGGGTACACATCCAATTCTTCTTCCTCCTCCTCTACCCACACCCTGTGAGGTAGGTGGGGCTGAGAGGGGGCTGAGAGAGCTCTGAGAGAACTGCTCTTGAGAGAACAACTCTGAGAGAACTGTGACATATACAAGGTCACTCAGCTGGCTGCATATGGAGGAATGGGGAATCAAACCCAGTTCTCCAGATTAGAATCTGCTGCTCTTTAACCCCTACACCAAACTGGAGCCATGTGATTGGTTCCTTGGATCATGTGCTGAAACCTAGTCAGGTGATCCCAGCCCAGGAGAGAAAGTGCAGTTAGGAGGTGCTGCTGTTACATGAGATGTTGTGTGTCACAATTTGTAAATTACTGAACCTGTGCTGGGTGGGGGCCTGATTTGAGCCTGCCAGTTAACGAGAGGCTGAACAGCAGTTCTGACTTTTCAGCCCTGAATCCTAGGAAGAGCTCAAATCAAAATTAAAGAAAACTGATAGAGCAACTATGGAGACACAAGATAGTTATAATACAGGGGGAAGGACTGCTTCAAAGTGAAAAGTGCATCCAAGTGTCTGGCCTCTGCCTCTGTAGAAACCACAGATCTCTTATTCTTCTGGATGCCACAAAGGTATCATTTTAAAACTGGGTTAATGCTCATACCATTAGATCATTCTAGATACAAAGCCATCAGCTGATTGGTTAATTTTCAAACACATTAACAAAATATACCAAAAATGTGTCTTTCAGTATCAATCTCTGGACAATGGAAGCTCAAGTAGTTAAGTGTCCATTTATCCACACATTCCTGAGGCACAAATGGACCTTTTTTCTTCCTTATAATGGCCGCTAATTTATCTGTTTCAGCTATTCTCATCACTTTGTTCAGCTTTTTTTTTTTTTTCCATGGCTGGCATATTGATGGGATTTGATCATTCCATTGACCAACATCGTGCCCCCTAACATTGTCGGCTTTTTCTTTATTTCATTAGAAGTAAAATAATTGGCTCCTACTGTCACTCTCATACAGGTGAAATGGAAACCATGTAGCACAATGTAGTGGCTCAAGAAATCTCCTACAACAGGCCCAACAGTAAGCAGATGTTAATTCTGGCACTGCTTCAGGACAGCAGCAAATGATATTTTGATGGGGAGTCTCCACAGGCAAATCTTTCCTAGAAAATATTCGGTCTGTCCTCCAGAAGCTAGGACAGTTTTACCATTAGGTCAACAGAGGCAGTAACTTCAAGCAGCTCTGACCTCGCTAGCCCATCAGATCTCAGAAGCTAAGCAGGATCGGCTCTGGCTAGCATTTGGAAGGGAAGACCTCCAAAGAATACCAGGGCTGCGACACAGACTCAGGCAATAGCAAACCACCTTTAAAACATCTCTTGCTTTAAAAAACAAGTCTAGCATAATGCTAAAAAAGAGGTAGAACTGCTTGCCAGACAATTTTAGGATCTCCTGGCTAGTCTACACACAATGCCGTACGATAATTACTTAATTAACCTCAAGTAAGTGGATTTGAGGGGTAGAGCAACATCCTGTCCTGTCTATCCAGCTATCTCCTCTTCCACTAACATCTTCTTCTCTGTATCTTCACCGCTCCTGCCACAGAAGCTAACATGTATTGAGCTGGCATGGCCCAGTGGACACTCTGGCGCTTATCATCAACAGAGGTGATGTTGCATGGTGGGCAGCTAAGTGGTTCCCTGTGGCACAGGCTGATGGTATATGTGAATGAGAAGGATAAAAGTCAGTTCTGATGTGTGCATAGAAAGGCTCTTGTCCAAAGAAGTACGTGCTTGGCCTATTTTGTGTTGAATATTTAAATTATTGTGAATGTATACTTGCTGTAGCAAACAGCCTGTGGACTACATTTTTACTAGATGGCAATTATCTTTAATTTCCTTGCACAATCTGGGAATTAAACAATAAGGATGGTTAAAGTGGGTAGACATTCTTGAACTTTCTTAGTCCTCAACTTGTCCTCAAAATGTTTATAGGACTAATCCCTTGTAACCACCCCCTCTATCATCTCTCTTCGGTGGAGCCAAAATGCTGTCCTTGAGATTCATGGCAGATAGAGATTCACTTCTAAGGTATATCAACTATCTCTTGCTTGGCAGAGACATGAAAACTTTGTTCATGTTCTGGATCTGCTATCTTAACTTTGAAAAGAAAGACAGACCTAACTGCTAATTCTGTTGATTTATGATGGGACTCACACCTAGAGAGTTTCTACACTAACATCTCACTGTAGCTTACTCCAGAGAATCCAAGCAGTCGAGCCTTTAAGGTTGACTTCGTATTTCGTGTCCCTGCCTTCTGCGCTATTCTTTTTTCTCCCATTTATTTCTGTGTATGCATTCTGCATCTACAACCAAAACCTGCATTTTTCCTTAATTGTGGGAAGGGCTGGGATCCTTTGCACATTGGATCTTAGGGAGGGATTTCCCCTGCTTCCCCAAAGCCAATCTGCACACAACTTGGAGGGGGATGTATTAAAAGGAATGACAGGATTTCCCATTGGAAACAACAGGAGAGGCTTGAAGGCACATTTGTTTTCTTTTAAAAGAGCCAACACCTTGGGACACCACTCCTCCTGACAGATTAGCCAGCTGCTGAGCTGGCATCCCTCTTTGGGTTGTGGATGCCTGGAGTAGCCCAACAGCAGCTAACCAAAGGGGGTGGGAGAGCAGGGAGGGGAAGAGAGAAAGAGGAGAGTGCAGTGTGCCCCATCCCTTGCTTACGCACTTGGCCAAGTCAGTGGCAATTGGACACCCCCTCCACAGGTCACACTACCCATTTCCCATGCATCTCCACCCATTTCCACCCCTCCTTTCTTTTGTCATATCCCCCTCCCACAATTAAAGAAAAATGCAGGTTTTAGTTGTAGATAAAGAAATAAATGGGAGAAAAAAAGAATAGTGCAGAAGGCAGGGGCACAAAATACGAGGGGGTGAATACATATCAAGATCAGTGATCTATCTACATTAGTGATGGAACTAATAAGTGTTATTCTTATACAGTTTTCTGTATACAGTTATACAGAAAAATACAGTTATACAGTTTTCTTTCACATAACTATCTGATGAAGGGGGTTGTGAGTCACAAAAGCTCATATTGAAATAAATGTAAGTCTTTAAGGTGCCACTAGATGTTTGTTTACTGTGACCGATTTCTCACAAGGAGCTGCGGTGCTGTCACTCCTCCCTTTCCCCCTGTTCCATTGGTCAATTTCCCACTTATCCCGGGCAGCTGCATTTTGATCAGCGGCTTCACACGATTTTCCCCACAGCTTCTAGATTCTCAAAACACAGGATCGAGACGCTTCAGGGAAAATTGCGCAAAGCTGCGGATCAAAATGCGACCATGGGGTGGGAAATTGACCAATGGAACCAGGGGAAAGGGAAGAACAACGGCACTGCAACTCTTTAGGAGAAATCAGTCTTTGCTTTGACAGATAAAATGGCTACCCCTTTCCAATCAGATAAAGGTAAACTAGGTAAGCAATTACATTTATCTGGCAGTGGGGCCAAAAGGGTTTACCTGTTTGTCATGACCAGGGACATGGCTTTTACTGATCAGTAAAATTTTAGTTCATTGCCAACTGTAGTCTAAGATCTTCACATTTGTTTATTCATTTATTTATTTTCACATTTATATCACACCCATCCTGTAAACAGGCTCAGGGTGGGTCACAACATTTCAACAAATAAGCATTTCAATAAACAACATTTCAATAAATACAATAACATTTAAAACACATTAAAACATAAAATCAACAGTCATGCTTGATGTAGGGAGAATCCAGCCCATTGATGTAACTGATATGGTCAGTTATCAGTGGGTGAGGGACTGCAACCTTGGGGGGGGGCATATGTGGACGCCCACTGCCTCAGCCAAAGGCCTGGTGGAATCGCTCCATCTTGCAGGCCCTGTGGAATTGAATAAGATCCCGCAGGGCCCTGATCTCAATAGGAAGCATGTTCCACCAGCCTCCAGGTCGAGGCTAGGCAGCTGTCCTTTGGGTCAGGGATCACCAGGAGATGTTGACTATCAGAGCATAATGCTCTCCAAGACATATATGGGAAAAGGCAGTCCCTTAGGTATGTTGGTCCCAGGCTGTATAAGGCTTTAAAAGTAATTACTAACAACTTGAAGCAGATCTGGTACTCAACTGGCAGCCAATGCAGCTGACAGAGCATATGGCGAACGTAAGCCCGCACAGGCATTGAGGTCAGTAGGCACACCATCACGTTTTGTACCAGCTGTAATTTCCAGATTAGCTTCAAGGGTAAGCCTGTATCAAGCAAGTTGCAGAAATCAAGCAAGTTGCAGTAATCAAGCCTGGAAGTGACCATTGCATGGGTCACCATAGCGAAGTCCTGGGGGGAGAGATAGAGGTTCAGTAGCCCAATCTGCCTAAGATGGAAAAATGCAGATCTGGTGACTGCAGCAACCTGGGCCTCCATAGATAAAGAGGTATCCAGTGTTACTCCCAGGCTCTATATACGTCATACATGTGCAAAGAACTAAACCTTAGTTCAATTTATTCCAGCTCTACACTATGGCAACTACACCACTCTGGCTTCCCCAATCTGTTTTATTGATTAAGGGTGCACTCCTAAAACATTTTCCTGGGAGTCAGTCCTTCTGAATAACATGGCCCTTATTCCTGAGTAGCTTTCTGTTCAGGATTGTTTCTAATGTCAGCTAGAATAACTATCAAGGACAAGAATTACTCTGAAATATACATTCCCTTGATTTTGGGTATGTTTAAATAGGCTTAATCATACACCTCAACTCAGTCTCACAGTGTTTTACCATTGGATTATTTATTTATACAGTTCCTTTAACAGTCTATCTCTGTTCAGGGAAATGTGAAGCAAGCTTTTCTGTGCTGGATTTGAGTTGCATGTTGAAAGTCATATGCTGAAGTCAAAAGCTGAAGAAGCTGAAACAATCTCTTAGTATCACAACGGTTCCCTCCCCCCCCCCCCCAGTGTCGATTGGGAAGACTGATGTGCTCACATCTGACCTTAATTAAGGTGTGCCCTAACAGTAATGAGTAGATCGCACAATGCAGGCAGCACATCCAAAAGGGCTGCAGAGCCTGTAACAGATTGCACAAAACTGCAAATTAATTTTGTTCAGATTTATTCTTCAGCCAAGAGATAGGGAAGCCTAATAGCCATTCAGAATTGATACTAATAATGCCTTTGATGATGGTAATGTAGCAAATTTTTAAACTGGTTTGGTCCAGTGGATAGATGGTTGGACATAGATCTGGGAAATCTAAATTTAATCTGCAGTTTAGCTACAGTTCACTGAGTATTGCCGAGAAACCAACCATCACGTGGTATCATGTGATGGGCAACCCATCAGTAGCATGCCTTAGCTGAACAAGCTGGAGGTGAGAAATGACATGTCCCCTTTGAGATTGGTGCATAACTACCCCATTGCAACCCTGGCAGGATAAAAACCCTTTGCACAGTGAGAGAAGGGTGTGGAGAAGCAAAGGCTCAGTTCTCTGACCAGAATCAGCCAGCGCTAAGCCCTGAAGCTGCCCTGGAGGGAACTATTGGAGATCTGTGACCAGAATGAGGAATGCCCTTCCACAAGAGAAAGAATGGAGTTGCCTAGCACTGTTAGGCAAGAGACTTACCTGAAGGTACTCCTAGGGGAGGAACCAGCCTGGGCCTGGAACAGCTACCTGGCAGAAACAACCCTGGCAAACAACCCTGCAAACAATACCAATTCTAAGGCCAAAGATGATGTAAATAATTTGCTGTGATCAGGTGTGAATTGCAATGTTTATATTCCAGGAGGCACTGGCTAAAGGCAAGTATTCTAATCTCTAATGCAACGCAGAGGCAGTAAGCATGATACCCACCTTCTCTCTAATTCAGTTTCGTTTCCTTACATTTCACAAAAAAAATAATACTTCAGATGAGCTAGAAACCATGGTATCAGAATGTTCAGAGAGGAAACAGGAAAGAAAAGGAAGAAGAAAGTTCATAGCACTTCAGGTCAATAGGAACTGTATGCTGTGGTGGCAGTGGAGGAGGAAACGGAGTTCTAGATTGGCTAAAGGAAGTGAAGGCCTCTTAAACTGTGGACTGAGAAACAAGGGCCTAAGGAAACCATTGATGGTAGAGAAGAAAGGATAAAATAGGGACAACGGCAAAAGTTCAAAGGAGGTCTAGCATGAGGAGAAAGGTGCATTTTTGATAGTAAATAAATGGACAGGCAAGGGAGAATTAGGGGGCTGAGGTAGAGTTGCCAACCTCTGGGTCGTGGCTGGAGATCCCCTGGGGTTACAACTGATCTCCAGGTGGCAAAGATCAGTTTCCCTGGAGAAAATGGTCACTTTGGAAGGTGGACCCTATGGCATTATACTCCACTGAAGTTCCTCCCTTCCCCAAACCCCGCCCTCTTCAGGTGCCACCCCCCAAATCTCCACGTATTTCCCAAGGCAAAGCTGGCAACTCTAGGCTGAGGATTGTGGGCTGGAAAGCCAAATGGGTGGCTAAATCCATAGACCGTGCTATGGTTGCTGTTTTTTCAGAATTACCCAGGGTTCTACAACTTGAATCTGCTATTACCATGGTACCATTATGATCTAAAAATTTGGGGGGGGGGGGGAACGAAGTCCAAGAAGCAATAGGCTAGGTCAGCCTAGGTTTCACATACTGAGCTGAAAATGACAACTCCATGCCTAAACCTTCTGCTAATAAAGACTTACAGTGTAGGCTTTAATTTTAACGAAAGTAGACACTACCTTAATTTTTCAGAAGAGTGTTTCAAGATTTCAAATTGCATACCACACTTATTCATTTATGTGTCAATGTACATTAAAGGATTATGAAATGAAGTAAACTACAGAACACTTTTTTAAAAAGCAGACTGATGGAGAGGAAGTGACTGGAGATTTCTCACAGGTGAGATGCTAAACATGGTGGGTGATCTGGAATAAGATCAAGAGAATAATATGAGCCATTTGAACTCATACCTGTAGTAAACACACTAGTAGAAAAACACTGTGTAGCAGCCCATATTCAGCAAAACAAGCTGCCAGTGTTTCCAGGGAGATCTTTGCAACCTATAAAAGACTGGTTTTATAAAATCTACCCATGAATAGAAAGTTAAGCCTATATTGAAAAACAGGCATGCATGGTGGTGCTTTCTGTGGGGGGAAAAATTGGCAGAGGCTGAATGACAGCAGATCCTCCAACTGTTTTTTTTATCATGTTGTACAAAAATGATATGCAATTTAATATATGCTTGTAAAACATGTGGATTAATTGCCACTCTGTAGTTACCCATGGAAGGAGCCACCAGGGAAGATGACCGAAATGATGCTTCATGACCGAATGCTTCATGACCGAAATGAAAAAACAGCACAAACCAGGAGATTTCCCCATAGCTGACAAACAAGGAAGGAAAGCCTAACAAATTACAAGATTTAGCTTTGCCCTCAGAATAGGCCTTTCTGGCAAGAAATTGTCAGAAATATAATCAATATTTGTATAGCCCTTATTTTGAAAAAAAGAAGACCCCAGTTCTTTGACTGACTTAGAAGAGTATGTACAACTGCTTTTATGTCCAAGTTGATGTTTTTTAAGAGACGGGGGGTGAGGGAACGAATCAGATGATTAATTTGTAGAAAATTGGATTTTAGGTACTGAATGTTGGGATGTTGGGTTTCAGCATAACTGCCAACCATTTGTCTTTTTTGATCCACTGTGAACAACCGTAGATGTTAAAAACATTAATATTACAGCGAACTAGCTTTGAACAATGTAATAATGTGAAATTGCCAACCTACTATTCTTACTTGTATTTATTGACCAATTTCTTTCTCAATCTGTTTATAAGAATTTTAAGTGTTAAAAAAGAAAGCCTAATATATAATGAGTCCCCAACCCATTTAGCAGAAACTTGGAATTTCACTGAACCTCCTAGTTTTCAGTAAAGTCTGGAATTTGAAACACAAAATAGAGAGTTCATTTATTGTGACATTGGCATGTGTCAGAAGTACAATAACATGACATCTGTATTTTCTAATGAAAACACTAAAATTATGATAGAACTTCTGCCCTATCAGATCAGGAGTCAAGAGGAAAGAAAATATCATGATGAGGGAGTCGATTCTTAACATTTTACTGTTGAGTTTTATGGGGCTGTTATTACACAGCATCTTATTACCTCTGTCTAGACAATACACAAAAGCAAAATACATTTATGTTCTGATCTGCCTGTTTGGTTTATGACACTATTCCAATAGTACCTAGATTCACCAGCACACGTGCTGGTTGCTAGAGATGGGAGACGGCATATCTGTCAGCATTCTTTTGTTTTGTTTTGTTTTTATCAGTGTGTGCTTCTGGCTGTTCTGGTGAAACTTCCTTTCTCTCCTATCACATTGCATGTTTCCATGAGTGCTTCACTGGGTCTTTGTCACATTCTCTATTGACAGCTCATTTGGTGTAGTGGTTAGGAGCACGGACTCTAATCTGGGAGAATTGGGTTTGATTCCCCACTCCTCCACATGCAGCTGCTGGCGTGACCTTGGGTCAGCTACAAGTTGTTTCAGAGCTGTTCTCTCAGAAGCAGTTCTCGAAGTGAACGCTCTCAGCCCCACCTACCTCACAGGGTGTCTGTTGTAGGGAGGGGAAGGGAAAGAAGAGAGGGAGGAGAAGGGAGGGGAAGGGGAAGGGAAAGAAGATTGTAAGCCACTCTGAGACTCCTTCAGGTAATGAAGGGGGGGTATAAACCCAGTCTCCTCCTCCTCCCTATCATCCAGTCCTCACTCCCAAAGACGGAGGCCTTGGTCTTGATTATACTCTTGTACAAGTTTAATGCTAAAGAACCCCCATACCATTTGTGCGTTCTTCTCCCTGCTATCCAGCTCCAGCTCCTATACCTACTCCAAGGATCTACTCTAGCCCAATCTGATCTTACTTGCTCACCAGACACCTCATGCCTTTTCTCACAATAGGTAGAGAACTGGACACTGGTTATACATTTTTTAAAAAATACTAACTCTACAGTAAAAGACTTGTATCTATCCTCATTTTCTAATATCTTAATTTCTTCAGTAACATATTTCATAACCATCCCCTATCCTGGCTTATCCTAGCCTACTATGGTAATCTCTCTTATCACAGCTAACATTATTAAGGAGGAGGGAATTGCTCAGTACACACATTTCTTTCACACTCTGGTAGCTTACATTTCCTTTTTTTCTTCATGCACAAGACACATTTATTATTAAATATAATTCTTCAGGATCCAAAAGCACAGGCAATTACCCATTCCAAGAAGCAGTGGTATTTACATTCAAGTGAGGGCTGCAGAGAAAACAGCAGCATGTTGATTTCTGGCAATAAATCACTTTTAATTAAAAAGTCTTTACATAAAAAAATAAACATCCCCTTTTTCACAGGTCACTTGTGTGATCAAACAAGTCAGTCCTTCTCGTAGCTACATTGCCTACCACTAGACAAGTAGAAGGTCACTGATCACTGTGGGAGCCATCATAGCTGCTCCCTTAAGCAGACCCCTCTCTCCACAATGTCCCCTTTGGGAAAGTAACAGCAAAGTTAAGTCACAGCTGGCTTATGGAGACACCATGGGGTTTCCAAGGCAAGAGATGTTCAGAGGTGCTTTGCGATTGCCTGCCTCCACATCCCACCCAACCATGGTATTCCTTGGAGGTCTCCCACCCAAATTCTAGCCAAGGCTGATTGATCCTGCTTAGCTTTTGAGATCTGATGAGACTGAGCTATCCAGGTGAGGGTTGGGAACTTGTAGTTGGTCTCGAATTCATTTGTTGCAACAGGGTATAAGACAAAAATGGATGTCTTCAGTTAATATAATTTCCTATGGAAAATATGGCACAAAAGTATATTGAAGTGTGAATTAAGGCACACAGTGGTTTACACCAAAGCTTCATACCTGTTTAGAAGCAGCTTTATTTTTCCTTTGAGGCTTCCTTCCTTGATCTTTGCTGCTGATCCATTCGAGGCTTCCTTCCTTGATTTTTGCTCCTGATCCATTTGTGCTTTCCTTCACCATAGAAGACAATCATCCTCAGCATATCAATTCTCTGGTGCCAGTAGGGTTTCTTCCATTTTTCTGAGGCAACCTAAAAGTCAAACACAGAGTGTGATTACTAAAAATAACTACAAATTAGATTTTAGAAGAGTGATCCAACCTCAGGTGAATTATAGAAGCAGTACCTGGCTCTTTATAATATTTCATACACATTTGGAGTAACTCCTGTAGTCAAGCTACTGTCAGTGGATTTGTGACTGAATTCTACATCAAGATCCCCCCCCCCCCCCAAAAAAAAACACCATGGAGTCTTGGATAGCTGGGCCAAACAGTCTGATGTGCAGAATCATCCATCTTGGGAGTGGAGTGTGGCTGGAAAGAGCCATCTCTTACCCCTTGTGTACCTTACTGAGCTAGGCAGGCTGGCTATCTGATACCAGCTGAGGCTCCAGGGTGCTGCAGTAGAAGAGAAAAAGAAGAAGAGTTGGCTTTTATACCCTGCTTTTCTCTACCCTAAGGAGTCTCCAAAGTCGCTTACAATCATCTTTCCCTTCCTCTCCTCACAACCGGCACCAGGTGGGGTAGATAGGGCTGAGAGAGTTCTAAGAGAACTGTGACTGGCCTAAGGTTGCCCAGCAGTCTTCAAGTGGAAGAGGAGTGGGGAATCAAACTTGGTTCTCCAGATTAGAGTCCACCACTCTTAACCACTGTACCACACTGGCTGTCCACACCACACTACTATCAGTGAGAAAGGAATTCTGCCTTGAAGGCATTTAGAGATGGTAGGTTTGAGATGATAAAGCATTTGGCAATGATTTAAAAGCTTAAATCCTTTAAAAGTTTGTAAGAAGCTGGACACTCTTCTGGTGGCTGCCTGCCACAACCACTTTATGCCCAAGTCAGTCCAAAAGCTTCTGTCCTGCCTCATGTCCATCAGAAATAAGATGAGTGTATGGCAATATAATCATTACAAGATCTCAGTAAGTTACTCAGAAGATGCCTCAAATTAAACACTAGAAAAATATGTCCAACACATCCCCTAATATTTAATCTATGAAAAAATACAGTATCATGAAACACTGAAGAGAATGTAAAAAGCTTTAAAAATGTAGGCAATGATGCATAAATTGAAGCAGTATCTCTTTCTTTATTCATTGTCAATATACAAGATTTGCATTACTCTGCATGGGGTTGATCTCACTGCCCTTTTCCGGTCTTTTTTTTTTTTTTTAAATCTTTTCTGCCACTTTTTCTCTCAATTGTGTCTTTTTTACATCTCCAGGGTTCTATTAGGAATAAACTCAAACTATCATTAACGGCTCATTCAACATGGGATACCACTTCAGATGATCCTTGCAACCACTGCCTCATGCCTTCATTTTCCCCCTCTTCTTGTCCCCAAGACACTCCACTGGGGCGGGGTCTCCACTTTGTACTTCCATCTTATGTCTCTCTCTCTTCCAGGGATACATTTTTATCCAAACTTTTTTTTTACAGCAACTGGTTTCAACACTGAACAGATCCCCCCCCTCCCTGGCCACCTTATTTCTTTGACCCTTGCGTAGTCATACCTCAAGTGCTTTTGGGGTATTCTCTTCAGACCAGCAACTTCTCTGCATACCCTGCAGGGATGGACCCCTCTATCTTACCTCCCACATTGGTGGGAATAGGCGTGCCCTTTGTGCTCTGATAAGCTGCTCTTTGACCTATTGTTCTTCCCATTCTCCTCACCTCTTGGATTAATGACACCTGATTCACAATACCATAATATTCTGCAATACACTATTTATTTATTTATTTATTTTATATCCCACCCTCCCCGCCAAGGCAGGCTCATACACATGACTATGAAATGGTCTTACTCATTATGCTCAACTTGTTTTGCATATTCAAAGAGACCACTTTTACACCCATGAGCCCCATGTATGTGCCTCACTCAAATGTTAGGGTTCCTCAGTTTGGTGTAGTGGTTAAGTTCACGGACTCTAATCTGGGAGAACCGGGTTTGATTCCCCACTCCTCCACTTGCAGCTGCTGGATGACCTTGGACAAGCCATAGTTCTGTCAGAGCTGTTCTTGAAAGAGCAGTTCTCTCAAAGCTCTATCAGCCCCACCTACCTCACAAGGTGTCTGTTGTGGGGACGGGGAGGGAAAGGAGTTTGTAAGCCGCTCTGAGACTCCTTTGGGTACTGAAAGGTGGGGTATAAATACCTCCACCACCACCACTACCTCCACCATCACCATCACCTCCACCTCCTCCTCCTTCTCCTCAGGAAGTCGCCATAACATGTATAGACTCGGTTGGAATTTGGTAGCACAAATCACTCCTTCCATACTTTCTTAAGCACCTCCTTTATCAAGACTGCTCAGAAGTATCTTTCATCTCAGTAACTGTACTCAAAGCGGGTTCAGCCAAACCCAGAACACCCCTTCTGTAATCACAAATGTGTTATGTCAGAAAAGGGAATCTTTATGTGATCATATGACTGAGCCAACATTCTTTTTTGCCAAGTCTTAATTAGGGATGCTTTGAATTCCACCACAAATGTGTTCAGTGGTCCAACTTATATGGATCATATGATGTTCAAAGGTCTCAGGCAGGCATGAGCTGACCATAACTTGTTCAGTTTGTGCCAAACAGCCTCAAACGCCTAGTGAACAGGCTTGCACTGAGTCTTTGCAAAATGCTGCCAATTCTAACTGATCAGCAGCCATTCACATTAGTTGGTGCCACACAGACAAACCCTGAAGAGCTGGATTTTATTGATATGCAGCATTCATTTATGACTGATTTAGTTGTCTATTTAAATAACTGCTTGTTGAGCAGAGCAATAACAGGGGGTGGAAGGGTCAAAGAATGCTGTGTGAGCTTGCAGATGCACAAAAAGCCCATTGCACTGTATTGCATCATTAGGAAGCTAAGCAGACTCAGCCCTGGCCAGTATTTGGATGGGAGACCACCAAGGAATACCAGGGTCATGATGCGGACTTGCAGAGGCAGGCAATGGCAAGCCACCTCTGAATGTCTCCTGCCTTGAAAACCCTACGGGGCTGCTATAAGTCTGCTGTGACTTGATGGGACTTTCCACCACCAACTTTGAGCCCCCAACTCCAGGGAGAGTTTTACATGGGGGGAGTTTCACAAGCATCCCTCCTCAGCAAGGTTCTGCCTTCAGCCCGTTTGTGCCAATGACAACCACAAGCAGTTTGTAAGGATCTCAAAGTTTCCTCACAAAGGAGTGCTTTATAATGAAATGTCAATCCTAATTTGAGTCTGGAGGCACTAAGTAATCTTTCTCTTTGCAATATTTACATTGTGGAATTACCTGAGATATTCATAACTCTGAAGAGCTGCTCTAAGCAAAGCCAGCCATCTCCAAGAACATAAATTCTGGGTATTTGCAGCCTACAACAGTTCAAGGAGAAGCGGGAGGAATGAACAAGACAGCTGGGGAGAATATATATGACCTATATAATAATCCAAAAAGGACAAGCTATATTGCTGATCATTATTGCTGCTTAAAGAGAACACGGGAAATCTGATAATTCTAAAAAGAACAAGATATATAGAATCCACCGAAAACAAGACTCCAAATAAGATAGCATCAAAATATACTGTCAAGAAACGCTATTTCCTTACACAAATCAGACTCACTGTATGAGGTCTGAAAATATAGTCATAATGTTTAGTCTTTTATCTCCTTCAAGGGCACGAGGGAAGGGGCGGGCCATTCGAACAGACTGATACGACACCATGTCATTAACTATTGCAACATGCCATATATAAGTTTCTAGGTGTTTTTGGCTTTTAGCTGTATTTTTTTAAAGAAGTTTGCCCGCATTTCTTCCTGGCCTTAGATAGCCATCTTTATTTAGTTTAAATGTTTAAACCGGGGGAGGGGGATGCTTATAGATAAAGACCTTAAGAAAGGATATAGGAAAATACAAACCAAGAGTAGGATTTTAATCCTCTATACTGGCCTTGGAATCTTGCCGTGGATGGTGGGGAAAAAAAAATTAAGCAGTCAGCCTCTGACAGGCAATCTTAGTGCAAGGATCAGGTCTTATCAGAATTTCACTAAACTCTATGATTACTGTTGGGTTTGAGAAGACAGTCTTTTTCACTCAGTGTGCTGTAAAATGACTACAGTTTATAGATGTATGGGATATCCAGAGGACAGAGGGTTTGGGGATTCTTGGAAACAAATCAAAAGCTTATTTGATAAAATACAGAAGGATTATCTGACATGTTCTGTTAGTTGCTGGTTTTAAAGTTGCATGGGAGAAATGTTTCATAGAAGACACATTTCCCCTACAAACAGGATCTCCATATTGGGAAACACATGTGAATGCCTCACATATGAAATGCAACACAAATATTTATTCCGTTACAGCTACACAGAATGTATCATTTGGGCTTGTTTACAACATTTTAACAAAGTAACATGTCATATGTAACACAGACTGTTGCCTCTAGGACAGAGCCAGTGTGGTGTAGTAGTTAGAGCATCAGACTAGCACCTGGGACAAAATCCCTGTTTTGTCATGGATTCATTAGATGATCTTGGGACAATCACACTGTCAGCCTGTCTTACCTTACAGGGCTGATAGGGAGGATAAAATGGGGAGGGAGAGCATCATATACAGCCTTGAGCTACTGGAAGCAAGGTTTGAATAAAAAATTATCAACAGGTACTTTGTCAATGTCACAATCAGTGGCTGTTTGCTAGAAATAACCACTAGAGGGAGCAGAAAAAGATCCAGCATGTGTTTTATGCATGTGAATTTCAAAGCAAATCACAGTTTTTGCAAAATTCATTGTGATGATATGATGATGAAGACGATTACCCATGCACACAGAAACAAAAACACAAGATGCAAGTATATGAGTTAAACCAAGTTTGTCTGATCTGCATTATATTAAATGCTTTTTTCACTATTTAATGTGGGTTAACACTCTAGGGTAGCCATGTTTGAGCTAGCATTATGAACAGCTCCACCCTGGCTCCAAGTTCTGCCATCATCACTTCTGACCTCATTTATCCTCACCTGCACAGCCAAGCTATGGTACCCAGATACTCCAGTCCTCATTCCCCTCTCGTAGGAAGGGGCTACGGCTCAGGAGAAGAGCCTCTGCTTTGCATTCACAAGGTCCCATGTTCAATACTTAGCAACTCCAGTTAAAAGGATCAGGGAGTAGGCGATGTGAAAGATCTCCACCAGAGACCCTGGAGAGCTGCTGCCAGTCTGAGTAGGCAATACTGACCTTGATGGTTAGGGAGCTTCATAGGGGTCCGTATGTTCCCCTCCCAAGCCCTGGGAGGAGGCTTGGTTTCGGTTTCGGTTGATGCTCTTCAGCACCAAGGAAGTCCCCTCTTGAACCCCCTTTGGGTGCTGTCTGGCAAATGGGCAAGATCAGCAATTCCCTGCACACATGCTTTCTCTGTTGTGACCCCAGGAGACATCAGGAACACTCTCACACTTCTGTCATTCCACAAACTGCTTACAATGGAACTGTTCAGGAGGGCATTCCTACAAAGGTAATAGGGATATACTATAACAGAATTATTCAGGAAGTTGCTTTATAAAGTGAAAGGGACTGTGGACTATACTACCTTGTACAGGATGTATTATCTGTTTGCTGTATATACGAACCTGCTCTCACTGCATTATTTTCTACTTATGTAATACCATTTTGCTGCATTGTGTCTGCATTTGTAGCATGTCTAATATTCTATGCTTGTTCAGATTTCTGTAATCCTAGAATTACAGATCACATTGATTTATACTTTGTAATCCACTAAATCCTAAAGGAAATCAGCCCTGACTGTTCCCTGGAAGGCCAGATACTGAAGCTCAAATACTTTGGCCACCAAATGAGAAGGGAGCACTCATTGGAGAAGACCCTGATGCTGGGAAAGATGGAAGGTCAAAGAAGAAGGGGACGGCAAAGGATGAGATGGTTAGACAGTGTTATCAATGCAATGAACATGAAATTAAGCAAACTCTGGAGGACAGCAAAGACAGGAGGGCCTGGTGTGATGTGGTCCATGGGGTCATGAAGAGTTGGATTCGACTGTATGACTGAACAACAACAAATCCATTTCAGAGCAATCCTGGGAGTGCGAATCAGAATAGGAACATGACTGACCCCTACAACGGTGTAACCTAGACTTATGAAGGCAGTTTACACTGGAGCAGGGCACTAGCACCACTGAGTTCCACCAACACAGGAGTGCCTCAGCTGCATGTTGGTGGAGCAATGTCACAAACCCTGCTGCTGGCATAGATGTGGGCATTCTAGGGGTGTGGCAGCAGTTAGGCAGCTTCCAAAGTGTTTTCAGCATGGAAAAGCCCCCCTCCAGCAAACTGAAAGTTGCACCAGCAAAAAATGGCACTGTAGTCCACTGACAGCCATGGCAACTTAAAATTCATCCCCCCCACAGCTGTGACCATGCCCACAGGACCCCAAACAGCTCAGGATACTGACTAAGTGCATACACAATTAGTACACTCCCCTGCTCTGGTCACACCCCCTCCTCAGGACCCAATCATGCCCCCACCCTACAAATCGTTCCTGGAGATCGCCCCAGAATTCCAGAGGTAGGGCAAGCAGCACAGAACGCTGCCTGACAGCTCTCTGCCATGTGGACTTATAGCAAGCACACATGCACCCTAGTGGTGGGCACAATACAGACAGGGCACCTAGCACCTCTGGGTAGGCACCTGTGAGAATACACCACAGGGAGAACACTTTGTGGCTGACCTCTTCCAGATTTCGGCTCGCACGGGTAAACCAGGCCATCTGCTGGGATCGCAAGGGGATGTTGCATGTGAACAGGCAAGCAAGGCTCCCAGTCCCCTACCCTCGTACTTCCCCTGGGATTTACCATTGTGGCACTGAACTACTCTGGACATGGCTTCTCTCCCTCCCAAACTTGATAGCCATGGGGGCAAGCATTGGGTCCCCAGATGCACATGGATGCTGCCCACCAGGTGGTTAACTGAGCTGGGGCCCAACCGAGACAGCTGCTGGGGGAGGGGGGCACGGTGATGGCCGTGGAGTAGGTTGCTCACCTAGCCAGGTGGCAGCACCCCCTTGGCCAAAACCCTGGGGTGGTAAACAAATACCACCAAGCTATGTGCTGGGTGATTCTGCATGATGGCTACACTCTTTCCCATTCAGGAGCAGTATGCCCTGAAGGTGTTAATGCTGTTCCTCTTCCATTACAGCGAGGTGCCAACAGGACTTTGACTTAGGTGAGGAGCAGGTCTGGACTGAGGGGAAGATAAGCCCCCAAACTGCCGGTGTAGACATCAGGATGCCTCTGCTGCCAGATCCGTCCCCGCATGTTCCTACTCGAGATGGCCCCTAGGGTTTTGCCTTGCATAGCCCCCAGTGACAGGTCAGTGTCCTGTACCCCAATCCATGGCTACTTAATTCTGTAGCCCCCTGTGTGGTGGAGGCATCAGAATCGCATCTTCAGCTGGCTGAATGACCACTCAGTGACCATGTGTTTTTTTGTCAGTGGGCTTGGTTGTAGGCTGTGCAGTCTGGCAGGTCGGCTTTGAGACATGCTGTCAGCAACTATGGCCACAGGGGATACCCTTGGTCACCTGGAGGGAATGGCACATGAGACATTGGAGTGGTGTGCTCTGCTGTATGCCTGCCCAGCCATGCCCACCATGCTAACCCAGGAGCCATCCTTTTCCTTCTGGCCTAGTGGCCAACAGGTGATTGAGTCTGGATACAGCAAAAATCTGGGCATCATGAATGCTGCCCGGGAACTTGGCCATGAGTTCCATAAAGATGCCTGAACATTCAGGATGTAGAATTACAGTATGCCCATGGCTCCTCCTGGGGGGGGGCAATGAGTACTATATGGGTGCAGTCAATGGCCCCCACCACATTAGGGAAGCCTCTGAATGATGCAAATCCTGCCATGATGAGCACAAGGTCACCTTCCTTGGTGGGGAAGTGCACATTCTCCTGGAGGCACCAGCTAGCTGAGGACTGTGACACCTCAAGCACCTCTCCGATGACCCCCTGAAAAAAATCAGTGAGTGTCGCCCTAGCCACCACCAAGAGCAGTTCCATCACTTCCCACCATTGTGCCTTCTAGCACATGGCTGCAGAATGGCTGTCTTCCCTAGGACATGCCATCTGAATGGAGATGTCCACTCTGAAGCTCTGAAATGTTTCCTTTGGTCCCGCTTGGAAGTGTGTCCAAGCTCTCATGGCCAAAGGTGTTCTTTACAAGCGGGTGCGGAGGAGGGTCTGCCAAGAGCAGAAGCTGTTGTCATTCTATGTGCAGAGCACCACTGTGAGGTGCCCATGGGGCTGACAGGTGATGCCCCCCTCCTCACTGACAGGTGGCCAAAGCCTGTAATGGGAGCTGGGGTTTGTATGGCAGAGGAGGAGAGTCACATGACTCCCATTGGTCCTGCCTGCCCTGTCTATCACTCTGCCCTCACTTTGCAACAATGCACAAATGGAACTCTGCTGCTGCGGCAGCACCTGGCAACACTCTTGGGGCACCTTTTCTCCCATTCAGCTGCTGCATAACTATCCTCTTAGGGAGGTGACTAGCGGCACTGCAGCTGCACTGTGGCTGGTCACCACAGCACAGGGACAACAAAGGATTGTTCTGTTTGAGTCTCAGTGAGTAAGGTGGACTATACTTTTAGTAAATAAATAAATATCCTCAATATCTGCATCCATTCTCCCTTTTACATAGTTGCCGGATTACAAAGAACATCTGTCCAATGTATGGCATTTGTGTTGTTACTGCTTCATAGATGAACCAGTCTTTTGGAACCCTACAGTGGGATCCTATGCCACTGTCCCATTCTAAAATAGAGAAAGAGGGCAAAGAGTTTGCACTGCTGACCCAGCTGAGTGTATTATTCTTTCCTGGAATCAAGTTTGCTGTGCATTGTTCTGCAAGGTTTTCTTTCTGACATATTACTCCCTGACTTTTCATCTGCCCTTTTCACCCACTTTGTCTGACTTTTATATTAACTTATCTTCCCCCCATTTGGGACTCTGCATCTTTGATCTAAGTCTTTCGAGGTGTGAGTCTCTTAACCTATTTTCTATATGGGCTTCTGCATAATTGAGTGAACTATAAAATATTTCACTGGTAGTTCTGAAGCACTCCTAAGCATAGGGAGGTCTGAGCCTATGAAAAGGAAGTTCAGTCTTCCTGGCTTTAAAGCTGGCAGACTCCCATTTCTAAACTATGTTGGATATTATTTTTAATAGTCAAAAAATCTTAGAAAGGTTGTTCCAGTCCTTATCTGATCAACTCAGGGTGCACCTACATCTTAAAAGCTATGGTCACTGCTTCTATTTTGGGTGGGGCTTTTAAACCCCCAATCTGGTTTTTAAAAACAATTTTGCGGGTGAATCATGCAGGTCCCGTCACCTGGTGGTGGCTGCCAGGACAGGCCTGAATGAGTCCTTCTTCAAAGGACAAAAACAGCTCTAAAAATGGCCCTCCCCTTGCCTTGTACTAACAAAAAACAAGGCTTGAAGGCTGGCTATACTGTTGTGGTTGCCTAGCAACCCCCATAGTGATCACTGCAGAGGGCTTTCATTTCTTTAAGGTACTTGCATTGCCTATATTTTTGGGGTTGGTTTTAGCCAATGTATTTGGTTAAATACCCAATGTATTTTTAAAAAAAGATTTCAGATTTCTCTGCAAGCCTGGGGCTGTTTCAGGTTCATAGAAAAATCTGTCTTGTCTGTTCATGGCTCCAATCTCTGAATTTAAGTATCTACAGATACAGCCATTTTGAGAATTAGATATGTTGACATTAGTCAACTACCCAGAAACAACGAAAAAGTTTATCAGGAATGCATACAGTTACTTTATTAGCAAGGAAATACCATTGTTCTTACACTATGAACTTGTCCCACTAAATAGCAACCTTATTGACAGACAATAGGCAAAGTTGCCAACAAGCCTGGAGAAAAATGCTTTGTCCTTTTAATAAAGGTTTCATATGTAAAAATGGGTAGCTGAAGCTTTTAATGGCATGGGAGTAAATAACATCATCTGATAAATTGCATCCAATTAAGCTTCTAGTAAAGGGCCAGGTCATTTTTCTCCAAGCTTGCTGGAAACCCCATATCCTAGTAGTGAGTATGATGGAAGGAATAGTTTATCAGATTGGTAATTGATGGCTTTTCTCTGTAGTTGTGGCCCAGGCTAGCTCAATTTCATCAGATCTTAGAAGCTAATCAGGGTCTGTTTTGGTTAGTATTTGGATGAGAAACCACTAAGGAATTCCAGGGGCACTATGCAGAGGAAGGGCAAAATTTTTAGCAGCAGCCTAAGGAATTCATAAACAGTATGTAAAGGTGTGATATAGATATAGATTGTATGATATAATTACTTGTAAATGCTTCAGTTTTCTGTCTCTACATTAGTATCTAAATTTCATATTATTATAGTTATATTTTGATATTCAGTTTTTGATATGTCTGGACTGTTTTGTGCTGGTTACGAACTGTTATAAAGCGATGAATGAATGAATGCATGCACGCACGCATGCATGCATGCAGAGGAAGTCAATGGCAAACCATCTCTGTTAATCTCTTGCCTTGGAAATCCTACAGGGTTGCCATAAATTGGCTGTGACTTGATGAGAGAGAGAGAGAGACCTACACTAACATGAAAGTTCTGTGTGACAGCTCTGATCATATTCATAGAACATATTTCATGCCTTGGCTTTGATCACAGGGCTTAACTGGTGAGTGGCCACATACCTAGGATCAAATGAAATATTTTTTCATGCCAAACTATATCTCAAATACATTATACAGTTTTAGAATCCCTGTACTTGCAAGGAGGAGGTTGAGGATGAAGGAGAGTTGGCTTTATAACCTGCCCTTCAATCAGAGTCTCAGAGTGGCTTACAATCTCCTTCCCTTCCTCTCCTCACAACAGACACCCTGTGAGGTAGGTGGAGCTGAGAGAGCTCTTTCGAGGACTGTTCTTGAGAGAACAACTCTGAGAGAACTGTGACTGACCCAAGTGACTGACCCATGTGGAGGAATGGGGAATCAAACCCAGTTCTCTTGATTAGAGTCCACCACTCTCAACCATTACACCAAATTGGCTCTCCCTTGAAATGCCTTAACCCTTGGAAGGGGCATGCAACAATGGCCCACAGCCAGCTTGGCCTTTGGTGCCCAAGGGACTTCAGCATCTGAGAAATCCCCTCACCTTCCTCTTTTTCTGCAGGACTCAGTTTAACTAGTACACCCAGGCATTTGAGAATTGTGGAAATGTAAAATCAGAAGAAAAGTGATTTTGTGAAACTTTTTTGGTGACTTTAGTTCTATGGTAACACTATTTTCAAACAGTGCTGTCGGTTCCCCTGCAGAGTGGGTGTAACAAACCAGTAGACAAAGCACTGGTCCAAAGCTTTGTCTCCATCTTGTATGCTTCATTACACTAAACAACCCTGACCATTCTGAGAACAGATTTCACTTAAAATACATGGAAAATAAACTTTCCACTTCCAGCATCTAAATTATGCCCAGAAAAATCTGTGTCGGTTCCCCTGCAGAGTGGGTGTAACAAACCAGTAGACAAAGCACTGGTCCAAAGCTTTGTCTCCATCTTGTATGCTTCATTACACTAAACAACCCTGACCATTCTGAGAACAGATTTCACTTAAAATACATGGAAAATAAACTTTCCACTTCCAGCACCTAAATTATGCCCAGAAAAATCTGTGTACTTCTCCATTGACTACAGTCATAAAAACAACACTTAAGGAAACAAATGGGCCCAAGTGACCATTTAGTATGCTCTGTTTCCCATATATGGGTCTACGTACATATATTTTAAGTATAATACAGCCACTCAGTTGTCCTAATAGAGTGCAGAGTGTCTTTACAAAGTATTTTATAAAGGCCTCTTAATATCATTCTTTCCCTAATACCAGTTTGGCAAACTTTATATACCTATTATCCTTGTTGTTGCACATCATTAAGCAAGCTATCACCAAAGGGAGTGCCAAATAACTGTACATATGAAATGTGCTAAAAAGTTTTGCCTGCATGCTTAACCACAAACACACACTTTTGGGCACACAAAGAGCTTGCAGTCCCTAAGCTTTCATCGCAACTCAGATGGACTCTGGACAACACCAAGTTTGCCACTGCACCTTTTCATCTTTGCACCTGTACACATACTTTCTAATTTAAGATCATTCCCTTTTCATTCATTTCACATAGTATTGCTAAAGCAGAAGTGGTGTAAATAAACCTTCTAAAAATAATGGAACGGGGGAACCAGGTTGGGTGCTGCATCATGCTAAGAATCATTCCTCCTGATTCTGTCATTCACACTGATACTGCTAGACTGTTTGGACTTGTGGGAATCAGCACAGGGACCACCACAGCTCTATCCACCTGGAATGCATAGACCCCTTCCACTAGAAACCGCTAGATTCCCACTGGAATCTCTGTTATCTAAAGTTCAGTTAATGATGCCAAGTCAAGAGGAGAGTGGCTTTGCCTGGAGGCAAAATGAAACTGGCTAGCAGAGGGAGAATTCTCTTCCTTTCATCTTGGGC
Organism: Lepidodactylus listeri; assembly: GCA_029233225.1. NCBI lineage: Eukaryota > Metazoa > Chordata > Lepidosauria > Squamata > Gekkonidae > Lepidodactylus > Lepidodactylus listeri. Next base: position 82,540,417 of record JARCFY010000009.1, on the reverse strand, counting down.
TACAACTAGGACAATTTAGATAGAAGGGGACATGGAATCTCAACCTCTTGACCCATCATAGCTATTGTTGGCCCTACAATGAGCACAACAGCTGTAACTTGATGGCCGGCAGATAAAATACAGTAATAAACAGAACATTTATGGTTGAAACCTAATTCCCACTTGCTTATTTCTCAGCTTTGATGGTAGCAGTCAGGGTAACTTAACCCTGAACTCCAGACAAACATCTATAGCAGCAATTGGGACTCAGCCACATTTTTTAGGACTGTGGAGGTGTCAATTGTCAAGACCCTGAAAAAAATATACCTTTGGGGGATCTGATTCTCTCCCAGATATGGAGTAACAAAGCTGTACTGGATAGGATAGGCCCTGATAGAAGCAAGGACTAAGGATCACCATACCTGTAGTGCTTTCCTATTCTTACAGGCATGGGTAAACACTAAAACTTCATGGAGATTGTCACAACTTTATCACACACAGTTCTTCTTTGCACCATATATGTGTGTTGAAATGCTACAAGTGGCTTTTTAGCAAAAATATCCTCACAAGAATTTCCTTTAACAATATTTTTCCTTGGCCAGGACATGTCTGTTATCGCCTGGACTCATATATAGGGAAGTATACCAGAAAAAACACACACACACAAAGTATTTTTCAGATCTTGATTTCATGGATGGCATAATTGTCTTTATTCCAGATTATGCAGGTCTCCCATACCAGTTCAGTATCTGGATTTGAGATTTTGGAGGGATTCAAAAATTATTTTTATTATTATTATTCTCTTTGGGGAATCTTTCTAGGGGTCTGGAGGAGTGGTTTTTTCAAACAGATGCCACCAAAATTGCAGTAGAGCTGGTGCTGCTTGTCTACTAAACCACCCCCAAGTTTCAAGTAAATTGGACTGAGGGGTCCCATTATATGAGCCACTGAACAAGGTGCCCACAGCTACCCCCATTGTTTTCCTATGGAAAAACAAAGAATAGCCAAAAACACATAAGAGCAAGCAACCACTGTCCAAAAGCCTCTCAATGAAAACAGAACCAATCATCCCAACAGAACCAACATCAAACCAGAGAATTCCAGCAGAACCACAGACAAACATGGCAAGCCCAACACATGTAATGTCAAACCAGAGAATACAAGCCAAACTAACTGAAGCAAGGGAAAGGAGTCCAGCCAACAGAGCCAATGTCAAACCAGAGAATCCCACCAGAGGCAATCTAGACCCCCCCCCCCAATGTGCAATCCCATTTGCCTGCGAGAGCTGCCTCCCTCCTGTTCCCTAGGAAACCTGCAAAAACAAAACAAAAAAAAGTTTGGTGCTTTAAAATGCTGCCCCCTGAAATTCCTAGATATTCCTGAATATTTCCAGGAATATTTGGCATTCTCATGACACCTCCCTCTGATCAGCAGCCCAGTGCTTTTGATGCACCCAGTGACTATGACTTTGAGTCCTTTGGCTGGGGTGAACCAGGGGACCAAGGAAGGTCCAGCATGGCAGAAGCACCTGCTGACAATGTTCTAGCAGTGCCAGGGGCCGCTCTGCCAGAGATTATGAAGGAGGCAATCTGAGGCCTGAGAAACCTGCCTTGCTGGATCAACCTGCAAAGGCAATATTACTGCAGGGAGCAGAACAGGGATTGGGATCCTATTATTGTCCATTGTCCTGTAAAGTGTATCTAGAATATACCCTTAAAATAATTATAAGGTACTTTTAGGTATAGTTTCTGACCAGATGCATCCCGGTGCATATCCCTACTCAGGTGGCTTCAGCAGATGACCTTCTCCTGTGGAACGGCCTCCCCAAAAAGAAAAGCCAGGGACCCACTGGTCTGATTCCACAGGCCTTAAGGGACAGTTTGAAGGACATATGATTGAGTTTTGGCCTGTATATTTTTGCACTGTTTTTATTCATTTTAAAGGTAACTATTGTGTAGTTGCATTTGTGGTGTTACCCGTTTGGATCCTGACTATGTTCAGAGAAAGATAGGCACACACATATTTCAAATAAATAAATATGCCTATCACATGTGATGATCTACATACAAGTGTTTTTCCTTCACAGAAGAGCTTTCATGTAGTGATTGCTGAATCATTACTAATTTCATTGAAATCTTTCCCATTTGCCTTGAAACTCCTGCTGAAGTCCGGCCTCAATAGGATCCTCCAAATTGCATTATTACAAGTACTCAAGAGTGTCTCTGTTTTCATCACCAAAATGGTGGAAGATATGCATCAATTTGCATCTCATATCTCCCCAACTTATGCCCATGCCTAGCTGGTCCTGAATACAGATGACATGAATGAGATCTATTGGTTAAGATAATAAAGCGTAAATAAAATTGAGACTAATATGACTTAATGCAATTTTCTCTTGTCACTGTTCATTTTGCTTCTGATGAGAATTCATAGTTAAAGCTTTGACACTCCAGAACTTTAAGGCAGAACTAGCCAGACTGGGAAAGACAGTGGCGTGGGACTCATCTGACAACATGGTTAGGTTTTAGGAGTTTTTCCACTAAGGGACAGAATTTGGCAATTAGGTGCAACATAATGAAAACCCATTTGATTTAGAGCTACTTTTTGAGATTAGTCAGTGTGCAGCGTGATGTAAGCAGGGATGGATTGGCCATGAGGGCTACCAGGAGAAGCCCAGTGGCCCAACAGCCTCAGGGGGAGGACACCCTAACCACCAGGCCATCCGTGTTGTGAGCTAGCAGTGCCCTTCTTGTGCAAGGTGAGTGGCCTGCTCTTATTCATTCCCTCTCCCTTCTGTTAATGGGGTGGGAGCAGGGCCATTTCTAGAGCTCTGTTTGCCTCCCAGTCTGTGTTCAAGTCAAGGCAATTTAAGTCCAAGGCAAAACAGCATCCAAATAACCCGGACCAACAGAAGGCTGAAACCAGGCTGACCACTGAAGGGAGGTAATGTAATGCAGAATGGGGGGGGGGGGGGAATAAAAACACGGCTGGACTCAATTTTAGTGCAGAATGGGGGGTGGAGAACCTGGATTAAAAAGAAGGTTGAATTTGATTTTAGTGCAGAATTGCTTGGAGGACACCGCGGTGAACATGGATTAAAAGGAGAGTGCAGAAAGGTCCAATATGATCTAGATGCCTCTACCGGTCACTTAACACAGGAAATCCCCATAGAAAGGCCACAGCCTCTTCCAAGAAGGAGTTCAAATCCACTGGGGGGGGGGAATACCTCAAGCAGTTTTTTGAAAGGCAAGAGGGACACAGACACTAAGCAATAAGAGAATGCACAACTGTACATTCCCAAAAAGCATTCATGCCACATCCTCCACCCCCAGTAGTTCATTGGGGGAAAGCATTCCAGTGAGAAACAAGAGTAAGGGGATCCGAATCTTAACAAGGAACAAGCTGAAGATAAGGTAGATTCTGCCTTTCAGCCAACAACAAGCCAATGAATGGGCAAATAAGAGCAAGCAGCACTAGAATCTATACCCCATGGGCAATGCTCCCTCTAAGCTGTGGAGTCTGGTGAGCAAAAATTCCACTGTGAGCTACTGGCATTCAAGCTGTGAGTGAACTATTTGGCTACTGCATAAATTAGTTTGTTCTGGAGCCATCTTTCCTGAGCTGGAGACTAAAAAACTGAGCTAGTTCACACTAACACAGCTTAGAGGGAACATTGCTCATGGGTTCTCTGGAGAATTGGCATAAAAATTTGCTAAATACATAACAAAACACTCAACTGGACACATGGGAAAGAAGCGCATTATGGGGCACTCAGTGACCAAGGCTGGGGCACCTGCCCACAATCCCTTTCCAGAGCCCATTGTATTGATTTCAACAATGGGCCTTATTCCTAGTATTCAATGAAGGAACATCTAGCCATTGGTGTCCTCTAAAATAGCTAAGCAAAAGTAAGAGAAGAAGTAATCTCCCTGGAAGGGTATGTCATGATTAGGGACACAGGTGCCTGTCCCAACTTGCTGTTATACTGAAGAACTGTGCAGGTAACCTTAAAACCCTTAAAAACCTCTCTCGCTCTGTGAGGCTGTGGAGGGAAGGCGGGGAAGTAATAGGGAATGTGGGGTTTCTGGCTTTCTTCTGCACCATTTTTGCCAACAGAAACAGCTGTGGAGGGGACTTTTTGATCCCTTCTGAAATGTGGATCCAAAGAAAGGGGCAAACAGGACCCTCTGTGGCCATTCCCACTGGCAGAAATGGTGCAGGACAGAATCTGGAAGCCTTCCTCCCCCTCTTGCAATGCTCTGCAGGTAATGCACAGTATATTGGTGCAACAGTATGCTGGGAGAGGTACCCACATCCTGACTCATGTCACATGTAAATTCTAAGTTGGCTCCAAGAAATCAAATTTCAAGTTCTTTTTGAATATATTAACTAACTAAATTATAACAAGCTACCGTAGGCTGAAAAGTTCCTACATATTTGTGCTGAATGATTTGAATTCATCAAGAAGCAGCAATGGAAGTCACAAATTCAATTTGTAGTGTTTGAAGTCTTATCACAAAGTGACAATCTTATCTAATATTCTGTTCCAGGAAGATAATTTTTACAGTTCACACTGGAGCAATATATCCCCAAACATGAGACTGTCTTTGTTCAGTCTCCATCAAAATCAGCATGATGGCTAAAAACAATTTAATTGAAACTAATTCATTTAGAAACTCTAAATGAATTGAAAGCTTTTTATTTCCTAAAAATATTAATAAACTTTTAATAACTAGGATAGATCACTGGCACTTCACATGGCACGGTAGACCAATGGGTACACTTTACCAAGATCTCAGGGGCCAGCCTCCAGCCAATGCATCCAATAGTAAACATGGTGCCATCCAAGGATTGGTACATCTGGGGACTGGGGCCATGGAGGGAGAAAGAAGTTCTTTCTACAACTTGGGGGACCTTCCAGGTCTGCACAGAAAATCTGAAGCAGAGAGAGCCATGAAAGCAACCAGGCCAGCAGACAGGTGGCTGGGGAGCCAAACTAGGCACCACCAAAGCCAGGGAGGCAACCTAGTGGGCAGGCAGAGAAGTACTGCTATCACCTGGCAGGCAGGCAAGGGCGGGGTAGAGAGAAAGAAAGAAAGACAGAGAGAGAGGGGAGGAAGCATGGGGGAATGGGGCATCCCCTAAGTTTTCACAGGTCCCCGCTAGTATGATCTATTTATAACATTTTATAAATACAACCATTTTTTCAAAACTCATATGGTTTTATTTTGCACATGATGGAATTTTGAAGAGAGACCCAGATAAATGTTGCTTTGGCTCTACCCTTCTCTACCAGAAGGAGTCTTAAGAGTGGCTTACAATCCCTTTTCCTTCCCTTCCCCTCCACACAACACACACCCTGTGAGGTAGGTGGGGCTGTGAGAGCTCTCTCAAGAACTGCCCCTGAGAGAACAGCTCTGAAAGAACTTGTGACTAACCCAAGGTCACACCAACAGCTGCATGTGGAGGAGTGGGGAATACCCATATTTGGCTCATATACAATGCAGTTGTGCTGGCACCAGACTTACACTACGAGTGACACTATGCTACACCAACATATTATTGGGATATTTGATTAATATAGCAGAGTTTTGCCCAGTCATAGAAGCATGACACTGAGTGCAGTAAATAAGTCTCCCAATGACTATATTGAAAAAAGGTAAACTTACATTTATTCAAGTAGATTGAGCTCACATTCAGGCTGCAGTCAAAAGAAGAGAAAGAAGCCTAATCTAAAGAGTCCTTTCCCTATCACAAATGGCCAGCTTGTCTGGCATCGTATGTGTGGGAGTATGAGGGCATAGTATCTACAGGAGAGACCTGAAGAGACATGTGCCTCCATGGAAGGCCATGTGCAGGCATGCTGAGTCGCTCATTCCAACACATATATCCTGACACATTATGGCCCTAGCAGACGGCGGCCAATGGACTGCATAAGGATGGATGGCCTACTTCGCCAGCTTGGAAGGAAGGAGACTAGTTGAGGCGATTCCCACCCATATGGGTCTTTTGGTGATGGGAGAAGCTTAGTCTTTATTATTGCAGCGCTCCCTCTCATCTGGGCAGTTCGTTTGCAATCAGCCCACCCACCCTCCCTAGACAATGTGGGCTTCTGCTCGTCACCAATTTGGGGCCAGGTAGGAATTTTTCACCCCTCTTTCAGATTGGCTGGGAAAGGGGGGTATTTTTGCCTGCCTCACACTGTCTTTGAGTTTTTGGAATTGGCTCCAGGTGGTGCTGTTTAATAGGGTTGCCAGAAATATGGTCTGGTTTCTGTTTTGAGGGGGAACACCAAATGGCAGACCCCCCCTTTGTTTGGGGGGTTGGCGCACCCAGCACAAACCATTCCTTGGTATGGGCCTTGGATGGGGACTGCAGGTGGGCTGTTATACACCTTGGCCTGGGTCTCCCCTCATGCTCCGCAGCTAGAGGTGGTTGGCTCACAGCAGGGTGTTAGCATGTCTGCCACCTGGCAAAGGCCATGTTGTGGTTGGCTTGTGCCAGGGGCTCGCTGGTTCACCCCGTCTAGGCTTAGGAAAGAGATCAGGGGATCCCTTTGCCTGACTTGTGTTGCAGCCCTTGCCAGTTATAGTTAATTATGTTGAATTAATAGTTAAAAATAAAGCTGCCCTTAGTTTATACCATTTACTTGTGTCAGTCTCTTTCTTCCAACTAAGAATGCAATGGTGTATTTGCACATGACACCAGCAAAGAACTGAGTTGCCATTTTTGGAAGTTCCAGGATGACATCAGACTGTACCCTTAGTAACAGAAGAATCTTTCATTTCATCAAAGTTTTGGTTTGGTTGTAACTTTTATAAAATATCTGTAACTCAAACTTGTTCAGAAACATTTACAGACTTCTGGGGGAATGGAAGGGAAGGATAGCTGTGATATTTTGTGCTCACATGCTCAATGGAGTCAAAACACATCCTCCTCCTCTTACTAAGAGATGTGGGGGAAGCATAAAAACTCTAGTGGATATGTGCACACAAAAACCCATTTTTTAAAAGGGATTGCCAACATGTTTCTTCAAAAGGCAATATGAAGACAAAATAGGAACTGTGTTTCAACAAGAATACCACCTGAAAATGAAGTCTGTCCCTGGTAAGCTGGAACAGCAGGGTATATTTCATTCTCTGCAAATATTTTCTAAAATACGCAAAAAAATCAGCCTGCAAGTAATTTCTGGCTTTAATATTAAACAAAAATGGATAAAGATTGTTTGGAAATGACTGATTAAGAAGGTAAAGATTCAAGGAAATGGTAGTGTAGCAGAGCTGGTCAGCTCTGGCCTGTAGGCCCTGTTTCACCTTGCCCTCCAAAGTTTTCCCAACACCTGGAGAAGCATTCATTCATTCATTCAGCTTGATTTGTAAAACTGCCCTTCCTTGTGGAACAGGGATCAGGGTAGTGCACATCAATATAAAAATATGCATATACATAATAAAATCATATTTAAATTTATACTATAGTACAGAAAGAAACCTATATCCCTTAGGATGGCAATGGAACAGCTTAAAAATATGCCACTGCCTTATGGAGGAGGGAGGCAGGAGAAAGGAGTGCCAGCCAGATGGAAAATGTCCTCAACCTCACTGCCCTCAACTAAATGCCTGGTGGAACATCTCTTCCTTGTGTGCCCTGCAGAACTGCATTATGTCCTGCAGGGCATGCATGTTATTTGGTAGAGAGTTCCACTGGGTTGGGACCAGGGCTGAGAATGCCCTGGCCCTAGTTGAGGACAGCCAGATGTCTCTCAAGCCAGGGACAACCAGTAGGTGCATATCAGCCACTCTCTCTGGTAACCCACCACCACTACCACCTGATCTTTGTAGAAATTGCCCACTGGGAGTGTCAGGACTCCCAGCTTCCCTTCCAAGTTCTGACGCCTTGCCTTAGTGTCTCCCGCTGCCCAGTGCTTGGTCACCCCGGGGACTGTTTGCTGCCTTGTGTTCCCCTGGAGGAAAGGCTGCTTGCCAACTGACTGCCTTCTCCTGCCACTCCTTTTAAAATAGCACATCCAAGATGGTGGAGTTCTGTGTAGTACAGAGAACCACTACCAGCTTCTTAAGTTATAAAGTATTTATTTTTAAAAAAATGTTCATGAGCATACTTTTAGCACAGCACCAGAGTGAGCAAGGGATTCAAAAGAAATGGGTAAAATGCAATTCCTCTGTCCTGCTTTCTATGCATGCATACCCTATCAGATGTTAAAATATAGGATAGGCTCCTTAGCTTAGGAAGTTACAGATCTCTGTAGAGTTTTTATTACCTTGATGTTTCCTGCTCTTCATGCCAACACATGGCTAATGGCAACCTCCTCCAGACTGCCGGTAAGAGTTCTGTCTGCTCTGATGGACTCAGCACAAAAGAGACCTTCCTCCTTGCTCCCCTGAATTTTATTGCCTGTGTTTTCCCCACCCACTGACCAGGTCAGGCCAGTTCAGAGAAATTTTCCTGAAGTCTCCAGAATTTTCCTTCCTGAAGTCTCTCTAGTATTTAATACCTCCAAATCTCTGTTTCTTGTTGGGGGGGAGCTTGATCATCCCATTCTCTAGACCTATTAGCATTTGTATGAAGGTGGGCTGTAGTAAATCTGGAAAGCAACTGAAATGATTTCCCTACTTCCTCCCTGTTCTCTCCCTGGAGAGAGAGAAAAAAACTTTTAAAACTCAGAGTGAAGGGTTTGCTCATGTCAAACCGCCAAAGAAAAAATGCATTTCTTCACAGGTAGTATTTCTGAATTTCTTAGAATTCATTGGCATGAAGAGACTGAAGTTTCAACAGTCTCCGAAACAAAACTGACTTCTTACCGAAAATGACATCAGTGGATCTCTTTTCTAATAATCTAGAATGGATAGGCCTGTTGATAAAACCATCGGAGCAGTTAATGGCTGCGATATTTTTCCAGCTACAGCATGATTTCATTCTTTCTGTAGTTTTTAATCTATCATTTACCATGTTACACTGTTTTACTTTGGAGGGGGGGGGGTGAGGTTTAGAGTGGGAGACTGGTGGGAGATTCTTCACACATACAGTAATTCCTAGTTCAGTGACATTTCCATTATCACCCTTCACAGATTATTATTTACTTTGCCTACATTTTCTGTCATCTCTTATCTGCTGTAAGATTGTCTCTCATTTGGCCTGACCTTGAATGCTGTCAGCTAGTAAAATATAATAAAGAGAGAAAGGAGAAAACAAAACAAAACAATCAACACTGGCCCTTACTGGGCAGATAGACCCGCATCTAATTTAAATGATACAAAAAATGTATAATACTTGAAAATGATGCAGAAAGAAAAAAGTATACTTGAAAACCATTAATATGTTTACAATTTCACCTGTAACAAAATACAAAGGCAAACACATCTACACTGCTTTACTCTGAACACCTCAGGTAATGGCTACCAGGCGCAAACCTCTGTTCCCCACTCCCAGCACCTCAGCAGACACAACCCTGGAGTATATAAAGCAGAAATATGTAAGATGCTCACCTACAAGATAAATATCCCCTTAAATCACGGACAATAAGGAAGCTCTGCTCTAGATTGAATCCTGCCCCTCCAGCTGATAATGTAGGAAGATTCCTGGGTCTGAAGGTACATGATGCATACCTGGCTAAAAATGAGCAGGTCCAGGCTTAGTTAATGCCTGAACAGGAGACTGTCTGCCTGTGCTGCCATGAGCTCTTTTCATGTTTACTGGAAAACTGATATATAGGGATTGGTCCTTAATGTAAAACCTAAAATTCATCTCTTAAATTTTGTTGATACCATTAACTACTGACCCCAGAGAGGTACTGCTGTATGTTCTGATTTCTGCAAGGATGGTATTTAAATGTTATTGGAAACAACCAACATTGTCTTTAAATTAGAACGGTTCTGAAAGATGTGGGAATTGTAATCAATAGTCAAACTAACAGCAATTCTGAAAAGTACTGGAGTCAGGAGGCCGGTAGCAGTGAAATCAGCATAGTGGTTTATTGCAGGTCATAGTGGGTCAAGATGGAATATGGAAAACCACGGGCTCAGCCCCCTCTTTTATGATGGCCAGAGGCACACCTCCGACCTTGCCCAGATGTCCTGATAGGACCTCAAGATCATGGTTACATTTCACAGGGGAAACCTAGGTACATGATTGGTGGCCGTTTAGGATCCGGCCGGCTACTGTTCTACCTGGCCGAAGCTCAGGTAGATTCAGGCCATGTGTGAATGACCACGTGGCAGTCACCATTACCTGAGCTCATGGCGACCGCAATAGTAATACACAACAAATTCAAAATTCAAAGAACAGTTCAGATGGAAAAAAAACCTGGCAACAATTGGGTACTTTAAAAAAGCTTTAGACTGTTAGAAATAAATAAATAAGAAAGGAATAACTATAACTGTGTATGTCCTCTTTCTTCATTTGTTTTTAATTTGTGACCAGATGTGTTGTTTGCTCTGTGTTCTGGTTCTGATTATGTTTTGTTGCATTTTAATATAAATGTTAAAAATTAAATGAAAAAAGGAAGTGGGATGTAAATGTAGAAAATAAATAAATGGTCAATATACTTTGGACTTTTAAAACTTGCTGCTTGGACAAGAAACAAAAGCAACCACTCTGTGAGGTCCCCATTCCAGTTCTTGATAGCTGGGGGAATTAGTGGATGGAGTAAATGTAATATGTCACCTCTGAGCCCATTGTCTGTCTCTGCATCACGCTATATCCCGTTTAGCAGAGCCAGGGATGGACTGGATGAGAGAAGTTATATATACTGTGATGCCTTATGATGGCATAATATTTGATTTATTTGTTGTCCAAAAAGATGAGAAGGAACCTACATCTGAGCAGATGTGCCTAGACTCGAGCTACAAAATAGATTCACCATAGACTAGACAATTAAGAAATATGCTAGTTAATTGAAACAAGTTGTTTCTGATCGATTCAACAGTAAACTAGCCCTTGATCTCTCTTGTGGATCCTTTTTACTTTCCTTTTTGGTGGAAAGTGCAGACTGACAATTACAAATCAGCATTTTCCCCCCATTAAAAATGCCCACTGACAACGTGCAACCAGTATGTGAACAAACTCCTCTAGCTAAAACAATCATTACTGCATTTGTACAACTCACTCATACTGTTGTTTTCATGGATTCAGCAGTTCTGAGAGTGGGAACTAGCTGCTTCTAACACCAACGTGCTCTAACTGTGTAAATAAATAGAGCACACTGAAGGTGCTGAATGAAGGCTCCAAACTCTTCTCCCTAATTTTTTATGTGAAAAAGACCTTCCTTCAGGTTTTTGGGTCAAGCACACAGCTATTTCACTTATCTCTGCAGGATTCTGTTCTTCAGATAGTACTCAGAGGCAGATACAGTTGCTTCAGCAATAAGCCTTACATGGCCAGATAATTTAACATATGCTCTAGCACAGCAGTAAATACACACAGAATAATCTTCCTGTTTGCTTGGGTTCTGTTGTGCGACAAGGAAAAAAGAAAACAGTTCCTCAGATTCAAAGATAAGAGAAGAGGCTCTTTGAAGTTATAGAATATCTGTGCTCATGAGGAAGGTTAATTAAAAGTTCTGCATTGGGGGTTAAGGAGATGAAATTTGACAGCACTTTTCAGGATAGGGAATTTGCAGGGTGTGTGTGTGTGACCTGTATCTGTTTAACCAGTCATGAGAGATACTTCCAGTTAGTAGCCTGACAACAATGCATTGCCAAAGAGCAGTTGTAAAACTATTCTCTTATGCTAACAGTCCTGGGGGAGAGAAGCTAAGTTAAATGGAGAAAGATATTGTTTTCTCCAAATTAATTTTATACATGAAGCACTTGGGATAAATGTCATGTCATGAAAAAAAAGTGACACCGTTTATGTTGAATTGAAGAAGTAAATAAAATGGAGTGCAGACACTGTGAATCCCCCCCACCCAAAGTTTAGCAGAAATCATATAATCATTGGCTTAGTAGAGATCCGTCTATACCTCAGTCAGCAACTAGATGCATAGTTTTTATAGAAATCCATTTCTGAAAGAGAGGAGGGAAGGTGGGCCAATCAGTACCTTAATTCTAACTCCCTGAAGTGCCATCCAGCAAACTGTATTGCTAGTGGTATTTAAGTTTCTCCACATATTTTACAAACATAAGCATGTCCAAGATGGCAAGAGAGATAGAAAGAGTTTATTTTCCCTCCACCGATTTTCTGAGTCTTCCTCTACATAGCAGACCAGAGCCAAAAAAGAGCACTAATGCACAGGGGCCTGCTTACATCCAGCTTTTCTCCACTAAAGAGGGGACAACACTGACAGAAAAAGGTTGGCCACCTTTTGTTTTGACCATGATTATTTTCACCACAAATGTGCCCCAACCCTTTCCTTGTAGTGTGTTATGGTTGGCTCCCTCACTCTCATAAAGCTAAATAATTTACTTGCAGGTACAAAATGAGGTTAAGGGAACTCCCACCTAACTCCCACCCACGAGATCTTTCTGCATACTCCACTCCTTTTTGCGCTCATCCTCCCCTTAGGCTCCATCCACTGAAACAAGCTCCTTTCCCTGCCGCAACATGTATCCACCCCATTAAGCTTTAGGAGGGGCTGTGGCTCAGTGGTAGAGTATCTGCTTGGCATGCAGAAGGTCCCAGGTTCAGTCCCCAGCATCTCCAGTTAAAAAAAGGATCAAGTAGCAGGTGATGTGAAAGATCAGACCTTGGCCTGATACCCTAGAGAGCTGCTGCCAATCTGAGTAGACAATACTGGCTTTGATGGACCAAGGGTCTGATTAAGTATAAGGCGATTTCATGTGTTCTTGTCAAGGAGTCCAAGGCTGAGCCCCCTGGCTTCCCAGGGCTGATGTACATAAGTAACCAAACCTTTTTTTAAAAAGTCTTACTTAATATCTTTCAGAACAAATATTTAATCGACAGGCCAACACAACCCTCTAAAATCAAGCAGAAAGAAAACCAGAAAACCAGTTTAACTATCTAACACATTTCAAAGACCTGTGTTAGATGGCAGAAGCCTTAAGTTCAAGAGTAGGGGTGATATCCACCCAGTTGGGGCAGGGGATCCCCTAATTTCAGAGCCTCAATCTGCCGCCACCAGCTGACTGGTGAGGGAAGCCCTATCCCTGAACAGCAGCACTTTGCCGGTAGTGACATCGGTAGTGATGTCATCATGCTGGGGCCATTACACAGTGATGCTCTAGCATTTGGGGAGAACTATATGGTTACTTCCAATTACGTTATCTCATCAGCGGCATCCCCATATGACGCTGCTGTTCGGGGGTAGGGCAGAAATATCCCGACAAGGAGCCAGGAGCTCCCCGCTGTGGGAGAGGTAAGACCTGGCAACTCTATTCAAGAGTCAAAGGCCATAGCTTGCACATTCTCTATGTTGGTATCTGTTGCAATATAAGCATATCATAGTCCAGGCTTTTAGTCTGTCAGAATCCAAGCTAGCCCCTTCTCCAAGTTCTCAACTCAATTACAGTTTTTTGGTCAAGCAGCATCAGGTGATAATGGTCAGTACATGTTCTTGCTGGAACCCTCAAGAAAGTCATCCCTCCTGATTTTCCCCCTCCCATGAGAAGCTAATTACCACATTTCCAACTCTGGCCTTGAAGATGATAAGGGCTGTGTAGGCAGAGAGAACCAATTAGTAACACCCGCGCGATAGAGTAAGCCTGTTACTATTCACATTAACCCTTGAGAGAAATCATGGGTACTTTGCCTCACACATGTGTTCACTACTCAAAAAAATCTGCAAAGTGACCAGCAATTCAGGTAGCTCCTGTCTTCCCCTCACTTCCTTCTCTGGCTCCCCTTCACCCCACGCTTTACCCCCGCTCTTTCCTGTGATGGAGAGGGAGACAGACTGGTGGAGGTGGCAGTTGAAAGAAAGAAGGCAAAGAAACAGCTTTTAAATGAATAGTATCTTGCCCACAGATTTTTAAGCATTTGCATGTGTACCTGCAGTCATCAAAAAGCAGGAATGCTGGAAATCAGCAGCATTACTTAGCAACTGCTGAAAAGATGGTCTGGAACACTCTTTGTCATTTTTGCATTCCTGATCAATAAAGCAACAGTTGCGAAAATCAGCTGCTGCAAAGAAAACAGTCATATGTAGCAATTTGATTCCCAGAAGGTTTTATAAGCAAGCACTTAATTTATCAGTATCATTCATTTGGTACATATTGGCCATGTAGCCTGCCATAACTGATCTTGCTTCATGTTGATGTTGGTCAGTGCCAACGTTATTCCTCAATTTTCTGCCATGTAACCAACAAAAAGTGCTTCACTTCTCACTTTTTTATATAAAAGGTTTTTTTTTTATTTTAATAGCAAACGAACAAACAAATAAACATAACAAACAAAACCAAAAACATGGGGGTTCCATTTTACATTTTTGTCATTAATATCACCTACAATATCCAATTGTACAATAGCCATTTTAACGCAATCTCAATTATATATTTCTGTTTTATATATATATATATTAAAGTTCTGTATTATCTCTAGGTGTAATTATAAGTCTGTATAGTTCATTTATTATCTTCCAACCATGTCTAGAGTCCTGACCATGTTAAAAACTTTATGGTTAAATGGGCACATAATCTAGGTCATAATATTGATCTAGACCAATGGTTATAGGTGTGGAAAACAAATGTTAAAATTACTAAAGCAATTTCCTATAAAGAAAATATTCACAAAATGTTTTATAGATGGTATATGACTCCAGAGATGTTAGAAAAATGTTACCCTGAACTACCTAATACTTATTGGAAATATAAAAAGACTGTTGGTTCATTTTTCCATATGTGGTAGAGTTAAAAAAGTATTGGGCTTGGATACATTAAATGTTACAATTTTTTTTAGATTGTACCATACCTTTTACACCTGAATTATTTTTACTGAATATAAGACCAGATAATTGTAAAAAACAAGATTTGTACCTTATTATACATGTATTAACAACTGCAAGAATATTATATGCTATATACTGGAGAAAAGATGAAATACCTTTAAAGGAAGAAATGATAAGCAAAACTCTTGAAACTCCTGAGTTGGACAAATTGACTTTATTTTTGAGAGCACTTCTCACCTTTTTGAAAGTTTTTTTTTTCAGGATCTTTTGTGAAAATGTTTGCCTGTTGCTTCACATTGGTTCCTTGTGCTCTAGCATACCTAGGACTTCATTTGATTTCAGCAACATAATCATGTTGCCAAATCCAATTGATTCAGTATTGGCTGAGATCATTTTTATGATTAGAAAAGAGGAAACAGTAGTAACAGTTGAAGAATGGTGCTAGAGCAGCAGCAGTTAAGGGGAAAGTGCTGCTGAACAAGACTGGGAAAAGGTAACAGTTTGCAGTCAAATTGGTTGTGGGGAAAAACATGTCAGATCCTCCTAGAAAATTATTGCTTTTGAGCTCAGATATTGAACTTGTACAATATTTGATGGAACTTTAAATATATGTCTTTTAACCTGAATGCAGCCTAGGAGTCAATATTGAATATTATTCCTACTTAGAAAAAAAGTCACCTTTCATAATGTTTAAATTATCTACCATCCATACTCATGCATTCCCCTAAGAGTTAAAGTGGGTATTTTTAATTTTATGTCTCTAAATGTAAAGCAAGACATCTGTCAGGGGAGCATCAATTTTAACGTACCTATCATAACTTAATCTAACGTTATTCACCATAATTTCCACTGTTATTTTGACAGCTTTGAAGAGCTTTTCATTATCTAAAATTATCATTATTATCTGGACAGTTCACAACACCAGTAAGCATTCCTTACATGAGCTCCTTAAACAAAGTAGAGCTCCGTCTTCCCTTTTTTCAGACATCTAGAAAAGTTAAAACATGTTCAATAAGTCTGTTAGACTTTCAGGTGCAAAAAAAAAGCACCTTTTTCTCTTTTTTTCCAGATAACATGGTGCCCCTCCTGGAATGTGTCTTTTGAATGTACCACGAATTACTAATTTCAAAATTATCATAACTGGATTAGAAATACATTAACTTGATTTTAAATTGCTATTAGAATAACAACTCCCTTTAAAGACATATGCGAATTTCACCTGGCCCCAAAATAGAAAATCCAAGAGGGGGACCTGCCATCCCTCCTTCAGTCCCTGCTCCCTCTACTCCTCCCCAGGAAAGAGCTGATGGGGGGGGGCAGCCAACTGATGGGGAAGGGGGGCTTGGAGAGGAAAGTATACTGGATATACTTCCAGTTCCAAGCCCAGATGCCTCATCCTTCCTGAGTGACTGTGTCTGGGGAAGAGAGACTTGGAGCAGAAACCCCATCCTGCATGCTTTCTGCTCCAAGCATCTCCCATGGGTCCCCACTTCCAAGAAGAAGAGAAGAGATTGGATTTATACCCCGCCCTTCACTACCCAGGGAAGTCTCAGAGTGGCTTACAAACTCCTTCCCCTCCCCACAACAGACACCCTGTGGGGTAAGTGGGGTGAGAGAGCTCTGACAGAAACTGCTCTTTTTCAAGAACAGCTTTAACAGAACTATGGCTTGCCCAAGGTCATCCAGCAGGTGCAAGTGGAGGAGTGGGGAATCAAACCCGGTTCTCCCAGATCTGTGCCACCACTGCTACCTCATCCTCTTCTCCCCTCACTGCCATTTTGTTTTCTGTTGCAAGGCACGTACAAATGCAGACATGGCTTCTTCAGTTTTGGTTTTTATAAAAAACAAAAATCAATTTTTAAACATGGTTTTTTTGGGTTTTTTTTTTTGCAAACTTGGGGGTTCCCTGGGATGGCAAAGAGAAAACCTTATCTGTACATGGGGTTTTTAATCTGCACTCTAGGGTCCTGTTCATAATTAGATATAAAGATGAATACTTTAGAAGTCAAAACATTGCATCACACATCTACTTTTTCATGGGATTAATACTTGTTTCTGAGTTCAATTTGTTCTTAGAATTTGGGTTGGATTACCTTGGGCAAGCCATAGTTTTGTCAGAGCTGTTCTTGAAAGAGCTCTCTAAGCTCCACCTGCTTCACAGGGTGTCTGTTGTGGGGAGGGAAAGGGAAAGGAGATTGTAAACCATTCTGAGACTCCGAGTGAAGGGCAGGGTATAAATCCAATCTCCTCCTCCTCCTCCTCTTTGGCCCTTCACTTTGTGTGTGATTAGGTAAAATTTAATTAGAGGGACCTACTGACATGGCATACAATCTTGCTTGGATCCCACAAGAAATCTCCACTAACAAAAGGTGCCATCAGTGGCAAGGGACTTCCTCACTACTTCCTTTCTGGTGCATTCCCAAATGCTCCTAAAATGCTGCCTGTGGGGGACAGGGGATCCCATGAGTATCATGAGGGGAGAAATCAGGTAATATTTATGCACAGACTTTCCTTGGCAGAAATTTACTGTGGGATGCGAGCCAAAGACAGAACATCTCAAAATACCTTATCTTTGAATAAGAGTAACTAAGGAAATTGTATCCTAACACTGCAGCTCCTTTACATCTTTTGTTGCTTTTCATAACATTTATCATTACTACTGACCTATAAAAACATAGAAAGTACTGGCAGTAGTCCAGAATCTTCTCTTACATTTGCTTTGCTATTTTAAAAAAAACAAAAGTATCTTTCAGATTTATGTTGCATATTCAGCTTGTTTCTCCTGGAAGTCCATAAACACTAGGAGAAATGCTTTTGTTGTTATTGTTCTAAATATGAACTTAAGCCTAATAAAACTAGCCTCAAAGGAAACTAGCAAGACCCTTGACCGAATGGGCCCTGCCATACCCACAAACTAAACCTGAACTCTCATAATTCCCTTCAGCCTCCATTATTCACCAAGAGGCCCAGGGACCCAGTCAAGCTGGAGCCATCAGCTGCCAGCCCGGCTAGATGGCTGCAGACTAAGGTCATGATTGAGCTCCTGGCTGTAGCACCCCCCACCCGATCAAGCCCCCACCATCCCCCAGCCAGGCCACCAGTGCCCTGAGTGCCCTCAGCCCAGCCCACCCCCATTTGATCAAGCCCCCGCCATCCCCCCAGCCAGGCTGCAAGTGCCCTAAGTGCCCTCAGCCCACTCCCCACCTGATCAAGCCCCCACCGCCTCCCCCAGCCAGGCAGCCAGCACCCTAAGTGCCCTGAGTCCCCTCAGCCCACCCCACCCCCACCCAATCAAGCCCCCCACCCCCAGCCCAAGTTAAGAAGCCCATCCCCCCCCCCGAGTTTCTCCACAAAAGCAGAGAGACTCAGGGACGAACGGGGCATGTCTACATGCCTGGTTTTCCTGCCTGATCTTCTCCAGGTGCCCCGTGGGGCACCTGGAGAAGATTAGGCAGGGAAACCTGGCATGTTTTAAATGCCTTTCTTTCCCCTCCCCGATCTGGGGAAGGGAAAGAAAGGCATTTAACACACCCACCTTGGGTAGGCTGGTGGGCAAGGGAAGGCGCAGGAAGTCATTTAAATGCCTTCCCGCTTCTTCAAAGGCCTTCCTGGGCTTGCCCGCCTGGGTGGGCGGGCCCAGGAAGGGGGGCTCTCCCAGCCTTCCTCTGCTTGCCCGCTTTGGTGGCAGGCCAGCAAAGGCACAGGGAGGCATTTAAATGTCTCTCTGCTTCTTCAAAGGCCTTCCCTGGCTTCTTTCTGCCAAAGCGTAACTCTGGTGTGCTCCAGCAGGAAATGACCCCTGATTATACATTAAGATTGCCACAGATACAATAATTGGGAAGAAGTTCATGTCAGGACTGGACTTCCAGTCTACCCACTATGCTCAAAATCAGGGGCAAGGACTCACCCCATCAGCAGCCTCCCTGCTTTTAGGAATTTGCAACTCTGAGACCTTGCACTTAAAATTCTCTGCTGCTCAGTTTGCCATCATACACACATACCCGTGACGTGGAGTAGCCTGACTGTGTGTTTAGACTTCCATTACCTTGCCTCTTCTCCTTGTAAACATGCGATTCACTCTGGCTTCCTAATGAATTCTTCTGAGGATCCAGTTGGGCTACTGCTGTCCTGTTGCCAGTAACAGTTTGAACACAAGCATTCTTGTATTCAGTAGTCTGATTGAACCACAGAGCCATCTATGGAGCCAAACAGCATGGATACTGACAGTATTTAGGTGCCACTTGTAGAACCAGTTTGGTGTAGTGATTAAAAGCAGTGGATTCTAATCTGAGGAACCGGGGTCAATGCCCCACTTCCCCATGAAGTCACAGCACCCTCAGAATGAAAATAAACATAGCTTGCCACCTAGTTGTGCCAAAAAAAGAGCTACAGCTTCCACAGCTGAACAATCCCTTCTGGGATCTTCTAGCTATTCCATACACAATGCCATACAATAATTAATTTTAAATTAGGTGCCACTTGTGAAAAGGTAAGGTTGCTTCCATAGAGAGATTATTCCCTCTTCTGTCTTCATGGCTGTTGGAAATGTCTCTGCATTTACAGTGGCAATAGAGCTTCCACACAGTGGTATCCCCAATAGTGTCCCCTTATGCCTGCCATTCCTACCTCACAGTCATGATGCTTTTGCAGGGTTTTTAAAATAGTATTAATCATATCACTATCAAATAAGGATTTTTTTTAAATAGCCAGCTAAAACCTGCCAGTATTGGGGGGGGGGGGGGACAGTGGACATGAGAGGAAATGGAACCAGATATGGTGTTGGATGTGGGTGTGGAGGCATGAAAATCCACACCTTCCTGTCCCTATGGACTCCAAACCTGCTTTGAGAATGACATTTCAGGAAAGCTCTGTCAAAGCAGGTTTGGGAAAATACGCAGCAGAGATGGGGTAGACTCCTGCATGATAATGTAATGTGTAAGCACATCCACAAACCCCTAAGACGTTTGGAGGGGAATATGGCGCAACACTTTAATGTAGAAGCACCCACACTATACTTTATTTAACTGACTCCAAAGTTAGGTCAGTTGTTCCATGAAGAGCCTTAGAATGAGGTATACCGAACAAGCCAGGACAAAACGTCATTGTAAATTTCAACAGTAAAGGAATGCAATGAAATATTTCTCTATTTTTTCAATTGAAATCTGATGGTTTCTTTATTCTTCCTAGTAAATAAAAGAAAGACTAAGAGAAATTCATCTTGTGCAAGTCTTCCTACAAATAGTATAAGTTCTGAGAAGCTGCAGTAAGCTTCCCCCAAAATTACCCTTCTTAATTCAAAGACGTGGAATCTTGTTCTTGTTCACTTGGAGTACTCTAGGGACCTATATCTATTAAATGGTGCAAATTCCTCTTTTAGTCCTACTGATTGCTAATAAAAATGCCAGAAGACAGACAACCACTGAAATGGCTATGTATGGGTACATTAATGCAGCTTTATATACGATTACATTAATGTTCACATTTTTTATATCCATTACCTTGAACTGATCAGTCAGGTTGGCTGTCATAGCATTCCATTGCTTTCACGTGCTTAGAATTTGAAATAATTTGGCCTCTGCCAAGATGCAAAGTAGGAGATTATATTGTAGAACATACAACTTCATGATTCCACCGCATGAATTGGACTGTTACTCTATCTAATGCAGCAGTGTCTGTTCTGGCAACAGCTCTTCTTTCTTCCTAGGATTGCTACCTGCGATCCTTTTTCATAAGAAGTCAGGAAATCAACCTGAGACCTTTTACATACAAACCTACTAAGCTCTTATCCTTTACCTAGGACTAAATAAAGTTTGTAAATGCTTTTCCAGAGAAACTGGATCAAAATTGGGAAGAGGATGTGACACAGTGACAGCACACATACTTTGCATGCAGAAGGTCTCAAGTTTCTATATCCCATCCCTGCACACCTATATACTAATTCCAAGAGTTTTCTTCTGTGTGGATACTTGTATCTACCAAAAGAGAGCTCACTCTCCCCCAACAGCTTTCCCTACATAGTCAGGGGCCTTCCTCAGTGTGCACAAAAATCCAAAAAGTTAAAAAAAAACCCTTCAGGGACTGTTGAATTCCCCCCAATACCTTTTGAAATGGCCTTCACAGGGATCTCTAACTCCAGACATCAACTGTGAGAGATTAGAATGTAGGGGGGAGGTTCTAACTGTTTCTGTCAGTAAAAGGCAGGATTTTTACTGGCAGCAATCTAGGGTTGCCAAGTACCGCCCCTGGCCACTGGCAGTGGATCCAGATTCAGGCTGGGAAACTCCTGGATGTTTGAGGGTGGAGCATGGGGAGGACAGGGACCTCAGTGAGGTACAATGCCATAAACTCCATCCTCCAAAGCATCCATTTTCTCCATGGAAAGTTATCTCTGTAATCTGGAGATAAGCAGTAATTCTAGGGGATCCCCAGGTCCCACCTGGAGGCTGGCATCTCTAGGCACCAACCTCTGTGTGACTTGATACCACCTGATTTGCATGACTCAGGTAGGCCCAACTGCTTTGCTACTGTTCATCAGCAGCCACCCTATGAAAGCCAGTGTGATGTAACAGTTAGAGCTTCAGACTGGGATCTGCGAGACCCAGGTTCAGATCCCCATCTTGCGGTGGAAGCTGACTGGGAGATTTTGGACCAGTCACATACTTTCAGCCTAACCAACCTCACACGGTTGTTGTGCAGATAACAAGGAGGAAATAATAATGTAAACTGCTTTAGTCCTCACTGTGGAGAAAGGCTGTAATTTTCCTAGATAGAGGCTGCGGGAGAGGGGAGGAGATGGAAAGCTGAAGACAGATAAAGGTAGGTTGGCTGTTGGGTGGGAAGGAAATAAGGCTGCCAACTCCAGTTTTGGAAATCCGTGGACATTTGAGGGGTGGAGCCTGGGGAGGGTTGGATTTGAGGAGGGACTACAGACCAATATAATGGCATTGACTCCACCCTCCAAACCAGCCATTTCCTTCACTTGAACTACCATTGCCAGCCTCCAGACAAGGGCTGGAGAGCACCCAGAATTACAACTGTTGTCCAGGTGACAGAGATCAGTTCCCCTGGATAAAATGTCTGCTTTAGAGGGTTGAATCTATGGTATTATACCCTGCTGAGGCTGCTTGCCTCCCCAATCCTCACTGTCCCAAGGCTCCACCCCCAAATCTCCAGGAATTTCCCAACCTGGAGCTGGCAGCCCTAAGGTGAATTGATCTCTGCAGCTGGGAGATCCATTGTGATTCCCAGAGCACTGCCACTGCTGCAGTGGGGGGAGAGGAAGCAGGCAGGAGACTGGGAGAATGCTGGAGGCAGAAAGAGTGATGGAGTAAGGGGCAGAAAGAGAGAAAAAAAGTGATGAGTTGGGGAGGCAGAAAAACAAAGAGAATGATGATGGGTCAGAAAGAGAGAGGAAGTAACATACATGGACGGGGGAGAGAGAGTAAGGAAGGGGGGCAGAAGGGAGAAAGAGTGTGAGAGAGGTAGGGGGAGAAGGGAGGAAGCAAAGGTGTGAGGAATGGGATAACCATCCCGCAAGTTTCTTGCGGGTCTCCACTTGTTTTATTTATTTACAATATTGATTTCCCACCATTCCACCCAATCAGGGACACCAAGGTGACTACCAATTACAACAGGCATAATAAAAACATACCATAAAACCAACTAAAAACCAGAGCTAAAATAATACATAAAATACATGATAGCCAATTAAAGCGTAAGGTATGAAGAAGGGATCCATTGACAGAGTACCAGACAAAACAAAAAAAGTCCTCATCCACTGGTAGAGGAGAGAAAGATGAATATCCTTGGGCATTGAGTTCTATAATTTTGGTGCAACGACTAAGAAAGCCCACTCTCAGGACGCCACCTCTACCCTCAGAAAGCAGGAGTACCTAATGCAAGGCCTCAGAAGAGGGTGGTAGTAGTTGAATAGGTTTCTACAAGAGTAGGCAGTCCTTAAGGTACACAGGTCCCAAACCACACAGGGCATTAAAGAAAAACATCATCACCTTGAACTGGGCCCAAAAAATAGATTGGGAGCCAGTGTAGATAGACCAAGGCTGGAATGATATGGTCCCTATGACCCATTCCAGTTGACATTCTGGCTGCAGCATTCTACTTCAACTATATCCCCCTCCTCTTCCCAAGTCCCCTCCTGTGTAGCCAGGAATAGAAAGCTAGTGCCTCTTCCCCATTCCTGCAACCTGTGCATGTCCTCTTGTGACTTCCTTTCTCTTGCAATGAGAATCAGCATCCTTGCTGGAGGAGGATGGCTGTGCATCACCATTTCTGATCCTCATTCCCCCACCCACCCCACTGAGCTGCCATAGATCAGCCATGAATCTGGCAGCAGGTTTTAAACGGGACGCCTATGCACAGCAACTTCCACTTGCCTCACAGGGTCCTCAGAGTTGGGGCTCATTTGGGCCCCTGACAGTTCAGTCTCTGGCATCTCCAGTTAAAGGTCTTAGGCAGCAAGAGTTGGGAAATACCTTTCTCTGCCTGAGATCCTGGAGAGATTTCAGAGTAGACAATATCCAGTTAAATGGGTCAATGGACTCACTATAACATTCATTTGGTTTCAAGAACTATGGCAGGTCTTTGTTC
Source organism: Lepidodactylus listeri (assembly GCA_029233225.1). Taxonomy (NCBI): domain Eukaryota; kingdom Metazoa; phylum Chordata; class Lepidosauria; order Squamata; family Gekkonidae; genus Lepidodactylus; species Lepidodactylus listeri. The sequence continues at coordinate 82,516,977 of JARCFY010000009.1, read as the reverse complement.
TACAAGTGCTCAGATACAGGGCTTTGAGTGTATGAATACAAATGTATTAAAATACCAACGCTGAAACACGGTGGACAGAAATATATTGAATATTATTCAGATGTTACATTTTGTTAATTTATGGCATTCACTGAAACTCTTACATAAGGACTTCAATAAATTCTCGCATATTGATATTAATGGGACTACTCACAGGCCTGTAGTTTCACAATTTTTTAAATCATTGTTATCACTGAGTGTAGCACCAAGTGCTCTGTTGAATAGGAATGTCATTGGCCATGTGCTTAATAAGGCCAGGGGTTTATTAAGATTCTATAAATCCTAATAAATTCTCATCTGCCATCTTCAAATAGTGTGAGGAAAAAGGTTTCCATCCAAGAATCTACATGGCTGCTAATGAAACAAATATATAGTCTGTGCTAGTTTGAAGAAGACGAAATAATTTCTTAGCACGGATGCAATTCTGTGTTAAAGAGTAGAATGAGAACATACAAGAAAATACTTAGCCCAGCATTCTGGGTTGGCTCCAACCAACCAGATTTCCCATTAGTGAAAACTGTAGGAGGGTCCTCTTTGACTACTAAAAAGGCTACGCTGGGGCTCATGGGGCCTCCATTCACAAAAACCACATGGGACAAAGGAGGAGGAATCGCCCAAATCCAAGTGGAAACGTGGCTCTGTAAAGGTGTTCATGAGCAATTTGTAACATCAATCTGTTGACAATGTCCAAGTACAGGGTGCTCTTACTTAGAAGTACACAAGTCTCCCATTCAGCAAACCATGTGGAAGGAGTTAAACTATTTACTGCTTGATAGTTTTATCAGGTAACAAGTCATTCAGGATTAAGCCTTTATGATTACCAAAGATGCCCCAAACACTATACAAGAACAATTTTTCTTTGTATGAGATCCAGGCACCTGGAAGAATTCATTTTATTGGTGATCTGATCCAACAAAATGCTCAGACACATGCTTAATGTAACTGACTTGAACAACAATGTTTTTCATCTGCCTAATTCATTTCTCTGTGTTCCAGAGGGAATGAGTGATTTTGCACCACTCTGAAGCTTATATATGTTAATACATAGCCATACCCATTCATTCCCCCACCCCCTGCTTTTCAGTACACAGGTATTTTGTTACATTGATTGCAGCTGAGAACAAACCTATTTCAGGAGCTGGCAATTACACACATAGACCAATCTTTTCAATTCTTCTTCTAAATTGGCAAATACAAATAACCCCACAAGTGCAAAATGCATCAGAGCCTATGACAACTCCTGATGGAAATAAGGCTGGATAATGAAGTCAGAAGTTAGCTATGGAGTATTGATTTGTCTAGTCAATGCTACTCATTAATAGTCTGATAGCTTTCTGTCTTGAGACCCTCTTTGATGGCTCCAAACTTTTATATTGTTATTTAATGTTTCTTTGACCTTGATCTGACAACCAAAAAATGAGAGTGCTCTCTACAACCAGGCACTAGAGATCAAGCTCTCTTGTCATTCAGCTCTTTGCCTTCTATAGCTTTTCCTATCTGTCAAAGTTCAACAACAAGAAAATGCTGCATAGATCTTACCTATGACTGACAACAAACTAATAGGCTGAAAGTTCTTAGGATTCTCCTTATCTCCAGCTTTATAGATTGGGACAATTATACTAGAACACCATTTGGGACGAATCACACCAGTGGAGTTCATTCTAGTAAAAAGATTAGTCAAAAGAGGCACCCACCAATCCATTATTGGTTGTGCAGATTTTTTAAAAAAGTGGCTTGGGAAGCAGCTGCCACCACAGGACAAGAATCTTCACTGTATGTTTAAAGGTAAGTTGTGTGCCTACAAGGAAATATGTTTAAACAACATCTTTTTTAAAAATAGCATTTAAACAGAGTTTCTAGAGTTATGTAGAGTTGCCAGGTCTGGGTTGGAAAAAGCTGGAGACTTTGGGGGTGGATCCAGGTGACGGCAAGTTTTGGGGAGGGGGCGGGCTCAGCATGGTACAATGCCATAGAGTCTACCCTTCAAAGCAGCCATTTTCTCCAGGGGAACTGATCTCGGTCAACTGGAGATCAGTTGTAAAAGCAGTTCTCCAGGCCCCAATCCAGGAGAAGGGAAAGGGGAAGTAGTAGAATTTACCTCAATTTCCCTTTCTAACTCCTCAGTCTTCTTCTAGAAGAGCAGCACATAATCCAGCACAGTTATTTGTTAAACTTGCCTTATTGACTACTTGCAACCCACACCATAACTAAATGCACTCTGTCACTGCTATTGGAAAGTGTGATGGTAGGGAGCTAAGAAAACAACTGGCCATCACACTGGTGTGGTATAAACTACCCCAGGTAGAACTAACAAAGGGTATTTGTTATAGAATTGGTAGGAACCCTCAAAACAGAAAACACACAGCAAGACAAGATCCAATACAATTCAATCACCTATGTTTAAAAGAACGCTGTCAATATGCATCCCTCCTTCTTTTTTACCTTAATTTTAATTACCACATTGTGGTTGCAATCACACACACAATTTGCATTGACATAGGTGTGAATGCCGGGTGGATTAAAGGAGTGTGATCAGACACCAACATCTGGGAAGTGCCCCGCAGCCTTTGGCAACCTGTTTTGCTCCACCGCACAAGCGGAGTAAAAAAAAAAACAACACCTCAGAAAATCCTGTAGCAAATGGGTTACTATAAGCCACAGACGGACTTTCCTGTGTCTGATCGCCCCAGCGCACTCCCATGGCTTTGGGATAGTCTGATCAGGCTATCCCGACTCTATGCCATTGTTTCCCCTCATCACAGTATGTGCCTCAACGCACCCCCCCGCCCATTCCATGGGGAGACCTCAGTGCAGAGGTGCGATTCATTGATTTCTCATGTAAGCGCATCAGGAACAAACAGTAAAAAATAAAAAAAGCCTGACTCACCAGCGGTTGCATCTGATTATGCAGCAGTGAGCTGTGCCCGCATCTACAAATTTCAGTGTGATCATGCAACTGCGGGTCAACTGACACTGGAGGAAATAGCCTTGCTCCCCCCTGCTTTATTTCGCACGTGTGACTGCCACCTGTGCCAGTTAATATACTTTCTAAAGATAGCAGTTAAACATATGTTTAAATTGTGATGAAAGCACTGAGAGTTTCTGAAGCCCTTGCAAGTTTTTTTTCCAAAAAGTTACAATGGGTAATTTTAATGTTTGGGAACATTGTGGGTGAAATCTAAGAAAAGACATGATTTTGCAAATCTAAAGTTGACTAAAGATGCAGATACCATGAAAGCTTGCCCAAAGTTTGGATTATTTATGTTCTCATTTCAGTTTTAAGTGATTCTATGAAGACAGAATAATTGCAAGAGACAGCACAGTCCTAAACAGACTTATACACCCTTCTAACCCCAATGAAATCAATGGGCTTAGAGGAATGTAACTCTATTTGGGATTGCATCCTGTTTGTTCCTCCTCATGCTTCCAGAAGTCTTTCTTTTCACCCATAAAAATGCTTCATGGTATTTCAGGAGAGAGAAGCCCCAGTGAGCACATATCCATAGGGAAGAATGCATTTGCGAACTTCATTCTCACATCCACCACCTGTTGAAGAAAGGTCTGGTGGTAAAAGTGAATGTTCACTGGAATCTATCTCATGGGGGAAACAGAGATAGAAAGAGGCAGCATTAATGAACTTAACAGCACAATCCTAAACAGCATCATACTCTTCTAAATCCACTTAGAAGGGGGTAATGCTGATTGCACTGCTGGTAACTCAGATAATAGGAACATAGGCAGTAGTGTGGAAAGACAAGCCTTAAATCTACCTGGTTACTAAGAGATGAAAACAAACAAGTAACTTTGTGTGCGGCTAAATTTTTGGTGGCAGCAGTAAAATCATGTTGGCTCAAGTAGTAAATCTTAGGCTTCCCTTTTAGTGTGTGATGGCTTGCTGCTTATGATTTTTGTTGAGAAAACAGCAAATAAGAAGTCCAATCAGATTTCAAGGAAGGGGGAAGGGAACTGAACCAGGCAGGGATAGAAGATGGAGGGAATGTGTAGTATTTATTTATTTATTATTTAATCACATTTATACCCCATCCTCCCCACAATGCTGGCTCAGGGTGGCTCACAGTCAATATATAAATACAATTTAAACCATAAAATCATATAAAACAATTTTGTTATTAATACAGTTCCATAAAGTGCTGAAGATGGTTATTCAAGATGGCTTATCTTGATGCATTCTCTGAGACGGTTATTCAAGATGGCTTATCTCGATGTAGTCTTTGAGAATTGCTCTGCTCATGGTCTTCCTGGGGCACAGGCTAGATGTTGCCAGGGCTCTACCAGGAGCCAGGGCTCTACAGTGGTGGTGGTCCCTTAACTGAAAGCCTGGTGGAAGAGCTCCGTCTTAGTATTCCAACAAGCTTCAGTTTATGCCACTGCTGGTGTTTTGAAAGTTTGTCCTTTTAGACAGAGTGTTGCTGAGCAGACGTCCATTTTCTTGTCTGCATTGAAACATGAAAGAATGGTGGACTCCACTGACTACTGCAGATGGGGCAAAGAAGGATCAAAACAGGCCCTTGAGGGAATTAGAAAAAGAAAAGTGTGTGTGTGTGTTTTGTTATCAATAAACCCGAGGAATCTGAGCCACCAATGGATACTGTTTATGATGCTATAGTACAAAATGGCTATTTTAAAGACTTGATGCACCCATGTATGACACACCATTATTTCTATCTCACAAGGACTCCAAAGAAGAATCCCAAACCTAGACAGTTCTTGCAAGTATCTGATCTTCAACAGATCTTCTGTGCAGTATAAGAGTAATCTGTCTATGGTGTTCAAGCTATAATAGCCCATTCACACATGCAAGGTAATATCTGAAGTGGCAATCACCAAGCAATATAACTGTGCATGCGCCATCAACCAACAGAAAAGCCTCCTGAAGTCTGTGTTTTCACTAACTCATAAACTTCCTGGGCTTGTTGTGAGTTAGAACAGGTTACAGAAAAGCCTTTATCTTTCACTAAAGAAGATGTTCAAGTACTTTGACATATCCTATGGCAAGTATGTTTATTCCATTGACAAATACAACATACTGGGAGCTCAGAATAATAGGCTCTTTAGCAAAGACAATGCTTCGCCTCTGAGAGAGGCGGCAGAATATTTCAAAAGGAGAATTCCTAGGAAGGAACTGCAAGGATCTTGCAGGTGTTTTTTTAATGGACAACAAAATCCTATTATGGGGATCACTGGAGAATATTTATGGAAGCTCTTGAGTTTAAAATCGAATGCTTAAGTGTCTTGTAGACATATTGATCCTTGAAAAACAGATGCATTAGCTGCAGAGTTAATTTTTCATTTTCAAGAATGCAATTTGAATACAGCAGCTTTCAGGGTCACACAGTCCCCTCATTTATCAAATACAAAAAGGCAGGTTAAGTAAGAGGTAAAACAAACTGGGTGGGTTGGTGGGAGGAAAGGCATTCATAGATTTTTACACACAAGCAAGATTTATGCTCACTAACAACAGAATGTTTTCTATATTGTCAGCAATTGAAACAACTAAATCTCCTCGGCCCTTCATTCTCTATGGATTTAGACCAAGCTTCTGTAAGAAGCCACCTCCTCTCATCCCTCAAACCCCATTGTAATGCCTAAGACCTAGAGAGCCTGCCATCTTAATGATATTGTCCATAGGCTACAGCAAAAAGAAAACATACGGAGATATCCTTGGTAGCTTCAATACAAATAAGTAACTCCCTGTTCAGAGAAGACCTGAAACAGTCCCTAGAGGCTCTGGGATTCACAGCCACAATTCAAATCTGATTAAGTTATGTCTGACACACGTAAGGTTGTCCAACTGGCCAGAGTGGAAGTGTTCCATCCTTTCAGTAGGGTTGCCAATGTTGAGGACAGGTGGGCCTCGAGATTCCTTGGAACTACCATTGATCTCCTGACTACAGAGATCAGTTCTCCTGGAGAAAGTGGCTGCTTTAGATCGTGGACTCTACATCTGTGGTTCCTCCCCTTCTTAAACCCTGCCCTTCTTAGTGTCCATGCCAAATGCCCAGGAATTTCCAAACCTGGACTTGGCAACCCTACCCTTTATGTCTAGCATGCAGAAATCGGCAATTGGAAGTTTTTCATGACATGGAACTAAATATCATCATCTGATCATTGCTACAGAACAAACTGATATTAAAGGGACAGCTAGAAAAATCAGTTAAAATGCTGACACCCTTAGACTGCAGGGGGGAACCTCAGACCCAAGCTGCAGACTCCACAGTGTGAAGATGTCACAGTTAAGGGATCTTAACCCCTAACCCCTACTATATATCCTTGATTCTTCCTTGCCAATACCACTACAGGGCCATTCCCCCACCACCACCAGAATTTCTTTTGGTTTTGGGGAAATCTGATTAAAAACTGTTAAGGACACAATCTGTGAAATCAGACAAGACTTAAATACCCTCTCTTTTCTACAATCCTTTCCTGAAAATGCATCCACTCTGGCATTAACTTTATGAAGAAAGTCTGCACCTGAAAATCATAGGTTTTCTTTGCAATGTCCAGTTCTGCCGTTTTGTGCAAAGAAAGTCCAAACTGCTAGAGATCTGAGTGTCTTAATATCTGCTGAACTGTTAACCATTTATTTGAGTTTTAATAGAATACTGTAGAGGTTTTCTGTCAAGCACCCTTAGGGTACAGCAAGAGTTTATAAAGAACAAGAGGCTTCAGCCAAAAGAATGGCAGTCTCAAGTTAATTTCCTGGCACTGACATAAGAACATAAGAACATAAGAGAAGCCAATGTTGGATCAGGCTAATGGCCCATCCAGTCCAACACTGTCACACAGTGGCCTAAAATACTAGATGCCATCAAGAGGTCCACCAGTGGGGTCAGGACACTAGACAATCCCTCCTCATCGATTTCCCCTACATTTTTAACACGGCATATATGTAGCACTGATTTCCAGGCTCCTATATAAATTAGTCAGAAATTAGAAAAGATTTGTATACTTGTCTTAAATCAATTTCTTTCATTTCAAAATAAATTCTGCCTCATTTAACAAAACACGTGGGAAATGTTAATCTAAAGGCCAGGTTATACAGAGATGCATGTTCTGTAATTATTCATCTTCACTAGCAACTGAACATAAAACTGATTCTATTCAAAGTGTTGGGTAGCACCTTACCATCCCTGTGCCCAAGATACATAGTGTTTTCTTCATTGCTGTAGCGCCCTCTGACTCCACCCTGGAAAGATTAGTCCAATGGTTACATGATCTCCACAGAGGTACAGCCAGGAAGGTGAAACAAAGAGGGGCAAGAGGATGAAATTGCCTGAGTGTGAGGAATAAGGAATACAGCCAAGCAACTACCATAGCTGCTCCTCCATGCAGATTCTTCAACCCTGGGAGTGATCCCATGTGGAGGGGGGTATCAGAAAGAGCTGCACCAGGGAGTGATCCCGTGTGGAGAGGGGTATCAGAAAGAGCTGCACCAATGGAGAGGAATGCAGAAGAATAACACCTTCCACATATGATGGAGTAATAATTTACGGCCAATTGTAGTTAAACAGGTATGAAATGAAAATTCTATCACAATGTTACAGTAATCAAATGATGAAACTGGATGTGTGACTTGGCCCTTAGGAAGACTGGAAAAGACAATGTCTTCACACAGGTTTTTAATTTAAGCTAAATTCTCTTCCTCCTGTCTACTTCCCCTTCCACCATTTTGGGAACTTGGAAGAGGAGACCTGTAGGGAATAATATTTCTTAAGTACCTAAACAGCTAGGCATCCATATAATCAATAAAGCAGAGTAAAACATGGCCCGACTCACAGGCTTAAGATGTAAAATGGCACACAGTCTAATACAATTGGCTACATAGTTCTGCACATTGTTTTCTCATAAGCATTTATTCCAGAGTCATTATTTCCACTAAGAGTGCACAAAATCTCTGTGAGCAGTATAAAATTTCTTATGTACTTCAAGGAAGAAAAAGCATGAGTTCCACGGCTGCACCAGATGGTTTATCTAACATTAGTAATCAAAGGTACAGAGGAGGAATTCACTGTTTGCTCTGGTAAATGCATTCAGAACTTTCCCTCACAACATTATTAGTGCACTGCTATCAGGGACTAATTGAAAGACCAGAGTTGGCTCTCCCTCTCTTTTACTTGCATCTTACAGTTGTAGCAGGACTGTCCCTGATGCAGCCCACATCCAGTTGCTGTCTACTCCACTCTAGCTTATTGTCATTCAGTCTCCTGTGCTCTTTCCATCTTGGTCACTATCATGGGTCCAGTGTCCCTCCCTTTTTGAGCATGGCAGATAGTGAGTGGATTCTACCCCATCCTACCATTCCACCAAGCAAAGCTTATTTGCCTGTTTATTTATTATGGCCTGGGTCCGACCTACCTGAGGGACCGCCTTTCCCTGTATAGACCCCAGAGAGCACTACGGTCTGGGGTGCAACACCGGCCGGCCATCCCAGGCCCCAGAGAAGCCAGGCTTACTGCTACTAGGGGAAGGCTTTTTCCATGGCAGCCTCTTCCTGGTAGAACGAGCTCCCGGAGGAGATCAGGGCCTTGCCGGACCTTATGCAGTTCCGCAGGGCCTGCAAGATGGAGCTCTTCCGCCAGGCGTATAACTAGGGGCTGCCTCCTTCTCTTCCTCCCATTATGACCATCAACGACCGCAACCCAGATGGTCGGTGACCGGCCGTGGTTATTACCACCTGGAGTGAGAGACAATGACACCGGAGCCGGAGAACATGGGGTCCATATATTACGCCATCTGAAACTACTGAGCACTTTATTTTTATGGTTACTGAATGTTGTGATTGTTTTATTATGTTTTAATGGATTTTAATTGTATTTATGTACCTTGGTTCACCAAGGCGTGTAAGCCGCTCTGAGCCTGCACAGCGGGGAGAGCGGCCTATAAGTCAAACAAACAAACAAACAAACAAATAAAACATTTATATCCCACATTTCTTTTTAGCTTATGTTTGAACCCTTCATCCAATCAGAGGAGCCTTCCTCCAATTTACATGGCTCTTCCTTTTGACAAAGTCCTCTTTGGCTGGAGGAAGGATCCTTGGAGGATGGTTGGATCCACCCCATTAACAGGCACAACCAATGATCTTCTAGATATGCTCTCACTTTAATTAGTTTGATTCAGTGTATAGTAAGTTTTTAGGCTGCAGGACAGATCATCAATCAGAAAAACATGTTCAGCTTCCAGTACAAATTCAAGTGGAGGAAGCCATCTGTACACAAGTCTGTTTCTTTAAATACTTTAAACTGACTGCCTAATGATTTTTTATTGTCCAGTTTCCTTTCTTTATTTTCCTTTCTTTTTTTTTTTAAAAAAAACCCCTTTCCTGCACCAACAGCTGATACCATTTATTTGCTAAATACAGATGTGATGTATTATCTTTGTTTTTGGCTTCAGAAGCAGCAGCACAGGTGTGCTGATGATCATGGATTGGATCCTATAACTCCCTTCCACTGCTGGATCCTATAACTCTGCCAACTCTTTCTCTTTTATGTAAGCCGCCTTGAGCCAGCCTTGGCTGGGAGGGCGGGGTATACATCTGATAATAAATAAATGAAAAATTAGAGAGGAAAACTTTCTTCAGCAAAGAAAGAGCTCTCTCAGCCCCGCCTACCTCACAGGGTGTCTGTTGTGGGGAGGGGAAGGGAAAGGAGTTTGTAAGCCGCTCTGAGACTCCGAGTGAAGGGCGGGGTACAAATCCCTCCTCCTCCTTCAAAGAAAGGCTTAAGTATGCCCATGTCATCAAGCCACAATCCACTCACTTGTGGCAACCCCAGCAAGGGGTTTTCAAGGCAAGTGAGAAGTAGAGGTGGTTTCCCAGTGCCTTCCTCTGCAAAGTCTTCCTTGGTGGACAAACCTGCTTAGCTTTCGAGATCTGATGAGATTTGGCCATTATGCCTTCCCTCCCAAAGAGAGACTTGAGGAAGGCTTATTTTGATGGAAAACATCATAAAAAATATCATTCTCCACTGGAGGAAACCTTTCTCTTTTGAAGAAAGACTTGCTGGAAGAAAGTCAAGGGATCCAACCCTATATTTTCCCTACCCCGCTTCTCCCATTAGTTTGCAGAGAAGTGCTGTGTGTTATGTGTATAAGTGGCCTGATAATGATTACAGTCCACCCCATTCCCCCTTGCACACAGACACATCATCGGTGTTTCCTTACAGTATTTGACCCCAGAGTAAAGAGAAATGGGGAAGAGTAGGAGTTACCAGTATAGTTCCTATCACACATGTGCACCCTGCATTGTTGGGGTGGGGGGAGAGAAGACAAAAGGTGGGGAGGGCGGGATACAAATTGAGTAAATAAATTTTTAAAAAGCAGTAAGGCTTGATTGCAACATGATACTATGAAGGCAAAAGAAATCCTCTACATGACATGGCATCTGTTTTAAACAAATGCAGGTACCTGTGCAAAGATGACATGCATGTTTAACATGTACTCCATTGCAACCCCTGCATGTGCTGACAGGAAAACTAAATGTGCTGGGCTGTCTGCATAGTCAGCAGCCATGTGTGAGCTCCCATCACATGCAAAGTTTAGTGATTCTGCCTTGTTAGTATCACATATTAATCAGACTGCAGTGTGAGTTACCTGCCTCTCTCTCACAGACTACAGAAATGCACATAAATAAATGAATTTGCTCTTTCAAGCTGAATGCACTAATCAATTTTTCTGTACACCAAGACAGTTGTGTCGGGGAGTGGAACATCCGGAGCATCTTTCTGGCAGTTTAGGGGAGCAAAATCAGGTACTCCATATCATCTTAACACAGGCATGCCCTCAAGAGACAGAACAAAAGTATCAAGCACCGAGTATCCTAGGCAGACAATGTCTTTCCTAGAAAAAAGGGCAAGATAATTCTAATCAAAATCATTCTACCTCCAGGTTATACTTGATGTTATGTCATGTATTATGTTAGAAAAGAAACCAAGACGTTTGCAATAGTTTACCAAGCGCTCTTTCTGAAGGGTCATTGAGATGGTTCAGTCCTGCAAAGAAATTTAGTCCTTGTGAGGTGAAGAGAGCAAAGGAATAACTAAAACATTAACCAACTGTCCAGAAGTGAAGGGAACACACTGCTGGGCAGAGTTAGTTGGTTTCAGCAAATCTGGCAGGAGAAAAATCTGTGCTGTTTACTGGAGCGTATACAGATCAAATAAGTTTGCAGAATGGAGCACTTACAGCTGAAAAACATTTTTTTTAACTTACAGTTTCTGTTCATTGCACTCAACTGCTCATTTTAACACACAAATGAAGTGAGATTATTACACAATGAAACTTTTTTTAATAGCACCCATGACTTGCTATCATCACTGTAACTTGGGGGGGGGGGGGAAGCACCTGGGAAACAAACCAGAATGGAATGCATTGATTCAAAACATTTCAAGGAGCACTCTTAAGCTAAATATATTCCTTACTCCTGGCAGAATTATATTGTTGTGCTTCTTTTATATATCACTGGGATGGGGCTAGACCAGAAATAAGTATGCGCATTACTAAAAGTTTTCCTTACAACTAGCATTCTATGTGCAATCATATTTCTTGATGTGCACTGGATCGATTACAAGTCTGTTTTGACCAATGGCTACTCTTGTTGGTCTCAAAGGTGCTACTGAACTCAAACCTAACTGGCTACTTTAAGGAACGGATGTCGACAGTAAAAGTTAGTGGGTCTAGAAGGGTGTGTTTAGGGTTCAGCTGTTAGCCGTCTTTCTTTCCAGATTCCTGCTAAACAGATTCATGCTTAAGGGAGAGAATAAGAGTTCATATCCAGGGATTCAAGCCATGAAAATAAAGTTATCAGTGCATATGAGAAAGAGGCCAGTTCCCACAAGTACATGTTACTCTAACACAGTACTGAACAATTGGGATTGGAAAGAGAAAATGGTTGGCAAGAGGTACCATCAAGCATATAGAACATAAGAACATAAGAGAAGCCAATGTTGGATCAGGCCAGTGGCCCATCCAGTCCAACACTCTGTCGCACAGTGGCCAAAAACCAAGAACTGTTTCTTTTATAGTGTTATCAGATATCACAGGGGGTGATGAAGAAACCAAAGCAATGCTGCCTCTTATCCGGAGAACCAAAAAATGTGCATCTATTTTTAAGCAGTTGTCCATCTCATAATAAAGTATATTGGCAAGGTATCAGAAACCAAATCATTCAGACAGGCTTTAGATGCACTATGGATCAATTCAGAGTATGATGGGGGGGAAAACTCTTAAGTGTGAATTTCTAAGCAAGGCATAGTGAGTACTAAAAAGAGGCGACTGTAGCTAAAGCTCTCCTTCCTATTAATAATAGCACAGAATGATTTGGAAGGACTGCAGCATGCTTGAGTTCCATGAACACAAATTACTGTGTAAGTTACTCTTGAATGATTCATAGTAAAAATAGCACAGCACATGTGTCTACATTTGTTGTGATTTTAACACAGGACTGTTTTAATATTACTACCTTTTCATTTTCAGTCCTTTTAAAAATAGAATAAGACCATGCAGTACAAAAAAAAGTAACGGAGGCAGGAAAGGGTAAAGGACAAGACATTCATAGAGACTACAAAGAATATGTGGTTAGTATGGTGGATGAAGGTAAAGAATGATCTTAGGGAAAACCCAGCCTGCAAATTGTGTAACTTGGAACGATGCCTAATTAATTTTCTCTCATGAAAGTGTTCTTTTAAAAGGACACGTGACCTTATATGATCATTTTGTTATATTCAAAATAAGTACTAATAAAAAGCAGGCAGGCAGAAGTACTAAAAGGAACCTTATTGAATCCAACTCAGTAGAGATGATTTGTGCATGCTAGGCTCAAGGGGAGTCTGTCTCAGTCCCATCCCCCCACCCCCCATATAAAGCAGAACACAAAGCAATACTGCAGGAAAAAAGGAAACAAAAAAAAATGAAGTGGCAGCTATGGATGAAGAAGAGGAACAAGTCCTGAAACATTGACCTAGAGCAGCAGAACAGCATCAGCTTCTAGAAATGTTCAGACAGGAGGAAGAAAAGTACATCAAGTGCTTGTAGAAAATAGTAAGAGTCCAGGAGCACCTAACAAAATTTGTGGGAGGGTATGAGTTTTCACGAATCACTGAAGAAGAGAGCAGTGACTCAAGAGAGCTTCTACCCTCCCACAAATTTTGTTAGTCTTTAAGGTGCTATTAGACTCTTACTCTTTACTACTGCTACAGACAGACTAACATGACTACTCATCTTGATCTATCAAGTGCTGGGGGGGGGGGACAGCTCCACATGAAATAAAAAAAGAATGGATTCTACCGTAGATAATGCTGGTGAGCAACTTTTATCTTGGGTCACAGTCCAGCCTTATGCAATACCACACAATGTCATGCTCATGGTCAGAGTCCAGGCTGATGGATTTTAGAAACATTGTAAGTATAAAAGAATTTGAAATTTTAAAAACCAATACCCCTTTTCAATCTATATACTAATAAACAAAGTTGGCCAAATCTGAGGAAACTTAGATCCAGAGACTGGAGCAGCGAATGGGCAATACGGATCTTTCTACAAATCTGAAAATCACCCCAGGTTTGCAGAAAAATGTGAAATCTAAAAGAAATACATTGGTGTGGAGGGTTTAAAAAAACCCATGATAAAAGGAGTGCAGTAGCTGTAACAAATAGATGCCCTCATTGGCTGTTGCTAGGCAACCACAGCACAAGTTACTAGGCTTGGAGTTTCTGTGAGTAAGAGGCAGGGGGAGGAGGCAGGGCCATTGAGGGAAGACTCGTGGGGCCAGGCTTGGCTAAGGTTGCTAGCTCCAGGTCGGGAAATTCCTAGAGATTTTGGGGAGGAGTCTGGGGAGGACAGTGTTTGGGGAGGGAAGAGGCAGCAACTTGTAGATGACTTCATACCACCTAACTTGCATGACTCACCTAGGCCTGGCTGCTTGCTACTGTTCAACAGCAACCACCCTATGAAAGCCAGTGAGGTGTAATGGTTAGAGTTTCAGACTGGGATCTTGGGAAGCCAGTTTCAAATCTCCATCTTGATTTTGGACCAGTCACATACTTGCAGCCTAACCTACCTTACAGGGATCTTGTATGGATAAAAAGGAATAGAGGAGAATAATGTAAGCTGCTTTGGTCTCCACTGCGGAGGAAGGCAGGGTACAAGTGATGTAAATAAATAATAACTATAGTTGAATATGATAGATAAAAGGTAGGTTGGTGAATGGCTGAGAAGGAGTGAATCAGGCCAGGGAAGGGGAGAGGATATCGAGGCTACCAGGAGAAATAGTGTGCAGAAGAGGATACAGGGAAAGTGAGGTACTACCCCACAAGTCCTTGAGGGTTCCCTAGCATGCAAGTTGGCCTGTCCCAGTGGCCAACACCACACAACTGGACCATAGTTTTCCTGGGGGGGCAGAGGGGGAAAACTTAAGACAGAGGAGCTTAAGACAGGGAAAACTTAAGACAGGTAGAGGTAGAGGTAGGCTGGCAGTTGGGTGGGAAGGAGAGAAGGAAGCAGGAAAAAGGGAGAGGCTATGGGGGCTTTAAGGAAAGGGGAAGAGGAAATAAGATACCTCTGGCAAGTCCTTGCAGTTTCCTTCTTGTTGCATATTTTCAAAGGAATACCCAGGTAAATATTGGCGATGCTGCCTGCCTTTAAAGTGCAAGACAGAATGGATGACACGTTAAGCCAAATGCAAGAACAAACGGATGTCATGTTGAACGAGATGAAATGAAGGCACACAAAACAGAACACAAACAATGTTGCAGCAGAGTATCAACACTGCTGAGCACAGTGGTTACATTATGCACCTTTAGCAGCACTTTGTTCTAGTTTGTTCATTTTTAAAATATCTTGAAGCAAAAAGTTGTGCCGTATTTATAAAGGTGTTCTTTCCCCAACTACCTGGCAACTTTCAGATACATTATTAAATGTTTGTTTTCATGGAGTGCATGACCCCTCCATATGTTCAGTTAATGCTTGGAGGGCATGAGCCTCCTCTGGACAATCCCTGGCTTGTCAGCAGGGCACCAACACACGGAGGAAGTGTCTACATGGTTCACTCCCTCCCCGTAATCGGGAATGTTCAGAAAATAACATTCCTGATTATGGGGAGGGAGGGTACCGTGAAGACACTTTCTTTGTGTTGGCACCGTGCTGAAGATCTGGTGACCAGGCAACGGTAGGGAGCACAGGTTGGAGACTTGTACCTGCCCTCTTTCTCCAGATGTTGACTGACTGCACAGAGAGGTCACGCACTCAGAGCATAAGTAAAGACATTTTGGAATAAAATCTAAAGATGACATGCACACATAGACATGAATGGGTATTACATGGAGCTTGAGCATTTGTCTATCAAGGTCAGTATTGTCTTACTCAAACTGGCAGAGGTTCTTCAACATCTCAGGTGTTTCACATCACCTACTATCTGATCCTTTTAACTAGAGATGTTGGTGACTGAGCTAGGGACCTTCTGCATGCAAAGCAGATGCTCCACCACTGAGGTATGATCCCTTCCTCTTTTCTGGCCTCAAAGGAAGCAAAACAATCAGAATATAAGAAGTAAATAAGCTCAAACTGTAATTATTGTTTGGGAGTGGCAATCAAGCTATCTCAGCCTAAAACCTGCACCAGTACTTGTTTCAGGAAAGAGGTATGTGCTATCACAAAAGTAAATAATTATTGTATGGCAGTGTGTGTAGTATAGCCAGGAGATCCTAAGATTGTCTGGCAGCCAGAAGTTCTTTTAGCATTATGCACCATTTGGTGGTGAGCTAGCCTTGTTTTTAAGGCAAGAGATGTTTCAGAGGTGGTTTGCCATTGCCTGCCTCTGCATCGAACGCCTGGTATTCCTTGGAGGTCTCCCATTCAAATACTTGCCAGGGCCGACCCTGCTTAGCTTCCGAGATCTGATGGGATTGGACTAGCCAGGGCTATCAAGGTCAGAGCTATCACAAAAGTGATGGGATGAACATGGTTAACAATTTATATGTTTTAAAAAGATGTATCCAGTTGTCAGCAGCCCACCCTTCACTCAAACTCCAGTTAAAAGTCAAAGACAAAGCAGGACAGCAGGGGCTAGTAGTGCAGATTAAAAATTAATATGGTCAGATTGATCAAGCCTTGAACTTGGAGGGTTGGCAAACGGGGAAAAGGGGAACCCCAGAGATTAATGATGTTGCCATGCCACTGATAAAGTCTACTGTGCTATAGTCACAGGAAGGAGAATTAAACAAAGGAGGGTAATGACAGCAATTACAATTTCTGCAAAGGGGTGGGGAGACAGAAGATACTTAAGTCAGAGTCACAGGAAGGGTTTTCAACATTTCACTTCCCTCTGTGCTAATAGGGATATCATAGTTGAAGAGGGCCATGCTTATTCATCTCAAGCACAAGAACACAACAGCACATGAAACAAAGGCCACCAGCTGGAGTAAAGGGAAGCAGTTAGTTTTCAGAGCAAAAGATAGAACTGGGCTGAGGGGAAGATGGGGTTAGAGGAGAGGGAAAATCTCATTGATTATGGCCTGTTAATGGAATACTACCTCAGGCAACTTGCAGGAATAGTGGAAGAGAAATAACCCCCCTCCCCCAGGAAACTCATGAATAGTCAAGAGCATGGTAACACACTAGGGAATAAATAACGATCAATTAAAGACACACAGTGCCTAAATAACACAACATGTTTAGGAATCAAACACATAGATTGCACAAGGAGAGGGATCTCTTCGCACACAGCACTATGGTCAAAACCAAACTGTAAATACGTTAAAGGTCAGATGTTACAACCACACATACCAGGAGACAATGACCCACATTTACATCTTATTGATACACACTGGCACTGTGTTGTCCCCCTAGTGTATTTATACCCCACTTTCATCATTTCCCCCCTCCTCTGTTTTATCCTCACAACACCAATTCTGTAAGGTAGGTTAGGCTAGGAGAGAGTGACTTCCCCTAGCTCACCAGTAAACTTTCATAGCAGAGTAAGGATTTGAATCTGAGTTTTCCCAATCCTAGCCTGCCATTCTAACCACTACACTATGCTGGCTGTGTGAACAAAGGCAATGAAAACAAAACTGGCTGTACCAGTAGGCAGAAAAAATGTAGAAAACCAGGATCCCTTCATGTTTTGCATTTCACTTCTTCAGGGGATTGTTTCCAGTGTTATTCACTCTCCACCTTACTGCTCAAGTGAATAATTTTGTAAACAATCCCCTGAAGAAGCAAACTGCAAAACACGTGGGAATCCAGAAGAACTTAATGAATATTATTTCACCTTGCACCTGGTTTTCTACAGTTTTTTTCTGTGTGAACAAGGGCAATGTGTGTATTTACATAGCTCTGGATTTTCCTGGGTTTGCATTCACATGGCTTTATACATATGGTAAATACATATGTTTCACACAACATGGGGACCACAGGTATTGGTAGGACAATGGATAGCATGTATGCCCATTACATGCAGTAGGGTAGGCTCCTAGTATGCATGAGTGTTGCCTACAATTTGACAGCAAAAACCAGAAAGTCTGAAAAGGATTTAAAACTAAGATAAATGCTATACAACACCACATCCACCTCTTGCATGCATGCTTCCATGGAGCCGGTTTAGTATAGTTTGGGTTTGGGAAAAATGACCTGAGCTTTATTGAGCATCAACTTGATAGGACTTTGCAGGGGCTCTGTGCTAATGCAGCAACTTCCCTATGACACAGCTCAGTGTGGGACATCTAGTACAGTTTGGGTTGCCAACTCTGGGTTGGGAAATTCCTGGAGATTTGGGGGGCAGAGCCTGGGGAGGGTGAGGTTGGGCAAGGGGAGAAAGCTCAGCATGGGTGTGATTCTATAGAGTCTACCATCCAAAACGGTCCTTTTCTCCACGAGAATTCATCTCTGTAGTCTGGAGATGAGCTGCAATTCCAGGGGATCCCCAGACCACACCCAGAGGATGGCAACCCAAAGTACAGACCTGATACCATCACCTATATTTTCACTAGGGATACCAGCCTTCAGGTGGGACCTGGGATCTCCTAGAATTACGGCTCATCTCTGGACTACAGAGATCAGTTCCCCTGGAGAAAATGGATGCTTTGGAGGGTGGACTTTATGGCATTATATACCACTGAGTTTCTTGCCCTCCTCAGACTCCATCCCTAAATCTCCAGGAGTTTCCCAGCCTAGATCTAGCAACACTACCCCCCATTCACTGCCAGGCCCTCGGTCCGCGCAGGGGTTCCCCCGACTTCGTGGGCTCCCCCTGCCTGCAAATGCCTTGAAACACAGTGTGATGATGTCACCCAGAAGTGATATCATCATGTCACCAAGATCAGGGGGGGTGACACTCTAGTTTTTGGGCAAAACTCTATGGTGAAATTGGCTACAAACCATTGAGTTTGCCCCAAACCTAGAGCATCACCCCCTGACATTGACAACATGATGACTCCTGGACAGGACTCTTGAATCCCCTGCTGGCAGAAAGGTAGAACCTGGCAACCCTAGGAGAGGTGCATGAGCTCCAGACTGGAGAGCCAGCAAGTGTTCTGCAGCAGCCATGTTCATGTATGGGTATGCACAAATGGGGGAGTGCAACACTCTGCAGATCTCTTACCAAGGACCAGGGACGTAGAGTTTAAAAAGTCCTGGAGGGGCAGGGGCTCTTCTGTGTGCGCATGTGAAGTGCGCGCACCCACCGGGACCATGTCCCCGCCGCCGCCGCCTCCCCCCCCCGCCTGACCGCTCCTGCTTCCATCCCTCCCTCCGTCCATCCAGGGGCCAGCTGGACATTTGCTTAGCTGGCCCCTGGATGGACGGACGGAGGGTCAGAGTGGCCAGGCTGGGGGGGAAAGAGACGGCGGTGGCGCCCCTAGGAAGGGCTGAGGGAGGCGCAGCAGAGGGCGCACCGTTTTCCCGGGGGGGGCTCAGTCCCCCCTGGGAAATTTTGGGGGTGGCTCGAGCTCTCGAGCCCCCCCATAGTTGACGCCTATGCCAAGGACACACTATGTATGTATCTGTCTGTATTTCATCCATGGCTGAGTAAGTCCACAGGCTGGAAAAAAAAAGTGGTTAATAAAATAAAGAAAAATGCCTGGCTGGCTGAGCTCCCCAGGGATCAGAAGCAATTGCAGGCCTGATAGGAAAATGCATGAGTACAGGCAAGCTTCACAAACAATTTGTATTACCCGAGCAAGAGCACACTAGCCAGACAATTGCACCGAACGATTTGCTAGGAAACCACATTAAACAAAACACATCACAGATGAATTTCACCCAACATTATGTAGTCAAGAATTCCTTGGCAAGCCCAACTGCTGGTATTATTGCTAATGCATTTTGTAGGATAGAAAGAAATCAGTGAAAGGATATTAAAGTGTAACCCCATCAATTCCCCCCCCCCCCCCGGCAGCAATGCAACAGTCTTCAAAATAGAGAATGTGTTCTAGGAAGCTGTTTTGTTTCCTTAAAAAATAATTGCATAACCTGGGCCAGAGTTCCTTGCTCACAAAAGCAGGCCATACCTTAAAAAGGCTGAATAGGAGGCAATCATGGTTAAAAAGCAGTACCCATTTTGACAATGCCTTTTGGGAACAGAGGGGAAAAAGAGGGAAAAATCTGCTTCCTCATCCCACATACCAGGTGATTAGCAAACCACATGCAAGGACCTGAAGTCCTGGATTATGGATGGAGCTCTTCCCACCATGTGACCTTTTTACAAGATTGGGGCCTGATCCCAAAGAGCATACATGTGCAGAAGCAAGGCCAAGGACAGATTGAGGATCTGTCCCGGAACAGCCATGGGGCTGAAAGCCCTGCGGGGAAAAACAGCCTGGGGCACCACATTCACACTGGCTGCATGGGGAGGAGATGTGCAGCTGCCGGCTGCTTCGCCAAGACGTGGCTATGCACAGCTGTGGCAGCTGAAACAGCCCGTCTGCACTTCTGGCACCACGTGCTCCATGCCTTTGGCGCATCCACACCCACGGGAAGTGCCAGGGACGCACACCGAGACGCCTGGAGACCAGTTCCCAGGGGTCTCCGCCTGAAGCGCAAGGACAGCACTTCGGGCACAGGTGAGTACACGCAGGCAGCGAAGGACAGCTGCGGCTGTCTGGATGGCCTCTCTGCCTCCACTTCTAAAGCAGAGGCATAGCAGGCCACCTTGCCAGTCTGTCCTCAGCCCAAGATTCTCTGCATGATAGTCTGGGACATCAACACTGACAGATATGTAAGATTGCCTCCAGTGGCGGCTGGCACTCACTGGGGCTGGTAGGGTAGAGAGATCCTACATAACAAGTCTACAGAATAATAATAATTAAAATGTGGAAACAAACTACATATCATTTTTGATTGTGCTTTATATACACTTGAGTTTACAATCCATAAATTCACATTTAACACACCAACTTAACCTAACAAAGCTAAATTGTTGCACAAGTTGACATAGCAGTCAGAAGAAACACCCAGCTCCACAGAACATCAAAAACAAAGGCACTTTTTACAGTTTTTACCAGAGTGTAGTTGTAGTACAAAGATTGAAAGTGGATTATTAGTGTGTGTGATCTCAGCCACCATCAGCCTCTCTCAGAAATAACCTCAGTTATAAAATGGGAATAACAATGATCTGTTTTACAGGAGTATTGCAAAGGCAGCACAAGGCTGTAAAGAAGGTCGAAGATTAAGGACAAGTTCCAAGCAAATGTATGTCATTAAATTCAGTTTGGTTTTCAGTGGGGCAGGTCATATACTTAAAATTAAGGCTTAAAATTTTGAAATCAAAGGCTTTGTATTCTTGGTGCTTGGGGGGGGGCACAGTGGGAGGGTTTCTAGTGCCATGGCCCCACTGCTGGACCTCTTGAAGGCACCTGATGTTTTTGATCCAACAGTGGCTTCTCTTATGTTCTTAAGGAGACAAGCAGCTGAATTTTAGCTAGATTGTAAACTGAAAGTATTGTGTAAATTATTACAGTTATAACACCTTTAGGTGAAAAAGTATTTGTTGGGTTGAACTCTTATTTAAAAACTTTCTCTGGATTTGTTTTTTCCACTTAGATTAAGTAGATCATGAAGATGACAATTTCTGGGATATTCTTGCCAGTCAATTTAAAATAAAAGCACATCATACCATGGTGCACCTGAAGAGCAATCATGACCCCAAGGCACCTCCTTAACAGTGGGCTCTCTGAACTGAATTTTCTGGTACCACAAGGTATACTGTTTGCTTATTTCCAGGATAACAAAACCAGCTTCTACTTTCAGCACGCTTGGATAAAATCTGTTTTTACTGTGAGAAACAAGCAGATGCAGAAAGCTTTAAGCACACTGTGAAAAGTTAATGGTTTGAGGAAAAAGTGCCTTGAAGTAAAAAGCAGGGGAGATTTAAAGAAGATGATGCCTGACATCAGGCTATCACATCCCTATAGAAATCATGCAATCCACTGATAACTCGGATTGCTATTTTGTTTATCAGATGCAGTGCAAATGCACTTAAATGTGGCATCTGAGAGTAATTAAAACAAAAGAGGGACTATTCCTCCATGACAAAATATCCCAGTAAACCAACATATGCACTTAAACCTATCAGCAAGATGAATCCTTTACCTTATTACCCATAAACTGTATCTGCTGACAGGGCTCCCAGCAGGATGCCCTGGGTATTCAGTTGGCATTCAAGACCTCCCTTCCTTTTGCCCACCCACCCCTCAAATGAAAACACCACACAAGTTATGGGTTAAACTGGGAAATTTATTAATACATAAGCTGATCTGCACCAACACATTAAAACACGGGTTGCATTATGCTTAAGAGGGCAAACCGACCCCAGCTCAGAACCAGGCCAGGGGGCCTTCTGAACCTTACTTGTCATGACCTGCATGCCAGTGCATAGAGGGAAGGAAGGGCACATTCCAGCCCACAGCTACAAAGATTCATCATATATTCCCCAAAACCTGATGGGGCACCCAACTGAATCACCCTGACTGCACAGTCCATAGGTACCCAGTATGAGGACCCCCCCAATCGTTGATATCTCAGGGTGCTTGCCAACTCAAAATCCCCTTAACCTGTGCTTTTTCCGCCTTCCCAGTTAGGGCCTAACCAGCTTTACCAGACTTATTTATACCTCACCCCCTCTGAGCATGCGGAGCAGGTGAAAAAAAGGCCCCCCTCTTGGCCAATCTGAGTGAGACCCCAAAAAATTCTGCTCAGCCCTGAAACCAACGGCAACCAACTAATCCCTCATAGTCTAAAAATTAAGGAGGGAAGGCAGGGCCGAATTGAGGCTGAAGGGAAGCCACCGCCAGACCTGGACAATGAGCTCACCCTTGATTGGTCAGTGCTCCTGCACTGAGCCATAATTGGCTTGACATAATTGGCGTGCTTCATCCAAGAAGAAGGGGGGGGGGTGGACAAACACCAGCACCCACTCCACAGGCAGTCATCGGTCTTGGCATAGGCAGTAATTTGAGATGACAAAGTATTAGAAATCCAACAGCCAATCCTTTTTATTCAGTGGAATTTATCATCCCTTTATCCACAGTTTACTTTAGAATGAGCATGGAAGAATACAACAATTTTATGCACACGTACAAGAGAGTGGTGCACCACTGAACAGAATGTAACACACAAAAGCTGCCCTTTATCAAGACAGGCCTGATAGAAATTGTTTTGTATTGCACTGTTTGCTAAAAGGAAATAAATGTTTACCAAATGAAAGCACTGCACAAAACTGAATTAATTGTCCAGCTATAAGCTAAAACACACACATTCACATTTCAGTTCCTTTCTACCATTTCTTTCAGCATAGAACATGAAGGAAGAAACACCCACAAAACAAAAGGTGTTAACTTTAGGAGGAAAAACATTTTGCTATGTCATTTTATGACTCTTTTATAGGATGACATTATGCTAAAGGAGGATTTTATGACTTCTGGTATGGTCAGCTAGACATTAGTATACTCTGCAAGAACCATAAAATGTGCCCAAGTCCTATAAAATGTAGCGGCGCTTTGCTATTTAAATGGAATTACATTACTCTGAACATTTTCCATTCTCACCAAATATGGCATTATCTATTTAAGAAGCAAATTGTCCCAGCAGTTTTTTTAAAAACATACATCTCCCTAAAAAACAGAGTTTTAAATAAAACTATCACTGTTATTATTCTCATAATGTTCTTCACATACTGAATAGGTTTCTCAGCAGTATGGTCATTACTGTGCTATAGAGAAAGTTTTCGCTTGCTAATCTGAAATAAATGAGTGCATTTTTTTTAATGTGCGATGTCCTAGAATGCCTTCTGGCTACCTGAAATATTTGGGAATTTGAGTCCAGTGTAGTATTAAGGTCTTATTTGCAGTTCAGGCAATTACAGGAGGCTGGAACTGACAACGCGTGTTGGCTCTTGCAATTTGTTGTATTCCTTTATCTCCCGGCACTTTAAAGCAGTCCTTTGTGAGGGGCCAAGAAAGAAAGCTCAGCCCAGCCCAGCCGCAAAATGGGCAGCAAAGTTTAAAAACAAGGCAACTTAAAGAGGCCCCATGCATGGGCTCACTTATTATTGTTTTGCCTCACCTCTATAGTAAAAAAAGAACAACATAGCCCACCTTCTCTCCTCCCCACAGCCCCCCAGGAGTATATGCCCTGGTACTACATAGGAAACAGCACTGTCTTTTCTCCACTTCATTTTAGGGAGACACCAGTGCCTTTATAGCACCAGCAGCTAGCAATGCCAGCCTCCAGTTGGGGCCTGGGGATCCCCCGGAATTTCAACTCATATCTGGACTAGAGAGATGAGTTCCCCTGGAGAAAATGGATGCTTTGTAGGGTGGACTTTATGGCATTATACCCCACTGAGGTCCCTGTCCTTCCCAGTCTCTATCTCCAAATCTCCAGGAGTTTCCCAATGTGGAACTGGAAACCCTATCCCCCCATCCCCCATTGGTGGTCGGGAGGGGACCTGACAACCCTATTAGTGGCTAATACTCCAGTTCCCACAATCATCTCAGACCTATCTGCATGCCCAGCAACCAACACACAGCACACCAAAGAAATTCCACCGAACTGTGGAATCCTCGGCAGAGCTACTCCAGTCTAAGCCCATTGATTAGTAGCTCTGCAGAGGATTACAGTGTAAATAGATAAAGAACAGTCCAAGAAGCAAAGGTCAACTTGGACATGCAAAACTGAGCAGCAGTTCTTTGGAAAGGTTTGAAGAACAGTTTAGGACTTAAGAAAATAAAGGTTTGAAGAACAATGTGTTGTCAAAGGCTTTCACAGCCAGAGTTCATTAGTTGTTGTAGATTTTCTGGGCTGTATGGCCATGGTCTTGCCAAGGCCACGGCCATACAGCCCAGAAAATCTACAGCAACTGATGTTTGAAGAACAGTTTAGGACTTGAGAAAACAGGAACAGACTGTTCAATATTAAAGATAACCAATAGCAAACTCTAGTCACTGTTGGGTGCTTATCCACTGCTAGACCAGATTTCTATACATTGTTCTATTACATCTTACAACTTGCCTCTGCCTGTTATTCCAACAGTGGCTGCCCAGCAGTAATGCTTCCTGCCTCAGGAATTAATGCACAAATAAGCAAGACACAAATGGATGTGGCCTTCTAAAGCTATGACATAATCAGAGGCATTTACATTTCAGCAGCTTATTTTGTTCCAGGTACACCTGATGGAAAACTTTGCTAATTATAATTAAAAACTGGTAGGTTGCATACCCACCAATGTAAAATGGTGAGTCATTTTTAGATCCCATTTTTCTTTTCAACCTGAATTGTTCTGTTTTATGGAAGTGGATGGAAACAGTATATGTGACCTTAAGACATGGGCTAAAATGACAGCAGCCATTTTTTAGACTCATTGATCAATAGAAACGTCATGTGTTTTCATCAGGCGTTTTTACCAGAATTCCTGAGGACTGTGTGGCACCATGTGGCAAGGTATCGGTTTCAAAACTGAACAAAGCCAAGAAAGAAACAAAAGAAACAAAATGAAACAAAAAAGAAATCCATCTAAGACTTAGTCATTGATTTGAAGGAAGGGTGGAACATGTACTTTTATCAATTATTCCCCCTCTATTTGGATTAGAATATATACCATGCTACAAGTAAACTCACTGCCTTGGGCTGAGGACAGACTGGTGTTTGGGCCCGCATTACCTCCACTTTGCAAGCGGAGGAGGAGGGCCCGTACACACAGCCACAGCTGTCCGGTGGAGGTGGCCCGGATTTACCCGGTCCCACAGCGCGTTCCTCCCACAGCAGCTGGGCACCACTTAAAACTGGTGTCCCAGTGGCTGGGAGCACGTTCCTCCTGCTTATGGCGGGTGTGAACGAGTGTGGAAGAGCAGAGCCGTGCGTTGTCTTGCTGCTGCCACCACCGCTGCCTCCAGAAGCCGCCCGCAGTGTGGACGCTGCAGGCGGCCTTCTTGCGCCTTAGTGCAAACGGCGCGCTCCGGGGCAGTTCACCCCAGCTTGCTCCGCCTCCGCTTCTGTGGCGTAATGGAGCTCCAATCTGTCCTCAGCCTTGGACTGAGCAGTGCTCAAGCAGAAACAGAAAAAGGCTTAATACAGTTTCACACGTGCAAAGTCTTCTGCAGCACCTAGGGCTTTCTTTGCTATAACCTACAGTGCTCAAATTGCTTATTAACCACTTAATCAGAAACATGGCTTGGGGCTTGAAGGCAGGGCTTACCCTACTGGCCAGCTGGCCGGACGTTGGGTGGAACCCCCCAAAAAGCAGGTAACCCCTGCCAAACCAGGGGATCTGGCAACCCTACCTCAGAGTTACAATACATTACAAAGAATACAGCAACCTGCCTAGGAACTGTTCTGAGACAGTTCTTCTCTCTCTCTGCTCCTAGCTGGCTTGGCTTTCTTTTCTGCTCCTTGCCTTCTCCCTCCAGTGGATCCAAGCCAAGGTAAGAGAACGATGGCTTTGGGCCAGGGTGCTCTAAGGTGGCTGCAGAGAGCAGAGAACAGAGAAGAGGAGGGTGGGTCTTAGCTCAAGAGCCAAATGTGAAGCTGGGGCTATAAGCAGAGAGAAAAAGGAAATGGGAGGAGGCTGGCTGGAGAGAGAAGGCAAGGAGCAGAAAAGAAAGCCAGAAGCTCAGAGCTGGGATGTCCCCAATGTGATGTCATCATGTTGGGGACACCCCATCCTATCCAGGAACATCTTCCAAAGTCCCCCACCAGGGACGAAAATGGATCTGGCATCCCTACCCTGAGGTGGGTGAAGATAACCACACATTTCAGTACCAGGAGCTGTCAACTGAAAAAAAAAAAACTATCTGTGCAAGGAAGCAGTGACTGGGCTGGTGATTTCAAGGCCCCATGGACCCCAGGTATGATGTTTCCTTACCCTCAGAGGGCATCACAAGTATCCACAGTCTTTTTTTTTTTGACACTGTGGAAAACTTAAATAGGCAGGAATTATTCTGTCTAATGACTGGAAGGAAATCCAGGGAAGGTGTTGGATGAAAAACCTACAGGTCTATATCCAAAAAGTCCACTCAGCTAATGGTATTGCCTCCTCCAGCACAAGGGGTCTTTGTTTAACACAAGAGGTTCTTCTGCTTGTGGAACAGTCTGTTGCTCAGAAGAAAGCACAAATGGGAAAAAGTGGTAGGACTAGAGTTGCCAGGTCCTTCCTCATTGCTGGCTAGGGACTTTGGGGGGCATTCCTGGAGGAGGTGGTGATGTCCCCAATGTGATGATGTCACACAGAAGTGATGTCATCACATTGGGGACTAGCACCCCACACTCCTGAACTCCAAGCAGTGAATTTGCCACTAGAGTTCAGCCCCCCCTTCTTGCAAACAGTATTTAAAGAGACCCTTTAAGTGCTGTTCATAAGAAGCAGGGGCTGTGTATGCCTGAACTCCAGCACATGGGCCACCAATCAGCTAGAGGGCCCTTTAAATCTCACAGGTTGGGAGGGAGCGGGGTGGTCATCAGTGGCCACTCTTGGGGGTGGGACTTGGGGACAGGGCTTCCCCTGCCAGCTAGCTGGCCCGCAGCAGGCAGAAGCCCATGAAACTGGAGGATCCTCTGCCCCCCCCCCCCCAGGGACTGGCATCCCTAAGTAGGACACAATTAAGAATATTCAACTGTGCAAACCTATCCAAGAAAAAAACAGAGAACTACATTTAGCATGAATTCTACATTCAAAATTTCTGGATTTAGAACCTAGAAAAGATCTACAAGGCCGATTCCGCACAAGTGCTTTGCTTCCCTTTCCTCCTGGGTTTAATTGGTCCGAATCAGTGTGCATGTTTCCGCATTACAGGAATCTGACCCGGGTTGATGCCGGTTCTTCATTTCCGCATCTGTCCTTGCCCCAAATCTTGAGCCCCCGCCCATCTCCCCCCTCTCTCTCTCTCTTTTTTTTTTTAAAAATGTAGGCGGAGTTTTGTTATGATGTCGTGACACAACAAAGTCATGATTGGCCAAGGTTTTTCATAATTCCCAGGAAAGTACATCATGCACCCGCCCCTTCCCCCCTTTTTTAACATAGGCGGAGTTTAACGTAGGCAGACCTCCATGCCGCCATTACTGCATCATGTTATCACTTTTGCCATTTGGAAATGCCCACAAAAAGGAAAGAAAGCTTGTGCCAGGGTTGGAGGGGAAATGGAGGGTGGGAAAGGGATGGGAAATGGAAAGGGAACATGCAACACAACACATGTAACCCCTGCAAAAATTGTGTCTACACCACCACGCCACCCGCAATACATTGGCCCCACAAAAAATGTTAACCACACAATGATGGATCAATGTCATGTTGTGTTGTTGTAATGCAATTGGGGGGGGGGACAAAAAAAACAACAACAGCTCGTGCTGCACCTCAAAGCCATCAATACATATTTTTATAGTGGCACGACTCAGGCACGACTTTTGTGCAAACAATGCAACACAGAAATGTGGAGACATCAACAACAAAAGTACATTTTTAAAAGACATTTAAATCCCAGTCAATGGTGGATCAATGTTGTGTCGTGTTGCTGTAATGCAACAAAGGGGAGAACAAAAAAAAACAAAACCACCCCGCTCACACCAGGGCGGGAAAGGGAGAGGATAGGCCGGAAAGGGGAGGGAAAGAAGCAGAGGGGCATTAAAGGCGTGGAGCAAGAAACCCCAATTTCGGAGTTCCCCACTTGAATACCACTCTCGTGGCAAAAAAACCCTCCTGAAAATCCTGGAAATGGAAGATCCGGGGGAACCAAGGATTTCATTCGGGCCAACTGCAGACCCAGAGGAACAAGTGGGGAACTGTTGCTCTACCCTGGATTTTATCGGGGAGTGATGCCGGGACAACAACTAGTGCAGAATCAGCCCAAGAGACACCCAAGATGAAGTTGAAGAATCAATCCTTTGTACACAATATATGCCCTGTTCACAATTTCATTACACATCTGCATAAAATCATATAAGCAAAATGTATTTTGTATATATAATGTTACAACAACTGGCTTGCAACTGGAGCCTTCTAGATCCTGTTGAAATGTACCTATACCCTCATCACCCCAATCCTGGGATCGTCATCTAGTGATGACATAAAGCATATTTTAAATAACTGCTTTGACTTACATGTTAATCATCTATCATGGCCATTAACTGCTTATTGATTTTTTTAATGAAATAAAAAACTTTCATTTATCTTGGTTTCATTTAAACTGCTTTTAACTGCCATGCTGATTTTGATGGGGGTTGAACAAAGTCTCATGTTTGGGGATATGTTACTCCAGTGTAAACTATAAAAATTATCTTCCCAGAACAGAACATTAGATAAGATTGTCACTTTGTGATAAGGCTTCAAATACTGTAAAATTGAATTTTGTGACTTCCATTGCTGCTTCTTGATGAATTCAAAGGAATTCTGCACAAATACATAGGATCTTTTCAGTCCACTGTAGCTTGTTATAATTTAGTTAGTTCTCACATTCAGAAAGAACTTGAAATTTGATTCTTATACTTGATCCAAAAGAGACAACTAAGGGCATGTTTTGAGATAGAATGATCTAGCCTGGATGACAATGATACGTTTCTCCTTGGGGTGTTCTCCCCCTCGACCCCAGACCTGGATCTTTCCTTGGGAGTTTCCTGTGCCAAATGAGCTGTGGCAGTGTTTGGCTGACATGGTCAGAGTGGCCATGCTTTCTTCCCCATATGTCAGCCTGTCATGAGGGAATGTGTTTGCTTCAGAGAATTCAAATCCCTCAAGAATATAGGCCTATCATTGTTATAGGGTTCTCATTGAGTAATACACAGTCCTTGCAGCAGAGGATGTTGGGTCTCCCATATCAGTAGTTCCGAACCTTTCATATCTTATGTCTCTCCAGCTACTGTATCAAAGAACCTGGGTCCTACCACAATAGGGAAGAAAGCCCACACTTTCAAAGAAGGATTTGTATGTGTTTGTGAACATTCTTTTGAAATATATATTTATCCTTTATGGTAAGTTTTAAGAACAAAATATTGAAGAAGCACAACACCTACTGCAGGTATTTTAAGCCAGGCCATGGCTGGGGACTCTTCAGCATGAGGGGGAAATGGAGGGCAGATGACTGTCAGCTTGAAAATCTGGGCACATTGTTCTCTCTTCTGCTGTGGGTGTGGCTGTGATGCAAGTTGAACGGCTCTTGGTTTTAAGTCTGAGAATCACAGCCCATGGGTTAACCTGATGGACACTAACCTAGGGTGTCCTGTCTACTTTTTGTATGTTTTTATACTGTGTTTTACGTAAATTTCATTAAAAGTGGTGGTTTTTTTGGGGGGGGGTAAGCCCCTTTGGGTCCCTTTCAGGGATAAAAATGGGATTAAATATAGTAAATAAATCAATGGATAATTTTTGGCAGGTAGGACTGGCAGGAAGTGGCATGTCAAGACACTTGCTGATGGGTAGGAGGAATGGAGGATTAGGAGAAGCACAAAATGTCCAAGGTTACCACTGGCATGCCAAAAGGTTACTGATGGATAATCCATAGCAGACAGGATCAGCAGGAGATGGCATGTCACGCTTGCAGATGGACATGGGAATTGCAGGGGAATGAATTATTAAGAATTATTTTATTTCACAAAACTTATATCTCACTATTCTGTTCTCACAAAGGCCAGCATGGCAGCTAACTACTTAAAACGTGCATGATAAAACCACATTTAAAAACCTTTACAACCAACCCTCCCAAACGTACATCAATAAGTAATTAAAAACATAATTAAAATATGTACAAAGACATCAAAATAGCAATTAAAACATTGGTCAGGCAGGGGAGATCACTTTGATAATGCCAAATGAAACAAACAAACAAAAGCTTCA
This sequence comes from Lepidodactylus listeri, assembly GCA_029233225.1. Classification (NCBI taxonomy): domain Eukaryota; kingdom Metazoa; phylum Chordata; class Lepidosauria; order Squamata; family Gekkonidae; genus Lepidodactylus; species Lepidodactylus listeri. Next base: position 82,486,619 of record JARCFY010000009.1, on the reverse strand, counting down.
CCCATTGGTGACAGAATGGCCGGCACCTTAAATCTCAGGTCAAACCTTCTGCTCACCAATAGCACTTGTATTTTGTTGGAATTGCACTTGTTTATTAGCCCACATCCAGTCAAAACTGTCTCCAGACACCAGTTCAGGGCTTCTGTAGCCTCCTTGGAATCAGCTGGAAGTGTGAGAGAGAGCTGAGCATCATTCGCATATTGGTGACAACCCAGCCCAAATCTCTGGATGACCTGAGCCAGCAGTTTCATATAGATGCTAAACAGCATAGAGACCAAGATCAAACCTTGCAAGACCCCACAGGGAAAAGGACAAGGGAAAAGGACAAGAATCACCTTCTGAAATCTATACTCCAGGTAGGCCTAGAACCACCACAGAATGATACCTCCCAATTCCAGCTCAGATAGGGAGCCCAGAAGGATACTATGATAAATGGCATAGGTTTGCCAGGCATAGGGTGGAAAATACCTAGAGACTTTAAGGGCGGACCTAGGAAAGGTAGGGCTGCCAAGTCCCCCGGTAGAGCGGGGGAAACACCGATTTTTAAAGCTTTCCCCCGCTTTTCCAAAATTGGCCACCGGGGGGACAAAATGGCTGCCAGCAGGGGAACCTCGGAGCCTGCCCTGCTGGCCTCTTGAACTTCTTAAAAGGGAAATTTCCCCTTTAAGAGCTGAGCCAGCAAGAGAGCCCCGCCCAGAGATTAAGGCGGAACTAAGCTCTTTCTACTGCGTGCAAGGTTGCTGCTGGAGTAAACTGCTCCGGTAAACTGCTGGCGTCTGCGAGCTCTTTTCCTTCTCTGTCTCTCCCCCTCTTTCTTTTTGCTGTCTGTCTGTCCACTGTGGTTTTGTCAAAGGAATAAACTGTCACTTCCAAAGAGGTAAACATCACAAGGAGAGGTTGCCTGTAGAAGGTCTGGGAGTGGGATTGTTTAAAATGTCTTGTCGTGGCTGCTTGGGTCCCCCCAATCCTCATTTCCCTTCTGCAAATAAAAGTTGGGATTCCTCATTTTTATGCCAATTTTCTGTTTCTTTCAACCGTGTTCCCCCCCCCCCCCCCAGTAAAAATCTGCATTTTTAAAAGCATTTGTACATCAAGTAACCGGTATTTTAAGTTAGGGATGGATCCAACTAGCTTTTCTGCTGGCTAAAAGGGGAGGACAAAGGTCCTCTTTAGCCACCAAAAAGCCTATGCTGAGGGGGGGGGGGGAGAAGTTATGGGACTTACATGGACAACAGCTGGGTGAAACAAGGGCCAGAAATAAAGCCTGGGAATTGGGCAAGAGTAAGTGAAAAAGCTGTCTGTCTGTCTGTCTGTCTCTCTCTCTCTCTCTCTCTCTCTCTGTCCCCATCCAGCAGAGGTCTGTCAGTGGCTATTATTAGCCACAAGGTCTAAATGGAGCCCTTTGTCTGGGGCAGTGATGCTCTGAATTCTTGGTGCTTGGGGGGCAACAGTGGGAGGGCTTCTGGAGTTCTGGCCCCGCTGCTGGACCTCCTGAGGGCACCTGGTATTTTTGGCCACTGTTGTGACACAGAGTGTTGTACTGGATGGGCTGTTGGCCCAATCCACTGTGGCTTCTCTCCTGTTCTTATGATATGAAAATCATATTTAGCACTTGTGTAGCACTTAGGGCTTCATATTCTGCCGAGATGAGGAAGGATTCAGTAGGGCCGTTGCTCAGTGATAGAGCATCTGCTTGACATGCAGGAGGTATCAGCCTCTTCAGCTAAAAAAGGATCAGGTAATAGGTGACATTAAAGATCTCAGCCTGAGACCCTGGAGAGCCACTACCAGTCTGAGTAGTCAATACTGACCTTGATGGACCAATGGCCTGATTCAGTATTAGGAAACTTCATGAGTTCATGTGGAAGCATGTGGAAGCAACATCACAGGATGTGACATCACAAAATGATGTCACTTCCTTTCTCCTGGCTCCACCCCCAAAGTCTCCTGGCTCCACCCCCAAAGTCCCCAGATATTTCCCAAGTTGGACTTGGCAGCCCTAAGGAAAGGGCAGGGTTTGGGGAGGGGAGGAGCTTCGGCATGGTTCAATGCCATAGAGTCCACCCTTCAAAGCAGTCATTTTCTCCAGAGGAAAGGTTGTGTAAACCAAAAAGGACTTATGTCAAACTTATGTCAAAGATTCTCTATCTCTAATGTTCCTTTTCTCCAGGTAAGCTGATCTCTGTCACCTGGGGATCAGTTGTAAAAGTGGGAGATCCCCAGTAGGCTGGCAACCAAAAGCCACAAAGAGATCCAGGAGAATCAACAGAGTCTAACTTCCTCTGTCTATCATTGGGCACAAGTCAGGATGACCAAAGATGACCATGGCTGTTTCAGTCCCATAAGTAGGCCTAAATCCAGATTGGAAAGGATCTAAAAAACTTGCTTCATCCAGGAAAGCTTGGAGTTGTCAAGCTACCACCCACTCAGTCACCTTGCTCAAGAATGGAACATTTGATAATTATTGAGATCTCCTGGGTCCAGGGCAGACTTTGTTAGAAGTAGATGCACCACAGCCCATTTCAGGACCGGGGGGCTAACCTATCTCTTAAGGAAGCATTAACTACCTCTTGAAGCCGCTCACCCAGCCCCCCCCCCCACTCCAGCCAGCAGATTTAAGTATCCAGAAACTGCAAGGGTCATACAAGCATACATCAAACTTCCAAAGATCCTGTTCACATTCTGAGACTGAATAAATGGGAAAGCATTATTATGAGAATCCTGTGTCCCAGCGTAGACTACTAGGGCTGCCAAGTCCAACTTGGGAAATATCTGAGGACTTTGGGGGTGGAGCCAGGATAAAGGAAGTGACATCATTTTGTGATGTCACATCCTGTGATGTTGCTTCTACATGCTGACACATGAACTCATGAAGTTTCCTAATACTGAATCAGGCCATTGGTCCATCAAGATCAGTATTGACTACTCAGACTGGTAGTGGCTCTCCAGGGTCTCAGGCTGAGATCTTTAATGTCACCTATTACCTGATCCTTTTTTAGCTGAAGAGGCTGATACCTCCTGCATGTCAAGCAGATGCTCTATCACTGAGCAACGGCCCTACTGAATCCTTCCTCATCTCGGCAGAATATGAAGCACTAAGTGCTACACAAGTGCTAAATATGATTTTCATATCATAAGAACAGGAGAGAAGCCACAGTGGATCGGGCTAACAGCCCATCCAGTACAACACTCTGTGTCACACAGTGGCCAAAAATACCAGGTGCCCTCAGGAGGTCCAGCAGCGGGGCCAGAACTCCAGAAGCCCTCCCACTGTTGCCCCCCAAGCACCAAGAATGCAGAGCATCACTGCCCCAGACAAAGTGTTCCATTTAGACCTTGTGGCCAATAATAGCCACTGACAGACCTCTGCTGGATGGGGACAGAGAGAGAGAGAGACAGACAGACAGACAAAAAATAGAAAGAAAGGGGGAGGGGGAGAGAGAGAGAAGGAAAAGAGCTGGTAGACCCCAGCAGCTTACCCCAGCAGCAACCTTGCAAGCCACATACAAAAGCAGGCCCTTCAGTAGAAAGAGCCTAGTCTTTCCTTAATCTCTGGGCGGGGCTCTCTTGCTCGCTCTCTCTTAAAGGGGAAATGTCTGCTGAGGCTTTTTACTGCAGGGCAGGCTCTCTGCAGACATTTCCCTTTTAAGAAGTTCAGGCCTGGCAGAGAGAGGCCAGGGCAGGCTCCGACGTTCCCCTGCTGGCAGCCATTGCCTCCCCCAGTGGCCAATTTTGAAAAAGTGGGGGTAAGCTTTAAAAATTGGTGTTTCCCCCGCCCTACCAGGGGACTTGGCAGCCCTATAGACTACTAAGGCATCCCACTAGTGGTATACATATCACCAATTACCAATAGGGTTGCCAGTCTCCAAGTAGAACCTGGAGATCTCCCACTTTTACAGCTGATCTCCAGGTGACAGAAATAAGCTCCCCTGGAGAAAATGGCTGCCTTGAAGGGTGGACTCTATGGCATTGGACCATGCTGAGGCCCCTCCCCTCCCCAAACCCTCCCCTCTCCCAGATCCACCCCCAAAGTCTCCAGGTTTTTCCAACCCAGAGTTGGCAACCCTAGTTAACAACCACTCACCAGTTACTGGGTTCTCAGCTCCTTTGAGGGAATATATTTTGCAGATGCTTTCTTCTACCTAATGGGCATAAGATACTACTTAAGTATACAGGACTTTGCTAGCATTGGCAATGAATTGACATCCAGTACTTAGGATTGTACTCAGGGCAGACTGGCAATTGAGACCACCAAGAAAAGTCCCAGTGGGATAATGACCTGAGTGGGCCACCTCAGACCAGATCCACTCCTTGTTGGAGCTACCCAGAGGCCAAGTGAAGGGTGGGTGCAAACTTGCAAGGTGAGGAATATGCTGTCAGCTAAACACTGCCATTCCTGGGCGGGAGGTGGATTCTCACACTCGTTCACGTCACAGCCCTTCACCCCCACCTTTGGAATGTATCTCGCTTCTCACAGCCTGAGTTTTATCTCTCTTGCCTCCCTAACCTTGGAGAAAGGGAACTTTCTCAACAGTTTCGCTGCTTTGCATTTGCAGGTGTTTATTGTAAAATTTTCCTGCTTTTAGCCTGGGAATGAAATGTTTAGCATATCTGAATGTATTTCTTCTGCTCCAGGATTGGAGGGCCCCCTCATCATACCCAGTTTGAATGCACTATATCTGTAACCCCTCAACCCCTTTCTTTAATTACTGACGCAAGAATGTGTAGACGACTGTTTGATCCACTGGAATAAAGAACCTTATGGTTAAGAACTTAGTTGAGAGTCTGAAATCTCTTAGACTCCCACATATGCCTGGTCTGGGCCTGCCCCGCCCAGTGAGGAACATGCTAGGCCCAGAATGACTCCATCCAGCACAGCAAGGGATGCACTAGGCCCCCTGCAGGAGGTATCCAGACAAGCAACATGGTGCGGGGCTTGGATGGGCAGGCTTGTCCTCCTTTTTTTCTTTGGGAGGTCACTATAACATTTCTTCTTCCAGGTTGCCATAGGAAGCAAATGTTTGTTTTTTTTAAAGACATGCAAAAACAAGCACTAATCAGATGCTGTTCTCTCGCAGAAGAATCATCCAAGGCCCAGGTGTTAAAAAAATAATTAAGGGAAGAAGAGGGCAAGGATACCCCCAAACTGGAGATCCAAAATAGTACAGGTTTTTTCATCCCTAAAACATTTCAGTTTTTAAAAAATCTTCTGTATACATTCTACGGCTCTGCAGGTGATGTTTTGGATGACCTCTCTTGGTAAACAACCTTGTAGCAGCAGCAGTCTGTCCAAAATTAACTCCCCAGTCCAATGGATAGGCTGAAACTCCAGCGGCAAAAACAGTGATTTATTTGTGTTACAAGGCAAGGGCAATTCTGTTTCCATTGATAAGCATGACACACCAGGAGAATTACCTTTTCCTTTACTTATTGTGAACTCTGACCAGCACATGTTTACTCCTGGTTTGATTATGGAGTTTATAGAAAAGAACATCTAGGGGATCTTTATATTTACAAAAAGAAAATGCAAACCTGCAAGTCATGGTGGCATGGGGAGTTCCTTCTGCTTAGCCAGAGGGAGCTTTGAAGTCTCTGCACTTGCTGCTATTCAATTTAAAATGCAGCTTGCCCCGTCAGCTGTTTAAGTGACTGCAGTAGAAAACAAATATGTAGTGTAGGATGCTTTTATTATTTGTATAGTTAGTGATACAATAACAAATACTGCTTTAATTTCTGTTATGCACCAAACCAAACATCATGTATTTTGGATATTTTCATTCAAAAAATAGATATGGATTAAAAATTGTGCATGTTCCTACTTACATGTGCCAGCCTCTTTACAACTCTACTCAAAAATCTGTTCACCTGGGGGGGGGGCATAAAGAAATGTCAGTCCTCCCCCCAGTATTTACAGATTTTCTGATGCTGTAAAAAAAATCGAGCAAAGGAACATTAAGTTCGATTCTATTTCTGGTCACCAACTCCAGGACACAAAGCACAGCTCTAAGAGAGCTAGAGAAACATCTTCTAAAGGGGTTCTTGGAGGTTGCCAAGACTCACAATACTATGGAATACCCAGGAAATAAACCTGTACAATCCAGGAAATTGTCTAATTAAGTTCCATGGAGCATCCAATCCCTCAAAGCCAAGGTCTTTCTTTCCTTTCCCCCCTCTATTTATTTTCTTTAGCATTTCTGCTTATATAATAGATCCCAGAAGCCCCAGCATTTAATGTATTTACATAGGTTTAGTCTTTCAGTGTGTCTCACCAATCTCATGAGATATCTGGAGTCCATTCTCTCCTTTCTGGCTGTCTCAATGATCAAATGTCTGAGTTCAGTTACAGTTGACCTGGTGTGTACATACCAAGTTTCTCTCTCTGGTTTCTGTGGCCAGCTACCTTTAACAAAAGTGATAGTTCCAGCAGGATGCTTAGCAAAATAGGGTGACAGCTCCTCAAAGGGCATGACCTCACCAGCTCCATACAAGACAGCAACCAGTCATACAGAAAGCTGGAAGCTCAAGTAGGAAGGCAGAATTTTAGGAAATACCAACTCAACAGAAACAGGGGGAGTCTTTTCATTCTCAACTCTTCCTGTAGAACACAAGAAGAGCCTTGCTGGTTCATTCCAAAGTCCAGTAGCCTGTTTTACACTATGGACAAATATGATTCTGGCATCTAGCCACAGCTACTGCCTTGTTGCTAGGCAACATCTCATAAAGATGCAACCCCCCAAGTGGCTTTCTTACATCTTCCATTTATTTATTTATTCAATTTATTCAATTATTCGATTATTTGATTTTTTTTCAATTTATGTGTTCATATCCCAATTTTCTGCCCAATGCAGACCAAGTTAACAATACAAAGACAGAATGCTACAAAAACAGGGAAGAGAGACTTCTGAGAGCAAAGCAGATTTTCTCTTATATTTACAGCTTTCACACATATGCCCTGATCTAGCTCTAGTCATGCATAGTTACATATTTCTAGTTGTGGATAAAAACATAAATTCAAATGCATGTTTGATTGTAATACAGTGGTCTGAAGCACATTTGGTATCCCTTTCTTTTCTGCTGAACTTGAGTTTGCATGTCTAGCTTCTGAACATAAAAAAGATTCAGGACTCTTTTCTGTGCCAGCAGAACAATCATATTCATAATAGAAATCAAGCTGGGAAAGTTACTATAGGATCCATGCAAGTGTGGTTCTCTCCCATACAGGGATATAACTTTCTAGGTTTGCTGTCGACAGTCAGTAGTTACTCACCTTTAGGTTAATTAGACCTTATGTCAGTGCACTGTTAAGGTGAATTTTCCATAATCAGTCTTGTTTCAGGTTAATAGAAATGTTGGATTCATTCTGCCTTTCAGTAAGATAAATCACAGAATCACTTTACATCTTAAGGAATATACTCAAGAATAGTTATTACTAATTTTACCCTTGCCTTCCTTGCACAGCCATGGCAAGGAAGAGAGAAACACAGTGTTACTTTTCGGTTTTGCATCTAATCACAGGAATGTTGTAAGAACATGCTCAAGTTTCATATCAATACATGTATTTTGTTCCATATTAATCAGCATGTGGTATTTAGACAGTTATATATGTTTCAAACCTTATGCATTTTCTAAATGTGAGACCCAATTCTGAATTCCTGTAGTCACAGACAGGGATGGGCACAAACCAAGAAAATGCGGTTTTCTGATAGTTCGTGAGCCATGAACCATCACAAACTTTTAAGCACCAAATGAATTGGTTCAGTTTGTGAGGTTTGTGATGCAGTAGAACACCCGCTGACATGCTAGAGGCACTAAACTTGCAGGGGATTTCTGGATGGAGAGTCCACCCCCTGTTGCTTTGATGTTTGGCAACCATTTTGATTTAGTGGAGACTGTTTTTCTAGAAATGTTTCAATTCATGAACCTCCAGAAACTGCTTGAAAGTTCATGCCAGTTGACTTGCCATGAAGGTCAGTTCATGAACCAGCCAAAATTCATCATGTTAGTCAGTTTGTGTCCATCCCATGTCACAAAAACATGTAATTCCATTGTATGCACATAACAGTATACATAATATGGACAGCTGCAGGGAATCACAGCTTCTGGCACACAAACCACCACCACCACCACGAAAGAGATGCATGTACAAATGACACATCCTCATGGTCTCCATGTGGATTTCATGCTTATGATACAGAAATGTCAAAGATGCACATTTTAAATAATTCAAGGCCAAATCAGAATCCTGTTTCTCTACTGAAATGCTTTTCTTCTAAAGAGAGATTAGAAATGCAATCTCAGGGCTGAATTAGATGATACGGCATCCCTAATTCCATCTCAGGAACACACCACCATTTATAGGAGTGAGTTCTCACTGGGGAACCCTTTAACAGTGCTGTGGGGGGCCAGTTCTGATTAGTGCAGCATGGGGGGGCATTTTTCTGATTTGATACAATGCTGAGGGCATACAGTTCCCAACCAGTAATGGGCCCTCCAGGGAGAACCCACTCCTACTAAATGGTGGCAGGTCCTTAGGGTGGACCCAGGGAAATCATATCATCTACCTTGGCCCTAGAGCAATTGTGATGAAAGCTCTAACCTGAGTTAAATGCATTTTTTTGCTGTTTCCCACAAAATATCGCCAAAGCTGTATCTAAGTTTGAAAAGCTTTAACAAATCCAACAACCTCAAAATTGATATACTGTTAGTGCACTCAGAGGCTGCACTGAGAGTCAAAATATGTATCCACTCTACTGCCACCTTTCCTATTTAATTTTGTGGAGGGTTATCTGGATTTTTGAACCCCTTTTCAAATCTTCAGTATTACATAAAAAATAAAATATGGCAGTCTTGTAACTTGGCTGGACTGCACCTGACTTCAGGTTTCTAGCTGCTTGTCGGAAAACTGTATGGGGAGCTGAAACTGGAGTTTCCGTGAGAGGATATATGATCCTGTTTCCTTTGAGAGACAGCATGTTATAGTGTTTGACTAGAAACTAAGAGAACCACTCTACTAAGTTAAGCTCTCTCAGCCTATTACCTCACAGGGTTGTTGAGAAGGTACAATGTCGGCAAGGAGAATAATATTGTAAGATGTTATGGGTTACCACTGGAAATCCATCAGTGAATCTCAGACTCTGGGTTCGGGCTAAGTATTAATGTACTCCACTCCCCATTCCTCCATCTTTGCTGCAGTATCCTTTTCTTTGACCAGGCAGTAGGAGCAACTTCACAGACTAAAATATTAGGTGTTTATCTAAAATGGGTGCCTAGAAATCTAAAAACATTTATGCTGTGCTATTAATGGTGGTTTTACCCACTAACCCAGTACATGGTCCATCTTAAGAACACATACCAATAATATTTTGGGAGCAATTGTTAACTATGCCTGATCACCATCTTGTGAGTTGTGTCATCTGTTGAATAGGTTTTAACACTGTGGAATTATGTTTTAATTTTTAACTTTTGCATAATTGTCTGTTGTCACCTACCCTGAGCCCCGCTGTGCAGGGGAGGGCAGGATAGAAATCCAAACAAACAAACAAATAAAATGCAGTTTGCATTCACTTGGTAAATGTGAGGATTGCACAACATGCTCATCGGGAAAGTGTGACTGACTGAAGCTCATCTCAAGGGTCAATGGCAAATCTGGATTTACCTCAGTATGCAAAGTAGCCATGAAATATTTATACAGTTCAGTATTGCCATACATTTATAAAAATGAAAAATGAAAAATAAAACATAAACTTGTCCAGTGTTAACCAACGTGAGGGTCTTGTGTTTTGTATTGGGGAGAGAGAAAGTAGCATGGACTTAGTTTGCAAGTGGGTCCCAAGAGAAAGCACAAGTGTAAAAGTGGGACTGACTAGAAAAAATGAACTGGCAACAGATGGGGAAGTCTCTAAGGTGCTTAGGGGAGGAAGCATGGCTCAAGGCAAGATAAGCTCCAGTTTGGGAGACTCCTGGAGGTCTGAGGGCAGACCCTGAGGATGGTGGAGTTTGGGAAGGGGAAGATACTCTGCAGGATGATTCATAGAGTCTACCTGCTGAGGTTGCCATTTCCTTCCAGGGAACTAATCTCTACAGTCCAGAGAGCAGTTGGAATTCTGGGAGAACTCCAGAGCCCACCTGGGAGATGGCAGCTCTAGGGGTAGAACATCCACTTTGCATGCAGAAGGCCCCAGATTCAAACTCCAGTTAGCAGTAGATGATGTGAAGACCCCTACCTGAGACTCTGAAGAGCCAGTACCAGTCAGGGCAGACAATACTGACCAATGGTCTGACTCAGTGTATGGCAGCTTTGTGTATTCCCATGGTCCAGACTGTATTGGATGAGCCTTAGTCTTCTTGCCACAATGTGCAAGGCTGGACTGAAAAGTATTAAAACAGTGGATAGGCCAACTAAGCTGTGAGCTAATACATCTTCAGAGGCATCTGGATAGGGGCAGATCAGCAGTACTGATGTTGTTGGACCTATTGGCAGTGTTCAGTACAGTCGACCATCAGTTACTTATCCATCGCAACGCCGACATAGTTGTTGAGGGGCCTGCCTTGCAGTGGCTCTCCTTTCTCCATGGTTGGATCCTGAACATCTACATGTGCCCCCTTGCCCAGATTGCCTGGAGCTATGGGCTGGGATGTCACCAGTATGCTGATGGCACCCAGCTCTATCTGATGTTAGGAGGCTGGCCTGGCTCTAGTCCAGAAGATCTGAACCAGGCGTTACAAGCTGTGGCTGGTTGGCTTAGACTGAGCCGACTGAAATTGAATCCAATGAAGATGGAGGTCCTGTGCTTGAGTCAGGGTGGACCAGGGGTAGGGATCCCACTCCTGACCTTCGATAGGGTGCCACTGGTGCCAGCATCAGAGGTTAGGAGTTTGGGAGTGCTCCTGGATGCCTCCTTAACAATGGAGACCCAGGTAGCAGCTACTGCCAAGTTGGCATTTTACCATCTTTAGCTGATTAGGCAGTTGGTTCCCTATGCAACAGTCTAGCAACAGTGATCCATGAGATTGTAACCTCGAGATTAGACTACTGTAACGCTCTCTACATAAGGCTGCCCTTGTCACAAATCTGGAAGCTGCAGCTAATGCAAAATGCTTCGGCCAGGCTTCTGATGGGCCTCCCCATGAGGGAACACATCCAGCCTGTCCTGAAGGCATTGTACTGGCTGCCAATAGCATACCGGATTCACTTCAAGGTGCTGGTTCTTACCTTTAAAGCCCTTTATGACCAGGGTTCAACATACCTGAGGGACTACCTTTCCCCATATATACCTCAGAGAGCACTTTGGTCAGGGTCACAAAACCAACTGGCCCTTCCAGGGCCCAAGGAGGTCAAGGTTAGAGCTTTCTCAATAGTCAGGGCCAGAGCTTTCTCAATAGTGGCTCCATACTGGTGGAATAAGCTCCCAGAAGAGATCAGGGCCCTGCGGGACCTTTTACAGTTCTGCAGGGCATGCAAAATGGAGCTCTTCCACCAGGCCTTTAATTAGGAGCCGCCACCATTACCATCGCTACCAGCATTACCATCTAGTATCATTATTACCATCAACTGAATAATATAAGCCTGGTGCCTGGTTTATTATGGTTAGCCTGTGCTCGCCGACCGAAATGAGGAAGATCAATTAGCTGAGTATCTAGTGAACGTACAGAATGTACAAGGCCATCTTTTGATATTATAAGTCAACTAGTAGCATTTTAATGTAATGTAATTTGGTTTTAATGAATTGTTAACGAAGGATTTAATGAATTGTTTTGAGATGTCTATGATTTTTATTGTGCTTTTATAATGTAAACCACTTTGAGCCTGCCACAGTGGGGAGGGGAGGGTATAAATTTAATAAATAAATAAATAATTCACAAAGAAGGATTGAGTCTCATTTTTACACTGTCCAAAATAGGTTTATGTGACAGCTACTGCGAAACAACCTATAAGCTAAAAAGATAACTTTCTCCACAAGCAAGGAAAATCTCTCAGCTGAATATTCCCCATACCCCCCGTTATTGGTCTCTGTGGTATAGACTATTGTCTTTAATAGAGGGGAAAGTACAGCAGTTTTTCCTCTTTTGCCAGCTTTATCAGGACAAAAAAACTAGAAAGGAGCTTAGCATGTCAGCAACTTTTTGACATTTGGCAGTTATTAAGCCTTAACTAGGCCAGCTGCGGCTAATTTAGGGAGTTGCAGGTGCTATAACAGCAAGAACCAACACAGCACGACGGCCTCCGTACATCACTGAGTTACCGTCTCTGTTCTTGCTCAGCGGACCTGCGATGGATTACTTCAGGGAGGAATCTAAAGATCTGCGGAGTGGGCCCCCCTCTGAATTGGGGGGGCATCTTTGCTTGATTGTTCCAGGGTTCCCCCCTTAATCTATTTCTGATGTGTCATTTAAAAATTCTCCACTTGTCTCAAAGTATCAATTCATATTACCTGCCTGAAGTGGTCAGTAACATTCTGTAAGCATAATTTCCAACTCCTTCAGGGAACAATAACAGACTAAGTCTACAAATCAGTTTTAAAATCTATGCTTTGTATGCAATTTAACTTTGTGTAGTGCTGAGTTACTGTGATACTTCTACAATATAAGTAGCACAAAGGTTACAGTCTGTTTTAGTAATGCAGCTTTGTGTTTTCTTTAGTGTATGTTGTTATTACCTCTTACTTTCACAGCAACCTTTCATCCATAAGAGAACTTCCGCAGCTAATAGGGATCTGTACGTTTGCATGGTTCAGCTTCATAGCCATGTTATTCAGCATGAACTCTCTGTAGAACATAATTGTAAGTGGTTTGAAATCTTTCTTTTCTTTTTATATGAAGCACAGATCGCTAGATTCTTTACCTTGTGAAAGACTTTCAAGTCTGACACTTTATTCTAGTTCTTGGCCTACAACATGGATACCTTTCTTGTATCGCTCACAAGTCTGACATTTAATTCTTGCATTGTATACCTTGTATTGACAACCTGCTAAATGCATACAGCCATGACCAAATCAAGTTACCGTGGCCACATCAAAACAGAAACATATTTTTTTTCTGATTTTTTTAAGCTGTGAGGTGACAGTGGGAGATAATAATAATAATAGATATGTAGAAGCATTTGGTTATCTGCAATGATTATGCAATGATAATGATATCTGCAATGATTATGCAATGATAATGCAATGATATCTACCAATAACAGCCAGTTACAGTGGCATGTATCCAGCCATGCTGTCTGTCTGAGAGAACAACATTTTGGTTTGTGGAAGAAGGGGCAGCAATTTCCACCAATTTCCCTCTCTCACTGCAGACCCCCACTTTGCCTCTTGGGCTGTTTCTGACTATTCATTGACACCCCCCGAACAAAATTTATGTGGTGCCCCAGTGGACTGCAGCAGGAGAGGGAAGTGGGAAAGTTCTATTCCTTAAAGTTACAGATGGTTGGATACATATCAATCACCACAAAATGGTTTATCTTACACCATGCAAGCCTTAAAAAAATGAACTAACCTTTACTGGTTAATCGTACAAAGTATATATGGTTAAAGATGGGCACAAACTGGTTCATGAACTACAGTTCATCACCAGTTTTGGCTGGTTCATGATTTGCAAAGTGATGTTTGTGAACTGAAGAGCAACCATGAACTTCCATGATATTTAAGACCCAATTTACACCTCCCCTCTGAAGTAGTTTGATTGCTGTCTTTTCTTATGCTCATTTCACGCTGGTTTCAAATTTCACTCCCTGGGTCTGAAGAGTACTAAGCAACAGGATCTGGTGAAAGCAGTATAATGCTAGCTTGACCACAGGAGGACAATTAATGAATGTAAACAGTAATTTTTAAACTAGAACAAGTATGGTTTGAAACTAGAAACAGGTATAGACATTGGGTTTTTTGAAACTAGAATGATTCCAGCGGGAAAGTCAGATGTCAGATGTCAGAAAGTCAGATTTGACCTAAGGCAGTTCATGGTGGTTCATGAAGAAAAACAGCTGAGTAGTGGGGAGCAGAAAGCAGGGATTTAAATGGCTCCAAGCCATTTCACCCCCGCCTTCTGAACGCTGTTGCGAAAAGCAATGAGGAGCAGAAAGCAGAGGGTGAAATGGATTGGAACAGCGTGGAGCAGAAGGCAGGGGTCACAAACCAATACAAACTGGTTTGGTTTGGAAACCAACTTATTGGTTTGTGATTCAGTTTGTGGTTCAGCAGTATATCTCTATCAACTCATAGCTCCAAATTTGTGTAGATCTATATCCTTGGCTAGATTTAATGTTCTTCCTTCAGCTATTTTATCTGGCAGATTACAAGGGATTCCCTATCCTAGCAGGTGTTGTCCTTGTATGAATGACTGTGTTGAAATTGTCGCCCACGTTCTCCTCCAGTGCCCTCTCTATTTGGTGTCCTGTTGGGATCTTCTACATCCCATGTTAGCCAAACTTTTAGAGTCCCCTGATGATTTTAAGGTCTTTTTCTTGCTTAATAATCCAGATATAGTAATAACTGAAACAGCAGCAAAGTTTCTTTGCAGTGCCATGGTCACACGGCTTGATAAGTGATCCTATAAATTAGGTTTTATTATGATGTTACTCTGTTTTATTCTGTAATTCTAATTTTAATTCTGTAATTCTGTAAATCTGTAATTCTGCACAGATTCTGTATTTAGATTGCTGTATCTGCTTGTACATGCCAACAAAGGCTTGTCTGACTGAACCACAGACTGAACTGAACCATAAAATGTGGCTTGTTCCCATCCCTATACGTGCTATGGAACCCCACAGCAACAATCCTAGTGCTATCTCAGACTGCCTGGTCCAGCAGGATATAAATATATAAATGGGCTGATGATGCACCAACAATATAAATGCCATAATATCAGTGGAAACAGAGCTTTTTATACCAGAATAGACAACTCTACTCTGAATGTGTTATGCACATGGACCAATGTGACATTTCAGATGCCTGTGGATACTCGACCTTCACAAGGGGAGCTTTGGAGGATACAAGCAACATCAGAAACCTGAAACATCTGGTTTAAAACATTTGACTTACATAACGAGTTTGCCTGACTGTTGATGTTCAACTAGAACAATTATGAAGCAAGTTTCAGGCCCACAGATAACGGGACAGGATGGTTCTAAAATACCCATATCAAGATTTGGGCTTTACTTACTGAAGCTATATAAACAATTCTTGTAGCATAGATACCCCTGCCAAGCTACTTTACCCAGATAATTTGGAATTACTAAATTTTAGTCAAAGTGGTGAAAGAGTTGTTCAGGAACAATTTCCATGTGTATTGCATGTTGATTCTGAAATGGCAAAAGACAATTGCCAGTTTGTAAGGCAGCCCAGCTGAAGGGGGCTCTGAATTCCTCTAGGGTCCTTTCTGCACTTGGATCTCATCCCTTGCATTTATCCCAGACAGTCTCACTCATGTCTTGTAGGACATTTTTCAAGATTTGTCCCTTAGCCGCCCAAACAACCCTCATGCTAGCTATCTGAAGTTCTGGCCGCTTGAAGATGCCTGCTTTATTATTAGCTTGACTTTCTTTGAGGGAGGGGGCGTTCCACAGTAACAGTTCTAGAACTAATATCTATTGAACTATTTATTTTTTAAATTTATCTTTCAGGCCATATATGTGTCTTTTACAGGCCACACAGGAATAGACATTGAGAATACTGGTGAGAAACAACTCTGGAATAAATTTCCTCTTGTCTGTTGACTTGGAATTTCTACAAGATTGCACAAGGGATACTGCTGAATTTGCCATGCCATGAGCATTTAGGGCAGAATCCAAGAGGGAAAAAGTAGGCACAATTGTGTAAAGAACCTGAGGTGAGAGAAAGCTATTAAGAGGGATATCTGAATATACCCACAAAATGATGGTGTACAAACTGGAAACTACCCACCTTCACTGACTACAAACTGGAAACTACCCACCTTCACTGACTACAAACTGGAAACTACCCACCTTTCCACTGAAATTTTTCTTTCTACCACACTACTTTTGGTTGTGTTTTCTCCTTTAACCTTCTAGGAAAAGCAGTCATTTTCAGTGCTTCTTATGTACATGCCTCCTTTCTCTCAAATAAGTGAATATCTGCCATTTGCTCTTATTAAGTCAAATAAAGCAGAGAACATGAGGAACTGATTTTTTTTGAGGCAGACTGCTCCTTACCCTTTACACAAAATCTTTGCTGAAAGAAACTCCACTGGAAAGTACAAAGCATCAATAGCTATTGGTCCATGCATTATATAAAACTTCAAAAAGAAGGTGTGGAAAGTCCACCATTTCACCAATAATTAACAGCAACATATCCTTAATTTAGGGGTCTTTTCCATTTTTGGTTATACCAACTACTAAGTGGTTAAAGACCAGGGCCATTATATAAATTACCCATCTACATTACAAATATAAAAATAAAAGCTTGAGATCTAAGTAACAGAGCATACCTTAAGACAGAGATGGACTCAAAATAGTTCTTGTATTGATCTACAGCAACACCTACGCTAGCATTTTGATGGGGTTCTGAATAATTTAAACCTTTCATTAATAATAATTAAAGATTTTAGCCTTTTGAGACTTCAAAGAAAAACTTCAACAAAATGACCCCAAGAGTTAAGGTGCCTAATGGTTTCTGACAATACAATGCAGAATAACTCTGCTCATTTCATCAGGGCATTTGTTACATAAAGATTAATTAAGAGGATTTACATATTCACATTTTCATACTGTCTACTTTGTTACTGAAATCCAACCTCCAGAAGAACTAATAAATAGTACAAAGCTATCATGTTACTTTTCTACCCTGGTAGTAGCTGGAAACTTTATACTGATTTATTTTCTTTAAAAGATAGTACTGATTTATTTTCTTTAAAAGATTGTTTTTATTCTGTCAAACAAAGGTTTTCAAGGCAAAACCAACCAATGCTACCCAAATCAAGTCCCGTGTCAGGATTGGTGAACAAAGCAAAGCATAAAGCACAAAGCATAAAGAAAAAAGGATTTTGTTGAGTGTTATATACACAAGCTCAATTTGGCACAATATATCCTTGAAGAAGAAAAGGTGGCAGGGAAACAAATACTTAACCAGCAAGTATCTTTATTACCCTTCCAAAATTCTGAGAAGAATTAAGAGAATGAAAAAAAAAGAGCACAAGAGTACAAGACGGGGAGACCAACTTGTTCTGTTTCAATAATGCAATGAAAACCATTCAAGTCTGCACAGTAGGGTTGCCAGCCTTCAGGTGGGGCCTGGGGATCCCCCGCTTTTACAACTGATCTCCAGCTGACAGAGATCAGCTCCCCTTAGAGTTGCCAGCCTCCAGGTGGGGCCTGGGGATCTCCTGCTTTTACAACTGATCTCCAGCTGACAGAGATCAGCTCCCCTGGAGAAAATGGCTGCTCTGAAGGGTGGGCTCTATGGCATGGTACCATGCTGAGGCCTCTCCCCTCCCCAAACCCCACCCTCTCCTGGCTCCACCCCCAAAGTCTCCAGGTATTTTCCAACCCAGACTTGGCAACCCTACTGCACAGTCCTAAAGTTTGGTTGTTTGCTGTTTATGACTCTAGTTGCAAAAACAGTAATAAGTAATAAATAAAATAAAAGTGTGGTTATGTTACCCAGTTTAAATGAAACCAAATTATATTCCTTTTACATAGCTAGTCCAGGGTATACCAACCAACAGAGAAGGCGTAGGTGTGGGTTTGCCAAACAGGGACCAGAAGGTGTGGCGGGATAGATGAATGGGAATTTGGGAGCAGAAAATGGGACATCCTTAGTCAGATGGGGATGATATGGGAAGGCTAGCTAGCTATACAGCAGACCCACTAGGAATATCTTGAGTTGAGCTTCCAGTTTTGGTTACTCCAATGGCAGGCACACCTCGTCAGAGCTCCGACAGAGGCAGCCCATAGCCTGGTGGATGGGAAGGGTACTGGACGATTCCAGACTGCCTCCCAGGAGGCCTTGTAGGGGGCTCCCAGCCTGGAGCATGAAGCATGCCTCTCCCAAGGCAGCAGCCAAGGGACTGAGGCTCCCCTTTATCCCAACAGGTCCCACCACCACGGTGCCACCATAGCACCAAGAGGTGCACACTGGTCAGTGAGCAAGGAATTGAGCAAACTTGCAAAGCTCTCCTTACCTTGTATGCTGCAGTGAGTGACGCGTGAGTCAATTTGTTGAACTGGATACTTGGCTAAGCAATCCAAAGCCCCGATTTAAAGTGGTGGCGGGAAAGGGAATGCATTAACCCCCCCCCCCCCATGTTAAGCAAATTCTGAAAACGATCTATGGGGCAAGGAATACCAGCATATGTGGGATTTAATCAAGTAAATACAGATCTACCTAAAGCTGTCATTTAAACAAGCTTTCTTTGACTTTGCTAAACTTTCCTGAACTGTAAACAGTGACTGACAGGGGAGAAAAAATGGTGACCAGAACAAAGCCCTCCCCAGGAACTGCAAAATCAACACTTCCGGCTCTCAAGCCAGAAACAAACACTGACTTGTCTAACATGTTAGCTGTAGCATTGCGCCCTCTGCTGGATCAGATGACTAACATCAACAACAACTTTGAAGCATTCCAAAAACAATTGAAAGAGACTACCTTTAAAACAGAAGAAACGGCAAAATCTGTGAAAAAGGTTGAAGACAAGGCAAAAGCTATAAAACAGAGACTGGAAGTGGTGGAGAATGAGAGAACCTCTGAGAAAGATAAACTTTTAAAACTACAAATGGATAAATCAGCGTATGTTCTGAGATTTCAAGGTGTCGCAGAACAGAAGGGTGAGAATCTGAAGCATTTACTAAGTGAAGTATTGCCCCCAATGACAGGTTTACATGTGAATTTATTGCAAAGTGATATGAATATGATCTATAGAACATATCCAGAATTTATTAAAAAAAAAAAAACCTGCCTGGGGAGATATTGGTGAGATTCTCAAAGAGATCCACAAGGGACATGGTGCTCAAGGCCACAAATGGGACAACCTTGAAAATCAAAGATGAAAAAAACAGAGTCTTAAAGGGTATATCATTTGAGATAAGAAAAAAGAGGAAACAATATAAGAGCTTAACCAATTTTCTACAAAAACATTCTACCACCTACAGATGGATAACACCTGAAGGACTAGTCTTCAACTACAAAGAGAAAATGGAAAAGATTGACTCTGTTATAAAAGCAAAGCAGTTTTTGGAACAGCAACCAAGTCAAGCAAAAGATAAAAAACCAACAGAGGAAGAAGAAGCCAGCATACTTTGGATGGAAAGTCCAGAAAATTCAGTGAGCAGTACCCCGGAATAGGACTCTGAATCAGAAAAAGGGGCAGCAGCCCCAAATCCACTGAAAGTCAAATGGAACTTTGAAAGGGGAAAGCTAGAGGAAATAAAATAAAATAATATAACCTAGTTAAAACATGGAAGTTTGAAAACTTGTAACTGTATCCACTTGATTTAGTCACTTAGATACCAGTTTGTAATAAAAAACTAAACTACTATGCTTTATTATAACAACTGCATTTTAGAGGAAATCTTTGCCTAAGCTAATTGAGAAACCTTATTATATGATCTTTGTATAGCTTTGTTTTAGTTTAGTGTTTGTAGAGTTCTAGAGTTTGTTAGTGTTTATAGAGGTAAAATAATTTTTAAAAATTCAAAAAAAAGAGAGGAATATCTTGTGTCATCCCCAGACCCAAATACATTTGTTCATATTGCCAGGCTACAAATTAGTTATCTAGTAATGATGGAATGTATGAGGCCAGGGTGGCTCAGAGGTTAAGATGTTGAACTGCAGACTGGAAGGTCAGTAGCTCGGCAGTTTGAGACCCAAGTGCCACATGATGGAGTGAGCTCCCATCTCTGGCCCCAGCTCCTCCCAACCTAGCAGTTCAAAAGCAAGAAATTGCAGGTAGATAAATAGGTACCACTTTGGTAGGAAGGTAACAGCATTCTGTGCACCTTGGCATTTAGTCATGCCGGCCACATGACCATGGAAAAAGTCTTCAGACAGTGCTTGGAAACAGAGATGAGCACCGCCCCCTTAAAGTTGGATTCGACTGGCTTTCGAGCAAGGGAAACCTTAACCTTTTAATGATAGAGTATGACCTTCAGGTGCAACATTGCTTCTAGCAGCTGCCCATGTGCTGCTTAAGGTAGGGACTCATCCTCCCCCACACACATACCCCACATTCCTGTTATGTTAGGGAAACTTTACCAGATGCATTTCCATCTATCATGCTGCTTTTAAATGCATGGGAGCACCTAAAGAGCTGAAAAAACCTATATAACAAAGTATGGGGCTTCATGGAAAAATAATTATAATGTTGCTAGGGGTGTACAAATAGTGCACTTTCCCCCTTTTTGAATTTATGTTGTCATTATGAATCTATTAGAATTGTTGATTTGTATAATTATTTTACACCATAGTTGCAGAGGGTAGCCATGATGTTTGGCAGAAAAAGAGCTAGATTCGAGCCCAGTAGCACCTCAGAGACCAAGAAGATTTTGGGGGTAGAAGCTTTTGAAAGTCCACACTCCCTTGGTATCTGAGGAAGTATTAAATACTGGGTCCAAGATGCATTGCAAGGAACAGCTCTACTTTATTTAGTGATTTCAGGGACACAACAAGGAAAAAATCCAGGGCCGCAGCCCTGTTTACAAAGCATGCAAACACCACACCTAGACACACCCCACTCCCGACAATAGGCTATTTACACAACACTACTTTTCTATAGGTCCATTCCAGGATCCTGGTAAGCTATTGTTCAGGAGCAACAAGCTCAGCCAGGTACTAGCTCGGGGATGACTCAGGCTCAATACACAACAGGAAGGGAGCTTTGACTCTCAAAAGTGAATACCCCGAAAATCTTCTTGGTCTCTAAGGTGCCACTGGACTCAAACCTAGTGGCTCTTACTCCATCTGTATGTAATTAAGGCACAAATAACATTGTGTGCTTTTTATAGGAAAAATTTGGCATGAGAAACAAAACAGCACAATAGAGACTCCCGGGTTTGTGTATTTAAGTTGCATTTTGTAATGGGTCCACACTGGAAGGTAAAAACAAATTCTGTGCACAACAATGTGTGCATGTATCAGAGATTCAAGATCTATAACACTCAAATGTTTTGAACTAATCAGAAACTGAAAAGCAAAGAATCCATCTTAAACCAATTTAAAGACCCTGTGTTCATTTCACTCTTTCCAAACCTGGGGGGGGGGGGGGGAGAGAACTTGCTAAATAAGAAAATATAGATAACCATTAGAACAGCACCAGAAAGAGAGTTCACAAACAAGAGAGCCCAAGGCCAACACAAGATTCAAAATGAGGGCCCACCAGTGTCACTAAACAGCAAGAGTTAGACGCTCCCTGTGACCTCAATAAAGTATGTTAATTAAAAATTTCATCTGAACAGCTCCAGGAGTTTGTTAGTGAAGGGTGGGGGAACACAGCTGTGATGGTGTCGGTTGATTATATTTTGTTTCATCTTTGAGAGCAATCAAGAAGCTGCAAACCTCCAGCCACTTTGGAAGCAAATAATTTCCCCCTTAGCTGAGATCCAGAGGTAACATGGCCTAAATCAACTAAGATACAAGTGAAGAAACTCATGAAAGGAACTTCAGCTCTTATTTCTATGTCCACAATGACTTGTAGTACAACATACTTAGTTTGGGAACCAAAGCAGGGGGAAAAAAGAGAAGATCACTTGAGCAACAGGTTTGTCTCACCTCTCCTGCATTGCAAGCTCCTAGGGTTGCCAGGTACCCCCTGGCCAGTGGCAAAGGATGTGGGGTAGAGTTGCCAGATCCAGACCGGGAAACTCCTGGAGATTTGGAGGTGGAGCTTGGGGAGGACAGGGACCTCAGTGGGGTACAATGTCATACAGTCCACCCTCCAAAGCATCCATTTTCTCCAGGGGCACTGATTTCTGTGGTCTGGACGTGAGCTATAATTCTGGGGGATCCCCAGATCCCACCTGGAGGGTGGCATCCCTAACTGCATCTCCCTATGCTCCTTGAGAAACCACTCCTGCAATTGAAAGTCAGGGGATCAAGACCAGTATGGGCAGTGTTATAGGGGAGCAGTCTTTGTGGAAAACATGGAACTGCCTTATATGGAATCAGACCCTTGGTCCATCAAAGCCAGTATTGTCTACTCAGACTGGTAGCAGCTTTCCAGGGTCTCAGGCAGAGGTCTTTCACATTACCTACTACCTGATCCTTTTTTAACTGGAGATGCTGGGGGCTGAACCTGGGACCTTCTGCATGCCAAACAGATGCTCTACCACTGAGCCACAGCCCTTCATCCTTCAGGGAAAGTGGTTTTTTACTTGCAGAAGATGACCTTTGGATCTAAGCCTTATGTAGTGTCGTTTACAATTTGTACATACCCCTTATTATAAGTTAAAGGTTTTGAAATGGCATGGCAGAATAGGCAGAGTGTCCTCGGGAGGGTCCTCCCCATAACTAGCCCAGTTTCCTCCCCACTCCATATATCTCTACAGCTCCATTATCAATGGTGGGCATCTGCTCTACCTGTGAGAAAGGTGTGAATGACAGAGGAGTCTATCCACCAACAGGGCTATCATCAAGGGAAAAGCCATGTCCTCTCTTTCCTTCTACCTATTCAAAAGTCAAATAGTAAAACAACCCACACACTTACAGTGTCCACATACTGCATAGTTTGATTACAACACAACAAACTTAAACATTGGATACGGTTCCTCTACGGTTGATCCAGAGCCTTGCTGTGCTCTAGATTAACAGGATATATTTATTCATAGGGAGCACGACAACTCCATCTCTCTTCTTCAGTGTTTGAGAGAATGCAATGTGCTTTCAAAGATGAAAGGCTTTGCTGCTACTTAATAAATAACCCTGCCTGTCACAGCTATCTTTCCACAATCTGATTAAATTCTATTCTGCAAGGATAAAAGACTTCTAATAATCCCATTTAAAATCTTTGAGATTTCTATCACTTAGTTGACCTCAAAATTCTTTAAAGTAACTCTTTTTGAAATGCTTAAAAGTCCATTTGTCTAACCAAGATTTAGCAACATTGTCTGCATTCAGAGGAGGGGATGGTTCACAATAATTTTTTTTCAGACCATATAAGTATCCATCAAGACTATGCAATCAAAGGCCATGGCTTTTCATTGCCAGACTCAAACCATTTTAAGAGTTGCCTGAGCTTTATCAGAAGTCTAATAAGTTCGGTCTAGTGCTACTTCAATTTCTCTGGAGAAATCTGCTTCCCATTCCATTCTTCCAGAAACAGGGCACACATTTTCTTGTGAACTTTTAAGATCTGTGCCAAAATGTGTCAGAGTTATTCCTACACATGAATGTTTTGACCAGCTGTCCATCATGGGGCAGGGAAGCTTCAGAATGTACAAACTTCGACTTGGCAGAGATTGTACTGCATCATGGATTTGTAGTGCTTACAATATGGAACTACTGGATCGATATGGTATACTTCTTATTGACATGCACTTTGAACAATCATAATAACATAGAATAAATTGTACAGTAGCATGGAGACATTGAAAGTTTCTACAGAGGATGAATCTAAAATGCTGTGGGCATAACTTATACCACCATGGGCATAATATCGAAATACATGTTCAGTAGAGCTTTGTTTTTACCTCCACCTATGTACTACAGCATATCCTGTAGATCTGAATAAAATTACCAGAATTTTTTTTTGGGGGGGGGGGCATGGTTTGATGGAACCACAGTGGTTCAGTAAATTTCACGTGTTGTAAAATATGGATTCTTTGGACAACTGGGTTGTGCAGGCTGAAGGACCTGCAGCCTTCCCCTCCACACTGTTTCTTCCTTCTCAAACTGTCCTGTGGAGACGCTGTTGGCTCCATTTGAGAAATCCTGTCACTTTGTTGCAGTGCAGCCAATAAGTGACTCCGTGTACTTTGAGAAGAAAATAGCATGGACAGGAAGGCTGCAGAAACATGTGGTTGCAAAGAGAAAAAGGCACACATGGCTCTGGGAGACACAGAATTCCCATAGAACATCTGCTTCAAGGTCATTATATTGGGGTGCTAAGGGATTGCCAGCCCATTCAGGCTGCATTCATGCAATTTAAGTTGAATGGGATTCAATCCTTGGGTAGAGGCAGTATGGGAAGGCTACCCTGTTCTCTACATATAAACTAGTGTACATTTTCCACCTCTTTCCCCCAAGGAGGATAATATTTAATTAATACATGTGTTCCTTTTTGTTGCTTTATGTGGAAGGACTTCTATCTCTCTTTATGGTAGACTTAAGAGCATAAGAAGGACTTGAAAAGGTTATGTGTTCCACGCTATTGGCATTTAGGCACGTTATCTGTTCTGGGGTAAAAGTACCTACCTCTCTTTGAAGACAGGCATATATTGCTTCTTCTTACAGAGCATTAAAGTGAGTTAGCCATTTACTACACTCAAGAATGTTGCCTCAGTTTAGTTTGATAGTTCTTCACTTGGCCAGCTTGCTTCTATGAACCACATCTTCACCTGATAAGCCGCTCAGGCTTTGAATGCTGACTAGTGATTGTCTTTCCATGAAACCAAAGCTGTGGTGTCATGACGGCAATTCCTATGCAATAAACCATGCTGCATGAGAACTGATTCAGATTCTTCTTCCTGAGAAAAGTCAACTCCTTGTGCTGTAATTTGCAGCTGTGTACCCTTGACATCCCTATTGTGTGTATAAAGTGCTGAAAGCAAGAGGCTTTTAAGGGAAGGGAGAAGCAGAGGTGGGCTGCCATTGCTTTCCCCTGCAAAGTCTTCCTTGGTGGGCTCACTTCCAAGTACTGACCCTGCTTAGCTTCTGAGATTGATGAGATCAGGCTGTACCATGCTGCCTTCCCTCCCAACATTCCAAGTGGTGTACCAAGAGTGGGGCAAGGGGTGTGATCTGCCCCAGGCACAACTTGTGGAGGACCTCTGAAGGGGCCTTTGAAGCCAGCATCATGCAGCATCCAGCTGAGCATCTTTCTTTTTATTTATAAAATGCAGTTCTAGCTGCAACTATTAGGGGTGCAGGGAAGTCTGAGCATAGCAAAAAGCATGCTAGGATTGGCTAAACTTCCCTTTCTCCAAGACTAAAGCAAATTTGCTTAATAGATCATGCTGATAGCTGCTGTAGTAATTGCCAGCCTGCAAGTCATTTTTTTCTTCCTCTCTTCCTTTTCTTGCACCCAGCTCATCCAAATCATGCAAAGCAGTAGTTAGGGTGTTGCAGCAATATGAAATAATCTTTCCCTCTCTTAATTTCTGTCCCTCTTTTCCACATGTTTCTAATTCATTCTTGTCTCCCTTCATCTAATTTTTCCACTTCTTGGTCTCAAGACCTTCTCATCCCTATCCTGCTTGGTGACAGAGTGTATTTAAGAGTAGTATAATACCAAACCTTTGCTAATATTCTGAACAGAAGGCAATGGGTTTGCTGGGCACTGTAGACTACACTGGTACTGCTGGGCTTCCAACCCCCTTCCCTTGGATTGTGATTCTGTCCTTGACATCAACTGGTATTGCCACAATGGCACTGGGTTTTGTTGGACACTCTGATTTATCTGGTATGGTTGGGTACAATGTACATAGCACCAGTTCTGCTGGGCTTGCAAAAAATCCCCCCACCCCCAAGTTTCTACTGCAGAGATTCTCTGGTTTAACTTTAGTCCTTTGGAAACCATGGAGGATGGGGGCACCTTCTTGGGGGAGGTTAGCGTGTTTCTTAATATCCCATATGGTGAACCTTATGATCACTTTTGTGATGCTTTGGCTAGTGTTAGTTAATGAAAGTTAGTACAAAGGAAGACTCCTAGCTCTCAAAAATGCCATTTAGATGTTTGGGATGGTCAGCTCTTGGGCTTCAAAATGGAGAAGAGAAGCCCTCTCAAGTGCCTGCTCAGAACATGAGTGGAGTGATGAAATTTTTTATGCCATCAAGTCTTAGTTGACTTATGGCAACCCCATAGGATTTTCAATGAAAGATACATTTGGAGGTGGTTTGCCATTGCCTGCCTCCGCATCAGCCCTGCTTAGCTTCTGAGATCTGATGAGATAAGGCTATCCAGGTCAGGGTTAGGCTGGGAATAATGTGACTGGCCCAAGGTCACCCAGCAAGCTTCTATGGCATGAATGGTGATCTGAACCTGGTTATCCCAGACCCTAGTCCCACACTTTAAGCACTATACCTCACTACCTCTTGTGATGGAATAGCATGTTGAAATGTGAATTTTTTTAAGTGGAATTATTATATATACAAAGTTAAATAAAATATTTTTTCATTGTCTGCATTTCTTTTCTGGCCATTGAAACAGTTTGGGTCCAGTGGCACCTTTAAGACCAAACTTTATTCTGCTGCTTCATATCAACATGGCTACCCACCTGAATTTATTTTCTACCCATTATGATTGTTTTATTTCATGATTATTACTGAAAATAATTTTGTCGTATCGAGGAGGGGTCCTGACCTGGATAGCCTCAGCCTAGCCTGATCCCATCAGATCTCAGAAGCTAAGCAGGGCTGTCATGGAGGCAGGCAGGGCTCTCTGTAGCAGGAACTCCTTTGCATATTAGGCGACACACCCCTAATGTAGCTAATCCTCCCAAGAGCTTACAGTAGCCTCTGTAAGAAGAGCTCTGTAAACTCTTGGAGGATTGGCTACATTAGGGGTGTGTCGCCTAATATGCAATGGAGTTCCTGCTAGAAAAAGATCCCTGGAGGCAGGCAATGGCAAACCACCTTCAACCAGTCTCTTGCCCTGAGCCCGTTCACAGGGAGGGCGGGGTAAAAATGCAATAGATAGATAAATAAATAAATAAATAAATAAACCCTACGGGTTCATCATAAGTCAACTGTGACTTGACAGCAAAAATAGGTGTTAAAAGAATTATCTGCCCTGGGTCCCAAACAGGCTAGGTACGCCACTGGATATCCCTATTACTTCACAGTAATATTGTTACTTTATACTGGTAGCTAACAATGTAGCATGCTTTAAACAACATACTGCAGGTCTTAAGAACATATCTGTAACTTCCCTACAGATTCTATCAACGTATCACTTTCCCCACACTTGCAAAACTAGATTCTCCCTCCCCCAGTTTTCATATTTTTATTTCTCTTTAACCTAACTCTGGCTTGAACTGTCAAGAATTAGTTGTCTTTTGAGATCCACTGGGTTCCCACAGGACTATTCCTTGAAGACTGGAAAGCTGAGCAGTGAAGGTGACCTTTGCGCTCCGTCTTCATTTTTCTGCTTGTTAGCACACAGTGCCAAGATTTTGATGCCAGAGGGAAGGCTCTGTTGTAGCAGCTATATTTTGTGGTACAGTGGTTTTCTTTTGTGTGTGTCTGTGTGTTTTGCCTTCAAAGTACAGTAATATAGTCTGCCAGAGTAGTAGGGGAACTGTTCACATCTAACATATGATGTCACATGACAATTATTTACCTCAGTAGCATGATTAAAAACACAGGCCTAGTTCTTACAGGATTCACCCACTGAAATTGTTTCTTGTTTCAGTCTCCCTAACCCTCAAACCACATCAAGCGATTTTCTAACTCCCTTCTTGAAAGAATTCAACAAGCCAAGCAACATGGTAGTCAGGAGCTTAGCATGAAGGGTCACATCAAAAAGTGGTATTTTTTACCTTTGCCCTGAACATCTTCATCCATGGTGTAGCTTTCATATAAATGGTAAGCTATGGTGGGCTATACCACTTCAGACTGTAGATGGTTTCCACATAGACAGTTGTATGGCCAGGAGACTATGGGGAATTTCACACAGCACCTTTAAAAATGTTACTGAACTGTTACTGAACTGGCTTGGAATAAAGCGGTACAGTAACGGCCATTTCACACAGCCCTACCCCTACCGTTCTGGAGCTGTCTTTGAAGCAGTTCATTTCAGACTGCAGCTTTCTTTTTGCACCTGCGTAGGCGATCTTTGCACCTCTACTGAGTTTTAGTTATTTACCGTCATCTTTCCACTCTCAGAACTCTTACAATTTTTTTAATTGGACATGATCCATGCAAATTGCATACCTTTAATTTCCAATGATTTCAGAGTCAAGCATATGCTTATAATATATTCTATCAAAGTCAGGGAGCATTAAAAGTATTTACTTTAGCTGGATCATACCCAACACACAAGGGTAAACCACAGAAAAAAAGTTGGAAGGAGCCTTATAGGGCATCTTACAGTCCAATCCCCTGCTCAGTGCCAACTTACTGATCAATGCAAGAAATCTATCTGTCCATCCATCCATCCATAGTCATATGCCATATAATAAAAATAACCTCTAAAACAATAATTATCCCAAATAGCTTATGCTGCAGTCCATTTATATAATTTGTGTCCTCCAGAACTGTCTGAAAAGTAAAATGGTTTTATTATGGTTGTATTTCTCTGCTTACTCCATGTAAATTATCTGTGCACAACCCCCCCCCCCCACACACACACATTTTCTTGGTTTAGTTGAAAATGCAACATATGCATTTAAATAAGAATTTTCTTAGAACAATACATGGAAGTAGCAAAGCAACTTGGAAATCAGATTCTCCCAGCTTTCCTGCTTCAGGAAAGCATTCCTGTAACTAAGTACAAATATCAAATGAAAAGTACATTTGAGTTATAAGATTTGTCAACACTGGTGCCATTTAGTTGTGCTTGAAGACTGGTTATGCATTTCATGCAGCATTCATAGGTATTAACATGCAGAAGCTAAAAGGAGTTATCTTTGGAACAAGATCCACAGTGTAGACTAACATTAAAAATAGTAACCAGGGTCTTTACAACCTGTTTCCTACATAATTAGGGATGAACATGAACCACATTTTTGCAGTTTGGTTTGTTGTTTGTGGCTGAACCATGAACCAATGGGCCAGTTTGTAAACCAAGTCAGTTCATATCAGTTCACGAGCCATTTAAAGTTTAAACCCCTGCTTTCTGCTCCCCGTGAAAAGTGGCGGGGAGCAGAAAGCAGAGGTTTAAATGGCTTGGAGCATCTGAGCATCTGTTTTTCAAGAAGAGCAGAAAGCAGAGGTATAAATGGCTCAGAGCCACTTAAACCCCTTTTTTCTGCTCTTCACAAACCACCATGAACCACCACAAACTGCACCCAAATTTGTGGAACTTTGTCGCAGCTCTTCAGTTGCAAACATCGCTTCACAAACTATGAACTGGCTAAAATTTGTGATGAACGTTTGTTCATGAGCCAGTTTGTGCTGACTCCTATACATAATGCATACAGGTAACAAATATGCCTTTAATGCTAATATAGTATTCCCAGATATTTTAAAAACATGCAAATCAGGCATATATATATAATTACAGCATTAGAGATGTTTTGTCATTCAAATTAAGATCAGTTGATGACACAAATAATTCACTGAAAGCATATGGGATTAAAATATGGTTGACTTGGGGGGACAGAGTTAAATGTTGAACAGAAATGGGGGGGAAAACAACTAATTCCAAACTGAGTGGTTACCCATCCATTAGGTCTACTGGAGGTCCCAGGCACATTTTTCACAGCCACAGACCTGAGTTACTGTATATAGTACCCCTATAGACCAACAAGATTTTCAGGATATGAGTTTTCAGGAGTCAAAGCTCCTTTCATCAGACCTTAGCTGCAATTTCAAAGCAATGCTTTTATTTTTATATATATAACATTTTATTGATTTTCAAAACAAAAGGAAATAAAAAAGATGAGAGCATTACATTATAAAAGTACCTAGTTTGGTATCTCATATATAATATACATAACACAGAAAATACACATTAGCTTGTGTTTAACCAAGTTAACAGTTATCTTCTTAAACAACACATTTTTTTTGTTTTATATTTATTTTCTGCACACTACCATATCTACTTGCTTTCCTACTATATGTAATCAAATTAAAGTTCTATATTTTCCCCTCTAATAATATATTCAAACATTCTATTAATGTTTCAGCTATAGATAATAAGAATCAAAATAGAAACAAAAACATTGTCATTCCATTACTAACTTGATGCTGGGCTTCCTTATTTCTATTGCAATATTAGGTGGTCCTTTGTAGTTATTGTTAACAGAGTTTTTTCTATTGTGTTAAAACCTTAATTTCAGCTGTGGCTCATGTTATCCAATACTCATGAATCAGAACTCCAGGGGTCATTTCGTAGAAAATGAGGTGCAGCTCATTAGCATAACTTATTTGCATATGCTACCCCACCTGACATCACCAGAAGTATGTCAGAAGGCGAGAGAGAGAGAGAGAGAGAAAGGAAGGAAGGAAGGAAGGAGCTGGCAGAGAGGGGACAGCTACTAATCCAAGCCTCAGAAATACCACTATTCTGGGAGGATAGCTTTAGTGGTGGCTGAAGCCTTCAGAAGACTGGTCGGAGGAACAAGGACCTTTCCAGGGGATGGGGTCATTTTGCTGCAGCCATGACACAAGCAGGCATTCCCCTGCAGGGGGGGGGACACCAACTCCCGGAGCTGCGCTCCTCCAAGTTCCTGCTTGAAATGACCTCTGCAGAACTCATTATAGTACACTATAGTACACTAGGAAATAAATACAACAGGCTCTAGAAAGAGGCTCTGGGAGACTGCCCCAGCCTTGGGCACTCAGCGTCAATTTGCTGTGGCGACCTCAGCTGAGTCCACCATTTTCTCCAGGGGAAGATCACTGCCATCTGAAGAGCAGTTGTAATTTAGTGTGATCTCCATCCCTCCCCTGGATAGTGGCAACAATGGGTCTAGCAGATCCTGCTTACCGGCTTGTAATAAACTGGTACAGTGACAGCTGTTTCAGACAGCCCTTCCCCTACTATTTTGGAGCTGTCTTTGGAGCGGTTTGCCATTGCAGACTGCTGGGTTTTTTTCAAGCCTCTTCACCACACACACACACACAAACACACACACACATGCACAAACACACACACACAAACACATGTACACAAACACACACACTAATGCAAACACACACACAAACACAGAAATGCACAAAGAACACACGCACACAAACACACATACATACAGAAATGCACACACACACGCACACACAAACACAAACACACACACACAAATACACACAGAAACACACAAAGAACACTTGCACATACACACAAACACAAACACACAAAACACACACACACAAACACACTCGTCATCGGAGGAAGCGCTTCGGGCACTTCACACAGCACCCTATAGTGCTTCAGGACCGGTACAAAGAACAGAAGAACGCTTGGGAGGAGGTTTCAAGGTAAACCGGCTCAGGAACGCTTCCCCAACAGGAGAGGCTCATTTCTGTGTGAAAGGGCCAGAATGTTCCGTTAGGGAACCAGTACTAATACGGTTCTGTGTAAAATGCCTGACAGAAACTGTTACTGAAGAGTTCCTGAAACGGAACATAATGGCTGTGTGAAATTCCCCACTGTGACGTAGCTCATAGTTTTTAGGCTCTGGCTCACAGTTTTGTCTTAGCTTGGAAAGGATGGCTCCAGAGCAAACTACTTGATGCAGTAGCCAAATCATTTGCTCACAACTGAAATGCCAGTGGCTCACAAAGCAGAATTTTTGCTCATATGACTCCACAGCTTAGAGGGAGCATTGGTTGAGAGTGTAATGTGAGTAGGCAAAGTTAGGAGTGCGAGGATAGGGCTGTGAGGAAGCTGTTCTCCCCCCATCACTACCTGTATGTATAATAGAGTGCCCCCTTTCCCATTCTGCCTTTTGCCCTGATCCACTTATACACTAACATTAATGGCTTGAGCATGCTACATCATGCAGGAGGCTTGAGGACTTTATGTTTCTTTGCAGTTGGTCTTCCTTGGCAGTAGGCTCACATTGTGGGGAGGCAGGCTCTCACTTTTTCCTCTCTTGCTGCTCCCCCCTCCTCCAGCCAGGCCCAGCCGTTCCCTCCCCTCCCCTTCTCTTTGCCCCATTTGGAGATGACGGGAAGGGAGAGAGGGAAGAAAATGGATCCCTGGCAGTTCTGTCTGTCGGAGGGAAGGTGCTCTGTTCTCTCTGTCAGGCAGAAGCACCTGGATTCCCTTCCCCCCTCCCCTTTGCTCTGTTTGGAGGCAATGGGAAGGGAAGGCAAATGGCATCCTCTCTCCTGAGGTGAAGCCACATTGTGAGGTGAATTTTGGCGGGCAGAGCTTTGGTGGGTGGGCTGCAGGGAACCCAGCCTGGGGCACCCTTTCCCTCCCCCCCTTTCTCTTTGACTGTTTCACAGTGTCTTCTGAGAGGAAATTTGGCAATTTGGCAGTATGCGGGGGAGGGGTTATGCTGATAGTCCATTGTGTTTTCACTGAAAGAAGCAGGCCCCTGAGGGGACAGTTAGGGAAGGGAGAGAATGGATCCCGGGCAGTTTTGCCTGTCAGAAGGAAGGTGCTCTGGTCTCTCTGTCAGGCCGAAGTGCCTGGATTCCCTTTCTCTCCCCCCCCCCCCATTCTCTTTGTTTCATTTGGACAGTTAGACCCACCTGGCAGTGGGTGGAGGAGAAGCGTGGACCCAGCTCCCAGTCGGTCCTTCCCGTTCGCTGGCTCCCTCCAGACTGAGGCCAAGACGCTGGCCGGTGGTTCTGTGGGTGGGACTGAGGCAAAGCAGGGAGAGAATGCAGCCAATGGCCGGGGTCCTCCTTTTGAGAGGCAGTCCGTCCAGCCTACTGATTTTGGCGCCCCATGGAATCTTGCCCTTTGGAATGTTAGAACGGCTTTATATAATAGGAAAGATTGCCACTTCACTACTAACTACATAATAGTCTCTTAAAAATGATCTAAATTTAATTTCAAGGTTTTCTGTAACACTCTAAAAGAAGGAACATATGAATAGTCATAGGGAAAAGCAGAAGACTAAGATTTTCCATTACACATCATGTTTAAATCAGCATCAAGGTGTAAATATTATCAATTACACATAAATCAGAACTCCTTATTACAATCTAATTATAATATACACAATGGACTCTTTAAAATGTTGTAGGTTCCATTTCAAGATTCTCTATAACATTCTAAAAGAAGCAAACTGTGAATAGTCACAGGGAAAAGAGAGGGTTAACATTTTCCATTTCACATCATTTTTAAATCAGCATCAAGGTGTAAATCCAGTAAAGTTTCCTTAATGAGTTACAGCTGGAGTTGGAGTTACATGTTTCTTAACATACCCAAATTATAAATGTATTTCCTTATTTCTGTTATAATATTATATGTTCCCTTTGTAGTTTTTGTTAACAGAATTTTTTCTGTTGTGTTGTTACATTAATTTCAGCTATAGCCCACATTATCCATTACACATAAATCAAATCTCCTTATTGCAATCTAGTTATAATATTAAAACAGTAATAATAACAATAGTATAAAAACATTAACAGAATAAAATTAATAAAATTAGTAAAATAAAAAAAGAATAAGGCTCTTGCTGTAATAAATTTGATTGATTGGTTATAATATTTGTGTTTTTTTTCTTTTTTGCATTCTTTTTTTCAAGAAAATCATAAGACTGTGCCTTTTCTCATTATATATGAAAAGAGTTGTCTTCGCTTCTTCCTTTCTATATTCAATTTCTCTAATGGTTAACCTTTCCTGTTTTATGTAGCTTTCTATGTCTTCTTTGTTTATAGAGCTCAGTCCATATGACAGGTCATTTTGAAGTTTCTCTTCTGCCACTCCAAAGACTAAAAAATGTCTCATACTTCCCATGGCTTTGTTGCTTTGTCTTGTGTTGTTTCTTGTAGACGCTTTGACTAAAGGAAAAGCTTTCTGAAGTAGATTCTCTTGATTTAAATCCTGTTCTTTGGCTGGGTGCTGTACACTCAGTAAGTTTTCCCTCTCAGTTTCTGTTTCCATTAGGCTATTCTGTTCCTTGTTGTACAGCTTCTCAAAAGCATTCTGAATCTCCTGTTGTATCACGTTTGCAAGTATCTTTAGAAATTGTTCACGTGTGAGTTGTGTGATTTGTATCACACAAATATCATCTGTGATATTTACTTCCTTGTGTATATTTTGTGGAACCATTTTCATATTTTGTTTCAGTTTGAGTCTGTTGCTCAGGGTCAGCTCTCTCTTGTTCACTTTTCTTGAAAATCTTGTAGCGCTGCCCACTCATTCCAAACCTCAGAATCACTAGTCATATTAAGATCCAAGAATCTTTCCACATAGACCAAACAATATGGAGTCTCTTAATATTTCACAAAGGCAGTCACTCTTCCATAAGTTTTAAATACAGTCTCTTAAAAAGAAGAAAACATTACGCACTTTATAATGTCTGCACTCCATTTGAAAAATGACATTCTGACAATGTTTTGAACAATGTCTTGAATGAAGTGCGTGGACTCTGATCTGGGAGAACCAGGTTTGATTCCTCACTCCTCCACTTGCACCTGCTGGATGACCTTGTTCTCTGGCACAGCTGTTCTTGAAAAAGAGCAGTTTCTGTCAAGAGCTCTCTCAGCCCCACCTACCTCACAGGGTATTTGTTGTAGGGAGGGGAAGGGAAAGGAGTTTGTAAGCCGCTCTGAGACTATAAGTGAAGGGCGGGGTATAAATCCAATCTCTTCTCTCTTCTTCTTCTATGTCCCATGTAACATGAAGAAAAGGTTAAATTGTAAAGTCAGAGGGGTAACTTTCACTTAAAAGGGGTGTTTAAAGCTATTAAGATGTTCAAGTGTCAGTAGTTAAGTTTTTTTGCCCCAAGAAGTAGTTTCAAAGATTTTTTCTTCCTTGTCTCATCACAGCCGCATTATGACAAGGGGGGGGGGGATTCCACACCTTGTTCTCTTTGCTTTTTGGAAGATTTAAAGGGGCAAAATCCAAAAGTTTTTGTAGAGTTGATTGTTGTGGTTATAGGTACTCACAATATATTTCATGTCTTCATCGGTGTTATGAGGAGGCTCGGAGCTCTCTTGTTCGGGTGGTCACAGCTTGTGCAGTCATGGCTCCATGGCTGCACAGCTCCGTGCCTCACTCCAGGACAATCCCAGGCTTCCAGCCACTTGCTGCCACTCGTAAGGAGCCTGGGAGAAGCCCCCTGCCACCATTCTGATGGTCCGAGATGGTCTGAGAACCCCCTAAAAGATGTGGAGTGTCAGTGATTCTCGGGAGCTCGCCCAAGTCTTGATCGCTTGCTGCACTGCCGCCCGAAGTCTCCTGCAGTGCTTTTATTTTAATGTGGTAAAGGAAATAATAAAATGAACATTTAACTGACATTAGGGATGCCAGCTTCCAGCTGGGGCCTGGAGATCTTCCGCTTTTACAACTGATCCCCAGCTGACAGAGATCAGCTCCCCTGGAGAAAATGGCTGCTTTGAAGGGTGGACTCTATGGCATTGTACTATGCTGAGGCCCCTCCCCTCCCCAAACCCCACCCTCTCCTGGCTCCACCCCCAAAGTCTCCAGGTATTTTCCAACCCAGACCTGGCAACCCTAACTGACATATATTGGGAAAAAAAAAGATAACCACATTAGAACACTGTCCAAAATATTTCTCAAAAGCAAAGCATGAAGGAAGGATTATGTCTACCTGGTTTGGGGATCCTATTTACCAACTCTGTGAGGGGTCAGGAAGGATGCTCTCTTCCCATGGGGCAATCCCTTGTCCCTGTAAAGTTACTATCGATCTGGCATGCCCATGTAGGCTTTTCCAATTCAAGTGCTGTGGGGCCGTCAGCCATTCTTCACAGAAATGGCAGTTTCACTGAGGTGCTATGAAAGAGGGGCCTACACAGGCGAAATAAGAGCTCATGCAGGATGGCCATTCCTCAGATAGGATGCACTCAGTTAGAAACACCACAGCAGATACAACCAAGAGTCTCTCAGGGATTTCTCTTAATGGTCTTCCTCAGTTCTTTCATTTTCTCCTGCCAGAGGAAACAAGCCAGGTCTAATACAGCCTTGTCGCTAGGCAACAGCTCACAGAGATTAAGGGAAACAATTTCTCACCCCTCTCTTACTTTTGAAAGGTTTACATGTACATCGTATATATGCAAGTGATTAGTTATATGTACGTGATTTAATTTATATATATACACACATACATACATACATACATATATACACACACACAATTTCTATTCTCTAAGAATGAGTTTGTTTCTGGGTGCCACTGCAAGTTCTGCCCCATTCTGAGGGTGTCGCAGATATATGAAGGGGAACTCTGTCCTGTAGTCTGATATTCTTTACATTTGTATCTTGGGATATTCTATGCTGACTGCTGTTATGAAGTAGACCATTTTCCCCCAGCTTCAAAGGTTTAAAAATCCTTTGGAATACACTTCTAATAACTATGACATCTTTTTACATGACTACTTGCTCACCAAATTTCAGCCGTCAGTTGTGGAACTACCTTGGTGGTGGTGGAAAGTGCTGTCAAGTCACAGCTGACTTATGGTGACCCTGTGGGGTTTTCAAGGCAAAAGACATTCAGAAGTAGGCTGGTAGATAGTGCTGGGGAGGAGCCAGTGGTCACAGTATATG
This sequence comes from Lepidodactylus listeri, assembly GCA_029233225.1. NCBI lineage: Eukaryota > Metazoa > Chordata > Lepidosauria > Squamata > Gekkonidae > Lepidodactylus > Lepidodactylus listeri. The sequence goes on along the minus strand of JARCFY010000009.1, from coordinate 82,450,172 downwards.
TTGGCACCAACAATGTGGGAAAATGTCTTGAGATCCTGGAGAAAAAATTTATGCTGCTAGGCAGGAGACTCAAGGCCAGGACCTCCAAGGTAGCCTTCTCGGAAGTGCTACCTGTTCCACACGCAGGGCCTGAGAGATGCATCAGAACTGATACCAGCTGGTCTTAAATGTTTTAATTTTTGTTGTGAGGTACATTATGTCTCTTTGGGAATGTGCTATCAATATTTTAAATCCATGAATATATAAAGTTCATTCTGCTTTCAAAACATTTTAATATTAGCGCTTTCTATAGCAGAAAAGATAGCACCAAAGTCCTTATTCTGACAAACTCCAGAAGTTGCCAGAATAATTTCTGTGACTTCTCTGCCATCAGCGTATAGTCAAAACTTATCAACATTTTAAAAAAGGATAAATTTAGAGTTACTTTAAAAACACTGCAAGAATAAATGGTCTATCAGAAGGCAAAATGCTCTGTTTCAGAGAGAACCCCAACATCATATTCTCTTTCAAGAACTCTTCCAGCAATCATAACACACGTGAATTTTAAATACACAGAACAATTCCAGATGCTTTCATTGAACCCTGCATGGCACATAGTCTCATCATATCTTTAATCTATACTAGTATCATTTCACATCTAGGGAACCAATGTGATGGTACTTGAACAGCATGGGACTGGTCCTTCATTTGTTAACTCAAACACCAAGTGATCAATTTCATATGTGAATGAGCCTTTTAATCATGGCACAATGGAATATTAGGGCAGGGGAAAGACTTCTGCACATCTCCTGATTACATGGAAGCTGTGGGACATTAATCAGTCCTACCAGCTATTATGCACAAATGCAGCCAATTTCCATACTCACAACCAAGTTTAAAAGATGACTGCTACGGACATCCCATGTGCTAGCCACCCCTTTTGTCATTATCAACAGAAATCAGTCTTGATTGGTTTGCTGACTAAATATTCATGCCTTAATCCCACTTGATTAACCTCAAACTCAGCTAAGATAGTAGGAAGTTTTGCTTTTGACTGATAAGGAACTTGAAATATATCAACACTGGAATTGAATTTCTGAGTTTTGTTCATATAGTTTTTGCTTTGTTTTGCCATGGCTCACCATGGCCAGTCTGTCCTGCAGGCTGACATGATTTATTATTTCATCTATATTCAATAGAACAGCAGCAGTTGTAAATCCAGATCATTATGCACCACTCGGTACACCAGGCCTCTGGACATCAATGCCATTGGCTTTGCCTGTTGGGGCAAATAAAATAACCCTAATTTCCCATTATTCATATAAAAAACCCAAGTGTTGCTGCTGCTGTCCTTCAACTTGCTGGAGACAAGGTAGCGACGAATTGAAAATGCTTAATTATTTTTGCTGTCACTCAACAAAACTGATTCTTATCAAGGGAAATTAAGGTCTTTAAAAGCAATAAAGGAAAAGAAGAACCAGCACAGTCACATGTGCCACCCTACAGCATAGCAAACGAATGAACACTTGACTTCTCCACAGACATGCAATGGTATGTGAGAGAAGGAAGTCATTAAGATCTTTCAATAACAAATTTTGTTTGTGCATTTCTGGCAAATTGCCCCTTTGATTGACATCACCCAAGTGAGACAATTTCAGTATTTTTCTTCCCTAATTATAGAACATAGGAGCATCTTCCCACCAACTCAAATCATTGTTATATCCTAGAATTCATTATACCACTCAAGTCTGCAACAAAAAAAGCCATGAAGGAACAAAGTTTCAAAACCACCAAAGTTTTAAATGCATTAGCCTAAACTAAAGTAATTTAGATAGCTCCTTTAGACTTACAACCCAGATTCATCAACATAAGACTGAACACTGGATCTTGATAAAGAAGTCTTTAGAAATTGTGGGTGGGGGGAGAAGCCTAGGGGGAGAGACAAACTACTCAAGACTTGTTCCTTCCTGGATGTATATGGAAAATTAATTCTAAGAACGAGATCACAGTTTCAATAAGCTCAGCATCTAAATTACACAGAACAAAAAACATAGGAACATAACTAAACCCTGCTGTATCAGACTTCCATGTAGTCCAGCACACTATTTCACAATGTGACCAGTTATCCTGAATGGCCAAACAAACAAGGCATAGAGGTCAAGCCCTCTCCTGGTGCTACCTCCTGGCACTGGTATTCAGAGATCTGCTGCCTCTGTATATAGAGGCTCCCTTCAGTCACCATGGCTAGTAGCCATTGATGGACCTCTCCTCCATGACTCTAACCCCCTTTTAAAGCCCTCTATGCTCATGGCTATCACTACCTCCACTGGTACTGAATTCCACAGTTTAATTAAAGTAGTATTTCCTTTTTTTTCAGTCCTAAATTTATAAGTAGGATGCTCCAAGGGGCGGGCAAGCAGAAATAATAAAATCCCTTGGAATGAAGGGAGAGGGGCCATTTTGACTGATTTCATCAAGAGGAAGTTTCAAGTGGGTAGGTTTTGTGTAGTGGCACAAACAACCAACACCCAGTTCCTTTTGGTTGAAGGCCTCTTTATTAATAGTAACTGTAAGACAAGTAACTTGGCTACTGGAATAAGGAATAACAAAATTTAAGCTGTCTCTAGAGCTCTAAGCCATGTTTGAGTCCCTCCTACTCTCCTGCTCTCTCTGAGGCCTACTGCGATAGCCTCTTAAAGAGACAGTACGTAACAGTAGCTTTGCTGTAAAAGAGCACATCACCATGCTCTGAAGAATGTCCCCTGCATGATGACATACAGTGATGCTTGGTTCAAACACTGGTTCTTGCACCATGAGCTATTTGGAGTGTCTCCCAGAGCCCTGTATTTCAAAGAAGATTAAAATAAGGAAGTGCTCTCTGCACCTAAAATATAGTTTGGACTCCCACACTTCATACACCCCCATGATCAGCAGACTCGCCCCTTTGAGATGACATATGCTGTGTCCTGATCCAAAGTGCAGTTCTTGTGCCAGCTGCTCCAAAGTGCAGTGCCCCCAGGGCAGTCACACAGGCAGACACTGGGGCCGGGCTGCAGCCTAAAACAATCTTTGGACCTTCCCAGATGATACATCACCATGCTCTATAGACTGTCCCCTGCAAGATGACACACAGTGACACCCAGTCCAAACACTGGTTCTGATGCCATGAACTTCTATTCGTTCCCAGATGTCTATATTTGAATAAGGAAGGGCCCTCTGCACCCAAAACAAGGTTTGGACCCCCACACGTCATACACCCCCTGTTCGGCAGACTCTCCCCAGTGGGAAGATTTTAGCAGACTGTACTTCTGTTTAAAGAGCCTGCCTTAGAACAAGATCAGCTAGGGCATGTATGTTGCTGAGAGACAGGGGATCACATGTTTACATCTTTCCTTTGTATTCCTTGCTCAGTTCATTACCATGCAGATCATTACATGTGTGGACATTTTTTCTTTTTAAATCCTTACTATTTTAAATGCTGGCAGTTGTTCTCTATACCACTTAGATCTTCACCATTCAAACACACTATTTAAAGTGGCCAGCAGGGAAAGGGGGATAGTCAGTTGCTAAATTGCTATTTCTCCAGGAATGAGTAAGGCTGTCCTGGTAACCAGACCTTCAGTAGTGAGAAATGAAGGCACTAAGTGGAGCCTTAGAATGTCAATGTGAAAGGGAAGTTGGGAGTACTAGCCATCTTTCCAGGTATTTCTAAAATGATCAGTTGGTGGTAGCACACTGAACAAAAAGAGAGAGAAATAGGGATGAGCGCAAACCAAAACTTTAAGCAAAATTCATCATGAATTTTGCCCTATTCATGATTTGCAAACCGAAGTTGGTGATGGGTCTACTGTTACAAATTTCCATGAACTTTAAAGCAGTTTATGGTGGTTCATGGATAGAGCAGAAAGCAAGGGTTTAATTGGACTCTGAGTCCCTTTAAAACCCTGCTTTCTGCTCCCCACAAAAGCTGCAAAAGCAGCTGAGCGATGGGGAGCAGCTTGCTTCTTGCTACTCAGCAAGCATGAACAGTTGTTTTTACTCTCTCATGCTCAGATGTTTTTAGCTTAGTCTGGTGCAGGCCCTTAAGGTTTAAAGTTTAAAGGTTTAAAGTTAAACTTGAGACAGCTGCTGGGAATCCAGACATCTCAGATGGCCAAATGGTGCTTGGCTCACAGGTCAGCAAAGCTGTTCTGCCACACGCTGTGGGACTTAATCCTCAAATGTCCAAAAATAAATACCACACTATGACAAAGAACATTTGAGTTTGATTATTATACTCTCACAAAATAAATAATATAAAACCCCTTCCCTTTTAAGCAAGCTATATTCATTCCTTCTGCGGCTGCTTGTGGTGAAGTACCTGAAAAGAGTTCATGAAGTTCTTTATGTTTGACTTTGAACTACAGAAATCTACCCAATAAGATACTAGGTTAGGGAAAATATTAAATAAATAGTTTTCTGTTACAATTGAGTGCACCTCAGCTAATGCAGGAATGCTCAGCTATGAAACAGTGATACAAATACTATACTATTTTGATGTCATTGGAATTGTGACAGATCATCCCTCACAGACTCTTACAGAATGTTTTCTTTGGCTGGCTTGTTCTCAGTGTCAGCACAAATTGTAAACCCTACTTTTTTTGTAAGCCATCAGTCTTTGTGTTGGTTTTCTGTTCATGGCTGTTGAACCTGTAGTTTCCTTTATCAAAACATCAAGGAAGCAAGGAACACTGCAAAAAAAAGTATAATTTGTATTATACTGCTGCAGCCTCTAATTCCAAGCTAAACCCAAACCTGTGTGAACAAAGTTAAAAGCCTGCCTTATGTTGTTAAAATAACTACTGGGTTTGAGAGCAAAATTCTGCAGGGTTATTGATTCTAATTTTAGATTGGTGTATATAGGAATAAAGATGACAGAACAGATTATTATTCATGCCTCCTTCTACTTTACAATGAACCACAAAGTTGAATCCATTATTTCAAGATTGCTAACACAACCTGGAGTACATTTTGGAGTAAACGGTGGATTGTTTTAAGGAGAAGCAGCTGCAGTTTCTTCCAGAAACGCCACTGTTATTCCAGATTGTGTCCTCCAAAAGGGACAATATCTCTGAACTACAGATATTAATACTATGGTCAAAAGTGTGCCACCATCACTTTCAATGTTACCTGCGTGCACTATATAATAGGTATAATGTGCTCACATAATAAATACAGTTCTTCCACACAACACCAGCTAAATTAAAGTTCTAATGAATTAAAGTTCTAATGAATGAGTTCTTAGGCATTACCTAAGACCTCAAAAGACTACTACAATCATTGATGGGTACCAGAAGCCCACTTTAAAATTGCAATGAAGCCCCTTCCAAAATCGCAATGAAGCCCTCCTTAATTCCTGTGTCCCACAGGAAGCTACAGAGAATACCCATATATGGGCAGCAACAGAACTCAGACTTTCAAGGCTTGGGATGACCAACAGGTTCTGATATGCTGAATAGATTTGCTGCATGCGATTATACTGGGACAGGCAATCCTTGAAATAGGAAGGGTCCCAGATCCTTGAAGTATGAATGATTCCACTGAGTATTAAGAAGTGAATCCTCCCCTCCAAAGGATACACCTTATTGACCAGAATCACCTCTGCCTTGTCAGGATATAATTTCAGTTTATTCTCTCTTAGACCCTTCACCAGAACAATCACTGGCTGAGGAAAAAGACAGCAGCATCCAGATGTGTATTCAAAAGGTGCACATACCAATGACAGCCAACTCCAAAAGTTTGGACATTCTTGCCCTTTAATGCATTAAAAGTTTAAGACCTTCTGAAGAAGGCTTGCTCTGTGTGCCATCAAAATTTCTGCATATGATCATGTGAGACAGGGCTTTCTTGGAACTCCTTCAGTCAGGAAGGGAATGGGACCATGGCTCAGTTGTAGAGCAGTTGCTTGGCATGCAGAAGTAGGGATGGACATGAACTGGGAAAATGCAGTTTGATTTGGAGCGTGCCCGGTTCGTGAACCACAAACTATTGTGAACTTTTAGGAACCAAATGAACTGGTTCAGATTGTGATACAGAAGAACAGCCCCCTGGTGTGTTAGAGTGACCAAACTCACAGGGAATCTCCAGCTGACTCTCCTCTACCTGCCCTCCAAGTTTGATAAGAATTGGTCCAAGTTATGGCCCCACAAAGAAGGTGTCCCCATCCTCCATTGTTCCCAATAGAAGACAAAAAACAGCAAAAAAGCAAGGGCAACAGAAGTCCAGCAGAACAGACTCAAAGTGCCGTAGAATCTCTGCAGTTTGCATTTTTGCAAGCCCAGCAGTACCAGTGCCACTATGGCAATGCAAACCCAACAGGACTAAGGTAAAGCCAGAGAATCTCTGCAGTAGAAACTGGTGGTGCAGACCAGTGCAATATGCAGAGTGCCGAGCAGTACCAGTGCAATCAAAGAGTTCCCCAGCAGAATCCAGTGGCAATGCCAGTTCAACAGGACTGATGTCTAGCACAGAATCACTCTCCAAGTAAGGGGGGAGGCAAGCCCAGCAGAACCAGTGCAATGTACTAGCACTCAGCAGAACCCAGTGTCATTGTGGCAATGCCGGCTCAACAGGACTGATGTGAAGTAAATAATCACTCTCCAAGTAAGGGGGGGTGCAAGCCCAGCAGAACCCAGTGCCACTGGGGCAACACAAGTAAAAGAGGACTCATTTCAAACCAGAGAATCCCTGCAGTACCAACTGAAAGGGGGGGCATTTTTTCAAGCCCAGCACAACTAGTTCAGTGTTCAGAATGTCCAGCAGAACCCAGTACCACCACGGCACTGCAAGCTTAAAAGGAATGATCTCAAAGCACAGTGTCACAAGAAATCCAGGTGAGGGGGATTTTGCAAGCCCAGCACAACCAGCTACAATGTGCAGAATGCCCAAAAGAACCCAGTGCCATTGGCACTGCAAGCTTAAAAGGACTGCTGTCAAAGAACCAAGTCACAACAAATCCAAGCAGGGGGGAATTTTGCAAGCTCTGTGCAAGAAAATGGGAAGGGAACAGAAAGGAATGCTGGTGAAGGGGTGGAAACCCTCTTGAAACTGGCAAGACTAGTTTGAAACTGACAAGAATGTTTCTAACAGAATTCCACCCCACCCAACCCCCACCTCTGTGGCTTGCAGTGACAGTCTGGAAATATATTTATTCATGAACCACTACAAACCTCCATGAATTGCTTGAAAGTTCATGGAAAGTTTGTACTGGTTGACCTATTAATAGACTTCCATTCACGAATCATGAACCAACCAAAATTTATCATGAACTTTAGTTTGTGATCTGGCTCATGCCCATCCCTGTGGAGAAGGTTCCAGCTTCAAGCCCCCACTATCTTCAGTTAAAAGGATCAGGTTGCAGGTGATATGAAATTCCTCAGCCCGAGACCCTGGAGTGCTGCTGCCAGTATGAGTTGACAATACCATCCTCAATGGACCAGTGGTCTGATTCAGTATAAGGCAGCTTCATATGTACATATGTATGATGTATGCCTGACTTCATCTCTATTTCCCCCCCAAATTCTCTTTCAATTGGCTTTTGGCTATGTTAAAGGGTATTTTATCCTCATTACTATCTTGCTAGTTGTTCTGCAGGCACCCCCCTTCTCTTATGGTTCTGATGGCTCTACCTTGTCATCAGTACTATTTTATTCCATAATCTATTTTTAACTATTTTGTTTCCTTAAAAGTGTGGTACAATTTTTAAAAATAAAGAAAGACATAAGCTGAAATTGGGATTCCTGCCAGTAGTGTCTTCTTAATAAAGCCCTGGTCATCTACTGCAACATAAAACATAAAAGCCTAAAACCAACCAAAGATGCTTCTGTCAAAACTGACTTTCTATTTTTCCTTTAGCAGTTGTTTTTAATCCATGTTCTTTTTTGGTTTGTCTCTCACAGAATTTTCATCTCCCTGTCATCTCTTATCACCTCCATTGCCTGACAAAGTTTCTCCCTGGTAGGCTTCCCCCACTCTGAAATAAGCAGCAATACAAATCCTATGATTTGGACAGACCCATTTTCTCTCACAACTCTGGCTTCTATTTACAGAAATTGCTCCTTCTCCTTGTTATGGAAATCTTTTCTGTGCTTTTTTTTGTGTGTGTGGTGGCAGGGTATTTTTAGAACCTGCACTTCTTCGTTTGTGAATTTAGGTCACTTTATGATCTCAGTCTCTGCCAGAAGGAAGACAAGTACCTTTCTGTCTCTAATATTCTGGTGGATTACTCATTAAATGCTACATTTGCCTTCTACAATATTTGCCTAGAAAGAAAAGAAATGACTCAGCAAAAGCCCCACATTAATTATTGGTGCAAAATACACTTTGAAAAGATAATAATAATGTCCAGTTGGATACAAGCATAGCATACTAGAATTGGTTCAAGGTAATTCTCTGTCAGCAGCATTCCATACAAACCTCTAAATTCCTGCTGAAAATCCTGAGTCCTTAGAAAGCTGCCCTCTTCCCCCATTCATAACATTCCCATTGAAAGCTACTTGATATATTGGTTTCAATGGCACTGGCAGTGCATTCATATTTATTTTATTTAAAACATTTTTATGCTGCCATTCCACCCAACCAGGGCCCACAAGGCAGCAAACATAAAACATTTAATCAAAATACAGCTTAACATATAAACTTTGATTTAAAATACATAAAGATACAACATTAGAAAGAAGACCAAACCTGTTACTGGTGGTATGCCGGATAAAACAAAACAATAGGGATGTGTGCTCAGGATAAATCAAGCCAAAAAAATACCCAGTAAATACCTTATATTGGTATTTTTGGGGTTTTTTCTCAGTCGATCACTGAGGGGTCTGGTGATTTAGCTATCTAAAAAATGCCCACCCCCCAAAACCCCTGAAAATATTCAGGATTTTTCGGGGCTGCCAGATAGCCACAGTTACAGGGCATTTGTAATTTCTCTGTCCATTTAAATGCCTTTGGAGTGAACTCTCAGGCATTTAAATACCTTTAGAGTTCACATGGCAAGGAGTCATGCCACGGCTTGGAGAAGGCATTTAAAGGGACCACTTCCCTTTAAATGCCTTTCTCACCTCCATTGGAAACAATGGAAAATGGGGCACCTTCTTCTGAGGCCCAAAGGGTCCAATTCTTTTAAAACTGGGGAGGGGGGTGAGGAGAGGCACCAGCAGCTATACCTCAAAAATAGCCCCCCCCCCAACCCCAGATACCCTGGATTGTTTCTCCATTATAGTTTATGATGACCATTGATTATAATGGTCCACATAGGATATAATGGAGCCAGAAAAAATCAACAATCCCAAACATTTCCTAAATCCAAATACCATACCAATATTGGGACATACCTGAACCCAAAAAAAGACCATTTTTTAAAAAAAAAAATGCACACCCCTACAAAAAAAAGTATTCACCTGCTGGCAATAGACACCAACAAAAGGAGACAGACAAGTCTACCCAGGGAAGGAGTTCCAAAGTTTTGGTGTCATGACCGAGAAGGTCCTTTCTTGGGTTGCCATCTATTAGAATCACACAGTAGGGGCAGCTGAAAAAGGAACTCTGAGGATGACCAGAGTGAGCAGGTAAGTCCATATGGGACAAGGTGGTTATCAAGGTGTATTGGTTCCAGGCCAAACAGTGCTTTAAAAATCAATTTCAGCACCTTGAATTGAGCCTGGAAGCAAATTGGAAGCCCAAGTATGTTTACATACATGTTTACTTAGAAATAAGTCTCCCTTTATTCAATAGGGCTTGCTCCCAGTGGAACATGCATTGTGTTGAAGCCAAATAGGTCTCCTCAGAATTAAGTCTCATTTATTCCGTATGTCTTACTCCCAGGAAAGTGTGAACAAAATGAGTTTAATTGACTTAGAAGGGTATATAACTCAGTTTAGGATCATACTGCCACAGCCTATTCCTATGCACGTTTATTCAGATACAAGTTCCACTTTATTCAATGGGACTTACTTGCAGGTAAGTGTGCAAAGGGTTGCTGCCTTAGTCACTCACAATTAATTTAAACTGAATCGGAAGTGCAAGAGCTGCCAATAAGGGAAATACACTAAAATAAAATGCATGTTCCAGAGACAATGGGATTTTAACAACCCTGGAACCCCACCTGTCTTCAGTTACTTTATATATTCAGCAGGCTCTTAGCAGTTTGTTTATGTGTGTGTGTGTGTGTGTGTGTGTGTGTGTGTGTGTGTGTGTGTGTGTGTGTATATATATATATATATATATATATATATATATATATATATATATATATATATATATAATCTTGGGTGCACTGTATGACTCTCCTTCAGTTGGACTTTAAGCCTGTTTACACACACTCCTGGGATCTAGATTCTGTATGACATGGAAGCAAGCATGGTTAGCATGACTGAAGCCTACATGCAGACATTAGTATCCAAGTATACCCCATTCATATAGCCTAAATTCCAGAATATAAGAACTTTGAAAACTTTGAGCTAGTCATTATGTCTCAGCTGAATCTCACAGAGCTGTTGTGCCACCAGACTTTTAATAGCAAAACCCTGGAAAAATAATACTCATCTTACATTATCAGCCTGACTACATAAAGTCTGTGATTTCTGTCTGATGGACAAACTTACTGATTCTCTTCTTTCTAAGGATACAGAATTGTTTGATTCAAAATTTACCTCGATCTGGTTCCCCTTCCTGGACTATTTATCCACTAAACCTGAGTATTATTTGATTTTGGATACTATAAATCTGCTGTATTGCTGCATTTCATGGGATGTTTCATGTTAATGAAGTTCTTTGTCAAATTTTGTTTTGTTAATATTGCATCTACATTCTTTGTTATGTAAGTTTTATCACATGTACCAGTTAAGCTATATTTCTTTTTAAAATTATTTTTCATTAATTTTCCAACAATAAGCAGCAATTAATAACAGTATAGTGAAGATGAAGTGTACATTTATATCACGTTTTTAGCTTTATTGTTGTTAGACACCTAACAATGTTGATAACTCTATTAATCATTGCAATGAGTGTTATAATATTGAATTGTAGAACATAAAGATAATTTAGGTAACTTAGTTGTGCATGAGTATAGTAAGTGAGACTTAGCCAGGACTCAATTTGACGTTATTGTCAGTATATTATAGTGTTGATTATTGGTAAAGTAATGTCAGATATATATTGTTGTGAAGTTGGAGGCCTGAGGTAGATATAAATTCCATAAATGGGAACCACTTTCCTACAAAATTGGACTGTTTAGGGTAGATTTCAGATTGGTGTAGGTGATCCATGATTTTTTCTAGAATAAGGTGATCCCAAACTTGAACCAGCAGGATCGCATAGGAGCCTTGTCTGATTTTGCATCCAATTGATGTTTTGGTAGCTATAACAAGACTAGTAATTCACTGTAAGAGGGTCTCAAGATAAGATGTTTCAAGTGAATCAAACACCTTTTCTATGTCCAAAGATAGTAGTATTGAGCTTAATTTCATTCTTTCACATGAGGAGATGATGTTGAGTGTTTTGAAAATATTGTCGGTTGTGTTTCTGCCTGGCATGAATACGGATTGGCCTTGGGATATGTATTGCATAATAAAAATGTTTAATCTTTTGGCCAGTATTGCTGTGAATATTTTATAGTCCTGATTCAAAAGTGATATGGGACAATAGGAGGCCGGGTTTGTAACATCTTTATTTGGCTTTGGAATTGCAATTATTGAGGCAGAATTCCAGGATGGTGGCATCCATCCAGATGTTAAAACTGTGTTGCAAGCTTCAGCTAGCTAGTGTTGTCGTGAATCACTTGTAAAACTCTGGAGGATAACCATCTGGACTGGCAGATTTATTTTTAGATTTTTGATGACGCCGATGACTTTTTGTGGCTCTGTTGGTTGTTCAAGTTGTTCATGGTATGAATCATGTATGTAAGTTCAACATTAAGTAGGTTCAGATATCGTCTGTGAGTGGGTTTGTCGAAAAGTAGAGAGATTGGTAGAAGTCAGCAATGATTTTGTTGATTGATGAGGAATCTGTAAGTGTTTTTCCTTTCAGGTCTTTAGCCGCCATCACATGTCTTGAGGAACTTTTATCTTTGACTTGCCACAAGAGGAGCTGCAGTGTCTTAGGTGAGCGGATCCAATATTTTTGTTTCATGTATAAATCTTTTGGGATCTGAGAGCTATCCATTAGTTCTATAAGTTTGCATTCATTTAAGAGTTTCTTATATGTTTTCTTACTACCGGTGGTTTTGTGTTCAGATTCTAAGAGCGAGATTTTAGTTAGAAAAAACAGCATTAAAAAACAAAATACTTTTTTCAGACACAATGTCATGGAGATTAAATGAACCCTGAGGACTGCTTTTAGTGCATCCCAGACTATCGAAGAAGATGTTTCTTCTCTGCAGTTTTTTTTAACTACAGCTGGATGTGATGACCTATGGATTCTATGCAATCATTGTTGAAGAGTAATGATTGGTTCAGGGACCATGTTAAGTTGTTAGGAAATATGTAACACTAATTATATTTTGGTTATCTAATAGTAGATGTTTGTTGAGCAAGAATGACAATACAGTTGCACAGTTTGCTGTAAGCTATGAACCTTAGTTAATATGTAGCTATGCATAGTTAGGTGAAACACACTTTAAAAAGCTTTTCAAACTTTCAGAGGTAATTTTAAAAACAACACAATGAACTAGCAGAATTAATTTTCTCAGCTTTCTTAGTTAATAGTAATTACAGGTGTAATCCAATAGACAAACAATTGATTCAGTCAATAAAATTAATCATGTATAATTTAAATTTAGCTGTTAATGAATTAGAGTCTAAGTGATATGGTTCTAGAAAACAAGTAATGAAATTGTCAATATTACCCTAGTGAGAGTGTTGAGAGTATGATCACTTGAGCACTTGTGTAAAACAGTAAGCAGTTAAAAATATAGGCATTGATAACACTCAATATTTTGAAGTAACAGACAATGTATAGGTGTCTAAGTTCAAAAGGTATGTATGGAGATTGTCATTAGTGAGCTTAAAAGATAAACAATGATGGATAGATAAATAGAACTGTTGCTATTGATGATCTGGAGTCTAGCTGATGTGACTTTAGAGAACTATGGATGTTACTAGTTAAGTTTCTTTGTGAGAAGATTGAGAGTAAATATGGTCATGTGAGCACTTTTTAAAAATACAGTTAAGTAATGATTTGTACAATAACAATACTTTATAGTTTTAAATTAATTGCCAATATATAAATTCTTAGATTTAATTGAAATATACAGTCAATAAGTACTGAACTTTAAACTGAAATAGAATAATAGTAAAAAATGAAAAGAAAAAAGAATGCACAGTCCTACTTAACCTCGCGGAACTAACATTCAAGCAAAGGTTATCAGAGAGCCCTCCGGAATTAAAGGACTGCTTGCTATTAGTTGAAAGAGACAAACAAAAAGAATACCCTCCCCCTTCCAAACCAGTTATGCATAATTTACAGGATTTCTTGAACAGAGTTTTCAGAAATAACTGTGTCTTAGCCTAGAGTAGAATGAGTCTTTAAGAAACAACATTAAATTATGAGATATAAGTTCCTTTGTGGTTTTTACTTCCCTCCTGGAGAGAGTTTTGTAGATGTTCTTATCTTGCAGTTAAACATGATGTATGGTCAGTTTGTTGTCTTTGGAGAAGGCAGATGCTTTCTTTTCTGGGACAGTTTGCTGGTATCCATGTGAGGATTGATGTGGAGTGAGTGTAGAAGCTTGAGACCTGCATCCAGATCTTCGATGAGATGTGTTTCTTCCTTGTTGGAGATTTGTAGTGTAATGTAGCTCTTCCACCTGTAGCTGATTTTCGGATGGTGCAAAGCTTCTGTGACTGGTCTCAGATCATTTTGTTGACTGGTTCTGAGCTTCCCTCAGCCATTCCATCTTGCTGTGACTTTGGAAAGAAGGTTTGAATCCCTCTGGGAGTGGAGGTATTTGCTGTATCAGATCTGCCCTAGGATGGCTATTTTTGGGGGTTTAAGGGGTCGGAGCAGGGTTTTCAGGCATCTGTCTTAAAGTGCCAATGCCAAGCCCCCTGTTAAGTTATATTTCTGATGTTATGTGTACTTGCTTGTATTAAATACAGTTTTAATTTTTTAAAAAAAGGATAACCAGCTTACTTGTTGCTACCCTAGTAAGAGAATGTAAATGTGAGAAACAGATAAAACTGATGTTCCTCATTCACATACATCTCAACTCACCTCTAGAAACTATTAGGTGCTTTCTATTGGTCTCAGCCTGCAGGGGAACTGTGTTTCTCGTATGACATTTGAGATAGTTTTGGGATGGACTTGGGTGGTTTCTGTCTTTCAGTGAGAGAGAAAAAAATAAGGACATGTATTGAATGTAGCTTCTCAGAGACTATGCTGTAACTCAACACTTCAGCAATCAAGTAACAGTAATTGCCTGCTTGCATCTCACAGAAGACATGTGCAAAATCAGACCTTAACATCATGATCAACCTGCCTTTTACTTTTCTTTTTAAAATTCTGTAACATCCAGTCTGATGAAGAGTTTTGATTAGCTTGAAAGCTCACATAGTGTTTTGTGTCCATTTGGTTGGTCACAAGAAAAGGTATTACATGGACTTGATTTTTGTTTTCAGATTTTGCATGGACCAATTTGGCTGTACAACTTCCTCCTGCAGAGGAAGCCTTCATCACTAAGAATTTTACTGAGAGTAACTACAGAATAAGTCACAACTAGGGTTGCCAGCCTCCAGGTGGGGTCCGAAGATCTCCCGCTTTTACAACTGTTCTCCAGCTGACAGAGATCAGCTCCCCTGGAGAAAATCACCACTTTGAATGGTGGACTCTATGGCACTGAGGCCCAGTGCTCTTTTTGGGCTGGAATGCACCAGAACAGCATTCCAGATGGTGTCTGAGCTCACCCTGCCCCTCCTCACCGGTGGGAAAGGGCCCCACACTCCGGATCTCCACATGAAGATTGAGTGCAAGGCCTGGCCTCCCGGCTCTTTGCACTCAAAGGGAGCTTTCCCTTTAAGTGCAAAGTGCCAGTGAGAAGGGGCCCCATGCTCCAGATCTCTGTGCAGAGATTGAGCACGGGGCCGCAGCTCTCTGCATCTGGCTTGCCACCATCGCATTGCCGTGCCTACGCTCTCCCTGCTCCCGGTAAGTGCCTCCCCCTCATCTCTTTTCCCTCTCTCTTTCTTTGTCCCCCCCTTTCTTTGTCTCTTTCCCCCTCCCTCCCTCTCTCTTTGTCCCCCCTCTTCCTTCCTTTCTTTCCACCTTCCCTCCCTCCCTCTCTCTTCTTTTCTCTCTCTCTCTCTTTCTCTCTTTCTCTCTCCTTCCTCTCCCTCTTTTCCCTTCCTTCCACTCCCTCCCTTTCTCTCTTTTCCCTTCCCTCTTCTTTTTCTTTCTCTCTCCCCCTCCCTCCCTCCCTCCCTCTCTCTCTTTTTCCTTCCTCCCTTCCTCTCTTTTCCCCCTCCCTCCCTCTCCTCCTTTCACTTTCTTTCCTTCCTTCTTGTATCATTTTGTTCTTTCTGTTTTTGTAAAAAAAAAAATTGGAAAGGGGGAGGGATGTAAAAAAGCAGAAAGCCCAGGAAATGCTGGTTTTGATGGTATCTTTAATTTTTGAGAATCCCTTCATTTTTTCTCATGGCATCTTCTGTTTAAAAAAAGTTTGAAGCCTGAGTATAACTAGGTCATTGTTGTGTCTTGTTGGAAATGGCTTGCAAATATATGTGTGTCTTGCAAATATATGTGTGTCTAAGTCCTGTATTACAGTTGTTTAGTTGCTAACTGCCATGCAAGAGAAAACATCTGAAAAAGTCACTTCATTGTAGTGTGTGTTGGCAGAACACTTGACTGTTGCATGCGGGACTTTGGGGAACATCTACAGAGAAACAGAATTGTAACTAAAAATGAGCATGGTCAACAGCACTTTGGAGATTGGAGACTGTTTTTGTGAAATTTAAAAAGTGGGCAGAGTTTCTGAAGATTATTGTCCCTCTTCTCCTGCCACTAGGCTGACATCTGCCTTTAATGGGCCAGCAAAGTTGATGTTCTTAAACCTCCTAATAAGAGAGATTTATGCTTCTGATGAGTTGACTTCCAACAATTGGTGATCTTGTGATGGTAGTGATACTTTGATGTGGTAAAGACCACCTGCTCACAGGATTATTTTACCTGTGGGACAGACTCTGCATGGTAACCACTCCACTGGTACAAAGCTGCTTGTAAAAATATTATAGTGTAATAATTCAGGTGGGTAGCCATGTTGGTCTGAAGCAGCAGAACGAAGTTGGAGTCCAAAGTTTCATCCAAGGTATAAGCTTTTGTGTGCTTGCACACTTCTTCCATCTGAAGAAGTGTGGGGGCACATGAAATCTTATACCTTGAATAAAATTTTGTTGGACTGGTTCCTTTGGTGCACAATCCATAAACTACTCCTGTCCAGTGCATCCACAAACCTAAGGTTGTTCTGCCAGTGAAGTAGGGTTGCCAACTCCAGCTTGAGGGAATCCCTGGAGATTTGGGAGTGGAGCCTGAAGAGGGTGTGGTTTGGGGGAAGGAGGGACCTAAGCAAGGCATAATGCCATGAACTCCACTTTCCAAAGCAGCCATTGACCTGATCTCTGTAGTTTGGAGCTCAGTTGTAATTCCAGGAGATCTCCAGACCCCACCTGTAGGTTGGCAACCCTAAAATATCATATTCAGTGTACTAGTTCTGCAGGAAGGCAAGCTGATTTCCATGGGAACCTAACCTTTAGGAATTGATTCCAATCCAGTGTGGGAATAATTGTTGGACATAAGATATTGGTTCAGGCAAGATTTTGTATAGATGGGACAGAAAATCATGTTTTTATTGGTTTTGTCAAAACCATTTTGACAACAAACAAGGTAAACAGAATAAGAAGCAAAAGGTGGGTGTGGCTGGATGACCACACTTCTGGTAACACAGGGTGTGGCCTAATATGCTAATGAGCTGTGATGTCAGGGGTGTGGCCTAATATGCTAATGAGTTCCTGCTGGACTTTTTCTGCAAAAAGAGCCCTGCTGAGGCCCCTCCCCTCCCCAAACCCCACCCTCTCCTGGATCCATGCCCAAAGTCTCCAGGTATTTTCCAACCCAGACCTGGCAGCCATAGTCACAACATCCTGGGGGAAAGAGTTCTAACAGCTGTGTCTTCCACCAGTCTTTGAGTTCCAAATGAAGTGGAAGAAAAGGCAAGAGAAGGTAACCTACCAAGACATTCAATGTAGTTTCTAGAATGGGAGTCAGACTGAAAATAACATATTGTCCACATTGTCCAGAATACCTCACAGGAATTGCCATTGATCATTCAAGTACTTTGTCCAAAGAGGGGAATACTAGTGACCAATATTATACTTGCACATCAGGGAAAGGAGAACTAGGTACCAGGAAATCTAGCTCTCAGCATTAAGATGGAGCATCATTTGTGCCTGGGTAAGGTGTGTGTGTGACAAGAATGGCTTTGGGAAGTGGGACCCAGCACTGGCTTTCAGCCAGTTAGCTCTCAGGCAGCTTCCTGTAGCCCACCCCTAGGGGGCAACCCATCACTATTGGCCATAGAGTGTTGATCTAAGATTAGGGAGATGAGAATTCAAATCCCCATTTAGCCACAAAGCACCCTATGTAACCATGGACCACACGCACATTCAGCCTAAGTTTTGAGGAGAAGAGATAGGGAACAAAGTATTTCCTTTCATACACAAATGAAATATTTACTCAAATTGTCTCAGTGAAGGAGTTCATGACATCTTTCCTCTCACAGAGACCTCTTTCTTTGACTGATATTCAGACTATTATGAGTGATCTTTTTTTAAAAAAACCCCACATAATTAATTGTTGATGGCATTTTTTTTGAAATATTTCATATTTAAGTAATTTAATATAGATTACTACATGTGGGCCTGGACCAGGTTAAGCCACATGCTCACCCCAGGGAAATTGAGAAGTCGACTCCCTTTTACATTCCTTGTGGGTTATACCCTCTATGAGTGACCACATGGTTCTTTAGGATATAGCAGAATTCCAGCTTCAGCTATTCAGAAAAAATATGAACAACTCACAGATTCAAGTTTTCCCACCCCTTATAATTTAATCTTTTTTGGGGGGAAAAACCTGACTTATCCAACTACTTTTCCAGTCACAGAAAATTTCAACCAAAAGGATTAGCATTCCACACAGCAAGTAACCTTACAATGGACATTGTTTGGCAATCAACTCTACAATAGTGCCACTCCGAATCTTAGCATTGAGGGGGAAACACAATAATACTTTACAGACCTTTCTTGAAGGTTTCTTAAAGTCTGCAAACTTCTTCCACTTGAACATTATTTCCTCCCCCAGCGTGCTTATCCCCAACTCTTTAGTGTCTTATAATAGAAAAGAAATCGTTCCAGGAACAAACACTCCATACAAATCACTTTATATAGTACAGAAGACTTACCTTTACTTCCTCCTGTTCTCAAAATACCTTTCTCTTCACTACACCTCTTTTTAACTATCAAAGGAACATCTGTAGTGTACTGGCTTTCCTTCTGCACAGGAAGATTTGACACTTCTATCCAGTAGTCACTAGGAACTGCTAACTTTAGGGATCACCTGGGATTAATTAAGAAGCAAACTGGTGCTTCCAAAAAGACACCTGCAATGGATTTCTTCTAGTTGTAAAGCCCACTCAGGAGATAAAGGCACTAATGTCTCACAAGTGGGAACAACTATAACTCAGGTTGCCAACTTTTCTGAACTAGACTTGTTCCTGTGCCTCTAGCAATAGGGGGGAAATTGGCAAGTAAAGCTCTTCCTAAACAATTTCCTCTACTTCACTTATTTGCTGAAAGACTGTTAAAGACACAGGCAAAAACATAGTAAAGAGATGCCAACCTATGGGTTGTATCTTGCAACAGATACAGAAAGGGGGTTGACTACCAGTTGGTCGATCACCATTTCTCTTCTTTCTTTGCAGATCTCTGACTTACCTCTTGTGCTGTTCCTGGGGCTCTTGTGCTGTCCCCTAGGAGCAACAGTTTGGGAAGCATTTATAGCTGCATGGGATGGGGGAAGCTAGAAAGTCCCTATCTGCTGATGGAAATCCATTCCTTCTGTGGAAATTACCACTGGCTCCTTCCAACCATGTTCCATCTTTCAGGGCTGAAAAGAGGTGGGTAGAAAAGAAGAAGAAGAAGGAGGAGGAGGAGGAGGAGGAATTCAATTTATACCCACCCTTCACTTGGTGTCTCAGAGTGGCTTAGAATCTCCTTCCCTTCCTCTCCCCACAACAGACACCCTGTAAGGTAGATGGGGCTGAGAGAGCTCTGAGAGATCTGCTCTTGAGAGAACAGCTCCAAGAGAACTATGACTGACCCAAGATCACCCAGCTGGCTCTATGTGGAGGAGTGCGGAATCAAACCCAGTTCTCCCAGACTAGAGTCCGTGCTCCTGACCAGTGGTCCTTCTAAGCTGACACATTTTTGTCTTAGCTCAGGAAGGATGGCTCCAGAGCAAACTAATTTATGTAATGGCCAAATCCCTCACTCACAACTTTAATGCCAAGAGCTCACAAAGTAGAATTTTTCTCGCAAGACTCCACCGCTTAGAGGGAGCATTGCTCCTAACATCTACACCAAACAGGCTCTAGGGTAGCTTAGAGATGGTTACCATGCAAGCCTATGGGATAGTTATCCTGCAAGCTCGTGGAGTCATGAGATTTGTTTGCCTGTAAGATATGTTCTGAGACTGAGTCTGGGTGGTTTGAAGGGCACACCAAAGCTGAGGAAATCTTTGGGTGCTGGTGGTGACTCTTGCTAGCGCTGCTGTTGTAAAACTTCCTTGAGCCACAAGGAAAGGTGGGATATAAATAAATAACCAAGTGAAATATGCACAGTTATTCCAGAGCTACCAAAAAGGGCCAGTTAAGCACCCAAGTGACCCAAACTGCTGCAGAGGGCATAGGAGAAAGCGATGGGAGTGGTTTGCCTCCTAGACCTGGGCCACTGCCACTGGGGCACAAGGTAGGCTGCAGAGGCACTGCTAACCTTGCATTCTGTCGGGGTGACCCAGGAGGAAGCAGATGTCTTTGTAACCATGCAGCTGTAGCTCAGTTCAGGTGTGCCCAGTAGGGGCACCAGAGGAGGAATATTGTTTTTTTGCAACTCATGCTGATGCCATCTTGCTCAGGTTGAAGGTGGGCTGCAGAAATGCAGTATCTGCAACCCAACTTGCTCTGAGTTAGAATGATACAGGAGGAGGTGTACCCATCTGCACCCATGCCTGCTACCTTGGGTCTGCCCCGGGGGGGGGGGACAGAGGTGGTACTTCTACAGTGTGTCTTGTGCCTGATAATGGGTGGTATGAGCATATACTGCTTGGTAGCAGAAAGAAGAAGAAGAGATTGGATTTATACGCCACACAGGGGTATGTGTCTTGAGGAAGCTATAGGTGAAATGCATTGGGATCAGGAAAGAATAATGATAAAAACTTTTCCCCAAGACCTTGACTTTCATTTCTGCTGCTACTGCTGGTGTGGCCCTTCTTCTTTACCTGTTGGATACTGCTTGGTGGAGGCAGAATGCCTAGAACTTGCTTTGGCTCTTGAGTCTAATACAGTTTTCACATGGTGAAAACTAGTCTTAGGTTCACATCAACTGGCCTAAACTTGGAGCATTTAACACAGCTGTTTTCAGTCTGTTCAAAGTCTTCATGTGCATTACCTCCACAATTGTTTTTAAAAACCCAGTAAGGTAGTATAGTATTAGTACAGTATTATTACATCCTCACAGATAAATTCACTTACTAAATCCACAGGCAAGAGTTAAACAGAGACTACCAGAAACCTTTGGGGCAGATTTCACACAAGTCCTCTTGAGTTCAGTAGAATTTATTCCAATGAGGATAGGATTTCATTGTGCCTGTTTTTAATCTTTCTCATGGAATAAATCCAGTGGAAGTGATAGCAATAGCATAACAGTCAGTATTGACAGTAAATATTGAGAAGTAATGGAAGTCATATGCTTCCATTGAGAAGTAATGGAAGTCCTGTGCCAGTTTGGTGTAGTGGTTAATTATGCGGACTCTAATCTGGGAGAACCAGGTTTAATTCCCCAGTCCTCCCCTTGCAGCTGCTGCATGACCTTGGACAAGCTTCTTCACTCAAAGAGTGATTAACATGTGGAATTCACTGCCACAGGAGCAGGGCCGGTGCATCCATATAGGCAAAGTGAGGCACTGCCGTCCATGGAGCGCCGCTGTCCTGCCACTGAGCCCCCCTGCCCCTCCCTCGCCAGGCCAGTGCCTTCCTTGCCAGGGGCAGAAAGAAAGGCAGGGGCTCAGTGTGAAGCTCCAGAGCTTCTCAGATGGCCACTCCCAGTGCAAGCCCTGCCCCCAGCTTGCAACAGCCCTCAATCGGGCTTAGAGAAGCAGAAAGCAGTATGTGCTGCCTCCTCTTTCAGCCACCACCACCACCAGCAGCAAGAAGGCAGGTAAGTTGGTGGGTGGGAGAGGTGCCAGTGACCTGGCTGGTAGGAGGGGGCAAAGGGCTTGATTGGGGGAGGCCCTGGGTCTGCCGTGGCCAGCGCTATTGGGGCAGGTGGGCAGGGTGTGTCTGTGTGCAGGTAGGGCCCTGGGGGGGAAGGCCCTGGGTGCCCTCCTTCCTCTCTGCAGCATGGCCTGGCAGCCCTTGTGGGTCTTCCATGGCTGGTGCTATCAGGGGAGGCAGGCAGGGTGAGCAACGGGGTGGCAAATCAAGCCAAGGGTGGGGTGGAAGGCAGGATCCTGCCGGCCACTGAAAAGGCGGTGGTGGTGGTGGGGAGATGTTGCTAAGCTCGGAGGAATCTTGAACCGAGATGTGTTGTCCATCCCCCCCTTCCTCCAGCTCCCAACTTTCTTCCCTCCTTGCGTGCCCAGTACCTATCCAAAAGGTCAAACCACCTCCTCCGTGGTGAGCAACTAGTAATAAGATAATTGCAGCAATGTTCCTGGGTGGGGGCAGGGGGGGAAGAAAGCAAAAGAGAAGGGGGGTGAAGAAGAAGGGCAGGAGTTTAGAAAGTAGGAAAGGAGTCAGTCGGGGTTTCAGTTTGGAGATTTAATAGATTCCTATAAATGGGCAGGGGGAGAGAGAGAGAGACTGTTGCTGGAATTTTAAAAGGCTGCAAGCTGTGGTTGACTGGTAGCTAGATTTGAAGTAACATGGCATTAAGGGGCACAGCTGGAGGTAGCATTTCCATCACAGTGAAGCCAGAGCAGCTGATTCTCCAGCTTACAATGTAATTAGCAAACCCGAGCACTCAGCTCCCCTCCCTTCGCTTCCCTCCCATACGCTCACCTCTCGCTCTCCCTTTCACATCCAAGCATTCCATTGGGGGGAAGAAAACCAGGCTTTTCTCTTCCCGGGTATCTTGGGGTGATCGCCCTCTGCAGAAGCAAGGTGTGTATGGAGTATTTAAAATGAGATCTGCCATACAGATCACTTGTTTGAAGTAGTCAGGAGATGTGTCCTCTTTTTTGCTTTTCAAAATATGGTAACCCTAGAGGAGAATATTTGGTGTGGGAGTGCATCAGATACAATGTGGCCGTGTGTAAGGCGTAGTTGCAGCATAAGGAGTTGCCCACTAAGGCAGGTGGTGTCTTGAGGGAACTAACAGAGTGAGACTGTTTTGATGCCATCCTAAGCAAGTCTACTCAGAATCCTACTCACTAGGTCTATTCAGTGGGGCTTATTTGTAAATTGTCTTGAACCACAAGGAAATTGGGGTCTAAATGTTGTAATAAATAAATAATAAACTGTTCTTAGATGTGCACCATTTGATGCTGGGGGAGCATGGAGGTGTATTTTTGTAGGAGGGTAGATTTGGGGTGCTCTGTTGCCTGGAGGTCCAATTCAGGTGGGTCTGAAAAAGGCACAAATTTTGAGACCAGTGGCATCTAAGACCAACAAAGTTTAATTCTGGGTATATAAGCTTCCATGTGCACTTATGCCCAGAATTAAACATTTTTGGTCTTAAAGGGGAAGTGCCACTGGACTCAAACTTTGTGCCTTAGACGTCATTAATACATAGGGTCACAAGAAATCAGAAGTGACTTTGCAGCACTTAACATACACTTTGCCTCTGTGCTTAAACATTTTTGTGTAGGGGGATATGAACAGCTTGTGCATGTGTAATTGGGTGTATGCCCTGAGAAAAACAGGGGCCAGGGTGGCTCAGAGGTTAAGACACTGAGCTGCAAACTGGAAGGCTGCTAGCTCGGCAGATTGAGACCCAAGTGCTGCATGACGAAGTGAACTCTTGTCTCTGGCCCCAGCTCCTGCCAACCTAGCGGTTCCAAAGCAAGAAATTGCAAATAGACAAATAGAGAAAAAAAAATCAGAGATTGTGTTACTTGTTCCCACAATTTTTTTTTAAAAAAACAGCATTTTCAAATTTTGTGTTTTTCATTCTTCTTAAATGCATTTATGTTTGAAAATTGGTGGGCCCAAGGGGGGGGGGGAGGGGGGTGCCAGAAGGCAGCCTTGCTTAATGTGCAAAAAACCTGGAACCGGCCCTGCACAGCTGGTGGTGGTGGCTACAAGCACGGATGGCTTCAAAAAGGAATTGGATAAACATATGGAGCTGAGGTCCATCAGTGGCTACAAGGTATAGATAGGAAGTCTTGGTCTGGGGCAAGTGATGACCTGTATTCTTGGCACTGGGGGGGCAACAGTGGGAGGGCTTCTAGTGTCCTGGCCCCACTGGTGGACCTCCTGATGGCACCTGGTGTTTTTGGCCACTGTATGACAGTGTTGGACTGGATGAGCCATTGGCCTGATCCAACATTGGCTTCTCTTATGTTCTTATGCCATAGTTCTGTCAGAGTTGTTCTTGAAAGAGCAATTCTCCCCGAGTTCTCTCAGCCCCACCTATCTCACAGGTTATCTGTTGTGGGGAAGGGAAGAGAAAGGAGTTTGTAAGCCACTCTGAGGCCGATTCCGCGCCAGCGGTTTGCCCGAGCGTCATCCCCCGATAAAATCCACAGCAGAACAACAGTTCCCCACTTGTTGCCCCGGGTCAGCACTTGGCCCAAATCTAATCCTCGTTCCCCCCCAGATCTTCCTTTTCAGGGATTTTCAGGTTTCTTTTTTTGACACGGGGTTGAAGTCGGGGCATTCTAGTGGGGAACTTGCAAATTGGGGTTTCTTGCTCCACCCCTTTAACGCCCCTCTGACTCTTTCCCTCCCCTTCCCCACCTCTCATCTCCCTTCCCCTCCCTTTCCCGCCCTGGTGCAAATACGTTTTTTGTCCCCCCCCATCGTTGCGTTAGGATACCATGACACAACAACAATGGATCAGTGTTGTGTCGTGGTGTCGTAATGCAACAATGGTGGGGGGGGAACCGCTTGTGCCAGGGTGGGAAAGGGAGGGGAAATCATGCTTGGAGAAGAGAGGGCAGGGGACACTAGATTCGGGGCAAGGCGACAAATGCAAAACTACCTCAACAGAATCAGGCCAATTAGACCCGGGGGGAACGGAGAGCAAACCATTGGTGCGGAATCAGCCTAAGACTCCGAGTGAAGGGTGAGGTATAAATCCAATCTCCTCCTCCTCTCCAAGTTACAGAAGTCTAAGCCTACTGAAGTGATAAGCATGACTATGAGGAGCTCTGCGTAGAACCATATTTTTAAAAGACAGCAAGTTTTTTTTAAGAGTGCTTAAAGTTGCTATGGAGGCCATTAGCATCCATTACCATTTGGGCAGTAAACTAGATATAATGAAGGTGTGAACTCTCTTGGAAAGCAATTTTAAATTATCATGAGCAAGCTAGTGATATATGAACACATTATTCTTTGTCTAGAGTTGAAGAAATTTCCCCCCATATTAAAGACAAGTCAGTCTACCCTGGAGAAATAGTATGAAAACAAAGTTTTAAAGAACAAATGGAGCTGTTTGTGTGTCTTCCACCTTTCTTCCCAGTGATGCATTAGAAAATTAATTGGAGCTCTTCGTCTCATTTGAACCTGTTGTTGTCAAAGTTTTAATGGCTGTTCAGCAGAGAAGTGTGCAAAAGAGAGATAAAGGTCTTCTGTGCCCAATAAGTCCTTTGTTAATCCAAAAAGAGCCAAATAATTATTCTGTAGGCTTCAATAGCATTTGTTTCTGGCCCCATCCAAAAGAACCACTGCATGTTGCCATATCTCTGGTACTAAGTTTTCTGTTCAGTTTTTCAAACATTTTTAAAGCATCCTCTCTCCCATTCATTTATTTATTTTATTTATATTCCACCCTCCCTGCCAAGCAGGCTCAGGGCGGCTTACATTAACAGTTAAGAAGCATTAAAACACAAATAGGCCATGGTAAGATGATGACAAAAGAGTATGGCCAAAGTCAGTATCCAGTCACAGGCTGTTGGTGATTACCTTACCACAGTCATAGGCCACCTTACACTTCTAAAACGTACCAAGACCTCCCCCCATATGAGGGGTGGAGCTATAGAACAAGTAAGTGGGGTGACAGAGGAGAGGACAGCTGCCGTAACTGTTTGTCTCCACTAACTCCTTCAGCAAACTCCAGTCTAGGGACTTATCTTTACTGGGACTGCCTTCAGTTTACTCCAGATCTGTGCCGGCAAGAATGGTCTTAGAGCAAACAATGGCAGTGCCTGGGGCACCTTCAACAAGCTGGATCTCAGCTTTCTGAGGGGGGGAATACCCTGAACCATGTCACATCCAAGTTATGGACAGTGTCATCCCAAGCAGAGCGACACTCTTCTAAGTCTATTTTCAATTGCCTCAGAGGGAATAGCTCTGCATAGGATGACACCATCAATCTCTCATGCTGTGTCTCCAATGAACTTCTAATCATCACTTATTTAGCAACAGCTGCAGTTTGTAAAGTAAAAGACCCAAAGGCTGCAGGCTTCCTGGAGGGCTTTCTCTGTAATCCCAGCTATCCAGGGGGCAGGAAAGGCATTTTTACATGCTTAGAAATATACTTCTATTTTATTTTATCTCCCTGATCCAGCAACTGGGACCTGCCTGTGTATACCTGGTTTCCCTTACTGGAATGAGAAATGCTCAGAATTATTAGATGCATATCTGCTTTGTGAAGCACAGCTGGAAGGAAAGTATCTCAAACCTTTAAAGCCCTACATGGCTTGGGACGATGGTATCTGAAGGACCATTTCTCCCATATGTTCCAGCTGGGGAATTAAAATCACGGGGAGAGGCCCTACTAATTGTCCCATCAGTGAGGGAAGCTAGTTCGGTGAGTACATGAGAGGGGGCCTTTCCAGTGCCAGCTCCACGATTATGGAAGAACCTCTGCAGCCTGGCCCCCTCACTTTCAATCTTTAGAAGGCAGCTGAAGACAGTTTTATGTAGGACCACATTTTATTAAGTTACTAGCAGTCCTAAATTGTGATTTTAATTTTTGGGTTTTACATATTTTTTGTATTTTATTTTATAGAATACATAAATACAATAGTGCCTTACACTTGGGTAGCAAAAATCTCCTGGTGGTCCCCAGCCCAAGAGAGATCCAGCTGTCCTCAACCAGGGCCAAGAATTTTTTGGTCCTGGCCCCCACCTGGTGGAACTCTTTGCTGGAGAACATCCATGCCCTGTGGGATTTATTACCTTTCTGCAGGGATTGTAAGGCAGAGATGTTCTGCCAGGCATTTGGTTGAGGACAACGATGGGATAGCAAGTAGTCTGGAAATCTCAGGTCTCCCATTCCCCTCTCCCCTCCCCTCCCCAACGCTATGGAAAGTTGCAATTTTCTGTCGAAATTCCTCACCACCTTGGAATGGCCTGCTTTATTTATTGACTCAGTACTGTATTTTATTACTGGTTTTAATTTAACCCAGATTATTTACTGTTCCATTCTGTTGTAAACTGCCCTGAGCCCTGCTTACAAGGAGGGGTGGCCTAAAAGTCCAAAGAATAAATAAATAAAATAGATTAGCATTTATTTTATCTATGTTGTAAGTGGCCTTGAGCTCCCTAAGGAAAAAACCAGCTAATTAATAAATGAATACATACCGCATAACAGCATACCACAATGGTTCCTGTACCTGAGATACTTCCAAGTTATCTCTGATCCTGGGATAATCCCATAAGATGGGAAGTTCGTGTTACTGCAGACTCTCATTCTCTTCTTCAAGCAAACAGTCCCAGTACTCACCTTTCCTTGTCAGATGAAGTATTGCAAAATAGGGTGCGGAGGCCTGTACAAATTGAAGTCTCAGAACAAAGCAATAAAATGAATCTGTCATTTTAAATATAAAAATGTAATGTGGTGTACATCTAAATCAACAGTAGGCTGACAATAGGAATGGCTAAAGCTTTGCCGTGATGTCAAAATACACTGACAGAAGGAGAAGATGTAGCAGAAATAACAGGATAGCTGTAAATCTGATACGGCATTTAACATCTGTCACAACATATTCTGGAGAACCTTGGCTGGAAAGAGCTTGGAAGGTCAAACAGGGGGCAAACAGGAATCGAGGCAGAGAAATTTTGGTGAAATCCACGATACAATAATGGAGTTTAACTTTATAACGTAAAATGGCAGTGTTACTGTGGCGCAGTTCTAGTTTTTACAGGTGGGTGTGCAAAACCTGCAAAGGAGTAACCTCTTTTGGTAGGAAAATCCCACAATTGTCCTCTTTACATTATTTTTTGTGAATCTTGGAGGATTTTTGTGGATATTAGAGCATGTTAAATTTTGTGAATATTAGAGGACTAACTCCCACACCACACTCCTCCAGAAAATTACATGATCAGAGAATTATTTAGGAAATAGCCTAAAAGTGCTTGGTAATTCTCTGAAGGCTAGCCACTTGTGAGGTATACTGTGTTGATCTTTAGAGGCATACTGCCATCTCAGGTGTGCTGTGGAGCCACATATCACCTCATTCCTGTTTTGGTCTAAGATGGAAGAACTTGTCCATATGTGAGAACCAAGGAGGAGACCGGAGGTAAACTAAAGAAGAACTTTATTTTCATGAAAAGACAAAGAATTGTTGAACTGTATTAAAGCAATGATAATGATATATATTTGTATGAGAGACTTAGCTTGAAAAATAGTTCCACTATAGACTATAATGTTTCAGAGAGAGAGCCAGAAACTGTCAGCCTATCATATGATAGTAGAAGAGACAAGGGTTCCTCAGATTGTCCAATCCTGAGTTAAGAATTACTGGAGTTTATACCACACAGACCTCAGACTGCCCCTTAAATTTCCACTGCCTTAAGTTTTAGAAGTTAACCACCAGTGTGTGCCTATCCTGGCAATCCCACTAAACTAGTCTGCTTCTGCCTGAAGACTAGGGTTGCCAGATCTACTTACACAGCTGGTGGGGGATGGGAGGGAACCTTCCAGGAGTGGGGAGGGCATAGCGATGTCACTGTGTGTGATCAACATGATGATGTCATGCAGAAGTGATGTCATCACACTGGGCACATCACACGGCAATGCTCTTAACATTTTGATCAAAATTCTATGAGAATTTTAGCCAGAAAGCTAGAATGTTCTCACACAATGTGCCCAGCTTGATGACATCACTTCTGTGTGATGTCATCACATCGATATCAACATGGAAGAGGGCTGTTCAGGGTGGGGCTTCCCCCATTGGGTAAACTGGCTTGCAGCTGATTGGAGCCCTGAAATCAGGGGAGCCCCCACCCTGACTGGTATCTGGCAACCCTACTGAAGACTGTACAATAGAGCTATTCCTTGCCTACCTATAGGACTTGCAGTTAAACCTCTCCTTTTGTTCTCCTCCAGCACCTTCCTACCTCCCTCTGAGGATTCTGAGGACCCTTATTGGCTGCTTCTGGCTTCTCCAGTATACAGTCAGGTTAATTGGGGTTGGTGGATAAAGGAAAAAGAGACAGACCTAGCCCTATCTGTCACAGGTGGCAAAGGAGACGTTGTTGCTTCTTGAATGGGCACTAATTTATTTGTCAGCTTGTGTCCTGAATCTTTTTTCATTCCAACATTATTCCAAACATTTTTTAAAAAAACATTTCTTGTCTTCCAGCCAGGTGTCCTTAAGTTTAACATAAACCCTTTAAGTACAAGATGCTCAGTCCTCTAATTTTGTACTGCTATTCAACAAAGCAGCTGTTTTGTGTCTGGCTCAAATAAGACAATAACCTTTCTTTTGCTCTTTGTTTTTTTAAAAAAATATTTTATTGATTTTTAACCCTACACCTAAATTATAAACTACAAACTAAAGTACCCTAAGGTATACAGAAAATGCGGTCATGAATATTGAAAATGCCAACATTATTAATAACTGAAAAGCAATATTACTTCTTGGTATTAGCTGTTAGATCTTTCCTGCTGTTTACAATTAATTTTAAAAGCCAGACACCTGGATCACATACAGAAGATGAAGCAACCTAAAACATAAACTTGAAAACTACAGGATATAGTGTGTTATAAGAGCATAAACATTTATGACATTATTTTTTCTTTGGTTCTCTTCTTTTCTTCTTGCCTTCTCCCTGGTACTTAGGGGCGGCTGCCCCTTTCTCTGAGTCCGAGTCCTCTCCTTCAGTCTCTCCACTTTCTGAGCCATCAAATCCATACATACTCTCCTGCTGTGCTAGTGAATCTTCCGAAGTCTCTACCTTCTTCTTCTTGTGCTTTTCCAGGAATGTTTTCGCCTTTTCAATAGAGTCAATTTTATATTTCTTATCTTTATAGCTGAACATCAAGCCCTCCGGGATGTCCCAACGATAGGAAATAGTCTCTGACTGCAACCATAAAGTCAAACCCCTGTAAGCTTTTCTTCTCTTCCTGATTTCAAACGGAATATCCTTTAAAACTTTAATTTCCTCTTCTTGGATCTTCAGAACCGCTCTGTTTATGGCTTTTAACACCACATCTCTAGTTGATCTCTTGGAGAATCTTACCATGATCTCACCTGGCAGGTTTTTCTTCTTTACAAATTCTGGATAGGTCCTATAGGCCATATCCATATCGCTTAGTAGTTTCTCCGCTTCCCAACCTGTCACACGTGCCAGTGCTTCACTTAACACTTTCTTAAGATTCTCTCCCTTTTGTTCAGGAATGTTCTGAAATCTCAAGAAGTTTGAACGGTCCATTTGAAGTTTTAAAACATTGTCCCTTTGAAAAGCTTTTTCTTTTTCCATTTTCTGCAGTCTTGAGTCATTTTTATCTACTGCAGTTTTCACTTCCTGGAGGTCTTGTTGCAGCTTCTTTGATCTCTTGGCAGACTCCATGATTTCTTTTTGCATAGCATCTAGTTTAGTATTGACTGAAGCCAGCTGCTCCACCAGGGGTTGCAGTGCTGCTGATAAAACTGCATTCAGCTCAGTAGTTTCGCCCTTTGAACTAAGAACAGAACTTCCGACTCTCGGAGAGGGTTTTCTCCCCACCATTTTCCCTTTCTTTTCTCAGTTGTTTACAGTTAGATAAGAGATCCCAAAGAAAATAATATCGCTTTATCACACTAATGCCTTTAAGGAGCTTTCTTCCTCCTCTGTGCGATCCAGCACTCCAGCACCGATTCAATGCTTTCAGAATAACAGCAGGAGCGTGTGAAAGTCTCAAGCCGTAAATTACGGGGGAGGGGAGGGGGAATACGATCCTCCAACCCACCCCTCAAACGCTTCAATTTCAGAGATTCATTTGAGACTCATGATTTAACCATTGTGTATCTGACAGTCCATCGCTTCTCCGCTCTGCATTTTCTGCAGCTTCACGGCTACGCTTTGAGTAGCCTGAAGGCTTCTGCAGCAGGTGAACCTATAGGGGTAAGAAGGAGCCTCAATCCCATGGTCGCCACTGCCGGGAGAAGCTACCTTCAAGCACCCCAGGCAGGGTCCCTTCTCTAGGGTCCCTGGGGGTCCGGCTCCAGTCCAAGACCCCTTCTATTCTGCCGAGAGCAGGTCGCCTCTCCCACAGCAGTGGAGAGAAGCACCCGCCATTAAAGTGCCAGCTACTGGAAGTCCCACTTTTGCTCTTTGTTATAAATACACAGAAGTCCCCAAGAAACTATGTTATACTTTTAAAAAGTCTATTTTGCTTTCTTCAAAGTTCCTTGGAGGTTTCCCTCCTAGCAGGAAAGTACAAATTCACCACAGATTTTGCTTTAGGCAAAATTCAGTGACAACTCTACTCCTGGGTTCTGGGTCTTATCAGCGCTTGCCACTTCCTTAGTCCTGATTATCCATTTGTTGCTTGCACAGCATAATTCTTTGATCTAAATCCACCTAGATCTGTGCCACAGTAACACTGAGACTAGACTACTGTAATGTATGTTCAAGAGGTCTCCCCTCAAAGTCAGCTTGGAGTCTCCAGTTGGTGCAGAACCCCACAGCCTATTATCAGGAGCTAAGCAGATCATGCACATATTACACCCACTCAGTGGTTACTCCATTGGCTGCCCAACAGTTATTGGGCTTAGTTTAAGGCATTGGCTATCACATACAAAGACCTTAATGGCCTTGGACCCAAGTATCTGAGGGACTGCATGTCCCCCACAACAGCTTTGCTCATCTGAGCAGGGTCTTCTGCAAGTGCTACCCTGCAAATGGGCAAAGTCAACAACAGCCTGTACACATGCACTCTCTGTTGTGGCTCCCACTTCATGCAATGTCCTGCCTGATTAGGTCAGGAAGGCTCCCACTTGTTACCCAAAGAGGCTGTCTCCTATTTAACTGGGGGAAATTAACTTTAAAGGAGACAAAGCGAGAGGAGGTAACTGGGATTCTCTACCTATTTCCCCCCGTAAACTCTTGAAATAAACCAGTCAAATGTTCAACTGGAATGGATTTATTGGAAATAAGAATAAGAGGGCAAAACAAACACGTGGAAAACACACAAGCTAGCTAAGAGGAAATCAGGAAGGAGGTGGGAGAAAGTGACTTCAGGGAGATGATAGTTGCCAATTTCAAAAAGCGAGGTCTGCAAAGTCAGCAGCGAAATGACCAGTGTTTCACAGAGCTAAGGAGGAAGTCCACACATAAGTAGGGGTGTGAGGTTTGGTGTTGAGAACATAGACACACTGCTATGGAGCAACGTGTGTGCAATTTTGAGGAAAATGCTCCCTGGGGTACTGACACGTTTGCCCCCAAAGCAATAACTTGGCGAGTTTTTCAGAGGTGAACAGTAATCTGGGCAAAACCTTGATGAGTTTATCTGAGGTGGCCTCTACGTGTTAATATATCTTGATGACCCTCTGAGTACTGGAGGGGGAGGGAACTACCAGGTTTTGTGAATAGTAAGTGTTGCATAATAAGGGCAAATGGGAGAGGGGAAGTGACCTTGATGAGATTAGTCCAAGGTGAGGAGATCTGCTTTGGGAGACCCATTGTCCTAAAATAATGCATCTCTTTAAGGTGGAGAGGAGGTCATCAGCAGGTCAGCTGCTCTTTCCCACATACTTCTTAAATGTATGCCCAGACTTCTCCTGGCTGGCATCCATTTTATGTCATTTCTAGGTCAGGCAGTGCATTGCAGCTGATGTTATTTGGGCTGAAATAGATACATTAGGAAGGGTGTGTTTGTGTTTTATTTATTTATTTTATTTATTTATTTTATTTTGCGATTTATATCCCGCCCTCCCTGCAAGCGGGCTCAGGGCGGCTTACATGGGCCAATGGCCAATCAAAACATTAAAACCTATAAAATCCATAAAACATTCATAATAAATACAGTTAAAACATATAAAAGCTTCCATAGTTTACTTCAGATGGCGACTTAGTGAATAGCATAGACCCCCCCCCCCCCCGTCCCTATGCCAAGGCCATATAGGACCAGGGTCATCATAGGTGTTAGAAATGATGGGTGGTATCTTTGGTGGCGGCTCCTATTCAAAAGCCTGGCGGAAGAGCTCCGTTTTGCAGGCCCTGCGGAACTGTCTATAAACTGTCTATAAACTGTCTATAAACTGGTTTTCAGCAAGAGGAGGGGTCTGACTACTAACACATTCTCCTGGCTTTCCACACACTATGCAAACCCAAATTATTCAAGATTGCTTTTTACACAAGAAACAGGGTTGTACTGCAATGAAATTATTCAGAAAGATGTTCAGATAAAGGGTCAGGGACTGTAGACTAGGCTACCTGTATAGTTCATACTGTTTGTTGCTGTTATGAGGATCCTACTATGTAATTTTAGGGATCATTTATTGCATCATGTTAATACTTGTACTGTTTCAAATTTCTGGTTGGGTCCAGATTTCTAAAATCCAAATTCTATTGCATTGTTTATTGGATGCCCATCCTGTTGATTGTATTGACTGACTCTGTGTAATCTGCCTTGAGTACCAGTGAGAAAGGTGGACTATAAATAATGTAAACCAACATGTAAATAAAACTAAACCCATCTTCATGGTTTTCTTGACTGTACCATCCTTCACCTCCTAGTCATTGGCCAATGAGCTCCCTTCAGTATTTACTGCTCTGCTTTGTTTATGTATATGCATGGCACTGCCTGCCGGTCTTTCTAGTTTCAAGAGGCCTGAAGAAT
This sequence comes from Lepidodactylus listeri, assembly GCA_029233225.1. Lineage (NCBI taxonomy): Eukaryota > Metazoa > Chordata > Lepidosauria > Squamata > Gekkonidae > Lepidodactylus > Lepidodactylus listeri. The sequence continues at coordinate 82,416,684 of JARCFY010000009.1, read as the reverse complement.
AGCTGCCAGCTATTGCCTCACTTCTGGGGCTGGAGCCACAGTTCACAACTGTTAAGCAGAGCTAGAAATCTCTGGGCGAGCTGGAGTGTGTAGGGCTAAATGACAATTTAGACATAGCTGGTGTCACAGAAATAGGGGGAAATGGGGAAAATCAGTGGAATAGTCATCCCTGGGTATAAGCTCTATAGTCAGGAAAGAGAGGAATAAGGAATAAGTTGGAGATGGTGCATCAAAAAGGCCATAGAATCAAATAAGTTAGAAAATGTTAGGGGAACGAACTCCCCAATGGTAGAGATATAGGTGGAAACACTGGGTCCTAACAGTTATTTAAAAGTGGGGGTGTACTATCGATCACCTGACCAAACCCTTGAGACTGACCTTGAGATGGAGAAGAAGATGAGGGAGGTGACTAAAGCAGTGATACTGGGAGACTTCAACTACCCTCACATTGACTGCATAAACATGTACTTGAGTCATACTGTAGACATCATAAATGACTGTGCACTAGAGCAGCTGGTCACAGAGCCAACCAGAGGGGTAGTGATCTTGGTCTTGGCTCTGAGAGGGTCTTGAGACTTGGAGAGATGTAGAGGTTGTTGTACCAGTTGGGAACAGTGACTACAATGCTATTAAGTTCAGCATTCATGTCAATGGAAAGTTACCCCTAAAGTCCAAAACTGTAACATTTTATTTCAGAAGAGGTACCTTCAGGGGTCATTTCGTAGAAAAAGAGGTGCAGGAGCTCATTAGCATAACTCATTTGCATATGCCACACCCCCTAACATACCGGAAGTGTGTCAGAAGGCAACACCCACCCCTCAGGCTCCACTCCACAGCTGAGTGAAACTGACCTGCTCTTCCTCCATTCCCTTCCCCATCCAATACTTTGTGCAATAAAAATAAGTGTAAAGAACACACCCTCATTCTCTTCCTGCTCCCTTGAAACCACGAGGTTTCAAGTAGACTTGAGATACCCAGGACATGTGCACCACCCATCCCTTCCCCTTCCCCTCCCCACAACAAGACACCCTGTGAGGTAGGTGGGGCTGAGAGAGGTCTTTTGAGAACTGCTCATGAGAGAACAGCTCTGAGAGAACTTGTGACTGGCCCAAGGTTACACCAGCAGCTGCATGTGGAGGAGTGGGGAATCAAACCCGGTTCTCCCAGATTAGAGTCCAACTCCTGACCACTACACCAAACTGATAAGGTGGAAGCTGCTGAAGGGTTGGTGAAATTTCTCCAGTACTTATGTGCCATGTGCCCAGATAAAAAATGGTATACTTAGAAAATTTATATGCCACCTTGAGCAAGTCTCTGGAAAAGCAGCACAGTCATAAAAGGAACAATGATAAAATTATCAATATTAAAACAAAACATTAAAAACAATAAAGACCCTAGCACGGCTTTCCCCGGGGGTTGTGCCTCTGCACTGCTTGGGGAAGCTGAGGAGGGGGTGGGGCTTGGTCATGTGCCCGCCCTCTGGGCTCCTCACTCCTGGAGCTGCACTCCTGTGCTTTCCCACTCCAACGGAGCCTTGGGTACCTTTAGAAAAAAAGAGAGAAGAATAGTTGAAAGGATGGTGAAAGAGAAACACAAGATTGTTAAATCCCTAGAGCATGCTTGGAAGCTATTTAAAACTACACTAATTGAAGCCCAGATAGAAATTGTCAAGTCTAAAAGAATGCCTGCATGTCAAGAAAGCTATAAAAACAAAAAAGTCTTCTTTTAAAAAGTGGAAGGTCTGCTGCAATAAATTGAACAAAAGGAACCATGGGCTCTGGCAAAAAAAACTAATAATTAGGCATTTGGAAAAAGAATTTGAGGAGCAGTTTGCTAAAAGCATCAAGACAAACAATAGACATTCTTTACATATATCCAGAGCAGGAAGCTAGTCAGAGAAGCTGTTGGGCCACTGAATGAACAAAGAATAAAGGGATTGCTAAAGGATGATGGGAAGATGGCAGAGAAGCCCAATGAATTTTTTTGCTTCTGTGTTCATGTGGAAAGTGTGGGGCATCTACCCACGCCAGAACCACTATGTTCAGAAAGGGATTCTGAAGAATTGAGTCAAACTGAGGAGATGAGAGATGAAGTTCTAGATCTATTGGAGAATTTTTTTAAAAAAGTCTCCAGGTCCTCATGGCATACATCTGAGAGTTCTTAGAGAGCTCTAATGTGAGATGTTAATCTACTAATTCATATGTGTAATTTAACACTAAATTCAGTCAAAAGACTAGAGAGTAGCAAATGGTGCACCAATTTTTCAAAAGGGGTCTGGGGGAACCAGAAAATTACAGGCCAGTTAGCCTAACATCTGTCCCAGGCAAATTAATAGAAACTGTAATCAAAGATAAAATCATTAGGTGCAAAGAAAGCCTGCTGAGGGAAAATCAGCATGGCTTCTGCCACACCAACACTTTGGGGTTCTTTGAGAAATTGAACAAGCACCTGGCAACCTAGTAAACATTATACAGTTGGACTTGGATTTTCAGAAGGCTATTGACAGGGTATATCACCAAAGACTCTTGAGTAAACGTAATAGTCATGGGATAAAAGGACAGGTTCTCTTTGCTGGAAATGTGTGGGTTGCAAGGTCCAGATTCCAGCCATCATAGGGTTAACCTATTTACTCTCTGTGCTGTTGTTTAGACTGACCTGGAAGGAAACCTGGCAGACAGCCAATGCAAGTGAAGTCCATGAAAGTAAATAGTATTGATTGGTTAATGTATTTAGGTGATTTCCTTCTAGGAGTCAAGAAGAAACAGATTCTCCATTGTTGTGTAGTGTTGTTGCCTGACCGTGTGGTCAGATCTTTTGTAGCTCTAAAAATGAAGCTTAGGTTTCTTGTTTTGTAGTTTCCCATGGGAATCCTTCCCTTAGAAATATTGTTAAACAGAAAGAAATGTCTCCTCTCCAGGGGAGCAAAGATGCATTGCAAACTGAGTATTTAAGTATTTTTTCCTATTTTCCCAACATATTTTGGTAGTAGAGGATGGTTGGGTTTTTTGTTGGTTTTAAAATGCTCACTGGATTGGGAGAGAAAAGCTCAGCTGAGAGGCTTATTTTAAAATGACCATAATTTTTTCCTGCAAGTTTTTTTCTGCTCTCCCTGCCAAGCATACAGCAGCTGTGGAAAGGTGACAACACAGATTCACGTTGATTTGAGGATCTCCCTACGTCAGCCTGCCTGTGTCACAGAGAAGCAGCTGAGAAACCTTTTAAAGTTTTTTTTCTTCGCGCGTTTGGAATTTCTGATGGAGGAGAAGCCGAGCTGTTCTTTTCAAGTCTCAGCCAATGGCTCTGAGGAAGGAAATTAACCCTGCAAGTTCCTGCTGAGTGCCTGCTACAGCCTGCAGATCAGAATTAGTGATCCTGCAATGTCTTCCACAGCTCCAGCTTCATCTTCAACAGATGTATGTTCCAAGCTCCAGGGGAATTGGCTCCACTGAAGTTAACCCAACATAATTTCAATTGGTGGCATAGGTTTTTGAAAAATAAGCTGCAGATATTTGGAGCTGAGGGTGTCTTAACAAAAGAACCCCCTGAAAATGAGCCAGAGAAAACTACATTTAGAAGACGAGATGGTTATGCAAAGGCTTTGATTATGGGATCAGTAAATTGCCATGATGTGCCTAACCTGTATACCATAGAAACCTCCAAGCTAATGATTGAATACCTGAAAGACAAGTATGGAGGGCAAACTACCAGTAAGATTTATTACTTAAAGGCTCAGGTTTTTGACTTTAAAATGAAGGAGACTGACTCTTTGCCTGAGCAACTAAGGAAACTAATGGGGATTTACAACCAGCTTAAAGAATTAGGCAAGACTGCTGACCAGTTAGATATGATTGCTGCAATACTTAATGGTCTCCCAGGAAGTTACAAAGGACTGGCTATGGCTCTAAGGCACCAAAAGGATCTAACACTTGAAATCTTGTTGATGATTTTAAAGGAGGAATATGACTCAAGGACTAGCCAGGATGCTTTGTTTAATGAGATATTCATTCTGAGTTTGAAACATGGGCACAGATTTAAAAGGAAAAAGAAAATTGAATTTTTTATATGTATTGGAAATCATATGGCCAGAGACTGTGAATTTAAAAATGTCAGAAAATGTGAATTAAAAGGGAACCCAGACAACAGCCCACTGGTGCACGTGAAAAATTTAAAAATAATATTGCTAACATGAGTAGCAGGTTCACTGGCTCCAGCAGCAAACAGACATAATCAATGAATTTCTCACAGATTATTGGGCAAGGCACAGTTACAGACAACAACACGGGTTCAAAAAAAATGTCCTGAGCACATGTTCTGTATGTATCTATGTACAGACAATTCAACTGTGAGAACACAACACTCATGCTTTTTTTAAAAGGACATTTGTTTATTCCATTCTGACATAATTATTTAGCATTTAGTCCTACTGTGAATAGATATCATGTATATGTACTCACATTTGTTGGAGAACCGGGATGGCTATGAATGGCCATGACTAGGCAAAAGAGCATACTACAAAAAGGAAACTTTAAAAAACTCTTGTTTACCTGAAAGCTTTTATGACTGTTCAACAGACCTGCATTACATTTGTTGCCATATCAAAGAAAAAACTTTCTGAGAAATGGATGAGAATCTGAGTAGATTTAAATTATCAGTAGTAAGTCTGTAAATGAGGTTTAGAGTTTGTTTCAGTTTTGTTGGGTGATTGTATGTCATAATGCATTACGGTTTTGTCAGTTTGTATCCCATGGGCGAAAAACAATTGCTTATAGAACAGATAGTAAACATGCTTGCAGTCTGAAAAACAGTTAGCACATACAGGAAACAATCCTAAGTAGGTCTACTCAGAAGCAAGTCTCACATTATTCACTGGGGCTCACTCCCAGGAAAATGCTCTGCTCTTAGGATTTCAGCCATAGTTAGTATATACATCATAGTCAAGAAGAAGAGTTTGATTTATACCCCGCTCTTCACTCGGAATCTCAGAGTGGCTTACAATTGCCTTCCCTTCGTCTCCCCACAACATACATCCTGTGAGGTAGGTAGGGCTGGGAGAGCTCTGAGAGAACTGCTCTTGAGAGAACAGCTCTGAGAGAACTGTGATTGACCCAAGATCATCCAGCTGGCTGTGTGTGGAGGAGTGGGGATTTCAAACCTGGTTCTCCAGATTACAGTCTGACTCTCTTAACCACTACACCAAACTGGCTCTCAGCAGCATTTTCATAAACTAAAATGTATTACAATATTATCTACGAAGTATTTCTAAACCTGGAGCAATCGTTATAACACTGAGATTGGGAGACTGGAGGATCAAAATGGGAGCAGCATACCGCAGACAGAATTGCAACACAATCAAAGAATAGCCAGCATCCAAAAGCACTCCTCTGAATCCCAAATGTCATATCATCTTTTTCTGTGAGTTCATGTATGATAGTAAGCCCATGTAGCTAATTTACACAAATGTTACGTATACATGAGCATGGCTTTGCTGGAGAGTGCAGAAGCCTTACATGCTCATAAGGCAAGCACATAATATGTGAATTGACACCCAGCTATATGTCAATGTTTTTGTAGATTAACTGCCAATGAAAAGGAAGTATCAGCAGTAATGGGAAGATAAGAACAAATGTTTCATATCTAGTAATCTCTAGTCTGTGGCGAAACACAAGGGCTGAAGCTAGAGAGCATAATCTAATGTAAATTGTGAGTAGCTGGCATAGATAAATGTAAGTAGTAATAAATAATCTCCTGGACAAGATGTACATAAAACAGAATTGTACTGTCAATCTTATGCTTATGCCAGGGACCATGATACACCACCAGCAGAACCCAGTAGGAGGAAATCTCACGTTTAACAATCATATATATTAAAGATTTTTATTTACATATATTTAAAAACTGATATAACATAGCTCTTCATACTTCACAACATGATAATACATTTATATACTTTTTCATCAATTCTAGTAATAAAACATTTTTTTCCTAAAAGGGAATAATACACTATTTAGAAACTTTGTGTTGGAATGTAAATACTTTTATCACAATAGTCTAACTCAAGTAAAACTTGTTAGACAGACTGTACATTATTAAATTTGAGTTTATTGGCTTGTATAGAGGAAGAATGAAATTGTCATGTCCTGCAAAATGATGCAATTGGATTTCAATGTATTTTTCCCTTTCAGTTATCAGAAATATATGGCCACTAGTAAATTTCTGTTTAGATATATAATTTTTAAACTTCTAAAAAGTATATAATGTACTAGGGTCTGAAAAACTAATCTCCTCGCCCTCCCTTCCCTCCCCTCCTTGAAAATCTAATGTGTTAAATTCATACAAGAGTTTGGAAATGGGAACTAATGCAGTGATTGGATGGAAAGATTTTACTAAGTCTTCTTGTCTGATAGTATCACTCCATGAGGAGGTTGTCTGACTGTGTCAGCCTGAGATTTCTTGTACATTGGGGCCATTCTGACGACAACTTCTGTTCTAAGAACAGGGCTACATCTAGCAAATGGCTGTCAAGGTGAGAGTCACTAGGCTGGGTCATGCGGTGACATCTGCCAGCGGAAGCATGTTCCTCTGGCAGAAGGAGCCTTTTGCTTCAGCGGAAGGTTCCATCCATTGGAAGAAAGTGGAAAAGATCTGCAGGATCTAAATCCCATTACATGATCAGATTTAAAGAATAAGTCTGATACTCATGTGGCTTGGTTCAGAGAGAGTCAGTTTAAGGTAACTGTATGAAATTATTAAAGCATGTTTAAACAAATACTGGATCTGGGCTACACTATGGCTGGTGCGCAGTTGTTAACTCTTTAATGCATTCTAGTATTTTAAGAGGAAATATTGACTGCATAGATTTCTTCACTCTATATATCTACAACTAGTGACAAAAACATGAAAATACTGTGTTAACAGCTTAAAAAAAGTAAAATGCCCAAGAGTGGGTTTTTACAGGTGTCTATCAGTGCCTTCTTAAGCAGAGTTACAGCTTTCCAAGTCCATGAAGTCTTTCCTCCAATCTCCACTGTAGTACTGGTACAGAAGAAGAAGAAGAAGAAGAAGAGGTGGATTTATACCCTGCCCTTCACTTGGAGTGTCAGGTGGATTTATACCCTGCCCTTCACTTGGAGTGTCAGAGTGGCTTACAATCTCCTTCCCTTCCTCTCCCCACACCAGACACCTTGTAAGGTAGGTGGGGCTGAGAGAGCTCTGAGAGAACTGCTCTTAAGAGAATACCTCTGAGAGAACTGTGACTGACTATAGGTCACCCAGCTGGCTGCATGCAGAGAAATGGGGAATCAAACCCAGTTCTCCTGATTAGAGTTCCCTGCTCTTAACCACTATACCAAAGTGGCTCTAGTTGCCATGAGGATATAGATTTAAATTGCTGTTTGTATGCATTGGCTTGCCAGTAGATTATTCTCTGCATCATTAAAAATTAAAATAAAACCCTCCAAAGATTGCAGTGTTGTTGAGAAAATCACTACCCTGTCCCATATGAAGAGCCCGAGTGTAGCAATGGCTCGCAGGAAAACAGCCATCACAGCATAACATTTCAAGTGGGTCTCCACATGAGTCCATCTTATGGATATCCAATGGGCTGTTACAATGGTGGGGTGTGATGGACACATCAAAGTCCTGCCCATTTCTTGAAAGCTACCAATCCTCTTTCACTGAGCCAGTAACAGACAATCAGGTCCCATGGTACATTGACAGAGCAGATGGGAGGGGGGAGTTGGAGCAAAAATGAGTTAACAACCATTTTTGTGTGTGTGTGTGTTAGTTGCCAGTGAGGGAGATTAGGGAATTCCTTGTTGCAGGAGACAGGTTTTGTCTCAGGATCTGTTTTCAGTCAAAGCAGTGTGGTAAAGTGTGGTGTCCCAGAGAGGCCACACTAAATTATTAGTTCTTTTTCTTTAAGTCTTCCAAGATTGATGGAAGATAAAGGGATAAACTATCATCTTCATTTGAATTATTTTGGCACTGCTACTCTGGGATTCAGTAACCCTGGAGATCGTCGTTCATAATTTTCTCTCAAATTGCAGAGTGGCTGTTATTTTATCACTATCTTCAGAGTACATTAGTCTTATTCATAAGTCACAGTGAATGCACGTACAATTCACATACAGTGTACATTTGATTTTTCTTAAGCATGCACTGAGTAACTGTCATGTTTCTTTCAATGAATGGACTGCTGACTGTATGATTTCAATGCCACATTTATCCAGGTACTGGTCCCTGTTTTCATTTACAAAGTGGATCCACGTTGTCTCCTCCTTATAAACAGGCCTATGCACATATATGTAGGCTATACAGCATTCACTGGAACATATGAACAGGGTTATTGTTTTATCTTTAACTGTTTCTATGTCCTGTGCCCAGCAGAAACTGGGAGTTACATGTATACATATTTTCAAGGCTCCCTGCTTTGTCTTAAGTCTTTAGCCCTTTCTAGTGAATAAATAGAAGTTATTTGTTTTATTTTACCTCAGGACTCCTGTGTAGTTGTAGGGTGGATATTTTCCTGATTAATAACCAAAACACAAGAAGAGAGTGAGAGGCCTATTACACTTGAGCCCCTAAAGTAGGAAGGAGAGGAAACCTTAAACAAACCTTCACCGGTTACCTCAGGTGATAGCTTACCTACCATAAGGACCTACACACTTACATGAAAAACCCCTTGGTTTGGGTTAAGGATCACAAGAGAAGGCTCAGGCGGTGGTTGGGAACAGAATCCATAATACACTACCTGAGATTTAATTAACTTTCATGTAGGTCCCACCTGAGTCTTCACACAGAAGTAAAAAAGAATAGCTTAGTATAATCAGAAATGGTTCTTATCAATGGAAACAAAGCCATTCTATCTTGGTTCAGTTGCAGTTAACATAACACCAGGAACACTATATAAAATTCTCCAGGCTTAACAGGATTATATATAAACCACTCATTTCATAGTGGCTTGCTAAGTATTGAATAACTGGATTTGGTGATGATTCATTTTTTCCTCAGATAATCTCTACTAGGCTTTATTTGGTTGCTATGCAAGAGATGCATAGATGTATAGAAAATAACAGTTATTAATTATCAAAAACAATTGGACACCTTATTCTAGCAGCTATCACAGTTAAGTGCTTCAATTCTTTTGGGGTGCCCTACTTCTTATTTTTTTTTTCTCTGTATGTTATTTTTACAAATTGATTTTAAATTCCCCTCCTATCATCATATGATGTGTGCATGTATCTAGGGACAAGGTTGCCTTTGAGAAACATAAGCAATTTGGGCAAGGGGAATTATTGTTTTGATCCAGGCCAAAATAATTAGATGGTATAAGGTGCTGGGGTTGTACAGCAGCGATCTGGGCAATTAAACCTAGGGAAGCTACTTTCTCTGCCATCGCAGCAGAATATTTTGGATATGTTGCTGATAGTCCAGGGTGCCAGCTCTGGATTGGGAAATTTCTGGAGATCTGGAGGTCATGCTTGGGGAAGATGGGTTTGGAGAGGGGAGGAGTCTCAGTCGGAGACAATGCCATAGAGCACAAAAGCAATCAGTTCTCCAGGGGAGCTGGTCTGTATAGCCTGGAGATCAGTTGTAATTCTGGGAGATCTCCAGCCCCACCACCACCACCTGGCAAGTTCTATGATGGCCTGCTATCTTCACTGCAGTTGGCCAGAAGGCAATACTGTCTGCAATTACTTGTCTAGCAATTTTCATCTTCCTCAAAAAGCCACCTGAATTCAAGACCAAGACTGAACCATTATCAGCATGTCCATCCAATTGTCTGCTCACTGTTTGCTTTTGCTTCTATAAGCCTTGGCAGTCAATTTGAGGGTAGTTTTGGAGCATATATTTCTGACTTGTCACAAAATGACAAATCTAAGCCCAAATAATAAGGAAAGGAAAAGGAAATGAAACTCGATGTCTGCAGTCACACACGCTAAACAATCCACTTTCAACCCACTTTCAATGTACTTTCCAAATGGATTTTTGCCAGTTCACACAGTAAAATCCAGTTGGAAAGTGCACTGAAAGTGGATTACTTAGTGTGTGCGACTGCAGCCAAGGAGTAACAGTGCAATCCAAAGCAAAATTACGCTGCATTAAATGCACTGAAGCCAATGTGCTTAGAAGTGTGCAACTCTGCTCTGGGTGGCATTGTGAAGTATCTAAAATAAAGTTCCCCATTTCCAAAATCTTGCTGATATTGAGTTTAAAAGAAACTACAACCCCAAAACAAAATCCAAGTTATTGATATACTGCTTTTGAATTAATAGGTTATCTACATTTTATAAGATAATCAACCCATTTAAATAGAAAAAAAGGTTCTCTTTTACATAAAGCAAGAGAGAGTACAAAAGCACAGCTCTTGTAATTTGGTAATATTGCAATTTTTTACAAACATATTGCATAGAGAGTGTAAGAAAATAATTCCATCTTTTATATATCTATATATATCTATATACAGGAAAAACAACATTACATGAAAAGAGCAAAGCAAAATAAAACGTTAGCCAACCTTTTCTGGCAAATAAATATTGGACATTTGAACGTGGAACTGTTTTGCAAGTGCTGAACACTGAATAAGCATGTGATTAGAACCTGGGCTGTCAATTCTGCTTGCTTGTTTTTATTAAATTCAAGAGATATTACATAAGACTCCCTAAACGAACACATTGCTGATCTTTCCATACTGACATGGGTCATTTTCTTTCATTCCCTAATTGTGTTATCTGATCACATCACCCCAGGAAGAAAGTATTATAAACTGACGCAAACTGTTTTTGGCGCATTTTTTATACATATTCCTTTTAAATCTGTATGACATATGAAAAACTGCAAAATTTAACAACCTAGACTTGCTTTCCTTTCAAAATTAAGAAAATGGCAAATATTGAAAGCACAAAATAGTTCACAAATCTAAAGCAAGTTACTGTTTAATCTTGCAATTGCAACATATCACCTCTTCCTTCCAGCTGTGGAGTTGAAGGTGCAGTGTCATTGTGTTAGATGTAACATAAGTGTCTGTCTTTGGTCTTTAATATTAAACCAATACGTGAAACTGCAGGGTTTCATTTTGTTTTTTAATTACCAACCCAACATACAATTAACAGTGCTCAAAGAGTTATATAGTTTTATTAAAAAATAAAAACAAGAAAGAGACAGTATCCACTAACCTTGTATAGCAGGAAATATTTCTTGCAGTATATGCTACCTAATTTAGGCATATATACTGAAGAGTTGTCTACTTACTATCTGTGATGCAGTAGAAACAATTCTGAAGAGACTCCCACAACCAAAAAAAGAAGGGAAAATTGAGAAACCCTAACCCTTTCCTGTGGTATGCAAACATACAGAAAAATATTTCTTTAAATGGTCTTATTTTATGCATTTGCTCATCGTGCCTGTCTTTAGCCACATTTTCTTTTCTCAAACAGATTTTACCAAATTAAAGCAAAGTATTTTCTTATGTTTAATATGCATCAACAATTTTTATGGAGCATGGAGTTTTATGTTCAAAGATTTTTGTTTCAAAGTCCACTGGCCATTTATGTGACATTCTGTTTGAGGCCTACATGGCTTGAAGGCCTACTTTTCCCTTCTGGCTGGTTTACTGGTAGTGGTAGTTGGATGCTAGGCCAGGCCACAGTGCCCGAGTATTGCTCACAGCACAGTAGAGTCTATTCATCTTTCTTTCAGAGAAGAAGCTCTAGCTCATTGGTACAGGGCAATTTTGTGGTTGTTTAATTTCTGATACCTAGTTCTCATGTAGCCTGGCTAGGGTTGCCAACTTCCAGGTGACACCTGGAATTACAGTTGATCTTCAGATGACCAAGATCAGTTCCCCTGGGGAAAATGGCTGCTTTGGAGGATGGACTCTATGGCATTATACCCTGCTGAGGTCCCTCCCAGCCAACCTTCCCAAATCTCCAGGTATTTCCCAACTCAGTGCTGGCAACCCTATGGCTGAGGGATACCTCAGCCTGAAGAACTGCTGCCACTTACAGCGAACAACCCTAGGCTTAGATGTATTTAGGATAAAGCTATTATTTCCTAGGTGAGGTAAAAACTTTAAAACAGATGAATTGCCTCATGCTTACTACACCTCTGGGGTGGGCTTCTGCACTTCATATGAATTATCTTTTAATTGTGAAGATCATGCCATATAATATAGAAACCCTGTTCAATACAGTACTTCAACTAAGAAAACATTTTCAGGATTTTAAGAATGAATAAATATGCTTAGGGTTGCTTTCCTCCCATTGTCAAGGAAAGAACTGTGTGACTAGGGATGTGGCAAAGCAGTAAAAAAGTAGAGTTGACATTTTATTCAGCAGCTTAGTTTCAGTGTGAGACTCCCAGGTTCTGGCTTGTAACACATTTCCAGGATATGGATTATGGTGATCTGGATAGGCCTCCAGGCTAATACCATGTCAAATGCTTCTCTGTGGCACCTCTGACAAACCTCTCAGTATTTTGAAATAAAGTTTACAAGAGTGCAGTGTGGAAAGAGAAGAATAGAAGGAATCCCCTCCGTATTTCAATTGCTATACATAGTGGCTCCTGAGAAATAATACATCTGGTTATCTCATGAGGTATAACAACAAATGCTCTTAAAGTTCACAGTTTTTTTTTTTTTTTGCACTTACCTCCCCTCACTGAAACCTGACGCAGCGAATCTGAAGTTTGTTTTCTGACTCTTAAACTATTTGCACATCATAACTATCCTTACAGATTCAAAATCTGCAGAGAATAAATTGTCTCACAGGCAAACTATATCTAAATTCATTTCAGGCACAAGCAAAAAGCATTTGTTCAACCAAGCTGAGTCAAAGGAAACACACTGGGTAGTTTGGTTTCTAGTCAACCAGTCTGAATTATCAAGGAAAATTCTCACAGCAAACTATTCCTCTCTCCTCCTGTAATTTTCAGTGCGCTTATACATTAATAGGATGAAGAATAAAATTATCACTCATTACCAAAGGCTTGCATATTATTTCATCACTATGAAGTTAGCTGACAGTATTCACATGGTAGCTATCTGCTTAAAAGATTACCATAATGAGTTGCTGTAACCAAATGGAGAATAAGGTTCCATAGTCCCTTGTGATAAACACATCATTACCACAAACCCTGCTTCTGTGGAGAGTCATGAATGTGTGGAAAAATGCCAACCTAGACTATGTTAGGCAGCTATAGGTGGCTTCAATACACAGTTGGAAAAGGGGCACAACAACCTTTGGTTTCAAGCAGATATCATTAGAATCCATTTTAAGAGTTATCTGGAAATCTAGAAAGATAAGAGTGTACACATCAAATTCCCACGACACCTTAGAATGTCATGTATTTTAGTGTGTTTAACATTTCAACATCCTGTACCTCTGTTCCCAGAATGATCTTAAAATACATACTGTATTACCATAAACACTCCTATGGTATACAACTGGTATGTCTTATTCTAAATTTGTGGTGGGGAACCTTGGGCAAAAATCAAGCTCTTTGTCCATTTTTATCTGTACCACAGTCCAGTTTTGGTCCATCTTAATCTGTAACGACTATTTCACAGGCATATTTTTAGTTCATTGGGATTTCCTGAAAAGAAGTCTAGATGTGAGTCGGCTGCACAATCACAACACAAAACTTGGCCCTCTGGCCAAGCATTTGAAATAATCTGGTTTAAGTCTAAAGCTGCTGCTGCTGCTTTTTTTTTGTTTCCCATGCTCCTTTTGCTGTCTGGGAGAAAGAGGTGGGGAGGGACAGCCTTTCAAGACACAGTAATATCTATGGGTTGCTTCTGTACCAGTTTAAACTTACTGTGACTGTGGACAAAATGCTCATCCCTGGAGAAAGCATTCACAGTTCCAGTCAGAGCATAGCTGTAAACAGTTCAACCCCACTGTCCTTTTATATGATTACAAATCAGGCTATTACACCACCTTGGAGTGGATCCAACCAGCCTTTTTGCTGGTGGAAAAGAGAAGGAGAGAAGCTCCTTTGACAATCAAAAGGCTCTACTGGGTCTCATGAGGCCTGCAGGGACAAAAGCCATGCCAAATAGGAGGTGAAGTATAGGCTTGCCAAGTCCAGGTTGAAAAATACCTGGGGACTTTGGAGGTGGAGCTGGGAGAGGGTGGGGTTTTGGAAGGGGAGGGGTCTCAGCATGGTGCAATGCCATAGAATCCACCCTTCAAAGCAGCCATTTTCTCCAGGGGAGCTGATCTCTGTCAACTGGGGATCAGTTGTAAAAGCAGGAGATCCCCATGCCCCACCTGGAGGCTGGCAACCCTAAGTAAGAAAGAGCAAGATTTGAGTGCAAAATCTGGCTAGATCCAATCATTTCTGTTTTCTTGTCTCTATAACTTCCAAACTTGTTTGGAAAACCAGTTAACATCACTTAACAGACACGCACACTAAATAACGACTTTCAATCCACTCTCAATGCAGTTTGCAACTGGATTTTACTGTGTGAAATGGCAAACTCAACTTGCAAACAGGCTCTGAAGAGGATTAAAACTGCATTATTTAGTATGTGTGAAAGAGCCCAGAAGTCTTTTAATCAGAATGGCCTGGGCAGTTAATTGAATGAAACAATACTGAAATACAAATTATCCAATATGAGACATGATTTACATATCATGTTTGAGTGGCCTGGTTGCTTTTGGATTATCATTATTATCTATAAAATCTGTTGATTGCTTTTCTGTCAGAAACCTGTCAAGGCAATTAATAAAATTAAAAATAATAATGATATTAAAATGACAGCACCAATCAGAACAGGAGGCAACTTCCTTGGGACTGCTCCTACACGTCCTCTGGAATTTGCCTGTCTTCCATCCATCTGGTTAGGAAGACATGCATGTTCCATGAACAGGAAGGAAGCAGCTGTAAGTATAGCACATAAAGTTACATGTAAAGCAGGCAATACCTTCCAGTGACTCATCACATGATTTTAAGTTCATGAATCTTGTATGCATTCCATACGTTTCAAGATATTTATGCTTATAACCACAAACCAATTTCTTAGCATCTCGCCAGTGTAGCGTTTTACATTTCACTTCACATAAATGCAATTTTTATTTAAAATGATTTTTCTAATGTCCACTGAGTACATTCTTCAAACACATACCTGAGAGATTCTACACAACATCACTCTGTCCGCACTTTCTTCACTTAAGATCTGCTCATGGACACTGAATGTTGTTATACTTTGAAATACTTAATAACTGATAACAAACAAAGGTAACTAAGAGAACAGCATTCCAACTGGCTATCATTTCATTCATTCACCATGTTAGTAATTCCAATACACTTTGTTCAAATGGCTTTGTTTTTATAAGCCTTCTGCTTTAAAATATGTAGCTCCAATCCAGTGATTTCTTATGGACAGATGGAGCTTGCTTCATCTCAATTCACTTTGGTGGAAGAAACAGATCTACAGGCATTGTGTGCATGGATTTGCTCCCTTCACTATGATGAAAACAAACCCTGTATATTTAAGGGCTCCCTGTATGCACATGGAGCTTCAGATCAGGGCGTGACTCTTTCCCCCATTACAAATTACTATCCTGTGAGAAAAGTAGTTGTAATACCCATTACCCAATTCATTACCCATTTACAAATCTCTCTTGCCTCCTGTTAATTTTCTTGTTTCATATCCTTACAGAAACCTCTACGAGGTCTCCTATCCTGATTATTCTTTAGGGCTTCACTGGTTTACTTCAGGAATTCTGTGGCATCACTGGGCCCTGACCACTTTTGTTTAATGAGATCGATTCACATGCAATAGCCAGGTAAATCTTTCAAGGGCCAAGAAAAAAGAAAGAAAAGGAAAGAAAAGCTAATGATGTTTTAAATCTGGACAGGAAATATTGCTAAGCACTTTCAAAACATTTCACCTAACCCAAAAAACCCTTCAATATAGGAGACAAACAGTAACAAAGCACTTAAAGGGATGACACTCAGGGAGGGATTCTGTCTCTTGTTGTTTAAAAACAGGAACTGAATTTTAATTGTTTAATAAAGCAAGCATCACACAATGCTTCAAAAATTTTAAAATTCAGGGATAAAAGTTTACATCCAAAAAAGATGAGTGAAAATTGTGCTTTCAGATGGTAGACTTCTTTATCATACCAATTTATCTTGCCATTAGATTTTGGGCAAATTTATATAGTATCATATCAATCTATATCTATATATCTATATATATATTTATGTATATATGTGCAGTTTCTCATGTACAGTTCCTGCAAAAAAATCTAAAACAATGTGCTTCACTTCATCTATAGCAAAGGCACCTGTGTTATTCTCCCTTTTGGACAAAAGGGGATACTAAGATCCAGGTTTCCGGATGAGGCAACCATTGTATTCTCTCTTCTTTCCATCTCTAATGTCCATAAGCCAGACAAGAAGGCCGCATTGTATTCCTGCTCACACTGGAAGAGGTTGCTCTGTGGGTGGTTTGGAACGTCATGATTTAACGAGGGAAACCAAGCAGAACTGTGAAGCAGAGGGACGGTAACAAAAAGGCTATTCTGGTGCGAGGAGGGATCCGGAGTCTTTTCAGCTCCACAGGCAGATGTTGCTACTGGACTGACAGGTGGAGCCTGCTCCTGCTGGGGAAAGGTAAAGTTTACCATTGGGACAAACACAGAGCTCGTAGATAGTCTGGCGAGTAGTTGACGAGCTTGGGGATGAGGGAGAGGAAAGCGAACCCACTGGCAGATTCCCTAGTCGGATTGAGTTCGCATTTAAAAATATCTAGGAGAAAAAGAAGAGGAAAGGTGTTGTCTTAGGTCACAACATGAGAAATCAGTTCAATGAGCATGTACATAGGGTTGTGAACCTCCAGGTGGGGCCTGGAGATCTCTTGGAATTACAACTGATTTCCAGACTACAAAGATCAGTTCCGCTGGATAAAATAACTGCATTGGAGGAGGACTCTATGGCTTTATATCCTGCTGAGATCCCTTCCTTCCACAAACCCTGTCCTCCCCAGACTCTATTCTCAAATCTTCAGGAAATTTTTGGTTGGCAACTCTGGCATGGAGGGCTTAAACATCTTCAACATAAGCAGTGGCTAGACCCCTCTCTCCATATCCAACTTGAGAATGGTTTCTAGAATCATCATCCTGGTCAAAGAATATATAACTTTGGCATTTTATGTAGGAATAAACCAATGCTAATTGACAGACATAACAAAGTTTATTTCTTGTTTTGTCTTTTCTCACATCAAAACAGCTTGTCCAACAAGCAGATGGGTCATTGTAAATATTTGCAATCGGGATGCCAGAATACATACATTAACTATGTAGATAAGATGTCAAGCAAAATACAAACTAAGAATGTTCTTAAAATATTTTAAGTCTTGTTTGCATGTGCCAGCATTCCAGAATCCCAGTTCCCTAAATTACAGTCTTCTAGTCACCTCCCCCCACCCCCTTCTAAATCCCATTTGGATGTATTTCAAAATGAGCCACTGAGAATATAGAAACTGCCTAGCTATTTACTCTCACGGATTCTGAGTAGGGAACTAATTTTCTCAATGTAAGGACAGGTTGAATATGCTTTTCTGGAAAGTAATGATAATCTTCCTGTTCTGAGGAGTACAGCCATGTTTTATCAGGGATTAAATCAGTGCTGTGATGTAATTTCTACGGGTGCCACAGATCACCTGAAAAAAATGGATACCCATTTGTCAGGGGTTCCCCCCCCCTTAATTAAACTAATATTCTGAAAATGCTGATGGACCCACTGGAATTTGCAGTTTCCTATGAATGGACACTACTAGCCAGCTACTTTCACCTAGAGACTTTGGCACAAATAATCAATGTTTCTTACAAAGTAAGAAATGTATATTAAGGTATTTTATGGTCCTTAGACTGATAACAATAGTTTCCTAGGTGTCAAAGTAGCATTGCAGGTTTTCTTTAAACAAACAAACAAATATGCTTCATGACTCAGCCTTGTATTAATATTTCAGCATTTACTGCTTTATACTAAAGATAATGATTTCTGCCAAGGGACACCCTGCTGTAAATGTTTGTGTTCATGTGTGCAGAAAACAATGGGATCCCAATGGCTGGCAACCAAGCCTTCCTTTGTACAATCTAAGTTGTCTTTATTGGCATGCAACACATGGTTTTGGCTGATGGTTAAATATTGATATAAAGCTGGAGGCTGGAGCACAGTGTATAAGTACATCAAAGTTGGTGAAATGCTTTGAAAATGAAAAGTGCTACATAAGACATATATCTGAGCATTCTGTTCTTTGGTGATATTGATTAACTGTGGCCCACTTATCAGCCCTAATTAGAGAAGGAAAAGCTTATGCATTTTTCATCATTAATGTCACAATTATATTTGAGCATTAAACATGCATCAACATAATGAAGTTTCGGAATTGCTCTGATAATGAAAAGGAACTATACAACTAACAATATATTGCAGCATTACAGATTTGCTGTTGCTCTTTCTAAGGCCCTGCTTATTAAGCCCAACTAGGAAAATAACCATTTAACCATTTATGCCTTTTCCAGTACTAACTTAAGGATGATATGTCAAATAATATTATGTCAGGCCTGTAACAATTTGTGACCCACAAAGCTGAACACAGTCCACTGGGCTTGTACTGTGAGCTGCCCGATGTTTGATACCTCCTGCCCTTCATTACTGTTGCAACATCAGGCAGCTGGGGAAAGTTACAAAAACAACATTGTCAGTTTTCTGTAACATGATGTCACTGAGATTCAAGACAGAGCAAGCAGCTCAGAGGAGAGGGGCTAGGTTATATGATTGTGAAGGACCCCTCAATATGAAAGCCAAAAACTCCAGGATCAGCAACGACTTTCTCCATTTGGTGGACTTAATAACAATTAGTAGTAAAGTAGGTGGCTTGTTCCAATCATAAAAACAGGAAAACCAAGCCAAAGGCAGAAAAAAAATTAGTGGTTTCTACATACTCAGAAGACTTTCTAGAGATCTAGAAAAAAAAAAGGCCTTTGAAAATTAGCCACAAGTAAAAGAAATAGCACCCAAATGGCCTGGAGGACTGATCAAGCCTTAAGAGCTACAGAAGGTTGAGAGTCAAGGATAGAGGGTTGCTAGGTCTTCTGCTATGGCAGGGGAGGTCCTGCTGGCAGCCCTCACAGCCCACTGTCACGGTTGGCTGGCAGGAGAAAAATAAATGGATAAAAATGCTGTTGTTGCAATGGTATTTCATCACTTCTAGGAAAAATCCAGAAGCACCATCATGCCTCATTAGGAATTGCTGGAAATTTTTAAGGTTTCATCATAGAAACTCTTACTTTCTAGACAGGCATGACATTGCTTCCAAAATGATTCTTCCCAGAAGTGATGTAATACCATCGTGCCAATGGCACCCACCCCTGTCCTTGCCCCTCCCAACTCCCTGGCCTATGCAAGTCCCTGAGAGTTTATATCATTCTGGAGGAAGAGATTTTGGTACTGGTATATATGCGCTTAGATTTACAAATCATTCACCTCCCTCCACAATTCTCTGTGGTTTCCAACTTGTTTATTAAACTTCTAGGCTTTCAGCCAAAACAACTTCAGAAGGAGTTTACAATAAAAACTAATTATACAATTCACAATTAAAACATTAAAGTTTTTTTTTTAAAAATAATTCCAACACAAGCACAACTATTTAACCCTGAGTAGTATATGGAAAAGACCACACATATACTACTCAGGGTTAAATAGTTGTGCTTGTGTTGGAATTATTTTTTTTAAATAAAAACTTTTTTAAAAAACTGACTTTAAAAAGTCAGTAAGTAAACTTCCTGAAACCCCCAAAAGCTGTTGGGGGGCAGTTTTTGGTATTTTTGTATTTTTGATGTGTGTGTGTGTGTTTCTGCACCTGGAAGTCATGTTGACCTCTGGTGACTGACTCCTACTGGGGGCCTGGAGGATATTCAGAGACGAGGCTGAATAAAGCCTGCCCCTGTCCTTTTGACCGCTGGTGTTTCAAGGAGGTCTCCCATCCAAGTACTTGCCAGAGTCAACCCTGTTTAGCTTCTAAGATCTGACGAGATCGGGCTTGCCTGGGCTATCCAGGTCAGGCCCTGAAAAGCTGCTCTTATGGGACAGAGAATCCCCAGGAAAAGCATGGTTGGGGGAGCTGGAAGTCCACCATAAGAGTGGAGAATGAATTTAAGTCTCATAAAGGAGAAGCTGAAATCAAACTGTTGTATTTAAATTGAACCAGCAAGCTCATGAATTGCTAGGTTAACCACTATTGGTCCTCAAACAATATAATGCATACTTCCAGGCTCAAGTACTTGGGAATGTGATGCTTCTCTGTCAAATACATAAAATTATATTTAATATCTGAAGAAATTACCATTTGAAAATGATTTTCAGTCTGAGAAGACACATTCCTTTGCTGCGGTAAAGGTCTGGCTGACACAGAAGTTCCATTTTGAGTTTCATTCTCCATACCTGTATGTTTTCTGGTTCTGTCACATATCTGATCCTACTTACCTCCCCTTCTGTGGACTGCAAGTGTAATTCTTTCCTACAGGTGGCCTTTATGTCCCCTACAGCGGCACTCACTTGTATTCCTCTGGGAGCTTCCATTATCAATGATCTAGTTGGTGATTCAAGCCTGAGAGTAAGGGAAGGGGGAGAAAAAACAGTAAAAAGATGACATACAGTATACCTGACCTGACAGCATAGGTAAAATCTTTTCCCCAAGACAGTGGAAAAATAAAACTTCATCTGACTTCAATGGCTTTGGAAACTCATAACTGAGCTATGAAAAATTCACTTTCAAGATTTAAAAACATGATATGTTGCCCCTGTCCACTTCCCTCCCTCAGAGGCAAGATTTTCCCTCTGTTTTTCTTTCCCTGTTGTGACTGAGCTTCTAGTTGTCTGTTTTCTTCTTTCCTGAAGAATTCTGGCTGTCCTACCCTGTCACAGTATAATATTTTGGCTGTTTGCTCAGCCCAGGAACCTGAGGGAAGGAATGGGAGATCACTATAACTTACACAACTTAAAATGGCACTTGAGACATTTTGAAGTTCAAAATTAACAAGATATTTTATTCAACATAGAGGGGGAAAGTCAGGTGAAATCAGAAGTTGAAATTTCTGAGGTAACTCCATATGGATAACTCTGAGGTAAAACCAGAACATGCACAGTCTTTAGTTGTTATATTTCAGGCTAATGAGAGTTTTGTAAGCTATTCACAGTTGCTTAAAGTCTTTATGGCCGCAGTCAGATGTGCCATTTGGCATGGTCGGGAAGTGCTCCAAGTTCATCCATTGGTATAATCCATTTTGCTGCAGGCTCAGCCCATTACAGCACATTCAGACAGTGTGGACGGGCAAGGATTTAATTTTTTTAGCTGCTTTTGTGCATTTGCATAAACAAGGGTGCAATTTTTTGCACATGAACTTTCCAACTTCCTGAAGTCAAGTCTCTACTTTGATCATTCGCTGATCCTTCCATGGAGCACTGTGATCAGCCATGTTCACCTGACAAAGATCACTCCCTTCCCTGCTCATTTTCAAAGCTGGTCTTGAGATGGGAATGGTTATGCAGTTATGTGCATACTGCTAAGCGAGCAAAAAAAAAATGGCACCCAGTCAGGGTGGAATGAGCAAACCATCCTGATGGCCTGAGAGTGTGCTTGATGATCAGACTAGAGAAAATCTGTCTATGGCCTGTCAGCAAGGGTTAGCACCAGACTTTCCCAAGTGTCTTTTTATTCCATTTCAGGGGCAGACCAGGACGGGGTGCCAATGACTGCAGAACCTTTCACAGATGTTGCTGTCTGATCATGCACTTTAGATCTGTCAGGCATCGGCACTGAAGTCAGATCTAAATGCATGTCTGATCACAGTCTATGCTGAAAGCTTTTGCTCCAGGGTTTTCTTGGCTTGAATGGAAGTCTTCACCTACTTCCCAAACTCCCTTGCCAACTTCCCCCCAGTTTTCCATCTGCGTTAAACTGCTCTCAGCCAAGGCTGAAATCTGAAACTGCCAGTACTTGATTCTTCTCAGATAGGGCTGAAATCAGTCTCAGTCCGGGAACAAATCTGACTGACTCTTCCCTCAGCATGCAGCTCTAAAGTCGTTTCCTGCTTAGCTGATGCTAACCAATCAGATTGCTTGGAGCGGCCTGTCACGCAAGGCTCTCCGTTTCTCTGAAGAATTAAACAATCACAATCCTTTAGCTGTTTGTACAGCACCTCTAAGTTTTTTAAAAGTGCAGTCCATTACACATGACCTTATAATATTCATATACCATTCAATATTCTTTCAGATCTCAGTTTAGACCTTTATGGAACACACACAGGCTGTTTCCAAAATGCCTGATTGATAGATAGATAGATAGATAGATAGACAGACAGACAGACAGACAGATAGACAGACAGACAGACAGATGTGTGTGTGTGTGTGTATCTGTATGAGACCCTAGGGGTCATTTTGTAGAAAAAGAGGTGCAGGAGCTCATTAGCATAACTCATTAGCATAACTTATTTGCATATACCACACCCCCTGACATCACCGGAAGTGTGTCAGAAAGCACCACCCACCACTCTACCCCAAAAATCTCCAGGTATGTCCCAACTCAGAGCTGGAGAGCCAGCTTTACACTTTGACTAAAAGCACTTTAGGTTTCATTTGCTCTTGCAGGGAAACTAACCTACAACAAGCATGAAAATACAGATCAAGTTAGTATGCTTTTGCTTTTTTTCCACAGTGCATCACCATATGTGCCTGCTCCTGGGCTTGTTACTCCCAGAATGGTGTTTCTGAGCATTCCTGCTTGAAATAACCCCTTTGGCTGTTATCCTCCCAATACACATGGTCACCATTTTGTGTGAATTGTGTATATTTTCAAGGGTTTCTGGGTTTCGGATTGTATATACTGAAGCTGGAAAACACACATTACCCTGTTCTAACAAACAAGAGACCATGCATATCAAGATCATGTTCAGTGTGTTCTCCCAGTAGACCAAAAACACAACAACTGGAAGGCACCTCTAGTATTGCTGTGTTTTGTTTCAGCAGTCTCCCCTTGGTTTTGGTACTTCCTGGATCACAGTCATAGCTAGGGCTGGGCATAAACTGTCTGATAAACTAAAGTTTGTGATGAACTTTGGCTGGTTCGTGGCTCACAAAGTGAAGTTTGTGGCAGGTCAACTGGCACAACCTTTCCATGAAGGGGAGAGGCTTAAAGACCTATTAGAGATAATAGGAGCGAGGAATGTCAATTGACTTGTATGGGTTCCACTGAAATACATTACTGAACAAAATACTTGCAATGAAAATGCAGAATGAATTTTCAATTAACATCTCTGGGCTCAGAAAAAGTGCTGTGGGGCTGGAATAACAGGCCCCAGAGTAGAATGACCAAGCCCAGAAATAGAATAAGTGCTCTGGGACTGGAATGACAGTCCCTGAGACTGGCAGAAGTGTTCTCAAAGTGAAATAACAGCCCCCAGATGGTAATGACGCCCCCTAAGAGTAGCAGAAATGTCCAGGGGCTGGATTAATAGCCCTCAGAGTGGAATGGGGGCCCCTGAGAATAGGAGAAGTCTACTAGTACTGGAATGACACGTTGCAGAGTGGAATGACAGCCCCTGGGAGTGACAAAAGGGTTCTGGAGTTGGAATGACAGTCCCTAGAGTGGAATGACAGCCCCTGATAGTAGGAGAACTGTTTTGGGACAGGAATGACAGGTTGCAGAGTGGCATGACAGCCCCTGGGAGTAGCAGAAGTGTTCTGGAGCTTGAATGAGAGTCCCTGGACTGGAATGACAGCCACTGGGACTAGGAGAAGTGTTCTGGGACTGGAATGACAGCCCACAGACTGGAATGACAGCCCCTGGGACTAGAAGGAGTGTACTGGTTCTGCTGGGCTTGCAAAAATGCCCCCCATGTGGATTTTGATTGAGTTGGCATTGCCACATTGGCACTGGGTTCTTCTAGGCAATAGTACATTGCACTAGTTCTGCTGGGCTTCCAAATTTTCCCCCTCCCTTGAGTTTTTACTGCAGAGATTCTTGGGAACTTTGATTCTATGCTGCTGGGCTCCTATTGCCCTTGGGTTTTGTTTTGTTTTTTGCTGTTGTTTGTTCTCCATTGGAAACAATGGAAGATGGGGGGACCTTCTTTGGAGGCTGTAACTCAGACCCCCTAAATCCAATCCCCACCAAACTTGGAGGGCAGGTATGGGAGAGTCTTGTTGCTTTGAAGTTTCTTTGGGAACTTGTTGCTTTGAAATTTTGCAAACATTTTGATTGAGTGGAGACAGTCTGTCTGGAATTGTATCCATTCAGAAACCACCACAAACAGCCTGAAAGTCTGTGGAAAGTTTAAGCCAGTTGACCTACCACAAACTTCAGTCTGTGAACCACAAACCAGCCAAAATTCATCATTAACTTCAGTTTGTGAGACAATTTGTGCCCTTCCCTAATAACATACAATACAGCATGTCTACTATTTGAGTGGGAAATGTTTGAAACACACTCAGCATTTGTAATTCTAGGAGATTTTTGTACCAGAAAAAGGAAACTGAAACACCAGATAAACCAACTCTGTGTATGATTGCTAAATTCCTTTTAGAAGGAAAGAGGCTAAAAGCAAAGAAACCTAACCTTTATAAAAAGAGCAACAAACAGAACAGAACACTAGGTCAGGCAACATATCTGAAATTAAGGGATGCAGTGGAAAATATGGTTAAAGTTGGGGTGTCACCAGTAACTTATTTAATTTAGAAAGCAAAGCCCTGTGTATGGACAAGTTCTACCGGTCAAACTTCTGAAGATGCTTGGATGTCCACAACTGGATTTCCCAGCTTCTTTCATATAGTGAAAGGCAAATTGCCATTCAGATTTCCCCCACAGTGTTGGGAGAGAGGGCTTAACCAATTCCAAATATGACATTTTGCTGATACAAAGCTCTCCCTGCACAGGCATACAAGTACCGTCTCTTCCCCTTTCAAGGTTATAGGAGATTAGAGAAGCACTTGGCTATTTGCATCAGGAAAGGGGAATGGAAGCACATCTCTCCCTTCCTCCCTCCCTCCCTCTTATATTTTTATTTATTTTCAAATATCACTTACACAATGGATAAGCATACCACTGTATGATAAAAACACTGCAGTTTGTCCTGTATGATCTACTCATGCATGTGACATGTAAAAACTAGAAAAAGAAATGGAGTTAAAAATAGCTCTAGCTGAACAGGGAAGATAACCTGTTCAAGCAAAAATATTGTCTATGGGGTTACAGGCTATCACCAATAAATTGAAACTGTAAGTGAAAATGATGGGCCTGATCCAGCCAAAGTTAATCACATTTTAGTCTCATTGATTTAGTCATAAAGATTTAGGAAGGTGCTTTACTCTCTATTGAAATCAATGAGACCTGCAAGCACAACTTGGCTGGATTGTACTTGGTTTACACACAGCACAATATAAAACTTACTGGAAAACTACCTGTGCATGAGGACTCACATAGTCTGTTGAGAGAGGACAGCTGATACAGCACTGTGACCTTTCAGAGTGGGAGAATTCACAACTGGGAACTCCTGTTTCAGGCACAGGAGGCAGAGAAATGGCTTCTGATTCAGAGAGATACATCTCAGTGGGAATATAATATGTATTTTTTTAAATATTCATTCACAGTAAGAAATATTTCCACCCTGTCTATTTCTTTGGCAAATGGCCCACTTTTGCTTATTTAAAAGCATTTTAACATTACATGCCACATATCATTTAGCCATATTAGACACCAAAAACAAGAGGCAATTTAAATTCCATGAGTTTTATATGATTTTGAGAATGTGGTTGTGATAGACTCCTGGGCTTGGAATCAGCCTGCATGCAAAGACACCTGCAGTCACATGACTAGCAGTGGCGATGTAATCCTGAGGCAGAACTCAGGAGGGGTTTCAAATAATAATAATAAAACAAACTCTTGACAGTTGGAGTTTGGCAGTTGAGTCTGGCAGTTGGTTTTTTTAGTCTGTTCGTACTGTACCGGGGACTGACAAGTCTTGTTGGCACAAATGAGGTATCCATAGAGATTCCCGTATTAAGGGAAACAGAAAAAAAGCCAAACGTTAAAACTCAGGAATCTTAACAAGGAAAATGAGCTCCTAGTGGTTAAATAAGAAATACCCATTCCTCTTCTTTAGAAATTATACCCTACTGGAGAAAGAGACTGGTTTAGGGGATTTAGTGTGTGTCAGGAGAATTTATTGGACTAGAGGATGTCCAAATTTGCACTAAGAACTGTTCCTGTGTATATATATTCCCTGTCTGCCTACCCTTGTCAATAAAATCTTCAGTTGTTTTTACTGTTTCAAGTTGCATGTCCTTCATAGTGGTCAAGGAAAAAACCACTACAGTTTAATCCAAAGTGAGGAGAAACTACAAAAGGCACTTGGAACTTTTGAATCAAACTAGAATTCTCATTAAGAAAATAAGAACATACGAAGAGTCCTACTGGATCAGAATAGTGGTCCATCTAGTCCAGCAACCTGTCTCGCACAGTGGCCAACCAGTTCCTCTGCAGGGCCAATCATAGGGTATAGAGGCTAAGGTTTGTGTTTCCTCTTGGCACTGGTTCCAGAGGTTTATTGCCTCTGAGAGTGGATGGTCTCTTTAGTCACCACGGCTAGTAGCTGCTGAGCTGCTGGTAGACCTATCCTCCTTAAACCTAGCAGTGCTATTTTTGGGCAGGAACGCACAGGAACTGGCTGGCTTCTGAACTGGCCATGCCTACAGCCTCCCCCCGAGTTCCCCAGACACCTCGCAAGCCGTGGGGTGCCTGGGGAAGCAGATCCAGAAACTGCCTTCCTTCCCTCGGGTTCCCCATGTGCCCTGCAAATCGCAGGGCACCTGGGAAAACTGATCCTGGGAGGGAACTGTGCTGTCAAGGGTGTGGCCTAATATGCTAATGAGTTTCTGTGGTTGGGTGTGACCTATTATGCTAATGAGTTCCTGCTGGGCTTTTTCTATAAAAAAGCCCTGCCTATGTCTGTTAACTATGCCTGTGGTCATCACTACTACAACCCAACACAGGGATTTTTTTTTCACCATGAATGCAACTTTTTGGGTATTCTAGGAAAATTGCAACAGAAAAACAAGAAAAAAGAACCTTTTCAGCAAACAAACAGCTTAATTGTGAAGTTTGTGAAACAAACAGCTTAATTTGTCAGTGGTGGCATATCTATGTTTTAGAGTAGCACAGCTCCTCCTGCAACAAAGAAGCAACTTCAACACTAGAGCTTTTACATAGCAAAATGCTAAAAACTCTGAGTTTGTAGCTTAGGTACCAGCAGTATGCTTCCAACAGCCAACTGTTTTTCATTGACCTGTATCTGGATTCTGTACATGGAGAACAACAAACTGAAACAATCTATACAATGGAGAAGTGAAGATAGTTTGTAGAGCTGATGCTCTGGACCGCCTTATCTAGTTGGGATAAAATGATCCCTTCCAGAACAGGTAAGTCTTGGGGTGCTTTTAGACCCTATGGTACTTTTCAAGAAACAAGTCTATCTCCAGTAGCATGTGGTTAGAAAGCTATCTCCCCTTCTAAATTAGCTTGATATGGCAACAGTAATGTGCTGCACCTGATGTTGTCCTTGAAGACAACACAGCAGCTTCAGCTAGTGAAAAATGTAGGTACCTGTTTGCTTACAGGGGTATCAATATTTAATTAATTAAAAGTATGTGTACCCCCCTTTTTCTCATCAAAGGGACCTGTAGCAGCAGTTAACAGGAACACATCCGCAATATACATAAACCAATCCACACTCCAACAAACTTTATTTTAGGTCAGTCCTGGACTAATTCTCAATGTCTAACGGAAGAACAAGAAATTGACTGGAGGTCCAATTTCTTCACAGTCTCTCACTAATATTTCATCAGCTCCAATTGATCATTCTTGAGGAGAAGCAGAACCTAAGCTGTCCATCACATATGGTTTTTGATGTACTTGTTTCATAAAAAGCCTTAACAAGATCACTCTACCTGTGTCTTGGTCTTGGCTAGAATATCTCAAAATGCTAGCCCTTCAAGTAGACAGAGCATGGACACAGTTTTTTCTGGTGGTACGGAACTATGATAAAAAATTTGTTCTGGCAGGCTATTTATATGTTTTTAGAATTCCCTAAATACCAAATAGCCTTCACCTTGATACACTTTAATACTTTATCATCAGCTCTTTTGAAAAGGAGATACATATATGTCCCTTACTCTCAACATTCCCTGCCAAAGAAATGACTGAAACAGTCAACCACATGTTATTGCATTGCCCTCTGTATAGGGACATTCTGTCTCTCTATGTAACTCCAATCTTATTAAAATGTCCAGGCAGTCCTGATAAATATTATATTTCCCTCCTCCTTTCAGATTGTTGTAATGAGAAAATCTTTAAGGTGGTCAAATTTTGTGCCTCAATGTGTTTAACAAGGACGCAGCTGGTTAAGTCCCTTTATTAATCTCTGTATTACCGAAATCAGCCTACTATGTGACTTTAAAATTTTGTTGTATACAGACATGCTGCTGACTCTGCGTGTTAATCCTGGATGATCTATGATCCTAACAAATAAGGATAAATGAAAAAAATGTTTTGCGACAGTCAAAGGTGAATCAATCCCTTACATCTTTTGAACTGTTAGATAAGGCAGAAGATTCTGACAAGGAATTAGAAGCTGAGAAGGGTAAAAAAAAACCTTATGTGAAAAAGTGGAAACTGTTCCTTGACCAGAGATTAATCAAAGAGGTTTGGTTTGTAATTTTTTCAAGATTGTCTAACAGTTCAAAATGTGTCAGTATAAATGAAGTGTTTTGGCTCTCCCCCCCCCCCCCCCACCTTGTGACAATATTAAATTCCTCTTACTGGGCTACAGACATCTATCCAGGAGGGAGGGGTGGGCTATCTATTTTATGAAAAGGTGTTTAGCAAAAAGGATGTATTTTCATATGTGGGATACCTGCCTTCATATTCAGCCCTTGTCTCTCCAAATTGTGTCATATCCAGAGCATTTTTCATCTCTAGAATCAGAAAAGAGCTTCCCTATTGAAAGTTACTTCTCCAAATATGTGGCCACCTCTATATCTTCCCCATATTATTTCCTGCAGAGTATCCCATTTTCCTCATTACCCATCCTAAAGCTCTCATGGACCTAAACATCTGAAAGCTGAACAGTAATTAAAATGAAAACTCTATTACTTTTGGCATAGTTAGTTCTCTTTATGCTGGCAGGAGCCACGGCAAATAATCAGCTACTTTGATATTAACAGGACTGCCAAGATAGCAAAAAGAGAAAAGCAACTGTGCTTCAAAGTTATAAGGGCAGTTTGTCATCAAAGTGGGAGTGGAATATTAAGATGAAATGAAATCTCAGAGTCTTTAAAAGTGCCTTTGTTAGGTACTGTAAGAAAAATGAGGTGTCACAGAGAAAACGATGAGGCAATAATGGAAAATGAACAGAATAAAAGGGAAGGAGAGTAAAGTAAAGATTGGTTGCAAAATTATCAGACCCCACCAGGAAGGCTGTGAAACATTAAACAGATCTGTTGCATCTGAATAAAAGCAGTATCCTATATGTTGCTTTAGGAGAAGTGGGGCAGGGAAAGCCTTGAAGACCTTCCTGCATCAGAGAGGCCAATGGATGTGATTCAGTGTGGTGACGTTCTGTGACTGGTCCAACCAGAAACAGATGTCTTCATCCAGTCTCCCAGTGTGGTCTGACCCCAAGTCCTCTTGCTGGCAAGTGTGAGTGGGGCATGACAGATACCAGATGGATTTTTCATAGTTCCTTATATCAACACAAGCGTGATGCTTTCCAGTGAAGTCAATTCATGAATTAAGCAGCCAGTCATTATTAAATCAGTTGATATGCATGCATCTCTAATTCACTGTCACTTTCTACTTTTGCCCAATAGCTGATATTGTATAAAGTGACATACTGCTATATATGTGCTGAATATCACTTAAGACAAGCAGCTTCTCTCTGAAAGTAACTGACTAGCAACCATGGTAATTCAAGCATCTGCAGTATATAGACGGATTTAAGAAGTTAGAAGACTAATAGTCCCTAATGACAACTTTAGGTGTGAGGCCCAGGTACCACATTCGTGATAGCTTGGCTGGTGTCTGGTGTGCTTTCTGCGGTGCTTAAGAACATAAGAGAAGCCAATGCTGTTATCAGGCCAATGGCCCATCCAGTCCAACACTCTGTCTCACAGTGGCCAAAAATACCAGGTGCCATCAGGAGGTCCATCAGTGGGGTCAGGACACTAGAAGATCTCCCACTGTTGCCCCCCCCCCCCCAGCACCAAGAATACAGGGCATCACTTGCTTCAGCACCATCACTGCGGATGGCTGGAGGGTGGTACCATACCTGTCAGCTCAGCATACAGCAGGTGATCCCAAAAGCCATTAAGGTTCTACCCAGTCCTATACACTTTCTGGCTGTGATCTGGCTCCACAGTAGAGTTTCCAACTCTGGGATGGGAAATACCTAGAGATTTTGGGGGTGGAGTCTGGGGAAGGAGGCATTTGGGGAAGGAGAGACTTCAGTGGGCTATAATGCCATAGAATCCATCCTTCAAAGCAGCCATTTTCTCCAGGGGGACAGATTGCTGTTATCTGGAGATCTCCAGACCCCACCTGGAGGCTGGCAACCTTACTCCACAGCCTGAGCTGGTCTCAAGATGGCTATAACTACTTATTCACTTCTGCTGTCTCTTTCCTGGCTTAACCATGTTGGCAGAGTAATTAATACAGCAATGGTGAGCAACCTGATTAAAGTGTAGATAAAGGTTTATTTAGAAACTAATATACTTGATAGTAAAAGGGAGAGACAGAGATAGGGTCCTAACTACATCTCTGGCTGAGAGAGGGTCAGGCAGTGTGGAACTTCCAAGAAGAACCAGGATATTGCCCTAAGAGTAGCAATCTGGAAACAGAAAAGGAATGACACTTAAAAGGAGAGAAGGTGCAGACCTCACTGTCCTATCTAATTGTCTTTTTACTGACCCTTTCATGGTCTTCTTCTCTTCTTTGCACAGCAGACATTGCCGGTTCCAATAAACAAATTGTTTCCCAGTGTTCCTCCAGACCACAGTGCTGCTTTGTTCTAACAGTGCTGAAGACGCTACTGCTTAGAAGCTTCTATAGTCATGTTAACATTCAAAAGCACCCATACATACATGCATACACACACAAAACATATAATTAATGTTGATAACTGCCCTGTTAGCTGCCCTCCCTCCTTTAGTAGATTGTATGAACATAAAAATGCCCTGTTTTCTCTTAGCTTCAAATCAAAGTTCAGTATATATATATTTTTAATGGGGGCAGGGCAGTTGCATTTGACCACTTTCTGATTCAGGCTTTTAATGAAAGGTATCCTGCCACGTTAGTGCTCTTTCTTATTCATTCAGTCTTTTTGGAGAAAGGCTCCTACTGTTTCCATGCAGTTCTAGCTTTGTAGAAAACATAAAACAATTATGTAAAATCTGCATATCTTCGATACAGATCAGAGTTAAAAAGGGGTCCTACTATCTTTGCCGGTTCCTTGTTGCTTGATCAATTTTTCATCTCATTATGCCTAGTGTTGGCTTTTCAGGATTAACTTACAGTCAATGGTATAGTAGTCTTGATGCTGAAGAAGGAAGAAAGCTATTAAATTTGATCTTCAACTTCTCCCCAGAGGTACAGAACAACAACAAAGCAATTTACCCCCCTTATTAAGAAAGTGATTGAGGGCATCGATTGCAGCATATAAGTCCGGCATATATGACACAACCACAGCAGCCTTTAGTGTGAACAAAAAATATTACCTCTGAATATGTCATACCATATTATTACCATTTAAAAGCAATATTTTGGGTTGATAATCTCCTCTGAACTGGGAGGGTCAACTAACAAAAGAATTATTATAAAAATATAAATATTTATTAGGGTGTACACATAAATAAAACATAATAAAAGAGACAGTCTAAATATCAGACAATTAAAGCTTCGTTCATTAGGAACTGATTACAGTACATACCAAACTGATGGACAAAACTTTTGACCTAAGGACAATATGCATTTCGGCCCCTATGGGCCTTCCTCAGTGGTCAGTATTCCTTATTAGACAATGACACGCATCCAAAAATACATGCATTCAGAATTTTGTATATACATATATATAAATGAGACCAGGTGTTGCTTTCTGAAATTGTTGGAAAAAAGGGGAGGGGGAGAAAAGGCCAGATTATTTATGTGTCAACAATAAATATATGTAATAATATATTTTTTTAAAAAGAGTAGAAATAAATTTATGCTGGGATTTACCTTAAATGCTATGTATTTGCTACAACTAGTAAAATGAGCCATATGTTTTATTTATGTGTACACCCTAATAAATGTTTATATTTTTTATGATAAATCTTTTGTTAGTTTGACCCTCTCAGTTCGCAGCTATTTTTTGGGTTGTCCCCCCCCCCCCCCACTTCTTAGCTTTTTGATCATCTGCTGTGGTCAGCTCTCTCAGCTGTGCTCTTCATGATAAAAGGTGGCAATGGGAACCAGATGATTACATTATTAAGATGTAATTCATTTCACTCATTCCAAGGCATGAGTCTTTTTATCCAGCTTGTTGCTAGTAATGAAAGTCAGGTTCAATTAGAGTTTTGTTGGGATGGGGACTTGATATAATGGGGCTTATCAGCTTATTGTACAAAGGATGAGAGGCAGAAAAAACTTGCCCGCAAAGACTTAGCTGTGTAGATCGTGCCATATCAAACAGAACAAGACTGGTCAACTATCAGGAGAGCTTAAACCTGGCTTAGAAGGGAAAAATATATCTATTAACACCCCAAAACCTAGGAGGGATTAACAGTCTATAGGGATTTAATTTCAGGTAAGACTTCTTGTTTTAACCATGAATACTTCTGTTGGTTAGGTGCTGAATGGATATCTTAAACCAGTAGAGTCCTGAAGAATAAAATAATACATGTATGTGATATATGAATTTCCCCCCATTAAACTTCTTCAGTGACTTTAACTTTATTCCATCAGAAATGAAAGAAGTGCTGAAGCAGAACTTTAGGATTTCACTCTGAATTAGATAAGGTTTGCAATTTCCTCAAAGCAATATAAGTAAAATACATTTATATATATATATATATTTAAAAAGACATTGTTATCTTGCCTGGGGGGAAGCATGAATGTTCAACAGAATAAGCAAAGGGAATTAATTGTCCCTATTTTTATATTTAAATTCTCATGTGCTTTACGCATGGAGCGTAAAAATTTGGGTTCAGTTCTGTTTTAGGTTCAGCAATATTTTTTTAAACTCTCTAGTTCACTTCCTGGGGAGAGTAGAGTTTGGGAAACATGTGATGTCATTTCTGGGTGATGCTCTAAGCTGCCTCTCCTACTCTGTATGATCATTACCAGAGAGACTGGGGAAATTCCTACAGTGTCATTATGTGGAGACCATTTTCCCCCCCACTCATCAAATCCTTTAAAGTAGGAAATTGCTTCTGAAGGCATATAATTCCTCACCCTGGGTAGATAGTGGAATGCCTAGTTCTGACACTAACTAAACTTTTTTCTGTACTGCACAAGTAGCCAGCACACTGGCTAAGGTTACTAGCCCCATTCGCGTTCTCCCCCCCCCCCCCCCGAGTGTTGGAGGGGTAACCTTGTGGAGGAGAGTGTCACTGACACTGTGACATCACTTCAGGGTGGGCACCCAGAATCACAACATCTGGAACACCCTAGGAACTTCCCCAAATCTCTATGGATTTTAACATAGAGATTGGGGGAGTTTTAGAGCATGGTGGATAATGTGATACCTCTTCTGGGTGCTCACCAGGAAATGACATAATGGAAACTGCACCATCATTCCTCCCCTTCCCCCCCACTGCACTATCAAGTCAGTGTGAGGTCTGCAGCATGGGGCAGGAGGTTGCCTGCCATGAAGAGGCAACTGGTAAGCCTAAGACTGCCACTCCCTGTCCCCAGACTTTTGATAACTAAAAGAGAACAGGAAACAGAGAAAGGAAAATGAGAGTGAACAGATAGCTACATAAACACAGGAATAAAGGAAGGAAAACAAAAGAAAAAAGGAGAAAAGTCAGGAAATCAGAAAGAAAAAAAAGGAGCAATAAAAATGGAGATGACTAGAATAGGGAAGGGGACATTCCTCCCCAGTTATTTGGGGAAGAGAGTATCTCCCTTCCATAATCTATCATTGGACTCTACACCTCCATCATTATTATCATGATGACGAGGATTTGCCCTCTATGATTATCCATGGAAAATGTGGTAAAGGTTCTGTTTATTTGTACTGCTGTGGTATGCTGTGGTTTATGGAAGCTCTTCACAAAATGGCTGCTCAAAAACTGCATAATTGTTGCCTGTAATAAGGAATTTGTGTGTTATTAATGCCATTGGACCAGAAGTAACAAATTAAGTGTTAGGCTTAGCCATTCAGAGAGGCCTTGTGAAAAACATCAAAGCTATTAATGTATTAATCAACTTAAACCAGACAAACATTATTTTACCCCATCTTTCAAACTAAGCTCCCTTTCCTACCCTTCTTATAACATTCCTTTCTTGTTTATTATCATCACCCATGCTTTTTCATTTATTTTTATTGTAAGCGGAGTCTACCTTACAAGGAGTATTTGGAGTAAAGACTAGACAGAGCCCTTTGGTAGGAACCAAGTTTAGAAATATTTTAACCCCATCCCTCCTATAGTCTGGTAGACCCCCTGCAGAGCAGGAGATTAACCCTTAGGTTGCCACAATTGTCTAGGTTTGCCAGCTCTCAGGTGGGAGCAGGGGATCCCCCAGCTGGCTGGTGGGGGAAGCTTCACCCCCAACAGCCACGGCCTGGCAGGATGTCCCCAATGTGATGACATCATGCAAAAGTGATTTCATCATGCTCAGGACACACTTTCATGTGATATCACATTGGTGGCATCACATGCTATGACATCACCCCCCCACTCCTGGATACCTCCCTCCCACCACCTACCACCAGTGAGCATCTAGGACCTGGCAATCCTACAGTTTTCTCATACCATCTCCCTTACAGAAAAGTCCACTCCCTTTCCTTTCAAAAAGTCCACTAACCTACTAAAACCGGGAAAAAAAATAACTTACCCTATTTAGAGATGGTAGAATGGCAGCAAGGAAGAACTCTAACCTGTGGAGTCTTGTGAGCAAGAATTCTACTTCATGAGCTACTGGCATTACAGTTGTGAATGAGCGATTTGGTTGCTGCATAAATTAGTTTGCACTGGAGCCATCCTTCCTGAGCTAAGACAAAAACGTGTGAGCCGGAGGCTAAAAAACTAAGCTAGCTCACACTAACTCAGCTTATAGGGAACACTGGTGCTGATCCACTTATACCCTGAAAAACTTGTTGGTTTCTAAGGTGCTACTGGACTCAAATCCAACTGTTCTACTGCAGACCAACATGGCTACTCTCTGAAATTGGTTACCACGATGTATTTTTAAAGGTTGGGGTTGGTTCAAGTTCAAAGCAACTGAAAGATTTTAGGTTCAACGTCACTGGAAAACCGTTCCTTTGGGCTTGGATTTGAGTTTGGTTCAACTCTCTGGTTTTATGACAATTTCATGGTTTTAAGGGGTTCAACATTGGATACAAAAAGAGATTAAGGCCAATAAGTATGCTACTCAGAAAACTGCCCCCCCACACACTTGGCATTGCTAGATTTTAAGTCCTGCCATGCACGTTTCCCTAGCTCAAGAGAGAAACTGATAAAAAAGTCTTTGTCTTGTGAGAGAACTTCAGTCAACCCTCTTATCAGTTCTTCTTTAAAAGGTTAAAAGGGAATGTAACTTGTCTTCATATTGTCTAATCTCACAATCAAGAAGCAATGGGTCAAACTTCTGAGAAGGCAGATTTACAATAAGAATTAGGAAAGAGATCACAAATACAACAATGGACCAAGCAACTTCAGGAGGTTGTAGAATGACCTCTCTAAGGGAAAAGATCAGATATAGAAGTAAGGATGCTATTAATATTTTCCTGTTCTGATCCACGCTGTCAAAGACTACGGGAGACCATGCTGCCCATTGTCCACTGCTGTTACTTGGTGATCCAGGAGTAGAGATGCTTGTCCTGGCCTCATTAGTTTGAGGACTTCGTCAGCTGGGTCTGAATGCAACTTTTTGTCCTCACCCTCTGAACTAGCCTGGAAGATCTGGACCTGGAGCTGAAGGCCATGGCTGGTTGGCTTAGACAGAGTCAAATGAAATTGAATCTGACGAAGACGGAGGTCCTGTGCCTGAGTTGGAGCGGGCCGAGATTAGGGACCCCTCTCCCGACCTTCGATGGGGCACTACTGGTGCCAGCGCCAGAGGTTAGGAGTTTGGGAGTGCTCCTGGACCCCTCGCTAACGATGGAGGCCCAGGTAGCAGCCACTGCGAGGTCAGCCTTTTACCAACAACGGCTGATTAAGCAGTTGGTTCCCTTTCTCGAACGCAATGACCTGGCTATGGTGATCTATGCATTGGTCACCTCAAGACTGGATTACTGTAACACTCTCTACATGGGGCTGCCCTTGTGCCAGATCCGGAAGCTGCAGATAGTGCAGAATGCAGCGGCTAGGCTGATGCTGGGACTCCCTATGGGGGAACACATCCAGCCTGCCCTAAAGGCACTGCACTGGCTGCCTATAGCATACTGGATCCAGTTCAAGGTGCTCGTGCTTGCCTATAAAGCCCTATATGGCCAGGGACCTGTTTACCTAAGGGACCACCTCTCCCCGGATATACCCTAGCGAGCTCTTCGATCAGGTTCTCAAAACCGCCTGGTCCTACCAGGGCCCAGGGAGGCCCAACTGGCGGCAACAAGGGCCAGGGCTTTTTTGGTGGCAGCCCCGTACTAGTGGAATGAGCTTCCGGAGAACATCAGGGCCCTGTGGGACTTAGAACAGTTCCGCAGAGCCTGCAAGATGGAGCTCTTCCATCAGGCTTATAAATAGGGGTTGCCGCCAGGTCCTTTTGTAGCCCTGGCTCAAGTATTAAATATTGCCGTCCAGTCCATCTGCACCTGTGGACACTGTTGGGATGGGGTGAAGTAGCGCCATCTTGGTAAGATAGACACTGTATAATGTCTAGTATGTGATGTTTTAAATTGTATTTTATGGTTTTAACTGTTTATAGCACATGTTGTTAGCTTCCCTGAGCCTGCCGAGAGGCGGGGAGGGTGGGATATAAATTTAATAAATAAATAAATAAACTTGAGCTCTGCATCACTTAGCAATTCCAGCAACAAATCTGCAGTCTGTAGCTGTTATTGCCCACCCGCCCCTTTTATAGTATGTTTTATAGCATGTATAGGTGGTACCCATCCTGCTGCAGAGCAATGTGTTGGACTACTTGATTCATTTGGTATTAGTCAACACCACTATACTATATGTATGAGCAACATTTCAAAAAAAGTTTAACTGTTAATTCAGTTTATTTACACTGGGCTGGATCCTTTGCATCCTTTCCTCCCATACAAGCTGCCTTCCTCAGATGCAACAGGCTCCACTGAAATAAGAGGCAGGAGAGGCAATTTTATCCATTTCTTTCTCTATGCTACAGCCAGCCATGTTGCAGGGCTTCCAGTCCATGTGGGTCCCCAAGCCTCAGTGTCTCCTTTTGGGCTCTCATGGATCACTGCTGGGGGGGGGGGGGATGAAAAGACAGGGAAGATCCATCTCAAACTGTACCTTTCGATGGTGCTATATAGGATGCAACCCATAGAGATGACTAGACTCTCTAGTCTTGCTCAGCATCAGCAAGGTTACAGCATCTTGTGGCTTATTACTATACCACGGGACAATAATTCCATGTTGATTCCATTCTTTGGGTGATACATTCAAGTCTGAGGACTATACCTCCGGAAGCTGCTTTGTCAGCACCTAAAAGCAGCTTTAACCAAACCCTCCACAGCTTGTGCAGAGATAGAACTGATTTAAAAGAAAGATCCTTAATAGAACACAATAGGTGTTTAATGCTCACCTACAGGGAAATATTGATTAGGAACCAGCAACACTGTTATAGCAAAGGTTTATAAAAGGCTTCATCTGCAAAGTCTTCTACATTTTTTTTGAAGTTCAGCTGGATTTATAAAATTGGTCTCCCCTCTTTCATTTTCTCATCAGAACAAGAACCCTGTAGGTTAGGTTAGGCTGAGACAAAGTGAATAGCCCAAGGTTACTCAGTGAGCTTCCATGGCAGAGTGAGGGTTCAAATTTGGGACTCCCATATCCTAGTTCAACACTCTAATCACTGCATCATACTGGCTGTCAAGCCAGTTACTTGTGGAACCAAGCAATAAGAACATAAGAACATAAGGGAAGCCAATGTTGGATCAGGCCAATGGCCCATCCAGTCCAACACTCAGTCACACAGTAGCCAAGAATACCAGGTGCCATCAGGAGGTCCACCAGTGGGGCCAGGACACTAGAATAACATCTGAATAACATCAATGTTATTCATCAGTGTTATTCATCAGAATAACATCACTGGGGCCAGGACACTAGAATAACAACATCATCGTCGTCGTTGTCGTATGGCATGTGTGGTATAGCCAGGAAATCCTAAGATTGCCTGAAGTGCTAGCTCTTTTTTCACCACTAGGTGGTAAACTAGACTTATTTTTTTGGGCTGAGAGAGCTCTGAGAGCTGTGACTGGCCCAAGGTCACCCAGCTGGTTTCATGTGAAGGACTGCGGAATCAAACCCGTTTTTCTAGATTAGAGTCTGTCACTCTTAACAACCACACCACACTGGCTCTCTTTAGAAAAACAGATTTGCAAGGACAAAAATAGTCCGTGAAAAAAAAAAGAACAAAAGATATGCAGTGTTCAAGGAAAACATTAGAATATTTATCCTTTGATAGATATTTTGGTTTGTATATCTTGAAATGGCTCCTAATGCAAAAGAGTTCTCATTTTTGTGAGGATGAAGGAGTTCTTTGTGATTCCAGGTCTTTCACTATAGCAGGAGATCTCCTGCCCTGGCAGGCTTTTCCCCCGCTTCTGCTCCATGGAGTGGCAGGGGAATTTTTTTTTTGGGGGGGGGGTGGGAGAAACTGGCATTGCTGGGATGAAACTTCATGGGCAAACCTGGAACTCATGGCATCACAGTGCTCTAGGATTCACCCATAACTCTACGATAAACCCATATTGCTTGGGGTGTCTCCTAGAGCACTGCACCAACATCACTTCCAGGTTTTCATGAAAGTCATGTTCCAGGAATGCTGTGATGTTGCACACCAAGTGACCACTCACCCAGTCTCTGGCTGGGTGCCAGCTGCCGGTCAGCAACCCTATCTGTGAACCCAACCTTAGATCTGTTATGCAAACCATGAACATTCATAGTCGGATTACTTCAGTAAAGAATAGAAACAACCAAAAAAATCCTGTTGCTCTTTTGTGTGAAGGCTAGGGTTGCCAGGTCTTGCTTGGAAAATACCTGGGGACTTTCTTGCTGTCCCCAGGTATTTTCCAAGCAAGACCTGGCAACACTAGCCTTCAAGACAGTAAGGAAAGAGGAGGACTTGCAATACCCAATTGAGAGCTGTATGGTAAGGCAGCTTCATTGGTATGGATAAAAGAATGGGTGAAATTGGAAAATACTAGATTACTAGCTTTAGAAGGCCATGACCTCCATATGGGGTGGCATTCATACCTGTGGTATGAAAAAGATAAAATACACTCCAATTTTCACTAACACATGCTAAGGGCGGCCCTAATAAGATCCTGGGGGGAGGTTAAAAAATAATTTTTATACTAAAATTCCGAAATGGGTCTCACCACTGGAAGCGATAACAAAACCTTCATTATTATCTAAGGAGAAAATAGTTAGTTATGATATACTGCTGGACAAGGAGAATAAAATTAAACCAGAGGATGAATTAAAAGAGAAATTTAACATTAAATTTTCATGGTGGGGAAAAGCCCAACTTCAAACCAGATTAGGAATTGATTAAAAAAAAACAGGATTTTATAATTCTTATAATGAAATAGATGCTGTTTGGCTACATAATAATGAAAAACTTATCAAAAAATATATAAAGTACTTATTGACTGCCATCTGCAAGATGAGGTTGTTAAAAAAGTAATGATTGCTTGGATGCAGGATATAGGGCATAATATATCAATGGAAGAATGGTCAAAGGTTTGGAAGGCAATTAAATTGGTAAGAGCAGTGAATTACAAGGAAAACATCTATAAAATTTTTTACCAGTGGTACTGGCCTCCTGATAGGCTACATAAATGTTACCCGATTATGTCTAAATTATGTTGGATATGTAATGCTAATGTAGGCACGTTTTTCCACATGTGGTGGTCGTGCCATAAAATTCAAAAGTTGTGGCATGAAATTAGGAAGATGATTGATAAAATAACAGGACTTGAGTTAGATCTTGTTCCGGAAGTATACTTGCTAGATATTTTACCGGAAGGAACATCAAAAATGGATGTAAGAATGGTGACCTTTATCCTAACTGCAGCTCGTATAGTATGGACAAAATATTGGAAGTCGGATAGTCTACCTGGGAGAGAAGAAATAATAGACAAAATACTGGAGCTGGCAGAGATGGAAGTCGGATAGTCTACCTGGGAGAGAAGAAATAATAGACAAAATACTGGAGCTGGCAGAGATGGACAAACTGAGCTTCTTGTTAAATGTGGATAACAGACAAGATTCGGAAAACATCTGGTCGAGACGTTATGATTGGTTAGATGATGTATAAAGACTCAATGTATGTTGTTGTAAAGTCACTTTTATTTTAAATTTCTTTTTGGGAAATTCCATTAAAATATTTTTTAAAAAGAAAATACCTGGGGATTTTGGGGATGGAGCCAGGAGAGGGTGGGGTTTGGGGAGGGGAGGGGCCTCAGCATGGTGCAATGCCATAGAGTCCACCTCCAAAGCAGCCATTTTCCCCAGGGGGGCTGATCTCTGTCAGCTGGGGATCAGTTGTAAAAGTGGGAAATCCCTGGGCCCCACCTGGAGGCTGGCAACCCTAGTGAAGGTCCACATTTCTATCATATAGTTTTCTTTCATTTGTATGCATGATTTTTAGAAAAAATTGTGTGTGAGATGTACCGATATGCTCAGTCCTCAAAGAAGCTGGGGGGGGGGGGGGAGTGGGTTGGTATTATTTCACAGGCAAGCCCCGGAGAGGCTATTTACATCTTCTAGTCCTGCCTAGGACAGAGCTGGTTTTGGAGCTCAGAGAAACAGGCAGGTCCTCCAGAGGCAGGCATTTAGGCAGAGAGCTTGCGAGGGAGGGCCTTCAGTTGTTGGAGGAACAAGCAGCTCTCTGTTCAAGTGCCTCACACTATAGTACTCGCTTCTCTCAGGTCCTACTCCATAAACAGCTCTGCCTGGGCAAAAATTCATGGCATAGATGAGATCGATAAAGTTTGTTGAAAGAATGTTCTATCCTCTCCAAGTGCTGAAGCAACAAGCTCAACAGAGCGTATTTCTTGCTAACCTTGCCTAGAAAGGCATCAGCATAGCACACGTTTTCTTATTCACTTTTTGCAGTAGCGCTGAAATGTACTACGATGCTTTTTCAGCCGCAGAAAAATGTGGAATTGAATTTAGATCTGCTTGTAGAGCACTGGGACAGTATCCAACCCTACACCACCAAGTAATGGATTCTGTCCTGTTAATTTGAACAATGCTACTTGTTTAATAAATGAAAGCATAATTGTTCTAGTCATACTTGCAAAATAATACTGAAAGAGTGTCCTTAAAACACCTACTTGAGGTCTTGGGAAGGGTCTGCTCTGATATGGGGGGTCTCCACAGAATGTTCAAACACTGCTCCTTCTGTGCCTAAAATAAAAACATAAACATTATATGGAACATATTTAATATCAACATTGCAGAACTCCATTTATGTTTTTTAAACACAATGACAAAACTTATCTCTCCTTATTATATAATTGGAGTTTTCGTGTGACTCTTTCCTCAATGTTCCACATGCTCCCACAGCCTTTGGCTCCCTGCCCTGTCATACTGCTGAACCTAAACCAGAACTGAACCCAAATTTTTAATGCTTCAGCTCCATGCATAAAACACATGAGAATTTAAATACAAAAATATGGACAATTATTTCCCTTTGCTTATTCTGTTGAACGTTCATGCTCCCCCTCCCCAGCCAAGATAACAATGTCTTTTAAAAAATATATATATGCCAATGTATTTTACTTATATTGCTTTGAGGAAATTGCAAACCTTATCTAATTCAGAGTGAAATCCTAAAGTTCTGCTTCAGCACTTCTTTCATTTCTGATGGAATAAAACTAAAGTCCATCTCCAAATAAGGAGATTTGGCCTCAGGGGTCTCACTGACCCTCTAAAAAGGCAGTGACAATTCAGTGAGTGGTGACAGTGAATTTGAGATATGCCCATGGGATGAGGGTGGGAGGCGAACAGCTGAGTTGTAAACTGGAGCCTGTTTTGCCACAGTAGGCAACCAAGCTTGGTTCAGACAAAGGAAGGAAACCCTTCTCAGGCTTTTGTGAGGAACTCATTGGGACCAGTCCTGACCAGGGTTGCCAGCTCCAGGTACGGAGATTCCTGGAGATTTTCTGGTAGAGTCTATGGAAGCCAGGGTTTGGAGAGGAGAAAGGCCTCAGCTGAAAAGAATGTCATAAAGCTCACCTTCCAAAGCAGTTATTTTCTCTGGGCGGGAGAGATCTGTTGTCTGGAGTTCAGTTGTGATATCTGGTGAACTTCAGGCTCCACCTGGAGGTTGGTTGCCCTAGGCATAGCAGTCAGTGCTTCAGAGCAGGGTCTGCTAGATCCAGGTTCTTGCTGTAGAAGCTGAGTGGGTGATTTTGGACCAGTCACAGACTTTTAGCCTAACCTACCTCACAGGCTTGTTGTGCAAGTCAAAAGAAGGAGAGGAGAATGCTATAAGCTGCTTTGGTCCCCATTGCGAAGGAAGACTACTTTTCCTCTTGGGAAATTTATTTATTTATTTAAATTTTTATCCTGCCCTCCCAGCCAAGGAAACCAGTGTTGCTAATTTCCAGGTGAGGGCTGGAGATCACTCAGAATTACAACTGATCTCCGGGGGGAGGGAGAAGGAGATGGAAAGCTGAAATCAGAGAGACAGATAATGGCAGGTTGATGCTTGGCTGGGAATGAGATAGGGTTGCCAACTCCAGGTGGGAAACTCCT
Organism: Lepidodactylus listeri; assembly: GCA_029233225.1. Classification (NCBI taxonomy): domain Eukaryota; kingdom Metazoa; phylum Chordata; class Lepidosauria; order Squamata; family Gekkonidae; genus Lepidodactylus; species Lepidodactylus listeri. The sequence continues at coordinate 82,373,466 of JARCFY010000009.1, read as the reverse complement.
GGAGATTTGAGGGATGGAACCTGGAGAGGGTAAGGTTTGAGGAGGGGTGGGACCTCAGACAGGTACAATGCCATAGACTCCACCCTCCCAACCAACTGTTCCCGCTTGGGGAAACACTGTTGCCAATTTCCAGGTGAGGGGTGAAGATTACTTAGAATCACAACTGATCTCCAGGAGGGAGGGCAGAAGTCAGCGGCAGTCAAAGGGGCATGTAATGGAAGGTTGATGATTAGCTGGGATGGAGATGGGGTTGCCAACTCCAGGCTGGAAAATTCCTGCGGATTTGAGGGGTGGAGCCTGGAGAGGGTGGGGTTTGAGGAGGTGTTGGCCCTCAGACAGATACAATGCCATAGACTCCACCCTCCAAACCAGCCATTTCCTCCTGGGTAACAATTGTTGCCAATCTCCTGGTGAGGGCTGGAGATCACTCAAAATTAAAATTGCTCTTCAGGTAGCAGAGATCAATTCCTCTGGAGAAAATAGTGAACTCTGTGTCATTAAGTCACCACAGCAAATTGATGCTGAGTGCCCAAGGCCAGGGCACGTTTCCAGAGCCTCTTTCTAGAGCTCGTTGTATTTATTTCCACAACGGGCCTTATTCCCAGTCTCTTTAATACTGCAGTTTTATTTGATGGCAATACTCATTTTACAAGATGTTGTCCATTACTGTGATACAGTTATTTATGACTACAGTTCACCAAAACCAAAGGAACCAATTTCACCAAAACCAAAGGAACCAATGAATTGTGACCAAGCTAAAGGCTCAAATACATGAACTCCAAAGCAACGGGGCAGGGGTGGAACTTGGAGGGCATGTTGAGGAGCATCTGGGGAGGTCCCCTGCAACTTTAATGTCTCTACCTTACACAGGATCCATTCTATACACTCCTTGCCAGGATCCATTCTATCTAGGTGATCATTTCTCCAGAAAGCACTTTCCTGGAGGCACCTTCTTTGGGGGGCTGTAACTTGGACCCTGTAAATCCAAACCTCACTAAACTCCTAAACCTCCTGAACCTCACTGACAGGCAGTCATTGTGACAGGTGCAGGTTCAGGAGTGTATAGAATGGATCCTGTGCAAACTAGTAGTAGAGACATCAAAGTCACAGGGGACCTCTCCTGGATGCTTCTCTGCATGCCTTCCAGGTTTCACACACACACACCCGCCCTCCAGGTTCCACCCCCTCCCATTGCTTGGACCCCATAAATGCAATCCTCACCAAACTTGGAGGGCAGGTAGAGTCAGCTGGTGATCCTTTGTGAGTTTGCTGTCTCTAGCATGCCTGGGGGTCGGCATGTTCTACTGGGTCATGAACCTCACAAACTGAACTGGTTCATTTAGCTCTGAAAAGCTTGTGACAGTTTGTGGTTCGTGAACTGGGCATGCCACGAACTGAAACACAGTTTCCTGGTTTGTGACCATTGCTACTGGGCAACGGTGTGTTAATTAAGGGCCATGGATGTACTTTTTGAAAACAACATCCATAATGAAATCAGAGATTACAGCTGACAGCAAGTGCATAAGTTTCCAAGAGGAATCATTTCAACAAGGTAAGAAATCCCCAGGACACGTGGAAGCTTAATAAATGGTGTGGTTTTAAAAGATATTTCTCTGACACAGAGCTTGGCATTCATCATATCCATCCTAATTCAGTACAAGCCACAGCTAGTCATGCATTCGCAAATTGCACTCCCCTGAAACTATGGAAACTGAAAATTTAGTACTCGCAGAGACTGACTGGTGTAAACTACTTATTTCTGCTCAATTTACCGGTTACTGAGATCCAGTCTTTGGAAAACGACAATGAATATGGTTTCATTAATATCACTGCAAGCATATATCACAAATTATAGAGCTGAAAGTGTGGTGATGAATGATGTTAGCCATGCATCCAGAGGATGAACATAATGAAAAAGCACTTGTTATGTAAACAGCAAAATAGGGGATTTCTCCATGTTTCATCTTGGTCTCAAAAGAGAAGCGGCAACACAAAGGGGCAAATAAAGGCTAAACTGTGCAATTACACTTTTATTGGTAGAATGGTGCATGCAAAAAATTCAACTATAATGTCTCCGTAGCTTCAGGTTTACAGTAAATGAGACTAATCTCAGTGTTGCACTGTTCATTTCAAAGGAGGGACCAAATAGTCTTTTCAGCGCATGGTTAGGCTTTGTTGATGTCAGTTGCAATAACCTTTTAAAACCTATTTTTTCTACCATTAGGTTCATGTGAGATGAAAATGACCAGTATTATATTCCTGGATATCTGTGGATAGTAACTCTACAAACAAAGTATGCAAGAACCTGAGTGGTGTTTGTGTAAGACAACAGGTTGCCAATCAAGAACTACTGAGATGACGTAAGGTGGGTCTTGAAAATGGCCTATAACTGAAATGTGTGAGTCTGGAAGGGTATATACCGGCTAGCAGCATCTGCTGGTCTGACCTTAGGCGATGCATGGGTTCATAACAGGCAATTCAGTCCTTTAAGTGCATAGGTCCTGGGTCATAAAGGGTTTTTAATACCCCAAAGTGGCAATCAGCATTACCCTGGCCATGTGTGAAAAGGCCATGAGACCCGAACACTGACTCATCCCTTCCTGCCCTCCCTCTCACTGAACTGACTGCAGAAGCAGATATCCATCCAAAGCCACATCTAGTCAAGCATTCAAAATCCACACTCACAATTATTGATATTTGTCACATGGTGGTCCACGCCCATCAAAAGGTAGGCTGAAACACCATGCATTAATCAACACTTCAAGGCATATCTCTACTTCACCTCAATATTTTGAGCTGTAATGGGTTTGGATCAATTATATACTAAAGTAGATGCCTGCTGCTCTGATTGGCTACTGTATGTGTGAAAACCTTCTTTCTGTTGGCTCCTCTGTTTAGCCCTTCCTTTATCTTTTCTGTCCATCCTCCACTTCCTCCAGCTTCTGCTTCTCCCTGGACCTCCAAGTTGCATTCATTCTTACTTTCCTTTCAACCATCTGCCTCTCCCCACAACTTTTATTGCTTCAACTTGCTCCTCTCCTAATCTTTCCTTTAAGGCTTTCTGCTTACCTCTCCACTCACTCAGCTATCTAGTTTTAGGTTGCCCTATTCTACAATCCTCTACCTGCCCAGTGACATCACCTCTACCTGCCCAGCTTCACAACTACCACTTAGTGAACTACAATAAAGATGCAGAAAAATATCCTAATGGCATTCAGGACTATACTACAGTAGTGCAAACAATGCAAAAAATTGAGATATTTTTGCTTAAACAAAAATGAGAGTACAAACTGTAGAACAAACACAGTTCTATTTAAGTAGACATATTTTTCTCTACAACACCAATTTAAATTCAGAATCTGTTATGAGAATCTGCCAGGATTAAGTGAGACAAAGTAATATTTTTCATGCTACTATCTATATTTCCTAGATATTTCTATAATGGCATAAGAAATGTATTAATCAAACTAGAATAGGGCATGTTCAGTTAAGTCAAGGACACTGAATTTTCTAACCAGCACAAAGAAAACATTTTTCCCTCTGAAAAGCGTATATTTATGAAGCGTCCTTTATCACAGTCAATTGGTAGTGATTCATTGGTAATGATTGGTTGTGTAAGGAGACCCATTCATTGGTCCCAGAACCCATACTGGTGGAATTCAAGGTTCTAATCATTAACGTAACAAAGCAGAAGTGGATAACAGAATTGCACTTTTTAAGCACCAGGTATGCACCAGAATCACCAGGTTTAAAACAAATGTACATGAGGATTGGTAATGAAGGAAAAAGGCAAAGGGTAACATGTTTGGAACTGGCACTGGGATTGGCTCCGTGGACCTGGCAGATGACACCAGAACTCAACAACTTAGGGGGCCACAGACATAGCTGAAGAAAGAACTATGTGAGGGTCCTTGTAGATGGTACCACTGAGACTGGTCTTGATGGTGCTATTGGAGTATATTGCAATAGAAATGATGGTACTATTGGAGTGCATTGCAAACCCATTAGAGCTCCAAATAACTCCATGTTACAGTAATTCTATCAGTAAAAGTGACAGGAGAGTCAGAAGCAAGAATGAGAACCTCTGTATGTTGACTTCGGAGCAAACTTCCTTTTTCCACCACTGCTGTTCCTGAAAAACACAGCTCCGAACCAGGTGAGGAGGATCCCCCAAGGGGGGATCAACTTAGCTGTTGGCTGTCACTCCCAGCAGCCCTTTCCAGACATGGTATGTCTGTTATGGCTACCATAGGTGGCAGCTCATTCCCAGCACAGATACCCTGACAGAGAGCACTCTTTTGAGAACACCACTTTGAGATTGACAGCCCATTTTTGCTAGGTGGGACTAAGTTGCTTCACAATTCCTTGTGAAAATGGGGGTGGGGGTGGGGTGGAAATCCTTTTTAGGATTAGGCGATCGCTGGAGACAACAGTATAGGCCTGAACTATTTAGTTCTTTGAGACATCTGAGGAAAGGAGATTTGTATCTTGATTTGTCTGTAGGATACAGATGCTCTCTACATGGTGAGAAAGGGAGGGTTCTTTGGATTTTGTGTGTGCAATATGTTTGGCAGGTTAGTACTGGAAGTAAGGAAGGCATAGGGTAGAAAGAGTGATAATGGTCGGAAAGGACAGACCAAACAAGGGAAAAGGAGAAAAAACATTTGTTCCCCTTTCCAGACACTTATCAGCTGAGTAGTCCCTAACTGTTCTGAGTGTCCTCAAACTACCACTGATCAATGAAAAGCTGGGCAATTCTACATCTAGCATTCCCTCCACATTTTCTCAACTGAGAGGGAAAAGTACAGCTCAAAACCACATTCAAACACCATACTGAGTGCAAAGTCTCCCCTAAATGATCATAAATCTATGCACAAGGTATCATAAAACCCTATGTTTAAAGAAAGCGAAAGTGGCATGGAGTGTGGAGGCTACTATAAGATCCGATGATCAAAGAAAGTGAAAGCAGCATGCAACGCAGAGGGGAATTTCCATTCCAATGTGGGTTTCATAAAACAATGGGGGGAAAGCCAATGCCGAATCATCTGCTGATAAAAGCCAGAACAAAGCAGAGCCGTGCCATTGGGGGCCAGAACAAAGCAGAGCCGTGCTCCACCAGCCCAGGAGTGGGCACTAGGGCAGCCCAGGCCGAATCAGATTCTCTGATCTGATTCGGCCCACTGCCAAATTGCTGCCAAAATTTGGCACTGGTTTAAAAAGCAGCTGGAGGGGAGGGGGTTTGAGGGAGAGGCTCCAAATTTACAGGGTAGCTGCTAGAGCCTCTTCCCCAAATACCCACCAAGTTTCAAGAAGACTGGACCAAGGGGTCCAATTTTACAGGCCCCCAAACATGTTGCCCCTATTCCCTCCATTGTTTTCTATGGTGAGGAAAAAGTAACGTTTGCCCCCCCCCCCCGACTGCTCCCTGCGACGGCCCTGCCCAGAGTCACATTGCCGGTGGGTGAAAAGAGGGAACGCATGCCATCCCCTACAAGCGAGGTCCCCCCCGGGAAACCCCCTCCCCCAAAAATTAAAAATAAAGATAAATTAACAGACGTGAACGATGCCCTCCCTCCCCCTCCTTGACTGCTCCCTGCGATGGCCCTGCCCAGAGTCATGTTGCCGGTGGATGGAAGGAGGGAACAGGGAGAGCATGCCACCCCCTACAAGTAAGGTCCCCCCGGGAAACCCCCTCTCCCCCAAAAATACAAAATTAATGGACGTGAGCAATACCCTCCCCCTCCTGGGGTGTTCTCTGCACCCAGCAACCCAGGAAGAGACATCCATCAGGAGGGACCCCGGTCCACAACCATCTCTTGGCCTTTTCTGGCCCCGTGTGGGTATTTCCCATGCCCCACACTGGGTGGGGGGAGGGTCACCCCTGTCCCAAGTCACATTGTTGGTGACTGAAGGGTGAGCCTGGGGAAGGAATGACAGCCACCCCTGAGGACAGCTGGCCCCGGGTCAGTTTTGGTGACTCCCGAACCAGCAAGGGGGAATGTCGCATTGCAAAGCATTGTCTCTTTGGGGGTCTGTAGCTCGGCTCCCCAAAGTTCGAGGGGGACCAAACTTGGTGGGCACGTCAAGGAGAGTGAGCTGGAATTATGCTGAGAATATTTTGCACCCAAACCAGTCCATGAACTGGTTTGCAAACCGGCTGCCTGTCAGTGCGAGGACCGGTCCGGCAAGGGGGTCAGTTCGGTTCAGTTTGATCCGGGTCAAAATTTTGAAAGTGCCCACCCCTACTTTCTAGCCATTCTCTGCCACCCTTCTCTTGTATCAATGAGCTGAACAACAGAGATGTACAAAGGGGGGGGAACCATCTGTCATTACCATAATGCAAAATGGAAAACGGCTTCTTGAGAAATGTTCCTTGTGGCTGCGGGATGGAAACCCCGCTGTTGTGAGTGAGCAAGAGGTAAACGCAGAATGGAGGTTCTGCTGCTTATCTGCCCTTCTCCAGTTCAGTGGAGCTGCGAAGCAAGCTTCTTAATTGAGCCACACAGGGAAGCAAGATGACCGCAATGCAATTAACTGCAGGGACTGGGAATCAGAAGTGGCCTTAGCAGCCAAAGCAGTCGGAGGTGTGGGTGTGTGGCCTTTACTAATCTAGCAGAGGGGATGTTTACTGCTGTAAAAGTGCCATTCACTACCAACAGCAGGGCACACAGAGCTATATTTCACTGCAGCAACATTAACAGTTAGCATCAGTTTCTAAAGTTTCACTCCTAAAACTTTAATAAAAATCAGTTACTAGTGGTTAAAAATATTTTCTTTGTTCTTATCCATAGGGGGAAATAGTGCTTTTTAAACAGAACAGCTATGCTTCTCCCTGTATGGGATGTACCAGAATTCCCACCAGGAAGGGAATCAAAAAGCATTAGGAAGGGGGTAGAGCTGTGGAACTGGGTTAGGAGAGGGTAGCTGCAGTCTTTACTGTGGCTACCTGTTGTTGCCTTGATTAGCCTGGCAAACCCTACTCCTCCTCACTTAGCCTCTCTACACCAGTACTTCTGTGCAGACACTAGGGGTTGGTTGGAGACAGTGTGCAGCAGAGCTGCGCTCTGAGAGTGAGGAGCCCGGGGGCGCAGGCACATGACCAAGCCCCGCCCCCTGCTCCCAGCCTGCCTTTCCCCCTGAGCCACTCCACTTTTTCAGAGAGACCCGGGGGGGGGGGGTAAATCCCTGGCTTCCCTGCCTGATCTTCTCAAGGTGGAGAAGATTGGGCAGGCAAGCCAAGCAGGGAAGCCAGGCATTTCTGCCTCCATGCCAGCTTGCTCGGGCTCTCCACAGCTGCAGAGAATTGGAACAAGCCAAGGGAAGGGGGGGCAGTCTAAACCGCCTCCTCTTCCCTCCAACAGCTGGCTTGCTAAGGCTCTCTATAGCCACAGAGAACTGGAGCAATCCAAGGGAATTCCTTCCAGCAGCCAGCAGCAGCCACTGCAACATGACTCTTCTGGAGAGAAGAGGTTTAAACTTTAAACCCCTTCTCTCTTTGCTTTGCTTGGCAGGCTGGCTACGGGAGCAAAAGGGGGGGGTCTTCAAAAGCCTCCCTTTCCCTTCCCTTCCCTTCCCTTCCCTTCCCTTCCCGGCCTGCCAAGGAGGATGGGTGTGTGTGGGGGGAGTGAAGCGAGAAGGGATTTAAACTTTAAACCCCTTCTCTCTAGAGTCGCGCCTGCAGTGGCGATCTTTCCATTGTATTCTATGGGACCATAGAATACAATGGCAAGATTGTGCCGCCCCTTCTCTCTTCACTTTCCCACCCAACCTTGGCAGGCTGGCTAGGGTAGCAAAGGGGGGGGGGATCTTCAAAAGCCTCCCTTTCCCTTCCCCAGCTGGCCTGCCAAGGTGGGGGGGGGACATAAAAGTTTAAACCCCTTCTCTCAGTCGCGATCTTTCCATGTCTGCCTCCCTGCCCTCGCTGGAGAAGGGAAGGGGAGGCGGGCAGACATCCCCCCTTCCTCTGAGCCTCTCTGCTTTTGCAGAGAAACTCGGGGGTGGGATTTAAATGCCTGGGTTCCCTGCCCAATCTTCTCTAGGTGTCCCGCAGCCACAGGGCACCTGGAGAAGATCGGGCAGAGAACACAGGCATGTCTGCCTCCCTGCCCTCTGACACACTTCCAGTGATGTCAGGCGGTGTGGCATATGCAAATAAGTTATGCTAATTACTAGATATGCTAATGAGCTCCTGCACCTCTTTTTTTATGAAATGACCCCTGGCAGACACCACTCCCAAACAGGAGACCAGCAAGGACTCTTGCAGAAGGATCAAAGCACATGGCTCTCTGTGCCATTATGAAGGCTTGCCAGAGGAAGGAGCCGCCAACCTGATCTCTTATCCTCTCTGGCATGTCATTGCTGCAGGTGGCCGGGAGGTGACATTGCACATATCAGCTGAGTAGGAATCATGGGACATGAGAAGCGAATAGGGCTTTACTTAGTCCTACAAAGTTGCCAGCTATAGTCTGGCTTTTCAGTCTGACCATTTCAGTAGTCACAAACAGACTGAATGGACCCCAAAAGGAAGTTCTGTTAAAATGGAGATGCATGTTAAATATGACACTGATCATAATTAACAATACAAAAAAGCTACCAGGGCATTTTGGAGGTCATTAATTAATAGGGTCACCATAAGTCGGAAGCGACTTGACAGTACTTAATGCATGCACACATCTTGATTATAGCCAGAAAATGCAGGAAGCTCAGATCTTAATTCCAAACACATTTACTTGGAAGTAAGGCCTATCGATTTAAATGCCCTGGTGTCAAACAGACATGAGATACAGAGAAACTGAGCCAATCAATCAAAACACAGAGAAAACTTAAAAACCACCAATAAACAATCTTATATCAGACTTTAAAGTTCATCTATGTTGAATGTTCAGCACCCATTATGGAGTACAAAATCCAGACGATTTTAACTTTGCAAAGGTTCTGTAGCCCAGGGGTAGAACCCATGCTTTGCATACAGAAGGTTCCTAGCACCTGCTTTTGAAAGAATGTAAAGCTGTAGGGCTGGGAAGAGATTCCTTTTCTGAGACCTTGGGGAATGACTGCCAGAGTAAATAATACTGGGATACATTGAGTAATGGCCTAAAAGTATGAGGCAGCTTCAGTTTTTCCAGCTGATGCTTCTTCAGAAGAAAGGAAGGAAGGAAATGATGCCAAGCAGTATAAATGTAGAAAGCTACAAGGAAAGAAGGAAGCTGCCTTCCTGACTCTTCCCCCATTCTCAGGCAGATTTTACTGCCAAAAAGTTTTTTAAGTTCCTCTCTGTGACTGAGCTGCTCTTCAGTAGCATGTATTTCTTCTTCATTTTATAAGTTTTAACTGTCCCACCGTGTCACAGATTGTCATAAATGCCTCTGGGGATCTGCCTTCTGCGGATCTAAGTGAGGTGGAGGATCCGCTCTCAGCTCCAGAGGAGCCTCCATCTGAACCAGATGAGGCTCAGCAAGCACCTTCCAGGCTTTTGCCCCAGCAGCAGCTGAGCCACAGCTAAGTGCAAGCTCACCTGATTCACCTCCTCTGGTGGAATGTCTGAGATCCCGATGCAGGCAAGACTTAGCTGTGAGAAGGAAAGAGGCACGCCTGCGTAGTTGCAGATCACTAAGCCCTGAGTTTTAGTAGGAGCTGGGACCTCACTGCCAGCTGCTAACTGGCACAGGAAGTGGCTGGGTATTTTAGGCACAGCACAGAGACTACCAACTTGTGCTAGCAACAAGTCTTCTTGGCTAAGCTCTGTACCCATTCGGCTTGTGACTTGACCTATTTCTGGAACCTCTGGCTTTTGACTCTAGACCTGCTTGACTTCGGCTCTGTTGACTCCTTGGACTGGTTTACTTGTGAGTTTTCCCGCTTTTGACCCTGGCTTGGACTGACTCTGCTTCTGGCTCAGTGTTTTGGACTTGGCAATTGGTTCCTGCTTTGGTTTGACCTCGGACTGTCCCGGACTTCTGCTTAACTCCTGGCCTGTTGGCACCCAGACACAGATATTAGTTTAGACTTCTGACCAAGCACAGGAATTTAAGGGAAAATACAGGAGCTGTCTTATCTTATATTTAAACCCTTACTGAAATAGGACTTCAGGCAACATAAATTTCAAAACAGAAATAATATTTTATTGAACAGGCAGGGAGTATGTAGCAGATTGTCAAGGTTTAGTAAGGCTGAGGTAGAACATACTATATACAGAACTGAAAGCTTAGTTCATACAAGAGAGTGTTGTGGTTTATTTTCAGAGTTTCAAGATTTTTTCAATGAGACATGCTTTGCTTAGTATATTTCAGCACTGACACAGGTTCTTAATACTGTTTTCCGGAGAACACTGTTTGCTTATAGTTTCTAGATTTTTCCCTTCAGAGTTCTAGGTTTTTCCTTTAGATACTACAGTTTTCACTAGCTCTTGAGGTGACTAAGCTTTTCTTCTTTTTCATAGAACAGGGTTCTCTTCCCAACCCTTTTCACTGGCAGGAAGTTATTCTCCTTGTCCCTAAGAAGCAATAATTCCTTTTGCTATTTGGCTTGTATGACAGTTCTCTCTAACTACTCAGATCTTCTGCCAAATCTGTCTCCAGTATCCACTGTCTGTATAAACCTGTTCTGTATCTTTCTTGACTGAGAATCTAAATTCTCCATCAGAGTAGTTCTAATATATTTAAGACAATAAAGTCCCTCTTCTTCTTTCTATAGAAGTACATTTCCGATAGTTCCCCGAAAGAAATCACTGACTCCCACAGTCTATTCTCTCAGAAGCCATACCCTTTGTCTACAGATCCATATGTTAGATTTCAGACAAAGACCAAAAGGCAAATAAATCTTTTCCCTTCAACTGTTTTATTTCCTTTCTAAGCTGATGCTGGCCAATCACATAAGCTCTTCCCTCCAGGGAAGATTAACTCATAACCTCCTTGAGAGCCAGTTTGGTGTAGTAGTTAAGTGCATAGACTCTAACCTGGGAGAAATAAGTTTGATTCCCCACTCTGCCACATGCCACTGCTGCAGTGACCTTGGGCCAGTCATAAATTCTGTCAGAGTTGTTCTCTCAAGAGCAGTTCTCGAAAGACCTCTCTCAGCCCCACCTACCTCACAGGGTATCTGTTGTGGGGAGAGGAAAGGAAAGGGATTGTAAACTGTTCTGAGACTCCTTTGGGTAGTAAAGGACAAGGTATAAATCCAATCTCCTCTTCTTCTTCTCTGTCCCAAGCAGCATTTTAAAAAAGCCTGCTTTTCTTTGCAATCCATCATAAAGTTGTGACAATTGATGAGAAAGGTAGGAGAGGCCACAGTGGGGCAGAGCTTCAAGGCAGATGGAATAAACTGTGCTTACTAAACACACACCTACTGCTATACTATTATAATACTTTACTAACCCATGTCATTTGAATGTCATTTACTAACCCAGTCATTTGAATGTCTTTTAATTGTTTTTCTTTCTGTTGGTCTCCCTGCTATGTAGATGTGAAGCACAACTTTTCCTCCCCCAACACACTCAGTGACAGAAAAACTGGACACAGCTTTGTATTAGCCTGCTTCTGCTTGGTAGGAGAATTACCGTATGTTTCGCTCCATAAGACGCACCTGACCATAAGACGCATCTAGCTCCACTCGGTGCCGTGGCTTGGGAAAGGTGAAGGGGGTTTAAGACGCACACACTTTCCCCCCCACTTTTTTGGGGAGAAAAAGTGAGTCTTATGGAGCAAAAACTACGGTATGTAGAGGAAAACGCCAGTCCAAATGAGCCCATTGGCATACTTCCTTAATTTCTAAAAGACTATTTAGAAGAAATGTGGATGGGTTACCCTGTCCCTCTCCTCATTTCTGCCTATAACTTGGATACTGATGAATACTGCCTACTTCCAGCATAGTATACAACCAGAGTATTGCACAAGTTCAATATCTGGACACTCGTGCATCACAGTAGCACTCAGTCAGGCTGTTGCACCAGCTCACCATTCTGACTTACAGCACTGCAGCAACGTGTTAAGTTGTTAACACCATAGGTGTAGAGTACGGGGGGGGGGGGGGCTCGAGGGCTTGAGCCACCTCCAAAATTTCCCGGGGGGGCTCAGCCACCCCCGGAAAAACGGAGCGGCTGCCGCCGCACCTCCCCAGGTCCTTCCAAGGCCCAGCCGCTGCTGCTGGAGAGGGAGAGGAAAGGGGTGGCGGGGGGGAGAGAGGCACCGGCAGCAGTGGCTGGTGGGCCTCGGAAGGGCCCGGGGAGGCAGGGCAGTTTCCAGTCATGCTGGGCGAAACAAGGGAAGCTGGGGGGGGGGAGTGGAAAGCCTTTCCCGGAGCGGTGTTCGTACCGAGGCTCTTTCCCTGCACAAAGGAAGTGGCTTGCCTGCTGGAGGGGAGGGCCCACTGCTGGCCCTCCCTCCGCCCCGGCCTCTTCCCGAGCATGCTGGCTTTAAGAGTGGGCCCCTGCACGGTTGCAGCTGGCAAGAGTGGCCACGCTTCCCGGGCTGGGTGGTGGGGCGCTGGCAGGCAGGCAGGCGCCAAGGGGCCGGGAGCGGCCAGGGGAAAGGCCGAGCGCGGAGGTGGCATCTGGGCAAGGCGCTGGGATCTGGCCTTAGACGGGGCGGGGGGGGCACAACCAGCCAGAAGGGTGGATGGGCAGGGAGGCTGTCCTGCGCCTGTGGATCGTTCTTTCTGCCTCTCCCGCCCGGGCTGGTGGTAAAACGGGTTTGATTTTCGTATCCATCTTCCTGGAGTCCCCGCTCACTCAACCCCAGGCAGTTTCCCCGGAGGGGGGAGAACATTGCTCCAGCGAGCGAGTGTGCTTTGCGCGTGCACTGAGCCCCCACCCCCCTCGGGATTTCCAAAAGTCTACGCCCCTGGTTAACACCACCTTGGCATCAAAGTCACTCTGCTCAATCCTCCCCCCACCCCACACACAGAATTAGTTCTTGAAAAACTAACTGCTTGGATAGTTGTGTTCACAAAGTCTGACCCAGAAAGGTTCACAGTAAATTACCATCTTAATGACCTTTCTCTCTGTAAAGTTATACAAGTGAATAGTGTTGTCTCAGCCTCGTCATGGCCTGTGTAGGAATTTTTAATGAATCATTTTAGAGTCTGTGTTCATCCTGCTTTAGTGCCTTTTTGAGTGATCTTACCCTTCTGTCATTCAGCTACCTCTCAAAGATATTATGGAGAACAGCATTTCAAACATTCAACAAAGTTTCCCAAATATATTTCCCAGATTTTTAAGGATAGCTTCCTCCCCCCCATCAGTACAAAATGAATCATTTTACAATACTGTTTTATGGCTAGAAACCTTAATAATGGATCCCTCTCAAAATTTTACATTATTTTCAGTCTTATTTGACAACATTTTGCTACTTTTGCTACCTTCCAGAAAACTTTGAATGAATAAATAATTGTACAAACAGATATTTTCTATTCCTTAACTTCTTAGATTTCTTAAAATCCAATTTGGTATAGTGGTTAAGTATGCAGACTCTAAACTGGGAGAACCGGGTTTAATTCCCCACTGCTCCACTTGCAGCTGCTGGATGACATTGGGTAAGCCATTGTTCTGTCAGAGCTGTTCTTGAAAAAGTAGTTCTTGAAAGAGCTCTCCCAGCCCCGCCTACTTCACAGAGTGTCTGTTGTGGGGAAGGGAAGGGGAAGGAGTTTGTAAGCCACTCTGAGGCTCCAAGTGAAGGGTGGGGTATAAATCCAATCTCCTCCCTCCTCCTCCTGATTAGCAGCAACTACACTGTAGAATCATAGAATCATGGAGTTAGAAGGTACCTCCAGGGTCACCTAGTCCAACCCCCTGCACAATGCAGGAAATTCACAGATAATCCCCCCCCCCCCCCCCCGGTTTTCCAACTATGTTAATGTTTGCAATGCCAGAACAGTGAGGAATTTCACACAGCCAATATGTTCCGTTTCAGGAACTCCTCGGTAACGGTTTCTGTCTGGCATTTCAGACAGAAGCATTGTAGTACCGGTTCCATAACAACATATTGGCCATTTCTCACAGAAGCGTTAGGGAAGTGTTCCTGAACCGGCTTACCTTGAAACCAGCTCCCAAGCGTTCTTCAGTTCTTGTACTGGTCCTGAAATGCTATGAGGGTGCTGTGTGAAATGCCCCGAAGCGCTTCCTCCAATGATGAGTGTTTTCGTGATTTTTTTTTTTTAAGAGCCAATCCAGGCTGAGTCTTAAAACACCGTGTGTGTGTGTTTGTGTGTGTGTGTGAGAGAGAGAGAGATCAAGGTCCAGGCTGAGTCTTAAAATGCCGTGTGTGGGTGTGGGTGTGTATGGCGAAAAGAGGCTTGAAAAGAAAGCGGCAGTCTGAAATGGCAAACTGCTTCGAAGACGGCTCCAAAATGGTAGGGGAAGGGCTGTCTGAAATGGCTGTCACTGTACCGGTTTATTCCAAGCCGGTTCAGTCACGTTTTTAAAGGTGTAGTGTGAAATTCCCCAGTGAGACACGGCTAAGGGCAGCATGAGAACATGCGTGTTTGAATGAACCCAGGACTTACCATAGAAAGAACTTTGACACAAGATTCATCTGGTTGGATCCAGCAATCCATGGGGTATACAGACTGCAGATGTTCCCCACATTTCCCCTCCTGACCCTGGGAAAGTTGATTCTTGGAAACATGAGACCTGTGTGGACTGGAAGCAGCAAGGAGGGGGATGAGGGGGCAAAATCACCCTCTCCTTCCACTTCTATAAGCACCACTCTGCTGCTAAAAGAGGCAGGAAATACAGTTTTATTCCCTTCGCCCTCCACTCTACACACACACACACACACACACACACACACACACAGACCCCCCAACCCTACACTGGTCTCACAAGACTGGAAACCAATTTGTCTATGCCTGATCTGCTGGGACAAAAGGACACAGGAGAGCTCTGCAGCTGTCAGCACCTTCTACAGACAAAGGACAGTGGCTCACATCCACAGCTGATGCATTCTGTCCATATGTACAACAGTGAGATAACCAATGCTGCACAATCTCAAGTGATGAGAAATGAAGAATAAACATGTGAGAACAGGCAGTGCCAATACTCATCTCAGAGGTGAACGGCTTTCATGTTGCAGTACAGATCAAATCCCTGTTTACAATGTAATGCCTGGAATGCAGAAGAATTTTGCCAGTATTAGCAATGCTAGCTTTGCTCGCCTTGACACTTACTTGGATATTTCAGCTAAGCAGGAACTTTCATACCTGGCTGAATCTTTTTGACGGAGGCAAAATTTCCTCATCACTTGGAGAGATGTCCTTAAAAAACTTCTAGGCAAGCTGGGTTCATTAGGTTTCTAGGACTCCATCTGTTTCTGACACATCTGCAGAATGTTTACTCAGCGTCTACTGGGGATTTTGATTGTACCTACGCATGGCCAGCACGGTGGAGATTACAAATGTCACCTATAATTTAGCTGAGTCAGTCAGGTAAATATAATTAACTGCCTTTCCTCCCACCTTTCTTCCACCCACCATAACATATCAAGCTTGAATTATGACCTGTCTACAGAGCAGGGCAAGTGTGAGAAAGACTTCCTCCATCAACAATGAAATGCCGAGTCAGCCTTTAAAGGCAAAGATATACCATCTCCTCTCATAAAAGCATATATCAAATCATCATTTATTTTCTCTACATCACAAAGTTTGTTCCAAATGGTTTATTTATATTCTTCCAACCTAATCTGTAATTCACACAAATTCCTCATAATTCTGCCATATTTTCTTTTTTATAGCTTCAAACAATATTTCTACTTTATCATCTTGTTTTCACTGTTATACCCATGCTTTGTATATTACTTCCAATTACCTGCACATTTGTGCAGTCTTAAAAACAAATCTAGTATGTTTATGTTCTATACAGGTTAAAATTGTGTGCCTGTCATTATATAAGAGTATCTCACTATGTATATGAAGTGCCTGCTGTAGTCTCTGCTGAAGTAAAAATTTTCATTATGTCCATAAAAGTATGACTAGTATAATGGCCGCCATAATTCAGTGGTAGAACATCTGCTATGTATGCAGAAGGCCCCAAATTAAGTCCCTGACGTCTCCATTTTACTGGATTAAGCAGCAGAAGGCATGATGCCTGGGACCTTGAGAGAGAGAGTTGCAGCCAGTCTGAGCAAACAACACTGTCACTAATAGACCCGTGTATTGACTCAGTATATAGGGATGCCAACCCCTGGGTGAGATTGGGGACGGAGGAGGAGTTTGGATTTATACCCCTCCCTTCACTTGGAGTCTCAGAGCTGCTTACAATCTCTTTCCCTTCCTCCTCCCACAACAGACACCCTGTGAGGTAAATGGGGCTGAGAGAGATCAGTTCTGCTGGTGAAAATGGATGCTTTGGAAGGTGGATTCTATGGCATTGTTACCCTGCTTAGGTCCCTGTCCTCCCCAGGCTCCGTTTCCAGATCTCCAGGAGTTTCCCAGCCTGGATCTGGCAACCCTATCCCCCCATCCCCTGGTGGTGGCCATGGGAGATCTGGCAACCCTAATAATGCAGCTTCATGTCTCCATGTTAGATGAAGAGACAGAAGAATACTACATTTATTATCATACAATCAGCTATCTTCAACAGCTGGCAGTTTTTCAAGTCTTGAGATATACATGGAATAAATTAAAGAAGAATACCTATTATATAAAATACATCTTAGAGAATTCATTTACTACATGTAACCCACATAGCTGTGTAGAACCAGTACTCCTATGTATCTGCATTGCCGTTTGTCTCAGGAAACCTGTTCTGAAGCTTCCTGATAACAGACGATTCAGTTTGCAGTTAACCTATTCACATTCATGACTAAGCTAGGCTCCCATTCCTTATGAGCATGTCTATTTTTGGACAAATAAATAAATGAATGTAGAACAGCAAATCTCCTTGGGGGAGCTTACGTTTTCAGAAAAACCTAAAAATCTGATTCAGTACAAGCAACTGCAGAAATGACCTGTTTTCTATTGTGGGGCAAATAGTGGCTTGGGCAAAGGGCAACTTGCAATTGGGGTAGAGAAAGATTTACCTCTCTTCCACTAGTGTCATGGCCTCAGTATATGGCTCTTTCTATAAAAATTGTGGTAGATCTGAATCACAGACTTTGGATCAAGTTTAGCCCACAAAGGCTGAATACACATATTCTACATAATTGGATTATTTGTTATATATTTGATGTTTTGATGGATTTTCTCTCTGTGTTTTCTAAGGCTCACAGGTGACAGCAGCCTTTTCTAGTCATATGCACTTGGAAATCCCCAAACCAAACATTAACCCCCGAAATGCCTTTCCAGGTTCTTTTTATCCCAGTACATCACAATTAATGACATTCCAGAATTCGTCAGGTTTACAAAAAAGCATACTGTACTTTACCTTGCCTGCTTCTGCAGTCTTGTTTGACCCTGAACGTACTGGTTTCACAGGTAATGGAAGAAAGACAGCTTTTCCTCTTCCATCACCACTATTGTCATCTGCTATTCTGCCATTTTTCTCATGTTAGTAAGTGGCAAGAGAAGAAGATGCATGACACAGAATTGGTGGTGTATTTGTTCTAATTGGCTAGCTAAGCAGTAGGCAGAAGTAGGAGTTTGATTGACATGGCAGAATGAAGACCCAGCGTACAGCAATTTGATGGTTGACCCCAAACCCAAACATGCCCCCCCTTCAAACTTGATAATCCAAGTAGTGGAATGAATTTGCACCTTGCTAAGTAAACCACACATTACATTTTATACAAGTTGCCCCAGGGGCCTGGCTTGCAGCCATTTCAGCCTAACTGTGCAGTGAGTGAGCTTGTCCGCTGTTAGGCTGAAACGGCTGCTAACCATTTCAGTGATCCATTTCACTTCCCCCTGATTCCAAGTGGGGGGAAACAAAACTGACTAGTGAAATAGCTTGCAGCCATTTAAACCTAACAGCTCAGCTGTGGACCCATGCAGCACAGCTGTTAGGTTTAAGTGGCCTAAACAGCCAAACCAGTCTGGTATACATTCTGGTAAATGTTTCGGGAAGTCACCTTTCCCGAAAATCAGTTCAGGGGCTCTGAATTGGGCCAATTTTGTGCCGAATTGTTGCCCACAAACTGGTTCATGGCCATCCCTAGTTCACATATGCTTACTCAATATCACATTTGCACATGGCCTGAACTTACTGGATCAGAACAGAGTTCCCAGATGACATTGGGCAGATGGCTGATATAGATGGAAAGAAAAATATTTGCAATCAGACCCAATCAATACTTCAATAGGCGTAGAAGGGTGGAACTTTGCTCAGGATTGCAGCTTGAGTCAAGGAGCCACAATTTATTTAGTTAGACATTTTTCCCTCTCCAGGAATCTGTGCAAAGCTGTTTACAAGGTTTTTTTTAAAAAAGATATTAAAATATATTAATTAAAATCCAGCATTAAAAACCCAGACTAGCATAGAAATGGTGACTAGAATAGAGAGATGACTGAAAATCTTCTTTTTATTTTTACTATTTTTTAAGCATACAATAAAAATGATGGATAAAGGGTGGGGAAAACAGCACGAGAATGTTTATACACAGAGCATTTGCACTCCCAACAACCTAACACTTTTTAAAAGTTTGAGGACACAGTTGCATTCAAACTGTGATCTAAATGGAAGGGTTATCAAGCATCCCTGGAAACAGAGTAGGTATTTTCAGATTTGAGAACTGGACGGAAATATTAGTTTAATTTAGACAATAAGTGATATCTGTAATAGCCAACTATGCCCCAATCTGTGGAAACCTAAATCTGTGGTTCAGGGCCATTTATGCAGAAGTAAGATTTTTTTCCAGCAAACTTAGGGGATACCTCAGGCCTGCAGAAAAATCTGAAAACATTAAAAAAATACACTGAGGAGATTTAATTCCTCTCCAAACCAATAACATTGTATGTTCCTATACTCCTATACTGCTGAGGTGGCAAAGCTGCAGGTGGGTGGGGTAGTTGCTGCCATTGGCTGGGCATGCAGTTGGATGGCTGCCTTCCCAGCAGAAGAGGCCAGGCAGCTGGGCAAGTGAACAGGGATCCACTGAAGAGACTGGGGGAGCAGCCAGCAGAGCTGATGAAGTGGTGAAGCTGGGGGAGGGAGCAGGTGAGCCACTGCTGCAGAAGAGGCCGGGCAGCTGAGCAAGTGATGAGGCAGCAACTGAAAAGGCCAGGGGAGCAGCCAACAAAGCTGCCAGGGTAGTGGAGCGGGAGGGAAGAAAGCAGGAGAGCTGTTAATGTGGAAGAGGCTGGACAGCTGGGCCAGTGGCCAGGGAGCTGCTGAAAAGGCCAGGGGGATAGCTGGCAGGGCTGCTGAGGAGGCAAAGCTGCTGCTGGTGGTGGTGGCGGCGGTGGCGGCAGTGGTGGTGGGGGGATGAGCCGCTGCTTTGGAAGAGAGAGTGGTGATGAGGCAGAGAGAGAGAGAGGTGGTGTGGAGGAGCAGAAAGAGAAAGTAATGCTGGGTGGGGCAGAAAGAGAGAGTGATATGGTGGGGAGCAAAAACAGAAAAAGAGAGGTGGGATGGGAGCGAGCAAGAGAGTGATAGGGTGGGATGCAGAAAGAGAGAAAGAGGTTTGAATCCCTATCTGTGGAAGCTCACTGGATGATTTGGGGCCAGTCACATACTTTCAGCCTAACTTACCTCACAGGGTTGTTGTGAGGAGGAAAAAAAGGAGGAAAGGAGAATAATGTAATCTCCCATTAGGGAGAAATGAAGTAAATAAATAATAAATTTAGCTGAAGACTTGCCTTCTAAATTCCTTCCAAATTCCAGTCTAGGAAGGTAGCCAGGTAGAGAATTCTGTCCTTTTGTCAAACATAACAGAGCACATGATCAGATAGGAGGGAGATTTGGAGGAAAGAGGGGCTTAAAGGGCCCAGATTACCAAGATGGTAGAGAAAGATAGAAACATACACAGAACCTGAGCAAGAAATCTGGAGGAGGAGGAGGAGATTGGATTTATATCCCACCTTTCACTTGAAGTCTCAGAGTGGCTTAGAAACTCCTTTCCCTTTCCCTCCCCACAACAGACACCCTGTGAGGTAGGTAGGGCTGAGAGAATCCTTTCCAGAGCTGCCCTTTCAAAGAACAGCTCTGCCAGAACTATGGCTTGCCCAAGGTCATCCAGTAGCTGCAAGTGGAGTGGGGAATCAAAGCCGGTTCTCCCACATTAGAGTCCGCACACTCAACCACTACACCAGACTGGTTTACTCTGCCAGATTATTCTGCCTACCCTTTTAGGGAGTAAGTTTTAGACCTGGAGAGAGAAGACAGTATTTATTCCTCATTTGATTGTCCCTTCTTCAGATGTTGTTAGTTGTTGCTCTACTATATTCTTTTTTGTTTTTGTAATCAATGACTGTTTATACATGCTGGCACCTAGATTATGGCCACTATGTGACATAGGGTGTTGGACTGGATTAGCCATTGGCCTGATCCAGCATGGCTTCTCTTATGTTCTTATGGAAAGGTAACTTTCTTTTTCTGAACTTGTTGCTGTGGTTGGTCTCTGTACCCACACAGAGCAGTCTAACTTGGTTCACACTTAACAAGAGAGAAACTAAGACGACACCTGTGCTTGAATTACTTCAACAAGAGAGAGAACAAAGTTTGAGTCCAATAGCACCTTTAAAACCAACAATTTAAGACCAACAATGCTAAAGTATAAGCTTTTGTGTGCACACACACTTCTTCAGATAGACTGCAACAGAACTAACCAACCTTTATATAGAGATAGAGGGTGAGGAGGATGTCGCCAGGAGGGGCCAATTAGAGCCAAGATGCATAAGTAACTGAGCAGTAAATATAGCTAAGACTGGATGAAGGTGATTGGTAAGACCTGTGAATAGCAGCAAATTAGCATACAGCTTAATAAAGGAGGTTCCAAACAGATGCGAGAACTAAATGATGTAAGTGTGTGTAGTGAGATAAGAAACTAATGTCTCAGTTAAGCCCTGGTGGTTCCATTATCCTAAATATTGTAATAACAAGTGAGATTTCTAAGGTTTGCTGAACCATTCATTATTTGAAGAAAAGTATCTTGTGAGACTGAGTCTGTTTGGAGGTTATAGGACAAGATTACGTCTAATCTGCTGGTGGCAGCAAGAAATAAACCTAGATGTGTTGAGAGAGGGTAGAATAAATCTGGAGAGACAGACTCCTCACTAAGGTTTAGCAGCTTGAGACCTGGGCCAGCTGAGTAAATTCCACCCCCACTATGGCAGAAAGAGATGCCTGTGGGGTCTATTTTACCACAGCCCAGTATTCTCTATTCTGACTAGCAACTGCTTCTCAAGCAGAGAGAGACTCGTTGCCTTATACCTGAATTCCTTTGACTGTAGAGACCATGAATTGAACCTGGAACTTTCTGTGTCCTGTGCCACTATGTCACGGTCCCTATCATAATGCTAGTGGACAACAGTAAAAGATGAAGAGGAGTGAAGGGCAAAGGCACTCACAAGTTAATGTCAACATAAGAGGATATCAACATTCATGAATGTGTTTCATTCCCTACAGACATTCATGGGAAGTGTCTTAGTCTGTCGGTATTCCCTTGTGGAAGGCAACCTTTGTGTAATTCAGATGGTATAGCATGGTGTTTAGAGTGCTGGACTAAGACTAGAGAGATCTGGATTCAAATCCCCACTGCATGACCTGTGGCCAGTTATTCTCTCTCAATCTAACCCAACTCACTGGGTTGTTGTGAGGATAAAAGAGAGTAAGGGAGAATTGCATGGCGGATGGATGGGATAAAAGCGTGATAGAGAGAATGAAGGTGTGAATCCCTAATTAGGTTCCTTTGTTCCACCACTACAGTGCTTAAATGAAATTTAAAATTGGAAACTTCTCTGTAATTAATGTTCTAGTTTGATTTTTTCCTTAATCAGCTTGATAGCACGGATATTCTGGAAAACTCTTTATCAACAAAAGTTGAAGTTTACTCTCTCCTTCAGTTCCCCAGAGACCAGACTTTAAAGTACTTTTCACCCTCCTTTATAGCCTGCATTTTAAAATAAGACTGAAGATGTGCTTGGGGAAAATGTTTAAAGGACACAAGTTTTGGAGTTTGAACCCCCCCCCCTTTTTTTTTTTTGCCTTTGAGCACAGAACAAAAATAACCTAATTGAAAGACAAGCCCAGACAAGATTTAGAGACAAAGCAATTTTCTAAATTATATCTAGGAAAGTACAATGCTAATAACATTCAGGTCAGGAGGAAAACACTTGCAATCTTCAACCTTCAACCTGCAATCTGTTTGGTCCTTGAATCTTTCCTATGCTGTATGCTGATTTACTGCTCACCCTCTACCTATATGTATGGACTGGTAATTTCCATTTCATTGTATCTGAAGAAGTGTGCTTGCACACAAAAGCTTATACCTTGAATAAAACTTTGTAAGTCTTAAAGGTGCCTCTGGACTCAAACTTTGATCTTCAACTGAGTTAGCATTGAACTGGAATAATCCGGATTGTCAAAGTTTTCAACTTTAGTACTATGGTTATGGCTGTTAAGCAAGGTTCTTTCAGTGATGGTTTGTCAAGTTTTGACAGAGTGACTTTTTAGGCTACAAAACAGAGACAGTTGAAATGCTTATCTTGGAGGGTCTTTGGAACAGAATACATTTTATATATTTTTAGATTTTTTTGCACTGATGTTTTCTACTTTTAATGCTATGGACTGAGCATATTTTTGTTATTGCATTTTTATTGTGCTGTTGAATTGTTTATTTTTGTATTTTTGACATCAAGTTGCAGCCAACGTAGGGCAACCCTGTACAACATGTTCACAAGCTTGGATAATAAATATTCCTAGTGATAAACACCTTGTGAGAGTTATTTGGAATTCATATTTGGTGATCATAGAAATGAGCATATAGATATATATAGATATATATATTGTACCAGATTCAGGTCTCAAAGTCAGACTTAACAACATTCCTTACTGTTTTATTTGCTGTACATTTTTAGGGTTTGAACCTGGTAAATTAAATAGCTAAACCTACAGCTGAGTAATTGGCACTGGAAAAGTAATACTATTCAGGCTATGAGGTAAGTGCAGACTGGTTTATTTGAGGTTATCTTTGCGTTGTTGGCGTGTTACTGCAATAGGGAATGAATAAAAATACCTGAAAGTGGCTTTTCCTTCTAATAGCGAGTGGCACATTTTATTTATTTGATTTTAAATTATCTTCCATATGAAAATGGGCAATGGTTTTGCTAATACATTTAAAAGGCAGCTTTAAAAACCTTTTAATTCATATGTAAATAACTGTAGCTCTTGGTTTTGAATGGGAACCATTATTTACTTGAAGCTCTGTTTTAAAAGAAAGATGGAAGTGAATGGGCTATGTTTAGGGTTGCCAAGTACTTATCGTCTACCTGTGGGGGGCTCCAGGCTACTCCCTGAGATCTTCTGG
The DNA here is from genome assembly GCA_029233225.1 of Lepidodactylus listeri. Lineage (NCBI taxonomy): Eukaryota > Metazoa > Chordata > Lepidosauria > Squamata > Gekkonidae > Lepidodactylus > Lepidodactylus listeri. The sequence continues at coordinate 82,350,076 of JARCFY010000009.1, read as the reverse complement.
CACATGTGTGAAGTGCAGACACCACAATGATATCACCTGGAAGTGACATCATTGCACTGGGCACGTCATGCAGGGGGCACTCTAGCATTTGACTAAAAACTCTATGCTTGCAGGCTCAGGGCAGCTCACATAGTTGGTATAAATACCATTAGAAACACATAAAATCATTCAGTCATTCAAAATTATTCAATCATTCAATCAATCAACAAAGTAGTTGTCAGCTGCTCCTCTGAAAAGTTGCCCCACCCATCCCTCCCTTCGGGCCCAAGGATGAGCCTTTCTTCACCTAGGTCATACTGTGTGCGTTGGGTAATTTAGTAAATTTGGTGAGATTGGCCAGGCTCTAACTAAAGCACAGCAGCTGAAGATTATCCAACACTTTTTCTTCTCTTGTATGCTGTATGCAGAGTTGAAAGCATCTTTGCTGATACCCCTTTTAGTGTCCTTCTCCCAGTTGTTTCAGAAACTACCATCTGCTGGGTCTTCTGTCAGGTCATGACTGAGGTCATGAGTTACTTGTGAGATACCCTTTTAGTGCTCTCATTTTCCTGTCGTTGCCACCTCTGGGTTGTGAAATTTCAGGAGATATAGGGGTGGAGTATGGGGAGAGAGGGATTTGGGGAGGCATGAGACCTCATTGGAATATAATGCCATAGACTAGAGTTGCCATGTCCTACCTGGCTGGTGGTGGAGGGATCCAGGCTCCAGTCCCAGAAGTGACATTGTGTCGGGGACATCGGGGGGGAAGGGTGATGCTCTAGTTATTGGGAAAAACTCTATGATTTCCTTGCCTTTGGGGGGGTGATGTCATAATGTCTGGGCAGGTCCAGTCCCAGGTTTTTTTGAACACTAGGCGAGGATACCTTCTGGCACCTCTTCCCCCCCATGCACCCACCAATTTTCAAACATAAATGCATTTTAGGTAATTTCCAAGATAAGCAGGAACGCTATGCATCATTGCAAGGCAGCACCGACTTTTGAAGTGGGGAATGAGCGGTAGCCCGTTTGTCTTGAACCAAAAGGTTATGGTAATAAATTCTGGACACTGAACTCTTTGGGGAATTTGATCCAGTTGGAAGTTGAGTCTAGCACTTTTGTGCTTCATATATTGAGAATTGAGTTCACTGAGGAAGCATTAGTGAAACGAAGAGAAAAAGCTGGCATCTTCGTCTCCTTCACTGGATACTGTGCTCTGAAAAATTTTTTTCTTGAAGACATGTTCTTGAAGATATTGTGAGCTTTATGCTTTGAGTGTTAAAGACATACTTATACTGTGAGCTTTGTGTCCTATTGCAATACTGTAATAGACATTTTCTTTGTATGTATTGACACAAATTGTTTCTCTGCATCATAACAGTGCTCTTGTATTCTTGTTATCTGTTACTGTGATTATCGCTTCTGGGAAGATTTACACCAGGAAGTATCTCTTCCAGGACCCGGAGCAGCAAGTCTTCCAGCTAAAGCCAGCAGAACATCCCTCCCACCCCACCCCTCCGGGTGCAGAATCTGCTCCTGCTTTGCCTCTGCCATTCGGTTACTGGCTAACTAACACCCCCACACACACAATGTGACCCCACCATCTTTAAAACTGGCCAGACCTCCCCTGATCCCCCCCAAAAGCTCCTCTCCCCAGCTCTGCCTCCGGGGATGTCAAGAAGCAAGAGAAAAGCGCCAGCCAGCGATGGTGGGAAGGGTTCCGCTCTTTAGGGAACAAATCACGTGGATACGACAGAGCCTTGCTAGGCCAGTCTCTCACCTGCATGGACCCCAACGCCACCACCCCAGTCATTCTGAAGGGCATTCACGTGTTGGGGCGGGGGCTGTGTGTGTGTGGGTTTAGACAGACAGAGGTGTATCACACCAAGTCGTCAATCAGCGCTGGTGGACAGGGCTTCTGGGCACCCTCCTTTTCCTCGCCCCCACTGACATCTCCCCCCTCCCTCCCCCGCGGCCCATCCAGTCCTCAAAGGCAGTGCAGGGTGGTGGAGGAGGTGGAGGCAGACTTGTTGGCGTGGCAGCCACAGGCCATCCAGGCTGCACCTTGGCTCTGCCCGCTCGCCCAGCATGGCTGAGGAGCACTGCTGCCACTACCTGTAAAGTGTGCTGGGCTCTCGTGCTGTCTTGCCAAGTCTCTCTCTCACACTCTCAGTCTTTCTGCTGCCCTGTTTGCCAGATGCGCCCCTAGGCGACCACCTAGTTGGCCTAGTGATAGAGCCAGCCCTGTGTCTGGGACATCACCCAGCAACATCCCTGTTTGGGAGTGGGGCTTCCCCACCAGCCAACTGGCCAGTGGCAGATCAGAGCCCCCAAAAGCTGGGGAGCCCCCACTGGGAACTGGCAACCCTATCATAGACTCCACCATCCAAAACAGCCATTTTCTCCAGGGGGTGTTATCTCTGTCATCTGGAGATCAGCTTTAATCCTATAAGATCTCCAGCCCTACCTGGAGATTGGCAACCCTACATTGCCCCACCCAAGCAAAGCTCTTCTTCCATTTTCTAGTAGCATTAACTATGGTTCAGAGGTATGCTTGAGTACCCATAGCTTCTAAACAAAAAACTGATACCATATTAGCATACAATAATGATACATAATTAATGCTAGCCAGCTAATGGATGGGCAAAGCACATGTGGTCCCATTCCTGATCACCAAACTGTGGTGTGATGGTAGTTTACCATCTGAATGTCCATAGACTGCCCTTTATTTAGTAGTCAAGAGGAAGTCTTCTAACAAACTCTTCCATCCATAGAGACACAAAGAGGAAAACCTGGTGTGCCTGCCAATCAGCCATCTGAAAAACAAGCAGCTTTCAGTTGTAAAAAGTGGTCCCACACAGCTTGGATGTTAAGATGGTTTTTAACTATGTGCACTGATGGTGTACTGATTTTAAATTGGTCCTTGGGATGTCTGTGTCTTTGTGGATTTTGCTGTTCTGAGAGCCAGGGTGATGTAGTGATTAACAGCAGCAGACTCTAATCTTGAGCAGCAGGTTCAGTTCCCTGCTCCTCCCCATGAAGCCTGCTGGGTGACCTTTGTCTAGTCACAGTGCTCTCAGAACTCTCTCACAGGGTGACAGTTGTGGGGAGAGGAAAGAAAAGCGCTAGTAAGCCTCTTTGAGACTCCTTAGAGTAGACAAATGCAGAGTATAAAAACTCTTCTTCTTCTTCTGTTAGCCACCTTGCGTTTGTGGTGATAAGGCAGGGTGTAAATATTGCCCACCATTCCTTCTGGCCCTTCTAAAGATGCTGCAGACCTCCATCTTGGCCTCTTTTGGGTTCAAAGCAAATACACAATCCTGGTGAATATTCTCAGAATTTTGGACCAAGAGGCTGAAGGCCCCTAGCTCAACTCAATTTCCTCTAGTAAGGCTGCCGGAAAAAATCCAATTACAAGGGCAAAGCTTCTAATAAGGCAGAGGCAGAGGTTGTTGGGCTCCTCCGGGTCCATCTGTGTTGTTGTACTGTTGATGCTTCTGAAAGTAGGAAGCTCAAATGTTGATCTTGTGGAGGAAGAAGGATCTGCACAGGGAATGCGTGTAAGGGGAAACAAGCTGCCATGACAGATTGGGTCATTAAAGTGGACAAATGACAAGCCAAGTTGAGTGGCTCCTGATGAGCCATTCAGCTCAGAGTTGACCAGCCGTGATCTGTCATGACAGATTGGTCCATTAAAGTGGACAAATAATGACCTGAATTGAGTGGCTCCTGCTGGGTCACTCAGCACAGAGTTGACCAGTGGCAATGACGGCTCCTTCCTTTCCCCATAGCTGCTCAGGGCTACTTGGCTCAGACCAGATGGTACTGTTACCAAAGGCATTTCCATAACCTTCTTCTGGGACACCACTGGCCAGCAGCTGCACAGGAGAAGGTGACAAATAGCCCTCTCCCATTGTCCTCACTGCTGGCTGGATCCAGACTGAGCCACCCTTGCAGGGCTGCAAGAGCTTTTTGGGCTTGGCTTGCTTCTAGCCTCCAGTGGACCCACTTAGAATTTTCCTGCTAAAAAGACAATCTGCACCTGGTTGTGACTTTGCTCTACCACCTCCTCAGTAACTGAATCTGTGGGGAGGAAGCACACATGTGCTCTCATCAGGGCCTCCCAAGGTAAAAGTAGTCTAGGCTCTTCCTCCTGTTTGCCACCCATAAATCAGTAACTCTGCCTGCTTGGGGGTGAAATACCTTATTTTGCATAAGCACACTGCATAGTGCTGGTGTATGAATAGCATAGTTAAGAGGATACCTCTGGCTCATCTTCAGAGATGGTAACAGGGCAAAGGGCAGAAAGTGGCTTTGTTTTTTTCTTGACACACAGAGCTCAAGTTTCTGAAGGATTGATAGGTAACAAAAGCAATCAGAATGCTCCCAGGGTCCCAAGACAAAACTGGATGATAGTGTGATCTCCCCCATGTTTGGTAGTGCACCGCTCTACCCTGGACTGTCTGCAGCTTTCTAGTAGTCATGAAGGGCAGCCTCATGTCATCTAGCCTCGAGGTTACGAAGGAATGAATGATGGCTGCAAGGTACAACTAGAACACTGCCACAAGGCATTTCTATTCCCCAAGCTAGAAATATAGAGATAACTTTCACCTTGTAGTCTGTCTTTGAGTTCTGACCCCCAGATAGTGTTGCTTTTAAATTTTTCAGCAAACACATGCAAGTCCCTGTGGCTTGCACCAGTCAGTTTCCATTAATGACATGAGAGAACTGATAAAACCTGACATGGCATTGGAGTGCCAAATGTGAAAGACAGGGGGTGGAGATGGATTTTTGTGTTTGGTTTAAAGGCTTCCCCCCCCCCCCCCCAACATATCTTCACTAAGCACCTTACCTCGAAGTCAGGGAAGGAGCGAGAAAAGCTTACTTTAGATCCGGATCTGGCACCTGATGACCCTGGGATATTTTAATAAAGGAGAGTTAAAAAGACAGTCCTTAATTTCACTTGTAAGATGAAGGAGAACTGCCAATTTTCTCTTTTGGATTTTATAAGGAAGGTTAATGTATGTAGATATATTTTGCATGCCAATCCATCAACACATGTGCTCTGGAATTGTGAGCCGTTTACTGCTTGATGGAACCATTTCTGCTTGGTAACAAACATATTGTTTGGTTTCATCAAGAATCTAAAAAAAACCCCAACACTATTTCTTAGAAGGAAAAAAACAATACAGAATGGTCCTGAGAACTGCATGGGGCAGATTTGTGTGCGAAGGAAAATCCCTTTGCCCATTTTTTTTCCAAACAGCAACATGGACTAGCATGGAGAGTTTCCAAATCTGTCTCAGCCATGTGGAAGGCATTGCCATGGCTGTTTCCTCTAGTGCAAGGGCTCTTGCCGTGGAGGAAGGCTCTTTGCATCAAGGAAAAGCACCCCTATCAGTTGAATGGATCTATGGGAGCCAACCCAATGGATAGAAAAGTTATCACCTTATCACTTTTAACTTTAAAAGGGGTAACTTCTCAGATATGAGGGGATATGTGTGGAGAAAACTGAAAGGAAAAGTAGAAGGGTCAAAACCATTGGGGAAGCTTGGAGACTATTTAAAATTACAATCCTAGCGGCTCAGAGAAAATATATACAGCAGGTTAGGAAAGGCACAAATAGGTTCAGAAAAAAGCCTGCATGGTTAACAAACAAAGTAATGGAAGCTGTAAAAGGTAAGAAGGATTCCTTTAAGTAGTGGAAAGCTAGTCTCAGTGAGGCTGATAAAAGGGAACACAGGCTGTGGCAAATAAAATGCAAGTCTGTGATCAGGCAGGCAAAAAGGGAATATGAGGAGCATATCACCAAAAAAAACCCATACAGACCAATAATAAAAGTTTCTTCAAATACTTTAGAAGTAGGAAACCAGCCAGGGAAGCAGTGGGGCCCTTGGATGACCAAGGGGTAAAAAGTATACTGAAGGATGATAGGGAAATGGCTGAGAAGCTGAATGCATTTTTTGTCTCTGTCTTCACTGTGGAAGATGAGAAGTGCTTGCCCATTCCAGAACCACTGATTTTGGGAGGGGTGTTGAAAGACAGTCAGATTGAGGTGACAAGAGAGGAGGTCCTACGGCCAATAGACAACTTAAAAACAAATAAATCACTGGGCCCGGATGGCATACACCCGAGAGTTCTGAAAGAACTCAAATGTGAACTTGTGGATCTCCTGACAAAAATATGTAATCTTTCCTTAAAATTTGCCTCCATTCCTGAGGACTGGAAGGTAGTGAATGTCACTCCCATCTTTAAAAAGAGTTCCAGAGGAGATCCGGGAAATTACAGGCCAGTCAGTCTGATATTGATACCGGGTAAGTCGGTGGAAACTGTTATTAAGGAAAGAATTAGTAGGCACACTGATGAACAAAATCTATTGAGGAAGACTCAGCATGGGTTCTATAAGGGAAGATCTTGTCTCACTAACCTGTTAGTGTTCTTTGAGGGAGTAAACAAACATGTGGACAAGGGGGACCCAAGAGATGTTGTTTACCTTGACTTCCAGAAAGCTTTTGATAAACTTCCTCATCAAAGGCTCCTAAGTAAGCTCAACAGATAAAAGGGCAGGTCCTTTTGTGGATCAAAAACTGGCTAATTAAAAGGAAACAAAGAATGAGTATAAATGGGCAATTTTCTCAGTGGAGGGAGGTAAGCAGTGGGGTACTACAGGGATCAGTACTCGATCTGATGCTTTTTAACTTGTTTATTAATGATTTGGAGTTGGGAGTAAGCAGTGAAGTGGCTAAATTTGCAGATGACATGAAGTTGTTCAGGGTGGTGAGCACCAGGGAGGATTGTGAGGCACTCCAAAGGGATCTGTCGAGGATGGGCAAGTGGGCATCAACATGGCAAATGGGGTTTAATGTGGCCAAGTGCAAAGTGATGCACATTGGAGCCAAAAATCATAACTATAAATACATGTTGATGGGATCCAAACTAGCGGAGACTGACCAAGGAGAGATCTTGGAGTCGTAGTAGATAACTCAATGAAAATCTCAAGACAGTGTGTGACTGCAATGAAAAAGGCCAATGCTATGCTGGGTGTTATTAGAAAGGGAATAGAAAACAAATCAGCCAGTATCATAATGCCCCTGTATAAATCGATGGTGCAACCTCATTTGGAGTACTGTGTACAGTTCTGGTTGCCACACCTCAAAAATGATATTATAGCATTGGAGAAAGTGCAGAAAAGGGCAACTAGAATGATAAAAGGGTTGGAACACTTTCCCTATGAAGAAAGGTTGAAGCGCTTGGGGCTCTTTAGCTTGGAGAAATGGTGGCTGAGGGGTGACATGATCGAGGTTTATAAGATTATGCATGGGATAGAGCAGGTAGAGAACGAAGTACTTTTCTCTCTTTCTTACAATACAAGAACTCATGGGAACTCCATGAAATTGCTGAGCAGTCAGGTTAGAACAGATAAAAGGAAGTCCTTCTTCACCCAAAGAGTGATTAACATGTGGAATTCACTGCCCCAGGAGGTGGTGGCGGCTACAAGCATGGACAGCTTCAAGAGGGAATTAGATAAACATATGGAGCAGAGGTCCATCAGTAGCTATTAGCCACAAAGTATAGATAGGAACTCTCAGTCTGGGGCAAGTGATGCTCGGTATTCTTGGTGCTTGTGGGGGCAACAGTGGGAGGGCTTCTGGTGTCCTACCCCCACTGCTGGACCTTCTGAGGGCACCTGGTGTTTTTGGCCAGTGTGTGACAGAGTGTTGGACTGGATGGGCCACTGGCCTGATCCAACATTGGCTTCTCTTATGTTCTTATGTTATCTATTCATATTCTGCCAAGCTATAATTAACGCTGAGCAATCTAAAGCTTCATGTTCAAGTGTTTTAAAAATCTAGCTGTATTTCTCCAGACTAAATTTAGGGCAGAATGAAATAGTATGCAGTTCTCTAAAACTTTTTCTTTTTAAGATTAATTTTAGGGTTTTTTTTTTTACAAGACATATGCTCTGGAGTTGCAATTTGAAGTGGAGACCAATATAAAGCAGAAGTGCTTTAAAGCTCTTTTTTCACCCTGGACTGTCATAGTTGAACATCCCCTGCTGTGAAAAAGTATGGATCTCACAAGCAGCCCAGTGCCAGGCTTGGCATGGTCTGGCTGTGCCTCTATTTTATCTTGTGTTATTTGTTCTGGAACAGTTTGTCCATACATGCCACCCTTAAGCCACCTCACCACATGCTCACTCCATGATTAACCATTCAGATTATTGCTGTGTGGTAACCACAGAGTGGGCAATTGGGTGGCATCCTTTTTTAAAAAAATGTCTTTCATGCATGTGTAGAAGTGTTCATTCAAAGCACCACTCCACTTTGACAGCTTGCCCCTCTCAGCCTCACTTTGCCTCTCTTCCTTGGAATACGTAGGGGGAAGTGTAAGCATCATGCAGATTTACATGAGAGTAGCCCCATTGATGTCAGTACATTTACTCTTGTGTCAATGTTCTCAAAGCAGAATTATTTTTTTTCTGAAGCAGAATTTTTTTTTTTCAGCTTTACCCAAATTCTCTGAATTAGGGATGTAAGCCTCCCCAGGCTCCCTGCTGATATGGGAGCCTAACTAGGGACTATATCCAGAGCTTTCCAACTGCAAGAAACAGGAAAGAGGGTTTTTTTTGGGGGGGGGGGGGATTTGTCACTCAAAAACAACTCCCCCTGGGGTCTTGATCCTGACAGAAACGTACAAGTAGTGAATTAAAACCCTGGGGCGAAGATCCACTTATGCGCACTAACTGAATTTAACAAATGGTGCGCAGATGGAAGTGGGCAATCTGACTTCCCAAACAGCTTGATTTTGCAAGAGAGAGTTCAGACATCAGGAAATGCAGGGCAAGACCAGTTCAACCCATAATGATTGGACTTTTTCCAGTGTTGGGAAAGTCAGGGATGAGAATGGGGCACTGACGACTGGGGAACGGGATACAGATGTCACTGCCTGAATGAGCATTTTTAAACCAGAGGGGAGAAGCAACAATATCGGATCAAACAGTTTGTTTGATTGTCACCCAGAAGTGGCAATCTTCAGAAAGAAAATGGCTCAAGGGAAAAGGGTTTCCCAAGTAGGAATAAAAGCACTGTGTGATGGAGGAAATGGTAGGAGGAGAAGGGGATTAACAGCCTCGCCCTTCTGCTTTTACCCCCCTCAGATTACAGCTCCAATTACAGCATTCTGCAAAGCAGGAAAGAGAAACGCCCTAAAAAAGAAGATCGCAAGCTACACATAACCAGTGCATCTGCCTTGAGATTTTCCTTTTCAGAAACATCTCAGAAAGAAAAGCATTACACTTCCGGCAAGACTTGCAACCATGGCGGACGCGCTCCTCCGCATCTGCGGGGAGCGCGATCCGTACCCGGCGGGAAGAAGGGGCTTCGGACTGGTGCCGAGCCCCCAGAGACCCTAGTGAAGGGGCTCTGCCTGGGGTGGCACGAAGGGGATCTCTCCCTATGGTGGCGATCGAGGGATCGAGGTCCCCTTTCATCACCTCCATAGGTTCCCCCATCCATGGGAGCCGTATGGCTAAAAGCGCAAAACCGAGAAGCAGCAGAGAGTGCGAAGCTTTGAAGCTGGAACTTATAGTTACACATGGAGAAAACGTGAGTCTGAAGTAAAAATAAACAGAACACAGTGGGAAAGGCGGGTGGAGCAAACCCCCCCCCCCCGAGACTGGTGTACTTACAGGACTCTTTACGTGGCGTTACTGCATGAAAAAACGTACGTTCAGCTTGCTAGATGGCGGCATCGCTCTTTAGAGGATATGAACTTTAAAAAGATAAAAGCGCAGTCGTAGAATTTGCTTCTTTCGTCCATCTTATCTAACTATCAACAAAGAAGCGCAGCCTCAACAATGGCGGGGAAACCGAAACCTTCCCCCAAACTAGGAAGTACAGCTCCGAGTTCAAAGGTTGATACCACAGAGATGAGCACTGTGTTCTCCTCGTTATTGTGACCTCTAGTGGACCAAATGACAGCTCTCAACGTCAAGATGGACAAGATGCAGCTGGACCTGAAGGAGTCGAATAAAACTACAGAGAAGCTGCAGCGAGAACTTCTGGAAGTTAAAACTTCAGTAAAAAATCATGATTCAAGGCTACAAAAAGCGGAGAAAGAAAAGGCCTTCCACTCTGATCAGCTTTTGAAACTACAGATGGAAAGATCAAATTTTTTCCTAAGACTTCAGAATGTATCAGAGGATAAAGGAGAAGACCTTAAAAATCTGTTAAGTGAAGCGCTTGAACCAGTGATGGGCTTAAAAGCAGCGGAAATAAAAAGCGATATGGATATGGTTTACAGAACCTATCCAGACTATACCAAAAAGAAAAGCCTGCCTGGTGAGATTCAGATAAGGTTCTCCAAAAAGTCAACAAGAGATGTGGTGCTTAGGACCACAAATAAAGCGGTTCTGAAGATCAAAGGAAAAGAAGTTAAAGTGATGAAAGATATCCCATTTGAAATAAGGAAAAGAAGGAAAGCCTATGGAAAACTGACATCTTGGCTACAGTCTGAATCTATTATCTACAGGTGGAATGTTCCGGAAGGACTGAGCTTCAGCATCAAAGACAAAAAATACAAGATTGACTCTGTTCAACAGGCAAAAAGTTTTTTGGAAAAAAGCAAAGAAAAGAAAAAAGAGAGAGACTCAGATGGTTCGCTGGCATCGCAAGAAAGTATGTATGGATTTGATAGCTCAAAGAGCGAAGAAGAAATTTCTGACTCGGAAAAAGGAGCAGTAGCTCCAAAGGTACAAGAAGAGACTGTTAAGACAAGAAGAGGACGAAAGAAGAAATAAGGGCTGAAATGTTTTTTGAAATAGCACTTATATATTATATATAATTTGTATAATTAAGCATTCCTTTAAAAGAACATGTCTGTCAAACAGCTTTTTTATTTTTCATATATCATCAGTAACAATCTTAATTGAATATTAACCAAGGTTTAAAATGCTTCATATGTATTAATGGTAAGGTAATATTAAGCAAATGTTAAAGCACACTCTGTATAAGGTAAATATAGCTTAGAAAAGTAGCGATGTAGTAGTAGAAATAGATAAAATCAATAAAAATCTTTAAAAAAAAAGAAAAGAAAGAAAAGCATTACCAGGGTTCTGCAGGCAGCTGGATGGTGACATCTCTCATTATTTTGAGTGGTTTATTTGGTGGAACTTCTAATAACTGCTTTGAAAGCTAATGTCAATTGTTTGCTTAAGAATAACTCTTTAACTGGGAGTTTGTCTGCCAGCAGGATACCGAGTTGATTCTTTAAGTTTTTATTTTGACTCTATTCTTGTATTTTTCAAGTTCTTTTCCTTCCTTTCTCCTTCCCCTAATGCAAGTATCCTAAAAATGTCTGTGTCAGAAATTTCCTTTAAATAAAAGGACCAAATACTTCAGCTCTCTTTGATTTTTGGATTCTGGCAGACAGACAGAATTAACCCTAGTTCACCAGTCACATAATGACTGCTAATTTGTCTGCTAAGAAAAAAGTTGGATTGTGAAGGCTAAACCTTTAGAATTCTAAAGATATAATAGCCACAGGATTAAAAATAGGGGTATTTATCAGTTGTAACTGGAGAAAATAAAGTGTGCATGTAGGCAACAAGAAATTATTACTGATCCCTTGAAACAACGGAGGTAGGAAAACTAAAATGCAAGGAAAGATAAGACTGTCATTCACTGCCTTAGACAGATCAGACATAGCGAACAGTAAGGGTGCTGCAGTAATTCGACAGATTTAATTTCTGATGTGGATACTGTAGTTGCACTGCTGCAGACAAATGCTCTAGATGTTACTAATGTCTCCATAACTCTCTTCGACTGCTGGATATGCAGACTTTTGCATGCGCCACTCACAAATACAAACCAGGTGGAAATGGATGCATATAATTTTTATAGCCTCAGAAAAACTGACAAAGTTTTCCTTCTGCAGCCAGCTCCCAGAAGCCCTTTCACACTAAACTTAAACTGACAAGGATGTTAAAATCCCTGATCGTCTTCACCTGTATGATGAAGGGACTTTTTCAGCCCTCCACTGTCCTCCTCTGGTTACTAGCATGCTGAAATTGACAAGGAGCCATGGCTTCCTCTTCTCTACACTGAATGGATTTCTATGGACAAGGTTTCAGAATTCTGTCTGTTTCACCACAAGCCTGCATGGTTTGCACTGGAGATTCAGACCTGCATGCTACATTTTCGTATGTGGTGACGGTTAGGGCAATTTCCCCTCCTCATGGCCAATCACACCTCCACATTGCTCTTCATGCTGTTTCTGGGGATCCACTACTGAACAGGACCACAGCGTCAGGGAGCAGATTGGGAGGGGACAAGTGGGGAAGTTGCTTTCCTCTAGTACAACTGGGCTTGAGTGCTTCAGATTCAAGCCTCGATATTCAATTGGAACTTTACATTCCAAGACCAATGGCTGGCTTTATAAACCATTGCATGAGCAATGGGAGAAGAAGCCACACACAAGCAGAAGTTGCTCAGAAACTCTATGGATGTTCCAGGCTCCCTGAACTTTCTTTAGCTATCTGATACCATTGGGAGGGACTGAAATGGCAGAACAACTGCCTCCATACACAGTTGCCACAATTTGTACAGTTGTGGTAATTTGAAAAGAAAAAGGCATGCATGATCACACCAACAGCACAGGTGCCCATTCAACTCTCATATGGTGGTGCTAGTTACAACTGAGAGGAGACTGGTTGCAAGTAAAGCTGTGAACCCTCTGTTGGCCCAGATGGCACTGCATGGGTCACCAGAACATTTCTGCAGATTTTACAGTTTGCTTACTTAATGAGCGCACATGGACATCTGATATTGCAGGAATGCAGGGCAGGAGCTCAGACCAGTGGGATGGATCCAACAGCACATCAGTTCTGCTAGCAGTGGAGGCCTCCTCTGGCATAAGGTACTTCCTCTTGATGCAAGAAGAGCCTCTTGCACCAGAGTCAGTTGTCTTGCATGGGGAAGGAAGGTGCCCCATTGTCAGAGCAGAGCTGTGGGATCCAACCCACTGCCTGCCTGTGGTTATCTATGAGGTAGGAGATGGGAAAAGGCAGCCCGCATGAAAGGGGTTTCTTGCAAACTGGCTGACAAGATTATTTGTTTGTTTGTTTAATTCGATTTGATTCCATTTATTACAATCAAAGATCAGCAAATACCTTAAAATCCCACCCTCCCCACAAGCAGGCTCAGGGTGGGTTCCATCAATATTAATACAATTTACAATAACAATTAAACCCAATTTAAAACAACACGATTAAAACAGTACCATAGTCATCATATACTGTGCAAGATCTGATCAAATGTCTCAGCAACTAAGATGGAACAGTTGCGTGAGTTCCCAGGTGGTTATTCGAATCTAGGACACTGATGGGAGGCCAACCAGAGGGGGGGGGGGCACGTCCGCTGCCTCAACTAAAAGCCTGGCAGAAGAGCAGCAGTTGAAGTGTGGACCACTTTTAAAAACAAATGTTTTATTTCTGCCTGCCCAGGAAGATAAAACAGTAAAAGCTAAAGCCCCCAAAAATGCAACTGAAGCAGCAGAAATTGCAGACTAGCAGAAGCTAATCCAAGAAGGGCTAGAATGGGGAACTCTGCATTTTAGGAGAGAAGAAAAGGGACTGACAAAAGGTGGGGACCTTCATTGGAGCTTTCAGCTTACATTGTTCTCCTAGGTTAGGAGTCTGATTTGCTCAATGCTACCCAACAAGTTGCCATCACTGAATGGGGATTCGAACCTGAGTCTCCCAGATCCTAGTCTGGCACTCTAACCACTACACCACACTGGCTCCCAAGTTTCTTTTCAAGTGCCTCTCTGCTCTGCCCTTTATTTGTTAATCAAATTTATATCCCACTCCCTGTCCCCCTGATGGGACTCGGGGCAGCTAACAGTATATAAAATAGTCTGATAAAAACGCAAAAAATACAATAAATAAAGTTTAAAAATGTAAAATGATTAAAAATCTGTCCCCATTAAAATCTATCTACTATCAAGCAGAGTAGGATGCATGGGTGGTGGAGACTAGGGATGTGCAAAAAAAAAAAAAAATTCGGCCTGATTTGGATTTGGCCAGCCGAATGACTCCCAAATGCCACTTTCTGCAATGCAAGCTGATTGGGGTGGCATTCGGCTGGCCGAATCAGATTTGGCTGTGCCAGGAGGCATTTAAATGCCTCCCCGGGGCTTCTCTGGCTCGCCCATTGAAGTGGGCAAGCTGGAGAGGCCCAGCAGAGGGCCCCCCGCGCCCTTCCAAGCTTGCCCGCCAAGGTAGGCAAGATAGGAAGAATGCAGGAGGGTGCGGGGAGGGATTTAAATGTCTCCCTGGGGCCTCTCTGGTGCAGCCACTTCAGTGGGCAAGCTGGAGAGCCCTGGCAGAGCCCCCTCCCGTGCCCTTCCTAGCTCACTCACCAAGGCAGGTGAGCCAGAAAAAGCCCAGGATTTAAATGCCCCCCCCCAGCTGCTTTTTGGGCAGCCACTGAAATGCCGCCAAATTTCGGTGGCGGCTTTTTGGTGGCAGAATCTGATTCGGCCCATGGCTGCCCGAAAGGGGGCCAAATGGGCCATTTTCGGGGGTGCATTCTGTTTGGACCCTAGTGAAAACACAGCTAACTGGATAACAATCACCCAAAGGCTGCCCAAAAAAGAGCAGCCTTGCATGCCCTGTGGAAACTAGGGAGGTCTTGCAAGGCACACACCTCTTTGGGCAGCTGGTTCCACAAGACAGGGGCCACTACTGAGAAGGCCCTAGCCCTTGTTGACACAAGATAGTTCGTGGACCAGGGACTTTCAATAAACGCTGAGATGAAGATTGGAGAAGATGGGGAGAATCATGCCGGGAGAGTCGGTCCCGAAAGTATGAGGGTCCCAGGGCATTTAGGGTTCTAAAGGTAAGTACCAACACTTTGAATTGGCACCAGAAAGTAATTGAGAGCCAGTGCAGCTGCAGTGGGACAGGTGTGATATGCTCTGAGCAGGATGCTCCTATCAGCCATCCGGCAGCTGTGTTCTGGACCACTCACAGTTTCTGAAGCATCTTCAAAGGTAGCCCTGCATAGAGAGCATTACAGTTATCCAGTCTCAAGGTGACCATTGCCTGAATTACTGTGGCAAAGTCCTACCGAGGCAGATAGGGAGCCAGTTGGCAGGCCTGGCGTAATTGGTAAAGAGCAGTCTTTGCCACTAAGGAAACATGTTTGTTCATGGAGAGCAAAGAATCAAGCTATATCCCCAGACTCCTGCCATAGCCCTTGCCTAACCTGCATTTTTAAAATAAAACCCAGGTACTACAAAACGTCTGAAACCTTTGGTACTCTCACCTCATAAGGGAACTGTCCTTGCAACAGCTGCTCCAGACGCGTATTGTCACTTTGAAAACTGGAGACCAGGAAAACGATTCTCAACAATCTCTACCTGTTTATAACAACTAAGATTTGGAGCTGTTCCATTCATTATGCCGAATGAGGTGGTAGGATTATGGGCTGTACCACTTCAGATTGCAGCTGGGATATCAAAGTCTCAATTGTCCCTCATGACATAAAGTCCCCTTCATGCAGAAAGCTAGCACCTCAGGAAATATTTATGGCATAGTGCTCATTGGCTGGTGAAGCAATCCTGAACAGAATTATACCCTTCTGAGTCCACTGTAAATGATTCAAACATGTTCAGGATTGAACCGCTGGGGATTTTTTTTCTAACCTAGAGAATACCCAAGATAGCCTTTCATTGGAGAATGTATACATAAACCCCCAAACAGAATCCTTTCTCACTAGTCCAATCCACAGAGCGGGTATTTATCAAGAAATAGACTTTGACTTCACCTGCTCAAGGTGAACCTTATTTAAGCTCTCTTGATGGAGTATTTTAAGTACGTCCCCTTAAGTCATGGCAAAATTAGATGTGACATTTTGAGCACAGGGAAGTGCCATGCATACTACATAATGGCAGCTTTTATGATTATGAGGGGGCACTGCCTAAGTAAACCTTTCAAAATGGCAAAAGAACAATAAATTAGTGCCAGATTGGAGATGACATATGACAAGGGAGTTGTTCTTGAAAGGCTGGATTCTGCAGCAGAGGGTGTAAAAAGTTTTACTCTGTAACAAGCTTGGGCTGCATTTTTTTTAAAAAAACACAACCTCTTCTCAGCCTATGAAAATTCCCTTCATTCGCATAGCGTGAAACACTTATTTGTGGGCCCTCGCGAACACATTAGAAAAATAACCTTTACAGTGCAGCCTTAAGAGTTACAGCGTTCTACGCCCACTGTAGTCAATGGGCTTAGAAAAGATTAACTCTGCTTAGTGCTGTACTGGTGGCGATGGAGAATCCAAGGTTTCTGCTTATTAAAGGACAGCATGGTAGAATCATCTAAACCTTAGACCAATGCTCCCTCTAAGCTGTGGAGCCTTGCGAGCAAAAATTTTACCTTGTGAGCTACCGGCATTAAACTTGTGCGCGAGCCATTTGGCTACTGCATAAATTAGTTTGCTCTGGAGCCATCCTTCCTCAGCCAAGACAAAAATCTGTGAGCCGGAGGCTAAAAAAACTGAGCTAGCTCACACTAACTCAGCTTAGAGGGAACACTGCCTCAGACATGCCGTCATCAGTACAGCAGCAGTTAATTTTTTTAAAAGGTCATTGTCAGGAAGCCCATTGTTATTACCTACCCGTTACTTTCAGTCTGTCGGCTCCAATGACGATCTCTTCTTCATCAGCAGAGAACAGCACCCTCCCATCTTCACTTGAGCTCACTTCGAATCTTTTACACTGGGCTTCTACAGCATCGGCTCCTACAAGAGAGCAACCAGAATCTGAGGCGAGGGACTCCAAAAGCTCTGAGCACTTCCACACCTTCAGGGGTCCATTTCCACTTTCCATCATTGATCCTAACTGCACTGAAAGGCAGCTGTAGACTGTCCTTCCAGCAGGGCTTTGGGGAGAGCAAGAAGGAGCTGTGGTATTGCATTTGTTTATTTCAAAATGTCACATGCCATGCCCCCTCTCTAGAGACCTGCTCAGGGTGGCTCACACACTAAAATAACACAGCAAAACCCAGCAACAGAGAAACGAGCCATTAAAAACATGCCAGGGGCGTTAACAGCCAATGTGGTATAGTGATTAGAGTGTGTGGCTAGGATCCAGAAGACCTGAGTTCGAATCCCTATTCTGCCATGAAAGTTAGCTGTGTGATTTTGGGCCAGTCATCCTAATATACCTCATAGGCTGGTTGTTGTAATAATAAAATAAAGGGAGGATGATGTTGTAAGCCTCCTGGGGTCTCCACTGGGGAGAAAACTGGGGTGTAGGTAAATATTTAAATAACTAAAACAAACACTAAAATGATATTCAGAAAAGAGTCCTCAAGTGGACTGTAAAAACAACTAGAAAAAGACGAAACCACTAAACTAAGAACGTATACACAAAGAAATGTATTCCCTTGGCCCCTAAAGAAAGGTCTGGTAGGTGCCAGGCGGTCCTCAAGAAAAAGGGCATTTCCAAGGGATTAACCCTGGGCTGGTTAGCTCAGGCTAGCTCGATCCTGTCAGATCTCAGAAGCTAAGCAGGGCCAGCCCTAGCGAGTATTTGGATGGGCGACCTCCAAGGAATACTGGGGGCATGATGCAGAGGCAGGCAATGGCAAACCACCTCTGAAACATCTCTTGCCTTAAAAACAAGGCTAGTTCACCACCTAGTTGTGCATAATGCTAAAAGACTTCTGTCTGCCAGACAATCTTAGAATCTCCTGGCTATACTACAGAAGAAGAAGAGGAGGAGGAGGAGGAGGAGGAGATTGGATTTATACCCCACCCTTCACTACTCAAAGGAGTCTCAGAGTTGCTTACAATCTCCTTTCCCCTCCCCTCTTCACAACAGACACCCTGTGAGGTAGGTGGGTTCTGAGAGAACTCTTTCGAGAACTGTTTATGAGAGAATAGCTCTGAAAAAACTTGTGACTGACCCAAGGTCACACCAACAGCTGCATGTGGAGGAGTGCGGAATCAAATCCAGTTCTCCCGGATTAGAGGCCGTGCTCCTAACCACTACACCAAACTGGCTCTCACTGCCATACAATAAATTATTATTCCAAGGGACTGGGAAGTCAGGAACAACAATGGATGGGTTTGATTGCACAAAATCTGCTTTACTAATGGTGGTCCTTTTGTGTAGCACAAACAGCCTTCTGTAGTCCTGACCTGGATAGCCCAGGCAAACCCGATCTCATCAGATCTTAGAAGCGAAGCAGGGATGACTCTGGCAAGTATCTGGATGGGAGACCTCCAAGGGATACCAGGGCTGGGAGGCAGAGGCAGGCTATCAAGCCACTTCTCTGAACATCCTCCATGCCCAGTAGGAGTCGCCAGAGGTTGCCATGACTTCCAGGCACAGGCACACAAACACAAATGTAAACATACTCCCAAAAAGCCTTCTGCAGAGGTTCTTTTGCTGGAGGGAGGCCACTCTATAAGGGGAAGACACCTTGCAAAAGTGGAAAGCACCCTCTTAGCAGAAAGTTAAATGGGGTCCAACTGAATCAGCTGATGCCCTCTGTATTCGAATCCCATTCTTAGGAGAGGATTTTAGAAGCATATATGCAAATTAAATAATTGACACTTTTATTCTTGAAGGCCATTAAAGATGAATTCTTCAGGTAATTAATTCCTCCCCTTCATGAGAGACCTACTGACATAGCTGGAGCTGTACAAAACAAAGTGGTTCATGACTGCAGTTTAACTGCCTTCAGCACTTGTTGACTTGTACATGGTGACTCTAATCAAGAGCTGCTTGTGTCAGATCAATATAAAAGTTGCATTTGGGGGTCTTCTTTCCCTTACAAAAACTATTTTGTGACAAGAAAATCTCAAAAGCAATTTGCAGTATGAAATGTGTCTGTGAGAGATAACTGTGTGGTACAGCAGTCAGAGCACACTGGACTAGGACTGAGGAAACCAAAGTTCAATTCCCCACCCCCAGCCATAAAGCTTACTGGTGACTCCAAGCCAATAAGACTTTTTCAACCTAACCCACCTCACAGGGTTGTTGTGAAGGCAAAAGAATGAGAAGGTGACAACATGGATAATAAAAATGCAACAGATAGGTACAGTTAAAGAAAATGGCTGAATATATGCATGCCAGATACAGCTTTTGGTTTCAGTTTAATGCCCTTCATACATCGCCTGCTGGATTTTTGTTTTTGGGTGGCTGCATTAATTGGAGAGCAAAGAGTAGCCATGGCTCCCTGTTAGGTATAAATCATTTGCAAATCCAGGCTTGCTGCTGTGT
Source organism: Lepidodactylus listeri (assembly GCA_029233225.1). Classification (NCBI taxonomy): domain Eukaryota; kingdom Metazoa; phylum Chordata; class Lepidosauria; order Squamata; family Gekkonidae; genus Lepidodactylus; species Lepidodactylus listeri. The sequence continues at coordinate 82,330,810 of JARCFY010000009.1, read as the reverse complement.
GACATGAGGGATACTCCTTTCTCTAACCTCTTAAATGGGAACATCCCTGTGTTTGCATCACTTTTCATACAGTTAAACCTGATTCCCAGATATGAATCTTCTTCAGAACCGCAGGCACTGAGAATGAATGAGCCATAACTATTTCATCCTTGGTCATCCAGAAACTCCTTGTTATCCAAATTCACTGTTTGGATCCTCACGTAGTAATATGTCAATGTCCTAAGCAAATATCAGGCCCATTTATCTAACTGAACATTCTGGATATATCCCAGCTCTTCTTCCATTGTTTAATAGTTTAGTATAAATCATTAAAACACAATACAAAAACCTTACTTTTTTTACCGCAGAAACATTTATATGAATTTTATAAAATATTTGCTGCATAATTCAGATGGACTGCTCTATGTAATTCAAGACAGAACAAGAATTGTACTGTTTAAAAATACTATAACTTAGAGATCATTTTGCTATAAAGTATTGCAATATCTTAGTAGGGGTGTGTAATTTTTCTCTCTCGGTATTTTTCAGCTCTATTGGACATGAAAAAAAAAAATCAGGATTCCAGTGGGGAGAGAAAGGATGCCAGTATCGGTACATTATTTGGATCCAGGATTTTGTGGACATCCTGAATATTTTCAGGCCCAATAGACCTGAACCAAAAACACCAAGGGGGGAAAAACCCAGCTAAGAGGTGGCTCAACTGGGTCTCTTTTGAATGTTCCCTTTAACACAGATTGCCCAAAAGAACTCACCAAGAAGCTGATCCTACTTCTGTTTAGACTCGACTACCCAACAAAGCCCACCCAGGAGCCAATCCTGCGGGGACAACTCTCCCTGCAGGCTCTGCTGGGCAGCATGTTTTAGACCAGACTGTCCAACAGAGCCTTCCAAGCAGCTGATCCTGAGGAGAGAGTTCTCCACACAGACTTTGCTGGGCAACGTGGTTTAAACTGAACTGCCCAACAGAACCCACCCAGGAGCCGATTCTGTGGGAACAGTTTTCCCCGCAGACTCAGCTGGGGCTCTGCTGGGCAGCCCAGTTTATGGTATTTTTGGTTCTTTTTATATGTGCATGGGTGTGTGCATGTGTGAACATATGCGCACCTGGAAGTCATGGTGACCTCTGGTGACTGACCCTTACTGGGGACCTGGAGGAAATTTAGAGAGGTGGCAGAATAAAGCCTGCCCCCACCTCCCGCCTCTGGCATTTCAAGGAGGTCACTTCTGGTGACCCCTACTGGGGGCTTGGACATTTTTCAGAGAGGTGGCTTGATAATCTGCCTTTGTGTTCCGAGCCCTGGTATTCCTTGGAGGTCTCCCATCCAAGTACTTGCCAAGGTCGATCCTACTTAGCTTCCGAGATCAGATGAGATCAGGCTTGCCTGGGCTATCTAGGTCAGTGCTAGGTAGCCCAGTTTAGACCAGACTGCCCAACAAAGCCTGCCCAGGAGCTGATCCAGGAGCAAATGTAGTTCACAGTCATTCCTGTTTCTGTACATATTGTATTATTAAAACATTACATTGGGAGAATTTGGTAGAAATAACATGAACTAAGTAACACACTTTGGCAGCAAGCTTTGAGACAGATTTAGCCCATTTAGAAAATCTGTAAACTGAAACAGAAGCAAAAAGAGGAGTTACTTGAGCTGAACAATGAAATAAAAGCCGAACAATGGGGGGGGGGGCGCTGAACAATGAAAACAGGCTTATGAAAACTGAGGCAAAATAGCAACAAGCTAGATAAATGAAAAAGGAAGCACAGCATGCATAGACAAGGATAAGGAAAAGGGAAGTAAGCATATAGAATTTGCTAATCTAGGTACATTAGATTTGTTGGCATGTATCCATCTGTATAATTCTTCCAGTGGAGCACTGTTTCTATCTGCAAAATATGGGGGGGTGATTTCTGCCGATTCCCCCTCCTACTGCAGACACCCACATTTACCTGAGGATCAGCTGACCCATGTCAAGTCACAGCCGATTTATGGTGACCCTGTAGGGTTTTCAAGACACGAGATGATCAGAAGCAGCATGCTGTTGCCTTTCTCTGCATAGTGACCCTGGAACTCCTTGGTAGTCTTCCATTCAAATACTAGCCAGGGCTGACCCTAATTAGCTTCCAAGACCTGGTGAGACTGGGCTAGCCTGCACCATCCGGGTCACGGCATCCAAAGGACTGTGTCCTCCTATATATCCCCATTTGCTCTCTATGGTCTTCAGGCTGCCACCTGCTGGTGGTCCCCCCACTTATCTTAGAGACCAGGGTCAGGTCATTTCCCCAAACCCAGTTAGGAAATATTAAACATAATAATTATTATATTTTATACTTAGACTTTTCCAGTTGAACATTCATTTATGTATCAAGATAAAAGCTGATGAATCTCCACCTTTCAATATAACCATCAATTCTCACAGTAATTATCTTGCAAGTGTTTTACAATGTTACTAGGATACCTTTTGAATTGATTTCCTGGATTTCTGTCCATTAAGATTTGCTGATTGCAAGCAGAGCTGAAAACAAAGGCATCTAGAGTAATTTACTTTATAACCCAATCTAATAGGCTGCTCTCTGTATTAGGTCCATAACCTTCCCTATCCTAAAGTGGAAATCCATGACTGACGATAGGCTATTATCTGCATAGAGAATCAGGTCTTCAGATCCCACTTAAACTGTGGTATTATTCATTCTTATTGATATTTCCTAGGCCTAATGAGAAGAGGGGAAGCAATACATTCCCAACTGAAATACTGCAAAATTTCTAAGTGCCTGCTGATAGTATTTCAATAAAAATATATTATTATTTTATTATTCTTTCAATGCCAGGCATCCCACCCTTTACAGCCACATAACTTTTTTTTCTGACACAATGTTGCAGTCAACTTATGGCCACCTTGTATGGCTTTCAAGGCATGAGATGTTCAGAGGTGGTTTGTCATTGCCTGGCTCCATGTAACAACCCTCGTCTTTCTTGGTGGCCTCCCATCTAAATACTGACCAGGGCCAGCACTCCATTGTGGGAGAACCTGGTCTGAATGCCCACTCTACAATGGAAGCTTGTTGGGTGGCCTAGGGCCACTCTCAGCCTAACCTACCTCACATGTTGTTGTGAGGATAAAATGGAGGAGACTGATGTAAGCCCCTTTAGGTTCCCGTTGAGGAGAAAGCAAGAGATAAATGAAGTAAGTAAAATAAAATAAAATAAATATGTTAAAAAACAGAGATGACTACATGTGCAGGATTTGACAACATAATGGGTCCACTTCAAATGCAGTGGATTACGATCTTGTCTAATTTCACTGTGGAGATAGGCATCCTCTTTCCCCTGGGTTGTGCCATGAACCTGCACTCACTGCATGAGCTGTGGCCTTCACATGGTGAAATGCCCTGTCTTCAATTCATATGGAAGGGGGCTTCTGATGAAGCAAGGGACATGCACCATGGAATGCTCTCAACTGATTGCTTCAAAAATCACCTGGGAGTTTGAAACATCCAGTATTACAGATTAGCTGTGGAAGTGTACAGCAACTATAAATTGTCATGCTGGCATATACTGTATTTTCTGGCATATAAGACTACTTTTTAACCCAGGAAAATCTTCTCAAAAGTCGGGGGTCGTCTTATACACCGGGTGTTGTTTTATAGGGCGGGTGATGAAACTTCCAAGCTGGACTGGAGAATCTGCGGTTACCCCATCCCTACCACGTCCACAGCTTGGCCGACGGAGGGGAACGAGGGGGCAACCAAAGGGAAGGGCACTGTGCAGACCTCTGGCCAAAGGGCGCCTTCCGAAAGACGGCGTGCGGGGCTTAGTGAGGCGGGACTAGGCAGGGCCCCCCCCGGAAATGAAGCGGCTGCTACTTGCACCGGCGGCAGCCGTGGGAAGAGAGGCCTCGGGCCGCTTGCACTGCCGCGGGAAGGGAAATCTTGCATCGCTCATGGCGGCTGCGGCGAGGTCTTGTGCTGCTTGTGCCGTTGCCAGCCGTGGGGAAGGAAGCCTTGCGCCGCTTGTGGTGGTGAGGCCCTGCGCCGCTTGCACCAGCTGCAGTGGCGCAAGCAGCACGAGGCCTCCCTTACCAAGGCCAGTGGCGGCGCAAGCAGCAGCCGTTTCATTTCTCAGGGGGGCTCACACTGCTGCCGGCCGCGGGGAAGGAAGCCCCCACGCCGCTCACGGGGAGGCCCCACACCGCTCACAGCAACTGCGGGGAGGTGTTGTGCTGGTGCACAACCCCCCCCCCCGGGAATTTAAAAAGACGACGCCCCTGGTGTGAGCTAGCTTACAGTTTCTTAGCCTCCGCTTGAGCCGCTTGAGAGAGAAGGACTAACTGAAGGTCTGGCACTGTATTTGGTGTGCATTGGAAGAGGGGTAGTCTTATACGGTGAGTATATCCCAAACTCTATATTTTGACTGGAAAAGTTGGTGGTCGTCTTATACACCCAGTCGTCTTATACGCCGGAAAATACGGTATATATTTTGATGCATGTATGAAGCTGCCACTGCTTGTGGTGTCCCAGCACATATACAAAATTTGTGCAGATGCTGAATTAAATTAATATAGTAGGATCAAAATGTGGTAGTATACACTGGGTTGGACCCAGCCAATATTTCCACTTCTCGGAAAGGGAGGAGGTAATCTTTGACTACCAAAAGTGGGTGGTTGCGGCACAACTCCAAACCTTCCTGGATGAGGCAAATTATTTATATCCCTTCCAATCTGATTTCAGTCCTGTTTTTGGGTCTGAAACAGCCTAGGTACTCCTGGTGAATGGTTTGTTCTAGGTGATGGAACTCTGTTGGTTCTCCTTTTCTGGCCCTCTCAGCAGCTTTTGATACCAATGATCATGGTGTCCTTCTGGACAGTCTATCTGGACTGGGATTGGAAGGCACTGTTCTGCACTGGTTCTGGTCTTGCTTGGAAAATAGGTTCCAGAAAGTAGTGCTCGGCTGTTCAGCCACTTGGCATTTGGCCCAAGGGGTCCCACAAGGTTCCATCTTGTTCCCTATGCTCTTTAACATCTACATGAAACCTCTGGGTGAGGTCATCCAAAGATTTGGGCTAGGTTGTCACCAATATGCAGATGACGCTCAGCTCTATCTTGCACTTCTAGCTGATCCCAGGGAGACAGTTTTGGACTAGACGTGTGTTAATAAACTGAAGCTTAATCCCAACAAGACAGAAGTGTCACTGGTGGGTGGAAGGTCTGACTTGAAGTTTAAGGTGTCACCCTTTCTGGATGGGGCTGCACTGCCCTTGAAAGAACAGGTTCCTAGTCTGGGGGTGCTCTTGGACCCAGGTCTACTACTGCATAAGCAGGTGGCTGCTCTGGCCAAGAGTGCCTTTGACTGGTTAGTCAGCTGCAGCCTTTCCTGAGAAGAAAAGATATGGCTACTGTGGTATATGCTTTGGTTACACTGAGATTAGATTACTGCAATGTGCTGTATGTGCGGCTGCTCCCAAAACTTCATTTGGGACAGAATGCTGCAGCCAGGATGGTGACTGGAGTGGGTTGTAGGGACCCTGTCATTCCAATCTTGGCCCATCCACACTGGTTCCCAATTTGTTTCTGGGCAAAATTCAAGGTGCTGGTCTTGACCTTCAGAGCCTTATATGGTTTGGGACCAACATACAAGAAAAGCTGCCAATCCCTTATGAACCTGCCCAACCACTATAGTCATGTTTGGTAGCCCTTCTAAGGGCAGAAAGGCGGGATATAAATTTTGAAATCAAATTACCAAAAAGTCTATGATGGGGATCATGTGGCTGGCATGGAAAAGATCCATGGGGTACTGGGCAGTAATAAGGAGGGGATGGATTGAAAAAGCTAGCGGCCTGTAATGTATTAGGTATATCTTTGGTGTACCTGATACGTTCTAAAGTATGACACCACCTATTTGCCATTGAAGCCAACATTAACTCATATAACCTCATATAACATTAACTCATATAAACTCATATACCTCATTGAGGTAGGGTTGCCAGGTCTGGGTTGGAAAATACCTGGAGACTTTGGGTGTGGATCTGGGAGAGGGCAAAGTTTGGGGAGGGGTGGGACCTCAGTATGGTATAGTGCCATAGAGTCCACCTTTCAAAGCAGCCATTTTCTCCAGGGGAGCTGATTTCTGTCAGCTGGGGATCGGTTGTAAAAGTGGAAGATCCCCAGCCCCACCTGGAGGCTGGAAACCATACTTTGAGGGCTGGTTTGTCTTTGATTAAAACTATCATCTCACAAGACAATTTTTGTTCATAAATTATTACAAATATTTAGATAGCTAAGAAATTGTACAAAAACAATCAATTTGCTCATGCACTGTGCATAGGACCACAATTTCCCATGGCTGTCTGAAGCCCAAATCGCTTTCACACTTATGCAAATATCAACAACAGACATACTTTTCAATGTCATCATCCAACAAGAGAAGTTGACTGATTTGTTTGACTAATTGATGTATGGGGACAAAAAGTGCTAAACAATTCATAGGAAGAACTCATCATTTCAGCAAAATAACTCTCTCATACACATGCTGTCCATGTACATGCCATTATACAGGCTAAGAGAATTTTAAATGCAACTCCACAGCAAGAGGCACCTTTGTGTAGATTTTTTTCCCTTATAGACAACTTAAGCTTGACATTTATCACAGATGCTTTGATACGGGTGAATCAGAAACTTGCAAGTTGAGGGAATATCTGGTACCAGAGATTCTAGGCTGGCAGCCAGAACTTAGAAATGGCCTTACAACTCCATAACAAGTGTTAGAATAATCAACCACAGCCGTTTCATTAAGACCGATTCCGCAAAAGCAGTTGTTCTGCCCTCAGTTTCCCATTTCCCCTAGTTGTACTGTTCAATTTCCCACTATTTGCTGCGCAGTGGCATTTTGACCCATGACTCCCCCTGATTTCCCCCACATCTTCTTGATCCTTATTTTTTTCTTTTAGGATCAAGAAGACACAGGAGAAATCATGGAGATGCAGGACAAAATGCTGCCATGCAGCAGATAGTGGGAAATTGAGCAGTGCAACCAGGGAAAATGTGAGACTGAGGTCTGGTCGAGGAATCAGTCTAAGGCTTAACAGATATACCTGCAATAGGTCCTGTACTCCCAAGATTTTTCTCTTTTAACCACTAGAGGAAAGGAATCCAAATTCATTGATGACATCTAATAAATATCACAAGACCTATAAAGGTAAAAAAGTTGCCAAATGTGCTGAATCCACAACTTCTACAGCTCTCCAAGTGGGGGCATTAAAATATAGGTCTTTAAGACACACCCTAAGCACAATCACATAGTTACTATAGGCTAAGTGTGATTATTAGGACTTGAGCTGGCAAGAGGGCTCTGGACCTGGGGAATGCTAGACCTATCACTGAATTTTGGTCAAAAAGAATGGGCACGAACTGTGAAAGTGTGGTTTGGTTCATGGTTCATGATGTGCCTTGTTCACAAACCAAGGACTGTCACAAATTTTTAGCCGCTCACAAACTGGTTTGTGAGGTTAATGAGGCAGTAGAACAGCCCCCCTTCCAGCATCCTAGGGATACTAAACTCATAGGGGATCTCTGGCTGACTCTTCTCTACTGGCCTTCCAAGTTTGGTGAGGATTGGATTTACGGGGTCTGAGTTATGGCCTGTCATTTCCCTAGAAAGTAGTTTCCTGGGGGCACCTTCTTGCTCCTGTGATCCCTATGAAAAACTAACCTCACTTGCTTACAACTTAGCAACTCTGAGGGTGAGAACTTGGTACTTTTCTTATAGAGCTGAAGAAACTGCTCCTTACTTATTGCTTTCCCTGGTCATTCAACACCTTAATTTGCTGTTCTTCAGAAAATGGTAAACAAAGGCCTGTATTTTAGATTTTTTTTAATTAGAGCATGGCCCAAACCATTCCTTGACAACACTGGGACAGTAACTAGAAACCCAACTGTAATTTCAGCATACAAAGCTGACTGAGTCAGACCACCGTTCCCACCAGAACCCACAGCTTTACATAAGACTCAGGTATTGTTGCTCTGGTTCTGATACGAGCCTGTCAACCTCCCCCTGCCCTATTATGCAACTTCATGAATCATGAACAAACAAAACAACAACACTATTTCTGAACTGTCATAGTATGCTGACAGCTAGACTTGCAACTTGGGCTAGTCCTTCTTAAAGTGTATGCACTCCTTGCTTCTCCCCTGTGCTTGGTCCATGGTTACAGCAGTGCAGTCCTAATATTTCTTTCCTGGGAGTTACCTCCAGTTAACTCCATTGAACAATTTTGAGCAGGATTCTCAGTAGACCTCCTTTAGATACTGAAATGTTATCATTTTGCATATGCCAAAACAAATGATACACACTGAATGTTGTAGTTTCCTTGTTGAACATAGTTTGCTTAAGTTTGTACAAAATACAGAAGCACTATAATGATAATAAAACCTTTCAAAACCAATGACTGCTTTGGAGGTATGAAAAACCAGTGAAACAAAATATGTTTTAACAAAGAGCTAACCTCTGACAGACAGGGTTTAAAATGATAAAGCCAAATCTCTCATAGGATGCAGGACTGAGGTTAGTATTGATGAAGCTTCAGCTATGATTGGCCACCAGAGGGCTTTGCAATATTTCAATAGCTTCAGCAGCAATATAAAACAATCCAAGATGATTCATAAATTGATTGTGAGCGTGTGAAACTTTAAATTATGTTCCTGGCACATTAAAAAAAATCAAACATTAAAGAAAGGAAGAAAGCTAGAATCCAGAAGGAAAGAGGTACTTAAAAAGCACAGCCAACATATAGCTCACAAAAACAATCCCAGAATTTATTATAATAAGATATTATATTGAATAGAACACTATATATCTAAAATATATATTTTCACAAATACACATAATGTGTTTACAGGTAAATTCCCATTTTCTGTCAGTTTCAATCAAGTAAAAAGACCTACTCAGAATTGTATTCAGGACTACTCAATAGGGCTTACTTCCAGGACAATGTTCTAAGGATTGCACTGAACATCACTATAAAGAAAGATATTAAATTCCAGAATCGATCAAAGATGACACTATCACCACTCTGAAAGGAAAAATTGCAACACTGTACCAAATATTAGGTATCATTTATCATTTCACATCAGAGTATATTTTGCCATATGATATCAAAATGCTTGTGCATGAAGTTCTTGTTACTGCTTGTTTATATGTCAACTTTGCATCATTCAGTGGTGGTAGTGGTGGATGAATTAATTTATTGAGCTGCTGCTTTCTAGACTGGCTCCAATATTCAATGCACTGGAGATTTTTAAAGCAATAAAGAATTCATGAGAGATTGGGGAGAAGTTAGGTCAGAGTTAGAGGTAAACTTCTTGTTGTGATGACAAGAAGGGTTTCCCCCATATTTATTTATATGCTACAATACTTTTGACATGTCTTGAATAACGTTAAGGGGAACCGAACGGATTTTAATTAGGTTTTCTTGTAGCAATAACCAAAAATAAGGAAATTAAAATACAAAACCCTGAATATATAAAAAGGAGTCTGGTGCCAAAATTTTTGGGCTGCCTCCTAATGTGTCAACACCTGCCTTAGATCACTGATGCACGTTTATCTATTGATAAAACACTGGAAGGAGAAGGAGAAGGAAAAGGAGAAGAAGGAAGAGGAGGAGGAGGAAGAGATTGGATTTATACCCCACCCTTCACTCATCAAAGTCACAGGTTGAGGTCACACGTGCCAGATAAAAAGGGGGGGAAAGTGAGGCTATTTCCTCTGGAGAAATTTGACCCATAGTTGCAAGATCACGCTGCCCTTTGAACCTGCGAGTGCAGCCCATCAGCGTGTGATCAAACGCAACGGCAAGTGAGTTGGGTTTTTGTGCCATTTGTTTCCCATGAGCTTAAACGAGGAATCGATGAACCGCATGTAAGGAAGATACCAGCTCAGCTGCAAAACTGCAATCCTGAAGAGCCAAGGGAGGTGGGGGGGGGGCTCACCTTGTAAGTTATTACAGGAATGTCTGCTTTTCGCCTCCCTGGGAGCTGGATGGCCAAATTACCTTAAACAACAGCTGGACAGGATAAAAGGGCTTGGAAGCTTGTTAAGAGGGAGGTGCACGTCGTTTTAGGGACGATGCTATCTTTGTCCTCCCTTTGGATTAATATATTTTAACTATGACGGCCAGCTGATTTTAATTGTTTTGTTGTATTCTGATCTGCTAGGGACTTTTGGCAGCCATTCTTTTGTTTTGTTATCCATTCTTGGACTGGTATTCTTTCTATTTTGTTTGGATAATAAACCCTGCCTGGATTATTGAACTCAAGTGTAGGATGTGAGTCAGTGCACCTGGAGGAGGACCCACAGCCTCAACCCTATACCGCACCTCTGCACTGAGGGATCCCTATGGAGTTTGTGATGATGTGCATACTGGGAAGGGGGTGAAAACAATGGCATGGAGTCAGGATGGCCTGATCAGGCCAACCCGATGGCATGAGAGCACGCTGGAATGATCAGACAGGGGAAAGTCATCTGTGGCCCATCACAACCGATTTACTACCGGATTTCCCCCAGTGTCTTTTAACTCTGCTTCTGCAGCGGAGTGGAACAGGTTGTCCATTGCTGTGGGATGCTTCCCAGATGTTGTCTGATCACACTCATGCCTATGTTGGGGCTATGATCACAGCCTCAGAGTGGCTTACAAACTCCTTTCCCTCCCCCTCCCCACAACAGACACCCTGTGAGGTAGGTGGGGCTGAAAGAGCTCTTTTCCAAAACTGTCCATGAGAGAACAGCTCTGACAGAACTATGGCTTGCCCAAGGTCATCCAGCAGCTGTAAGTGGAGGAGTGGGGAATCAAACCCGGTTCTCCCAGAATCTGCACACTTAATCACTACACCAAGCAGCAGCAGCAGCAGCAGCAGCAGAAGTAGAAGAAGTTTTGATATAAGCAAGATTCTTTTGGGGGTTTCATTTGGAAAGAAACTGTGGTAGAATTGTAAACATAATTTACATCATGATAATTTTCAGCATTTATCAGTACACATTTAGGCCTCTTGCAAAAGCATGTATTTATCATAAAAAGAATAGACAATAGCCCTATTCACATATTACAGTGAACATACGTACATCCTTTATGCACACATGCGAAACATCTGTTTCCAAGAAAGCCTACATGAATTCACTTAACAAGTGAAACCAAGGACCAGCTGTATCTACATGGAATGCAAGATGCAAATTACTCATTACACATATTATACTTTTATTCACTATAACTTGTGAACAAAGCTTTAGTATGCATACAAGCATGAGTTACAGTGAATACATGTACAATCCATGTACAGTGCAAACTTGATTTTTCTTTATGTGTACATTGAGTAATTCCTATGTTACATCAATGCACATAGAGCTGAACCTGTGATTCAAACCCCACATTTATCCAGGTACTGCTCCCCAGTTTCGTTTGTAAAATAAATGCACATTGTCTTTCTTACAAACAGATTTATGCACATATATGCAGGTGGTACATGTGAACAGGGCTTAAGTGCTCTGTGTTCCAACTGATGTGCAGGACTGGATTTGAATGGTGACACAATATATTTTTGTTTGACAATAAATGCTAGCAATTAACATGGTTTGCTCCTCAGTTTAATCCATTCTCTTTCAGTTTTATTTCATTTTCCCTCTTTGCATGACTTATTTTTAATTTATCTAAAGTTGGTCAATGTTAGTCTTTTAAAATGAGTTGATGGTAGCATGGTACAAGCATAGCTTTCAGTGGCAGTACACACTTATTTCTTTTTGCCTTCATATGATTTCTGGTCTAACAGATTTGCAGGATTCGAAACAAAACCCTGCAAAACCTGTTTAGCAGAGTAGAACAAATGAGCATACCATCGAGAGCAATGCCTTTGTCCTGCCAGTTTCCACTGTGAACGAACAACTACTTGTCTTCAACCATAGTTAATTAAAAACATCTCTAAAATCCATAGCATCACCTGTGGACCATTAAAAACATTACCGCTGTATCAAAAATGGCAGTCCTGAAGATAGATGTTCTCATGTCTACCCCGGGATCACTCGTTCTAACATCTGTCATTTGGATATATACTCAGTGGGGATATGGAATGTGGCACTTACAACAACAGGTATGTGCTTAAGACACAGGAAACCCAAACAAAAATTCTGAATGACTCAGGAAGGATTCCATTTCTGCTTTGTTTAGAAATGCCTAACACAGCAGCGGCATATTTGCCAAGTGTATGTATCCACTTGAGAGCATCTTGTGAGACCACAGCAAATGCCATATTACATTCCAGACACACTACATTCCCTGTGTACATTCTTGATCTTGATCTGACTCCTATTCACTACAATTAGATTCTGCCCCCCCCCCCCCCCCCGGGCTGTAGATGTTAGTCTCATCCTCACAATTGCTTGGTCAGCAACAGTGCCAGAAGAATACAAGAGGCTTTCTCTAGAGAATTTGGTTAAGGGGGGGTGGGGGTGGGAAATAAATAGAATTAAGTACTTTCTCAAATAAAATCTAGGTTTGAAACATTTGTGGGTGATGTAATTATTTTGTTTGCCGATTCCTCATTTCTATGGCACTAGGTAACAGAGAAACTGGTGAGAGGAAAAAGGAAGAATGATAAGATTAACAATCAATATGTGTATCTACACACACACACACACACACACACTTTTGAAAACTGAACTTGCTCAACACAGCCTTGAAATAAAATAAAATAAAACTAAAGAAGAAAGATAAACTTTTATATACAGAAAAATACACATAGCATAAGATGGTGTTAAGACAGGACAGATACACTTAGAAGAAGAAGAAGAAGAGATTGGATTTATACCCCGCCCTCCACTCCCCAAGGGAGTCTCAGAGCGGCTTACAAACTCCTTTTCCCTTCCCCTCCCCACAACAGACACCCTGTGAGGTAGGTGGGGCTAAGAGAGCTCTTTCCCAAGCTGTCCTTGAGGGAACAGCTGGTACAGAGCTATGGCTTGCCCAAGGTCATCCAGCCAGGTGCAAGTGGAGGAGTGGGGAATCAAACCCGGTTCTCCCAGATTAGAGTCCGCGCACTTAACCACTACACCAAACTGGCACTTATTAGAGAGCATCCTGTGTAACAGTCACACACATGAAGAAAGATCTTCAGCCATCTTTCTGCCCCATTTCCTTGACATTAAATGTTGTTAAATGATTAGGGGCCATTATTTAGTCTATGGGGAAGCCACCAGGACAAACAGCACCCTCCAGACCATTACAGGTCAAGAAAAATGATGTATGGGGGAGGGGGTTGGGTGGAGCCCATTCTGCATGTGTGCAGGAACTGAGGGAAACTCATAATTCACATCTCATTGTTATGTAGGGTATATGGTTGGGACACTGTACCTTACATGTGTACTCCATAATGTGTAAATCAGTGATGTGGGGAATATTGAGAAACAATGCTGAAGCTGGTTCCTGATTAGCCATAATGGAACAAATTCAGAATCTGGTTTAGTAGCCCAGTTAGATTTGTGTAGATATACCAGATATACGAACTGGTGGTTTTTCGCATGTGGTAGGATGGCTGAACTTCTTTAAAAAAGAAGAAGTTGTAAACACTTATTTTGGCCCACACGAAATACAAAAGAAAGAATAAAGTCAATGTAATACTTTTTCTGAAACCAACCAAAGTGACCCAAAACGTTGTCTTGTCATGTTTTGGGCCATTTTGGTTGGCCCCAGTAAAAGTTATTACATGGATTTTGTTCACACACACACACACAATTAAGCCTTGGTTGCAGAGACCTCACAAAATGTTCCTGCTACTATATATGCTATCTTCTGGCCAGAGACACATGTGTTCACTAGACATATGTCAGGGTGAATGTGGTCCAGATCCCAATGCAATCTGAGACTAAGAAAGAAGACTCTCTTCTCTAGAGTGAGGTCCCAGCTTACATTTCATGCCCACATAAGTGGCTATAAAGGGATCTGCTGTCAAAGTGATGAAGCTCCTCTCTAAGCCAGGAAGGAATACTGGGAATTCAGATAAAGTAACAACATAAGTAAAAAAAAAATATTGAGTGGAGTCACACATGCAGCTGGCTTGAAGAATTAGACAGATATTAATAATGCCCAGCATGGTGAAGCCTGTGTTCAACCCCAAATATTGTTCAACGTACATGACCTAAGAAGGGGGAGGTGGGGTACAGCAGTGGAGTAAAGAGGGAGCTACAACTTTTAGTATCTTTGCAGCTCTGGCAGATGTCTCATTCCCTAGGCAGATGTCCAAGCATCTAGGCAGCAAATCATTCAAAGTAATTCCTATGGGAATGGGGATGGTGATAAATGATGGGGTGTTTAGAACTGGGACATTGTCAAGCACAAGGTAGAGTGTTACTGGGCAGGCCAAAGTTAGTTTGGGGTCAGCATCTGGCTAATAGAGTTTGCATCAAACCCTAAAAGATTTATGTCCAGACGTGGAAAATGGGGAGGGGTAAGGAGAGCTGTTTCCTGATATTCCAAAGGAGAGGAAGAGGAAGGCCCATGATCCTGGGAATATTTTCAAATAAGGAACAGTGGAGATGTATCTGAACAGGGAAGAAGTGTGTTTAGGGATGGTCTCCATTACCTCACTGAGCTGAGGGATTTCAGTGAGAAATTCAACTAATCTAAATTAGAGCAAACTGAACAGAGTAACTTTTAATGGGCGATACTAATGTGAGTGTGTGGGCTTCTAGTTCTGCCCTCCAGGCATCCCAGCAAATCCCTGCCTAGAGAGGGAGTAAGGTAAAGCCTTGCTCGAAAGCCAGTCAAATCCAACTCTAGGGGGCAGTGCTCATCTCTGTTTCCAAGCCGAAGAGCCAGCGCTGTCTATAGATTTTTCCATGGTCATGTGGTCGATATGACTAAACGCTGAGGTGCACGGAATGCTGTTACCTTCCCACCGAAGTGGTACCTGTTTATCTACTTGCAATTTCTTGCTTTTGAACTGCTAGGTTGGCAGGAGCTGGGGCCAGAGATGGGAGCTCACTCTATCATGTGGCACTAGGGTCTCAAACTGCCGAGCTACTGACCTTCCAGTCTGCAGCTCAGTGTCTTAACCTCTGAGCCACCGCGGCCCTTAGAGAGGGAGTAGGCTGATGCTAAGTGGCATCAGTCAATGAGACGCTGTGGAACCTTGGGGGGTGGTGAGTTAGGTGGAGAGAAAGCTTTTCATTGCCTGAGATGGGGCTTAGAAAAACAAGTGAGAAACCGGGGAAACTACCAGGAGATCAGGTAGTTAGGCTTCACTTGGTGAAGAAAAAGAACTCAAGGTATCTATTGTATAGGTGCATAGGGCTCTAAGGCTGATAAAGAGACAGGAATACAGCAGGTATCCTGTGTTACCTTAGGGAATAGGAGGTTAGGGACTTTTGAAGGGACTGTGGGGAATATCCCAAGAGACAAGCTAACTCTGTTTCAATAGGCTGAGATTCTTGGATTTAAGGAAGCATTCCAAATGAAACAATTATTTCTCTCCCTCTGACAGAAATACCATGTCAGTTCATTAAAGCTGCAAATGTCTAAAACTGTAAGCATTTTAAAACAAAATTCTGCTGTCCCTTGGTGTACTAACCAATAACCAATTATATTCCTTGTCTTATGCACCAAGCCATGAAGCAATGAACACTTCTAAAACAGAGACCACAAACTTAATTCATAGTGTTGTTAAAAGAAGGTGATGGTATGCATCACTCCAGGAGAAGGGGAAGGGAAGGTAGTAGAAATTACTCCCAGAAATTACCTCCCCAGGCTTCTTCTAGAATAGCAGCATGTAATCCAGCACAGCTATTTATTAAACTTGCCTTACTGACCACTTGCATCCCATGCCATAACTAAAATCAATTCTGTCACTGCTACTGGAAGGTGTGAGGGGATGAGTGGGGAGCTGAGAAAGCACCTGGCCATCACAGGGTACCATTCTTTCTAAGGCAATCATTTTGAGGTTATATGCCCTGTTTAATTGCTGAGATGTCTTGATTAATGGTCCAGCAGCTAGGTGTAAGGCAAGGCTCATTTTCTTTCTGAGGCTGCATCACAGTAGACTAATGAGAGCAAGCATGTCCCCTCTCCCTCCACTAGCTCTCATTTTTTGAAGTACCAGAAACTGTTTGTCTGAGAACATAAGAAAAGCACAGCTGTATCAGATCAGTGTCCATCTAGCCCAGCAACGGATTTCATAAGTTGGCCAACCAGCTGATTTGAAGGCTAACAAACAGGGCACAGAGGCTACAATTTTCCCTTGATGTTTCCTCTTAGCTTGGATATTCAGAGGTTTACTGCCACTGATTATGGTGGTCATGGCCGGTGCCAGGTTTTTTTGCACACTAGGCGAGGCTAACTTCTGGTGCCCCCCCCCCCCCCGCATGCACCCACCATTTTTCAAACATAAATGCATTTTAGAAAGACTGAAAACCACAAAATTTGAAATTGCTGGTGCTGGGCCTGGCAACAGGTCTCCTACACAGTAATGCAGACTGTCAGTTCTGCACCCCTCTGAGGTCTCCGCCCCAGGCAGCCACCTAGGTTGGCCTAATGGTAGCACCAGCCCTGATGGTGGTTCCCTTTACTCACCATGGCTAGTAGCCATCGATAGATCTTCCACACCTAATCCCTCTTTAAAGCCATCCGTGCAAGTGGCCAGCATGATGTCTAAAGCAGTGAATTCCCCTGAATTTTGATAATATGGGAGTGGGAGAAAAAGTTCTCTCCATTCATTTTCTTCATCCCATGCAGACTTTTACAAGCTTCTATCATGCCCCTTTCATACCACTTTGTCCAGATCAATGTGCCCTGGAACACTGATGCCTTCTCAAAGGTTCAAAGTAGCCTTAGTCTGAAATCTTCAAGGAACACTCAGAGACCAAAATGTATTATTCAGAATCAAAGCCTGGCAAAACTACTTCAATTTCTCTTGGGGGGGGGGGAGCAAGGAAATGTTCTCGAGACACATTATGCCACTCTCTCGTCAACAGCGCTCAGCTGCATTGTCTGCTTGTTGTTCATCTTCGTTTCCTTGCACTGCACTGCTTACTGATTGACTGCTCTGTTAGTTACTCTAAAAATTTGCCAGGTGTTAAATTAAACTTACTTGAACGTAATCCCTGGAACCTTGCTTTATTTTTTCCATCTTCTTAAAAATAGGCCTGGAGTTTGACCTGCTGCAGTCCTCAGAGACCTTACCTGTCATCCCTGAGTTCTCAAAAATAATTGCTAATGGTGCCAATCCCTTTCCTGCAAGCTGCTTTAACATTGTAAGGTGAATTTCACTACAGGGCCTGCAGTTTTGAAATATACCCACATTAAGTTTTCTTTAACCTTTTCCTTCCTGATCCCATCCACTTGACTTTTCTAGTCTTTGCTAAATACAATTACAATGACAAACTACAATTCCATTCTTTGCTTGAGACACTGGTGCTTCAATTCCATTCTCTGGTCCACATGCTTTCCTATATGCAGCTGCGTTATACCTATTAACAATTTGCACTAAACATGGATTGGGAGAGATAAATTCTGGCTTAAATTTAAAACAGTTCCATTCTGTTGGTGGCGGAACTTCCCTTTTGAAAAAGGAGCTTTTTGCTTTTGTAAGGAGCCTCTTCCATGCACAGAAAGCTTCACCACCAATAGAACCGAGCCACAGGATCCAGACCAGTGTTCCCCCTAAGCTGAGTTAGTGTGAGCTAGCTCACCGTTTTTCAGCCTCTGGCTCACACATTTTTGTCTCAGCTCAGGAAAGATGGCTCCAGAGCAAACCAATTTACCCAGCAGCCAAATCGCTCACTCACAACTTTAATGCCAGTAGCTCACAAAGCAGAATTTTTGCTCACAAGACTCCACAGCTTAGAAGGAACATTGATCCAGACCTCTGTTTAATGATGAATGCTGGTGAAGAAACCCCATAAAGTTTGAGCGGTGCTCCCTACTTGTCTGTTCCTGCCCATTTTCTGCAGCTATGCCCAGTGATATACAATACAGACACAAAGGCTTGAGTTTTGTCCTCCAGAGAGACATATGTCTGGGTACAATAAATATCATCCTTTCCCAGTGATGTATCACTTTGCTATCGCCTTAACATCCTATGGAATTAGTTGCCAATGAAGACTCAGCTAAAAGTTGAAGTCAGAAGGACGGGAGAATGACACTGCCTTTTCTCGATATACGGCCAGTTAATAAAATGGCTTTCAATTTACTTGCCCTTTCTAGCGACCTTCTCAGCCAGGTTGCATGTAGGATACAGTTCCCCCCCCCCCAAATTAATGAGCTATCTGAATGTCAAAAGTTGAGAAGAGGAAGAGCAAAAAATAAAACAAAAAATTTAATGTCCTGTCAGAGCCTTTTGTTATAGGGCCAGATGCTGTGGATAATTTAACTGTGCTTAGCACCCAGCGGCAGCTTTGCGAATGCCATGACAGGCACACAGCATCTGCCTGAGCAGGGAAGAATTTGCAGTTAATATATCTGAAGTAAGCAATTTAACAATGTCTTTTGAATAGATACACCGAACTGTGCTGAACAGTTTTGATACGACCTGAAGAACATTTGTTTGCCCTTTTGTAAGATCTCAGTGATCAGGAAAGTAAAGTATCACTTAAGCATTTTCCAGGAGTGATTTACTATCTGCCATGATTGTTACACAGCACTGGACTCTGGCATTAGAACAGATGCCAAAGGGATTTCCCCCCCAGTTGCACTGTATGTTTTTCTTTATGATTAGGTCTTCCTACAACTCATAAGGTTATGGTTTGATGGCACATAATGCAGCAATTTGCCAATCACAACTGGATAGACTCTTAGAAAAGTGAGATGCGCCCTGATCTGGATAGCCCGGGCAAGCCCAGTCTCATCAGATCTCGGAAGTTAAGCAGGCTCAACTCTGGCAAGTATGCGGATGGGAGACCTCCTTGAAATACTAGCAGTCAGGAGATGGGGGCAGGCTTTATTTAGCCACCTGATTATCCTCCAGGCCCTCAGTAGGGGTCATTCACCAGAGGTCACCATGACTTCCAGGTGTGCACACATATACATTAATACATGTACACAAACACAGACACATATAAAATACAAAAACACCAAAAAAAAAAAAAAGGAAGTTGAGATGTAATTGAAAGAAGGCGATAACTGTTCTAGGCACACTCTTTTACAAAATAATTAGGTATGTAATACAAGAATTAAGCACCTATGAGATTCCATCACGAATATATGGTATTGAAGCGAACATTTTGAAAACTTGTCTTTTTGCCATATTTTAAAAAGAAGTGTTTAGCCCTCATGAATTCTGATTACAACATGAAAATGTTTCCATGCCTCATTCCTTTCAAGGAGGAGCTGTGGCTCAGCAATAGAGCACCTGCTTGACATGCACAAGGTCCCAGATTCAATCCCTGGCATCTCCAGCTAAAATGATCAGGTGGGAGGTGATGTGAAAGTCCTCCTCCTGAGACACTGGAGAACTGCTGCCCGTTTCAGTAGACAATACTAACCTTGATGGACTGATGGTATGATTCAATATAAGGTAGCTACATGTTTGTTCATGTGTTCCTTGCTTCATTTAATTTTGTCATGCAATTCGCTAAAAAGTCAACAATACAAAGGCTAGAAAAAATATAAAACTAAAATTAAATTATTTAAACTAAAAGCAAACTCTCAAAAGTTCAGCATATGCATAATTTATCACTATTAGTACAATTCTCCTAAATGTGCATTTATGTGATATATTTGTGGACAGTCTGCAGGTATGACTACAGCACATGGGGAAACTTTGGGTTTCTCAGAGCAAGTTGATTTCCCGCAATCCCTTTCTTTATTGTCCAGAAGTTTTCTCTGCACAGCATTCCACTTCCCCTCTTCTCCTAAACTAGAATTAATTAGAAGAATCCATTGTTTAATTCAGGAATTAGAGAATGAGTAGAGTAATGGTAACAAGTGTGTTGTAGTATCTAGTCTGCCACAACTGCCACACCGCCCACATTAGCCGTTTACATTGCAAAAAAAAAAAAAAAAACCACTCTTGATGTGACTGTACATGATGAGTGCAGGATTCTTTCTACACAATATTTTATTGATGCAATCAAGAGGCACTGTCCACTTGTATCCGCCAAAATGCTACATGTATGAGCACATTCAGGACACCTTTTCTGCAGCGTTTTATCTATGCAAATGCAAACTGAAAAACTTCCAGAAACTTCCAGAAAGCATGGAAAATTCCTTTCAAATCTAGATATTTTTAAACTCGAAGGCACATCACACAAACACATCTTACTGTGGATTTTCAGAGCAGTAAGCCTTTAATCTTGACTTCAGATTCTGTGCCTGCTTTATGCACCATTCTTTTTTCTCCGGTGTATTTATTCTGCAGCAACAAGTTTTTAAAACGAACTTTTCCAAATCGGGGTGGAATGTCACTTGTGGGGGTGGCATCCAAAGCATTTTGTTTTTTTTAATTTAAAATTACACCCTATCATAGTTTTGTAGTAGCATCCAGCAAATGCCTTCCATTTAAACCCTTGTGGTTCAGGTTTTGTGCATGCATTTTAGTGTTAGTGCATTGAATGAAAGTGAATGGAAAGGAAGGAAAGCAAAGGGGGGAACCCAATGTTGAAACTGACCAGCCTTTTTTCTTTGAAACTGACAAGCAGCTGGGAAACCGTTTTCCATATTGCAAAGCACTATGGGATTCTCTGCTATGTTATCGGCCATTGTGAAAAATGGGAGTCACACGATCTCATAATATGGGGGAACATGTTGAGCGTACAGAATGCATGGTAAAACCCACTGGAACTGGCATTGCAAACTGTGATAGTTGACAACATGTGTGTGTGTCCACGTGCCCGTGCAAAGTTGGCTGCGACTCCACCACACTTTGCACAGGGCTGCCATTTGGAGGAATCCTCTGGCAGAAGCTCTGGAGAGCTTTTTAAAGTCTTGTTCCACTAAAGAGGGAAATTTTCACCAGTGCCCTAGTGCAGCCACATAGTAATGCTAACTTCCTGCCCTTCCTTGCAAATTTGTGTGGTTTTCTCTTTGTGAGTCTCTAATTTGATCCTGCACACTGGTTCTGATCTTGGCAGTTTTTTAGAGCTTATCCTGTGAGGATTGCACTCTGTCCTCCAAATGGATCGATCCCAAGTGATCCTTAAGTTTGGCAGTTTGCAGGAGGTCTATGTATCTCAGCCACCATTTTAATGTTAGGCTTCCAGAAACTGCCAAAACGGTCCCCCCAAGAAAACTTAAGCATTAAAGGGAAATATGTTTTCAAAGCTTTAGGCTTCCCATCCCAGTCTCTCTTTTTTTATATCTCATGTCAATTTCATTCCATGCTGATGATCCCTGCCTTTATTTTGTTTGCACTGAAATCCTCCCCCCCACACACACTGGGGATGTTGCTGTTTGCCTCCTCACCACTCCTCCTTTCAAATCAATACCAGCAGGAAACTAAACTCTGTGTAGCGCCTTTTTAAACTTTCCACCATTGTTTTAATTTTTTATTCAGTGATCTGAGACTAGCATTAGTCTTATATCGCTAAACTCATGCCACTTGTAAAAAAAATTAAAAATGAGGGGGAAATGGAGTTTGTACACCGATAAAGGGGGGAGGATGGTGGAAGGTGCAGAGTGGGTGGAACAATCTTGATGTGGGTGGGGAGTGACTTTTAAGGGGCAGCAAAAAAGCGGGGGTGGGAATCCAAGGGAATCTGTATGCTTTTGAATTACCTACAGCGTAGAAGTGAAACAAGGGGGAAATTGGCACAAAAGCACTTTCAGAAACCCCCAGGGAAACAGAGACCAGAAAGGGAACTGAGTGCTGAAGGGAGGAAAATAAATGCAGAATGACAAAGAAAACTCAACAGACATGCATGATGAAAGTGGGGGAAAACACCCATGCATAACAGCCCCACATTTCAAGGAGAAATTCAGATGAGAAAAATTTCAGAATACTCCTTGGGTTTCCCCTGCCACTCCCTTCTTTCTAATCAACTTCATTTGCAGACTGACTGTGCAAACCACAGTGTGTCCACATACATGTTAAGTGATATTCTGAACATGACTTTTAAAGTATTTCTTTATTGAATACCATGATCTACTATGAGACATAGATCCTTTAATTTCACTGGTCCAAGGATATAATGAAAACATGATATGTACAGTATTAGAATTCTTCCCCCGCCTCATTTTAAGCACAAAGCCACGGAATGATCCATGCCTCGCTCCGGAGCACATTGTTATGCTATGCAAGCCCTCTGTGCCCATTCTGCTCAGTCACTGAAACTAATCTCTGCATTATTGTGACTTTTTTAACAGACCTATAAACTAAAGTAGTCTTTCATTACGAGGAATGAAGGCTTCTTAACATACTTGCCAATGCTTTTTATTGCAACACACATACAAACGTCACATATCCCTTTCTAGATGATATAGCCATTTCCCTCTGTCCCTCCAGCACAGCTCCAGGGAATGGCACAAAGATGAGCTGCACCTGTAATGTTTACAACAATAACATCTGGACAGTGAGTGTTAGAAGGCAACACCCAACAGAGCTTTGCTGTTACTAAAATAAAAACCCTACAAAAGCTGAGCATTCACTTTGTATCATTTAAGTAACAGGCAGCTTGTGCCTCAAAACAGCAAACCATCCCATTACTGAAATGAATGTTACTTGCTCAGTATAAATGGGGGATATGAACGGTAACCAAGAACTGTAGGAAGAAGGCACAGTGCCCAACTAACTAGTTACCAGCTTGATCCTTGCATATCTACCAGCCATGTTTTTTATTTCACTCTGACTCCAGGAAGCTCAAGGCAGCATCATGGTTCTCTGCTCCTTCCATTTATCATCATAACCACACTGGTAGGTAGGTCAGTCTGAGAATGCTGGACCGAAAGTTTTCCTGAGAACTTCATGACTGCATAGGGATTTTATATCTCCCCCATGTCTAGAGAACACTATAACCATTACACCACACTGCCCTGCAAATAGTATGTAACTGAGAGGGAGGAGTGATTGGTTGAGCCCAAGGCAAAGAGCCCTGATGGATTAGACCTGTGGTCCATCTAGACCAGCATACTAGTCCAGTAGCCCATCTGTTGCCTTACAGGGCCCACAAACAGGGCCTAGAGGTGAATGCCTCCCTCTAATGTTGCCTCTTAGCACTGGTATTCATAGGTTTACTTCCTCTGAATGTGGAGGTTCTCTGGAATCACCATTCATAACACTATTCTCCATGAGTCTGTGACCTGAGTCAATGCAAAGTCGTTACCTCATTAACCATTACCCTTTTGAGCTTTTACCAAAACTTGAAAGGCAAATGGAATGCAAATATCTTTTAATCATGAAGTGAGGAGGCCCGTCTTGCAATCTGCACCAACTGTGTAGAGTAATTAAACAGTTCACAGGTGTTTGCAGTCACGACTAACCCAAGAACATATGTTTCTTTAGGGCATTTGAAATATTTACAGTAATAACCTCAACTACCATATCAAGCATATCAGACAGGGCCCTCATAGGAATGCCTCCATTTATAGAGCAGGTCTATAAGCTGCCATGTCTATGACCAGAATTTCAGATCACTTTCCAGCATCAAACACTGTTGAGCGCCAGAGGAAACCTAACTTTAAACAGTGCTGAAGCTAAAGGTTTAAATAATACATTGACAAGAAGCAGCTAGAAGCGTGTTCCTGAAATGCACTGGCAAGAGCAATATGGCTGGAACAGGTGTTGGCTTGATTTCTGCCCATTTGTATCAGCTAGCCTGCCTGGTGACCTTTGACATGACCATGAAGGCCAATCAAAACAGATGGCCTTCTTTGTATATTACACTGCCACACATCAAGGAATATGAATTTAAATAATATTAAGAAAATCCTATAGCACCTTGAAGACATTTTTTTAAATTACTTGTATTATCTTAATATTATTGTTATACAGACTAACATGACCATGTATTGTTATACAGACTAACATGACCATGACCACCCCATAGTTAACTGCTGTATATGAATGAACCAACAAACTTCCCAAAATAAATAGAAGAAATTCAATGGCTAATTCATACTTTGCTTTTCTCCCCAGTCGAGACACAGAGTAGCTTGCAGCATTATTCTCCCCTCCTCCATTTTGTTCTCACAGCCGGAACCATATGAGGTGGGTTAGACTTAGCAGGAAGGAAGAGGGAGACTGGGACAAGGCCACCCAGCAAGCTTTGACAGCAGCATGGCTATTTGAAACTGGGTCTCTCAGGTCCAGTTTAAGCAGTACACCCATGCTGGCTCTCATTCATACAAGTAGTAAAAGGACCTACCTTGCATATTAATGAGGGGGCTTGCCGGAAGTGACATCTACCTTACATATTAATGAGGGGGCATGGCGGAAGTGACATTACCGGCCATGACGTCAGCCTCCCCACCCCCTTGCCACATCACCGGAAGTGACCCCTGACCCCCATCACCAGATATCACCTGATCACCCCAGTGGAAGTGTCCCCTGACCCCATCACCGGATATCACCTGACCACCCCCAGTGGAAGTGACCCCTGGCTCCATCACCAGGTATCACCTGACCACCCCCACCCTGCCCCCTTGTCCAGCGCCACCTACTGTAGCATTGAACTTTCACCTGCTGCAGCCCACCCCAGAAATGGGGGCAACCACCAGTGGGAATGCCCAAGTGCGGCCATGTGACCCCTCTCCTGTCACACCTGACCAATTGCCAATGGCCTGGGACCCGCCCAGGAGGAGGTGATTGAGGAAAGAAGCCATTTGCGCTAGCCGACACATGGTCAGGCTCTTGCTGAGGACATGGACACCCCCGTGAGACCCCTGGTACTTTTCAGCCCACCGCCATTGTTGAGGCCTGCTTTTGGTGAGAACAGGAACAACCCCATCACGTGCCTGGTATTCAACAGGGTGAATCACTCCATGGACAAAAAACAATGCTGCCAACATGGGGAGGCCATCATGGTGGGGAGCTGAAGTTTTCCAGCGTCCCTGCAGATGAGATGGACATGGGAATACCCAACCCGTTGTGGTGTATTTACCAAACCCCAGTAGAGGAGTCTGAAGATGAGGAAACTCCTGACAAGCATGAAAGTGAAGTGGCTTTAAATAAATCCATGGAAGTTGAAAACAGAGTTTCAAACTCACAGGTAATGAGGTAAAGCAGGGCTTGTGGATGGATTGTATAATGAAGTCAGGGAGAGTGGCAATCGAGGAAGCCTGTTTCACTGATTTTTATTATTATTCTGTTTGTGCAGCTTGATAAGGACTTTATCCGGGCTTTTGGCAATCTGCACATCGGTAACTCTGTTGACGTGAACCTCTCATGTGCATCATGTTTTTGTACCGACGTTACCCCCGGTGACAAGAAGAAGAGGAAAAAGATGGGGGGAAAGAAGAAAATGTAGTTTTGTAACAATAAAAACATTTGTTTTTTAACCGTGTGTGCTCATTTTGGGGTTAAGGGTGATGATGGAGATGGCTGACCAAGAGGAGGTGGTCTTAAAGCACATATATTATATACCAGGAGAAGCAGGGAGCTTTGGTGGTGTGAGGCCTCTCTTCCTGGTGGCCAAAAAGCAGTGTAAAACTCTCACAGGGGATAAGATTACTACGTGGCTTTCAGAGCAAGATGCTTACACACTACATAAGCAGGCCAGAGTCCACTTTAAAAGAAACCAGATCATATTTTCTGGTCTGGATGCCCAGTGGCAAGCTGATTTAGTGGATATGCAGCAGTTATCCAAATATAATGATGGCTTTAAGTACATTTTAACAGTGGTTGACATACTATCTAAATATGCCTGGGCCACAGCCTTAAAAGACAAGACAGGGAGGAGGGTGTCAGAAACCTTTAAGGATATCTTCAGTCAAGGCAGAATACCCGCCAAACTTCAGACTGATCTTGGCAAGGAGTTTCTAAACCAGTCTATAAGCAACATGTTAAAACAGCACAGAGTTCACCACTTTTTCACCTATAATGAAGTCAAAGCTGCCATTATGGAGCGCTTCAATCGTACTTTAAAAACCAAACTGTGGAGGTATTTTACCGCCAACAACACATTCAGATATACTGATGTGTTGCCGCTGCTCATTCAAAGTTACAATCACAGCTTTCACAGGACAATCAGGGCCTGCCCTGTGGATGTAAACTCCACCAATGCTCAGGCAGTGTGGAAAATGGTTTACGGAGATGGTATCGGGGCAAATGAAACTGAGGGGAAGGGTCCTTTCTTTAGAAAAGGGGACCATATGTGAGTCTCTAAAATCAAAGGGATTTTTGTAAAATGATATGAACAGAGCTACACAGATGAAATATTCATAGTGGAGCAGGTCATCCGTAGAGGCAAGAGGCCTGTATATTGGCTAAAAGATTATGCCGGAGACCCTGTCATAGGGTCATTTTATCCTGAAGAGTTACAGAAAGTTAAGAGTAAAGGAGATAGAGCATATCAAATTGAAAATTTTTTTAGCCACCAAAGGCCGAGGTAAGAGAAAATACCACCAGGTGAAGTGGTTAGGGTGGCCTGATAAATTTAACAGCTGGGTCCCAGCTTCTCAACTGTGCGATCCTGTATAGAAAAATGGCTGACAATGGCTTTTACATCACCCTTCCTAGCAACGCATGCGCAAGTGTTTTTCCACAGAACACTGCTTCCGCCTTTACCATCTGTCTAGCTCGGCCATGGACCTTCCAGGAGGATGGGATGTAAAGCTGGTGGAGATACAATATCCTCACAGCTGGACCACCCTCTCTGAAGATTCCACCTTTGGAATCATTGACAGGGATAAGCAGTGGGGTTTAAAACTCCCCCGCGCGTGTTACTCAAGCATTCTCGACATGCTAGGGAGAATGAAAAGCGTCATGCAATCTCATCGGCACCCCCCTGAGCTGAGCCTGGATCAAGTGTTTAGGAAGGTCATACTAAACGCTCCACCTGCTAATACCTTTTCAGCTTCTACAGAATTAGCCCACATTTTAGGGGTGATCCCACACATGGCTATCCAAAAAATGCCCTTTACAGCAGACATCACAGGGGGATTCAACACTTTATACATTTACACAGACATTGTGGAGCACCAAATTGTGGGTGACACATATGTGCCATTACTGCACTGTATCCCTGTGCGCGGGGAGACCGGCGACTGTATCAATAGCATCTACGACAAGCCTCATTATATCCCTGTAAATAAGCATCACATAGACACCATCACTATTGAAATTAAGACTGACCAGGACAAGAACGTGCCATTTCGTTGTAGTAAGGTGATTGTGAAGCTTCACTTTCGTCCTCGGAAAGCCCTGGTCTTCTAAGCATACAAGGATGGTCATCTTAAAAAATTTATGGCGATCCAGACCTCTATAGGAGGGCCAGGGTGGCAATCTGTAATTTGCTCCTGGGGTTTTTAAACAGCACCAGATATTTGGTATTTAAGATGATGGTTCTGTTGCTTTTTCCATGAAAGAAAATATTCTGAGTAATAAATAAAATGCTCAGATTCCGATGATGTACATATTTGATAAAGGCTCTCTCAATCTCAGCATTCTCACAAGCAGAGTCCATAAGAGTCCAAGGTCATCCAGCAGGTGCAAGGGGGGGGGAGTGAGGAATCAAACCCGGTTCTCCCAGATTAGAGTCCACGCACTTAACCACTACACCAAACTGGCTCCTAGCGTTGTTCTGCCAGTGAACTAGGGTTGCCAACTCCAGGTTGAGGAAATCCCTGGAGATTTGGGAGTGGAGGGTGGGGTTTAGGGGAAGGAGGGACCTAAGCAAGGCATAATGCCATGGACTCCACTTTCCGAAGCAGCCATTGACCTTATCTCTGTAGTTTGGAGCTCAGTTGTAATTCCAGGAGCTCTTCAAACCCCACCTGTAGGTTGGCAACCCTAAAAAATCACATTCAGCGTACTAGTTCTGCAGGAAGGCAACCTGATTTCCATGGGAACCTAACCCTTAGGAACTGATTCCAATCCAGTGTGGGAATAATTGTTGGACATAAGATATTGGTTCAGGCAAGATTTTGTATAGATGGGACAGAAAATAATGTTTTTATTGGTTTTGTCAAAACTGTTTTGACAACAAGGTAAACAGAATAAGAAGCAAAAGGTGGATGTGGCTGGATGACCACACTTCTGGTAACATCAGGTGTGGCCTAATATGTTAATGAGCTGTGCTGTCAGGGGTGTGGCCCAATATGCTAATGAGTTCCTGCTGGGCTTTTTCTACAAAAAGAGCCCTGCATAAATGCAAGTTATTACTTGATTTTCTAGTCACTTCGGGGGACATGAAATGCCAGACAATGGGCTAACAGGCTCTCCTCCTCCTCCTCCTCCTCTGCATTCCAGTTCCCTCTTTTGCAGGAAACTATTGTTTTACTATATCTGTACCAGGTAACTATGTATGTGCTTTTCCTCCAGATCTAGGTTGAAAACTCTATGGTTTAACCACATGTAAAAGAACTTTGGTTCCCTTAAAATTTTGCTCTGATTCAAAGAGTGGTTCAGGCTTCAGATGAGGCCTGCTTGTCGGTTAAACACAATTCAAAACTGCCTTGCTGAGAAAAAAGACATTGACCTTGTGAAGTGTAGATAACACAGGTGTGATGGGGAGTTGGGAGGCTTGGTACTTTCTTCCCAGTTAGCTTCATTCCTTCCAGTTAGGCCTTGATTTGCACCTGTGGGGAAAAGGCCACACCTAGCTTCAGACTGGCTCTTTGCCTTCCTCCCAGGTCAGACCACCGCTTAGGTCACCAATCCAGCCATTGGTCCAACACTTTGGCTATGTGTCATCACAAAGAGCCCTTAGTACCACGAGTGTCCCTCACCTAATAAAGAAGTAAGATTCTAGTTTATTCTCAGCTTAATTATGCCTACTTGAAACCATGCCATGTAGACAACTTCTTGCTCACTTTTGGCCATCTTGGACACTGGCTTGGTTGGGCCATTCAGCTCTGGCCTGTGGTGACTTGGGAGTAGAGCCATTTTGGATCACTAGAACTACCATCAGAGAATAGGTAACACTGTGTAACTTAGAAGCAGTGTGTAACAGTTTTAGCTAACCTTTAAATCTCTAGATTTCTTATTTTTATCCTCAAAGTCTTTTGTTCTTGTTTGAAGAAATCTTGCACCTTAATAAAAATATATTATAGTTTACTTTTGTAGTTATTTCCTTTCTCAGTCCTCGATCTAAATCTAGTGCCTTGACTGGCAGACCTCCTACCAGAGCAACTTGTCTTTTGTGAGAAATTCCTTCTGTTAGTCAACCTCATAGGGTGGACTTTCTGATTTAGACCCAGGAGGGTTAGAAGCTTTGCCCTTTGGCTTCTGACAACTGGGTTAGTCAAAGGGGCTGGTGGCGGACTACAGAGCTCATGTGTGAACAGTCACACTCCAGGGTTTTGTAATGTTGTGTTGCATCCCGGTAACAAAAGGCATTTGGCCCATGCTGGGCTAAGTGACCTTTTGACACCTCAGGGCATCAGAGATGGAGCACATGAGAGGAGGAAATATTGGGAGTGGGGAGTACAAAGCCCTGAAGCTTGCTGAGGGTTGTGCAGTGAGCCACTGAATAATACACATGTATGAATGAATACGCTCTGAGAAACCATTTGTGTGATGGAACAGGAGGAAAGATTGAATGTGCTCCGAGAGAAAACCTGCAAGGAGGATTACTTCCTCACACAACTTTATATTAAATAAAGAGAGCAGCTGTCTTAGAGGAGTTCAGAAAAATGTCATCCAACTATGCAGTCAATTAGTAAATGGTATGGATTTGACATTGTTCAGCATAGAGCACAGGGGATTCAAAAGTACGGGGAAGGTATAGGGAAGAGTGACACTAATATAACAGAATCCCGAGGTAACACAGATGGATTCCAAAGGTAATAGAGAAGATTATATGACTTCTGATGGGGCTGTAATGCTTTTTTAAAATCCTAGCACAGAGAGAAAAGTCCTATCCCATCTCACTCCTTGCTGTGCTAGGTTTCTAGCTAAAGATAATGGCTGGAATTCAATAAAGGGTTTCCTCCTGCGTAGTGTGACTTTCTCACCTCCCCCTCCCACTGCGGGCCAAAATGGAACAGAATCCCCCTGCAGTGTGTGGGTGGGTGGAAACAAGAATTTAACACTTTGTGGAAATGTCAGTGTTTTTATATATGGACCCATTCAAACATGGGACCCCCTTCCTGCAATTTGAAATGGAACTAGCTAAGAATGTTACCACCTTATCCTGACATCATCCTGCTGTTTGTATGACTGTGCCCTTTAAGCAATCCTTCTGAGGTAGGGTTGCCAGCTCCGGATTGGGAAATACCTGGAGGTTTTTTTTGGGGGGGGGGGAGCCTGAAGATGGGAGGGTTTGGGGATGGGAGGAGCTTCAGTGGGGCATAATGCCATAGAGTCCACCCTCCCAAGTTGCCATTTTCTTCAGGGGGACTGATCTCTGTCACCTGGAGATCAGTTGTAATTGCAGGAAATCTCCAGCTACAACCTGGAGGATGGCAACTACTCTAAGGAGAAGCAGAGGGGAAAAAATGGAGCTGAGAACAAATTTAGAGTCCAGTGGCACCTTTAAGACCAACAAAGGTTTATTCAAGGTATGAGCTTTTGTGTGCAGGGCACACTTTTTTGCTATTTGAAAAAGTGTGCCTTGCACACAAAAGCTCATACCTTGGATAAATCTTTGTTGGTCTTAAAGGTACCACTGGACTCTAAATTTGTTCTACTGCTTCAGACCAACATGGCTTCAGACCAACAGACCATCTGGATCTATCTTCATGGAACTGAGAAGTTACTCATAATCAGCTTTTTATTCGGAAACCTTGACTTGAAGTTATTTTCTTAGCTCTCCCCCAATATCCTCCCCCAGCACTGTTTGGATGAGTGAACAGACAACTGTTTTCAGAACATCAACAGTTTTACTTTGACCACAGTTTATGAAAGGATAAGTCCTTCAGTGAATCTGAGATGTTTTTATTTTCAGTATCAGAAAAATAATCATAGGATCCCATTGAACAATGCAATCTAATAGTGAATGGCAATATTTTTAAAGAGCAAGACATCTACACTATGTATGGGGGAAAATAATCAAGGTCTCTTCCCTTCCTCTAGCTATCAGAATCATGCCCAGGCATGCAACTTTCTGTATATATTTATATATCTCTGGCTACATGCATATATATGTATACAACATCTTTACATACATGAGATATACTACTTGCTTTTAATACTCTGATATTAACATGGAAATGATTTTCTCAAATGTTTTCCCTCTTTAAAAATTCACCATATTCAAAGTTTTAAGAGAGTTCTGTAAATAAGAGAGATTAATTTGCCTGAGGGGAAAGGATGACGTGAGAAGATTTTTTTAAAACCAATTTTAACTGAACAATGATTTTTTTAAAAAATGAATTATCTTTTTGGTTAAATTAACATTGCAGAATTGCACCCTGCCAATGTTACTGCTTGCTTTGAGTCATAATATTTAAAGTATACTGAACTGGGAAATTGTTGCCGGTATTTTTCCTATTACGTCACTGAATTTGAGGGAAATAATCTCTGCAATGTTCAAGCTACCCACAAAAACCGCATTAGAGAATCAAGACTTACCTACAGTCAGCTGTCCTGTTAACTGTCCCATGTGATTTCTCGCATTCACTGTAACATTCCTGTCAGACTGTAAGACCAGAGCGCTATCCTGGGAAACATGTATAAGACAAGGAAATGAGAGGGAAAAAAATAACAGAGGCAGAGTCAAGTTATAACTGCTATCGACACAAAAGAATGTTGGTGAGGCCTGTTCAAAACTGTACAGTCTTCCTTGATACCAGCTATAATCAAATGAAATTTGAGATGTAGATATTTGTGGTCTGAGCTGCTCTGAGACTGTTAATTTGGAAGCTGCTCCACCCCATAGGAGAGCAAGATGCTTGCAGAATGACATTATAATTTGGTCCCAGACATTTGATGCCATGGAATGCACAGGTCCTCCTGAAAACCTCTAATTTGTTTTTAAATCCGCTACGAGAGCCACTGTTTTTGGCATATTTCTGACAGGAAGGCAATGCTGCTGTTTGAGAATGGTCATTAAGGCATAAGAAGTGCGTAGGAGAGAGCAGCAATGGTTACAGCTGTCTGACCACCTGGCATTTGGTTGCAAAGGGATGGGGGGCATCACACTCTCCACAGCAGAATGTGGGCTGAAGGAAAATCATCTGGAAAATGGTTTGGTCTTGCTGCAAACATAAGTCTGTCTGAAATAAAATACAGTCGGGTGGCTGGCATTATTTGGGATTTTAAGTGCATGGTGAAAAAGTTCACCAGGCTTGCCGTGTTCATTCTTAGGATGCTGCAGTGAAATTTGTATTTTCAATATGAATTATATTGCAATTAATTGCCCCATTTTGATTGCTCTGCTATAACATAATTCCATGCATTTGTTAGCAGAAATGTTATATGCATAAGTTTGGAATATTTTGGAATAAATGCAAAATATTTAGCAGTTTGCCACCCACTTGTGAATTAGTGGCTGTGCAGATAGATGTGCCTTATCTATATGAGTGCAGTAAGATGACTGCATGTTTTCTGCTGCCTCCATGTTTAAGTAGCAAAGGTGAACTATTTTGCAAGGAAAAACCCACATTAATTCCAGAATGACAATTTTGGACAGCAAGATGAGGGGACATCTGCTGATTCCCATGTACAGGGCTGTTGGGGGGAGAGACTAGGGATACAAAATTCCCTGGATACAGTTTGCTCTGGTGATAGAGTTGCCAACTTCCATGTTGGGCTTGGAGATCACCCAAAACTACAACTGATCTCCAAACTATAGAGATTAATTCCTCACAAGAAAATGGCTGCTTTGAAGGGTGGCACTATGGCATTATACCAAACTTCACCATCCCCAGGCCCTACCCCCAAATCTCCAGGAATTTCTCAATCTGGAGCTGGCAACCATATCTGGTGGTTCAGGAAATCAGGCGGTCCATTTCTCATATTTTATTCTCACAGGGGAAAAAGGGGAGCAACCAGCATGAAGCCTGTTGATCTGGACCAGTATGCTAAGATGCAGGACTTTGGCACCAGCTGGAAGCCTCTCTAGGAATCCATAATCACTCACTTTAACTATTTACATGATATGACATAATAGCAACTGCTATTCGGTCAGGAATAAACCTCAGCTCTGTCTCCTTCTTTGTAGATGGGACAGATCTATGTGACTAGTTCCATTGTTATCAATGCTATATTGCAGATGCATGAAACCACTTGAAAGAGAAATACTTCTCATGGAGTCTGGGGAATGTGTATGTATGTATATGTGAGTAGTGAGTGTGACAGAAGGAGGCCATAAACCATCTGAACTCCAGTCACAGATGTACATTCCACACACTGTTCAGAGCGGATAAGAAGGAAGGAGAAACATATACAGTATGGTAGATTTCAACAAGTGCACAGCTGTGAGATTGTTCAAGCTGTAGCAAGAGATAGTCATGCACTCAACTTTTGCCTCAACATGAGAAATAATCTTCATATTTATTAATAGGCCTATGTGTATTCTAGAATCAACCCAACCCTGCAGTAGAAAGGGGATGGGAAAGAAGGGGAAGTTCCCATTTTGGAAAATGATCCCTATGCTGGTTCAGCCGGGACCACAAACCTGCTCAGGACTGATTTTTTTAAAAAAGTAAAGAAGTTCTTGATAAATATTCTTGCTAATCTTCAGCTCTCACACAGATAGTCCAGAAGACAGTCCAGGGGCTATACAGCATTTCCCCACCAATCTTCCCCTCCTCCTAGATGAGGGAAAGGACAGCTCTTGATATTAAGATACTTGCAAAAGTCCACAAAAGTCACTAGCTGATAAAACACTTTGTAGGGCACTCGCCCACACATGCTTCATTTCATCATTTTTGGCCTACAGACAGAAACAACTTTGGGAAAGCTCTCACACCTGGTCACAGTTTCCACACAGGTGACCAGGTAAATGGCTCTATTTATCAGCATATGCTGTGATCTATTGCTTTGCTGTTGTTTAGTTTAACCATTGGTATGGTATTTCAACATTAATCCTCCTCAAGCTGGAATGGCAGATGTATTTAAAAGTACATGGACCACCCCATTCTCTGGGATTTCTGTTGCTTATATGGAAATTTCTGAACAGATTTTTTAAGTATTATTCAATCTAATCATATAATCTTTTGATTCCTCAGCTATTTTACAACTGCTAATTTTATTGGAAACACAATTTTAACACTTAATTCCTCACCTGCTTTCCATGAACAGGGAGAGATGCATGGTAATTTCACATAAACACAGAACATTTAGCTTACTTGTGTAATTCTTCTTCCTGCTGCTGCTAGGGGGAGTGCATTTGGCATTACTAAACTGAATGAATACCTAAAAAATGTTAGGACTTTTGTCCAATAATCAAGAAAATTCAGAGTAATGAATCTTGCTTTTCTGGAAAGAAGAGATTGCTTCTTTTAGTTTAAAAGAAATTTATTACTAAAGGAAAAAGGTAAACAGGATTAGCTACAAATAAACAAAACATGCTTTCTAAGCAGCATTCTGCTGCGTCTGCACACTAAGACATACTGATAGAGAGTGAGAGATTGTAATGGAGGATCTCTCCTTCTTCTTGACCCCTGAAAGGAAACACCTGATATCACTGACCAATTAGCAAGACAGTACACCTTTAGCTTTCCGGGGCTTACAGTTAATTGGCTAGCTGCCAGGTATCACTTCCAGGCTAAATCTAGGTAAACAAACAAGTTGCATAGGTTAACCCTATAATGACTGAATTTCTCAGGCCTTGTGTTACATGCTCATTTCTCCAACAAAAAATACCCTATCAGTATTTTTTAGGTATAGTGTAGTCAGATATCTGTATTCAGCTACTGATATAGCTGAGCATGTTTCAATGGTCTTCTCTTTCCCACCCACAGCCCCCCCCCCCTGCTTCCACTGGTCAGTTTCACTCCCCTCCAACTATGAGCTGTTAGGTTTAAATGGCCTAAACCTAACAGCTGATCAGTGGGTGTGAAACTGACTAGTGGAAGTGCCAGGGCAGCTGGGAAGGGATGAACCCAAATAAAAACTGAAGAAAATCGGCTTTTTGGAGGGCTCAGCTATATTAGTAGCTAAATACAGATTTGCAGCAGGGAGGCTGGGGAAGTTAAGGGAAAGCATGTTTAAATGGCCTAAACCTAACAGCTGACTGGCAGGGAGTGAAACTGACTAGTGGAAGTAGTTGCCTGCTGGGGGAGGGGAGGGAAGGGAAAGCATTTAAACATGCCTTCTTGTTCTCCCTTCCCTTCCAGTGGATATATCAGACCCAAATATATTCGGAAATACTGAATATTTCCAAAATCTCAATACTATACTGGTATTGGTACTCGGGCAATTCAGTATTTACCAATATTTTTGGGGTCTGATATACCCAAATCAGAAAAATACCACTTTTTTCTTGTGCCCCCCTAGCTACTGCAGTAGAATCAAACTCCCTGAAAAGAAGTGCTGGGGAGGGGTGGGGTGAGAGCCCTTGGAAACAACATGGGATGTCATCTGGGCTATAAGACAGAGAGGAAGAATCAGTGCAAGTTATGTCCCCTTACAGAAGAGTGATCCTGGATCTAACTCATTGTTTGGCTTACTTTTAATGTCACCGCTTGTTTTGCGAAATTTATAAATGATGACCACCTTTTGTTTTCTTCAAAGTTTATAACTGATGCCCACTCTTAGGCGTCCTCTGCCCTTTTGCAGTCTTAGGTAGTCCTCTGCACTACCTGATGTATGCGTTTTCCCGATTAACATTACATTGTTCAACATGCCTCTTTCTATAGTTCTCCTTCTTCTACACCCCATCTTCTTGAAACCACTGAATCTATGAAGATGCCTTTCTTCATCTTGGTTAAAAAATAAATTAAAAAAAACCCAGCAGATTTTATTCTACAGTCATAAATGTTTTATTTGTTCCATTTAACTTAAAAGGGGGGGGGGCAATAGTCTACAGGCTGGGATTCAGACCAGTGTGGTGCATTGTAATTTGGATACATGG
This sequence comes from Lepidodactylus listeri, assembly GCA_029233225.1. NCBI lineage: Eukaryota > Metazoa > Chordata > Lepidosauria > Squamata > Gekkonidae > Lepidodactylus > Lepidodactylus listeri. The sequence continues at coordinate 82,294,736 of JARCFY010000009.1, read as the reverse complement.
TCTGAGTTGCTGCATAGACTATTGAACATCTTATTGCAGAGTACAGGCCTTTACAAAACCCTTCCATGACTATACGATGGTGTCATGGACATGGATGAGGATGAGCTGACTGAGCCTGCAGAAACCGCAGCTGGCCCCTCTGAAGCAGCAAAGGAGGATAGCTGGAAAGTGCCTGTAACAGCAGTATTCACACCTGGCTCAGATAAGAAGGATGAACTGCAAGCTGAAAGTCCTCCTGACTCAACCCCACATATGACTCGTTTAAGGGAGTGACTCCGGCAAAACTTAGCAACCAAGTGAAGAGAGGCCAGGTTACAAGGGAGGCACTCAGCTAGCCCAGAGTTTTATTGGGAGCCTGGGCGATCATGCAGCTGGCTAATTGGCAACAGCATTTAACTCCACACTCTGGGCAGTATTTCTTATGGGAGCAACAAGTCAGCTTCGTGCTGCTTGCATCCACCTCAGCTCTTGCACCTATATCTTCAGACCCCCTGACTTTGGACTTAGCTCTGTGTTCCTGGCTCCTGACCCCGGCTTGGCTTTGGACTATGCTTCTGGTTAGTGGTTTGGGACTCAGCTCTGTGTTTCTGGCTCCTGACCCTGGTTTGGCTTTTGATGCTGCACTGTCTTCTTAGCTCCTGACCTTGGCTTTTCTGGACTTCCTTTGACTGGCACCCCAGCCCATGATAGACAGTCAACTGCTTTGCCAAAGGGGATTGATTGTCCAAGTAGAATTGCCAACTCCAGGCTGAGACATTTCTGAAGATTTGGAGGTGGTCTGGGGAAGATTGGATTTGGGGAGAGTGAAGCAAGCATTCATTTGGTTGTTAATTTAAACAAGTCTGGCCTTTCCTGTAGAAATTTTCCATTCCAAAAAATAAGAGAAGGAAAACTGCCACCACCTCCCCACCTGCACACTGCTGAAGAAAAGATGGTAGGGACTGAAGGTAAACAAATGAGTTATAGTTGCAATCCTAGCAGAGAAATCCTTACACCCTTCTAAATTCATTGACGTCAAGAATAGAAGGTGGTAACAACTTAGGATTGCCTTGCTAGCAGACTTGTGTGTGTATGTTAAATGCCACCAAGTGACTTCTGACTTATGGCAACCTTATGAATCAATGACCTCCCAAACATCCTGTTTGTTGGAATAAGCAATGTCTGGTATACAAAGAAGAAGAGGAGAAAACCCTGAAGGGGGCAGCAAAACAACAATGAGATAGGATACTGAGGTCAGCACTTCTCTCCTGTTAAATGTCATTCCTTGTTTGTTTCCAGATTACTCAGGCCCGTAGCCAGGATTTTTTAAATTCAGGGGGCCTTTAAATAAGTCAGGGGGCACCCTGCACAGACACCCCCCACCCCCCTAAGAGAATGCCACAAATAAAATAAAAAAATTGGAAGTCGGGGGACCTGGGCTGGATGGGAAGTCAGGGGGCCTCGGTAATAAGCTGGGGAGCTGGGCCCCAAGATGCCTCACGGTAGCTACAGGCCTAAGATTGCTACTTTTACGCAATATCCTCTTTCTTCTCAGACATTTCACACTTAGTCTTGCTTGCTCTCTCAGCTAAAAATGTAGTAGGGTCCTATCTCCATCTCTCCTCTTTACTATCAAGTGTGTTTGTTCCTAAATAAACTTTTATCTACACTCCAATTAGATTGTGCACCTTTGCTGTGTGAATTACTCTGCCAACAGTATTATTAACAGCTTTGGTCAGGTCTTGAAAACTGAGGGCCATGGCTTCATTGATTGGATCAATCCACCTCATGCTGGGTCTTCCTCAGTTTAGTTATTTTAGCTTCTAGGGAGAGTTCAGGACTACGTACTTGAAAGTAATGTGCCCTACTTCTGAGTAAACAACACCTGGGGTGCGATCATACCATATTTGCCACGCAAGAGGGATGATTCATCGATGGATCAAACTGGCATGATCACACCAGCACATCTGGGAGGCATCCCAGAACTGTCGGCAAGCCAGGGCAAACTGACTGATCCAGCAGAGAATCGGGGTAAAAAGCTACTGGTGAAAGTCCAGTATTAAACAGTTTGCTGCTGCCCACAGCTGGACTTTCCCCATGTGATCGCGCCAGCGCGGAAGTGTGGTGTCGTGGATAGCGTGATCACACGCCATCCTGAAGCCACACTGGTTTTTTTGTCTCCCTTCCGTGTGTGCATCATCAAAAGCCCATGGGGGGGCGGGAGAAGCGAGGCATCGATCCCTCCTCCTTCCTTCCAGCGAGGCATCGATCCCCCCTCTTTCCTTCCAGTGAGGTATTGATCCCCCATTTAAGCGCCTTGGAAACCCACCACACACACACACACACACACACAAACCACTCACCCACGGTTGCGTCTGATCACACAGTGGCAGTTTGCCCCGGCAGGTCTACAGAGCTGTGTGATCGCACAACTGCGGGGCAAATTGCTCCGGGGCAAAAAAGCCTCGATTCCCCTCCGGCTTATCTCGCTCGTGTGGAAGGGACCTAGGAAGACTGGGCTGTAAGTAGGGCTTTTTTCTTTTTCTTTTTAGAAAAAGAGTTACTAGAACTCCCATGAGGGAAATGAAGTTTTTAAACTGTATACTAAAAACTCATGAACTTTAAAACATTTTAAAAGAGTTTTGTTGAAGAGATTCCAGAACTCTGGCACGTTCCCCCAGAAAAAAAGCCTTGGCTGTAAGTTAAACTGAATTATTAGGAATGGCTTTCTGTTCCTTTTGTAGGCGTTGGGAGTCACCAACATGGAGCTTTCCACATGAAGTAAAATGCTTCCAGGCTGTTTTGTCTGTTTGCTTCAGATGATTTGTATACAGGCAAGTTTGAAGGCATAGTGATCTAGTTTATAGGATGTCAAGTGTATTATATGTCACCTGCTTTCTCTCTCTCTCTCTCTCCCCCTCCGCAGTCAACTTATTTAATGGTTTGTCAAACAGCTTGTCCTCCTGCAGCTTTGGCAGATGAAACACGCTTTTTGGCTTGTCTGTCTTTCCAGATGCAGAGACACAACTGTTTGGGAGATATCGTCTTCAAAGCAATCGTTTGGGCTGAGAATATGAACATTACCAAGGGACTTGATAGAAACAAAAGCAGCTGCTAGGGATATTTTCCTAAGCACTGATTAGATTTTTCATGTCCCTTATGGACTCTTGGAGATCATTAGCCCCAGCGATCGCTGGTCTGGCATAAGAAGTTGTTGTAATAAATGACTGAATGGCTGAGGTATCAACCGTACTTCTTCAATGGGTAAGTCCTTCCCTCTACTGCTACCTGAGTTTTGGGAAGTGTTGCTCTACCAACTCTGTCCAAACACCTGAACTAGGCTAGATCACAACATTACCCATATAGGGTCTGGAAATTTCATTCCATGATAGAAAGATGGATGCCTGTCTCTTGTCTCTGTTTCTGCAAGCAATGAAATTAGATAGCTGTTTGGTCCAGCTATCTACAGCAACAGTACTTAATATCCTGCCTTTTTAAAATGTTTGCAAAAGTTCTGTAAATGATTACTAATCAAATATTTGCTCTGCAGGAGTGGCCCAGAGCAGGTGAGTTTGCAGAAGTATGGAGGATTTTTGTGGGTGAGAGTTACGAAGAAAATTTCAACCCATGTGGATAGAAAACAAAGGGCTGGATTCAGCACAAGGACTGTGCAGGGTCCTCTCAAAAACCTTCAGTCTTCCCAGATTTACCCTCCTCCCAGTAGCCATTTCCAAACCCACATGGAATAAAAACAACATGGTTGGGAAGAATGTGGTGGGGAGGGTGAAGTGGGTGGGACTGCCCTGTTCACTCAAGAAGGAGGAGGAAGGAATTCTGATTGCTTCCTCTCAATCTTCATGGCTTTTTTCACCACACAGATCATGAAGCCCCAGTGATAAGGGATCCCAGGGTCAGAAATGGCTGTTGAGGCAAGGGGAGAACCAGGAAGATCTGTGACCACCAGCACTGCTTTCTGCTGATGAATTACAACCATTAACATATTTCCCATTAAAGCCAATTGGAAACAAATATTCAACAGGATTTTTAAGTAATCAACATGTATATTGAAATGTAAAAATATTTTATTTACTTTGACTGTAGAAGCTAGGCTGTCACCAACATGAAGTGGCTTGAGAATCATATCCGACAGCATTTTCAATCTGATGCTGCTGATGTTTAGTTATATCCTACAAATACAGCTCTTAAGGTGGCTTATAAATATGGGAAAAGGAGGAGAGGAGGAGTTGGATTTATACCCTGCCATTCTTGGAGTCTCAGAGCAGCTTACAATCTCCTCCCCTTCCTCTCCCTACACAGACACCCTGTAAGGTAGGTGGTGCTGAGAGAGCTCTCTTGAAGAGAACTGCCCTTGAGAGAACAGCTCTGAGAGAATGTGTGACTGACCCAAGGCCACACCAGCAGCTACATGTGGAGGAGTGGGGAATCAAACCTGGTTCTCCAGATTAGAGTCCACCGCTCTTAACCACTACATCAAATGCACCCTATAAATGTTTATAAAAAGAACATCAAAAAAGTATTAAGAACCCAGGTTTTTTTAAACACACAGTAAAATCAGCAAACATGCAATATCTAATATTTAAAAACAACACAGCAGAAACTAAGCAATTAAAAACAGTGGCATGCACAATAAAAAACAAATCCCTTAAATACCAATGGAAGCAAAGGTTTAAAAAATAATAAAAGCAGTAAGGAATGCTTACACAATATAGATCAATAGATATACCTTCACCTGGTGCTGAAAACTTAACCAACTCTGTTCCAAAAAGATGGATGTGAGGTGGGGATTCCACTACTGAGGCACCACTTCAGACCAAATGCTAGAGCATCCCCTGAGCAGTGCTAAAGCATCATGCCTGGCATGATGACCTCACCTCCTTGAGGGCGGGGCTCCCCCACTGGCCAATGGTGGATTGGGGCCCCTGAAATCAGGGGAACCCCTCCCCCCATCGGTGGGGATGGCAACCCTACCTGGGTTAATGGAGGGAGATAGAGTAGGACCTCTGCAAAAGATCTCAGTTGCCAAGCAGGTTCGTATGGCTCTCAACAGGTCCCTAGTTCCAACCTATTTAGAGCTTTAAAGCCAACTCTTTGAACTTGGTCTAACAAGGTCAGACAAAGTAAATGTTGTAAGAAATCTGGCATTACTGATGTTCATGAAATGTCTTCAAAGGCTTTCCTACATAGAGCACATTACAGTAACCTAACTTGAATATAATCATAACACGTGCTGTGGCCAAATCCTGCCTTGCAAGGAAAAGCTGTAGCTGGCATACTCAGTCAAAGCTGGTGAATGATGCTATGTACCATAGAGGGGACCTAAGTTAACAAAAAAAATCCTTTCATTTAAGTGTAAGACATATAGACCTTCTTTGCTTTCCACCTTTCTCTAAATGAATCTAGGGCTTAACTGGGAGTTGTTTAGAAGCTCCTTGAAATAAAATGAATTTGATTCACTTCCTTAGATCCTCATTTGTCAATCAAAATGCATATTATTTTTTTTCCCTTTAGGGTAGAATGTAGGCATTTGGTTCACAAAGTGAGGTGTTCTCCAGTCCTTCGCTCTCAATGGGCTTAAGTATTCTTAGTTCTGTGCTGGAATCTTTAAGAAATATGTTCTCATTTTTATGAAAATAAAAATTAATTGGTAAGAGATGTATACTATTTGTTTGGGGGTGGTCAGTTAAGGTTTTATTATTAACTTCCTTATTTTCTCAGGGCAGTTGACACATGTCTTGTCTGAGAAATCTTTAAAGTTAGTTGGGATGTTTCTTATCCTAGTGAGCTCATTTAAAATATTTAGAATTATATTTTTGAACACTATCATAAGAACACAAGTTAATATTACTTTTACATTAAGTAAGTCATTCCCCTCAGGTTTTCAATGTCTTTATCTATCATGTACAGTTACTTAGGCAATTTCCTTTCTTCCAAAGATGTGATGTTTTTGTTCATTCAACATCCTTGCTTCCTACATCTAATTATGTAGGTAAATCAATATTAAAAGGTTTCCAGGATCAAAGTTCCCCTCTTCTTCCTTGGCTCTGTCTCTGAACTTTTCTATGGTTAGGAGAATGTTATCTATTAATCAAACAAATTGTGTTTGGAAGCTTACCCAAACAAGAGATGAAGATAAATATTAGAAAGCTCCAGAGAGAAAGATAAAATATTAGAAAGCTCCAGAGAGAAAGATAAATATTAGAAAGCTCTGGGTTTGTTGTGGTCTTATTCTGTTCCTTTATCATGGCATCAAGATAACTAAGGGGAAAAATATTAACTGAAACATCATTTCCATGTGTAGTTTCATATCAAGATCTAACTTTCTCTGGTTTAGTTTGCCATCCAGTAAACTGTCAACTGAAAGCCTTGTATTCTTTAAACTGTTCTTAATGGCAAACTGTGATTTAGATGAGAAGGGTAGTTGGATCAAGCCAGCATTTTTACTCAGTTTCATCTGGTTCTCTACTTGCTACATCCCCTATCCAACAATTTAAAAAGTCATTAAAACACAACCATAAAAACACAGCCATTATAACTATTTAAAAAGGCCAATGCCATTAAAACAAGCTGGCACACAACAACAACATAAAATACAACTGAGCAGCCTAACATGATGTAGATAAAAAGATCCTCACACCAGAGGCAGACTCTAAAAGGTTAGCAACATTAAAAACCTTTCATTAAAAGTTTGGGTAAAAAGGAATGTTTCAACTAGGCACCTAAAAGCAAGCAAGCCCAGGAGAGCTTCACGGGAGACAGCATTGCAAAGGCATGGCACCACCACTGAAAAAGCCTTGTTTCTTGTCACCACCTGGTTCACTTCTGGAGGGGATCATACAGACAGCAGGACTCAAGAAGAGTATCTAAACTAGCATGCTGGACAATACAGGGGGAGGCAGCCCTTCACATAGTCAGCATTCCAACTGTTGGCATTCAAGTTTAATAGTTTACTTATTTATGTTCCCCACTTTTCTTTCCTCATCAGGTCCCCTCTCAAAACCAAACAAAAACACATCATTAAAAACAGGGCTCATTTCGTAGCAGGAGCTCCTCTGCATATTAGACCCCACACCCCTGATGCAGCCAATCCTCCAAGAGCTTACAGTAGCCCCTGTAAGAAGAGCTCTGTAAAGTCTTGTAGGATTGGCTAGATTAGGGGTGTGTGGCCTAATATGCAAAGGAGCTCCTGCTACGAAATGAGCCTTTATTAAAACCATTAAAACCAAACTAAAACACAAAAATATAAATTTGGGGGTAGAGCCTGGGGAGGCTAGAGTTTGGGAAGGGGAGGGGCCTCAAAGTGTATAATGCCCACCCTCCAAAGCAGCCATTTTCTCCATGAAAACTGATCTCTGGATTGTGGAGGTCAGTTGTAATTCTGGACGATCTCCAGACCTCACCGTCTGTGAGCAGAAGGCATACATGTAAGTGTTTGTTTTCCACCCTTCCCTTCCCTCGTCCAGCAGCTCTTTGGGTATCCTAAAAAGTCTCTGCTGAGGGTCAGAGGTCACTCCTCAACAAAATGACATGCAGAAGGGGCAGTTTTTAAAAGGACTGCCCTCCCTACATTCTTTTAGTGGAACAAACTCTGCTCTGAAGAGGCTTTTACAGAAGATTTTGGGAAATACAATGGACTATTGAGGGAAGGGAGACACGGGGAAAGACCCAGAATTTCTGGTTGCAAATGGTTGGATCTCACCCAGTGTGTTTTTTATAACTACCATCTATTTGCAGAAATCACATGCTGGTATTTTCTTATGTTCACTTCAGCTGTGTGATAGCACAATACAGGGTTCAAACCTATAAATGAGTAGAAGGATCACATGAAGTCTCAGCACACTACAAAAACAGCTGGCATGTTACAGATGGAAGGATAAAGCAGTATATTTCTAGACTGTCAGCTGCACTGTTGGTTGTGTGTGTGTGACAATCTAGATAGCCTGCATTGTAGGGACATCTCCAAATTCTCCCCGGAATATGCTGTTCCAAGCCAAATTGCTCATGACATGGAAGAAAACAAGTATTCTTTTTGCTCATTGGTGTATCCCAGATTTGGGGGGGGGGGGCATTATTGTTGTTGTTGTAGTAGTAACAAAATGTGATAAATAGTAAATCTGTATAAAACATGCATAAAGTATACATCAAAATACACATCATGAACAGAGCTACACAAACAAAATTAATAGAAATTCAGAGGATCATCTGAAGAATGTGGAATGGAACAGTCAATACAGCAAAACTGTGAAGTTAATACAGAACCGATCAAGGGGCATTTGTCCAACCCCACTCTAGCGACCAGTCTACTTTTCTACCACCACAATTGGCCCTCATCTATTATTTTGTTGTTTGCTATGATTGGGTTCATTTTTTTTTTTTACTAAGCATTTATTTCTTCCATTAAGTTTCCTAAGCTAGACAAAACCAGTTTATTTTCATTGCAGGTTAGCTAAAAATAATAATAATAGCAAAACAGAAGCTAATTACCATAATCAAGATGGGTGTTTTTTCCTTCCAAACCATGAACAAGAGAGAGAGACTTGGATTGGCTGTTGATCCTTTTAAGAGAGCCATACTAGACAGTAGTACACCCTTCTAAGCCCTTTGTCTTCTATGCACTTTGAATGGTGTAACTCTGCTTGAAGAGTGGCAATATGAGTCTTGCAGATACTTTCAGTTGGCAGTTCCTGCTGAATGGGAGTTGGAGAAAGGGATCTCAGCTGCAACTTGCTATAGGGTTTGGCACCACTACTGCTTATTGAGACTGTGTTGGTCCTACTAGTCTGTTTGGATAAGTCTTGGTCAACAGAGGGCTGGCAGAGTCAGTTAGGAATGGCAGGCTGGAGACAAGCAGGTAATTGAATTGGGAGGCACTTGGGCTGTCAAGTCTCTTACCAGGAAAGTGGAAATGAGATAGTTCAGCTTATTCTGTACCCATGCTCAGATGTACATGGACAAAACCAGAAGCACGATAGGACCACATTAGGCCTGATTGTCCCCTTGCATCAACTGCTGAGTTGGTTGCAGCAGTACCACCTTCCGGTCATGTACAGCAGTGGAACTGACATGTAACCAGTGTTCTCTCTAAGCTGAGTTAGCGTGAGCTAGTTCACAGTTTTTTAGCCTCCAGCTCACATATTTTTGCCTTAGCTCAGGAAGGATGGCTCCAGAGCAAACTAATTCATGCAGTAGCTAAATTTCTCGCACAAAACTTTGATGCCAGTAGCTCACAAAGTAGCTCACAAGACTCCACAGCTTAGAGGGAACATTGCATGTAACAGCACATAAACCAACAGCTTCTTCCTAAGGCACATTACACAGTGGCTTAAAGGGTAAAGTATGAATACTGAGAACCTCAATAGTATATGCAGGCATTGGGAAATACCTTTAGAATGCAGCTAAGTAGACTTGCTTAAACTGGCTAAGTTCAAAGGCACTAACAGTGCTGTCATAAGCAGTGTTACACCCTTCTAAACCCACTGACTTCAGTGGGTTTAAAATAGGGATGCCACCCTCCAGGAGGGATCTGGGGACCCCCCCCCCCCACCGAATTATAGCTCATCTCCAGACCATAGAGCTCAGTTCCCCCAGAGAAAATTGATGTTTTTGGAGGGTGGACTCTGCGGCACTGTACCCCACTGAGGTCACTGTCCTCCCTAGGCTTCAGCCCCAAATCTCCAGGAGTTTTCCAATCTGGCTCTGGAAACTTTACCCACATCCCCCACCTGTGGCCAATGGGGACTTGAAACCCTAATTTAAAAGGGTGTAACTCTGCTTAGGATGGCACTATAAGTAAGCAGGTCTGCAACCTCAATTGCAACCTTATGCAGTTCCGTAGGGCCTGCAAGACAGAGCTCTTCCACCAGGCTTTCAATCAAGGAGCTGCCCCCCAATAGCTGAAAGATAGAGGACCCTGCCCCCTGGAGTCACCAACAACAGCCTGTGTCAGCCGTTTAAAGGAAAAGATCTATGAGCCCACTGTGAGGATAGATCATTGAATAATGGCTGTCATCGTAAAACAATCTTTACTAATACTTTGTAATGTCAGAGGGTTTTAAGATTTTTAACTTTTATGTGTTTTTATTTTCATGTAAGTCGCCCTGAGACAGCCTTGGCTGGGAGGGTGGGGTATAAATGTGATGGATAGATGGATGGATGGATAGATGGATATATAGATAGATGATGATGGATGGATACAGGGGTCCGTTGGAGCAGGAGCACACAGAAGCGCAGCTTCGGGAGTGAGGAGCCCAGGGGGCAGGCACATGACCAAGCCCCACCCCTCCTCAGCTTCCCCGAGCAGTGCAGAGGCGCAGCGCCCTGGGGAAAGCCCTGCTAGGGTCTTTATTGTTTTTAATGTTTTGTTTTTAATATTAATAATTTTATCATTGTTCCTTTTATGACTGTGTGCTGCTTTTCCAGAGACTTGCTCAAGGTGGCATATAAATTTTCTAAGTATACCATTTTTTATCTGGGCACATGGCACATAAGTACTGGAGAAATTTCACCAACCCTTCAGCAGCTTCCACCTTATCAGTTTTGTGTAGTGGTCAGGAGTTGGACTCTAATCTGGGAGAACCGAGTTTGATTCCCCACTCCTCCACATGCAGCTGCTGGTGTGACCGTGGGCCAGTCACAAGTTCTCTCAGAGCTGTTCTCTCATGAGCAGTTCTCAAAAGACCTCGCTCAGCCCCACCTACCTCACAGGGTGTCTTGTTGTGGGGAGGGGAAGGGGAAGGGATGGGTGGTGCATATGTCCTGGGTATCTCAAGTCTACTTGAAACCTGGTGGTTTCAAGGGAGCAGGAAGAGAATGAGAGTGTGTTCTTTATGCTTATTTTTATTGCACAAAGTATTGGATGGGGAAGGGAATGGAGGAAGAGCAGGTCAGTTTCACTCAGTTGTGGAGTGGAGCCTGAGGGGTGGGTGTTGCCTTCTGACACACTTCCGGTATGTCAGGGGGTGTGGCATATGCAAATGAGTTATGCTAATGAGCTCCTGCACCTCTTTTTCTACAAAATGACCCCTGGATGGATAGATAGATAGATTGATGATGACTGATAGATAGAATGATTTTTACCCTTAGTAAAGCAACAAGGATGAATATCATGCTATAATGCAGCTCATAGTTTTAACCACAATCAGCTTCTTGAACCCAGACATATATTTCAGGTTCTTGGATATTCCAAAAATGGCAACCTCAAAAACATCCTCTCCCTCTCTCTCTTTACAGTGAAAATAACATATAAACAATGTAGCACGTAATAATGCTGTATATTTTTCTGTAGCAAATAGGCTGCCTGAAGTGTGGTTTCTTTTTAGGCAGCCCAGAGCCTGTGCAACTTCTTTAAGTGGAAAATGTCATGACAATCACATGGACATTTCATTTGTATTCCCTTTCTGCACGCCAAGGGGCAGCCAATCACTTTGGCATGATATGTTCATCTCTCAGGTGAATCACCCGCTTAACAGCTTTAAAAAGATTTAAGGAGTGGATTGCAGGAGGCAAAATTATCTGGGCTTTTATTTCATCTTGAAAGTACTTCAGGACCCAAATAATTTAACAGGTAAAAGTGGTAAGGCTATGGAAATAAAATGAACAGTCCACAGATTCTAGGCTGTGGAAAATTACTATACTTAAGTTAAACGTATGAGTCGCTTAAACTTACAAGAAGATATCATTTCATGTAGAAAGGGTTTAGTCTGCAAGATGCAACTGGCAATTCCTTGCACTTTCCCCCAATTAAATGAAATATTAAAAGTTTTCTATTCTGAATACATTGAGGATCTTGAGGATCATATCAAACCCTAAAGATCTCATGTACAACGCGAAAATCTAAACCTCAGCAGCAGGTAACACTGCATTATTCATTTATGTATACCATTGATTAGAACACGTTTTATTTTTTATGCTTTTCAAATAATATATTGACACAAGCCTGTTCAGATGTAAGGTCCATGCAAACTGGCAACCACACATATTGGGAATCTTTGCTACCCTTGATGTTCCTGATACATGCAATCAGAACATTTAATTATTTATCATTATTTACTGATGTCATTTATAGCCTGTCTTTCTCACAAGGACCCAAGGTGGATTGCTCATAGTGAGTCAGTACCATCAACTAAATGGGACATTTGGTGACCAGTGCATTAGGATTGCAGACATCTGGAACTACCAGAAAGCACTGACACATAGATTAAGTCTTAACGTGACACATTAAGTGGTGCAGAAATTAGGTCATAGGATCCTACTTACAGTAAGGCTATACACAGCAGTATAGACTGTCCCTAACCATACAGTGCAACCCTATTACCTGTGCAGGAAAGCCCTCATAAAAAATTAAGTTTTGCATAGTTTGCAGAAAGCCAGGAGAGTGGGAGCCTTCCTGATCTCCTCAGCCAGGCCATTGCATAAGGTGGCAACCACAACAGAGAAGGCACATGTATGGGCAGTTGTTACTTTTGCAAATTTGCAGGTTGGCACCCGCAGAAACCCCTACTGACATGAACGAGGCTGTCATGGCAGAGCAGAGGGGGTGAGGTGGCCCCACAGATAAGAGAGACCAAGGTGATATATGTGATAACCAGTACCTAAACTGAGCCCACTAACAAATGGGCAGTCAATTGAGTGCCTGCAGAATGGGAGTACTATACATGGTCTATCTAACTCCCAATAATAGCTAAGCCATGGCATTCTGCACCAGTTGGAGCTTCCAAATTGCTTTTGATGGGAGACCAATGTACAGTGCATTATAGTAGACTTGTCTTGATGTTACTGTGGAATGGATCCAGGTGGCCAGGTCAGTCATACCAAGGTAAGGGGCCATCTTATGGGCTAGACTGAGTTGGTAGAAAGTGTGTGGGGTTTTTTTTGCAGCTGCACAAACTTTATTCTCCAGTAATAAAGTTGAACCTAGCTTTTAACTGAGTCAGCAAGGGTCAGTTAAACTCCATCAGAAGTGGGAGAGCAATGTCCTTCAGCTCAATTTCTTAGTCACCATTACCTCTGTATTTTCAGGGTTTGGTTTCAATTTGTTCACTTTTAGCCAGTTAACCAGCCAGGACCTCCAAGACAAACCACATCACTAGAAGATTTGGATAAGGATATATAGAGTTGGGTACCATCAGCATATCATCAACCAACCTAGGGATGGGCACGAACTGCATTTCTACATTTTGGTTTGCAGGTTATGGCCGAACCATGAAATGAACCACAAACCCATATGAACTGGGAGGTTGGTTAGTGAGCCATTTTAAGTTTAAACCCCTGCTTTCTACTCTCTGCAGCTTTTTGCAGGGAGCAGAAAACGGGGGGTTAAATGGCTCATAGCTGTTTTTCATGCAGAACAGAAAGCAGGGGTTTCTGCCACCAACTGCATCAAAATTTGTGGAAGTTCATGGTGGTTCTTCAGTTCACAAACATTGCTTCATGAACCACCAAAAATTCATGACAAACTTTAGTTCATCAGCTGGTTTGTGCCCACCCTACATAAGACTGCAAATGATTTGTCTTAAGTGCTTTACATAAAGATTCAAAAGCATGGGAGATAGAATTGCACCCTGTGGAATCCTACAAGGTAGGTCCCACACTGATGACAACTGGTTTCCAATAGCAACCCAGTGGTTTCCAATAGCAATCCTGTGATACCTACTTCTGCCTCCAAGTGCCTCAACAAGATGGCATGATCTACTGATCTACTTTATCAAAGGCTGCAGACAAATCCAATGGGATACAAATCAAAGCACTGGAAAGCCCACAGACAAAGAAGAGAAGGTTTTTATACCAGTTTGGTTCATGGGTGAACCACAAACCGAACCATGAAGCCCATGAACCCAGTTGTCTCACATACGAACCAACCCGAATTCATGAGGTTTGTGCCTGAAAAAGTTGAGCTGTGGGGGCAGCCTGCTTCTGCAGCTCAGTTGTTTGGGGCTCTAAACAGCTGAGCCATGAGAGCAGGCTGCTCTCACAGCTCAGCTGTTTCTGATCTAAACAACTGAGCCATGGGAGCAGGCTATTCCATGGCTTAGCTGTTTAGACAGGAAACAGCTGAGCCTTGGGGGCAGACTGCTCCCATGGCTCAGCTGTTTAAAGGGGCTTTCTTCAGCAGCCAAAGCTGGAAGGCAAGACTGCTGGAAGGGAAAGGAGCAAGTGAAGGGTGGGCTCTCCGAACTGGTGGGATCTGAGCTGGTGGAGACAGGTCCGAACTGTGGAGATTGACCAAGAGAGATCTTGCAGTTGTAGCAGATAACTCACTGAAAATGTCGAGACAGTGTGTGACTGCAATGAAAAAGGCCAACACTATGCTGGGGATTATTAGGAAGGGAATTGAAAACAAATCAGCCAGTATCATAATGCCCCTGTATAAATCGATGGTGCAGCCTCATTTGGAGTAGTGTGTACAGTTCTGGTCGTCATACCCCAAAAAAAGATAATTATAGCATTGGAAAAAGTGCAGAAAAGGGCAACTAGAATGATAAAATAGCTGGAACACTTTCCCTATGAAGAAAGGTTAAAGCACTTGAGGCTCTTTAGCTTGGAGAAACTATGACTGAGTGGTGACATGATCGAGGTTTACAAGATTATGCATGGGATAGAGCAGGTAAAGAAAGAAGTACTTTCCCCCTTTCTCACAATTCAAGAACTCAATGAAATTGCTTAGCAGTCAGGTTAGAATGGATAAAAGGAAGTACTACTTCTCCCAAAGAGTGATTAACACGTGGAATTCACTGCCACAGGAGGTGGCAGCGGCTACAAGCATGGACGGCTTCAAGAGGGAATTGGATAAACTTATGGAGCAGAGGTCCATCAGTGGCTATTAGCCACAAGGTATAGATAGGAACTCTCAGTCTGGGGGGCAAGTGATGCTCTGTATTCCTGGTGCTGGGGGCGGAGCGGGAAAACACTGGGAGGGCTTCCAGTGTCCTGGCCCCACTGATGGACCTCCTGATAGCACCTGGTATTTTTGACCACCGTGTGACAGAGTGTTGGACTGGATGGGCCATTGGCCTGATCCAACATTGGTTTCTCTTATGTTCTTATGTTTAGAGAAAGTAGTAGCAAGGCAAGATGTCTGGGCTGCTGGTTGACAGGGACTGAAAGGTAGTTGAGAAACACCTGGCTGCACTGAATGAGTACAAATTCCCTGGGCCAGATGGTATGCACCCAAGAGTGCTCAAAGAGCTTTCTAGAGAGCTTGCAGAGCCTTTATCCATCATCTTCCAGACCTCTTGGAGGATGGCAGACATTGTCACGGGCATTGGTGAGGAGGAGCTGATGGCTTCAGCAGAACCCACACCTGGCCCCAATGAAGCTCCTGAAACTGATAGTTTGCCGTTGCCGCCCGCATCAGGAACAGCTAATGAGGAACAACTACCAGCAGACAGCCCCCCGACTCACCTCCGAGGGTTGCATGCTTGAGGGACTGACTCCGCTGGGACTTTGCATCCAGGCGGCGTGAAGCGTGCTTGCGGAACAAACAGTCATTCAGCCCTGAGTTTTAACAGAAGCTCGGCTGCTCATGCCGATCGCTAATTGGAAACAACAGCAGAGGGATATTTAGCTCCACACTCTAGGCTGACTTCTTGTGGAAGCAACCAGTTGATCTTGTGACGTCTTTGCACCCACCCCGCACTTGTTTCCAGACTCCACTCCTGCTCAGCACTCTCGGCTTCCTGACCTCAGCTCTGAATAACTCTGCACCCGGTTTGTGATTCGGACTTTCGCTATCGGTTCCTGCTTTGCTCTTTGGTTAGCTTTGACCTCAGACTGAACTTGGACTCTCGCTGTCTGCACCCCGGGTCCTGACAGACATGCCACAAGACTGGAAGAGAGTACGCATTATTCCAGTTTTCAAAAAAGGGAGGAGGGATGACCCAGGAAATTACAGGCCAGTCAGTCTGACCTCTGTCCCAGGTAAGATACTGGAGCAGATTTTAAAGGGATCAATCTGTGAGCACCTAAAGGACAACTTGGTGATCTGGGGAAGTCAGCACAGATTTGTCCCCAACAGGTCCTGCCAGATCAACCTCATTTCCACCTTTGACTGACTGATGGGCTTACTCAATCAAGGGAATGCTGTTGATGTTGTTTTCCTGGATTTCAGTAAAGCTTTTGACAGGTTTCCTCATGATGTTCTGATGGGTAAACTAAAGGACTGTGAACTGGATTCTAGGATTGTTAGGAGGATAGGGAACTGGTTGGAGAACCACACTCAAAGAGTAGTTGTCAGAGTCATTTCATTTGAATGGAGGGAGGTGTTCAGTGGGGTGCCACAGGCCTTGGTTCTGGGCCCAGTACTTTTCCTAATCTGAATCTAGGGCCATGTTCAGAAATAGACATAATTAGTGGGGACCCATGAGAAATTTATAGAGGAATTTCCTTACTGTCCTCTGACTTCAGCCACCTTTCTATGCCCTTTCCTCCCATTACCACCTCCCCCCATTTTTTCTTTCTACATCCTACTCCTCCTTCCTTATACACTGGTCCCCACCTCCCTCTTGCACCTCTCTCTTTTTAGTCTGCTATTCTGCCACCTCCCCCATCCTCACCACTCTGCCTGCCCACCATCCCTCTCTCACTACTTTGACTAGGCATCCATCCCCCTCCTCACCAATTTGCCTATCTGTCTGTGCCCTCATCACTACTATGTCTGAAAGTCCTCCAGTCTCCCTGATGACCCATCCTCCTCCCGTTGCTTGGCAGGGTGGCCACTTACCAGCCAGCATACTCGGCCACTACAACCTATCTTCTGTAGCAACTCCCTCTCCCCTGATGCTTCAAGAGGTGGTGGGGTGGTGGCAGCAGAAGTTCCTCCTCCTATTCTGCCCCCTGCCACTCTGCCCTCCCATTCATTTGCCCCATGACACTGTGCCTGCCTGCTCCCTTCCCCTTCTAGGTCCATTGAATTGCACTGTAAATGTCCAGAGAAACTCCTAAGTGTGGCAAAATAGAGACAGCTATTTCCTGTTTTTTGCCCTAAGAATGCAGTAACTAGATATTTGTTGCTTCTGAGTGCTGGATTCATCTTTAGCCATCATAGCTAAATGGCCATTGGTAGAACTATTCTTTATGAATTAAAGTTTTAAAGTGATATGTCAATATGCTTAACGCAGTGTTTAATTTCCTGCTGCTCCAATGATACAGGATATAAGTTATTCTCTATCTCATATGAAAAGTGGGGGGGGGGGGCAAGCCTGCTGTATTGCATAAAAACTCACCCTTTCCCATTCACATTTTAACAAGTGGGAACCCACAAAATCTTGTGAGAGCATCTCATTTTCCCCTCCCCCACTATTTCTACTTTCCCTTCCCTGAAAACCCCCATAGGCTCCCCCCCTCTCCTGCCTCCTTCTCTTCTTCCTACCTACCAGCCAACCTACTTCCTACTTACCAGCCAAACCTCCTACCTACTAGCCCCTCTCCATCTTCAGTTTTCCCTCCTTCCCTCCCCCTGGCACCGCGTACTCAGGGAAACTATGGCCCAGTCGCATGGTGCTAGTCACCTTGCCAAGCCCCATTGCATAATGGGGGTCCTGCAAGGACTTGCAAGGTGCACCTCATTTCCTTAATACAGTGGTTCTTAACCTTGTTGGAGGTACCGAACCCCACCAGTTTCATATGCGCATTCACCGAACCCTTCTTTAGTGAAAAATAATTCTTAGTACTTAGTAATAGTACTAAGTTGGAGGCCCCACCGAACCCCTGAGACTGACTCGCCGAACCCCTAGGGTTCGATCGAACCCAGGTTAAGAACCACTGCCCTAATATCTGCTTCCTCAACTATCTATTTCCTCTTTCCCACCTCCAGGCAACCTGCAGCACATCTTCAACTTTCCCTGCTTGCTTTCTCTCCTTCCCACCCACCCACACACCAACCTTCTTTTTACCTGTCCCCAACTTCAGCTATTTTTGCTATATATTTATTTCATCTGTATTCTAACTTTCTTCATGGGGGGGTGAGCTTCCCCAACCCACCCTGGCATTGCCCCCTGCTAAGGAGAGAGGAAGAGGCAGTCTGCCTGACCTTGCCCTGCTCTCACACATCAGAAACTATATGGTGTTCTTAGCAGGGAATCCAGGTTTAGTGAAAAAGCTGTTCTCAGACCCCTTCATACAGGACACAAAGGTAGTTGCTAGTAGCAACCACTATAATTATGCTTTTGTTATAACCCCTATTGATATCTGCCAAATAGAGGTCTCTTGTGGCTGAAACTTTCAATACTCATTTTTTTTGCCTTAAAAATACATCACATTCAGTCTTTTAAGATCTCAGTAGCTTTAATTCATTTTAAGGCATTTTTATGTCCCATGAGTTTTCATTGGATGGCTTGCACAGATGCTTAAAAATGACTGGATCAGACCCAATTTGTTTCTACATACTGGACATACAGTTCAATCAGAGTTGACCCAAGATGGTCTCAAGGCCTGGCCTTACCCCTTTCCTGAGATCCAACAACAGCTGTACCGCCTCTCCAAAGATTTATACCACTTGCTTTTCTCCACCCTCCTGCTGCAGCTGCCTTTACTTTCCTGAGAGGCACACTGCATTCTCTGGGGAAGCTGTAAACAGCTATTGTCCACACACTCTGGCACAAGACACCGATTATGGGTGAGACTAGACTGAAAAAAAAGACTGATCTGCAGGATCTTATTATACCTAATAAGATATCTCCCACTTGTAGTGTTGGTTTACCTAACAGTTAGGCTTGTTTGGCTTCCTGTATATGGGGGCAACCCACCTCAGCTACTGTAGTTGTGCCATTTCATTCCCATGCTTGCTCATGTTCCTATGCCACCAAACCCACCCCAACTTGCTCTTTTATCTGCAAAAGCTAGGGATCAGCTCCAAGGGAGCTGCCTTCCCCAAACCCTTCTGACTATAACCAGCTGATAAACATGTGGATTGGGTGAACTTTTCATGATCTGTTGGTGTTCACCAAATTCCCAACCCATATTACATCAACCTGTACCTGTCAACTTTGTCAGGGCTTTCCCAGTCCTACAAACAAGCCTTGTTAAACTAAACCATTCAAAAAGGCAGTATGGAACAGATGAAAAAGTACTTGACCAGGCCAGTCTCCAGAAAACTGCCACTATTCCTTCTTGGCTGATAAACAACCAGTCAATCCCCTACTGCCCATCTCCAGCACTTGAGGGCGGAAAAACATCAGAAGAAAGGGCTTCTCTTATTAGTTGGAGTGCACAAGGCATCTAACAGGCACCCACCCTATACCCCAAAGTTCCTCATTTTCTGTACCTCCTAAAAGGGGTGTAGCCAAATCAAACCACTACCCCTACCCCAAACAGGAAGTACCATTTCCAGCAGGGACGTTTAGGAAACACGCCCAGGGATGCTTAACTGCCTCAAGCCATGTTCATTCTTCCCAAGCTCACAATATGAGTAATTCACTTAGGGGGAACTAGCTCCTGGTGCCAGTGATCCACTTGATATTAGGTTTGTGTCTGGCTCAACTATGCCACTTGTTCAATAGACAAGTTGAGTGGCTGGCAGTGCAAGTAAAATTATGTAAAGAATATGGATGAAAAATATAAAACAACCAACAATCTTCCCAGAGAAACCCTGCTCTTTCTCTTGGCATTTGAAGTTCTGCAGGAGTGCTTTATATGATCACATGAAGCTGCCTTATACTGAATCAGACCCTTGGTCCAGTGAAATCAGTACTGTCTATTCAGACTGGCAGTGGCTCTCCAAGTCTCAGGCAGAGGTCTTTCACGTCACCTACTGCCAGATCTTTGAACTGGAGATACCGGGGATTGAACCTGGGATATTTACCCACTGAGCCACAGCCCCTTCCCTGTCCACAATCAAGAATACATGACACCCAAAATGTATCCCCAAAACAAATCCGGTCTGGTCTATGTATATAGGATGCTTGAATCTCAAAGGCCGCCGCAGTTCTATGGGATAAAGTGAGCAGATGGCAGTCTGCAGCACAGTTAATAGGAAGAAGAACCTCTACTCCAAAGAATGTGATTCTTAGAGGTTTAACCACCCTCAGGCTCAGTGATGGATGGGAGGAGAGGATAGCATTGTATAAAACACTGGAACTGTCCATCCTTCCTCAACACATTAAACTGGACATGACTTTTGCTAGTAAGTTAGTACTCAGTGTTCAGTTATATCACTGAGATCACATACACCCTCTGATAGTGAGCAATATCAGCTTCCTATCTTCTAATTATTATAATAATAATTAAAAATAAGTATGGGTTTCCTTTAATAAAGGGATTGTTTCAGTGACATTTGCCTGTAGCTCTTCATTGTCGCTCTGTTGTAAAACAGCTGTTGCCAAAGCTGCACAGAAAATTCTGGCGGTCAGCAATATCATTGAAGGAGAGTTTCTTTTGAAGCTATGACCCAAACAGTCCCAATCACATAAACAGTTCAGATCATCACAAACAGATCAGCCACATTTTACTCTGCTACGGGCAGGCAAAAAAGCAATCTCTTTGTCTCACACTTTTTTCTCTTTTGCATGTTGGCCATATTGCTTTAATTATATCGTTCTTTCATCAATCAAAAACATGACTAGAAAGTAAACTATATACCTGCAGGGCCATCCCAAAGCCATGCCACACTTTTAAGAAGAAGAAGAAGAAGAAGAGATTGGATTTATACCCCGCCCTCCACTCCCTAAGGGAGTCTCAGAGTGGCTTACAAACTCCTTTTCCCTTCCCCTCCCCACAACAGACACCCTGTGAGGTAGGTGGGGCTGAGAGAGCGCTTTCCCAAGCTATCCTTGAGGGAACAGCTGGTCCAGAGCTATGGCTTGCCCAAGGTCATCCAGCCAGGTGCAAGCGGAGGAGTGGGGAATCAAACCCGGTTCTCCCAGATTAGAGTCCGCGCACTTAACCACTACACCAAACTGGCGCTCCCACTAGATCCTCTCCCACTAGATATATTTTGCGCTGCTCCTGGTATGTTTAAGAAGAAGAGTGGAACAGAAGCAACAGCAGTCTAGCCAACAAGGAGCAGGAAAACCAGAGTCACCTAGTAAGTAAGCTTGATTCAGAATCCCTTATGGAAGTCAGGGTGTACCATTTACCCACTGTGGCCTATTGCTACAAAGAAGAATATGTTGTTAATATGGTTGGCCTCTTACAGGCCATTCACACAGTAGCTGGTGGCCTCCAATAGGGAAGGAACAGTCTGGAGGGGGGGTCATGATTGCTCTCTTGAAGTATCTGAAGTGTGGTTACTTAGAGGAGGGCAAGGAGCTGTTCCTGTTGGCAGCAGAGGATGGGACTCGCAATAATGGGTTTAAGTTAAGGGCAGAAGGGTACTGACTGGATCTTTGGAAAACCTTTTTTAGGATAAGAGTTGTTCAACAGTGGAATCAGTTGCCTATGGAGGTGGTGGCAGCCTTTAAGCAGCCCTCAGTGCTAGCCTTTAAGCAGCCCTCACTGGCAGCCTTTAAGCAACAGCTGGACGAACACTTGCCAGAGATGCTCTAGGCTGATCCTGCATTGAGCAGGGGGTTGGCCTGTATGGCCCCTTCCGTGATTCTGTGATTCTAGGATTCTGCTTTTCACTGTCTTTGTTTGTTCTCCCCCTTCAGGCTGTTCCCAGTCTCCCTCTCTCTGAGCACCAGGGACAGGAGCCAGCCTACTGACTTCCTCCTCCTTGGCCTCTGGTGCAGAAGTTTACATAATCTCTACAGCCCCTGCCCAGGGTGGGTGTCAGCAGTGGGCAGGGTGGGGCACATGTAGGGTTGCCAGAACTGGGTTGGGAAATACCTGGAGATTTTGGGGGTGGGGCCTAAAAAGGGAGAGTTTGGAGAGGGGAGGGACCTCCTCAGGGTATAATGCCATAGAGTCCATCCTCTAAAGCAGCCATTTTATCCAGGGGAATGGCTCTTGATCGTCTGGAGAACAACTGTAATAGCAGGAGATTTCCAGGTGCCACCTGAAGGGTGGCAACCCTAGGCACAGGCCAAGGACCACCCCTGCTGTGAAATAATTATGTTTCCCCCCCCTCACACTGCAAAATCCATACTACAGTGAAATGGAGACTGGTGACTTTATTACTTGATGGTGATAAATGCTAAGCTCTTACTAAGGTGCCAAGGGACAATTAGCTTACTCACATACATTCCTCCTGTCTTTGTTAACAGCAAATCAGGGGTCATCAAGGAGAATTTCCGCATGTCACAGATATAGCAGGAAAAGATCTTGCAAGCATTGTGTTGGACAGGGTGACAGAAAAGTACAGATTGTTGGTGTGTAATATTTGTGGCCAGTCCTATGATAGTAGTACCAAAGGAGTGCAAGCCATTGTTGTTGTTTTTTTTGGGGGGGGAGATTCTCAGGCTTTCTTTGTACAGGGCTGTCCTCACAACTAGAATCTTGTGTTGGTGTATTCTGCAGACAGTTCTGGTGAGGCAAGGGAATTTTTTTGTAATATTCCATCATGTTTATTCTTTTTTCCCCCTGGAGCAACAAAATGCTGGGAAGTGGCGACACAGCATTTGCCAAAACTAACCCTGAAAGCACTGTCTCAGACATCCTGGGATGCTACATGTTGGATTAGATGTTGTCAAACTGATTTTGCTGCAATTACCACAACTATTTGATGCATTAGGGGTACTTTCTCAAGATACACATCTTGTACCAAACAGACAAATTCAAACAGCATAGATCTCCCAGTCCCCAGCTCCTTCTCAGAATAACAGCAGGAGAAACAAAAAATTTCATGGCCATTGGGCCCAAAAATGTAATGTCATTTCCAGGAAAAAAAAAACCCTGTAAGTGATATCAGTCCTTAGCATCACTGAAAACACTATGGTTTTACCCAGGGCTATTTTGGGGCAGGAACGCACAGGAATGGAGTTCCGGCTGGTTCCTGAGTTGGCCACGCCCACAGCCAAAACCTCTGGCATATGTGGCTACAGAGTATGCTGCCCTCTCCACCTTACACACAAGAGGGAAAGGTGGCATGTTAAAAGGCCCTCTTTGTGGGTATTTTCTTGTCAATTTCACTCCCTGCTAGTCAGCTGAGAGAGAAATTGACAAGGAAAAGCCTTCCCTTCTCTAGCTGACATGTTGCAGCTGGAAAAGGGCAGACAGGGAACCCAGGCACGTTAAAAATGCCTTCTACAATAGTGGAGAGGCTCAAGGAAGAAAGGGGCATGTGTGTGTGCCTGCCTTCCTTTCCCCAGCCTGTCCACTGTGGCACTTCAGCATCTTTCAGATCGCAGGAACTTCAGCACTGCATTTCCCCGGTTGTCTGGTTCAGATGGGGTGAGGTGGGGGGGGGGGGTAGGAGACTAGAAAGGTGATGCTGGAGTGCCTGAGATCTTTCAGAAAGGCGATGCTGAAGTGGGGCAAAGAAACTCAGGGGGGAAGAGGTAAGCTTCCATGCCTGCCCTGTGCTTTCCCAGCCCCTGCCTAATATGCTAATGAGCTGCACTGTTGAGGGTGTGGCCTAATATGCTAATGAGTTTCTGCTGTTGGGTGTGGTCTATTATGCTAATGAGCTCCTGCTGGGCTTTTTCTACAAAAAAAGCCCTGGTTTTACCATAGACTAGAGGCAAAAAAAAGGGGTGGAACTCAACCCAACAAATAGCTGCAAACCGAGAGGGTCAAGCTAACAACAGAATAATTATAATGGAAAATATAGACATTTATTAGGGTGTGCACATAAATAAAACAAAATTAAATTAAAAGAGACAGTCCAAGTATCAGACATTTAAAACTAGGTTCATAAAGAACTAATTGCAGTGCATATCAAGCTGATTGATAAAACTTTTGACCTAAGGACCATATGCGTTTCGGCCCCTATGGGCCTTCCTCAGTGGTCAATATTCCTTATTATAAAGCGATACACATCCAAAAATGCATACAGAATTGTGTATATACATATGTGAATCTATATAAGACCAGGTGTTGCTGTCTTGAGTGTTATATATTTGCTACAACAAGTCAAATAAGCCTGTGGTAGTTGAGCAAATTCTCAGACTAGATACCTCGTCTGGTATCAAACGTCCCATTCATCAGTGATGTGTGTCACTCCCATCAAGTGAAATAGTCAAGATGCTTGGACTGTCTCTTTTAATTTAATTTTGTTTTATTTATGTGTACACCCTAATAAATGTCTATATTTTCCATTATAATATTTTTGTTAGCTTTACTATAGACTATCCAGCAATTCCTTGAGAGGCATGACATAACTTCTGGGCCCCCTTCCTATGTACCTACTGGTCTCCAATAGCCCTAGCATCAGGGCTATTTTCTAACAACTTTACTTCCTCCATGTATCCTGATGTTACATATGACGCACATATTTGATAGATAATCCTATTTAGTTTTCTAGTACTTTAACACCCTTCCCCTAAGGACTCAGGGTGATGTACATGGTTTTCCTCTATCCCATTTTAACCTCCACACAACCCTGAAAAGTAGGATAGAAGAGAGCATGTTTGGTCCAAAGTCACCAAGCAAGCTTCATGGTGGAGTGATCATCGAAACCCAGATTTGTTAGATCCTTGAGCAACACTAACCATTACACCGTGTTGCTGTCCTTATGGTAGCTCCCAAAGTACTGAAAAACTAGTTAATATTATTACTTGAATTCATTGTTTCTGAAAGAGGTAATATAGGTATGTATCATATTACATACCTATGTCTTTGAATTGCCTTTGTGCCAATTGTCCTATACGCCTAGGTGCACTTGGCTTTCAAAAGGTCAACACAAAATTGGCTGGCATTCTGACAGTTCATATTTATTCTAATTGCTATAATCTAGTAGAAAATTGCCTTAGCCAATAAATCATTTGCAAGCATCCCTTCATAAAGCAAAGCTTGTCTTTATCCCAAGGCCAGCTGTCAAGGATTTTTTGAAGACACAAAAACTTTAGATGGAGAACTCATATACTTAATCATCACCATAAAACAAAACTAGTAATGGCTCTTTTCCAACTCTTGATGTTTACTTCATGCCAAGTTAGTATATCAGAATTATTGCTGGCGTATCTAAAATACAGAGAATGTTCTAGATGGTTAACTTAAAGGAAATTGTGCAATTGGAGGTATACAAATTTTAGTTTGTAGGAGCACTGTTTGTAAAATATCATTATACAATTAACATGCATTAAACAGCAGCTTAATGGCTGTATAGTTCTGTAATAAACACTGGGAAACTGTGTGTATGCGGGTGATTTTATTATTATGCCACCTTTCCCTTAATTTCCTGGAAAACCCACAAGAAGCAAAAGAGAATCATGTACCACAGTTATAGAAATGAAGACTGTTAATATGCAGCCACATAAACTGCCTTGGCACAACTGCCAAGCACAACGGGTAGCAATGTTGAAAACTAGCACGACTTGTTCACCCAAAGTATACACAAGGATCTGTGGATCTTGGCCAGAGGGGATGGTTGGGATCCAAAAGATTGAACAGTACGTTCCTTACACACAAGAGATGCTTTGAATTTGTATTTCTTGAACTGCTGCCCTCACCCCCTGCAATGTGGCATGGAAAACAGCTTTTATATACTGCACAACATGAAAAAAGGAGAAAAAAATTCACACTTCTTGCAGTCATGTCTTCAAGTGTGTCAAAAGTTCCTCTTTGGATCCTAGCCTAGCCTAATATGTCCAACTCAACCTGTACCTGCATGTACACAAATATTTTTTATGTGTGCTCTTTTTTTTCCCGTCCACAGATTACATTTTTTTTAATTTTGCTATTAAAGATTACTCGGCCTGAAAAATGTTGTCTTTACTTGGATACAAAATCATATGAAAAGTCAAAATAAATTACTGTCATCTGAGCAGAAGTGATGAAATCTAACTCTGTACCTTGGCAATACCTAATAGTTTGATAATTGCTAGTTGGCAATTGTACAGCTTTCATGCCCTCTTGGGATTTATAATTAGGAGTACACAGATGAATAAAACACAGCTGGCTGATATATGATTACTGTAGCCTAACTAATTAGGAATAGGTCATTTCCTTCCAATATCTAAGCTACTTGCCATTGCAAAGAGTTTAGGGGATTCAGTGGCTTTAAAAATATTCAATGAAATTTGTATATATATGGCGAGGAAGAAATACATGTACCTTTAAATTATATGGTATTTTTAATATGCAAAATAATGTGTGTAAAAAAATGAGAATGTAAGCATTTTGTCAACTGGGGTACCAATATTTATGTAGTGAGTTTGCAAACTCTCTTAGGTAAATTGGGCTGCCCTTTTTTGTGCACCTATTTCAAATGAGGTTAACAATTCCAATGTGGCATAGTGGTTAAAGTGTCAGACTAGAAACTGAGAGACCCAGGGTCAGATCCCTACTCTGACGTGGAAATTCTCTGGGTGACCTTAAGCCAATCACCCACTCATAGCCTAACTTACTTCAGAGGGTTGTCCTTGTGAGGATAAAATGGCAGGGAGGAGGCTGATGATGTAAGCCACTTTGGGTCTCCACTGGGACAAGAACAGGATATAAATAAATAGAAATTCTGTTCTTCACTTAATTACTCCTCACATGTTTTTAGTATTTAAAATGTTATTAACAGCAGGCATTGCTCCCAGTATAGAATGATTTTTCATACCAACAACATTTCTAAGTCTTTTTGAACATTCAGTTAGAGGTCTGTATCAGTCACTCATAAATGGAATTGGCCAACATCAGAGGAAGTATTGACTAAGACTGTCAGACTAGGAAAGAGGAGAACTTGAGTCAAATCTCTTCTCTGCCATGAAGCTCACTAGATAACCCAGAGCCTTTCACTATCTCTGAAGCAAACCTACTTCACAGAGTTGTTGTGAGGATAAATGGGGAGAGGATGCATCATTGGCCTAACGTCACTGAAGGAAGTGCATGTAATGATAATGATAACAATAATGATTTCTTCAGATACAGTGGTGACTTGTGAGCAGTGACTCTCGAAAGCACATACCCTGCCACAAATTTTGTTAGTCTTTAAGGTGCTACTGGACTCTTGCTCTTTTCTACTGCTATAGACAGATGAACATGGCTACCCATCTTGGATGATGATGATGATAATAAAATGGTGATGTAATATTCTAATAGGTAATCCAAGCAGGACCTGAACTAACTGTGTCAATATGCTGCCTAATTCCTGAGGCAGATCTCCACACTGTGCCTAATAGTAGCTCTGACCCTGCTTCCAATTTGTAGGATAGCTTTTCCAACTATTTTGCATTTGACTGATTCTACTTACATTCATTTTTAAGGGTATAGTTATCTGTCTCATTAATCTTATATGTATAAAGTTAAAGGCCAGTTCCAAGCTACTAACAGGGCTGGCTGACCCACTATGCAAACCTAGGTGATCACCCAGGGCACCAGGTTTTGAGGCACACCAAACAAGCAAGAGGAGCCCGCCTCTTTCTCATGTGCCTTTCTTCTGGAGGCTGAAGGGAAGTCACCATCAGCCATCCTTCCTTCCCTTCTTTCCCTGCCCATGTACCAGCTGTTTCCACCGCTATTGCTTTGCCACCACCAACTAATACCCTGACTGGAAGTATGGCACAGGGTTGGAACTGCCTAGGCTTCTAACCCCTACAGCCTCCACTGCTCATGGGGGGAAACAGACATGGAACAAAGGAAACTCTGATACTTCACACTTTTCTTTCTATTGAATGGGTCCTCCCCCAAAGTCACAGACACTCTTTACCCTGCTATGGGTGGGTGAAAAAGTCATAGATTGCCTAGGGTATCAAAAAACTTTGGGCTGGCCCTGGCTACTAATTCTTGTAGTCAGTCAAAGGCTGGTCCACTGCACTGTACATTTGGACTTGCTCATTCTGCTGTTGCTACTTCTTTGTCCTCTTTCCTGCTTGCACCTTAAAGATGCAATCAAATAAAATAATGGGTTGGGAGAAGGGTTGGCCCTTGACCATACTAAACAAAATAACCCTACTATGCTGGGTATCATAGAACCTGCACAGACAAAAGCCATTTGGGACAGGGGCTGTAATAAGGAGAAGAACCCATTTGTCTCAATTTGTAAGAGATCTTCAAAGTGTAAAATAAAAAAGCTACTCTCAGTCCTCCTTTTCCATAATTAAATATTTCACTCTTACATTCAAAAACATGGATTCCGACAGCCGCTTTGTTCCCATGAAAATGATCTTTGAATATCTATTTAATATGAATGCATATTGCCTGGGATTGAGGGAAAGTCTGTGTGTGCATGCAAAGTACCTCCATACAAGTACAAGGCAACTACGATTTTTCCATCCTAGCAGAATCCCTTCATGCCAAGGGTCTCTTGATCACTGGAGACAGATTTGGGGATGTAGGGGATTACCAGTAAGAAGGCAGTGGATCTAAAGGTCTACATTTTTGTGTGGTGGGGGGAGATAAAGCAGTAGTAATTGCAGCAATGTGGCAATAGTAGCAACAAGGTCTAGTAGCTGCTAGAGGCTTAATGGTTGGTGCAATCTGGCTCTGAAAAGGAAAATTAGTACTCACTGTTGAGTTTCCTTTCTGTGCTCTCCAGATGCAGACAGTCCAACAAGTGAATGGATTGTGCCCTCCCTCTTGAACTGAAGGCAGGATCCTGACTGGACAATGGCCTCTGGTCCTAGGGAGGAGTACACATATGCCTTACCCAGACCTAAGGTCTGAACAATTCACTACACTAAGAACCCCTAGCATCAAAAAATAGCATCATATTCGGCAAAATAACAAACTGGGTTTTTTTTATAAGGGACTGACTGGGAAACGAGACAGAAATATAACTAAATACAAATAATCATTCCTTTCCAGAAGAATCTAAAAATCTAAAAACAGAGGTACGATATTTGCTTCCAGAAAGCAAAGATGAAAAGCTCGCCACTTATGTGTAAGATTCACTTTATCTCAAAAGGGAATTCTCTATCCTATCTCTATCCTATCACTTCGGACCCACCAAGCTGAACAAAGCCCATCCTCTAAAAAGTCTCAGTTTGGGACTGCAAAAACAGAGGGGTTATTGGCTTACATAATTTTACACGATTGCTTTTGTATATTAGTGTTTCTTGCACTGCATCATGTTATCTTGGTTGGTCTGAGAGCCAGTTTGGTGTAGTGGTTAAGTGCACGGACTCTAATCTGGGAGAACTGGGTTTGATTCCCCACTCCTCCACTTGCACCTGCTGGATGACCTTGGGCAAGGTCTCTCAAGGACA
Organism: Lepidodactylus listeri; assembly: GCA_029233225.1. Taxonomy (NCBI): domain Eukaryota; kingdom Metazoa; phylum Chordata; class Lepidosauria; order Squamata; family Gekkonidae; genus Lepidodactylus; species Lepidodactylus listeri. Next base: position 82,265,574 of record JARCFY010000009.1, on the reverse strand, counting down.
GTTGTCTGAGAGCTCTCTCAGCCCCACCTACCTCACAAGGTGTCTGTTGTGGGGAGGGGAAGGGAAAGGAGTTTGTAAGCCACTCTTATACTCCAAGTGAGTGAACAGCAGGATATAAATCCAATCTCTTCTTCTTCTTCTTCTTCATCACAGGTGTCATGTGGCTTTTGTTTTCACTTTTATGTTTGTAGTCTTATATTCCTATTTATAAGAAGATCACCCTACAGAGGTACAGCTGAAGGACTGGTAGTTAGCATAGCTATAGTGGGGTTTGCCCACTTTTTCAAACTGTGTCTTGCTATCTCCTGATTGACTCTTCTGGAGACTTTCTGTTCCTGCAGAGCTTCCTTCTTGGTGTTGTTCCTCCTTCAGCAGTTAGGCTAGACAGTTAAGGTTCTCGTTCTTCTATGTGCTATATAACAGTTTGTTCTTCTTTAATAAACCTACTTATTTTTTCTCTAAACAGTCAGTGCTCTATTTCCTTTGCATATTTAAGCTCTGCCAACAACTAGATTGTCCAAAGCTAAGGAATATTTCTCAGAAGTGGCGATGCCTTCAAATTTCCTCCATGTCATTATGGAGCTGCCAAAATGATAGGAATGACCAGAATCAAATGCAGATGTAACCATCTATATTTTGCATACACAGAGGACTATCTTCATATAGAAATACACACAGACAGTCTCATGGCAGGAATTCAGTGCTCCCTGAACTATGGAGATATAGTCTAATTCATCTGTTATCACTTTTTTGTCATCCTTCCATCATGAAACTCTATGTAGTATCCACTGGACTCTCAAGTCACGTTGCATCCAGGACCTGATCAGACAAAGACCTGCTTACTGGCAAGGTTGCTATGTCATGGGCCTTCACACCATACCCCAGGACTCTGCATGTTGTTATAAAGCCTCCTTCATCTCAGAGGTGTGCATTATTCATGTTATTAACACCGTCTGTGATTGCTTTACTGGCATTTATGCTATTATCATGCTAATAATGGCAATATCATGCCGAGTTGCCAGTTACAAGGTTCTAATACCATTTTGCTCTCTAATAGAAAAGTCAAGAATTGGCACCTTAACAGAACTCAGTCTCTTAAACTGAGTTCATGATTGCAGGCTTTACTTAAGGCCTGGGTAACTGAGATTACAGATATTTCTCATTCTGCAAAGTATTTGTAGAAATGGAAGGTTAGACTTCATCCACTCCTTGATTAAAGAGATGGAAAAGAAGACACGTAATGAACATTTTTTTTTAATAATGAAAAATAAACAAGTCCGACTTGAAATGATTGCTGTGCACTATAAGAAAAATATGGTAAAGCATATTCTGGAATTCCTAACTCCTTTCCATTTCTTTTTTTAATTAGCTAGCTTATTCAATTCAAACCCCCCTCCCCCAAACCCCAGTGGAAGGAAGGAAGGAAGGAAGGAAGGAAGGAAGGAAGGAAGGAAGGAAGGAAGGAAGGAAGGAAGGAAGGAAGGAAGGAAACATACATACATACATACATACATACATACATACATGGGAACAGACACATTCTAAATACATAGTTTTGTTAGTGGCCAAAACTGATGTAGCAGAGAACAGAAGTCTCCATCAGTTGTAAAAAGTTAATTCTATAGGTGCACAGATGCAGTTTGGAATGGGACTGTATGGGAAGAGAAGATTTAACTCTCAAAGTTCTACTGCTTTCAGTGCTTTCTCAGTTTGAGAAATAAAACATAAGAGCATAAGAGAAGCCAGTGTTGGATCGGGCCAGTGGCCCATCCAGTCCAAAACTCTGTCACACAGTGGCCAAAAATACCAGGTGCCATCAGGAGGTCCATCAGTGGGGCCATCACTTGCCCCATAGTTCCTATCTATACCTTGTGGTTAATAGCCATTGATGGATCTCTGCTCCATATGTTTATCTAATTCCCTCTTTATCAATTCTAGTTCTTTATTTTTATTCTAATTCTTTATCTAATTCTAAAACCCACATTGTTGCTTTGCTGTTATTATTTTTAAAGGGGGGGAGTTATGTTCTTTTAAAACATATCTGTTTTCTGTTAAAATAACAGTACAGGAGCCAACTGAGTGTGGGCGTATGTTTTAAACCCCTCTTCCCTTCTGATGTGGCTCTGATCTAAATTACTTGCACAATTTACCATTTACAGATTGAGATGGATGAGCTCCAGCCTATTCATATTGGCCTTAATCCATGGTTTGTACACTGGTTTAGAAAGCATTAGTATCCCATATGTAGTTTTTGCAGAGGGGAGCCTGATACATTACAGAGATGGTATTAGACCTTTTTAGATATTCTAAGCATACATAGTGAATGCAGGAGGATGAGCTCTCCCCCTGACCCACGCACTTCCATTGCAACATTCATGCACACACAGCTTGTTCTCTTCTTCTCCTTCTCCTTCTCCTTCTCCTTCTCCTCCTCCTTCTTCTTCTTCTCCTTCTACTACTGCTACTATTACTACTGCTACTACTACTACTACGAACTATGCTTATTTGAAGATCCTGTCTGCGTGTCCTATTCATATACACATTTATGGCCACAGGTTCAATGCATATGTTCCAATTAATGGTCATAAGACAGAAGCAAAACTTGCCACTATGCCCCTCATGCATATTCACTGGGCAAACTTAGAAATCTGATCAAGAGCATTATTAACTGCCAGTGGAAAAATGCTTCTACAAAACAGGTCCCTCCCCCAACTGGAATTTGCTGAATACATAAGATGGTTCCCAATTGTAGATCTGACACATTGCACATCCTTTGGCAGCTTATCACCAGTCAGGTAAATCCATACGGGAAGATTATTGCACATGTTGCAGTGTCCACACAAAATCCTCCCCCCCCCACACCCCAAAAAAAAACCCCAGAAGAATTTATCAAGGAACATCATACTGTCACTTGCAATACAATCCTATGGATTTCAAGTCAGAAGTAAGTATTGCTTTATTGAGCAGTGCATATTTCCAGGTAAGTAAATATGCATAAGATTGTAGCCATAATATATGAAACTGACATGGGGCTATGGATGCAAATAATGAAGCAAAGTAGATTTAAAAAGGGAAATAGTGAAAAGCACATACATTAGCAGTGCTCTTTTTCCCCTACAGAATCATCGAAGCTTTTATTGATATTTGTTCTGTTAAACCAACAGAGGAACAGCACATGAATACTCAGAACAAGAGTAGCCCCACAAACAGGGCACTGCTGGAACCAAGCCTGAATGTGATCGAAGCAAAGATAATTATGGCCAGACTAGCATTTTGCAGAAGGGTATGCAACTGCTGCATCAACTAAAGCTGATGACAGGTGCTTCCTGCAACAGTAGCCACTTGACCTGCCATATGCAAAGAAGAAACCCAAAGCTGTAAAAATAATCTGTAACAGGAAATGCAGCCTATCTGGTATGGGCAGTATAAAAATGAAATTAACAATAATAATAATTAAATCAAAAAACACTGGTGTGAAGCAACACCTATTCACAGTACCTCTATCTCAAATGATAGGGATGTGGTTTATTACCAACTGCAGATTAATCCATAACCTCCACCTTTACCATAACCTTTACCAGAAAACAACTGGGTTTCATCTAGCTAGTGATGATACACACTCAAAATCCCGATATCCTCTCTCAGGGGATTCATGTAGATTTTGAATTGCATACAGAACGAGATAGAAACCAAGGAACAACATTCTGCCAAGGAACAGAATGGTACTTCTCCTGGAAATGTCTCACCAAGTAAGATTGGAAGCACTGGAGCATGGTGTCGCCTACCCATAACCCCACTAAACCTTTCAGAAGGCTACCATGGTTGATAGTGCTGAGAACTGTTGTGAATCTCTGGGGCATTCCCATTCTTCCAGCCAAGGCTGTGATAGTGAACACAAGGCTTTTCTGCACTGGGTTTGTATTCCAGGTGCCCTGTTTTTTCTTTGAGTTTTTCACATTTTGTCCACACTACTTTTCTTTCATGGACACTTTAATTGTTATGACCTTCAAGGCATGTGGGACAACTCTATACATTAGTGAGGCACTTATCCCAGCAGTAACTTGCTGTTTCTCACCTGACTGGATGCTATTGGCCAAGAAAACAAGGACTGACCATACCAGTTACAGACCTGATCTCTCTAAGCAATCTGTCCATATCTTTGCATTGCAGTGACTTATACTTATCATTATTGTTGTGTTTGTTTAGAATATGAAGCGGTAATAGCTTGAAAAGGGCTCTGGTATCGTAAAGCTCCAATTCCTATTGGCTGATTAATAAAGACTCCCATTGGTCCTGAAGCCAGTCTAGATACTCAGTCACTGAGCCCTGCTTGGGTCCAATAGTATTGCTTGTATATAGTTACATTGTTGAAAGTTATGTGTTGGAACAGTATAAATGAAAGTGCTGCTCTCATAGAGCTGTCTTTTGAGCTGAACAATGTCACTGAATGAAAGCCTGTTTGTTTGAAGTCATCGCCTCCTGCTCAATACTTAAAAATTATCATGACCAAAGTTTATCTGTCCCTCTCATAGCTCTAGAGGAATTAGCTGTGTTAGTCTGCTGCTGAAAAATAGTAAAAAGCCCAGTAGCACCTTTAAGACTAACAAACCTTATTGTAGCATAAGCTTTCGAGAAACACAGCTCTCTTCATCAGATGATGGAGGGTATGAAGAAACTTCTTCATACCCTCCATACATCTGATGAAGAGAGCTGTGTTTCTCAAAAGCTTATGCTACAATAAAGTTTGTTAGTCTTAAAGGTGCTACTGGGCTTTTTACTATTGAGTCCTCTTAGGCAGCAGTGAATAAAATGGACTATCTGGCAGTGTGGTAACTTGCAATCCTATGGCTTCATGTCACATATTTTTGTCTTACAGAACACTAAAGGGGAAGCAGCAAAGGAAATGCCTGTGCTTGTGGCAATGAGCATCATGTGTAGTTCCAGCCTCAGGCAGCGCAAGCTCCAAAGCAACATCAGTCCTGACTCTTATGTTTAGGCATTGGAGGGCAAAATAATCTCTCTCTCTATTTTTTTTGCAAACCTCCAATTTTAATAACCATGAAGAATTTCCAGAAATAGTGAAATCCACTGTTTACAGTATTTTGCCACTGGTTTCTGCTGAAAATCTCTGTGTTCTATGTAGCTTAATGTAAACGGGACTGTAAAGCTTCTCTTCTTCCAATAATGACCTATAATTAACTGGAACCATCTTCAGTTGATCTAGAGAAGAAGAAGAAGAAGAAGAAGAAGAAGAGATTGGATTTATACCCCGCCCTTCACTCACTTAGAGTCTCAGAGCGGCTTACAAACTCCTTTCCCTTCCCCTCCCTCCAACAGACACCCTGTGAGGTTGGTGGGGCTGAGAGAGCTCTGAGACAATTGTCCTTGAGAGAACAGCTGGTACAGAGCTATGGCTTGCCTAAGGTCATCCAGCCAGGTGCATGTGGAGGAGTGGAGAATCAAACCCAGTTCTCCCAGATTAGAGTCCATGCACTTAACCACTGCACCAAACTGGCTCTAGTAACTCCCACTTTCTTCTAGAAAGGAATCCTGGCCCAAGACCTTTTCTATTTGATTTTTTCTTCTTTGCACAACTGCCTAGGAAATTTTTGTATCCTTTGAAATCTTGCTATATTCTCAGAAAATTTGTGCCATGTAATGGCTTTTGTGCAGTTCAGAGGCCAAAGCCTGTTTATAGCCTTTTAACTTAATTCCTTCAGCATCCAAAGAAAACTTCACCTATACGACACTGTACCAGCACCTATAACAATTGATGTGCTGCACAATACAGAATTGATTCTGTACAGCTGTCCAGAGTAATAAAATGAAACAGCATTACCCTATTTGCTTGATTCAGTTGAAATGTTTCCTGCAAGATTAGTGGGACATTACTGATAGTCTTGTCTCTCCCACATGCAAGGGAGAAAAAAGTGCCAAGAAGGAAAAGGAGGAAGCAGAGGATTATGGGATTTGTGTATCACTAGTCAGTGCAGCCAGGGGGAGATCGCCCCAGAGTGTGCAGGTAGGGAAATGTGTGCCCAGACCTGGAGGCAGCAGGTTGGCTGCACAGCTGCCAGCTTATCTTGTTCTTTACTCTTCACTGGGGGGAGGCAGGGATGTGCCTGGTTAGAGGCCCTCAGCCCAGGGCCCAGGTCAGTTTTGCCAGATGTCCAACAGCTAAGACTACCCCTAGTTGACACTTAGGGTTGGCTAGGCCAGAAGGAGCTCTAATCGATGACATCGCTCTTCCAGGTTAAAAAAAAAAGAAAAGAAGAAGCTATACTGATTTCTTATTCTCCAACAGCATCAATTGGTCCACAACAGTCTTCACTTTCCTAGTTGTCTATATCATTACCCTCTTGAGTATATTTCATTTGCAGGCTAGGACACAGCGTAGAAGAGGGATGGATCCAATCTATTTCAATTATCATTGAGTGATAAATTGAAATGCTGCAGATTTTACATTCAGAGGAGGTCCCAGGTGGTGGTGAAGTTTAGACAGTGAAGCAAGCAAAAACAGATTGCTGCTGGGGCTAAGCCCCAGCTCCTGCCACTTTTCTTATGAGACTTCCAAAATTCCCCCTCCTTTCCCCCAAATTATATTCTAGCAACAGCAACTAGGGAGGGAAGGAAGGGACAAAAGGCCTTCATTAGTCCCTAAAACCCCTCAGCAAGGGCCCAGCATGCCTAGTAGACTATAATTCCTCCAGAATTGTGCTGGAGAGTTCCTGTCAGTAAGAGTATTAGGGCCTAACAAAAATGTAGATTCACTATAGGGGTGGGAACCAAGGGAAGTGGTATTTTCTCCAGGGGAACTGATCTTTGTAGTCTGGTAACCAGTTGTACTTCTGGGAGATCTCCAGGCCTCACCTGAAGGTTGGCAATCCTGGGGCTAGCAGTTACTCTCAGCAGCTTGTCCCTCAAGCACTGCTAATATTTATTAAAATAACCTCCATACCTTAGAAGAAATTATTGTAGAAGACAAACACTCCTAGCATTCAAAATAATTTTTAAAAACCCTCTTACATATTAGGCTATATCAAAAGCCCTTCCAAAGAGCAATTCATTTTAGGACTTCCTCAAGGACAGCAGTGAAGATGATATTCTGACTTCTGCTAGGAGGCTGAGAAAGTCAGGTTCTTAAATGACGCTGAAACAGAAGTAACATGATGTAAAGCTTGACCCCTGTGGTCTCTACCTAAGGTTTCCAGCCCCTTATGGGAACAAGGGATCCCCTGATTTCACGGGCTCCTGCCTGTTGCCAGCCAGGTGGCCAGCGGGGGAAGTCCCGGACCCAACAGCCATGACCTGGTGCAATGTCCCTATTGTGGTGACATAACACAGAAGTGATGTCAGCATGCTGGTGACGTTGTATGGCAATGCTCTGGTATTTTGGGCAAAACTCTATGGTAACCATAGAGTTTTGCCCAAAATACCAGAGCGTTGTTTCACAACATCCCCAGCATGATGACATCACTTCTGCATATTGTCATCACGTTGGGGATGTTGCACATGGCAACATTGCCCCACCCCCTCCCAGAAGGCTTTCTCCCACCCCCCACCAGCAGGAGACTAGGACCTGGCAATCCCATCTCTGCCCCAATCCTCTGCTTGACAGACTTAGCCCAAGAGGTTTCTGAATGTAATAAATTTAGCACCCATGAGGGAAACAGGAAAATAACTATAACGTTTATTTACTCCCAGTGATAGGGGAACAAGGCAGTTCAGAAAAAAAGGATAGAAACTATTTGCAGGTGTAACACAGGGCCTATTCATTTGTAAGGTTACAGGTGATAATTTATAAAAGTAAAGAGCAGTTAGCAGCCAAGTTTGTATCCCTGAGGTGAATATTGGCCTCCCCTCAACCTCAGAATTCTCATAATGTAAATTTGGGCTCCTCTCAGAAACCACAAATCTTAGTTTCCCTAAGAAACTGGGGCCACAAGCAATGCTCCCTCTAAGCTGTGGAGTCTTGTGCGCAAAACTTCAACTTTGTGAGCTACTGGCATTAAAGTTGTGAGCGAGTGATGCTCTGGAGCCATCCTTCCTGAGCTAAGACAAAAATGTGTGAGACAGAGGCTAAAAAACTATAAGCTAGCTCACACTAACTCAGCTTAGAGGGAACACTGGCTACAAGGCAGATACAGGCCCCTTTCACAGTACCATTCTAAACTGGATGTTATCCGTTGTTGGCCTGATTCCAAGTAAAGCGATACAAGGACGGGGGTTTCATACAGTGAATTTCATCCCGTTAATTACCAGTCTCTGAAGCTATCTGGTCATTTCAAACAGCATTGTGCTCCCCCCCCCCACCCCTTTTTACCAAGTGGTCTTCCTTGAACTTTTAAAAACATTCTAAGTTGAGCACTGTAGCACTAGACCAATATAGTGGTGCCAAGGCATCCAATGGTGCTGCTGTAGTACTGAAGTGCTATATTGGCCTATAGCACCCAACTTAGAATGTTCAAAAACGTTTGAGGAAGACTGTGAGGAGAAAAAGGGCGGGGGGGGGGGGGAAGTGTGACACTACTGGAAGTGCTGCAGACATTTTCAGCAGCCCATTACAGAAGAAAGCAGTTTGCCATAAGAACGGCTTTGCTAACTGGACGCAAGCAGCTATGTATGAAAAGGTAAATCAAATCCATTAGCAGCTGATTGCTAAAACAGTTGTGTCTGAAATGGCACAAAAAATCCATTAGCAACTGGGTACCAAAACAGATTACAAAGGCCGCCTGAAAGGGGCCACTGTCTCTTTCTCAAACTAGCCTGTTTTATCACAAAAGACAGGTTCTGAGACAGGATCTCTCTCAACTAAAACTCTGGAGATGCAAACTCTGTCTCCACACATTCAATGGTTTAGCTACTTAAACACAAGGAAACCTCTGAAACTGGTTCCTTCCAGTCTCTCTGTCTCTGAAGATTCAGCATCCATCTGCCTGAGCTGACAGTGTAACAACTTTTCCCCCTCTTCCTCTCCCCTCCCATCTGGGTCCTCCAGTCCTTCCAGAGATCCTGATTGGCTGCTAGTTGCTCTGCTCACACAGCAAACAGGATAAAATGGGACTAAGTATTTTCACTGACTGTCCAGGAAAAAACCTAGAGTGTTTTTCTCAAACTGAAATAGCACTTTCCCCCAAACAGCCAGTCAGCACTGTGAACTGTCCAGGACAACTGGCAGCACCAATTCAGCTCCAGTGCAAAGCAGTACTAGATGCTGTTGCTTCACACTTGGGCTGGGTGTTCCTGCCAGGGCAAACAGGGTTCTCTGCACAGTTTGCCCTGGGAGGAGGCAGCCTCAGTGTGAAACTGCAGCCACTACTGATGCTTTGTGCTGGGGCTTGGAGCTTCACTGACTGGGGAAGCAGTGCCCTCTGTGCTATTTGCTATTTTAAAAAAGTATCTGGGAACTCTACATGGGAATGGTGTTTTCCAGAAAGGGGCAAGACATTTTTTCCATCCATCAGAGAGACCAGTCCAGAGAACAAGGGTTGCTACAGAAAAGGCACACAAACTAGCTTAGGCTGATGTCAGAGCCCTAAAAAGTTCCTGTGTAAAACATGCCCTTATTTTTTTCTGTTTTTACCTTCCAGTCCTAACATCTGCCACAGATTCCCCTATCTAGTGGCTCTGGTTGGTTATGAAAGCCATGCCACTCAGTGCAAATACTTCTGAAATGAAAGAGGAACTTTATGAGCACCCCCATAAATATTGGCATCTGGTTGGTAGTTTGGTCATCTTATTGCCACCCAAATCAAGTGTTCGGACTTTGTCCCCGGAGCAGGTAAATCAGCATGCAACATACTGGCTACCTATTTCTTTTCACATTTAATTGCATGGATTTTGTGGTGGTCACCAAAACACTACCTGGACCCAATATCTTCAAGCATAGTTAGGAGGAAGCATAGCTGTTGTGTGGATTCATAAACAGTTGACCCTTTCAGTACGAGAGACTAGGCCAGGGCATGAAATTAAGTTTGAAGATAGAGGGAAGAAGATGGGACAGCCAGGAATGGGGTCAACTTTATTTATTTATGAGACAAGTCTACATTCAAAGCAGTTCTGGCTCAGATTAGTTATTTTATTTTAAATGACATTTTATATACATTATAAACCAACAAATCTACAAACATTTACTGAACAATAAATCAAATTGTATAAAATAAACCAACTAACAAAAAAGTAATCAAAGCTGAAAAGTAACACAGTAATCAAGAACGAAATCTATAGAGAGATGAAGTGTGTGAACCATTCCTACCACCAGTGAGTTCTAACACAGCAACATCATTAAGGGGAGTCAAGCTCATTGTTTCTGTCCACCATTTTTGCTGCGATTTCTTCACTTAATATCTTTAATGAGATCTCGTCCCAGTTCCCCAATATTCTGTTCTGCTCAACTTCACAGCAGCAGCCAGCACCAGTCAAGCTGGTAGTATAATTATTTTATCATTAGATCATGGTTTTCTATGAATGAGGTAGAAAGCAGATTATAAAGAACACAGGAGGTGGGAACAGTGTGGAAATTATTCGCACTTGACAGGCCAGAGACACAGGAAGAAGTTAAACTGGGGATCTCAGACAATATGCAAAATGTCATTCCGAGAACTTTCTTTTGAGAAGTTAAAAGCAGTGGTAGTTATGTGTGTGTGTAAGGGTGGTGATAAGTTTGCTACACAGCTGAGTTGCAAAATGAAGATTTGCCTTCACAGCTGAGTTGCAAAATGAATTAATAGTGCTGTTGTTGTTTAATGCCTATGGTTGCCAGGTGAAGCCAACAAGCTGGTATGGGACTTACCAGGGGGCTCCAGGAGAGAGGAGGGAAGAAGCAGAATTGAACTCTGAAGCAAGTTCAGGGTGAGCTGGCCATTGCATTTAAAAGGACCACATTCCTTTTAAATGCCTTTTCTCCACTGGAAATAATGAAGGATGGGGGCGCCTTCTTTTGAGGCTCATAGAACTGGACCCCCTGGTCCAATCTTTTTGAAACATGGGGGGGGGGTGAGGAGAGACATCAGCATATATGCTGAAAATCTGGTGCCTCTACCTAAAACCCCCCAGCTAACAGCCCTCCTCCAAACCCCACAGATCAATTCTCAATTGTACCCTAGGGGGACCAGTTCCCTTAGGGTAAAATGGAGCACCCAGTGGCCATCCCCCCCTTTCTGATAGCCCTGGAGCAGGAGAGGGGCTTCAAACTGAGAGATCCCCTGCCCCCAACTTGGGATTGGCAACCCTACTGCCTCTTTGAGGCTATCCCAGTAGGCCTCAGAGCAAGCAGGAGAGTAGGAGGGACAGTGCTTCTGTTCTCGGGCTCCCTGCTAGCAGCCTGCAGGAGTGCAAGGCCTACTAAGAATCTGTAGAACCAGACCAGGACAAACAGCTTAGTTAAGTATCGTTCATTATTCTGACAGCCAATTTACCTGGCCTATATTTACTGTTAATGAAGAGGCCTTCATCCAAACAGAACTGGGTGTTTGTTGTTTTGTGCCACTACACAAAAGTTGGATCAAAGAAAATAATGAAATGCAACCATTCACCAACCAAAGTTGGTTTAGTCCGGGCATTTCAGATTCAACTTTTCAAAACTGGTCTAATTTGGGTCTACGCACCTTACAAGATCTATATTCAAATCAGCATTTTCTATCTAAATCTGAATTAGAGAGGAAAATAAAAGAAAAAATTCTTTGGATACACTACTTCCAAATCAGAAATTTATGCACAACCATTAGTTTTGAAAAGGTTATAAAACAACCACACACAGCTCTGGAATCAGTCATTAAAATGGCTGCTGACTCCCAAAAGGGTTTGATAACACGAACCTATAAAATTATACAAAATCTTGATGAACAAGGTTTGTTATCATACCCAAAAAAATGGCACAAAGATTGTAAAACAGAACTTTCTAATGATTTTTGGCATGGATTATGGTCCTCTGTTCCTTTCAAATCTAAAATTGTATCTATGAAACTACAATCATTCAAAATCCTGGCTCATTGGTATATGACACCAGTAAGACTGGCCAAAATGCAACCTAAATACAGTCCTCTTTGTTGGAGGGGATGTAAGCAAAATGGAGACTACTTACACTGCTGGTTAAATTGCCCCAAAATAACACAATTTTGGAAAATAATCATCTCGCTAATTTAAAAAAATGGAGGAATTGAGTTACAACTGACTCCTGAACATCTGCTTTTGAACAGTGGGGTTGAAAACTGCTCTTCTGTAGCGCTTAGAGAAAGGGTTTCTTTTATGCTTTTTGCTGCAAAAACTGTCATTGCCAAAAATTGGAAATCAGCAATGATACCCACAATCTCGCATTGGCATCAGAAACTGTGGGATTTATATATAATGGCTAAACTCTCGGACAATCTTACGAGATTTGACAGACCGTCAGCTTCCTCAATCTTTACAACTGTGTGGCATAATGTATTGGAATACCTTAAAGAACAAGACAACATACCTTCCACATCTTCCATATTATGGCTATGATAAAAGCAGGGTTGAAACAGGCAAATATATCTTAAAAGTTGATTGACTATAGAGAATCATAATATAGCTTACTGGTAATTGACAATGTAGTTTTATCATTTTTTTTCTTTTTTAGAATGAATATAAGAGTTAATGCTTCAATAACTAATACCTCTTTACTGTACAAGCTATAAAATTCAAAATCATTAGAATTGTATGTTATGATTTAATGTTGTATTTACATTGAACCTCATTGTTACTTCCTACATTGTATGGAAAATTGTAATAAAAATTATTATAAAAAAAAGAAATGGTTGTGAGCACTCGTTTCCTCTTCTATAGTTCTACCTATACAACTCTAATTACTATATGCTTTTGACAAGTTGTACACACATATTAATTCTTGCTCGCTTTGCCTCTTTTTCATTTTATGGTTCTTAACCTCCTGACTACAAGATACTGGTAATCAATTGGTAACAATTCACCAATTGAAAGCTACCTAGCCTACTGTGTTTCTAGAATGAATCCCAGATGTTGTTTTTTGCCACACTGAACATTGCTTACACATGTAATTTTGAATTCTTATTATTCTTGTGATCTTATTTGTTAGTTACACTTTACTATCTTACTGTTAAAATATTGTAATTGTTATTAACACACGTTCTATATTCTGTAATGTATTTGCTGTCAATAAAAATAAAATTACTAAAAAAAGAAAACAATGAAATGACCGAAGACTTTTTCATCTCTCCCTGAATGACGTGACTTGGCAGATTGCTGATTAACTTTGGTTGAGACGGCATCTATCCTTATTCATTGCTACCATTTTGCTGAGTAAAATTGCTCTAAAAGCTTGGCTTGCTTGTGTGGCAGTAGTGATGGGTGAACCCCAATAGCATCCCTAGATTTATTTTATTTATTTATTTATTTATTGGATTTATATCCCGCCCTCCCCGTGAACTTTTTGAAGATAGCCAGTTGGAGGCCTAAAAAAAAAAACCAGTGTCCAAACAAAAATGGCCGCATTATTCTTTCCTAGCATCCATCTTATTTTTGCAAGGAGCAGGGAATAATTGACAGTTTGAGAACTTGGGTAGTTTGAGACCCAGTATAAGGAAATGGGATGCAATCCTGCCATCTTTTCTGTAGGTAAAAGAGGGACAAAGGATTTCTTTTGGAACACCCTACAGTGGGTGTTGAGAGAGGTGTGTGGTTTGAACCATTCTACACTGGGTATTAAGAGAAAGCCATACATGCCAGGATCTACATGGAGTAGAGGAACTGGATCAAGTAGAAAAGCTGGTAGGATGAAAAGGATCCTTGGCTTACTCACAGAGCATCTGCTTGTCATACAGAAGGTCAGGTTCAATCCCTGGCATCTTTAATTCAAAGGACCAGGTTGAGATACGAAAGACCTTCACTCAAGACCTTGAAAAGTGATTGCCAACCTGAGTAGACAATACTGACCTCAATGGACTAGTGATCTGATTCACTGTAAGGAAGCATCATGTATATATGTATATACATGTGATCCAACCCATGGTAGCTGTTCTTAAGGATGTTCTGCTGCTGTGGACACCCTGACAGTTCTGGACTGCCATCTCTCTGCATCATTGCTATCTACCTATACAGGGCTCTCTACCTGTAAAATAGTTTGCTTACTAGAACTTTGCTACACGCTCAGCAATCTTTATGCAGTTTGGTGTAGTGGTTAAGAATGGCAAACTCTAATCTGGAGAACTGGGTTTGATTCCCCACTCCTCCACATACAGCCAGCTGGGAGACCTTGGGTCAGTCACAGTTCACTCAGACGTGTTCTCTCAGAGCTCTCAGCCCCACCTACCTCACAGGGTTTCGGTTGTGGGAAGGGAAGGAGATTGTAAGCCACTCTGAGACCCTGAATGAAGGGCAGGGTATAAATCCAACTCTCCTCCTCCACCCTTCCTTCTCCCCTTGATTTGTAATTTGTGACTTGACTCAGCATTTTGCATTATCTGCTCTACATATTCTATTAGATGTTTCTGTTTTCTGCTTGTTGCCATTTTGTACTGATTCCACTCCCAAACTAGCAGGCTACATACCTAGGCTGTTGCATCCACACCCGTCCCATAGTCATAGCCCCATAAACAGCAATGCCACTGTTGTGCCCCCCCCCCCAAATGTTGAAACGTTTGCAATTTTAAAAGTTAGGTCTGTAAGCATCTAATTTGGAGTGCTGCATGGACCTGTGAGACATCTTTCCAATCTTCATTTATCACACATGTTTATGGGGAAAGTGCAGAGCCCTCTGACCAAAAGTAAGGGCTGTTCTTATTATAAGTGCCCTATGACAACAACAAAAAATAATTAGATTAGAATATAATTTAGCCTAAGAAAGTAGCAGTGGGCAGGATATTCAGTACTTTGTTCCACAATATTCTGAGAAAAAGAGAAAGGTCACAAAGGGCTAATTAAAGCCACTTTTCTCAAAGTCTTCCATTTAAAATAGATCTTAAATCAGAAATTCATTTTATACTCTTTGGAAGGAAGCTTATTCAGGGGAAACATTTGTTACAAAAATTATGATTGCACATTTTGATGAATATTTCTTTACAGGCCCTTGCATAAACAAGGATATTAGGCACTAGTACTTAGCAGGGATAATAGAGATGGAATGGAACTGTGCCTTCTCTAAATCTAGACAATGGACTCAGATTCTATTTGGGATGGAAGCAATGCTTCCTCTAAGCTGTGGAGTCTTGTGAGCAAAAATTCTACTTTGTGAGCTACTGGCATTAAAGTTGTGAGTGAGTGATTTGGCCACTGCATAAATTAGTTTGCTCTGGAGCCATCCTTCCTGAGCTAAGACAAAAATGTGTGAGCTGGAGGCTAAAAAAACTGTGAGCTAGCTCAAACTAACTCAGCTTAGAGGGAACACTGGATGGAAGCATTTCAGATACCGTCCAGGACATTCCAGGGAGTTCTCGACCCGTTTCTGGAAAGAGCAGGAACATAGATGTATTTTTGCCCTAGTCTAAATTAAATCAGGTCTGCTTGTCACATCCTGAGGCACACATGATAAAGGAGCCATGGTGTTAGCAATTCTTCACTCCGCTGGAGAATTCTGGGCATACAGAGAGGAGATATTGAATCTAGACAGATGCTACAATCCAGTCTAGAGTACTGGCAGAACAGAATGGATTATTTTGTAATTCCACCAAAACATTCTACAACACAACTAATACTCATCCTAGATCTGGGTTGGAGCCAGTCTCCAGTCATAAAAGGCACTTCCATGAATGGAATAAAACTTCTGTGTACCATTGAAGCCTGCTGACCCCCCCTGAAATGCCCCCCTGTACCTCCAGAAACAATTTGGGGACATCAATGCCTGAGAGTAAGAAGGGAAGTGGTTCCTTTGATATAAATGCCTTCTGTTAGTGGAAAGTTTAGCCTAGACCCAAACCAATATGCTATTTTACATTCGACCAGTGGCACTAACTCTGTAATCTGAGAGCCACCATGTTTGGTTCTTTCACATGCTATCTCCAGCTCTTCTTCTAACTTTCATTTGTAGGGGACTGCTTAACATGAAACAAAGAAGTTAGTGGAATTAGTTGCACTGAAAATGTATTTGGTTATAATTATATATTTAATATTGCAAGTTATATTTAATATTATTGGATGTGTGTGTTTGGTGTGGTGGTGTACAGGGCAGTAAGACACAGGGAGGGGAAAACAAATTTGACAGGGCATACAGTTGTCATGTGACTCTTCTGGTTGATGGCAATTGCAAAGTGGACACTTCATATGCCACAGAATACAATGGCATTAGACTGATGATGTACATTTGTATCATGGGGTAAAGGTTCTATGCTGGCACAAGTGGGGTTCCCATTCTATTGACACTGCACATTCTTTCCATTAATAACAATAATGGGCAATTTCATTCATTCTAGATACAGTCTAGTTTGTGATATATTATGCTGGAATTTAGGAACAAAAGTAAGTTGGAATAGTAAACAAAGAACTATGGACCAACACATCTATTATTCTCTACCTGTACCTGGCTAATATCTCATACATATATTAAAAAAAGTATTGGCAAACATATGTAACATCTCTAAATCTGTCATATCATTCAGGCCTCTCATCAGCTTTTGCACAACTTGGTACAGTAAACATGACATGGGAGAGACATCAACAAATTTTGTTTTTATACAAATACACCCATGATGGGATTTGCATGTGATTTTGGAGGAGCACTAGGATGGAGAGGGAGAGTTTCCCATGGCCCAGTTTTCCTTATCACAGGTACCCACTTAACCTACTCCCCCCACCCACACACAGGGGAAAAGAAGCCAGGATGGACCCAGTCACCACATTTGTTAATTTTAGCAGGGGGAGGAAAAATGGGGGTGATGGCAATGATGACACTCTAGGAATTTTCCCCTATCTCTATAGCCTTTTACCACAGAGACCGGGGAAATTTCTAGAGCATCACCAAAGTGATGTCATGGTGAGTGGACCCCCCACCCAAAAGTGATGTCACTGTGGGGGTAATAGTCTAGGAATTTCCACATATGTGGTAAAGCCCATAGAAACTGGGAGAATCCCTAGAGGAACAAGAAGGAAGTGACATTACAGTCCCCCAACTCCACCCTCCCCAGGTGCCACCTGCAAAATCTTTCAGTATTTGCAATAGTCAGGCTGGCAATTGTAAGTTTGAAACATACATTAGGGATCATTCTCTCTGAGACTGTAAACTTGTGTCTTGGTGGTACCATTTCATACTGCAGAAGTGGGTTCACTTGATTCCTGCAGCCAAAATATTCCCACCTCTTAAAAAGTAACACTTCATGGTACAAGCAAGGAAAAAGCCTTCTATTTTTCTCTATGCAGGAACATGTTTGCATTGGGGGGGGGGGGGGGGAACCACTCAGTCATCTGAAGCAATAAAGCCTACCTCCTCACTGAAAGGTAAAGTTTACGTCCTCCCCGAGAACTCTGCTTCAGCTAAAATAAATATCAAAAAGGTTCCTTCTGTTCTCCACCCCCCATGTTGCAGTTTCTTGATTGTGGAGGCTGTAATTGTAGGCCAGTTTTTGCTCCATATGATCTCATCAACTGATTTCTGGTAGGTTCTTTTGGGTCTCCAAATGGAATTATATTTTCACACTAATTAATAGGAAGTCTGGAATTGAACATTTGTAATACCTATATCTTTATCTTCAGAGATGGGGAGGGGGGAATCAGCTGTAAATTTCCTTGGGCACTTTAATGAGAGATAAGAATTAATTAGCTTTAAGATAATTCCATAGCAATATAAAATTAAAAATATAAAAAAAAGAGGACAGCACAATAACCTCCTACTACACATGAATACAAGCTGATTTATCATTGCTCTAGCAGAAGGCCACATTATTCCATTTTATTTGGAACAAACACATCTTATGATTTGTTCTTGACTACTTGAATATGGCTATAAATGAATTGAGATATATTAATAGCAAAGTGGGGCCTCCGACAGAAGATTCTTATGGTCTGAGGCCAGTGGGTTGGCCAAAAGGCTGTGGTATCCTGGTGACCACAACAAATCCTATGCAAACAAATGCAGAAAGAACTTTGGAATCAGTATGCTCCCTGACCTGGATAGCCCAGGCTAGCCCGATTTTGACAGATATGGAAAGCTAAGCAGGGTCAGACCTGGCTAGAATTAGAATGGGAGACCTCCAAGGAATAGGGGGGTCGTGACGTGGAGGCAGGTGATACCAAATCACCTCTTAAATGTCTGTTGCCTTGAAAACCCTATGGGGTCACCATAAGTCATCTGTGACTTGGAAATTCTCACCACCAATCACTATGCTGCATTCTGATTTCCAGGTACAAAAATCCAAACACTGGGTTTGGGTGGCAATGAGAGAACTATATGGATGACCAAACCACCACCACCCCCTTGAACTAATATTTGTGTGGTGCCCCCTCTATTTTTGAAGTACTTGCCCTGTCCACACAGGACATGGCCTTTAGAATCAAGCCAGACAGGGCTCTTTTTCAGCAGGAATGCACCGGAACGCCGTTCCAGCTGGCAGGTTGAGGAAATCCCTGGAGATTTGGGAGTGGAGGGTGGGGTTTAGGGGAAGAAGGCATAATACCATGGACTCCACTTTCCGAAGCAGCCATTGACCTTATCTCTGTAGTTTGGACCTCAGTTGTAATTCCAGGAGCTCTTCAAACCCCACCTGTAGGTTGGCAACCCTAAAAAATCATATTCAGCGTACTGGTTCTGCAGGAAGGCAAGTTGATTTCCATGGGAACCTAACCTTTAGGAATTGATTCCAATCCAGTGTGGGAATAATTGTTGGACATAAGATATTGGTTCAGGCAAGATTTTGTCTAGATGGGACAGAAAATAATGTTTTTATTGGTTTTGTCAAAACAGTTTTGACAACAAGGTAAACAGAATAAGAAGCAAAAGATGGATGTGGCTGGATGACGACACTTCTGGTAACTTCGGGTGTGGCCTAATATGTTAATGAGCTGTGCTGTCAGGGGTGTGGCCTAATATGCTAATGAGTTCCTGCAGGGCTTTTTCTACAAAAAGAGCCCTGAAGCCAGAGTCACTAGATAGGGGTATCTGTGACAGCTATCATGACTGGAGGCAGAAACAAATAATATGGGCACATTTTGCACAGGAACCTTGCAGGCCTCTAAGCTGCCATTCAGATGCAGACAATGTCAGAATGTTCTGAGGTGAGTTAGACAGGAATGGCATCCAATTAAGAAAACAAGGTTCTTTTCCTCTGGGCATTCTTATTTTCATACAAACCACCTGCCTATCTGAAAACAAACTGGCAAGACTTCTGTCTAACAAGTAATTAATTCTATGTACCAAAGGGTTTATGCAACCCCAGAGCATGCTTTCCAGGAATAACCAACATTTGCCACTGAAATCAGTGAGGATTATATATGGGTGATTAGCTGTCTCTTTTCCTTCGTCAATTACTGGAAATGCTGCTGAGCACCTCTTGAGATGTGCTGCACGTCCGGAAGGAACTAATGTATCAACATGACTGTGGACTTTAAAAAATGTGAATATTTGGCTTTCAGATATTTTATACAGGATGCAGAAAAATATGCTAGGAATTCACAATGAATTATGCTATATATGTTAACAATTCAGATAAGATCACTTTCCTGCCATCATTGTGGATATGCCTGTAGCCATATGAAACTACCAAAGAAGGTTTCCATTCTTGCGGGTATTCAGGTACCAATAGGGAAATAAAACGTTTGTGTGTGGTAGAATGAAGGAGATGTAGTACTTTCTACCATATTTGACCACTCCCCATAAGTAAAATCATCATCAATTCAATTTTTTCAAACATGTTTGATATAGTATTATTACTTTAAAAAACCCTACAGTTAAAACCTCTGCATCATGCATCACATATCTTTGTTATCATATTTACATGAACTTGGTTGCACGGTGTGTGTATGTGGCATAGCTCAGCAATAATCTGTTTGCATGCCAAAGGCCCCAGGTTCAAACCCTGGCATCTCTAGTTCAAGGTTAAGGTAACAGGTGATATAAAAGACTCAAGGCCATGAGAGTCAGAGGATGCAGTACTGATCTAGGTAGACCTCACTGGTCTGACTCAGTATTAAAGGTAAAGGTTTCCCTTGCTCAAAAGCCAGTTGAATATGACTCTAGGGAGTGGTGGTCATCATCGTTTCCAAGCCAAAGAGCCAAGCGCTGCCCAAAGACTTTTCCATTACTAAATGCTGAGGCGCACAGAACACTGTTACCTACCCACTGAAACGGTAGCTATTTATCTAGTTGCAATTTCTTGCTTTCGAACTGCTAGGTTGGCAGGAGCTGGGGCCATATGAACAAATAATCTAATTACATTTCTATCTAATCAAAGCTAAGCAAACAGATGTTGAAACACAGTAAAACAGTGTTTGGAAGTGTGTGTGATTTTATTGCATGTGCACAACTGTTTCCTGCTTTGATTTGTTTATATATTAAACTAGGAATAAGTCCCATTGTGGAAATAAATACAACGGGCTCTAGAAAGAGGCTCTGGGAGAATGCCCCGACCTTGGGCACCCACTGTCAATTTGCTGTGGCGACCTCAGCTGGGTATAATGACACAGAGTCCACCATTTTTTCCAGGGGAAGATCTCTGCCATCTGAAGAGCAGTTGTAATTCAGCATGATCTCCATTCCTCCCCTGGAGATTGGCAGCAATGGTTCCCCATGAGGGAACGGGTGGTTTGAAGGGTGGAGTCGAGGGCACTGAACCTGTCTGAGATCTCACCCTTGCTGAAACCTCACCCTTTCCAGGGTCCACCCCTCAAATCTCCAGGAATGTCCCCACCTGGAGTTGGCAACCCTACCTCCCAGCCAACCATCAATGTATTGTTATCTGCCCCCTGGCTTCAGCTTTCTATCTCCTCCCCACTCCCCCCTAGACAGCAGTTGTAATTCTGAGTGATCTCCAGCCCCCCTCTGGAGATTGGCAACAATGCTTTCCCATGAGGGACTCACTGGCTTGGAGGGTGGAGTCTATAACATTGTTCCTGTCTGAGGTCCCACCCCTCCTCAAACCTCACTGTCTCCAGATTCCACCCCTCAAGTCTCCAGGAATTTTCCACTTGGACTTGGCAATCCTATCTCCTTCCCAGCCAATCATCAACCTCACTCTTCAAGTTTCCATTCCCCCGCGCAGCTTCCACCATGCTCTGAAGCCCTGACTGCTATGTCACATTGGCTGTCATAAAGGGTCCATCTCAGCAGGGTATGAGGACATAGAGTCCACCATTTTCTCCAGGGGAACTGATCTCTGCCATCTGGAGAGCACTTGTAATTCTGAGTGGTTTCCAGCCCTCACCTGGAGATTGGCAACCATACTTCCCCTGGTGGAAAAGTAGTCTTTCTCTGCAATGGGGACCGAAGCAGCTGACATCATTCTTCTCTCCACCTTTTTGACTTGCACAACAATCCTGTGAGGTAGGCTAGGCTTAAAGTCTGTGACTGGCCCGAAATCACCCACTCAGCAAGAATCTGGGTCTAGCAGATCCTGCTCTGAAGCACTGACTGCTACGCCTAGGGTAGCCAACCTCCAGGTGGAGCCTGAAGATTGCCAGGTATTACAATTGAACTCCAGACAACAGATCTTCCCCTCTCCCTTGGAGAAAATGTCTGCTTTGGAAGGTGGCCTCTATGGCATTCTGTTCAGCTGGCCCCAGTGAGTTTTCTCCCAAAGGCCATCATAGGTGTGGAAAGGGGCTTTCAGAGAAGCAATCTTGGTTGCCTAGCAACAGGCACTGAGGAGAAAGTTGTTGGCTCTGATGATGGAATAGGGTTCCCAACCTCCAGGTGGGGCCTGGGGATCTCCTGCTTTTACAATGGATCTCCAGCTGACAGAGATCAGCTCCCCTGGAGAAAATGGCTGCTTTGGAGGGTGGACTCTATGGCACTGTACCATGCTGAGGCCCCTCCCCTCACCAAACCCCACCCTCTCCTGGATCCATCCCCAAAGTCTCCAGGGATTTTCCAACCCAGACCTCGTAAACCTGTGATGGAGATACCTGAAGATTTGGGGGGTGGATCCTGTGGAGGGCAGCATTTTTTGGGAGGGGGATAGAAGGACTCAGCAAGCTGTAATGCCATAAGGTCTACTCTCCAAAGCAGCCAGTTTCTCCTGGGGAACAGATCACTGTCATCTGGAGATCAATTGTAACAGAGGGAGATCTCCAGGTCCCACCTGGAGATTGGCAACCCTAGGGGGAAAGTCAGCCGTGCTGCAGGGGGTTGAAGGGAACGGTTTGATGGTTGCTGGCCCACCTCATTAGCCAGCCAGCCGTGGTGGAGCTAAGCAGGAGAGAGGGCCTGAGGAATTTCACACAGCCAATATGTTCCATTTCAGGAACTCTTCAGTAACGGCTTCTGTCAGACATTTTACGCAGAACCTTATTAGTACTGGTTCCCTAACGGAACATATTGGCCCTTTCACACAGAAACATGCCTTTCCTGTTGGGGAAGCGTTCCTGAGCCGGTTTACCTTGAAACCTCCTCCCAAGCGTTCTTCAGTTTTTGTACTGGTCCTGAAGCACTACAAGCCCCCTGTTTCTGACAGTTTATTCTGACAATTTATTCTGGGCACACTAGCAGTGTGCGGGGGAGGGGGTTATGCTATTTGTCCATTGTCTTTTCACTGACAGAAGCAGGCCATTGAGAGGACAGTTAGACCCACCTGGCACTGGGCGGAGGAGAAGAGTGGACCCAGCACCCAGTTGGTCCTTCCCCTTCGCTGGCTCCCTCCAGACTGAGGCCGGGACACTGGCCAGTGGCTCTGTGAGCGGGACTGAGCCAAAGCAGGGAGAGAATGCAGGCAATGGCCAGGGACCCCCTTTTGAGTGGCAGTCCATCCAGCAAACTGATTTTGGCACCCCAGGGAATCTTGCCCCTTGGAATCTTAAAACGGCTTTATATAATAGGAAAGATTATTGATGTTAGGTTTTGTGTACATAATTGAATTTATTCATTTACATACTGTATCATACTACTTTTTCTGTTTTTTGTCCTCTCAGCCTTCTTTAGTTTCCCTGTCTTTTCTGGTTGGATATTTTCCCTGTTTTTTGTGATGGTGTGAAGGGATCACTAAATAGCCAGTCACTCCAAATACAAAGACACCACAAAACTAAGCACAGACACAATTTATCCAGAAAAACCATGATGGAGTGAAGCATGCCTGTACAGACACAGGGGAGAGAGAAGTCTTTAATTATTTGATTTATTACTCATGGCACACTAACAGTTCCTTAGTTAGACCAAGGTTTGGAAATCAGTAGGTCAAGAGTGTTATACACAAACACAAACACACACATAACTAATGTACTAGTAGAAAATACAAATTACTCCTGAGTATTAAAATGGGTGCAGGGCAGATCAGATCTTACAAGTTCACCGAAACTGAGATAGCAACCACCAGGCTACTATACACTGGCAAAAACTGTTGCAAACATTAGCCATGATTGAAGGAGGACTGCGAACCCTGCAAAGGCACTCCTTATTAGTTGTTCAAAGAGCCTTGTGTGCTCAGTTCTTTACTTCCCAGAGCTCAAGAATGCATGTAGCTTGCTAAATTCTATTAGGGTATGAAAGCACAAGAAGGATTGCAAGTTGTCCTTAAAAGGCTTTCTTACCAGGATTTTTATTTCTTTTTACACAGAATATACTTCTAAGTCTGAAATAGACCTTAATACTTTTTCATAGAATCACAGAGTTGGAAGGGGCCATACAGGCCGTCTAGTCCAACCCCCAGCTCAAACCAGGATCAGCCTAGATCCATGGGCATTGTTGTGAGCTTCCGCTGATATGATTTTTTGAGAGCAGTTTGCAAAGCATACTCACTTTGGTGCAGAATGTGGAACTGCCACATCAGGCTCATGACTTCTAAGGAATGGTGGCAGGAGATCTCCAGGGATTACAACTGATCTCCAAGTGATAGAGAACTTTTCACCAGGAGAAAATGGCCACTTTGGTAGGTGGATTATATGACATACACCGTTGAAGGAGACTTCTCAGGCCCCACCCCCCTATAATGTTTAATAGATAATTTAATTCAACAGAAATACTAAACAGTAACCTGAAGTAACCAACAGAAAATTCAAAATGAGTTAAGATTATACATACAGCAAAATAAATTAAAAGACAATAAATTTAAAATATCTAGAAAAGTCCTCAGTTTGGACTATATGTCAAGAGGCACAGTATTCTCTCTCCTTGTTTTTCTCTTTGCAGTATATTGAAAGAACAAATGGAAGGATGAATCAGAATTTCTTCCTAGCCATACTTTTTTCTCTCAGACTTTAGGATTCTGATTAGCTGATCCTGTTCACCAAACAGCACCAAAGCATGCCCCAGCCTGCAAGGAGAACACAAGCCCTGTTCACAAGTGGCGGTGAGTTCATGTTCCATCTGTGTACACTCAATTTGCCTTATATGCAGGGGTCTGTTGGAGCGGGAGCGCACAAGAGCGCAGCTTTGGGAGTGAGGAGCCCAGGGGGTGGGCACATGACCAAGCCCCACCCCCTCCTCGGCTTCCCTGAGCAGTGCAGAGGCGCAGCGCCCTGGGGAAAGCCCTGCTAGGGTCTTTATTGTTTTTAATGTTTTGTTTTAATACTGATAATTTTATCATTGTTCCTTTTATGACTGTGTGCTGCTTTTCCAGAGACATGCTCAAGGTGGTATATAAATTTTCTAAGTATACTATTTTTTTATCTGGGCACATGGCACATAAGTACTGGAGAAATTTCACCTACCCTTCAGCAGCTTCCACCCCATCAGTTTGGTGTAGTGGTCAGGAGTTGGACTCTAATCTGGGAGAACCGGGTTTGATTCCCCACTCCTCCACATGCAGCTGCTGGTGTGACCTTGGGGCAGTCACAAGTTCTCTCACATTATAGAGAAGTACATCCTTATAATATTACAAAGAGAAGTCCTTCCTCATGATGTTACATCCTCCTGATGTTACTACAAGCACCCAGGTGTAAGTTTGTTTTGTCACAGTCTTCCTCAGGAGGATTCCTATTGTCTTCAAAGTTATCAGCCTGTTGTTACAATTCAGTGTTTATACTGGGAGCAAGCCAGTCCTTAACCTCCTCTCTAAACAGATACAAAAGCTATTCAGCTTCGTGTGGTTTCTCATTTCAATAACCATGGTTTATTCCAGGATGATAATTTTGAAGAAAATAAAATACTGAGGTTTGCAGAGAGCATTTTGCCAGCCAAATTCAGGAGGCTTTTGGATCAGCCACTTCTGTTTCTTTTCCACCTTTGCCCAGATTGGAATTTGACCCTAGGAATCCTCTTCCCCTTCTAAATTTGCCCCAGTTTCATCTCATTTCATGAACTGCCCCTCCTGGACATGAGTCTGCTCACTCGCTTCCCAATCCACCAGTCTTTTTGGCCTCAAATTGAAAATAGAATCCTTCCCCAAATTGCCCTGTTTTGGCAGCTCTAAGACCATGACATGCAGAGCTCTCATCTGAAATATTCTATATGGTCCACTTTTCCCTGCTGGATTTATTTGCTGCCCAGCCAATTGGACCTTTTGCATCAGTGCTGGAATTTCTGTGGAATCCCTGAATTAGTATCTGTCTCTCTGTCTCTCCTGCCTTTACTGCAGTGCCCTCTGTCCTCCCTTCTGTTCAAGTGAATAACTTGCTCAGACTCTTGGAATCAATATTGCTTTCAGATAGTTAATTCTCCCTGTCTTGATGTACTGTATGATTCCTCCTTAATAAACTGCACTTCCAATTTTCATTTCTATTCAGATTCTGAGTGTTCCTTTCATGTTTGCTGTAAAACTTCACCACTTGGTCACAGATATGTGGTTCTCTGTTTTGTGTCACAACTAGTACTAAAGTCTGGACCTCCCTACGCAAGCAGTAAAGGGCTATTTTGCCAGTGTACACAGAGGTGTTTGGGGTCTGAGTGCTGGAGGGGGCATTAGGGGACATAATCATGTACAGGTCATGAAATTGGTTTGGGGTGGAGTCTGGGTAGTATAAGGGGGTCCCAGAGGGTGTGGCCATGTGTGTGGTTCTGGACTCCAACTGGAAACTGAATCATAATCTTTGTGTCTCCATGTGTTATGGCAGAATGGGAATTTGAACCTGGGTCTCCCAAGTCTTTGACACCAAGCACAACACCACACTGACTCTCAGGCTTCTGTGCTTTAGACAAGCTTGAAGCACATCCACTATAGGGTTCTCAGGTCTGGGTTGAAAAATACCTGGAGACTTTGAGGGTGGATCCAGGAGAGGGTGGGGTTTGGGGAAGGGAGGAGAGGAGCCTCAGCATAGTACAATGCCATAGAGTCCACCTTTCAAAGCAGCCATTTTCTCCAGGGAAGCTGATCTCTGTCAGCTGGAGATCAGTTGTAAAAGTGGGAGATCCCCAGGCCCCACCTGGAGGCTGGCAATCCTACCACTATACCTGGATGCAACCCACTTTCAGATTATTGTCTTGGACCACACAGGATAACAATATGAGGAAGGGAAGCCAGATGAGACCCTGAGAGCAAAGAAAAGTCATGTTTTAGGAGAGGCTGACCACAACAGATGAAGAAATAAAATGAACAGGCAGGGTTGAGCAGTTTTCAAAACTTTTCTTAAAAGGAACTCTCTCTGAAGCACAGTGACCAGTGTCTCCACCATGCACACTAGGCCTGCAGCAACTCAATAAAGGATGGGATATTTGCTGTCACAGAACTGCTGAACAGAATATTACAGTATTTATCTTAAAAGCATTTTACATTGCTTGTCTCCATGGAGGGACTCAAAGAAGCTAAGAAAAAAAAGGGGGGGGATCTGAATTGGAAAAGGCAATATATAAGCAAGCAAATCTGGGCTGTTCCAGGTTCACCAAGTTGATTTTTCACAGGTTTCACATTGTGAGCCCCATGCCAAGAGGCAAGATCCCTTTGGTTCTTGCCCTTCAACTTGTGCCTGAGAACATGCACCTCTGGCCCGACCTAGATTAAATACCTGCAGAGATTAGGGTTGCCAGTTTCTATACATTTTTGGGGTGGAGCCTGGGAGTGGGTTCTGTGGAGGGGAGGGACCTCAGTGGGGTATAATCCCATAAAGCCCACCCTCCAAAGCAGCCATTTTCTCCAAGGGAACTGATCTCTGTAGTCTGGAGATGACCTGTAATTCTGGGGAAACTCCAGGGCCAAATGGAGTTTGGCAACCACAGCAGAAAGAGGAAGGAAAATGTCATAGACCTCAGGTGCTGGTAGTCTGCTGGTTTGATGCTTTGATGTTTAAACTATTTTGTGATGGTCGATTTTGTAGTGTTTGGTACAGACTGGAAATGTCTTGGCAAGACCTTGAGCGAGTGAG
The DNA here is from genome assembly GCA_029233225.1 of Lepidodactylus listeri. Taxonomy (NCBI): domain Eukaryota; kingdom Metazoa; phylum Chordata; class Lepidosauria; order Squamata; family Gekkonidae; genus Lepidodactylus; species Lepidodactylus listeri. The sequence goes on along the minus strand of JARCFY010000009.1, from coordinate 82,238,211 downwards.
TTTTGCATACAGTCAAGGAAAATGGGGAAGGTGTTGGTTTGAGGATGGGGCTGGTCCCAGGAAGAAGGATGCAGACCCAGAACCCTCACAGAAAGTCCTCTCGATTGCTTGAGCTTTCTGCAGATTCCCTCCACGAACTTGACTTTTGCCTTTCCCCAAGTTTCTTAACAATACCTGTATTTTTATTAAATGTTGTACAAGCCGCCCTGAGCCCACCTTGGCAGGGAGGGCAGGGTATAAATTTAATCAATAAAAATAAAATAAAATAAAATAAACTAGTGTTCAGTTACCATAACCTTATCAGTCACATTTTCTTCCAGATTCCACCCACCCTGTCGTGCTCCACCTCGTCCCCTATGAGACTACCCCCAGTGGCCGTGCTGCCTCCACACCGTGACTGGCTCTGGGCAGGGAAGTTTTGGCTCAAAGGGCACAGCAGGGCCTCAGAATTGGCAGAGGACGGGATTAACTTCACCCATAGTCACCCACCTGCCTCCGTTGGCAAGCTCCTCTGTCACCTCAATCTCTCTTTCTCCTCTCTCTCTCTCTCTCACCTCCTCTCACGCTCTGCCTCCGGCCCTTCCTCCCCAGCCCTGCTTTTGCCGCTCCTTTTTATTAGCCCCCTTCCCTTCCCAGAACCACCCCCAGGTGCAGATCCTCTCCCTTCCACCCAGCCCCGCCCCCCTTAATATGGGAAGATGCTCTCCCGTTGCTCTGGAGGCATCCGTGCCTCTTTGTTCTGCTTCCTGGGGGCGAGGCCCTTTTCCCTCTACTACTCCCTCTATGCGGCCAGCCGTGGCATTGCTCCCCGTCTCTGGTGTTGCAGTGGTTGCTGGAGTGGCGGCTTCCTGCACGGCTGGGAGACAGCGTGGGGCCCGGGTGCGGCTCCAGGCTCGCACTGGCTGATCTTCAGCCCCTGCCGGGAATGTGTCATCATCTATCTTCACCCCCCTTTTCCCAGGGAGAGGCCATGGCAGGCGGAGGTGTTTCCCCACTGGCTCCAGCTGGCATCGGTAAGTGAGGGTTGGACACGGGGAGGGGAGCAGTCCCGGATGACCCGGGACGGGACACACCACAGCAGCTATTTTCTTCAGAGGAACTGGTCTCTATAGTCTGAAGATCAGTTGTAATTTCAGGAGATATTTGGGTCTCACCTAGAGGTTGACAAAACTAGCTCTCTTTGTGACTCAGAGAAGAACCAAGATCAATTCCTCCTCAGTCTCCCATTTCCTCTGTAGCTTCCTAGTTTTGTATGCTTCCACCTCCTGTGTCTTGTTCACAAACAGGCCTTTATTCTTGTGTAGACTTTTACCACAAGCAGGTCAATTGTTCATGAGGATGCTTACCTCCTCAAAAGGAACAGATGATAATAGAAGTAGACTACCTGCAGCTTTGTGGCAGAACCACCTCTACCATTTGATTTTATCCTCTTGTTCTGTTCTGTCTTTGGAGACTTTGGTTACATCCATACATTGTTAGATTTTGTGCTGTTGTTATACTACAGCTATTGTTCATAGCTTGGTTTTCCTGCATGGGCAAGACCATCCAGGTATGAACGGTGATGAAGAAATGAACCAAAAATGACTCTATTTTGTGCGCCTTAAAACTTCTTATGAATTTATGAACTCTGCCTAAATTCTGCTAATGGCATAAATGCTACCATCATTTAGGAGATGTTACATTAAGAACTTGCTGTCGTTGCAGTAGATCATTCCCCCCCCCCAAAATGGAGGAGCAAGACCAGCAGTCTGTGGGATCCAGTCCCCGCCAAAGTTATAAAAAGAGATGAGAGCATGGTACAATGAGGCCTTTCCTTGTTTTAGATCCTGATATTGGAGATCCACTTTATGTTCTTGTAAGGAAGTATTTCTTTACTCATTTAGGAATTACATTGCCAGTGGATGCAGTGATGGCCACTAGCTAGAGGGATTTAAGGGTGACTAGATCTGTAAAGGAGAGGTCCAGCAACAGCTTCTAGCCATTATGTTACTAGCCAATCACAAAATAGTGTTAAGTTGCACAAAATCCTGGGTAGGTCCAAACCAAGCATCCTGTAACACAGGCAACTGCTTCTGAATGGGTGCTCCCAGAAGAGGCAAAGGTGATGCCTCTTGGACTCTTCAGAAGTAGCTCCTGCATCCAAGATGTGAAAGCAAGCAGTGATTGGCTCTTTGCTTTGGAGGGGATAGATCTTGTTTGGTTTCAGTTTCCAAAGGAAGGGGATAGTTACAGAGGTAGTCATGTTGGTCTGCAGTAAAAGAGCTACAGTTGCGTCCAGTAGCACCTTAGAGACCAACAAGACATTCAAGAGTCAAATCTTTCTTCATCAGATATTTGTCATATCTGACATCTTATCTGATGAAGGGAGCTTTGATTCTCGAAAGGTTATACCCTGAAAATATTGTTGATCTCTAAGGTGCTGCTGGACTAGAATCTAGCAAAGGAAAGGGAGTGTACTCCTTCTGCATGGCCACAAGAAGAGCCCACACACCTAAGAAGGTCTCAATTTATGGCCATGCCCACAAGCCACCCTTATTCTGCTTGGTGACAGGATGTATTTATGAGTAGTATAGTAGCAAACCTTTGTTAATATTATAAACAGAAGGCACTGGGTTTGTTGGGCACTGTATATTGCACTGGTGCTGATGGACTTCCAACCCTCCCCCCCTGCTTGGACCGTTTCTGTGCTTGTCATCAGCTGGTATTGCCACAATGGTACTGGATTCTGCTGGGCATTCTGTGATTGCACTGGTACTGCAGGGAACTCTGTACACTGCACTGGTTCTGCTGGGATTGCAACAATGCCCCCCTTCAATTTCTACTGCAGAGATTCCCTGGTTTGAATTTAGTCCATTTGAAACAATGGAGGATGGTGGCACCTTCACGGGGGGGGGGGGGGGGGGTTGTGTGTTTCTTAACATCCAGTCTAGTGAAGTATGTGATCACTCTTTTGTGATGCTTTGGCTGGTGTTAGTTAGTAAAAGTTAGTATAAAGGCTCCTAGCTCTCAAAAATGCCTTGTAGATGCTTGGGATGGTCAGCTTGTGGACTTCAAAATGGAGAACAGAAGCCCCCGCGAGTGCTTGCTCAGAGAACATGAGTGGTGTGATGGATCCCTCCCCCCATTAAGTCACAGCTGACTTATGGTGACCCTGTAGTGTTTTCAAGGCAAGAAAGGTTCGGAGGTAGTGTGCCATTGCCTGCCTCCACGTCAGTCCTGCTTAGCTTCTGAGATCTGACGATATCAGGCTATCCTGGGGCCATCCCGGTCAGGGCTAGGTTGAGAATAATATGATTGGCCCAAGGTCACCCAGCAAGCTTCCATGGCACAAGTGGGGATTCAAACTTGTATCTCCCAGATCCTAGTCTGACATTTTACCCACTACACCACGCTGGCTCTCGTAATGAAACAGCATGTTAGAATTTGAAGAGGGTTTTTTTTTCCTGGTATGATCATGTATACAAAGTTAAATGACATACAATTTTCACTGCCTGCATTTTCTTTCTGGCCATTATTATTATTTGTTTTATTTCATGATTGTTACTGAAAATAATTCTAAAAATAATGTTGTCATATTGAAAAGGGGCCCTGACCAGGATAGTCCCAGCCTAGCCTGATCCCGTCAGGTCTCAGAAGCTAAGCAGGGCTGACATGGAGGCAGGCAATGGCAAACCACCTCCAAACATCTCTTGCCTTGAAGACCCTACGGGCTCATCATAAATCAGCTGTGACTTGATGGAAAAAACAAAACAAAACAGAGAAGGGGGTGTTAAAAATATTATCGGCCCTAGGTGCCAAATAAGCTAGGTACCCCACTGCTTAAGAATGTACGTGCCTGCTTCAGGTAGATCTAGTGCAGTATTCACAGATATTAGCTGGTGATGTCTGTTGTGAGCCTAGACTCAGAGATAAGATATGGAGGTTAGAAGATGAAAACATAACCCACAAGCAGTTGTCTGCCATGAGTAATCTTTACGGTTACAGTGCCTTTGTAAGCAAGTGTTGGAATGTCTGTTAAAGAAATTCAATTGGTAAACATAGTAAATGTTAATGGAAACATAATGAATACATAGTGAGTGGGTCACAGGGTAACTGGAGACAGAAGGTGATACTATATACAGTGTGTAGTGCGTCTTTTAGAATTTTGGAGAACATTTTCAGTGTCTGGATAGGATCTCTCTCTGTGTAGTTCAAACTACTTAAATTCTTTTCTGCTGAAATCCACTGTCAATGATCACTACAGCAACGATAGTACAATATCCAATGGTGAATGGATACAGCCTTTGGTAAGGTGAGAGTGCCTTGTAATCCTCTTGACCATAGTTTTCACACATCAAGCCTTCATTTGGCCTTCAATAATTTGAGGCCTTCTTTCTTCTTGCATGTGGTCAGATTCCTTCAACAAGTGCTCTTCATCCTACTGACCCTAATTAATAATACATAGCTACTGTAGCAGCTCTCCAAAACTTGCCAGAATAACTGGTGGACTGTATTTTCTGTTTCCTGATTGCTGACTACTATATTTGTCTCTCAGCTTTTGACTAGGTCTTGCCTTGTGGATTCTGTTCCCATGTTTTCCTTGAGCACTTTGATGTGGCCAACCTGATTACTGATCATGACTTCTTAATACTTTTGGTTAAAGCTTATGCGTAGCTTAAATTTCAGCCAGAACTCATTAAGACCCATGCACGAGGAACCTTTGTGCTGCTCACATACCCCAGGGTCTCAGTCATGAAGGGAGGGTTTCTTACTCCCCAGTCCTCCTCCTGACCTTTCTGCTCACCAGCCACTCACCCACTTATCTCTGGGAAGACATGAACAGCTGGCAGGGGAATCCTTCTTGGTCCATTCTGCAAGGTTTTAAATACGCCTTGCAGCTTTACCCCTTTCCAGTTTCAGGGGAGAGTCAGTTCCTGATACTACTGAAAATTACTATCTGGGCCTTTCTGGGCCTTCTATCATCCCCTTGGCTGTCTCCTTGGGCTGTTCCACATATGTCAGGTAATATGGGGCTCCAGAACCCTAAAAACTTGATCTTGGAAATGTTGCCTAAGAAAGATAATTGGATGTATCCCAATTAGATGGGAGGAGGGAGTTATAAATCCAATCTTTTCCTCCTCTTCCTCCTCCTCCTCCTCCTCCTCTTCCCAAGGCTGTGGTTTCACTGAAACCAATGGCAATAACAATAAATGTAATATGGAGAAATGACAGATACAATTATGAATTAAGAGTCTGATTTTTTTTAAATTGACACCTGTATCAACTAAAATAATGACTTAAATAATAATCAAAGAATCATTTTTTGGCCAGTTCCTTACTTGGGAAATTATTTTTTTAACCTCTTTCTCCCACCTCAGATATCTTACCATTCCAGCTCACTACAGGAGAAGATGGGATCAGATCACTGATGACTGCACTAGAACTTGCGGGCCAAAATGAATATCTTGGGTAATAATATTCCACAATTTCCAGTAAAACAGAGGCTGACATCTGTGCAAATGAGCAATAATTCAGCGAACTCATAAAAGAAGTGCCAAAGTGACACTCAAATTGATGTGCTCAAAAGGTATAGTTTTGCAAATGGATGACCTCAGAGAGGCGGCTGTGAAGTACAGAAAATCAAGGGCAACATCATGAATCATCAAGATCTGTGGAGTTCAGCCAACTTAATTTCATGGCAGATTCTAGACTGACCTCAATAAAAGTATGAATGAGTGGTCCCATTTGGTAGAGTATGTGATTAAGACAACAGAATATAATGTTCATTGACTATGAACCAGCTCATTACTGCAGTGCCCTATCAGGTTGTGAGTCATAATACAAGGACTTCATTAATATCAAGATGGTGTGAGGACTTGGTTTTACAATAAGTCTATTACATTCTGAAGGCTAACCAGGAAAAAAAAAGTTGACCACCATGGATTTTATGAGACAGAGATGCAATTTCATCACCAGATTGGATAAAAATACCAAGGTCTCATTAGGTCTCAGAGTTTAAGCTGTTCTATTTATTCGTGATGAGCAAGCATAACACACAAAAGAATTGTGCATGGAATTCATGATGGAAAACAATGTCATACAATTCAGGGGAAAGAAATATTCCCTGTCCACTATTTTCAGTTAATCATTCATATCCCACTTTTGCAAATATTGGTTCCCTTCCATAGATATTTTCCCATGGAAAATATCTGCTAATGGAATGGGGTGAGAAAGATTTTTACTTATTCCCCCTTCCCACTACAGGCCTCTAACTCATTCCTTGGTGTTCCCAGGTCCCTGGGAGCTGGATTTTGTGGGTATTTTTTTTTTGGCTGCAGTGGTATGGAAGAGGCAGGGAAGTCCCATTATGTTGATGGAAATCCAGCAGTGGAGATTTACTGCTGGATCCAAGGCAGGGTCTGAACAGAGAATATGTAAGTCATCAAACATCTAAAAATAGGTGAGTAGCTATGTTGGTTTGAAGCAACAGAACAAAGTTTTAGTCCAGTGGCACCTTTAAGACCAACAAAATTTAATTCTGAGTATAAGCTTTCATTGAGACATACTAATAACACTAATTGAATTTCAATCAGGAGAGCAGTTTGAAATTTTCACACTCAAAAATGTAAAATTTGTTGACCAAACAGAAGCATAAGCAAAAGGGGGTTACAGGTCTGGCTCACCTTTTTTTCTTTAGCAGAGCAGCTAATCCTTTCCAGGCCCAAATTGTTAGGAAAGATGGACTCAACTTAGATGCAGATCTACTGATGCTCTTTATAAGTCTAGATCCACTTCTGGTTCCACAAAGCAAAACAAACAAACAAACATCATATGACAAAAAACAAAAACAAAACAAAACAAAAAACCAACCCAAAGTTGAAGGAACTTTTCTTTCAGCCCCTGTTGCCTAATTCACTCTATATGGGAAGTTATTCTTATTATTGTTGGATAAACCACAGAGTTTTTTCAGATGGATGTAAGCAAATCATGATAAATTGAGAAATCTTTTTTTCTTCTCCTACCAAAACTATTCTCAGTCCAAAGTGCTGTACAGAAATGTGCTAATGGTCCATCCAGCTATTGCATTGATTAAAAAATTAACATCACTCAAAGCAATATTCTCAAGTACTGTTGACCAATTTAACATTACAGTCCTAAGGGTTGCCATGTCAGTGTACTGCTGATGATGGCACACGGCCAGTGTAGACAGTTAATACCTTATGCTCTCCCAAGGAAATGAGAGAACTAAAAAAAAATCCTAGTCATAAGGACATGAGAGCACAACAACCCCACTAGAGTCTGCAGCCCACTGCTGAGAGTAACCAATCATGGAGCAGCCCAGTCATTAAGGATGCTTGGAAAGAGCCAATAAGTGTATGGCACCATTGCCACCCACCACACAGTCATTGTATGCACCATCCACAAAAGAGGACAAGTGAAAAAACAATGGTAGTGTTCTCTTTATGGAAGACTGTGACATGCCCAGGAAATGCCCCATGACCACCAGCCGTCTGTGATCAAACTCCCTTCAGCAAACAGCTTCTATTTGACACAGGGAAGGAAGCACAGTCATTCCAAGCATGCCTCTCATCCTGTCACTTAGTTCATTTGGGAGAGAAAGCCCAAGAAGAAACCATGGCCTTTCCAGATGAGGGCTCAGGGACTACTAGGAGAATCATGCCTCTAGGGATAGCTTTTCTCATAAGGCAAGGGGAACGAGGATGATATAATGTATTAGACATTAAGCAATATGAACTGTTGCAAAGCATTAATGTAGGAAACAAGACTGAAGCGTTTGGGTCCCAATCAGGGACAAGTTGGGAATAAAGCAAAGCTCACACCTGAGAGCAAAGTTCACAAGCCGATCAGCAGCAAAACAGAAGGAAGAAGAGAAGGAACCCACGCTACCCATACTGAAGAGCATTTCCCCTGTCTATAGAGCCAACTGGGCAAACAAGAAAAGGACAAATTATAGACCATCTGGAATTCTGCAGTGTCCCTGGTGATGAAACCACCAGGAAAGACTGTAGAGAAAGTCACAACACAGTGAATCAGCAGAGGTTCTGCCTGCTGCTGTCCTTAAGTTCCTTGAAGAGATAATGTAGGAGTATTAAGCAGCTGTTTTCCATTTGTCTTTTGCCCCCCGATAGATATTGTTACTAACATCTATTTCCTCAATGACAAGAGAGATTGTGAGCGCATGTCGACATAGAGAATTATACGTTCTAGACTGGGGAAAACACTTGACCTTGACAGTTTGTTGGGTGAGGTTGTTTTGTTTTGTTTTTTGCTAACAAATGATGTCTAAGTATTGCAATTCAAGTAATTAATGGTGTTACTGGATAGCCTGTGCTCTGCCGGTTTTCTTTGCTGAAGAAAGGACTGGATTGCTGAAACTGGAAGCCCCATCTCGTTTGTGCTTTGGATACAGCAGAGATTCTGATCAATTCTACTTATAAATTTTCCTAGGACTTTTCCCTTGAAAGGGTTTTCTGTATGCCATTTTGATACTCAATGGAAATAACTGTATTTTTGTACTGAATGTATTCTGTGGGAAATAATTAATACATTACAGTAACACTTTGAGTATATATATTCTTTTTTACTTTTGCCTTTGTTGTAATAGCACTGTATTTCACAGGGGTTGTTTTAAGTCTGGCATGTGTTTAGCTATCAGAGAGATCTGGAAAGATTCCCCCACATATGAACAGCTGGGGGTTTATCCCTGTTGAAGAACTCCCTGGAAACAGCCTGGAGAGACAAAGGGAAAGGAAGGTGTAATTAGCAGCCGGAACAGACAGCATGTAGGCTCAGATGTTCTGTACACAATGGTGAGAGAATATGGTATGACCTTGGTGTTCTTCAAGTGACTTCTGAAGAAGCAAGCAGTGACTCACGAAAGCTGACACAAATTTTGTTAGTCTTTAAGATGCTACAGGCCTCTTGCTCTTTTCTACTATAATATTATTATGAATCTAAAAAGGGTAGGATAGACTTTTGGAGGACAGGTCTATCATTGGCTATTAGCCATGTTATTCAAATGGTACCCCTGGGTTCAGAAGCAGAATGCCTCAGACTGCCAGATGCTGGGGAGCAGTCAGCAGGTCAAGGCCATTGTCCGTGGGCTCTGCTCATGGGCTTCCCTGTGGCATCTGGCTGGCCGCTGTTGGATGCTGGACTAGAGAGACCACTGGTCTGATCCAGCATTGCTACATTTTTTGTTATGATGTTATGTTCCATCCCAACCAACAAACATGCTGAAAATCAGCAATGAAATACAAGTTAATTAAAATGGATTTCCTGAGCACTAGAACCATATTATGGATATTTTCCAAATGTCTTCCATGCAATCAATAAAGAAGACAATTGTCATTATACTATCACAATGCACATTGTTGTAGATCATCCAGACTGGAAACAACCCATTTTTTTCAGTCAAATATAATTCAAAGAATACATTTCCCCTACTTGGGTCTTATGCCTTTTGGGGGACAATCAGCTTCAGCAACCACACTACTATTGAATAATCAAAGGAACAATATGAGCTGATGGATTCAACAAGATAAGCAATGATTAAGAATACAGAGCTTTATTTTTAACAGGGCTGTGAGGTTCCTGGATTATTCCAATTTACTGGCAAATAAATGGATACATTACTTTTGGTAGATGAGTCTTCACTGAAATTAGCAAGAGTTGCACGTCTGCACAGAGACACAAGGTGGTATTATGCCATAATTTTACAAAGCTTTTCTTGATTTCCTCATACACTGCTAGCTTCATCCTGGCAGACTAGTTTTTAAAAAGAACAGTGTGCTTTGAACTTTGATAAGCAGATTCAGGTTTTTATGGCACAACAGTATATTGAAGATACAGTATATTGAAGATACATTTTGTCAGACATAATGGCCTATATCGTACCTCTGAACTTAGCAAATTTGAAGTTTGTCTCCAGTGTAAGGAACTTTCTCCCACTTAATTGATTTTTCCATCAGAGAAAGAGCCACTAAAGTTGAAGGAAGGTTCTTTAGGCTAGAGAAAGACTTCAAACTTAACTAAAAGGAATGGCAGGATACAGGCCAATGGCCAAAATTTAATGCATGTTGACAAATGCCCAAAATTTAATGCATGTTGACATTCAGCATGGGAATGCTAGTATACTCAAACATGTTTTGTGAATGCCTCAAATTCTACATGTATTTTCCTAATTTTCTGACATATTTAAGGAATACCAATGACAATTACATATTAGGTGACTGTCAAGATTTGTCTGTTTTATCTCATTTACAAAGTATGTTTGGGGTTGTCAATATTCATGTCCAAAAAACCTGACATTCACCAAAATTCAGATGTTTCCTATAATGTAATATAAGGGTAACATCCAAACATTTTTATCTTTGGCTAAAGACTACTGACAAAAACATGGGGAAAGCACTCATTGTCAGTCCAATGAGGCTATTCATTACAGATTGTCTGCCAAGGTCTTAAAATGAAAAGGATCAATAAGATGTTCTTATAAATCTTTAAAAAGTATAAAAAGTGATGTTCTGCTCATGAACATAGATGAAGTGTTGGATTTGCAGAGAGGGCTATGTGGAGTGTATGCTCGACTGTGGCTCAAAAGCCTCTAGCTATGGATTGACTTTGATTTCTGTGGATGGGATCTTATTCCTCATGACTACACACATGGTCAACATGTATAATGAACAGAGCCTTCACAAGCTCCAATTAACTTAAGACTGTACACAATCACAGCTTGTTGTACTTGCATATGAACTTTTCCCCTCAAGTCTTACATAGAGTTGTAGTTTGAAACAACCTCAGATTTCCCATATGTATGCATCCACATGTGGAATTAGTAGCTGGAGTCTCTGCATCTATTGTCTGCATGGTCCTTCCAGCAGGTGGAATGAAAGCCTTTCCCTACCTTAGCATTTACAGTTTCAGATAACAAGCCAGCTCACACAAACGGTGCTCACATTTATATAGAAACAGAAAGTGCTACCAAGGCCACTGAAGGAGTGATATGATTGAAAAATAAATGTTTTCACCAAAATGGTGTGCCTCTTGTTTGGCAGGAAAGCCAAGTACCAGAAGATGTGCCAATGGACTCAACCTTTGTTCTATCAGAACAAACTGTCAGAATGGAACATTTCCAGTTGTTACTGAATGATAAAATTATTTCAGTCACATTTATTATATTAATTGTGTGATTATTCAAGTTGGATTTTGCATATTATCCGGTTGCAGGCCCTACTCATTCTCCAGAACTTGACATTCCAGAAAGAATGATATTTTTAGGCTTGATCAACCTGGAGCTGGAAAATTGACATTTTTTAAAGGTCTAGACTTACTAAATTTGATAGAATATTCAAATTAACTCTCCTAAAGTATTTCAAGCTGTGGCATGGGTATGAACTGGGAAAATGCAGTTTGTATTGGTTCATGGTTCTTGGTGTGTGCAGTTCACAAACCATGGATTGTCAAGAACGTTTTGATGCTAGACAAACTAGTTATGTTTGTGAAGTTTGTGGCATGGTAGAACACCTCCCCTGGCAAGCTAGACACACCAAACTCAGAGAGCGTCTCCAGATGACCCTCCTCTATCTGCCCTCCAAGTCTGGTGAGGATTGGATTTACGGGGTCCGAGTTACAGCCCCTCAAAAAAGGTGCCCCTAGGAAAGTGCTTTCTGGGGAAATGAAAGATGCAAGTTCAGGAGGTTCAGGAGTGTACAGAACAGTCCACAAAGAAGGTCCCCTCATCCTTCATTGTTTTCAATGGTGGGGGGGAAACCAGCAAAAAAAGCAAGTTCAATAGAAGCCTCACAGAACAGAATCAAAGTCCCAGGGCTCTCTGCAGTAGAAACTGAAGGGGAGGGACATTTTTGCAAGCCCAGCAAAACCAGTGCAATTTGTCCAGCAGAACCAGTGCCACTGTGGCACTGCAAACCCAACAGGACTAAGGTTAAGTCAGGAAAGTGCTTTTGAGGGGGAAATGTCAGGTACAGGTTCAAAAGTGTACTGAATGGACCCTCTACAAGCTACACAAACCAAACGCACAGAGAACCTCACCCTGCTACCCACTCCTTTACAATCTCTCCAAATTGGGGGTGGATTACATTTCTGGGGTCCCAGTTATGGACCCACCCTCACAAAAAAAAGTCTCCTCAGAGCTGTCTCTTGAAAAGACAGCTGCAATTACAGGAGTCTATGGAATGGCCCAGGAACAAGTCAGTGACATCAAACTCACAGAGAAACTTCCCTCCACCCAGACAGGCAGTGGAAGCAAGGAAAGCATCCCCCCAAAGCTCATTGCTTCCCCCCCCAAGTGTCCAAAGGCAGGTTCTGAAGGACAGAAAGGCAGACATGACAAAACTTCCAACAGGGCCTCCCCAAAGTCACCCCATGACAGCTTGGTGAGCACCCTAGCCCCACCAGATCAGTGAAGATCAGCGTTTTCTATTTAAAGTGATTAGTGATGCAATGGCAGAAAGGCAGACACGACAAGAGACTTTTGATGGGGGCTCTCCAAAGTAACCCCACAACAGCTTTGCAGGCACCCCAGCCCCACCAGACAAGCAAATAAAATGTGCCCACAACTCTCACAGCCCTCCCCACAAGGGCTGAAACAAACCATGGTGAATTCTTCTATTGTGCAGAGAAAAAGAAACAGGTCAAGGTGGCTGAGCCACTCAAAATTCTCCAAATGCAGATTTGGAAGGACAGAAAGACAGACACAACAAGACTTCTGACAGTGGCAGGGGCTCCCCAAAGATACCCCATGAAAGCTTGGTGGGCAAATTGTAAGGTAGGTACCTGTGAAGTAGGTAGGACTGAGAAAGGTTAAGATAGTAAGACAGGGCAAAAATGTACCAGTTTTTGGACATCTACTACATTCTATCAAATAAGCGATCTTCAGTGGTAATTTATTCATTCTCCCGTGTGGTTACTGAGGACATAAACAGAGCAGCTTCAGCGGGGCAAAAGAAGAGTATGTTCTTGGCGGTACGTTACTACTTAATACAAGCCATTACAATGAATGCTTAATGAGGTGAAACTAGCATAGTCTCTGTGCCAGCATGATTGAACTGATCATAATCACTGTAGTACATGGAAGGGGAGAAAAATCTGTAGTGAGAAGGCCTGAAGTAGGCCATTTACGTTTCTGAAGTGCTTTCGAAAAAGGCAGCCAGTGAAGATTTGTTTCTTCTCTGACATTGGAAGGTCAGGGTGATCCCACTTTCTAGGCTATAAAGTCTGTTCTGCATGTGTTGTGATATTGTAGTTTTTTATGCTGTACCTCAGTCTGACATGCCACAGAGGGGAAGGCAAGAGCCCCTCCCTCCCACTACATCATAGTTCCCAGATCAGTCAGGATCTCTTTTATTTTTAAACAGAAAGACCCTGTAGCTGCTATGGGGATTCAGGGAGACAGTGTCTTTTTTTTTAAAAAAAATGTAATATTTAGTTTGTCGGGGGGAGGGGAAGCTGCAAATGAGCTCAAGGAAGTGGCAAGTTGTTTCAAATGACGTGTTTGTACTCAGATTCGAGAATTAATTTTAGCAATTCTCCTTCTGAAACTAGAATTAAGGAATGAAGGAAATAACAGTACTGAAAAAACATCCAGAACAATAAAGGAACAGAACTAGGGAATTCTAGTTTGGTTATCTTTGGCTACTAGATTCATTGTAGGCTTGCCAGTCTCCAGGTGGTTACAAATTATGAGAGATCATAGGAGAAGGTGATCAACCAATACAAACAACTATATCATGGTTGTTTGTATTGGTTGATCAGTCTCCAGGGGGTGACTGGAGATCTCCCTGAATTATATCTCATCTCCAGGGAACAGAGATTAGTTCCCCAAGAAAATGGCTGCTTTGGAAGGTCACAGAACTCCCCACAGAACTCCCCACCCCAGGCTCCACCCCCAAAATCTCCAGGAATTTCCCAATCCAGAGATGGGAGCCCACATTCATTGTCATTGTTTTTCATTCAAATCCAGTGCAGAACCAGAGATACTGCTGTAAACATTAAGAGCACTGGTATCAGACCTTTTATCCAAGGACAAATGAGCCACCCTTGGACAAAGTTTGGAGGTGGCAACCTTTGTATGACTTTCATTTGTGTTACTTTCAAGTATTGCCAATTCCACTGTGGTTGTCTAGTGAGATGATTTCAAAACCAGACTTACAAAGGTGCAATTAGAAACTCTAACCCAGCTGTTTGTTTTCTTGAACTCAGCCTTTTGGAGCAAGGGACTGACAGTTCAAAATGTGTACAAACCTGCTAAATTAATTTACATTTTAGGAGCAATGGCTAATTTGGGGGCTGCTCAGAGCTTAAAATGTTTGGACTGTGGGGCGGCAGCCCCAAAAGTACAAGTTGAGACCAAGAAGACAAGAAGAGGACAAAGGAAGAAATGATTTCTTTAAATCGTTATATTAAGCATGTGCACTAATATGATGTATAAGCCATGTTATTAAGTGCTTTCTTTAAAGTATGCATACTTGCCAAATAGCTTTTATAGTAGAAACAGTAACAATGTAATCTGTAGTTAACCATGGTTTTATTAATGCTTCAGGTTTTTTTTATATAATCAGATATAATTAAGCATTTTTTAAAGTATTCTCTGTATAAGATATATGTAGCATAGTAAATAGCGTTTAGATGTAGATATTAGAAAAAGGAAAAAAAATGTTTGGACTGCAAGAATGAAATGAGAATTTCTGTTTGGTTTCTTGGGCTGGAATTTTTGCGCTGCCACCTCACCCGCAGCCATGTGTACCCTGCATGCTCTTTGTTAGGACAAATGGCCTTTCACAGGAGCATCATTCTAATTCTCTGCATGTAAGGAGGCCAACTCAAGCTTAATATAGACTGAAGCATCTTAAAGTTCACAGACACACTAAGTACAAAAGGCTCACAATGAATTTTCTTTTCACTAGATCAAGTATCAAACTTATAATCGTTCTAGTTCACTGGAAGGTAGCAGAGAAAATCACAGGGATCTGGAATCAATCAAACCGGGGGGGGGGGGGAGGGATAGAAACAGGCAAGAGCATCAGACATCACAGTAGCCTCTAATTTTACCAGTTTTCTCTTTTAAAAGTTTTTTTGGGGGTGAATTAACTATCACAGGCTCATCCCAACAGGAGGCACTGTGTGTCAATGACAGAGCACCTGCTTGTTACAAGAGAAAGCCCAAAGAGATCAGGTGGTAAACAATTTGAACCTGGACAGCTTCTGCCAGTCTGAGCAAACATTACTGGCCTTGATAGATGTAAGTTATGATATATGTATGTACTAGGAATAAGGTCCGTTGTGGAAATAAATACAATGGGCTCTAGAAAGAGGCTCTGGGAGAGGGCCCCGGCCTTGGGCACTCAGTGTCAATTTGCTGTGGTGACCTCAGCCTGGTATAATGACACAGAGTCCACCATTTTCTCCAGGGGAAGATCACTGCCATCTAAAGAGCAGTTGTAATTTAGCGTGATCTCCATTCCTCCCCTGGAGATTGGCAACAATGGGTCTAGCAGATCCTGCTTACCAGCTTGTAATAAACTGGTACAGTGACAGCTGTTTCAGACAGCCCTTCCCCTACCATTTTGGAGCCGTCTTCGGCGTGGTTTGCCATTTCAGACTGCCAGTTTTTTTTCAAGCCTCTTCACCACACACACACACACACACACAAACACAAACACACACAGACAGACACAAACACACACAGAGACACAAACACACACACACACACAAATGCTTAGGGTAGGCAACCTCCAGGTGGAGCCTGAAGATCGCCAAGTATCACAATTGAACTCCAGACAACAGGTCCTTCCCCCTCACTTGGAGAAAATGACTGCTTTGGAGGGTGGCCTCTATGGCATTCTGTTCACACAAACACACACACACACCCAAAACACACAAATGCAAACACACACACACACACACAAACACACAAACGCAAACACACACACACACAAAACACACACTCAAACACAAACACACACACAAACACAGACAAATGCACAAAGAACACACACACAAACACACGCACACAAACACACACACAAACACTCACACACAGAAACACAAACACACAGAGAAACACACACACAGAGAGAGAAACAAATACACACACAAACACACAAAGAACACATACAAACACACAAACACAAACACATGCACACAGAGAAACACACACACACACAGAGAAACAAACACACACACAAACATACAAAGAACACATACAAACACATGCACACAAACACAAACACACAAAAACACACACACACAAACACACAAACACACTCGTCATCGGAGGAAGCGCTTCGGGCACTTCATACAGCACCCTATAGCCGCTATTCAGGACTGGTACAAAGAACAAAAGAACGCTTGGGAGGAGGTTTCAAGGTAAACCGGCTCAGGAATGCTTCCCCAATGGGAGAGGCCTGTTTGTGAAAGGGCCAGAATGTTCCATTAGGGAACCAATACTAATACGGTTCTGTGTAAAATGCCTGACAGAAACTGTCAGGGGTCCATTGGGGCTGGAGCAAGGCAGAGCGAAGCTCTGCCAGCTCAGGACTGGCCAGTAGGGCAGACACGGGCTGAATCAGATTCTCTAATCTGATTCAGCATGCCACCGAATTTAAAAGCCACTGGAGGGGAGGGGGTTTGAGGGAGAGGCTCCAAACTTCCAGGGTAGCTGCTGGAGCCTCTCCTCGAAATTCCCACCAAGTTTCAAGAAGATTGGACCAGGGGGTCCAATTCTACAGGCCCCCAAACAGGTTGCCCCCATTCCCTCCATTGTTCTCTATAGTAGGAAAAAAGTTAACATTTTTTCCCTCCATAGAGAACAATGGAGGGGATGGGACAATCTGTTTGGGGGCCCATAGAATTGGACCCCGTGGTCCAATCTTCTTGAAACTTAGTGGGTATTTCGAGGAGAGGCCCCAGCTACTACCCTGCAAGTTTGGAGCCTCTCCCTCAAAACCCCTCCCCTCCATGCCCTCATATACCCTATGAGTTTTTGCCATTGATTTCAATGGCCCATAGGATATAATGGGGCTGAAACTGACATTCCCTTTCTGACACACTTCTGGTGATGTCAGGGGACGTGGCATATGCTAATGAGTTATGCTAATGAGTTATGGTAATGAGTTATGTTAATGAGCTCCTGCACCTCTTTTTCTACAAAAGGACCCCTGGAAACTGTTACTGAAGAGTTCCTGAAACAGAATATAATGGCTGTGTGAAATTCCCCACTGTGATGTAGCTCATAGTTTTTAGGCTCTGGCTCACACAGTTTTGTCTTAGCTTGAAAGGATGGCTCCAGAGCAAACTACTTGATGCAATAGCCAAATCATTTGCTCACAACTAAAATGCCAGTGGCTCACAAAGCAGAATTTTTGCTCACATGACTCCACAGCTTAGAGGGAGCATTGGTTAAGAGTGTAATGTGAGTAGGCAAAGTTAGGAGTGCGAGGATAGGGCTGTGAGGAAGCTGTCCTCCCCTTCGTCACTACCTGTATGTATAATGGAGTGCCCCCTTTCCCATTCTGCCTTTTGCCCTGATCCACTTATACACTAACATTAATGGCTTGAGCATGCTGCATCATGCAGGAGGCTTGAGGACTTTGTTTCTTTGCAGTTGGTCTTCCTTGGCAGTAGGCTCACATTGTGGGGAGGCAGGCTCTCACCTTTTCCTCTCTTGCTGCTCCCCCCTCCCCCAGCCAGGCCAAGCCATTCCCTCCCCTCCCTTTCTCTTTGCCCCATTTGGAGGTGATGGGAAGGGAGAGAGGGAAGAAAATGGATCCCTGGCAGTTCTGTCTGTCAGAGGGAAGTGCTCTGTTCTCTCTGTCAGGCAGAAGCACCTGGATTCCCTTCTCCCCCCTCTCTTTGCTCTGTTTGGAGGCGATGGGAAGGGAAGGCAAATGGCATCCTCTCTCCTGAGGTGAAGCCACATTGTGAGGTGAATTTTGGCAGGCAGAGCTTTGGTGGGCGGGCTGCAGGGAACCCAGCCTGGGGCACCCTTTCCCTCCCCCCCCTTCTCTTTGACTGTTTCACAGTATCTTCTGAGAGGAAATTTGGCAATTTGGCAGTGTGCGGGGGGGGGGGGGGGGAGTTACGCTGATAGTCCATTGTGTTTTTACTGACAGAAGCAGGCCCCTGAGGGGACAGTTAGGGAAGGGAGAGAATGGATCCCCGGCAGTTTTGCTTGTCAGAAGGAAGGCGCTCTGGTCTCTCTGTCAGGCAGAAGTGCCTGGATTCCCTTTCTCTCCCCCCATTCTCTTTGTTTCATTTGGACAGTTAGACCCACCTGGCAGTGGGCAGAGGAGAAGGGTGGACTCAGCTCCCAGTCGGTCCTTCCCCTTCGCTGGCTCCCTCCAGACTGAGGCCAAGATGCTGGCTGGTGGTTCTGTGGGCAGGACTGAGGCAAAGCAGGGAGAGAATGCAGCCAATGGCCATGGTCCCCCTTTTGAGAGGCAGTCAGTCCAGCCTACTGATTTTGGTGCCCCATGGAATCTTGCCCCTTGGAATGTTAAAACAGCTTTATATAATAGGAAAGATGTTTGGAAGGGTTTGAAAAACCCTGTGGGTTTGTCATGAGTTGGCTGTGACTCAACAGTATATTGTTTTGGGGTTTTTGGGGGGGCGGGGTTTTGCAGAAAAAGGAGCAGCAGCTCCAAAACCCCGGAAAGTCAAATAAGACTTTGTTAAAAGAAGCGAAAAGAAAGAAGAAAGAATAATCACTGTTATTTTGAAAGTTTGATTTGCATTTATGTATTCACTTGTCTTAAATGCAGTTATTTACTTAAGCCAAACTTTTAGGGTTGTTAGCTAATAGAAAGCTAATGATGCCTTGATATATTAACTATTTTCTTGAAAAGAATTGAAGCAATATTATTTTACACATGGTAACAGCTTGGTCTCGGTACACCTAGGGGTAGTTTAGTGTTTTTAGTTTTAATATGTTTTTGGAGTTTGTAGAAAATAAAATTAAAACATTCAGTATATTGTTTTGTTGTAAGCTGCCCTGAGCCTTACTAGTAGGGAAGGGCAGCCTAGCATATCCAGTTTAAGAAATAATAAATACAAATAATAGTGAGGGAAAAGAAAAACTCTGCAGCACTTTGTAGCTGAACATCTCATCTTTTCCCCCTTTCCAGGTTTGCTAGAAATCAGTACCAAATCTGGTTTTGGTGCTAGAGCTCAGCATAAAAATATATGAATTAATAAATGATCCCTAAGGTACTTCCTTCCTGAGAAGTAACCACAAATACTATTATAGAGTCCTCAAACTCTATAAAAACAGTTGTCTCAGGCTATTTTCTGCAAAGGAATCTGCACTTTTTGGGATGCCTTTCAAATTGGGATTCCTTTCCTAAGCCACAGGTAACAGTGCCCATCAACTCTCAGTCATAACTGAGAGTTCTTTTTTTGGCGGGTATTTGTTTGTGTGTGCACGTGTGTGTGTGTGCACGTGTGTGTGTGTGTATGCTTGCATGCCTGGAAGTCATGGCGACTTCTGTCAACCCCTACTGGGGAATTGGATGTTTTTCAGAAAGGTGGCTTGATTTTATTTATTTATTTATTTATTTATTTATTTATTTATTTATTTATTTATTCGATTTATACCCCGCCCTCCCCGCGAACGGGCTCAGGGCGGCTTACATGGGCACATAGGCCGGAGAGTACTACATTTAAATAGTTAAAAGCAATTAAAACAGTTAAATAATTAAATACATTCCTAAAACTATATGGCATATTACACATTTATCAAAACAGCAGCTAGTGGTAGTTTCCATTTCCCCCTTGCCCCCTGCCAAAGTTGTTTGAGGCCAGTTACATTGAGATGTTATACCTGATGGCTGGAATCGTCGGTGGCGGCTCCTATTCGGAAGCCTGGTGGAAGAGCTCCGTCTTGCAGGCCCTGCGGAACTGCACAAGGTCCCGCAGGGCCCTGATCTCCTCTGGGAGCTCATTCCACCAGATGGGAGCAGCCACCGAAAAAGCCCTGGCCCTCGTCTTGGTGAGTCTAGCGGCCCTAAGGCCTGGGACCTCTAGACGATGGGCTGACCCTGATCTCAGTGCCCGCTGGGGTATATACGGAGAAAGGCCGTCCCTAAGGTAAGTTGATAGCCTGCCTCTGTGTCCTGAGCCCTGGTATTCCTTGGAGGTCACCCTTCCAATTACTTGCCAGGGTCGTCCCTGCTTCACTTCCAAGATCTGACAAAATCGGGCTTGCCGGAGCTCTCCAGGTCAAGGCAGTCATAATTGAGTCTTGATCCATGCAAAAAAGATACAAACAAGGCAAAACGAAGTAGAACAACTAAAGTACAAAAACGCTGGTTTTGATCACAGATAAAGAGATCAATCAATTCTGAAATGAGCTTCTTCAAGAGGTTTTTTAATATAAGTTAAAGGCTGATCTACTGCTGGAGTATGAATTGCAAAGCCGAGTCACCACCTTTAGACCCTGAGGTGCTTAGCAGTGCAATCCCAAGCAGAGTTGCATCCTCCTGAATCAATTGAAGTCAATCGGCCCAGTCACTCTGTTCAAGATTGCCCTGCTCATTAGGGCCACAATCAAGTACGGACTTAGGTATGTTTATTCTGATTTATTTTGGTAAGCTTAAATGCACTGAACTCTGTAATGAACTGCATATCAAGTAGTAAGTTATGGTAGGCAGGCATACTACTTCTCCAGTAAAAGTAAAGGTTTCCCTTGCTCAAAAGCCAGTCGAATCTGACTCTAGGGGGCGGTGCTCACCTCAGTTTCCAAGCTGAAGAGCCAGTGCTGTCCAAAGACTTTTTCTGTGGTCATGTGGCCAGCATGACTAGACACCGAGGCACACAGAATGCTGTTACCTTCCCACTGAAGCGGTACGTATTTATCTACTTGCAATTTCTTTGCTAGGCAGGCAGGAGACTTCTCCAGTACTGGGGAGCAAATACATCAACTCTGAATGCTACCTTTTCCATGTGTCTAAATGGGCTTACTGCATGCCTGCAAATGTTCTTTGGCACAAAACAAATTATCTGTCAGAAATCACTCCAAGGCCTCTCTTTTTCTTATTCCATCCTCAGTCTATAGAATCTTACCACTTTTTTCCCCTCTGTCCCTTGGCTTCTAGTTCATTCCTCCCTTAAAATATCAGCATACAACTGAACACCATGAAAGGATAACATGTAAGTATTAATTCATAGGTTTTGGTGATGTGAGGACCTAAATTCAGATAAATTAATTGGGTTGGATCCATCACAAAATTTCTGCTTGCAAATGTTAAGAAAGATATCATGGCAGCTGCTTGCACAAATCACACTTATTGTGTCCCCACATGTGCAAGATCTTGTGCGGTTTCTGGGCACTATACTATACAGGGAGAAATGTGCTACATGTTGCACAAGATCTTGTGCAAGTGGGACTGCAAAAAGACCATGTATGTTTTCCTCTTGTACATCAATAGATCCCAGCCATTATCTTAGTACATGGATAAATAATTCAGAGAGAGTTACAAGGCACCTCTAATGGGAGGAAAGTGAAAGAATAAACCCAACTAGAAACTGTGAAATGGCTAGAAATGCACTGCTGAGGATCTTGGGAAATTGTACAACTTGTACAAAGTTTTTGACAAACAAGGCCAAGACACAAAACA
This sequence comes from Lepidodactylus listeri, assembly GCA_029233225.1. Classification (NCBI taxonomy): domain Eukaryota; kingdom Metazoa; phylum Chordata; class Lepidosauria; order Squamata; family Gekkonidae; genus Lepidodactylus; species Lepidodactylus listeri. Next base: position 82,216,582 of record JARCFY010000009.1, on the reverse strand, counting down.
TTTCAAAACTTGCTTTCTAGCGCTTCGACATGAGTTTTTAAAAAGCTATAATTGTTATGCACATCAGAAGTCCTTAAGACTTTGCTAATGTGCTTTAGTCAGACTCACTGAAATCCAAAGCGCGCTTAAATTGTTCATTGATTGTGACATTAAATTGATACACTAATGACAAAAAAATGCCTATGGAACTTGGATAGCTTTACCTCTCTATACACAGCACACTGCTTCTTTCTTTCTTCAAACAGGATAAGACTCTGTGTGCATGCAGTCAAATGATTAAAGTGCGCTTTATTCCATACAACAATGGATTATGGTAGCAGTAATGTAATTTTAATTTGATTTCCACTCATGGGGTTGTTGTTTCACATTAAAATATATTTTCATTAAAAAAAAAGAAACCCAATTATATAGAAGTTCATTTATATAGCTAAAAAAATCAAATAAATTATGCATAGGTCAATTATGTATCCATAAACTTCCGATTTTGTCAAGTACTACATCAAAGCAATGGCATTTGCATTTTCTGAATACATTCACGCAACCTCATTATTAATGATTTACTTTAAAATTATGCTTAATTAGGTTTTCCTATTTTAAACATCTACATCCTAATAGTCACAATAACAAACATCAAACTGCCTGTGAGCAGAAAACACCACTCATCTATTACCTGTTTAGAAGGGCTGAAATCCAGTTATTCCTGCATGCAGCAGCAGATTTCATGAGCAGTGCTATACAGGCTCCAACACCTGTCTAGCAGATGTTTGACCTTGTCAAGTTTGCAGCGATCATCTGCAGGTTTCTACTCCTCACCTTCTAAACAGGTAATCAGCACTGACCCAGTTCTGATCACCATGCCATTAAGTTCTACAGTCATACTCCTCATTTCTAGAATTCTGTCACAGAAACGGAACCCAGAATGGAAGTATGGAGGAAGGAGGAGGCTTGATTCTTGGCTACTATCACCTTAGGCAGTGGAAACCAGCATGTTTATTTTTAACTGATATTATTCAAGCAACCATCTGAGTGGTCCTACACTTGTGTTCTGTACCAGTGTACAGCAACATTTGGAGCATTCTAGAGCTCCTGTCAAGTCAGTGGCATTTGTGCCTCCTGCTCTTAAGGGGAGATATCTGATCCACTGTGCATGTCTGAAGACACAGGAGGAGTTCTATTCTGATCACTTCTGTTTTAACTTTCCTGAAATAAAATCAAGGATGCCTCATGCAGAGACAAAGAGTGGATAAAATATGGGATTGTAGAGGTGACCACTCAAAGAACATATGCTACCACTTGTCTTTACTCTTGGTGATCTCTGTACAGCCTCACATGACTGGTTAGCCTACTTGCTCAGAAGAACAGGCTGATGTCTTCAGAAGTAACTGATGATGGCTATGAACTGCAGAAACAATTGCCTAGGCTTGAGATCAGGTTAACCTAGTAGGGGTCCCCAATGTTTTTGAGCTTGTGGACTCATTTGGAATTCTGACACGACATGGTGAGCACAACAACAAAATGGCTGCCACAGGAGGTGGAGCCAACTAGGGTTGCCAGACCCCCAGCTGAAGCAGGATTTCCCCGATTCCAGGGGCTCCAATCTGCCACCAGCCAGCTGGCTGGCGAGGAAAGCCACACCCTTGAACAGCCCCCTCCCACATCAATGTTGTTGGTGTTGGTGACCAAAATGCTAGAGCATTGCTGCACGACATGCCTGTCATGATGACATCACTTCTGTGTGACATCATCTCAATGACACTGTGTGTAGCGACATCACCTCACCCTCCCCACTCCTGGAAGGCTCCTTCCCACCCCGACCCCCACTGGCCGGGTAAGTAGACCTGGCAACCCTAGAGCCAACCACAAAAAGATTGCCACAGTTTAATTTCAGTACCACAGTGCTGTGGTGGGCAGTTGCTGCCAAAGCAACATTTAAAAAAAATCTGCACAGCCAATCAAATTTCCAATGGTCAATCAGATGCTTTGCTGGGCAAAAACCCTACCTAGCCTAACCCACTTGGCAGGTGCAAGAAAAGGTGTTAGTGGGCACTATAGAGCCTACAGGTACCATGTCAGAGACCTCTGATCTAGATGCAGGGCTCATTTTGTAGCAGGAGCTCCTTTGCATATTAGGCCACACACCCCTAGTATAGCCAATCCTCCAAGAGCTTACAGAGCTCTTCTTACAGGTGTGTGGCCTAATATGCAAAGGAGCTCCAGCTACGAAATGAGCCCTGTCTAGATGAATATCCTAGGTGAGGCATCAATCAGTCCTAACTGGGACATATATATAAAGATGACAGTTAGTGCCATTTGTTAGGAAGGAGAAAGGAAATATATATCATTAATCTATTGTGACATCAACTAGTCAGTATTCAGATTATAATGGCTAGTATGGGGAATGAAAGGAATGGTTCCTCCTGTATTCAAGCATTCCAGTCATGTGTATTGTCTATTTTTAGCTTTTTGAAAAAGGTGAATGATTTTGAGAACACATGCATTAAAATGCTGTTTCTCCAGGAGACCATGGTCATGGGATCTCAGAGTGGCAACTTTTTCAGGCTCTTTCACTGGGTAAACAATACTGGGCATGATGGAGTTCGTTTGCATGATGGTGTGGATAGGGAACTCATTTCCTTGATGTCTTCCTTTCAGAATGACATAGCCATATCCAAGGCTATACTATGGTTCAAGGAAAGTGCCCAAAAGAGGTATAGAAGCTTCTGGAACCTCAAGTTCAGCCATGAGCACCATAGAAGAAATCTTGGCTTTAGACAAGATCCTGTATACTTGCAGTCACTCCAGCTTGGAACCATTTGGGTAGGTATGGATGAAAACACGTTGCAATTTCAGTAGTGTCAGATGAGTCACTGGCCTACATGTGGTATATCCTCCTTTTAATAAAAGGTTATTGGCTGGAGTCAGAAATTTCCATCATGGCAGAAGATTATTTGTCATCCTTATCCCTTGTGCCCTTAGATACTGCATTCTGAGGAAGGCACAGAAACTGTTGTGGTTCATGCACCAAGGTCAGGAGAGTGAGAAGCAGCCATAGACAATATACAAGCTAACATCCGGATTGGGAAGGTACCTATTCCTGGTGTCAGAATGGATGTGGAGCACATGTTTTTGTGTCTACTTTCACTGAGACTTGGTCAAAGGCACTGAAGTTTCTTTCCTGCAAGGTACTCTAAGCCTTAAGGGTCAATCTGTGATATGCCTACTTGATAAAGTTTAGTAATTGTGGTCACAAATCCCTAGGGTTGCCAGCCTCCAGGTGGGGCCTGGGGATCTCCTGCTTTTACAACTGATCTCCAATTGACAGAGATCAGCTCCCCTAGAGCAAATGGCTGCTTTGAAGGATGAACGCTATGGCACTGTACCATGCTAAGACCCCTCCACTCCTCAAACCCCACCCTTTCCCAGATCCACCCCCAAATTCTCCAGGTATTTTCCAGCCCAGACCTGGCAGCCCTACAAATCCCCTTCATGGTCTTCTCCAAGAAAGATTAGACTGATTGAATCTCTCTGTGGTAAGAAGTTCTCCCCAGAAAGACTGCTGCTATGTCACAGGTGTGGTGAGAGACAGAGAGAGAGACACAGAGAGAGAGAGAGAGAGATGAAATAAAAATGCAGGGTAATACCCACCTAAATGTCAAAAGAAAAAAAAAAGGCATCCTTGCCTAAAGGTAGAATAAAAGATGTAAAACATCACGGAGGAATAAATTAATGGTGAATGTTCCTAGCCTCCTGGCTATCACACAGTCAAAAAAGAATGAAGCCTGAAGGCATGCACCCTGCCTTCAAGGCCTGTGCAGCTGATCAGACATCTGAAAGTGCTAACTACCTTGCTGGAGTTATAGAATGTTCCCAGACTTTCTCTGAACAGGAACAGAGCCCATATGCACACAGGCGGTAATGAAGAACAAGTTCACCCACTATTCCTGTGCTGACCCTGAAGGCAATCCTGTACTTCCTGCTACATAAATGTATGTTTTACTGTCATACCTATGCGGAATGGTGGAACACTACATTTTGGGGGAGGAGAAAGAGAAGATAGTGGAGGCTGGATAGAGAGAACCAGTAATACAGCGGATGGGAGTCAAAGAAAGAGAGCCAGTGCAAAAACAGAGGCAAGGAGAAAGGGTAGAGTTGAAAGGGTTATGACAAATACATAATGTAAGTAACTAGAGGGAAGGGCTGGAGCCCTTCCTTCACATAACCTTCCTGTTCTGCCTGTGAAATGTCTTTTAGTAGTCCATCTGTATTTCCCCTCATTCTGTTATACTGTAGTGTGGCCAAAGCAGCTAGCTTTAACTTTCAGTACAATGGTGTCCTCAAATGCATCTTTCTACTGTTCCCATGCAATCAATGTACTTCCTTGAGGAAAGGTTAAGCAATGTACTTGGGGATACTGTTGCAATGAATGTACAGCCTGCCTTCCACTTCTAACAATGAGTGGTCTGGCCCTCTGCGGCATTGTACCCAGGAGGTGCATTGTTTCTGTGTCAAGGTCACTGTGCATTCTTGGAGTTCTATCAGTACAAATGCCCTTCCTTCAGATTCCCTATAGAAGTCTTTATGGCAAGCACTTTATTAGCAAACAATATTCTACTGTGTTGGTTTCCACCAAACTAATTTGCTATTTTATGTAAACTTTTTTGTGTACTCCAACAGTGGTTGTCCAATGGAAAACAATGACAATTTACAATGGAATCAAGCCCTAAATGAAAAAAGAGGCTTCTCTGAACAACACGAGATGGGGACACATTACTTTTGTCAAGAAATAAGACTGGGTCCCACCAAGGATCCTTCTATACAACAGGTAAAGGCTCCTTCCACTACAGGAAAGTGTGCTTGCCCCCCCTCTTTTTTAAATTTTTTATTCCAACGTATAAAACAAAACATGTGCTACATTAATACAGGACTGATTACTTCCCCAGATAATGAGAGTTTTCATTTTTATCTATCAAACAAGTTTTAACTTAAAAACACACAAAATCTAAATATTTCTTACATATCAAGGAGATCTGGCAAGTGTTTTGATTCATATATTCAAAGATTGTATACCGTGCCCCTCTCTCCACAGTATCCCACTCACACAGTTTATCTCAATGGACATCAGAATCAGAGCTTGGCGTAGCTTTGTTGGTGCAGACCAGTTTTCCAGTACTCTACATGCTTGACTACTTTGAAGACACGATACATATTAAAATCCTCTACATGTCATTGACTAAGAGCATTTTAGCATTGATCCATGATAGCTGATTAGCACTGGACAACTAGAAACAATTCCTGAATTGATAAAAGCAGGCTGTCTAAAATATATCATGGAGGATTTCATGCCCATGTGATGGAATTGAAATAAACTGTGCAGAATCAACAGTGTCCTGATTCTACGTATTTTCTGTAGCTGTCTACCTTCAGACAGAAAAAAAACAGTGATATACTATGCAATACTATACAAGGGTGTTTTTTTTTAAGTAACTATATTATTTTCTGATTTTTTTTAAAAAAATCCCTGAAGACTATTTTCCAACATACTAAGGCCACAGTCAAATGAACACTTAAGCCTGGTTGATTTAAATGGGATTTAAACATATTTAAATGTATAGGGTTGTTGCCTATGACTGCAAACAAACACAGTTATGGCCAGGCTATTAATGCAACGCTCAGGTTGAGGTTCAGTAACCTTAGCATACGCTGTTGCTTAATTGCATTGGGTTGCTTTGAATGCTCTGTTGAAATCCTAAAAGTAGCATCAAAAGTTCTAAACTAATATAAAACTTGGTTTGCTAGCAAACTCCTAAGAATGTTGGTATTTGTTTGATAGGCCATTACTCAAAATTTCACACAACAGCAGCTGCCCACAGGTCAAGAATGTGCACTCCGTGTACTGCTCTTTTCACAGTGCTTACAAGTCCATACATCCAGTTTCCTCCCTGATACTGATACAGTTTTCAAAATGATGCCTAATTTGCCAGTAAGAGCACTAGATTTCTTCATTAGACACTTAATAGACTGGTTTCTTGATATTGGGCCTCAAATAATGCCACTGCTGGTATATACTAGTGTGCATCCAATCCTCTGTGGACTCTGAGAGCAAAATTTTTCTGCTTCCCTCCCTGATGTTAAACTTTGAGCTCCATACTGAAATTTGGTTCCTGGGGTCAGGAGACCCACAGAAACAGCATAGGGAACAAAGTGGTCCATAGCAGAAGGGGGGAATCAACTGGCAGAAATAGAAAATCCCATCTTCTACAAACAGACCTGCTGTTCCATGGGTAGAACTGTGTGGCTGGAAATGTGCCAGTGAGTTTTAAATCTGGGTAACATCTGGGAGTAATACTACATAGCTTTGAAAAGAAAAGTAATATTTAGAATTGTTTAAAAGGTTCTTTTATGTATGATAGTTAGAATTTTGAAGTATTCTTTCCCAAAATTGGTTGGGCTATGCCCTACACCAGCTTCCAGTGGTGGACTTTCTTTTCTTCAGCCTCTCTATCATAGGCGTCAACTTCAGGGTGGCTGGGGAGCTGGAGCCCTCCCCCCGAACTTTTCCAGGAAGTGCTGAGCCTCCCCTGGAGACAATGGCCTGTGATGTCTCTGGCCCAGCCCCCACCCCCAGAAATGGGAACGTCTACGCCCTTGCTCTCTGTGAAGAACTACAAAAAAGAAGCATGCTGATTGCATCTTGATGGGTCTAGTCAGTGGAAAGCTGATACCTAGTTCATGGGGGTTTTAAAGTTTCTTGGACAGCTCACTCTAAAAAATTCTTATTTGGAAGCTTGTCCTTAATATCAACTTAAAGAAGTCTTGGAAATCCAGTGTTTTCAGTTCTTTTGTTTGTTTGTTTTTAAAAAAGGTCACTCATTTCTCTATTTAAGCAAAGCAGATATTGCCACCTACCTTTCGGGAATGGATTTCTTTCACATACAATGGAAGTAGAAATTCAGATATACCTTCGAGTCGAATTCCTTTCTTGGTGACTCTCAGATTCCCCATTCCATCCTAGAAGCAATAATATACAAATGTATGTATGTGGCTCACTCGGGAAGCTAAGCACTCTACGCAATGCATTATTCACTTCCATCAAGCCTCAAGTTTAGAAGGTTAATGCTAAGAGCAATGAGAGTGTTGGGAAAAGTGAAAACGTCCGTCCGATTACATAAAAGAGATGACATTGAATGCAAGACTTTTGACTGGTGCTTTGCTTACTGGCAACATACTTAAGCTTCCTTCTATTCAAATAGCTTTTGACATATACTTGTCCATATTGTGGGCTACCTAGTTCATAGAATTCTATGTTGCTTAACATTTTCAACCCTGTAGAAGAGCATTTTCTAAGGACCCCTATCAATTTGATTAAAGCGAACATCTTTACGTTTACCTTGAAACTGAACTGCCTAAGCTCATGTGCAGCAAGTAAAACCTTTGTAAATTCCAGATGGTATTTAAATTCTGAAGCTTTGGAAAGGACACAGAATCCTCTCCTTAGTTCTAAAACACCATTATGTATTTACACCAGCATTGAAATAACAGTTTTGACATTTGTCATTTTCCTGCCTGGAGAAGAGAAAAAAACATCATGTTTTGGAATAGAACAGGAACTAGTGCTGTATAATGCTGGACCTGAGGGATCTGAGTTCAAGGCCAGAGGGATCTGAGTTCAAATTCCTGATCAGCCATGAAACTCAAAACCAGCTTAAGTGCAGTTATGTTTGCTTCAACAACGTTTGTGTACAATGAACATAGGAAGAACATTTGACCATTGTTCCATGAATTCAGTAACTGAACAGATTGTCCAAAATATACCTTTGAGAATTTCATTTGCATGTAGCAAAATCAAAATAAACTTTTTTGCTCTGTAGAATTTACATTGTCATGATTTAATGGATACTCTATAATTGACTAACCATCAATTTTTTAAAAAGTACTAATCCAGGTTGCTTTGACAATTGTATTATTTTCCAATTTGAAAACTATTTTCTAAGTAGGGCTGCCAAATCCCCCGGTAGGGCGGGGGAAACACCGATTTTAAATACTCACCCCCGCTTTTTCAAAGTTGGCCACCGGGGGGACAAAATGGCTGCCTTAAAAGGGAAATGTCTGCAGAGAGCCTGCCCTGCAGTAAAAAGCCTCACCAGACATTTCCCCTTTAAGAAGTCAGCAAGAGAGCTTCCACAGCAAGAGAGGTCCGCCCAGAGATTAAGGAGGGACTGAAGGAGCTGCTTTTGCATGTGGCTGGCAACGTTGCTGTAGTAAGTTTCTCTTCCAGCTCTTTTCCTTCTCTCTCCCTCTTTCTTTTTTCTGTCTGTCTGTCTGTCTCTCTCTCTCTCTCTGTCCCCATCCAGCAGAGGTCTATCAGTGGCTATTATTAGCCACAAGGTATAGATATGAACTCTCAGTCTGGGGCAAGTGATGCTCTGTATTCTTGGTGCTTGGGGGGCAATAGTGGGAGGGCTTCTGGAGTTCTGGCCCAGCTGCTGGACCTCCTGAGGGCACCTGGTATTTTTGGCCACTGTTGTGACACAGAGTGTTGTACTGGATGGGCCGATCCACTGTGGCTTCTCTCCTGTTCTTATGATATGAAAATCATATTTAGCACTGGTGTAGCACTTAGTGCTTCATATTCTGCCGAGATGAGGAAGGATTCAGTAGGGCCGTTGCTCAGTGATAGAGCAACTGCTTGACATGTAGGAGGTATCAGCCTCTTCAGCTAAAAAAGGATCAGGTAATAGGTGACATTAAAGATCTCAGCCTGAGACCCTGGAGAGCCACTACCAGTCTGAGTAGTCAATACTGACCTTGATGGACCAATGGCCTGATTCAGTATTAGGAAACTTCATGAGTTCATGTGTCAGCATGTGGAAGCAACATCACAGGATGTGACATCACAAAATGATGTCACTTCCTTTCTCCTGGCTCCACCCCCAAAGTCTCCTGGCTCCACCCCCAAAGTCCCCAGATATTTCCCAAGTTGGACTTGGCAGCCCTATTTCTAAGGAATATTTTCCCCACATATTAAGGCTTTATGAATGCTTTAGGTTCCATTTATTTCAGTGGAGTTTAAGCATATTTAAACCTGTGGAATAGTAGTCTATGACAGTAAACAATCATGGTTACAACCAGACAGACAATGCAATATTTAGGTTGAGCAAGCTGGTCATATATAGTTGCTTAAATTGCAACAGATGTATTCCTGGGCACATTTTGGGGAGCTACAACCACCGCACTGTGCATAAAGCACAGAGGCCTTGGTAGAATTACATTGTAACTGTGGCAAACATGATGGGCACATATATTTTGAAATCATTCTCACAGGGTGAGAACATGGGTAAGTCATTACTCTCAACCTACACCAGAATTCTTGTGAGAATCAAACATATAACCCCAGGTATGTTGTCTTGAGCTCTCTGGAGGGCAGGGGGGCGGGATGCAAAAAAAATTAAGCTATGGAGCTATGGAGACAGGGCTGGATTAAGGCCAACTGATGTCCTAAGCATGGCCCAACAATGGTGCCCCTTGGCCCTTCCATTGCTTAACTGACAAGACATGAAGGCTCAGTAAAAGTGCTGAAGGTAAAATAAGAAATTAAAAATTCAGTTTTCTTCCAGGCCATCTTCTTGGTCAGACCCTGCAACTATACTAAATACAAACGTTTAATTTTTTAAATTTATTTAACAATAAGCAATATAAGCAAAAAACAACAACAACCCACCTCTGTGGTACACCCCTTCCCTTGATGCCCTAAGCATGAGTTTATTTTTGCTTAATGCTTAATCCAGGGTTGTATGAAGACAGAATGTATTCTGATACCACATGGCTGCTTGGAACCATCTTTTGGTGTGCAAGGGTAGTACTTACAAGTCAGTGCAAGTAAACAACATTCATTAAAAAAATCAACATTCTACTTCCAGACTGTGCCCTGGCCGCCTTACCATTGCTGTCTCTAGCCTGTGCCCACCGCACAATAAGTGAGCAAACTGAGCTGGTATGAAAGTTATGGGAATCATACAGTCACCCAAGCTATATTAGAAATAATTTTGCTCTTGTTTTATTTGATAACATTCCAGCTTTTTAATTGTGTTTTAATTGATTGATATTTATGTTATATGTTTATATAGGTTTTAATTGTATCTTATGAAATGTTATGTACGCCGCCCTGAGCCCACTTTTGTGGGGAGGGCAGAGTAAATATTGAATGAATGAATAAATAAATGAATAAATAAATAAATAAATAAATAATGACAGTAGCAGATTTATTGACATGACAGTTTTTGTGGGATTGAGCCCACTTCATCAGATGATGTTCACTTCAAGAGATCTGCTAGTCATTACGGCACCACAAGATTCCTTTTGGGTTTTGCCACTACAGCTACCCTGCTGGACTTGGCAAACAGCCTAATTTTGCTATTTAAAGGCTGACATGAGAAATGTGGAAACAGTTTTGGAATTCACATTTTTAATGTGACACTTCACTCAATACATAAATTGGAATATTTTATACTTGTTGGCATTTCTTGATTGTGTGGATTTTCACAGGCTTCACAGATTAAATAAACTGTCAGCTATCAAATACTAATTATCATTGCATGATCCATCAAATGCTGTCAGATGGTAAAGCATTATAAATCAGCTGTTAAATGCCATTTTATGTTAAATATTATTACACACCAACCATCCAATACTGTGAAATATTATGGGTGAGTGGCTTTCAAATTATTTTCCAGGAATTTGGAGTTCTTTGAAACTATGGGCGGATGTCTCCCTAAATTTCTCATCATCTGAACCTCTCTCAGGGTCTTGGAGTTACCTGATCAAATTTCCAAAGGAGAACCAATGCATTAAAAACACTGAATAGTGCTTTTAAAAAATAATAATAGCAATTTCACCATTTTGCCCAAAGTGACATGCATGGTTTGCTGCAACTCTCAGTTTCCAGTGTTTACACATTCATGTATAAATCAATGAAGGGCTGTAAAAAGGAATTCATGGGCTTGCATTTAAAGTGGCTGCAGAGCTGTATCAAGATTCTTCCCATGTGGTCTTTTTCTGATGCGCAGGAATGCATACATGTATCAGCAAAACACTCTACAAAAGGAATTGTCATTATCATAGCAAAATTGCTTTGTTGCAATGTTTTATCAATCTACACATGTACAGTGATCTTAGGGAAGGAGAAAAATGCTACAGAATTCACTGTATTATCAACCTTTACATGTTGCAACTGCAGGAGTATTTTTAGATATTCTCCTAGTAATCTAGAAATTAAATTAACACTGTACAGATCAGATTTCTGGAACAAGGAATCAAACTGAGGACATCGAGTCATCTCTATGTAGAAATTAACAAAGGGTCCTCAAAATGGATAACTCCCAGGCTGAGTAGGGGGTATCTGTCTAGCTCCTGAACTTTTGATTTATCATCGTTCATGGGTTTTATCTACTCTTTGGCAACATACAGAAATTGAATGTAAGAAACTTATTCTTGGCCAGTTAAGAGCTACTGTTTCATCTTGTCTGAAAGGACTGATGTTTTATTTTTTTTGTTTTATCTTGCCTGAAAGGACTCCTCCTACATACAGTTTCGTAGAGTAAGCTCTCTGGCTGTCTCTGCCTTTGGCTATTTAAGTTTAAAGTGATTGGAAGTTGGGAGAGAACTTCTATCTTGTAACGTTTTTAAGAACTAGCTTCATTAGCAAGCACTATTGTGAATTTAGAAGAGAAGTCTATAGTCTGCTGTCTTGAGTAATTTACTGTACCTTGTAAAATGGGAGTCAGCAAATGTGTAAAAGAGGAGGAGGAGATATTTACTCTGCCTCCTACTAATCAGACAAAAATAGCAGATTTTTTTTCCCCTGGGACAACATCAAAAAGTTAGTTTACTTATTATTGCTTATCTTCCTCTGCAATGCACAGCCACAGGAGAACCTTAGGTGCATTACAGGACACAGCTGACGTTAAGCGATGGCATATGAACCCCATATGAACCATCTAATACTCAAAAATATTCCATACTTCTCTGCAAATGCTGATGTGGAAATGTATCCCTCCAATCAGCTATCAATGTTATAAAACTTGAAATTCAATTTAGTGTGATCTATCAACTATTAAAATATATCAGATACGGAAATTAGATTCCACAGCGAGGCAACAGTTGTCAAGTTTTGAGCATACAAAGACTACTGAAGAAGAGTTGTTTTTATATCCCACTTTTATCTACCTTTACATTCGTCTTGCCTTCCTCTCCCTACAACAGTTACCTTGTGAGGTAGGTGCGGCTGAGAGAATTATGAAAGAACTATGACTGGCCCAAGGTCACCCAGCAGGCTTCATGTGGAGGAGTGGGGAATCAAACCCAGATCTCCAGATTAGAGGCCGCTGCTCTTAACCACTACAGCACACTGGCTCACATTGGGAGAATATTCATCAGAAAAAATTTATAAAGGTGAATTGTGGGGAGAATTTTTGGGGCAGTGGTAAAGAGGTGTTCAAAGGTGGCCCAGGATTGGGGCAGTGACCTACGACTGGCATGGGGAAATAATGTACAGAAGCTCAGACAGCTTCCTTACTTTGGCCTTTTTTAACTGTATCACTGCTTGAAGCATAAGTATCTCATCAAATGTTCTCAGTGCTGGTTCAAGCTCTATTAAGCATTCTGAAAAAGAGAAAAGGACCTTTGGTTCAAGAGAAGTGGATCTGTAACAGTAATTACTGACCTATCAAAAGGCACTGCTGAGAAAGACTTAAAGACACGCTCCATCAACACTGATGTGAAGGTTTCAACAGTGCAGTCCTAAACAGAAGGGAAGTAACTGTTAGCAGAACTGGCGATAGTGAAACCCATGTTTTGGGGACACCTCTGTCCATCATCTTCAAGGCCTCCTGGAGGACTGGGGATGTGCCACAAGATTGGAGAAGAGCAAATGTTATCCCAAACTTTAAGAAAGGGAAGAAGGATGATCTGGGAAACTACAGGCTGGTCAGTCTGACTTCTGCTGCTGGGAAGATATTAGAGCAGATTTTAAAGGGATCGATCTGTAAGCATCTGAAGGACCACTTAGTGATCCAGGGAAGTCAGTATGGTTTTGTCCCCAACAGATCTTGTCAGACCAACCTGGTTTCCTTCTTTGATCGTGTGACAAGCTTACTGGATTGTGGGAACTCTGTTGATGTGATTTACCTGGATTTCAGTAAAGCTTTTAATAAGGATCCCAATGACATTCTGATGGGCAAACTGGAGGACTGTGGACTGGACTATAGGACAGTTCAAGTGGATAGGGAACTGGTTAGAGGACTGCACCCAAAGAGTGGTGGTCAATGGTGTTTCATCAGATTGGAGGGAGGTGTCCAGTGGGGTGCTGCAGGGCTCAGATCTGGGCCTGGTACTTTTCAATATTTTTTATCAATGATATGGATGAAGGGGTAGAACAGCTGCTCATTAAATGTGCTGATGATACCAAATTGGGAGGACTAGCAAACACCCAAGAAGATAGAGTTAAAATTCAACAAGACCTGAATACTCTGGAGAAGTGGACAGTTGCAAACAGGATGTAATTCAACAAAGATAAATGCACAGTACTACATCTGGGCCACAAAAATGTCAAGCACAAACACTGAATGGGGGATATGTTTCTGGGGAGTAGTAAATGTGAAAGAGATCTTGGGGTAAGAGTGGACTGTAAACTAAATATAAACAGTCAGTGTGATGCGGTGGCAAAAAAGGCAAATTCAGTCTTGGCTTGTATTAAAAGAGCCATAGCATCGAAATTGCAGGACATCATAGCCCCTCTGTATACTGCCTTGGCCAGGCCACACCTTGAGTACTGTGTGCAGTTCTGGAGGCCTCACTTCAAAAACAATGTGGACAAAATCGAGAGGGTGCAGAGGAGAGCTATGAGGATGATCGGGGGTCTGGAGACTGAGACCTACAAGGAAAGGCTAAGGGCCTTTGGAATGTTTAGTTTGGAGAAGAGGAGATTGAGAGGGGGCACAATTGCTCTCTTTAAATATTTGAAAGGCCGTCATTTGGAGGAGGACAAGGAGCTGTTCCAGTTGGTAGCAGAGGATAAGACCTGAAGCAACGGATTTAAATTACAGGCAGACAGATATCGGCTGGATATTAGGAAAAACTTTTTCATAGACAGAGTGGTTCAAAGGTGGAATCAGCTGCCTAGGGAGGTGCTTAACTCCCCTTCACTGGCAGCTTTTAAGAAGATGAATATTTGTTAGAGATGCTTTAGGCTGGTCCTGCATTGGGCTGGGGGTTGGACTGGATGGTCTGTATGGCCCCTTCCAACTCTATGATTCTATGATTTTGTACTAAAGAGATAATGTTGCTGTGTTTGAACTTAAGAACATAAGCGAAGTCGTGCTGAATCAGGTCAATGGCCCATCTGATCCAACACTGTGTCACCCAGTGGCCAAAACCCAGGTGCCATCAGGAGATCCACCAGCAAGGCCAGTACTCCAGAAGTTGTCCCACTGTTGGCCCCCTTCAAGCACCAAGAATACAGAGCATCACTGCTCTGTATAGTGTTCCATTTATATACATTGTGGCTAATAGCTACTCATGGACCTCTGCTCCGTATGTTATCCAGTCCCCTCTTGAAGCAGTCTATGCTTGTAGCCACCACCACTTCTTACAGCAATGCATTCCACGTGTTAATTACACTTTGGGTGAAAAATTTGCTGTGGGTGAACTTGCTGTGTGAGTCCTGATTTGAAGAAATCCGAGCATGGAGCCCCGTCTATGGTGAGCCTCCTTCCTTGCAAGTCCATGCCTTCTGGTTCCAGCACAGATGTGCACTACAGTAACAAATTTGTTTCATCTCTAAAGTACAAAGCTAGTGTCAGCAGTGAAAGATTCATATTCCCCATTCTCCTCCAATTCCTATCATCTTAAAGTATAAAAAGTTTTAAAATAATGTTTTTAAAGAATGATGTCAATTTCTCCAGAACAACTGGATTGATGATATCTTTTATAGAATAAATAGTAGCATTCAAGTTAACTTCTCTATTTCCCCCCTAAAAAATTAATTGGAGTTCTGAGAGCCAGTTTGGTGTAGTGGCTAAGTGCACGGACTCTAATCTGGGAGAACCGGGTTTGATTCCCCACTCCTCCACTTGCACCTGGCTGGATGACCTTGGGCAAGCCATAGCTCTGTACCAGCTGTTCCCTCAAGGACAGCTTGGGAAAGAGCTCTCTCAGCCCCACCTACCTCACAGGGTGTCTGTTGTGGGGAGGGGAAGGAAAAAGGAGTTTGTAAGCCGCTCTGAGACTCCCTTGGGGAGTGGAGGGCGGGGTATAAATCTAATCTCTTCTTCTTCTTCTTCAAATTAAGTGTAATTAGTGAAATAAAATCTGTTCCCATGACATTTCCCCCATGAAGATGAAACCAAAAGAATCTGTTCCTACATATGTCAACAGCAGAACTTTCACTGTGTTCAATACAGAATTTAGGGTAAATTTATAGTTAGGATCTTTGTCTAGTCAATGGGAGATTTGTTTCTATAAAGCAGCTTGCCACTTCTTTTTTTTAAGTGTTTATTTGTAGTTTCTAGATAATACAAATGTCATTTTAGATAACATCCTTGGTTCTATTCAAGCAGAGAAGATCAATATTACATAGTTTTCCATATTAACAATGAATTCGTTCAATTTCATATCAAGAACCTAATCATAGGATGTGAGCCTCCTAGGTGGGCCCACAAAGACCTCCACCACATTGGCTATCTCCATTTAGGTCTTGAACTGCCCTAAGGTAAGTATTTTCTCTCTTTTACTAACTCTTTTTTGATCTTTTCTTAATAAAGTACTATCTCTTTCTTATTTACTAGATGCATCTTTTTCTACTATTATTTCTAAACAATTTTTATAAAATTCCCCTTTCATGTACCTAATTTTGAGTCAATACAAAGTTAGCATCTAACCACTTATACACCATATACCATCTTTCATCAAACAGAGCCATCTCTTGACCGCTTAGTATCATGTTGAGTCTATCCCTTTCAGCCAGGTCTAAACATCTGTGAATTACTTCCCTTTTTGAGGGGATTTTATCCCGTTTCCAAACTTTAGCGAGCAAAATTCTTGCAACTGTCATTATGTAAACCAACAATCTAACTTCATTTCTTGTAAATCCATCTGGAATTATGTTTAAGAGATGTTTAAGAGAATTATGTTTAAGAGATGTTTAAGAGATGGAATTATGTTTAAGAGTTAAGTCTCTGGATTTAGCTTAAGATTTATATTTAGCATTTCTTGTATAGTTAATTTGATCATTCTCCAAAATATCTGAATCTTAGGGCAACCCCACCACATATGATAAAACGTTCCAATATTTGTCTTACATTTCCAACAAGTTTTTGAGGTATTTTTATGGTATTTGGCAATTTTATCAGGGGACCAATACCATCTATGGAACATCTTCAAAATGTTTTCCTTGTAAGAAATAGCTCTCATAAACTTAGCTGATTTCCATGTCTTAGACCAGTTCCCAAGTTGGATATTATAACCAAAATCCCTCATTCATAATATCATTGTGTTTTTGACTACCTCATCTTGTAAGTAATCTTCTATTAATAATCTATATATATTTTTGGATCATTTTATCATTTGAAGAGAACCAAATTTTGTCAAACTCATTTTTTGGTTGGAAACCAAATCTAAGACCTCTTATTTGCTCGTTCTCTCTTACTTCATCATTCAGTGTTTCTAGTGCAAAAATAAAAAGCAATGGAGATAGAGGGCAACCTTGCCTTGTTCCTTTCTGAATATCTATGCTTTTTGTTAAGCTTCCATTTATCAAAATCTTAGCTTGTTGTTTAGAATAAATTGCCTGAATCATTGTTAGGAATTTTTCTCCACAATCAGACAACTCTAATTTTTGTAACAAAAAATTCCAGGAAAGATTGTCAAATGCTTTTTCTGCGTCTAGGAACATTAACACCAATTGTTTTTTTTCTGAATGAACCTCATAGTATTCCAAAGTGTTAAGAATCGTTCGGATGTTTTTCTTCATATATCTTTTAGGTAGGAAACCAGTTTGGTCTTGGTGAATTATTTGAACTAATATTCTCTTGAATCTATCTGCTAATATGCTTGTAAATATTTTATAATCTACGTTTAATAGGGAAATTGGCCGGTAGTTTTTAATTTGATTTTTTTCCGTTTCCGGTTTATGTATTAAAGTTATAGTTGCTAAGCTCCATGAGTCTGGCATCTTACTTGTTACCCCTATGTTCTGAATTAATTCTTTAAGCGGCAAGGAAATCTGTTCCTCAAACACTTTATAAAATTCGAACAGTAGCCCATCTGGGCCTGGCGCTTTTTCCCCCTTTTGCTTTTTTATTGCTTCTATTATTTCACATATCATTATAGGTTCATTTAAAAGTCTTTTTTGGTCTTCCGTGAACTTTTGTCTGTTTTTCCTGACTATAAATTCTTGAATAGCATCTCTATCTTTAATTTCTTGTTTATATAAATCTTTATTTAAAAATTCTGCTATTGTTTTAAGGTCTTCCAACTTATAATTCTCCTCCCCTCTAACATTTTTTAAAGAAAGTATTGTCCTTTTTCCTCTTTCTTTTCTAAGTTTGTATGCCAACTATCTGTTCGGTTTATTGGCATTCTCAAAATAATATTGTTTGGTATATTCTAGCTGTCTTGCAATTTCTTGTGTTAAGAGTAGATTCATTTTATGTTGTGCTAATTTTAATTTAGTTTCCATAGTTTTTGTATTTACAGGTTTTTTTCATTTTATCTTCCACCTTTCTAATTTGTTCCCGTGTTTGTTCATATTGTTTCCTTTTCAACTTCTTTCTCCAAACTTCCTCATTAATAAACCAACCTCTAATGAAGGCTTTAAAAGCATCCCAATTCACAGTTATTGCTGTGTCTTTCTGGCAATTTCTTTTTAAAAACTCCTTAATTTCTAATTTTATTTTTTAAAATAAATTTTTGGTCCTTCAAAAGTCCTACATTTGCAGACCAATGACTTGATTTTGGAGTATCTTTATATGTTAACAGCACAGGATTATGGTCTGCAAAGGTTTTAGGCAATATTTCTACATCCATAAGTCCCATAGAGGACATTGTAGATATGCCATATCTATTCTGGACCATGATTTGTGCCTTGATGAAAAGTATGTAAAATCTTTTTTTTTCTAAATTCCTTGTTCTTTAAGCATTGAGTAAGTTAAATTCCTCTGCTATCTCCAAAAATATTCAGGGTAAGGTCATTCCTTTATTTATTTTTTTGTTGGTCTGGGATTTTCTGTCATTTTTGGGATCAAAAACAGCGTTGAAATCTCCTACCACACAAATATTAGTAAATTGCCTTAATACCATGACTTTTCTTAGCTTTTTAAAGAAGGTTTCTTGATTTTGGTTTGGGGCATAAACATTTATAATTAATGATTCTATTCCCTGTCCGTGAATAGATATAGCAACTATTCTACCATCTTCTACCGCATAAATTAATTCTGGGTGTAAATATTCCTTAGCATATATCACAGTACCTCTTTTTTTCTCATCTGCTGCTATAAAAGCAATACCTATTTTTTTAACTAATAAGTGTTTAATGTCCCCTTTTTTGATGTGTGTTTCTTGAAAACACACTATGTCTGCCTGAATTTTAAGACATTGGTGAAAAGACTATTTAGTTGTATATAGAAAGTTGGAAACACAGGGTGATTTCTTTAAAAGCTAGTTAGATAACATAGACAGAAAAGCAATTTAGCAATATTTAAAAGGGAACAAATATAAAGACAAGAGGCTTGGTATATACACATTATAACTTCAGTTATAAAGGAGAGTAGCTTTTTGCTTGATCCAAACTAGCTCTAATTTAAAAACTATAGCTTTAATCTGAAACTTGAGGAGTTTTAGAAAAAAATAGGAGATCCTATGGCAACTGGCTCTAGTGGTAGCAGGAAACCTTCATTGACGTCTCCGGGCCAATTGGGTGGTACAGGGCAGTTAAAGCCACTAACAATGGCTGCCTCACAATTATCAGCTAAAGACCTGAAGGCAATTCAGGAAAGTGTAAACCTAGCAGTGAGACAAGCTGTAGAATCTATGATGCCAGATCTAATTAGAAAAGAGCTAGAACCCATTCAAATAAAGATGGAAGAAATTTATTTATTTATTTATTTCATGGGATTTATATCCCACCCTCCCCGCCTACAGCAGGCTCAGATATACAGCTGACGAATCAGATCAAAAATGAAACTGAAGCAATTAAAAAAGAAATTTGGGATAACAAGCAAAAAAATTTAGATAATAAGCAAGAAATTCAAAAAATGAATGTGAATAACTCTAAATTAAACAAAAAAGTACAGGAAATGGATTATAGTTTACAAGACTTAGAAACAAGAACAGACCAAATAGAAAATACTTTAATAACCCTAGAGATGGATAAAACCACTCTTATACTAAGATGTCAAAATATTCCGGAAAATTTAGAAAAAGACTTAAAAGAAGAACTTTCTCAAAATATTGCAGATCAATTAGGAATAGGAACTAAATAAGAAATTTGCTCTGAAATAGAAACAATTTACAGAAAGAATACTGCCTATGCCAAAAAACATAAAGTGCCACGTGAGGTACATATCAAATTTTACAAAAGAGAAATAAAAGACAAAATACTTAGGTCAACTTATAAAAATAAGGTAGTGATACAGGGTGAGGAAATTAGATTTTTAAGAGAAACTCCCTGGATAGTTAGAGAAAGGAGACAGGCATATCAAGGTCTAGTGGACATTTTGAAATCAAAAGGAATTATTTTTAAATGGTTGATGCCTGAAGGCATACAATTTGAATTTGAAGGTAGGAGACACAGAGTAGACTCAATTTTCAAATTAGAAAACTTCCTAGAGAGAGATGGTGAGGATGTAGGATGGCAAAAAGAAGAAGAAAAAGACAGAGAGAGAAGAGATGAGGAAGGGAGTGAGGGAGAGGATAGAGCAGAACAAAACACCAAAGATGGAGGGAAAAGGAAGAAAGAGAATAGGTCTAAACCCAACTCAGATATTAACTGGATTTCAATACAGAAGCAAGGGCATAGAAAACAAAAATAAAAATGGCGCAAACTAAAAAAATTAAAATTCTGTCAATAAATGTAAATGGTCTTAACAGTCCTCAGAAAAAGGAGAAAAGCAGCTTGCCACTTCTAATGAATCCGCCATATTGGTCTTCCAATGTAGACAGTTTGGGTTATCTCATGATTCAGATTAGGACCACAGTGCACAGGCAGAGGTTGCTTATGCGGGGGCTCGAGGGCTCGAGCCACCCCCGAAATTTCCCGAGGGGGCTGAGCCCCTCCAGCGAAACAGAGCGCCTGCCACCGCCTCTCCCCTCTGCCACCCTGGGCCCTTCCTAGGCCTGCCGGCTGGCTAGCTGGCCACCACCGCCAGAGCCTCTTTCTCCCCCCTGGCTCCCCTGTACCCACTCCTCCCTCCCTCCCTCTCCCAGGGCTCTGGGCAAATGGCCAACATGATAGCATCACCCGGCTATCACATTGGGCATTCTCCCAGAGCCCCGGGAGGGAAAGGAAAGGAGGGAAGAGTGGCCGGGAGGGAGAGAGGCGGCGGCAGCATCATTTCCCCCTCCACCCCCGGGGATTTCAAAACTTGATGCCCCGGCTTATGCCCTCCCAGAACCATTTCCCCAACTTGAAATGACCTCAGGGAGAACTATTTGCCTTGCTGAGAAACCTTTATCTCTTCTATCAGTATACATGGAACCCTCAGTGGGGCAAATAAGGATCAAAAAGTCCACTAGGTTCTCTAGGCCGGGGTCCCCAGCCTTTTCAAGCTTGTGAGCACCTTTGGAATTTGGAGAGAGAGTGATAAATTAGGGCTGCCAGCTCTGGGTTGAGAAACACTGGGAGATTTTGGGGGTGGAGTGTGAAGATGGTGGGGTTTGGTGAAGGGAGGGACTTCAGTGGTATATAATGCCACAGAGTCTGCCTTCCAAAGCAGCCATTTTCTCCAGGGGAACTGATCTCTGTTGCCTTGAGATCAGTTGTAATCCCAGGAGATCTCCAGTTACCACCTGGAAGCTGGCAACTGTGGTGAGTGCTGCCACACAGGAGATGCAGCCATACCCAGAATGACTGCCTTAGGAAGCAGAGAAAAATGAAATACCTCCCTCCTCACACCTCCTGAGAAGAAGGAAATCCTGAAGGGGGAATGAAACTGCACACAGACTAGGGAAGGCTCTGGTGATTACCAGTACTCCTGATCTTCCACTTAGAAAACCCTTCATTTAAAAGAAGGCAGCCAATAACAATCCCTGACTTACAGTGGCCACACCCACTTACTGAAAAGCTCAGCGGGCACCAAGGGAAGTACAGGCAGGTGCCATGGCTCCCATGGGTGCCATGTTGGCAAATCCTAACCTAGGCAATACCTTAGGATGCTGGAGGTGGACAGCCACCCAAACCTGCCTTGTTGCTGCCCTGTCTGCCCCAGGCATCAGAGTCAGGCACAGCAAGCAGCACCCCGGACCCCAGTGGGTAGCTTGTAGTGAGTCTGCTCCTTCTGTCTCTCCCTCTTCCTCCTTCTCTCCCCCATCTAATGACAACTATTTCATCATTAGTATAGGTAAAGGTAAAGTTTTCCCTTGCTTGAAAGCCAGTCAAATACGACTCTAGGGATGCGGTGATCATCTCCATTTCCAAGCCAAAGAGCCAGCGCTGTCCAAAGACATTTCTGTGGTCATGTGGCCAGCATGACTAGATGCAGAGGTGCACAGAACACTGTTACCTTCCCACCAAAGTGGTACCTATTTATCTCCTTGAAATTTCTTGCTTTCTAACTGCTAGGATGGCAGGAGCGGGGACCAGAGATGGGAGCTCACTCCATCATGCAGCACTTGGGTCTCAAACTGCTGAACTACCAACCTTCCTGTCTGCAGTTCAGCAACCACTTGAGCCACTGCAGCCCCCTTTTCATCATTAGGGTAATGGAAAAACTTCATTATTATAAATGATTAGAAAGAAAAGCTACTAGCAGGATTTATGAACTGCATTTAATCCCCTGGAATTTAAATTTATTTATCTATTGGGATACACCAAGATCCTCAAGAGAGCTATTTCCTTGTTCATAAAAGAAAGTTAAATCACGACTCTGAGAAAGCAACACAGTGAAAAAAATAATGACTTCATGGAATGCAATCATCCTAATCATGCTAACACCATGGAATCGTTAAGCTTCTGGTTTTGGAAAAAGTGGGTGCTGATAAATTTTTAAGGATCTTTCCAATGGATTGTCTATATAGGACTTCAAATGTAAAATATTGTCAAGCAAGCACAAAATTATGCTAGTAAGGGGAACAGGGGTGCAGGATTTTCATTCTATTATTTCTTTCAGTCAGCATGCTAAAACCCTCCCAAGCTACAATGGCATGGATAATGCCTGAAGAATATTACTTTTCATTATCCGATAAACTTAATTGAATATAATAGTATTTTATACAGACCATTACGCAGAAGAGACAATCTAGGCATGCTACAAAGCTTGCATTCTATAATGTATTTCTGAGCATTCTGCTAAAGATACGAATGTTTAAACCTCCAGAAGTAAATAAGAAAAGGGAAACATGTCTTACTCATGCAGCACAGTTCATGGATTTTAGAAAACACATTAAACTGCTCAGGTATTAACATACCTCATATAAGTACCTAAAACTACAGAAATGCAATAAATCATGCAGCTATGTAAGTCAATCCACAGCAGTGCAGATGGGATGGAGGATCAGATGAGATGTTATAGTTAACACGTCTGCTACAAAAAGTGAAAGCAGCATGTCTAGTCTCCTTCTCCCCTGTATCTAGAACAATTTACCTTTGCCTCGGTGTCAGAATGCCATATGCTTTCCTGTGCCACACTGATGGCAAGGCGGGGAAACATGGAACATTATGGTGTAAAGATACAGGGCAAGTTGTACTAGATCTTATGAAGTGGGCAATTCTGGTTGGCTAGTTGCTCTGCATTTACTGTACTGGATAGGCTGACTCTTAGCACATCCTTCCCTAGGTTACCAAATCCTATGATTTGTGCATTGCTGTAAGACAATACTAGCAGCTACTGAAAATGATTTTACATGAGATCAGTACTCTGGCTTTAACAGATGTGAACCATTAATGTATTATTATTATTTATGCATAAAAATGTAAATGTAAAGGTTTTCCTTGCTCGAAAGCCACCATACAACACCCCTAATGTGCATGGTTTATATATTAATTTAAATATTTCTATGCCACCTTCCCTTGTGTCACTAGGTGGTATAATAGCTTAAAGATGGGTCCCTGCCCTGAGCAGCTGATAATCTGAAGTCTGATATAAAGGAAACAACAAAGGAAGGAGAGAGAGGTACAGAAAGGCATGCCACTGTATGTGGAAGATATCAATGTAACCTTGTCAAGCACAGAAATCTCTTGGCCAATAGCCTAACATTCCAAAACAATGAGAAGAAAAATCATGAACACAATTACTACTTGGGAAAGAAGAGCAACTATTTGTAGCTCTGTTCACAAGCAAATAATATTTTTCAGCAGGTAACTGTGAAGAATAATGATACAAACATCACACCACAAAGCCCATACAGATGGTACCAATAGCTCACACTTACTCAGTAGGTACAGTCCATTATAATACACAGGACAGCCACAGGCCAGATCTACTCCCTTAAGCTATTTCAGGTAGGGCTTCAGCAGCCCTAACATGTTGACATCAAGATAGGGTAAAATGCATATCGTTTTAGTCGTAATAGAGATATTCCACACAGAGATTCTGTATGTTGTCTTCTACACAAAACCCAATAGAAATTCATATACAGTGTATACATATGGGCACTTTAATATACATGTTCCAGAACTTTTAAGCCACTGCTGCTAGATGGTGCTGACTATTCATAAGGGATTGGTCAGTAAGGTCCACAAGACTTTTGTATGGACAACATAGTCTGGTCGGCACAATTCTTCCCTTTGTTTCTTGTTTCCTGAGAAATATGAGCCTTCTGAGCAGTTGCCTCACAACAAAGCATATGGGCAAACAATGGCATAATTGGTGTTTGGTGTCTGACATGTCTTGATACCATAACATTGGCTTTTCTTCAAAATCAATACTGCAAAATTATTTGATGCTGATGCTGGATAACATGAATTATTGCTTTTGTGCTTGGGCAATCACAATATCTTCAAAAATGAAATTATCCTTCACACACCATCCATAATTGGCAACGAATCAAAACCAATGCTAAGAGATTGTTCAAACCATAGTTTGAAAATTCATTTTTTTAAAAAAAAGGTACTGGAAGAAATGTTTTGATTTATTTGAATTTCTCAGCATTGATTAAAAAAACAAAACAAAAAACCCTTGTGCCAAAGAATAAATAACCTGTGTGTAGCAGTATGAGACTCCTGGAGTTTTAATGAACAAGGATTTGGATACCAAGAGAGCCAATTTTGGCCTCAGAGATTTCTTGTGTGTTTCCAACATGTACTGACAGTACAAATTCAATAGAGCAAAACACAACATATCAAGATCAGTTAAGATAGTTAAAGCACAACATCTGGGAAAGGGAAAAATCATGACATAGGACTAGGGAGGAACCCCAGCTTGTTGAGCCTCTGGGTACTTTCAGATTTTTGAGAACCAGGAATGGATGCCACCATGAAATGGCTGACATGGGGTGTGGAAGCTAATATCACAATGCTGGGACAGTATAAAAACCAAGCACCCTCCAAATATGAAGGCAGTTCTGGGTTCTTCTGCTCCAGTGAGATGGAGGAAAGTCAGAGCTGGCTCTTTGATTTGAAGAGAAAAGTCTCTGTGAAACCCATCAGCAGATGACATGGTGTCTGTGGACACTATGTTGGGGATCAGTGGCATAGAGGATTATCTAATAAGTTCTCTAGATATATTTAAGGATATGTTATGAAATACAAAGTATTATAGATGTTAAGAGCATGTTCCCTGGCTCTAATATGGATAGCCCAGGCAACAGGGATACCATTCCCAAGGTAACGGTGGGGGACCCCCTGCTTTTGTGAGCTCCCACCCCTGACACTATGTATGATGCACTGACATCACCCGGAAGTGACATCAGCATTTTGGTGACATTGGGGGTGACACTCTGCTTTTGCCATAGAGTTCTGCCCCAAAACCAGAGTGCCACCCCCAATGTTGTCAACATGCTAACATCACTTCTGGATGACATCAGCACATCATGTGATGTCCCCACCCACCCCACCTCCCAAATCCTCCCACAAGTGTGATGAAGGGACCTGGCAACCCTACCAGGCAAGCCCGATTTCATCAGATCTTGGAGGCTAAGTATTGTCGACCCTGATGTGCTCCCACAATGGCGACTGCCACGTGGACCTTCACACGTGGTCTGAACCTACCTGAGCTTTGGCCAGGTAGGACAATAGATGGTTGGATCCTGAACAGCCACCAATCCTGTGCCTAGGTTTCCCCTAGGGGACCTATGAACTGCAACTGTGAACTTAAGGTCCTATCCAGACATTTGGGCGAGGTCGGGGGATGATCTCCGACCAGCATAAAAGCGAGTGCAAAGCCCAGGGTTTTCCATGTACCATCTGACCCACAATAAATGTGCTATGCTGTTTGCACCATTACTGGCCTCCTGACTCCAGTACTTTTCAGTGGCGACAAGGATGGGATCCCGATGAGTGACTCATCAGCCGAACCGAACAGTGGAGCACTGAGCACTGATTCGCTGGCACCAGGCTTCGTCGAGCCCCAGTGCCCCAAAGGACCGCCTGCCCCTGAGGACCTCGCTTACTGTGCCACTCCTGCTCTGGTAATTATGGCTGTCACCGTGGGACAAATCCCTCCCCTTGACCCTTCCAAACCTGAGACCGGGGACGCCTGGTCCAGGCAACTCAGGTTTCTCCTGACTGTGCATGGGATTACCGAGGCCGAGATGAAGCAGGCCTGGCTCCTGGGCCACTGCGGTGTCAAAACTATGCACCTAGCCCAGAGCCTCATCTCGCCCTGAGACCTGCTGGACATCACCTATGATGACCTGATCAAGCAGCTCGGGGACTACTTCATGCCAAAGCTGTCCATGCTGGTGCTCCGAGTCCAGTTCCTCCAGAGGACCCAACAACCCGGTTGAGAGTGCTGCCGCGTTCCTCGCCGACCTCTGCTGGATGGCAGTCAGATGCAAGTACCAGCATATGGAGGACCATTTACTGGGCAGTTTCATGGTGGGGGTGCGAGAAGCCAAGCTCTGATGGCGGCTAATCACGCTCACAGAGCCTACCCTCTAGAAGGTGCTGCAGATGGCAGTTGCATTCGAAATGACCCCAAAAGACAAAACGGCCACCCGCTCATACAGCACCACAGTCTCAGAATCAGAAGGTTCGGAGGAAGAGGACGTCCACCAGCTGCAGCCTCGCTCCCATAAAGGTTCGTCCCATCCTTCCAGTTCCTGTTCTTGCTGTGCAACTAAAGGCCATGGCTCCCTCTCCTGTTTCCCAGCACAGGCCGCCCCCACAAGAGATGTTCCTGCAGGTTCCGGGACACAACCTGCCGAGCCTACAGACGCACAGGGCACATTGCGAAGGCCTGCCGCTCTCGAGGTAACTGTCTCTCCCAAAATGCCCACTATGAGGCCATGGATAACATTGCAGCTGTCCATCAACAGGTACTGAGCTTGCCCCAGCCCCTCCCTGGGAAAATTACAGTCCACGTCCGGATCGAAGGGGCCCCCTGTTCTCTTGAGCTAGACACCGGGTCCACCTATTCAATAATTTCAGCTGCAACCTTTAAGTGGCTCAGTCCCAAGGGGGCCCTTGGCTGCGTAAGCCCACAGGACTAATTCTCCGGGACTTTCAAAAGAACCCGGTCGCAATTAGGGGGCTGGGGAAGTTCAGGGTGCAGTACTGGGACTTTAACGGGCTCCTGGACCTTTTGGTGGTGGGGAGAGACCTGGTCAGCCTACTAGGACTCTCGTGGTTCAAACTCCTAGGACTGGAAATACGGGGGGGGGGGGGGGGTTGAACCAAATTGGATCAGCAGACTTTGAGTCGGTCTGCGCCAAGTTCCCTGCCATTTTCGACAGCACCTTGGGCTCCTACAGGGGCCACCCATCTCCCTGGACTTAGACCCTAATGTCCACCCCATCTGTGTGGCAGCGTGACAGCCCCTGTTCGCAATTCAGCCCAAGGTGGAAGCAGAGTTAGATAAGCTCATGGCACAAGGGGTGCTGGAGCCAGTCTCCCACGCGAGGTGGGAAACCCCAATCATCACTCCCATGAAGGTGAATGGGGAAATCCGCATCTGTGTAGACTATAAGTGCATCTTGAATTTGGCCCTCCAAGACCACTCATATCTGGTGCCCGTGGTCAGCCATGGTCTTGGCCTCCCTCGTGGGAGCCTAGGTTTTTGGAAAGCTGGATCTGGCTTAGGCCTATCAGCAACTCCCCATGGACGATGCCATGGCGGAGGCACAGACAATTGTCACCCACAAGGGGGCATTTAAAGTGAAGCAGCTCCAGTTCGAAGTGAGCATCACCCCCGGGTTGTTCCAGCAGCTAATGGACTCAGTTCTTAAAGGAGTTCCAGGAATAAAGCCGTTTTTCAATGACATCCTGATTGTGGCTCCGTATGTCGCCACCTTCAAGACCCGACTACGAGCCGTGCTGCAGCGTTTCCAGGATGCTGGCCTAAAGGTGCACAATGATAAATGCATCTTATGCATGCCATCAGTGACCTTCCTGAGATTCACCGTAGATGCCCAGGGCATCCACCCAACCAAAGAAAAAGTATTGGCCATCATGGAGGCACCGCCACCCACCTCGAAGGCAGAGCTGCAGGCGTTCTTAGGCCTATTCAATTTTTATCGCGCCTTCCTCCCCCACAAGGCGGTGATTGCAGAGCTGCTGCACCAGCTACTGGACAAGGGGGCAAAATGGGAGTGGGAACCACAACACGCAGCAGTGTTCCAGGCTGTCAAGGACTTGTTGGTGTCCAACGCGGTCCTGGCCCACTTCAACGAGGTGCTCCCGGTGGTCCTGGTGTGTGATGCGTCTCCCTATGGCGTGGAAGCAGTCCTCGGCCATCAACTTCCTGATGGGCGGAAGGTACCAGTGGCATATTATTCCAGGACCCTGTCGGTGGTGGAAAGAAATTACACCCAAATAGACAAGGTGCATGAAAAAATTCCACGACTACCTGTACCATGGCCACGGACCACAAGCTGCTCCTGGGCCTCCTTGCTCTGCAATGCCAAACCCCACACATGCTGTCCCTGCGGGTGCTGTGGTGGTCTATTCTCCTTTCAGGATACTGGTACTCCTTGGTGCACTGCCCTGGAAAAGCAATGGGACATGCCAATGCCCTCAGCCGTCTCCTGTTGCTGTCCTGCGACCCGGACCCAGCTCCAGCTTTCCACATGGCTCTTGAGGATCTCTCAGACCGGCCCATCCAGGTACAGGATGTGGCCTGTCACACGGCCCGGGAGCGAGTCCTCTTGCGGGTCTCAGACTGGGTGGGGAGGGGTTGGCCCAATCACCCGGGCCCCAATTTTGCTGCCTACACTGCAAGACAGAATGAGCTGTCAACCCACAAGGGGTGCCTACTATGGGGGACCAGGATAGTTATCCTGGGGCCGCTCCACACCAAAGTATTGGCGGCCCTACACGAATCCCATCCGGAATTGTCTGGATGAAGGCCCTGGCATGCAGCTATGTGTGGTGGCCAGGCATGGACAAAGAGTTTGAGAACCTGGTCCATCGATGCGAGCGCTATGGCGGATCTTCACCACCCACAGGCTGCCCAACACCCTCGTGATGGACAACGGGATGGTGTTCACCTCCTCAGGGTTCCAGCACTTTGTGGACTCCCTCTGCATTCGGCCCATCCACTCGGCGCCCTTCCATCCTGCGTCCAACGGCCAGGCAGAGCAAATGGTGAGAACCACAAAGGATGCTTTCAAAAGCATGGAGCAAGGGGACTGGGAGTTCCAGCTGATGAAGTTCCTGTTTAGCCAGAGGAACACTCCACACACCAGGATGGGATGCTGGCCAGCAGAGCTGCTGATGGGCCAGCGCCTCAGCTCCATCATGGACCGGCTCCACCCCGACCATGCCATCAATGACCATGCAAGGTCTGAGCACCAGCAAGCTCCCTGTGAATTCTCCCCCAAGGACCCAGTCTACATATGGAGCTACACCAGAGGTCCTGCCTGGGTCCACGGAAGGATCGTTCATCTCACAGGTCCTCTGTCTTACGAGGTCCTCACTGAAGATGGCATGGTATGGTGGTACCACATCGACCAGCTGCGATGGTGCCTACTGAGCAGCGCACCCCAAGTTCCTGCGACTCCGGCACCCGAGGAACCAGACCAGCAACCACTCCAGGAACCCTGCCCCAAGACGGAACCCATAGACTGCTTGCCTCCTAATGAGCCAAGAGAGACAGTGACACCGGAACCACTGCCAGACCTACCCCAAGACTTGCCAGAGCAGACGCCAGCTGCCCCACTCCCGGAGCCCAGTGACACCCCATGACCTGAAACTCCCCAACTCAAGACGCAAGTGTCACCGGCCAGACTACCTAAAAGACTATGTGTGCCGGGGTTGTCTGGACTATGGAAGAGGGGTGTTGTGTATTGATGCTGCGGTCACCATATGCTCCTGCAATGGCGACCACCACGTGGAGCTTTGCACGTGGTCCGAACCTACCTGAGCTTTGGCCAGGTAGGACGATAGATGGTCGGATCCTGAACGGCCACCAATCCTGTGCCTAGGTTTTCCCCAGGGGACCTATGAACTGCAACCATGAATTTAAGGTCCTATCCAGACATTTGGGCAAGGTCGGGGGATTATCTCCGACTGGCATAAAAGCGGGCGCAAAGCCTGGGGTTTTCCATGTACCATCTGACCCGCAATAAACGTGCTATGCTGTTTTCACTGTTACTGGCCTCCCAACCCCAGTACTTTTCAGTTGACTTCCAAAAAAATACCAGGGCCAGGACTCAGAGGCAGATAATATCAAAGCCATCTCTCTGAAATGTCCTAGCCCCAGTAGAGGTTGCCAGAAAGTCACTATGACTTCCAGGCTCACAAGCGTACATGCACTTGCACACACACACAAACAAAGATCATGTGCTCTAGGATGAAGCATAACAACATAATGACTTCAGACTTAATAGCCTCAGATTTGAAAGAGAAACATGATATGTGTATGGACATACAAAAAGTCAGATTCAGATTTGGTTTTTATGTCATGTAAAAAACTTGAATTTTGTTCTTCAGTATTGAAAGTAAAGCTATTTCTGTTAGGGAATTAATTGTGTTTCTTGATTTTAGTGGAACCTATTTCTAGTTATAACACTCTCCTCCCCCATGTACCTAATTGCCATAATCTTAAAAATTTCAAAGTTGGGGTGGAGGGTGTTATTTTTTTCTCAAGAAAAAACAGAATTTTTTAGAAAAAAATGAAATATATGCAATACTTACTGTCCTATCAAACCTAAGCTAATTCTACAGCTTTAACAAGATAAAATGGATAATGTTAACTTAGCATATACAGTTGCAATATTTGACATATTTATTGAATTAAAATGTTGTAGTTCTCTACAAGCAAAACTGCAAATATACCAAATACCTCAGGAAAAAGTGCAAGCTAATGCACCCTATGCTGCCTTAGCAAATGTATTACGTACATTAATCTTGCTATCTGAAAAGTAGAAAAAAGAGAGGATTTAAACAGAAAAGACAAACTTTCTCTTAAATAATTCAGTTCTAAATGAAAATTTTAGAGTTTACCTCTCAGACTTTAGTGCAGTTTCTACCTTACCCCCTGATTTTTTTTTAACTTCAGTCCAGCAAGCTACAGCAACAAGCTACATTACCCACAGAGGTTTGAGGGAGAGTGAAAACATCATCCACAAGGGAAGAGTCAGGGCAAAAGGACAACTGTTGAGAAGCAATGAAAGCTCTGCATGTTCCCCCTATGAAGATTAAGTATCCTTCTAGGTGCAGAAATGCATCTTGGATTTAAGAGTTGTATATGTCTACAGCATGCCCACCTTGTCTTTAAAGCATTTCACTCATTCTAAAGGAGAAAATATTTCATAGGAGTTTTTCTTTTCCAGTACACCCTCAAATTTTCAATTTTCCAACTGGAAAAGGGGGGGGCTTGGGGACAAATAGGGAAATGTGTGTTTCTTTTCTGAATTTTCCCAATTCCCCCACCCCTCGGACTTCACATCTCTATCCAAAATATCCTTCCAAATTTCAGACAGATAGAAATAAACATCCCCATTCTACAAACTATTAAAGCTCTTATTTGCAAAGTGGACATTTCCTCCCTTTTCCAGAATCCTTCAGCAGGAGTTACAGCATGAATTTTACGGGGAGACTGAGGATGTTCAGGCAACAGAAATTAAACCCTGACTTACCCACCTATGCTGTGTTTTCCTTGAACCATAAAAACTAGGCCCAACCCGATCCATCACATAAAACACATCTGAAATGGCAATCCTAAATACTGGATGGAAGTAAGATGCACTATGGGGAAGGGGGGGGAAACCTGCCCTGAAATACAACCTGGTGCTCACTAATGCTAAATATTTATAAATACTAAACACGAAAAATAAAATATAAACTTTCTCAGGAATGAATGATATGATATTCCTGCATTTGATGCTGGAACTTGGGGAAACCATTTATTTAATTTCAAATATTTATAACTGGTAAGTAGATCCCAAAATATACAGTAAGTGCAGAAGGGTGTCTCACATTTAAAAAAAAACAAAACTTGAGAATCATTTAGTCAGTGATTGGATGGGAGACTGTCTTGGACTGCAAAGTAAAGTCAAAAGAAAACTGTATTAAATTTCCCATTGAACAAGATAGAAATGTAGCATATATACTGCGTACATATTTCTATTCACTAAATATAGTTTAACTATATAATTTAACCTATTCTGGTGCAACAACATTATATACTATTTGCTATACCTCTCCAGCACTGCCAAAATTTAGAAAAATACTATTTTTTTAGTCTACTGTAGACATTATCTAGCTAAAGATCACAGAGAAGCTGAAGGCAAGAGGGTTCAGTGTCCCTTCCACCTTCTATACTCCAAATCACTCCCTAGCTTCTCTTTAGGAAAAACAGCGTTTAGGTTTTTATTAACCACGACCAATTTCCCACAAGAAAATCCTGTTTTTTGAGGATTGCAAAGCTGCGGGGGGAAACGGGCAAAGCCAATGGGTCAAAATGCAGCATAGGGCAAATAGTGGGAAATTGACGCACACAATCGGGGGAAAGGGAAGAGCAGCAGCGGAGCAGAGCCTCGTGGAAAATCGGTCTACGTGTGTATAACAACAGCCCAACAATAGCATCCTAAGCAGAGTTACGCCCTTATAGGCTCATTGATTCAATGAACTCGAAAGGATGTCACTTTTTTCAGAACTGCTCACTTATTGTAAGTCTCACTTATTTCAACTGGGGGGGGGTGAAGCATGTCTTTAATTCCCCATTTATAAAGAGTTAACATTGCAGGGATTCATTCTCCTAATTAGTGAAACATGGTAAAGACTAATACAGCTTATGAACACTTATGAACACATATGAAAATGCCTTGAACTGAACTAGACCATTGGTTCCCGCAGGTCAGTATTGTTGGAGGTGACAAGGATTGAACCTGGGACCTTCTACATGCAAAGTAGATGCTCTACCACTGCTTCCGAAATGATCTTAGCTGACATTTTAATATGTCAGGGCTTTGGGTGAATAAGCAAAAGCACTTTCAGCAGTTGTACTGGGATATTGAGGAATGTCAGTTAATTTAATGACACATTAAACTGATTAAACTTTCCCCGAGAAATAAAAAAATTGCATTTGTCAAGTATAATATAGTATTTCTTCCTAACTCTGAAGTAATCTGTTTAAAATAATCACTTTCTATTGTGGCATTATTAAGATTAAGCATTTGTTGCTAATGTTTGTCTCAAAAGTTGATGACACTAATGCTTTTTCACAAAAAAGGTAGGTGATTTATTAAACCAAGGTTATGACAGTGGCAATTCAATCCTAAATCCCAGATACTGGTGTATCACTGACCTTGTACAGTGCCGGCATAATTAGTCAGTATCCTTTGTTCTGTCAGTAAAGGGAAGATATTTGAAAAGACCCAACTCCAAGGACTGAGAGAATAACAATTGTTTTGGAGCCCGTGGTGACACCGTGCATACCCAACAATCATAGAGCTTCCCTGAATCAGTGATAGATATCACTCCCAAATCAGCCATAGTTGGGAGGAGCCAACGAGCAACATTTCTGCTTGATGTCACCCTGTCCCACTTATCCACAAAACACAATAAGAGGAAGGACCAAAACTAAGGAAACAGCATGCACAATATAGAGGAGGGTGGTATGCCTGCTAAGAGTCCTGTGTCTGCCACACTTGTGGAAGCTCCACCAATCTGAAATCCCTCCCGCAATTTAGCCCCTGACATGTGGAAGAAGCACAGAAAGTGAAGCGTGGCCACTTCCACCATATCACCCAGGCATCTCCACAGATCATTCAGGAGCAGAAACACAGAAAACTCATTTCTGGGGCCTGAGCCCTTGGGGAATCATGCCCTAAGAAGTAGATTTTCACAAGGGAAGGTGGACAGTGACTCTAGAACAAGCAACAAGGGGACACAGAATAGAAGGTGAGCAGAACTGATCTCCTTTATCTTCCCAACAGTATTCTAGGGAAAAGCACAATGTCCATCTTAGCCAATGAGCCACAGGAGCAGCTGTTGAAGGCTCTACACTGGGGGGGGGGGCAACACTCCATGGAGAAGAAAGGGAAGCTCATGCCATCACTTGTAACTGCCTTGTCTGGAGCTTGGGTAGCTGGCTTCTGGTGGCAGCGAAGGCTCTCACCCACCTCACACAGGGTGAGAGCCATGCCTTTCTTGGCCCTGGGGGTGGCAGTGAGGCGGCAGTAATTCCAGGGCCCCATCCTGGACTTTGGTCCAGAGGTCCAGAATCAGTAAGACCACACCTGGAAAAGCACTCGTGTGATAAACAAAAATGAGGCAGTCTTAAGCCCACCAAGGGAGGAAGTGTGAATAAAACTAATACCTTGACCGCTGCAAAGTATTCCTCTCTCACCAAGCACACAACATGCACAAAAATCATGGCCAATTCTAATTCTCCACTGGGCTTGTTGCCAAAGCCAGTCATAAATATCAGGACTAGAAGGATGGTAGATAAGGGTATAGCACCAGGGAACAGCACTGGCTTAGCATTACCTGAAGTCCTCTGTTCAAGCCCTGCATGTGGTTAGCTAGGGTGAAGGCTGTCCAGAGTCCCATGCATAGCTAAGGTTTTGCACCATCCGGCCCAGATACTGGGGGGGGGGGGATAGCTCATGACAACTGGCTCACCCAGACTCCAAAACTTTTGCTTAGAACCTTTCTATGCAACTACTCCCTCTGCTGAACTCATAGCGTTAATTATCAAGCAACCATTTCCCCTATCTCCTCTCACCATCATGTAGCCTGCATGGCTTATCCCACTCCATGAGTCACCAGGGAGTTGTGAATCCTGAGGAATCTGCTTCTCCC
The DNA here is from genome assembly GCA_029233225.1 of Lepidodactylus listeri. Lineage (NCBI taxonomy): Eukaryota > Metazoa > Chordata > Lepidosauria > Squamata > Gekkonidae > Lepidodactylus > Lepidodactylus listeri. The sequence continues at coordinate 82,181,970 of JARCFY010000009.1, read as the reverse complement.
CTTTGCAAAAACAAAACTGTACAGAGACTGGAGGATCTGCCTAGCCCACAAGTGCTATGCTGAAGACAGCTAAGGTTAGTCATGAACAAGGGTGGGCATAGATCTCTTTCTAGAAGACCCATTAAAAGAGAAAGACATCTATGAAACAATCTACACATTTATTGAACAGGAATGAAATTCTGAACACAAGTCAGATGAATTGTCGGTCAAACAATGATCTGCAATGGTGCAGGAACCAGGCTAGGACAAGCAAGTTAGCAACCACACAACAGAGGAGCTTGATGGACATGGGTCACTGCAGCTGTTGGTTATGTAGCTGGCGAGTTCAAGCCACTCTGCATATTGCATGAGCAATGGATCTGAGTGGGTGGCTCCACCTGACTATGTCTCTCCCCCTCCCCTTCAGAGGTTCTCATTCTGAAGGATTCACCTGTTATAGGGGAGAGTGTAGTCATTAGGCCAATACTCACCCATCCCTTGAAGGGAGTTGCATTGGAACTCTGTCTGCAGTTACTGTTTGGGCTGCTCCTTGGGGCTCTAATCCTGCAAGCAAAAGGGGTCATGAGTGTTTGGCCAACAGTAGCAATGGTTGGAGTGGCTGGGAGTCACCCAGAAATGTGATTGTGCTCTTTATTTCCCCTACTGACACATGAGGTTACACTGGGATGACACTTCACTGACATTATGTTGATGTTATACTATTGTATTTTCAAGGGGAGCCCTTTCTGCCTTGTATATCACATGCTTTCCATGTTGGAGAAGTGGCTGGCAACACTTGAGGGAGAAAGGGCTATTTAGGGCCAACATACAATAGGTACCTGTTGCGAGAAGCAATGAGAAATGTTTGAAGCAGGGGATCCCCCACCCTTACTTAACTTTATGGGATACATTGTTCTTGCATTCCAAGCTGAAAGAGTAGAGACTCTAGTTTTGTATTGACATCAGTAACATGCAAGGGTCTGAGCTCTGTTAGGAGTGCTTGTTCTCCTTTGCTGTTTATATCAAGTGCCCTATTTTTGTGCAAGGTGCCCTTTGTCTAAAGCTCTCATCACCAAAGACCCATATATATGATCAAAATATGTATGGCAGGAGGCCAGAGAGATGTTGTCCATGGCATATGCCCTATCATCTGGAATTTAAATAGTGCTTAAGGAATCTGTGATAGGTTGTGGACTTGGTTGCAGATGTGAGCTGAGGGGCCTTAGAATACTAACAGTAGCTTGGATCTGACAATGGATGAGCAGAAAGGGGGAACAGTGTACATGGAACAGTTCCACTTGTGCAAGTAGCAGCATAGGGGCTGCAGCAACAGATAACATATCAATATAATTTTAAACGAAAGAACAACATCATATAGACCAATGGAAAGTACAAGAGATGGGTTCATTTTATTGGGCTTTATGCTATGTCTTGCCCATGTGGGAAAGATAGCAGGGATACACTTGCTTTCACTTAAAGCAAACCGACCGTGAACAGTAACTGCAGCATTTCCACAAAGACTGCTGTACACACAGAAACTGTCTGTGGGATTAGTCACACAGGCTAGTCTCTTTGTCTTTGGCCACAAGATAAAACATTTGTCTAACCACACAGTTTAGACACAACTTGGTTCTTTTCCATAAAGACTCTCTCACAAAATTCTTAAGTCACACAAAGTATCTTCAAAACTCCCATAGTCACACAGACTATGCAGTCTCTCCACACAGATTTCTTTTAGACGAACACACACACACATTCTTCTCAGAACATCTCATCCCACACTCTCAGTCACCAACCAATCAAAATCACACCTGCCTCCTCCTATCACCCCCCAGAACTGCAGCCACGCTAAACATTTAAAGGAACACACACACCAAAATATGAAATCATTACAATCCCCATGCTTGGCTCATCCCAGGCACCACCCATTTCTGTCCTCTCCTTGGATACATCGTCTCTGAGTTATGCTGACTTGGGGCTTAACTGCCAACTAAATTGGTTTACATGTTGGCCATAGGACTGTGCTGTGTGGTGTTACAGCCAAATACCATTGACGCTGAACTCTAAGATGGGGGGAAATCCAGAGAGACAGAAACTGACCATCAAAATACGTGCTACAAGCAGGGCACCTTCAAGAAATAATGCACCATCTCAGATGGAGCTCTATCACTTTATGCCCCTTAGAAGCAGAAGGGTACCATGCAGGATTGATCCTCCTTGTCAATCAGATGATGAAGTCATCTGAGGGAAGGATCATGGATACAGCAGGAGTCTTTGAGGCAGTCCATATAACAGATAACAGGTGTCGGGGAATCCACCAAGTATATAAGAAGAACTTTGCTGGGTCAAACAAATTTGTCCATCCTCTCCAGAATCCCATTTCCTACCGTGGCCAATCAGAGGCCACATAAGGGCCACATCAAGTGCATAAGCCAAGGCCAAAGCCTCCTTCATCAACTGGTATTCAGAGGCATGATGCCTCTGGACACTGGGGCCCCAGAACTATTGCTGTTTCCTATAAAGCAGGGTGTCAAACTGTACCTTAACTGTGTGAAGGTGAAAGTGGCATGTTAGAGTCAATATTTATTTACTTATCAAATTTATATCCTGCTCTCTCTCCACTGAATGGGACTCAGGGTAGCTAACAGTGTATAAAATACACCCCATAAAAACAGTACAAAAGGTACAACAAATAAACTTCAAACAATATAAAATGATTAAAAATCTATCCTGGTTTAAAATCTATCCACTATCAAGCAGAGTGGGACGCATGGATGGTGAATACACAGTTGAAGCATAATTTAGCAGCTGCCTGATGGATCACAATCACCCAAAGGCTTCCCAAAAAGGAACAGTCTTGCATGCCCTGTGGGACCTAGGGAGATCCCACAAGGCATGCACCTCTTCAGGCAGCTGGTTCTACAAAACAGGGTCCACTCCTGAGAAGACCCTAACCCTTGATGACACAAGGCGGACAGTTCATGGACCAGGGACCCTCAATAAATTCCAAGATAAGGACTGGAGAAGACGGGGAGGATCATGCCGAGATATGAGCTTGGCAAATTTTTGTTTTACTGTTTTTTTAAAACTCTTATTTTTTTTAATAGCCTATGGGCTATTAAACCTAAATAAACTTTGAAACTTGGCTATCAGGCCACTACAGTAAAGATACAAGTCTACTGATCTGTGAGCTAATCAATGACATTTGTACATATCTTTCTGAATGTAAGGATCAAGTAAACCTCTAATTCTGACCTAGAGGGGGAGAAATGCAAGCCTTCTAGTCAGCAAACAACAGTAAGTCTTGATTCCAAAAAAAATTCTATAATATGTACAATACAGAAGTCATTCACATTGTTGAAGGAAACAGTGTATTTCTTGGGAATGCTAAATTAGATGTATGTATGTATTGTGTATGGTTTCATTATATTAATCTCACAAACAATTCCTGTCAATATTTTTGTAAAGTGGCTGTGAAATTTAAAAAAACCCTTTCCAAACATAACCTTATACCACTCAAAATGAGACAAGTCTTGTTGCTTTACCAGTGTTTTCCATCACAATGGAAAGCGATAAGGAAAAGCTACAACAGCATCAATGAAGAAGGATTTTAAGAGGGTTTATAGATAAGTTCTCCCAAATCAGTTTTTTAGTCCCTGTCCTTTTCGCCACGGTGAGCACAAGAGTTTGTCCTAACCTGTCCTTGAATCCAAATATCTTATCATTCGGTTTAGTTTATGATGTCAGTGTTCTGGACTCTTCTTCTGCATTTTATTGATCGCCAAAAAAATATGTATAGTTGGGGGGGGGGGTTGTAACCAGAAACAGATGTTTTGCTATAATTGTGTCATGAATACAACACAATTTATGGCATTCTATCAGCAGTGAAACAGAGGCAAAAACTTTATTGGAATGAAACAACTCAAAGCCTTTATTCCCAGCTTTTATAGCTTGAATATAATCTATATTTTTATTGCTAGGTACACACAGAGTGCTTGGAATGAGTCTTATTTATTATTACAGTACATGAAAAGTGAAGGGCTTCAGCAACCACCACTGAAAAAGCAACCTTGAGGCAACGTATGCTAGAGCTATGAACAGTTTCACTCTTTTAAATTCATCCCATAACCAACTCTTTTCATGAGATGCTTTTCACTGAGTTGTGGCTTCAAAGCTATGTGTATTTACGTGGAAGTCATTACAATCAATCATCTTTCTTCTGTGCAGATTGGGTGAAGTTTGAGCAGCTGGAAGGGCCCAGAGATTCTGGCAGGCCCACTGCTGCTGAGCCTCCACCAACCACATACCACTAGGGAAGTGCAAGCAGAAGTGCATGCAGATGGTGTACAATGGTGGCACTACTGGAGGGAACAGTGGTAGTGTTCCCATCTGTACACACCATGCAGGCCTCAGCACTGCTGGAGAAAGAGCATGAGGTCAATGGGAAGGCAGGGGAAGGACTCACAAGCAAGTGGGGATGTTTGTGGGCTGGAAGAATGGCAGAAACATGGTCATGGTGGTGGGCAGCGGATGAGAGGGTGCCCATGGACACTCTCTGCCCAGGGTCCTCCAAAACCTGGAACTGGCACTGCAACTGCTTATTAGTGATTTGGGAACTTTCCCATTAAACTCAAATTGGCCATGACATCTGAATAGTCTGAGCAAATTCTTCTATTCTTTAATCCTGGTTGTTGGAAGAAATAAATGATAAATTTTCCCAGGCACCTATATTTTACACCAAGCTGGATTTTGATTGAAGGCTTCTAAAATCAGGAGGCCTTCAACTGTATTATCCATACAAATCAGGGAAGGGGAAGAAAGCATCTAAACATGACAAGACGACTTACACCTGCCATGAATAAACCCCTCTTTTGTTCGTGATACCTGAGTGCAGCCCAAGTCTTGTCAAAACTCACTAAAGTTGCTGGATACACAGGTAATAACATATGTACAATAAAACTGATGTATATACAATACAGCGAAAAACACAGTAAATTACAAACAAATGAAAAGTCACTGTTTAACGCAGAATAAATACAACCAATATAAATTGCCCAACGAGTCTATATGTGTAATAAATGACCCACGGGTCTATAAGCAAAACACATAAGTCTCTCTTATACAGAATATCATCAAACAAATACACATGATCTTCAAACGAAGAATATAACCAATATAATTGCCCAACAGGGTCTATATGTGTAATAAACAACCCACAGGTCTATAAGCAAAACACATAAGTCTCTCTTATACAAAATATCATCAGACAAATACACATGATCTTCAGATGAAGGACGAAGATGCTGGCTTTGATTCTTTCTTTTTGTCAGGAGCTTCTTCAGCTTGCTGAATATAAAACATACATGTCACTACTCCCAGTGCAAACTACTCCAAATACAAATACAATTATTGATTATTTCCTTCTACCAACAATGCATATGCATACACTTACAACCACCTCTGTACAAGGAATCCAATTGCTATTATATTCAATTATATTCAGATAATTATTCTGTAAGAAAGATGCCACCATAAATTATTTCCATAAATTCACACTATTTAGAACCCTAAGAATGAAGACTTATACTTAGAAAAGCTCACCCCCAAAACAAGAGCATCACCGGGCAACCGATCAACAGGGCCACAGCCTCACCTAGTCGGCACACTTTAACAATCAACTACACCAATACCCCTATATACAATTTTATGTAAAATGTGAATTTATGGAAATAATTTATGGTGGCATCTTTATTACAGAATAATTATCTGACCCTAGTTTTCTTCTGTCTCTTTGGAGCAGTACACGCCTCAGAAGAGTCTACGAGGTATCACCGTTCCTCCTCTGCAAGGGCGTAGACTTTCCAATTTCGGGGGGGGGGGGGGGGGGCTGGGGCTGGGCCAGAGACATTACAGGCCATTGTCTCCAGGGGAGGCTCAGCATGTCCTGGAAAGGTTCAGGGGTTGCCCCAGCCCCCCTGAAGTTGATGCCTATGCTCCTCTGTTGCAATTATTTAGCCTGGGCATAGCCTATGCTGCAGGCTGAAGGGCAACAGTCAAAGGGACTGTGGCTCTTAGCCCATGGCTTGCAGCCTGATGCTTGGAGTGAACTGGTGTCATGGACCAGCCTCAGCCTGAGGTGCAGCCAGACTCTGACTTGCTGCCTGAGCCCAGCCTGAGTGAGGACCAGTCTGACTTGCAGCCTGACCAGTCTGATTGGCAAGAGGAGCCCAGCATGAGTAAGAACTCCTCAGAGGTCGAGCCTGAGTCCAGTGCGGCAAAAGATGGCTTCAGAGTAGAGGACACTCAGGAATTTCAGTCAGATAGTACTGAGCCAGCTGAAGTCAAGGAGCAAGTACCTCCATAGGAACCCACAGCTCCCCTAGATCCCCCCCCACTCATAGAAAGAAGAAGGGCTAAGATCAGAAGGCAACTGCAAAAATGCAGACAGAGTAAAAGATTAATGGCCCATTGACAGCTACAAGATGAGTCATTACAGGAGCCCTGCTAACTTGCCAGCTGCTGATAAGACTAATTGACCTGTTCCTGCCTTTGTGACCTGGACTTGGAATCTGCAAGACCAACTGAGCTACGACAACTGGCCCAGTGGATCTGGGACCAGTTCAGGAGTTGTATTTGTATTTTTCCCCTTTGTCTACATTATATATTACTTTTTCTAGTAAGCCACTTTTAGTCCCTAGTGGGGCAAGAGGTGGGATAGAAAAATCTACATAAATAAATGATGTAACTGACTTGCATATAGCGTACACAGCCCTACATAAACATTGGTCCAGAGAGAAGAAAGCAATCTGTTTTACAAGGAGAGATTAACCATACATGAATCAATCAGCTAAAACCAAAAAGATTCAATAAGAGATTCAATAAGCTTCAATAGGTAGGCAGGCAGACGGGTGAGAGAAAGAGAGATGTTCCAACCGCATACTACCATGTGTGCAATAATTATTGTTTGAAGTGCAATTTGCAGTAAAACCCATTTAATAGTGTACACTTTGGGGTTTTTTATGGCAAACTATTAAACACTTAAATGAAATATGAGCTTGGAAAACGGAGTTCTCAAACATTCACTCTGCAACATGTCCATCTGGAATAGCTCCACAGATGTTGGAGTGATCTACCCATGGTATATTGGTTGAGGCCTAGGACCAGGAACAAAAGACTTGGTGCTCTCATGTGCTCTTGGGAGGGGGATACACGCCCTGATTGTGGGTGTCTTCATATAATGGCACTGTCATGGCAACAGATGCTTCTACACTGTCAAGAACATGTATGTTGAAGGAACAGCAGTACCAAGCACTGGCCTCTGACATCTAGATAAGTGCAACTGGTTGTTCCCAAGTTACCATGGAGGGCATATCCATATCTTACTGCAGGATATTCATTATCAATCACACTGGCATCCCACCCTTCATCTAAGAAACTCAGGTGAACATGGAGTTGCCCCCTAAACATTTTCTGCACACACCCCCAACACACATACCCGTCTAAGCACAACAGAGATTTTAACCCAGATTTCTCCAATTCAAGGACAACACTAATCTCATTAGTTCCCAGGATTCTGGGAGAAGCATCCAAAAGAGATCAACAGTCAGAGGGAAAAGACCTCATAATCTCCACCACTTAACATGGCTTTTTTCCAGACATCCAGTGTCATGGAACTAGATTCTTAGTAAAACCACTTAGTAAAAAAACTACAATGAAATATTTCACTGCATGTAAAAACCTCCCTATATTTTAAATGAAACTTTTTTTCCCTTCAAACTTGGGTTGGATTCTCTGTGTTAATTCATGCTATTACCAAAAGGTTACCATGGTTCAAAGTGATATATATTTTGTTCAAAACCTTTTCTCCCTCAGGAATCCTACTTTTTTCGTTCAATCGTTTTTTTTTTTCAACAAGATTTTTTGGGGTCACATTCTGAAATCTATGCAAGTAAACAATGATCTCAAAGATGAATAATTTATCCCAGTTGACAGAAATCGAATTCACTTTCATCAATGTAAACAGGGAAGTTATCAGCTGTTCCAGAACCCTTGATTATTAGCAGCATACTGAATGTGGCACATTGCCACCAATGACTCTGAAGCACTTTTATGCAACAGCTAATGCAAACCTATTCCACTTTGGTGTCCTTAGAGGCAGATGCGAGTGTGTGCTACACTGGAAAAATTGTAGCTGGGAGTGATGGGCCAGTCATGGGCCAGCGATAGGGCTGCCAAGTATTGAAAACTCACTGGCGGGGGGGAGTCCTCCTGCCGCCGGGAGTTTCTTCTGGCGCGCGTGCTTTGCGCGCACGCCCATCAATGTCACTGGAAGTGACGCAGCACGTTGGAGGCGTTGCCAGAGCATCACCCTGGCAATGTCCCCAATGTGCTACGTCACTTCCTGTGACGTCATTACGTCGTCCTTGCTGGATGACGTCGGGGGTGGGGTTCCCCCCACCGGCCAAATGCTGGCCGGTGGATCGGGAACCCCTTTAGCAGGGGATCCCCCACCTCCTGGGCTGACTTGGCAGCCCTAGCCAGCGATCTCTCCTAGAAATGGACTCTTTTCTCCTACAGACCTTGGTGGGACTCAAATGCCTCTCCCGGTTTATGCACATCACCCCACCTGAAGCATCTGCTTACCATAAACAATGGACCACCATATCCACAGACAGACTTGGAAACTTGCCCATGCAATACACATGAGAGCCAGTGTTGTCCTCCACAGCAATACCATTCCAAGACTCAACACCACCTTTAAGGGCTTATTCATCTGCACATTGCATAATGTGATATCAATTATCATGTATTAGCACTGCTTTTCTGCTTTCATGTTGGACAAACAGGACTGGACTGGACTGTTTATAGGCAAGAGGATAAATGAAACAATGCAGACATTAAAAAAGGAAAAGCTCAGGAACCAATGGGGGAGCACTTGACTCTCACAGATATTCAGCAACAAAAAAGTTCCTATACTGTTAGCAAAATGTTTTAAAAGGATATACCAAAATGCAATTAATAAGGGGATTTGACATGACTGCATGTGTTCTCAATAAGACACTGGGAGTGGTAAGCTTGCTAGGAAAAGTTCAGAAAGCAATTGTCTTTCCAAAGGTATATGTATGCTATTCCTCTGTTGCTGTCAATTTATCACAGGTTGGGAGCAGACCACACCCACCCTTTTTTGATTTGACTATTGTTTTCATTTCCATTCTGCCTAGCAGTATAACACATTTATCTTTGGAATGCTGGGCCATTAAACTTTCCCTTGGGGTGGATCCAGTGATGCATCAGCATACAGGAAAAGGCACTTGATGTAGTCCCACTTCTGCAAGCAATTGTGCAAAGGCTGCAGCAACATATAGGCCTTCAACATGGTTTTTTTAGCAAACAGCAAAGTGCACATGGACTGGACAACAGATGGTGTACATGTTTGTTTGTTAAATATGCTTTTGAAATTGTTTCCAAAAAATATGTTGTGCTCTGTCTTGTGCATAGTGAGAATACAATCACCTTCAGCCAGAAAGCAGACAGCCAATAGTGATCTCAGTGCTTTCACTTGTGTAACAACAGCTATAACATGGAAATCCTTTATGGGATCCAACCCTTTGTAGTAACTTCAACACCCTTCTTCTCTCTGCACCCTGCACATATATGCAATACTTCCCACATCTGGTAACTCGGTTCTGGCTCATGATCACTTATTCCAAGATGTAATAGCTTGCAGTTTGGGCTACAACAGACTATGATGGCTACCCCACTGGAATTTGTCTCCTCAAAAATGGTCTGCAGCCACCTACTTCTTTTGTTCTCACCTCCATTTCTCTTTCTTATGTCTTTCAAATGTTAGTGCTTTTATAAGACTAGAAGAAGAGCCCAATTTCCAAAACTCTGCAGTGGCCTGGAAGTTCCTTCCCTGTGCCACAATCCCACACTGTTTGGAAAGACTGTGACCAAAGTACCATGGATGTGAAGCCAGTTAGAAAAACATAAGAGAAGCCATGTTGGATCAGTCCAATGGCCGATCCAGTCCAACACTCTGTGTCACAGGGGCCAAAATCCAGGTGCCACCAGGAGGTCCACCAGTGGAGTCAGAACTTCAGACTTCCTCCCACTGTTGCCCACCAGCACCAAGAATACAAGAGCATCACTGCCCAGGATGTAGCGTTCTATCTATACCTTGTGGCTAATAGCTACTCATGGACCTCTGTTCCATATGTTTATCCAATCTCCTCTTGAAGCTGTCTATGCTTGTAGCTGCCACCACTTCCTGTGGCAGTGAATTCCAATGAGTTCTTTGGGTACAGAAGTACTTCTTTTTCCTATTCTAAGCCTACTGCTCATTAATTTCACTGAATGCCCATGAGTTTTTATACTGAAAGGGAGGAAAGTACTTCTCTCTTTACCATCTCTCTCTCATGTATAATTTTGTAAACCTCTATCATGTCACCCCTCAGTCATCGTTTCTCCAAGCTAAAGAGCTCTAACCTCTTTAACTTTTCTTCATAGGGAAGGTGTTCCAACCCCTTAATCATTTTAGTTGGCCTTTTCTGTACCTTTTCCAATGCTATAACAACTTTCTCAATGCTATAATACCTCTGAGGTGCAGTGACCAGAATTTTACACAGTATTCCAAATGAGGCCACAACATAGATTTATACAGGGGCACTATGACACAGGTTAATTTTTTTTCAATTCCCTTCCTAGTAATCCCCATCATAGCATTTGCCTTTTTGTATTGCAGCTGCACACTGAGCTGACATTTTCCGTGAGTTATCAACCACAACTCCAAGATCTCTCTCCTGGTCAGTTACCGCCAGTTTTGACCCCATCAACGTATTTTTATAGTTATAGGATTTTATAGTTAGGATTTTATAGTTAAGATCAGGGGTCATTTGGGGCCGGAGTGAGGTGGAGTGGCGCTCTGCCAGCCCAGGAGTGGGCACTAGGGCAGCCATGGGCCAAATCAGATTCTCTGATCTGATTCGGCCTGCCACCGAATTGCTGCTGAAATTCGGCAGTGGTTTAAAAAGCGGCTGGAGGGAAGGGGGTTTGAGGGAGAGGCTCCAAACTCTCAGGGTAGCTGCTGGAGCCTCTCCCACAAATACCCACCAAGTTTCAAGAAGATTGGACCAGGGAGTCCAATTCTACGGGCCCCCAACAGGTTGCCCCCAGTCCCTCCATTGTTCTCTATGGTGGGAAAAAAGGAACGTTTTTTTGACGTGCATAGCAATGCCTCTGGCAGAGCCCCCCCCTCCCCCAAATGGAACGTACACGCCCTTGGCATAATACTGCCATGGCATAAGGACAACATCTTTCTTAGCTTTGAAGGGTTACTGTCTTTCCCATGTTCAGTGACAGCACATGAAGAGACCTATCCTAAACAGGTGTATTCAGAATGAGGGCCCATTTAATCCAATCCCAGGAAATTATTCTTAGTATTTCAGCCCCAATAACTCCTTGCTGAGGAGAACAGTGGAAGGATGGTTACATATATTGTGCCCACTGTGCAGCTATGGTAGCAAGAGGACATTTGCTACATTGCTATCTCAGACCAGCAAGTAAATGGCAAATTGTATGGCCAAATTAAATGCAAATCCTGTTCCAATTAATTGACTTTGCTATTCAGAAGGTCAAATCTTTACATTTAAAGGCTTCATGTTTAAAAAATTCCAGATATAAAATGCTATTTGTCTTAAGGGAAACTCAGATTTTTCCTGACCATTAGTGTTGTTTTTTAAAAAATGAACAGTTTTATTAAAGTCACCATTGGGGGGGGGGGGGGAGTTCCCCTTCTCTTGCTTTTAGATAGTTCAAGAATACTCTTGAATTATTCTGCGTTTCCTGAAATCCTGTTGGTTGGTTACATCTCAGAACCTGAAATTCTGTACAGCATATCCATAGATCAGGCTTCCGTAACAGGATCATTCTTTATTGGAAGAGCACAGCAATAATGCCTAAAGCCATAGATCAGATCAATGGCAGTTCCTATGTATAGGAATACACCCCCCCCCCCAAGAAATTGTCTTCATGTTGGGACATTGTAGTTTGATCCAGTTGCTTCACAGGTCAACTCAAGCAAGATCATACACCTTATTCATCTTTGCCTGTCAGTGCAACTCTGTTCGGTTAAAGTACACTTAGCTCCAAAACCAGTATATCATTACTGCCAAGTGCCATTCATCATGTTGGTTCTTAACTACTTCATGGTATTCATTATTTATCAAGCAATGAGGATTCTGTATTTGAGATATAAAAACTGGAATACAAAGCTGCTTCTGATTTATACATTTCAAAATGTAAAGTGTCACAAGTTTTCGAAGCAAGCCCTTTCCCCAATTCAAAACATTCACGTCAAATAAACTGTATCGGAAATGGGTTTGGACACTGCCTCATTTAGTTTAGTTAAAATAACCTGCTTATACCCAGGTTCAAATAGTACATATATATGAAGACAGAAGAACAGAATGCTTCTTTCCCTGCTTCTACTGTTACATCAAAAGCAGGGCTCAAGATCAGTGAATCCCAAATGACTCTTCACACTGCCTACATGGGTAAAGATATATGAGTCCTAATTTGAATGCTATACTAGAGACAGTGAAAACAGAAGCCCAAGTCGCTTTGTTCTACACTTTTTCACAATGTATTTTTGAAGTGAATCTCATGGTTGATTCTCACCACTGCCTTCAGCACAACAGCCATGGGCATACTAGCTTCTACCTGTCAAAACTAGTGTCATAATTAGGGATGGGTACAAATTGGGAAAATGTGGTTCAGTTCATGGCTGAACCATGACCCGGACCACAAACTGAACTGGGAGGCTGGTTCACAAACTGAACTGGTTCGTGCAGGTCATTCCTGAAAACTTCATTGAAAGAGACCACAGTCCCTTTAAATGGGGTTTGCAGAAAGCCTGAAAAACAGCTAAGTGGTGGGGAGCACCTGTTTTTCACACTGTCTTCTTCAATCCCTAAGACAGCCTGAAAAACAGTTGTGTGCCTGCAGCAGTTTTTCATACTGTCTTCTGCAGAGTGCAGAAGACAGCCCAAAAGAGGTGCCCTGTGGGGAGCAACTCCCCACCGCTCAGCAGTTTTTTGCACTGTCTTCTGCAGGCCCTGTTTTTCGGGCTGTCTTCTGCAGTCTTTTTAAAGTATAAAGGAACTGCAGAAGACAACCCAAAAGAGCTTTGTAGCAGGGAGCCTCTTCACTGCTCAGCTGGTGTTGCAGCTTCCATGGGGAACAGAAAGCAGGGGTTTAAAGGGACTCTAAGTCCCTTTAAACCCCCACTTTCTGCTCCATCCATGAACCACCATGAACCTCATAAACCACTCTAAAGGTTTATGGTCATTCTGTTCCCAAACCATAAACAGGCCAAAATTTGTCACAGATTTTGCTTTGCGGTTCGGTTCATGCCCATCTCTAGCCATGATCCACCCCAGCTCTGCTGATAGTGACACCTTGAAGAAGGGTCCCTCCAAGGGTCTGTTATATGCACAATGCAGGCCCCTCTGAATGCTTCACAGGTGGATCCTGTGGTCCTTCCCCAGCAACCAGGCCAGGTCCCTATTCCCAGGGATTCAACTGATGAGGTACCTCCTGAGGAGACAAACACCCCATCAGTGACTCCACCTGACCTGAGGCCACTACAGGAGTCCAACCAGGACACTATCCCAGACACTCTCACAGACTGCTGGGCACAAAGATGGAGAAGGACATGGGGAGAGGAATGGACCCAGAAATGAATGCTCAATAGACAGCCTGGGCCTACCTCATTCCAGCCTTTGTCAGGAGGAAAAAGGGTTTAAAGTCTTGGCAGGAGCCAGGACCTTAACAAGGCTACCAGGCTTGGCAGGGATATCAACTTCCTATATAAGCCTGCAAATGGATAGGTGCCTTGCTGGTTCAACAGCTTCCACTAGCCACTAATGCCTAACCAAGGAGCAGCTGGTCCTTCTGATCCAGCCTCTAGCACTGTGTTCGTGCAGATATTCCTGTTCCTAGCTCCTGCCTCACCCTTGCACCTCTGAATGAGGTCTACAGTCTCCCTGCCATATGCAAAGTGCTGGCTCCCTCTCTGCTTCTCTATGAGGAGACCACTTCAGTGCTGCAATCTACTAGGGGCCCAGGGACAGTTGGCCTTTGCTGTCAGACAGACTTGGGTAGTTAGGAGCAGACATGTGCAGAAAACTGGCATACCTGGAACTTTGAGTGAATTTAAATCTGTCACTGGAACCCTTGACATTTTCTTTATCATTAGAGAGCTGCCATGGGGAAACCCCTTAGGATCAGGGCACTGAGAGAAGGGAAATCAGGGATCAGGGGACAGAGAGAATCTTTAGGGTAGAGAAAAGTGGGGTACAAAAACCAGCTCTTCTCACACCATTGCCTTGATAGAAATCATATCTTCTCCTGGAGCTGGAGTAATGAAAAAAGATAAGTACCTGTACTGCTCTACAATACAACTTCTTCCATGTAATCTGCACCAATCCCTAAGCAAGTACACTAAGTTTAACTTCTGTAGTGGATCTTTTACACATGCAGCTAGCTTATACTGAGTCAGACCATTAGTGTATCTAACTCAGTATGTTGTACAATGAATTGGATCTAACCAGATTTTCCACTGGTGAAAAAGAAGGGATGGGTAATCTCTACTGCAATAAAGTCTGAGTAGTTTGCAAAATTGAATTCAAATTTATGATGATATTTTCGTCTCCCAGCATCATAGAGTGTCCTTGCTCTGGTATAAATCAACTCCACTAAGAATTGCACCTCCTCCAGCAGGCTCAGGAGTTTACCACTAAAAAAGGCTATGCTGGGGATTGTGAGACTTGCTTGGACAAAAGCTATATGGGACGGGAATTGTAGTAAGAAGCAGAACTGGATGAGACTGAGTGAAAAAAGCTGGCCAGAGCAAACCATCTGAGTGGCATTAACTCTCCAGAGTAACCAGTACAGGTATTTCGGATCACCTGCTGTCTGTTCCTTTTGAATGGAGATGTCAGGAATCAAACATGGGGCCTTCTGCATGCAAAGCAGATAGCCTACCACTGAGCTACAGCCCCTCCATATGCTCTTGAAGCTTGTAAAATACACTGTATGCGATTGGAAGGTGTTTGAAACAGCAACCTTGCTCAAGTTCAGCAAATATGGATCTGGTCACTGTTTCAATGGGAGACCATGAATTCCACGGTGGGACAAGAAAGGATATAAACGTAATACAAATGAGGAATCAACTCCAAAACATAGGCCATTTTTTTCTAGCATTATTAATTATAATTAGATATTTTGACAATGTATATGCAAACCTGTTTGTATCTGTAGGTCATATTTGATTTTTTAAAAAAGATGTCAACAGTTTCTATGGCAAAAACAAACTTGTCATGATTTTAATTAAAATGGCTCTTTCCAAGCTATTTGACATTCAACACCCTGCACTACAAACAATTTTTAATAACCTCCAAATCTACCTGGATGATGTTTTAGGCCACAGGTCACTTTGAAGTTCACTCTGCTCCAACCAATGATTGATTGTCTTTAAAGAATCAGACTTTTTTTAAAAAAATACAAATGTTTCAAAGGCAGGACACATTAAAGGTTATTAGACACATTAGACCATCTTAAGCAGAGTTATACCCTCCTGAGCCCCGTGACTTGACTTTGAAGGGTATAATTCTTTTTAAAGGATGACATTGCCAATCTAGGGGAATTAGGTATTAGGTTCCAGGAAGCTTCAACGTTCCCAATAAGGATGAGAAAATATAAGAGAAGATAGCATCAGGGTCATCACCCACCCGTGGACAGACTGAGATGACTGGCTTTGTACAAACTGGGCTGGAGCTAGCTTCTTGAAAGTGACCACACTGATATGGATATCTCTGGGCTTGCTGTTCCTGGTCACCTTTACCAGCTCTATGCCTTGTTCCTGTTCACCCTGAAGTGACTGGTCATTGCTTTTTCCTATCCCTACAGAAACTTCCCCATCCAGTTAGTAGTCTGACATTTTTGTTTGCACATGAAGCTGATGGCACTGCTCTTCATTGAGGGGGGAAGAAAAGCATTTCCATTCTCTGTAAGTTAAAAAAAAGGAGAACCCCCAGGAGGAGGATTTGGCCCAGGCTAACCTGTTGTGCTATGTTTTTACTTGCAAGGTATTTTTTTTTAATGCATGGGAGTTATTTTTTAAAAGCGATCATCTGCCTATGTTCTGAAGTGGCCTCATACACTGTACCATGTCCAGTGCTTCTCACCTTCTTCCCCTGTATGTTTAGGCTAGAGGTCTTTGGGTGGCAAGAAAGCACCTACTCAGTTAGGACACTGACTCGACTTCATGCCAGGCCTCCTTTTCTTGTTCCTGCTCCCCACTTATATTCCTGTATTTCCCCTCTTCTGCCTCAATGGTCTTTCTAGAATTGACCTGTCTGATGTACCATTTCATTGGCCAGACACTGGAGCCAGGTCCAAATCACTGCTTCCAGACAGATGAGGGAGGTGGTCCAGAAAGTGCAGGGAAGCACAGTGTCTGCCTCCTTTTGCAGTACAGGACAGCACCACAAAGCCAAATATAAACTGCTGACTTCCTGGTGGCCCACTTGCTAGAGATCAAGGAGGCACAAGGAATGCAAACCAGCCAGCCAGCAAATAAACATCCTGCCTATACATGCATATCAAATCATGCTCCTGAATCTCTACTGCAATAAAGTCTGAGTAGTTTGCAAAATTGAATTCAAATTTATGATGATATTTTCGTCTCCCAGCATCATAGAGTGTCCTTGCTCTGGTATAAATCAACTCCACTAAGAATTGCACCTCCTCCAGCAGGCTCAGGAGTTACAGAACCCGATTTGTTTCCAATACCATTAAGCACCTACAGGTACTCATTCATACAACGGGTATTGCAGCACAAACTCAAATGCCAACTCCAAGAGGAAAGTATACAATATTGCCCATTCATCCTCTTGCTTCTGACGTTGGAACATAGTTCAGAGTGCAATGCACCTATTATGTATTCAAGCATGCAAATAAAGAAAGAGCACTTGTAGAGGAAATCTAAAAAGAAAACAATTACAGGAACTGAAAATATGCAATGACTGTGAAAAAAATTTGGGTACAAAATTAGCTCTATGGAACCTGTAAACTTATATATTATGAATTACATTTGATGGAGTACACAGTCACTTCGTGTTCTTTGGCCATGGTCCATAAATCAATTTCTATCAGGTAGTCTCAGAGAACTTCTCTGGCTCTAAAGCAACCTCAACTATACATTATTTCATATTCTATCACTAGTTAGGGAATTTAAAGCATGTTAAAGGCAATAAAACAGAAATATATATTTGGTATCATCTTGGCACTGAGAAGAAATAAAAGATACAGAGGGCTATATTTCAATGTGTTCCATTAAACAAGGATTTAGCCATTAGAGTATACAAAAGGACTTCCTGGTGGCACCTCATCCCTCCCCATTATTTTGTCTTTCCCTTCTGTGAAAGACCTCATAGCCTCTCCCCTTTTCCTGCCTTCTTCTCTCCTTCCCACCCCCCAGTCTACAGACCTTTATCTATTCCCCTGTCTCCAACTTTCCCTCCTTCCCTCCCATTGGCAGTTTCAACCCAGGAAAAAAAATTGGCTCAGTTGTGTGGTGTCAGCTGCCAGGCCTGGCCCAGTTGCAAAGCCAGGAACCTGTAAGGACTTGTGGGGGGCACTCATTTTCCCGTGTCCCCTTTCTTGTGCTATTTCCTCTTTTCTTCCTTCTAGCAGCCCCCATATCCGCTTTTGTTCATGGTTCTATCTTTCCTTCCCACTCACCAACCAATCTACCATTTATCTGCCCCAATCTTCAGCTACATTTATTATTTCATTCATACCTTGCCTTTCTCTACAATGGAGAACCAAAACAGTTTACATCATTCTCCTCTCCTCCACTGTATCCTCAAAACAACTTACCTGTGAGGTAAGTTAGGCTGACAAAGTCTAACTGGCCCAAGGTCACTCAGTGGGACTACCATGGCAGAGTGATGATTCAAGCCTGGATCTCCCAGGTCCTAGTCTGAAACCACTACACCATGCTAGCTTTTGTGAAGTGGCTGCTGTTGAACAACAGCAAAGAGCCAATCCTGGATGTGTCATGCAAGCTGCAAGATAGAAAGTTGTCTAGTGGTTGCTGCCAGGCCTGACCTCAATAAGTCCTCCCTTAAAGGCTAAAATATGGTTGGGATGGGGAGGGCCCTGCTGCCTCCTCTTGCCTTTTACTGACAAAACCCAAGGCTTTAAGTCTGGAAATACTGTGTGGTTGCCTAGCAATGGCCACTGAGTACTTTTGTTTCTAAAAGCAATAGGTGCTGCTTTTATTCTTCGGGGGAGGGGGGTAACCACCAACTTTAAAAAAATAGATTTTTCTTCAAACCTAGGACATTTTCAGGCTTGCAAGAATTAAATTTCCCCATAAAATATTTGCATTTTTCAATGTTATTCCTATGTCCATAAATTAGCATTATCCTTTGCTAGTAGCAAAGGCCATTGTAAGAGACTGTCAGAATCTGCTGATTCAGACAAAGTATTTCTATTGCTTGCTGCTATGATTTCTGTCTCGCTGCTATGCTTCCTATTGCCATGTATGTTTCTATGAATGTTTCTATAACACCTGCCATGTAGTTGCCCCCTCCCCCATGTAAACCCTCACTTTGGCCAGTATGTATGTAGTCTATATGACCCCAGGTTTATGACCCTGACCAGGCCTGTTTTGTGTAACTGTCAGGCCGGGAGGATGACAACTTCAAAGTATGGGAACAATGGGCCTCTCACACTCCTGCCTCCGCATTCCATTCATCCCGGCTGGGATGTCAAGGGAGGACAAGTCCCATCTCTTATCAACGTGCGAAAGCCTCGAGGCCAGCGATTGTTATGTGAAATGGTAACATCTAAGGGGTCTGGTTTGGGAGAGGAAATTTACAACTTAACACCTCACTTTCTTTCCTGTGGGAAGCAAACGGCCAGAGACCCTTTTTGCCCGCCGTTTTTCCCCTTTAGTGATTGGCTACCTATGGGTA
Organism: Lepidodactylus listeri; assembly: GCA_029233225.1. Classification (NCBI taxonomy): domain Eukaryota; kingdom Metazoa; phylum Chordata; class Lepidosauria; order Squamata; family Gekkonidae; genus Lepidodactylus; species Lepidodactylus listeri. The sequence goes on along the minus strand of JARCFY010000009.1, from coordinate 82,162,945 downwards.
ATTCAAACTGTCTTGAAAGGTATAATAGACCTACTTCTGTCATATGCGTTATCTCTGACAATAATCCGAGAAGCTGTACCAATGTAGAGATTGGAAATAAAGAACTGTGTTTCATCAACAAAGATCTGATCCTTGACTACTTTGAGCAGAAGTCTCACAGAGACAGACAATGGGCTCTAGGAAGGGCCCCCCACTGCCACCCTGCTGTTTCCCCCCTCGTCAGGCTCTGCGGCTGAGGGGTAATAGAAGGGGCTGGCACTGGCTGCCTGCCCTGCTGCCGCCAGCAACCTGCCGACTGCCACAGCAACCCACATCACTGGTAGTCCCCTGGTCGCAAAGAGGCCACTATACCCCAGCATCTCACTCTGTCCTCAGACACTGTGGTGGCTGCAGCAGGCTCCTGGGCACCTCTGGGCCACCTCTGTGGCTCACCTTGCTGGCAGCCTCCTGGCTGCAGAGAGGCCCCCCCACACCCTGCCCTCTCCCTCTCCCAGACCCCATGGGTTCTGCAGCAGGTGGGGGCCGCCTCTGCAGGCCAGTGCCTCCATAGCACACCTCTTCAGCAGGCCCAGGGCCACAGCGAAGGCCCCTGCAGTGCTCTCTCCCCCATCTCAGAGTCCAAGGTTGCGGCCCAGTGCCTCTACAGTGCATGTCTCCGGTGGCCTCCAGGCTGCAACCAAAACCCCCAGACCCTTCCTCCTCCCAGACACCACAGGTGCCACAGCAGGTCTGGGGCTGCAGACAGCCCCCCCACACCCTCTCTCCCCTCTCCTAGATGCCACAGCCTTTGCCCAGCACCGACTCACTGGGCAGTCCCCTCTGGGGGTGGGCCAGCACTCGGCCTCGTTTCCTCAGCCTGAAGCGGTGAGGAAGGGCCCTGCTTCAGCTGGGGGCTCATCCATTGCAGTAGAAGGGGAGACCTGAGGTGCCGAGGGCTGCTCTGCCAGGCCTCATGCATGGCTGCTGATGGGCATCTTTTCAGTCTCTGGCCACTGGAGCGCCCATCCTGCCCAGTGCCTCGCACCACACTGAGGTCGAGACACTGGCCCTCACTTCTGTGGGTGGGACTCCAGCAACACAGCCAGTGGATTGACACAGCACCAGAATGACAGGGCAGGGAGCCAAAGGCTGTGGGAGCATGTGGAACATTGAGGAAAGAGTCACACGAAAACTCAGTTATATAATAAGGAGAGATAATTGTGTGTGGATATGACACACTTGGTAGATATAAATACCCTATCAGTTGCATATGACATCTGTACAACATGCATACATAATACCTCAGCAAAAAAATAGAGAACTGAAATCATTGACAAAAATATAAATGACTATTAGAAGAAACAAAGAACATTCTCTCATCTCTGACCTTAATAAGTTTTGAGGGGCTTTTCAACAACCACAACAGAACACAATTAGAAAGCGGGATACCAGTGGTTCTCAGTCTACTGTGCCCATAAAATATGCAGTATCCCCCTAAATCAGAAATGATTTTTTTGACATAAAGCAGACAACTTTAATTACATAGGTATATTCATTACATTCATGCATATGATACACAGATCTCAGGCATACATTCAATGAGACCCCTGTGGCCATCACTGAACTCTTTAATGTTAGGTTTTACTCCTGTTTTTTTGTATTTCATATTTTTGAAGGTCCAGGAGAGAATCTAAGATGTTATTGCTTGGGTGGAATAATCAGTATAAAGGAACTTCCATGGGATTTCAGAAGCAACCACAAGTGGGAAGATTAGGCTTCCTAAAACCCCAGATGTTTCCCATTATGCCTGAAGAGTTCTGAATGCAACCTCTGAATTTTTTAATTATCCCCTGTTGAGAATTACTGTAGTAAACAATACCCCCAAGGCACTGGTGATGGATACAAACATAGGTCTCCAACTCAATCCAACCCAGTCCATTAAGTTTTCAGCATTCAGTTTCAGGAGCAGCCTGGTCATGTGGCTGAAGTCTCTGACCACTCATCAATACCTTGTAAGCCTTTGCTTTTATGAACAGTTAAGTTTTCTATACATCAGGTTGATGTTTGATATTTACTTTCCTCCTCCCCGTAATCTATTTATTTATTTGATTTTAGACCGCCCTCCCTCTATACATAGGGCTCATGGCGGTGAACAGCATTCTATAAAACAATTACATATCAGTAAACAAATAAAACTATAAACAAATTCTATCATAGATACAAATGGCACTTGATGGACCAATTTTGTCCTACCCCATAAGGGGGAAGAAGGGGGGAGGAAGCCCGGTTTGATGGAGGCCGTTGCTGTCCTCAGCTATAGGCCCGGCAGAACATCTCTGTCTTACAAGCCCTGTGGAACTGCAGTAGGTCCTGCAAGTTGTGGATGTCATTTGACACAGAGTTCCACCAGGCTGGTGCCAGGGCTGACTCTGGTTGAGGACAGCTGGATATCTTTCAGGCCAGGGATCACCAGAAGATTTTTATCTCTAGAACATAATGTTATCTGGAGGTATACCGGGAGAGACAGTCCCATATATACATTGATTCCAGACCATTTAGGGCCCTGAAGGTTAACACTAAAATCTTGAACTTGATCCAGAATTCAACCTAGAGCCAGTGCAACTAGCGAAGCACTGGTTGGATATGTGCTGACAGTCAGGTTCCCGTAAAAACTCAGGCCACCACATTCTAGGCCAGTTGTAGTTTCTGGATCAGTTTCTAGAGGAGCCCCTTGTGGAGAGCAAGTTACAGTAGTCTACCCTGGAGGTAACCATTGTATGGATTACTATGGCTAGGTCAGGACACGACAGAAAATGGGACAGTTGCTAGACTTGATGCAGTTGGAGAAACACCAGTTTGGTAATATTTATTATCTGGGCCTTCATCAATAAGGAGGTGTCCAGAAGCACACCCAGGCCCTTGGTGGCTGGCACTGGTGTAAGAGAAGCATTGTCAACAGTTGGGAGTTGGCCCCCCAACTGGGAGCCCCACCCAACCACAGAACCTCCATCTTTGATGGATTCAGTCTCAACCAGCTCTGTTTCTTCAACCATCCAACCACAGCATCCAGCCTTTTGGCCAATGTTGCTGGGGCAGCATCCATCCATCCGTCCGTCCATCCATCCGTTCATCCATCCATAGGTATATCTGGGTGTCATCCACATATTGATGACAACCCAACCCTATCAACATCGGTTCAAGAGAGTCAGCTGAAGTTGTCAAATGTTGAATCCAAAGGCAGACAAGGAGCCTCCAGTTCACATACTGTATCAATACTGGCAGGCAGGTCATGTTGGAGTGATGAGACTTTGTGGGCAAAAAAAAAAAAAGCTTGCAAAAGCCTCACAGCTAATAGCCAAATTGCTAACGTTTTGGGTTTTCTCTGTAAGAGAAGTTAGGGACTTTTTAAATTTCTAAAAATAAATTTTAAATTTCTTTTTAGCAGACTTCACTGCTATTTCATAGGCTTTCATAAAAGACCCATAAGATGTTCTTGAAGCTTCATCATGAGACCATCACCAAGCTCGCTCTAGCCATCTAAGCTCCTGCTTCATCCCCCTGAGCTCCATGGTACACCATGAGGCCAAGTTTGTTATGGAGGCAAAAAGAGCACCAGGGGTGATTTCATTGGCTTCAGTATTCCAGTCTTCTATCAGCACATCTAATGACTAGCTGGGAGGCATCAGATCACACAGAGCATTCTGGAACCCAACTGGGTCCATTAGTCTCCATGGGCGAGCATAAATTCACTCGTCGCCTAAACAGGAGGGAGCTGGGACACCCAGCCGGGACTTCAGGGCAAAATGATCTGACCATGGTATTTTGTCAATAGCAATCAGATCTGTATCTGTCCCCATGCCAAAGGTCAAATCCAGTGTGTGGCCTGCTTGGTGTGTGGGAGCTGATACAATCTGGGAAAGTCCCAGTGCTGCCATGGATAACACCAGGTCCAACATCTGCAAGGAGGTGGCAGCATCAGCATGGACATTAAAGTTTCCCAAGTCTATCGGGAATTCCAAGGCCTACCCAGCTACTGCCTCCAGCAAGCTTGGTAATCCTCACCACAGATACTCCTATCTCCTTGCAGGTTATATCAGTAATATTTATGTTGTGCTTCAAGGAACTTTGGGATCTTTGTAACCTTATTGGGGTTCCTTAATGAGAATGGCATTGGGTGGTTTAGAACATGCCACAGACTCCTCTACGCACCTAGGTGTTCTGTAGCAGATGAACAGGATTTCTCAGCTTGTAAAGCCAAATTAGAAATCTTCATTCACCTGTCTATCCCATTCATATACAAGGTGTTTAAACATTTAATAGTAAAAGAAATGTGTCAGAGAAGCTGGTTGTATCAGGCATATTTCCCAGTTGCAATATCGGACCTGAGCTTCAAATGGCGGCGGGGGGGTGGGGGGAGATGCCTGAACGAACTATAGGAAATAAGGCATAAGAAGAGGGAGGGTTTGTCATCCTTCTCTCAGGTGCTCCTTGTACAGCTACGGTCCACTGCATCCCCTACTTTATATGTGAACATAATGGGCATGTAAAAAGGAAAATAAAAAGAAACAGGCATCTACCATTCTCACGTCAAATACGATCCCAAGCTGATAAAAGACTCTCTCAAAGGACACCATTTTTAAAAGGGCAACTTAGCTGAATACACCACATATCAAGCAGGAGTCTCTGCATTTATTTAAGATATTTACATATGGCTTTTCTGTCATACACTCACAGCAATTTCCATATACACCGACAATGCCATAAACATTACAATAAAAACGATGATAATAGACTCAAACAATCAGCACAGCCACAAGCCAAACTTCACAGGCCCTTTTAAATAACTCAACCATAAATCCCCCCCCCCCAAGATTACCAGAAATGACACTTCCCCCACTTCTCTAGATAGTATGAGCAGAAACCATCCTAATCTCCCTCAGTGTTGGGACCGTGAACAGCCCATTATGACAAGCATAGTCCAGCAGGGCTGTAGTTCCTAGGCTAGTAAGAGCTTAAGAGGTTAAAACCCACCAATGCACGGATTTTGTTCTCCCCATCTACCAGCAAGCTAGGTAACACATGAGCTGACACACTTAACAAGCTACAGTACACCAATGAGTCACTGAACACTGCAGTAATTGGTGTCATAAAGGCTGCCCCTGAGCCACTCTACTTATTAGCAAATCATCACCTCTGCTGGCTGCGCTGGAAGGTTGTTGCTAGCGGTTTCATAATCAATCCCTCAAGGAAGTTTTCACAGAACCCAGCAAATGATTCTGATTGTTATTTGGCTATAGGTTATTCAGCTGACCTAGTAATTTGGATCCGTTCTGGGTTTCTTCTTACTTTTAGCTTCACTTTATATTAAGATGCCCCCATGATATTGTCAGTAGGCTAGAGAGAACTTAAAAGTCAGCTGCGGGGCCTTTGGTTAGAAGCAGAGGACAAGCAAGTAAGTACAGATGAGCCACAATATAGACGATCACAAATGAATCCCAAAGTTCAACAGGTTAAAATTATATTTATCACCAATACATCATCAATGCTATTCTGAAAAAAGTCCTTCTAGTCTCTATAAACAAGTTGCCTGGGTCCTACATCATTTGACATTAGACTTAAAGTAGACCACTTGGAGGTATTGAATCAATTTTACCACATAGGATTGCCACTCCTCTGGCAGGGGTTCGGAATCCCTTGCCCTTGCTTCTTGTTTCCCACTACAGTTCATAGAGGCAATAAATGCTTTTTTTTTTTTTTTAAAGTGGCCATTGGGCTGATGATGTGATAGCACTTCTGGGGAAAGCGAGAAGTGACATCATAACTCTCTAGGGTTTCCTGTGATTCCTAGAGATGATTGATGTCACTTCCAGGAAAAACACAGTTCTCTCTAGAAATTGCTGAAAACTCAGTAGTTTTACCATAGAGCTTTTGGCAATTCCTAGAGAGGTATGATGATGGTGTAATGTCACTTTTGGGGGGGGGAAGTGACATTACATTGTCATCTACATCCACTCCCCATATCATCCTGGTCTCATACTGGTTCCCTGGCCAGACTTGGCAACCCTAGTACCACATGATATCTAGGACTGTGAGAATATATAATCATGGCTTTGAGGAAATGAACTATTCACCATGCACACACACACAAACATGCACATATATATTTTTCATTTTATTTATTATTTATTTTAAGTATCATGAGCAATACATATTATACTATATAACATTATCAGTATTTACAGAGTAATACAAAATAGTTAACCAGTACAACAGTTAACAGGAGAGTAAACATACCAGGTCTTTATACTAACTATGTGAGAGAGATAAACATGTGTAACACCTCATAGTATTAGCACGATTGGATAAGAGTGGTGAAAAAACAATTCCTTGTTTGCTATAAATTCTGTTACAGTGTACCACATTTCAATAAAATGAGATCTATAAAGGCTATTATCCATCTGTGACTGTTGATCTAATTTTTTTCCATTATGTAATAATCCCAAACACATTGGTACCAAGCCGTGACTGATGGAGGTTTATTAATTTTCCATGAAGTGGCTATTATTGTCCTTGCAGCTGCACATAGAAAGGCTATCAAATCTCGTCGAATTGAGGGGATCGTAGTAGATTGCCAAAGATTCAGAAGCATTAATTCAGGAGTGAAAGGAATTAGATAGCCTGTAATTTTATGAATTTCAGAATGGACTAATCTCCAAAAATCCTTGATATAAGTACAGTTCCACCACCTATGAAAATAAAAACCTCATTCTCCACATCCTTGACAGCAATTAGATTGTATTTTGGGATTAATGTCATGTAGTTTTGACAGTGTAAGATACCATCTAGAAGTTAACTTAAAGGCTTGTACTTGTATATTTATGGATTTAGACCTAAGAGTAGAGGAATGCCAAATCTTGAACCATTTCTTGTCCAATAAAACCCAATGCAGATTTCTGTGCCAGGAATTTACATAAGAAGGTATTTTTGTTCCTTCTAAAGCAAGGAAAGTTTTGTAAAGGCGTGAAAGAATACCTCTGTTAGCTGTGACATTGAGTTTACGTAGTTTTTTAAAAAAACCAGTCACATCCCACATCAGACTCTCTTTAGGCTTTAGATGCGCCATAAAATACTTGAAAACAACATAGGTATTAGCTCTGTTCCAAACATAAGGTATAGTATAGCAGAACAATCATGCTCTGGCCTGCAGGCCCTGATCTATCCTGCTGTCCTGGGTTTTCACAGCACCTGAAGGGGCTTTTCTCTCTTTCTGTTCAGCCCCTGCCTTTGTAGAAATTGCCCACTGGGAGAGTCTAGACTCCCAATGGGTTGCCAGCCTCCAGATGGGGCCTGGAGATCTCCCCCTTTTACAGCAGATCTCCAGACTACAGAGATCAGCTCCCCTGGAAAAAAATGGCTGCTTTGAAGGGTGGACTGTATGGCATTGTACCATGCTGAGGCCCCTTCCCTCCACAAACCCCATACTCTCCCAGATCCACCCCCAAAGACTCCAGGTATTTTCCAGTGCAGACCTGGCAACCCTAACTTCCAGCTTCCCTTCCAAGTTCTGAGGTCTTGCCTCTGTGTGTCCTGCTACCCAGTCTGTTTACCTCGGGGACAACTTGCTGCCTTGAGCACCACTAGGAGAGTAGCCACTTGACAACTGACTGCCTTTCCCTTCCTCCTAATGCTCCTTTTAAAATAGTGTGTCCAAGATGGTGGAGGTCTATGTTGCAAGTTTGAAAATTATAAATCATTTATTAAAAAGAAAGTGTTCACAAGCATACTTTTAGAACAGCACCAAATTGAACATGAGATTGAAAAGAAAAGGGTAAAATGCAATTCCTCTGTCCCTCCCTCTACACATGCCCTATCAGTTGTTAAATGTAAGGCAGGCTCTGTAGCTTAGAAAGTTACAGATTTTTACAGGAGTGCCATTACCTTCAAGCCTCTTCCAGGTGTGCAGACTAGCACATGGCAATGGCCGCCTCCTCCAGACCTCAGTTCTGTCTGCTTCAATGGAATCAGAACCAAAAAGACCTTCCTCCTTGCTCCCAGGAATCTGATTATCTCTCTTTCCCCATTCACTGACCAGGTCAGGCTGGGTCAAAGAAGCTTTTTCTGAAGTTTCCAAGAGTTTCTTCCTGAAGTCTTTCTAGTCTTAATTCCTCCAGATCTCTCTTCCCTGATTTGGAGGGAGGGACTGGATCACCCCATTGTCTCTAGCTAGATGTATTAGTATGTGGATAACGTGAGGTTGGAAAGCAACTGAACTGATTTTCCTCCTCCCACCTGTTCTCTGCCCAGAGGGAAAAACTTTTAAAACTGAGTGAAGATTTTGTTCAGTTCAAATCTCCAAAGGTTGTTCAGTTCAAACTTTCACATACATATAGTGCTAGATTACTGCCTCCTATATCCAGTGTACAACAGTAGTTGATAAAAGGAGACATGCATTGAAGTGTTAGAAGAAGTATGCAGGCCTTGGGATTTCAATCTGCCATGCTGAGAAGTCTCAGGATCAAAGTCTGAGACCTGGTGACTCTTGGTAAGTAACATTCTGTAGCAAACTAAAGAAAATATTTGTTCATGATACAAGCGAAATACCAGGTATCTTCCCTAAACAAAGATCAGGAATGTCTATATGCAAAATGATCCTCAATTGACACACAAGAGACTTTTGCATCTTTAACTACTTTTCTACAGCCCTACATTGGCTCATATCCTCAGAGATGTGTGGGAAAAGAGATGAGACCACACGATACAGCTGCCAACCTCCATGTGTGCCCTGGAGATCTCCTGGAATTAAAATTGATCTCCAGACTCCCCTTGCTCCTTTGGGGGGAGGACTTGGAACTGAGTTCCTGCCCCTCCCCAAACCCCACCCTTCCCAGGCTCCACCTCCAAATCTCCAGGAATTTTCCACCCCCAGAGTTGGCAGTGGGGAGATGGGATAACAGAGAAATGTTAAAAACAATCCTGCTATGTCACATCTAACTTAATAAGAGAAGAGAGATTTGCAGTGGCTTTGGGTAAATATTTAATATGCTTTCAATCAATTAGATGTATTTGTTAGTACCCCCAGTCATAACACTTTTATCGTTGTTTTGGAGAATGAAAAGTATATTTCTCTTCCATAACTTTAACAACAGAACAGTCATTTGTATTCCTGAAGTTAAAAGGAGCGATAAATCCCTTTTATTGCAATATATTTAAACTTTGATGCAATGGAGGATGATGATTGGCAGATCCCCCCCCCCCCCCCAGTTTTTCCTACAAATTGAATCAAGCAAGTTCTGGGAAATGTTGAATGATGCTGATATTACTGTATAAGACATCATCTTTAATCAGGCTAGCCTGATGAAGAATAACATCAAGCCTTAAAAAGAAAGTGCTGAATATAAAGTTTTAGCCTCCCATGTTATAGAGACGCTCTGGCACCTGAAGCTTTTGTTTCTCATTCCACAAGCTGGGCTTTCAACTGGGCATGGCCCCCCCCCTCCTATGAATTAAGCTGCCAGTCATAAAAACTCAGTGTCTGTTTTGAGCTTACAGAAGCTAAATAAGATTACAAAAGGATTGTGATTTAACTCATTTGGACAACTGGAAACTGCCTGTTTTTGGCGCTGCTCCTTCCTCTCCAAAGAAGACAAAGATTTTAATAAAGGAGATTGTGCGCATCTATTCAGCCCATTCTGAACAACTTCAATACATATATGACATCAAGATGACATTATATTTTACTGAACAGCTTGCAGAACTTTTTTTAAAAAATAGTTTTCCACTGCAAATCAGAACAAACATGAAGAGACAGTTATGGATGAGCCTGAATTGTTTTTCAGAACAGCTTGTTGTTAGGAAAGGTGCAAGCCCCTTCATGACACTCTTACACATTTCCCACCCACCCTATTTTTTATACATCTATTGATTGTTTCAGAAGATGAAGTACTGGAGTCTCACACTCCTTAGCTTTCAATTCTGACAAGGGGGGTATTGGTGGGTGTTGTTGGTTTTAAATTGTAATGTTTTAAATTATTATTTGTATGCTGCCTTCTGAGCTGCAGACCAGACGGTCGGTAGCTTGGCAGTTCGAGACCCGAGTCTTACATGATGGAGTGAGCTCCCACCTCTGGCCCCAGCTCCTGACAACCTAGCAGTTCAAAAGCAAGAAATTGCAAGTGGATAAATAGGTACCACTTTGGTGGGAAGGTAACAGCATTCCATGCACCTCAGTGTTTAGTCATGCCGGCCACATGACCACAGAAAAAGTCTTTGGACAGCACTGGCTCTTTGGCTTGAAAACAGAGATGAACACCACCCCCTAGAGACAGATTCAATTGGCTTTTGAGCAAATGAAAACTTTATGGTACTTGAACCATAGGAAAAGGTGGAAAATACACATATTACTCATGATAGTGCTTATTGCCTGTGGATTCCTTCGTCTTCTTTTCCTGACACAGCCAAGTTTGGGCAACCCAACCTGTTGATCCTCTAATGTTCAGGCTATGGTTGCCTGCCTCCAAGAGGTGACTGTAGTTCTCCTGGAATTACAGTTGATCTCCAGGCTACAAAGATGTGTTCCCCTGGAGAAAATGGCAGCTTTGGACTGGCGGGAAGGCTGAATTCTATGGCTCCTTCCCCTACCCAAACTTTGCCCTGCCTAGGATTTGCCCATGAATCTCCATGAATTCCCCAACCCAGGGTTAGCATCCCTAGCTCAGATCCACTCAGGGATCCAGAGAGGACTGGGACACATCTGCCTTTTGAGGCTTATAGCTATAAACAAAAAAATATGAAAACACTTGATGAACATTTGCTTAAGGTCCAAGTTAGTGCTAAGGTTGCCAACCTCCAGCTGGGGCTTAGAGTTCTCCCAGAATTTCAACAGACCTCCAGACTGTGGTGGAAAGGGCCGTCAAGTCACAACTCACTTATGATGACTCAGTAGAGTTTCCAAGGCAAGAGACATTCAGAGGTGGTTTGTCATTGCCTGCCTCTGCATAGTGACCCTGGACTTCTTTGGTGGTTTCCCATTCAAATATTAACCAGGGCTGCCCCTGCTCAGTTTCCAAGAGCTGATGGCATTGGGCTAACCTGTGACATCCAAGTCAGGGCAATCTCCAGACTACAGAGATCAATTCCCTTGGAGAAGATGAAAGCTCTACAGGGTAGACTCTATGGCATTTTACGCCACTGAAGTACATCCCCTCCCCAATCCCCATACTCCCCATACTGCACCCTCAAATCTCTGGGAATTTCCCAACTTGAGTTGGCTACCCTGATTGGCCCTGCCAATGCTCCATGCATACCTGTGCTATGAAGCCTCTTGGTGAAGTCATAACAGTGGCTCATCTTCTTCCTGTGACATGAAAATGAGCCCCACAACTTCCTATTATGTGCTTACAGCTCAGTGAGTCACATACTTACACCCAGGATATCAGTTTAGGATCTGGACCTGGAAAAGTTGAAGACCATTGTTTTAGATTGCCTTATACCAAGATCTCAAGAAAGCAGCCAGAATGTGTTTCTTTGTTCCTAGAGAACATTCCTAAAGAACTGATGTTATAAGGGATCCAAAGCGGCTTACAACATTCCTCTCTTCTCCACAGTATCCTCACAACATCCCTGTGAGGCAGGTTAGCCTGAGTGTGTGACTTGCCCAAGATCACCTAGCATGCTTCCATGGCAGAGGGATTTGAACCTCGATCTCCCAAATCCTAGTTTCACATTCCAACCACTACACCCAGCAAGTTCTCTTGAAAGTTCTTAATGATAGTGATGAGTGTTTAGCAAATTCTCATTTAAACTGTGCAACCAGTAACTTATACCCTGCCCATTCTGATTCCAGAACAACTGAACAAACTTCCTGCAAGTACATATGCTGCAGTATTAAGAATTTGACCTGATATTGATGCAAAGAGATGAAGTGTATCATCATTAACAACTCTGAATCTCATTACTGTTAAAGACAAGCTGCCCAATTAAAAATATTTTAATATTCTTCCAGTGTCCTGTGTGTGAAAAAGAAATGTGTCACAACATGCAGCAAACAGAAACTATTATAGCTAGAATACAATTACTTTTTGAAAGTTTGTGATAAGTTGTCATACCAACTTGCCAGTGGAGATAAACATTAGTAATTTACTTTCCAAACTTCCCTCTAAGGAAGACGTTAATTTTAAAAAATAAAAATAAAAATGCAGAGGATAAAATGCTAAAGCAAAGGGGATTTTTTTTAAAAAAAAAATCTAAGTTATATAAGTAAATATATACCCACAGTGTGCTCACAAAATGTATGTAAATCAAAGCTATGTAATTTACACACACACACACACACATCTCTCCTTATATATAATTGAGTAGTGGAGTGGCACTTTCTGAACATTTCACATGCTCCTAAATCAGTTGGCTCCATGATATGTCACTCAGAAGCTGTCCCTATCCACTGGCTGCGTTGCCTGAGTCTCGTCTCCAACATTCTAAAGTTTGCTGTTCCTCCCCCCACCCCACCCCACCCCCCACATAGCCAGTTGGAACACAGAGGTAATTTACATATGTGGCCTGATTGGCCTTTGCCTCTAACATCCTAAACAGTTTGCTGTTGCTGTTGGGAGTCATAGAATGTGTCCTGATGTAAAATACATCTCCCAATCTTCCCTTCAACAGTCACTGGACTTGCCGTTCTCCCTGTGGGGCCTGGAGATCTCCCAGAAATCACAGTGTTCTGCAGCCACAGCACATAATTTCCCCTACAGAAAATTTCCCACCTATTACAACTGATCTTCAGATGACCAAGGTCAGTTCTCCTGGAGACAATGGCTGCTTTGGGCAGTGGACTCTACGGCATTATACCTCTGCACCCCAAACCCTGCCCTCCCCAGGCTCTACCCCTCAAATCTACAGGTATTTCCCAGCCCAGAGTCGGCAACCCTGTAACTGGCTACAGAACCATTTTCCAGACCCTTGGAACCCAGAAGACATGGCATAGGAGGAGGTGCTTTTCTCCCTTAGCTGCTACTGCGTAACCCCAAATCAACATAAGTCAGGGGTGGATGGAACCATACCTGTTACCCTAAGGCTGTCCTCCCATACTACTCACTTGGGGCAGCAAAATGATTTGACACAGCCCTGCCTTATAGCTAAGCAGAAGGAAATAAACATGGCTTGCCTCCCTCTATTTTCCTGTTCCCTTTGCCGTCCCTTCTAGAGCCCGTTGTACTTCTTCCCACAATGGGCCTTACTCCTAGTGTGTATATATATACACACGTATATACATGTACACACACATACAGACTATATTTTTCTGTTGAATTAACTCTCTGGTACAAATCTGAAATATGTGGAAGCAGCTCCCAAAGAAAACAAATGAGTGTAAGCACAATTAGGGTCTTTCAGTGACTAGAATCACTTATGTCCAAAAACAGTGGCTTGGATCAAAAGGACCCTCTTAGGTACATTTATGGGCAGCTTCTCTATGCCACATCACCAAGCAATGAGCACAGTCTCCTGAGATTTAAAAGTGGTTTCCAGTGTGGCACCTGAGAGGGGTTGTAGTTTAAGGGGGTGGAATTAAATAATTCTTTTGACCCCACCCAGTATTATGATTTTTTAAAGCCCAGCTGTATTTTTTTTGTTTAGCAGAGAGCATGGAGAAGTGGCCAACAAAACTGTCCTTTCTGTACACTATCATCACCTGCACATTAGTAGATAGAGCCCTCAAAGTAAATCCATTTACAATTGACTTTGTGCTGCTAAAAAATCTACTGACAGTATTTACCTAAATATGTCTTATTTTTCTCCCCCACTGGGGACCCAAAGCAGTGCAACAAATAAGCAACCAACCAGCAACAAAAAAAGAAAATTCAGTGTATCTTTGGAGCAGTTCCAACTGGGTCAGCTCATTCAAGCCTGTAAGCCATGTACTAACAGTCAAGACCTTTTTAGATCTTGCCCTTTGGTTCATTTCTCCAGCTATGCCATGCCCAGACTTTAATACATGAAACCAAAAGGAAAACAGATGCTCAACAGGTGTTGATCTTTTACAACTGGTACTAGGGCTGCCAAGTCAGCCCGGGGGGCGGGGGATACCCCGCTACAGGGGTTCCCGATCCACCGGCCAGCATTGGGCCGGTGGGGGAAACCCCACCCCTGAAGTCATCCAGCCTGGACAACTTCCCCCACGTAATGACATCACCCGGAAGTGACACCATCACGTTGGGGGCATTGCCAGGGTGACACTCTGGCAATCGCCCCAAAACTCTATGATACCATAGAGTTTGGGGGCGATTGCCAGAGCATCGCCCTGGCAACGCCCCCAACGTGCTGACATCACTTCTGGTGAGGACTTCCCCTCGCCGGTAAGTTCAACAGACTTGGCAACCCTAACTGGTACACAAGGAGGTGTGTCCCAAGATCATCCCCACCCCTTTTAACTAAAAGAGCTTCTGGATACACCAAGACTAATACCTGAACTAACTACTAAACATTTTGCCTAGGATTTAAAAAAAAAATCATTTTGCTCCAGCCAACATACTACAATAGGTTAAACATAAAGTCCTGTTAGCTTCTGAAAAGGAGAACTGAACCAGGGAAGCAGGTCCATAGCCAGGATTTTGTGGGTTTTGGGGCAATTTTTTTCTGGTGGGGCTGTCATTATCCAAAGTTAAGGCTCCTCTGCAGAGCCAGGGCTGGACTCTAGTCCTGTAGTTGGCCCCTCCACAGGGCTGGACTCCTCTGTAGGATTGGTTTCCTGCCCTGTTGTTGGACCCTGCCCAGATCTTCTAGGTACACCATAATTTTTTTTTAAAAAAAAGTTTTAAATGGTATTTTAAAAAAAACTCACACATTTTCAGGAGGAAATCTTGTGGGGCTGGCCCTTTAAGGGGGCAGAGCCTCAAATAGCCCCACTATAGCTATGGGCCTGCAGAAAAGCCTCCAAGTTATAGTTTTCTGTAGACTGGACAACTGGTGAACAAGGCTGTACTTAAGGCCTCTGGAATTTGGCTCAGTGTAGTTACTATACCCTAAATACAATATATGGGTTTTTTTTCACACTGTTCTCAATTATTCTTACAGGTATATTTCAAATATGAAAAATCTAATGTAGTGCATTGGCTAAAACTGGACAAGACCTTATCTGCAGTACTATCACACCTGAAGTATTGTGTCAGTTCTGGGTAACACAGTTCAAAAAAGCCAGTGGCATGTGGATAAATTATAGCCCAATTCAAATATTTTCACTTAGATCCTAACTATATTTTTGGCTGACAGAAAGCACTTATGCAACTGGGCAATGGTGTGTGTGGGGAAATCAGTTTCTGCTAAGCCGCTATCCCATACCCCCACTTCAGTTTTGTGTTGGCCAATTCAGGCTTGGGAAGCTTCTGGTGCCTTGGGAGTACTGCTTGGGGAGGGAAGAGTTTGGGATAGGGGAACTCAATGGGAATGTGATGCTATAGAGCCTCCCCTCAGAACCCGCCATTTCCTCCAAGCGCACTTATTTTTGTAATCTGAAGTACAGTTGTAATTCAGGAAGAACCCCAGCTCCTGTTGGCAGGGTTCGAGAAATATTCCAGTCCCACACTTTAGAATTTGCTTTCAACAACTTTTACAGCAACAGGATTTTGCAAAAATACAATAACTGACTGCAGTACAATAACTGACCACATAGAGGCCTTCAGAACACAAACACCTACACATATTACCCACATAACAGAGAGGAAAAACAACAAAAAGGCAGGCTGAACTACAAGAGAAAACATTCAATTAACCCTGAACAGTAGAGAATGCACCACAGCTCCCCCTAGGGTACAAGTGGACTAAACTATTCTTTCAGCAGTATTTACATTGACCAGAGTCTTAACAGGCTGTCACTTCTCCAACAAGTCCCACCTGAAGGCTGAAAACCGCACATTAAGTCCTCTGACACTGCATATCCCCAGGACAACTGATGCTGCAGTAACTGAGGCAACACAAGTGATAAGTACTCATTTAACAATAAATGCTTCACTATTGGGTGGTGCTAGTTGTAAAACCAGATAGAATAGATAGATAGATAGATAGATAGATAGATAGATAGATAGATAGATAGATAGATACTCTGCCCTCCCTGCCAAGGCAGGCTTAGTTTGTAATATAGTTTGTAATAAATATGCATAAATGTTTACATGAGTAAGTACTGCTTGTGTGAACAACATGTCCAAATAAAGGGAATCATAGATACTGTCAACAATGTATCAGTGCCTATTTTCCCACCATTAGACAGCAAGCATTTCTCATTGTCATGCATCTTTGACTCTTATAGTGCAAGCATATGTGGTCCTCCCACTATTCTCCTTCTGCCAAGCATTGCCCACGTTATAAGTTAACTAATTGACAAGTTTATGGGACTTAGCAGATGGGATCCATTTGTCAGGGATGAGACATGGTGAATGCCAGTTTTTTTTTTAAAGACCCCTGCTTGATCAGAACAAGGGCACATTGAGTTCAACATCCTGTGTCCAACCAAAGCCAGCCACTTACCTACCACAAACATGGAATGAAAACAACTGCTTTCCTCTGCCCTCCAGCACATATTTAAAGGTATATTACATCAGAACAAAAAGTTCCATTTGGATATTGTGGCCAGTAGCTACTTACAGACATATTCCATATCAGTACCCACCTTTAGAGCCATCTAAACTAGTAGCAGGAAAGGCAGCATGGTGGCATGGTTGGTACTTGCAAGGGAGACCACCAAGGAAGACTCTGCAGAGGAAGGCTATGGCAAACCACCTCTGTTTCTCACTTGGCTTGAAAGCCCCTTTCTGGTGGCATTTTATACACACACACACACACGGTAGTGGCTGTCCCTATGGCTTGCAGTAAATGAACTCCTTACCACTGGCATCAGTGAGAGCTATGGTGGTGTAGTGGGTACTCACTCGGCAACTTGCAGAAAGCCAAATTCATAATTATCGTCAACCAAAAAAAGCACTTGAACACCACCAAACACTTAATATAAACTATATATAACCATGACCTTTTAAAATTACCAGATTACTTCTGAGCATATCGTGCTGTCTCTCCCCATAACTGTTTAATCTTAGCCAGTTGTTGTGTATCTAGAAGAAGAAGAGGTGTTTCCCTCTCTGCCTATTCCCTCTCCTTTCAGAGGCTGCAGAGAAGGGTGGGAGCTTGTCGGAGAGGATGGGCCTTCACCTTCTCACCTTCACCTTCACCCCTGACATGAGGCCTACAACTGAGGGATGCTAGCAGCTTGCCCATCTTCTTGTGCCTGCTGCAAGACCTGTTTCAAGGTGGGAATCGCCTACCAACCACCTACTTTGCTTCTTTGCCTAAAACAGGAATGCCATATTGGGAAACCATGTTCAAAAGAGGCACAGGTGTCATGCCAAAGAGCCACATGAGTATCACTGGGTTACAGTGTCAGGCTAGATTTAAATGCCCTCTCTGTCATGGAAAGCTCCCTGGGGGACCTTAAGCCAATGTGTCTATCTCAACTTAACCACAGGGTTGTTGTGAGGATAAAACAGAGGAAGGGAGAATGTTGTTGTAACCTGCTTTTGGATTACCATTGGGGAGAAGCAGGGTGTCAGTATGTAAATAAACAAGGACATGTTGCATGAACAAAACAGCTTCATGGTAAAAGATAAATGGAATCTGTAAGCTAGAAAATGTATAGAATACCTTTTTTCGAGAGGAGATTTAGTAGCTGTCTTGCTGATACAAATATGCTCTGGGGAGGAACTTGCATGATGCCTGGGGGACTCAGTGGCACTCTGAAGAATCAGAAGAAGAACCCTCACATCAAAGCCTCAGTAATGATGGAGAATTATTTCAGAAAGTGAAGATGATAAAAAAATAAATGATTATTTAATTTGAACAGGATGATCCAGTGATGTTGATTCAGGACATTTTCTGCTGGAAGCATTCACTGATTTGGCTACTAATCTCAAAGCCTGTCAGGAGAAACAAAACTTCTCAGCTACATTTCTGCTTGGCTAGTTCCCAAGGGCATTTTTAATACCTCCCTCATTAAAGAGATGGTTTCCTGGTGTTCCTGCAGTTGCAGGTAATTGGCTATCACTGACTGCAGGGGTTGGATGAGGGGTTTGTTAAACAAAACAAAAGGGGGGGAATCAAGTTTTTGATAGATCTTATATAAAAATATACAGTTGCAATCCTTCAAAACCAATGTCATGAATAACAGAAAGAAATCTGTACTTTTTAAAGATTTGAGCAGATGAAGTATCCTATGAATCAGGTGCTCTGAAAAATTCAGGACTTTGATTTCCCAAAGGCTAGAAATTGTAAAGCTTAATCCCACTAACATTACTCTAGGGAAAGTTAGTCTTAGGGTATTTAGTCTATTTGCTTTATAAATGCTGACAACACAGGCAGCAGAGACAGCAAAGAAGATTACCACACAAAAAGAAAAGAAAAGAAAGAAAACAACTTCATCTTGCTCCAAGCATGAAGGCCCAATTCACGTTCTGGTTTGGGATTTTAATGCAAATTACCTTCCTTTGAAAAAAGAAGGAAGGCTGTTATTCCACCTCATGATCTGTGAGGGAAGGTGAGGTAAACTGCACTCTGAACTAGCATGCCACAGGTTTTATCGCTTTCATAATTTCATTTGCTTCACCCTCCTGTACTCTTTTCAACAAATAGTATTAAATATTTTATTACCTCATTTGGACCAGTGAAAGTGCATTTTTGAAGTTCTATAGAAAATCATCTAAAGTATAAATGTATTTTTCTTTTAAAATACTCCATAATATGGGAATAGAATATACATACAGTCACATTCCTAACACAGAGAGATTCATAAAAAGTCTACACAAGATGGCTTCTATGATCAAAATCCTTATTATGAGAAGCAGAACTGTATTCATACTTTAGTTGACCCCTTCATCTTCCTTGGCATGTGTTTGGAACATTTTTTATTTTTTTTTGCAAACTGGATTTCACAGATGCAGCATGGAACATACAGAGTGACTACATGTACAAGCCCCACCCCAAATACTCTTGATGGTAACTGTTTTTGCTTTGACCAATACATCTATTGGCTGGTGCAAGACAATGGAGCAAACACCATTCTATTGATTCTGTCAGGCAAAGGGGGATGGATCTTCAATCAGGGAAACCACAGAGGGCTGGGCTGTACCTGCTCCCTGTCACAGAACCCATTATTACTAGAATACAAGGCACAGAAAGCAAATATTTTTGGTTCCCTCTATATCTGTCTTTGTTATTCCTACCACCACCATGAGTCCCACCTCTCGGTGCTCCAGCTTCCCCCCCCCCCCTTTTTACTTCTATTGCCCTGGAAGCCACATCAGAGAAATCATGATGTATAAAACAGTATTGATTAGGGTTGCCAATCCCCAGTTGGGGGCAAGGGATCCTTGGTTTGGAGCCCCTTCTCCCACTTCAGGGCTATCAGAAAGCAGGAGGGAATAGCTGCTGGGGGATCCATTATACCCTGTGGAGACTGGCCCCCATAGGGTATAATGGAGAATCAATCCGTGGATATCTGGGGCTCAGGGTGGGAGGTTATTTTTTTGAGTTAGAGGCACAAATTTTTTAGCATAGCTGCTGATGCTTCTCCTCAACTCCCCCAAAAAAGACTGGACCGGCGGTCCAATTTAAAAGGAACGTGGTCCCTTTAAATGTGATGCCAGCTCACCCAGAACCTGGCTCAGAGTTCCCTCTCCTGGAGCCTCCCTCCCCTCTCTCGGAGCCTCCTGGTAAGTCACCCGCCTGCTTATCAGCTTAACCTGGCAATCCTAGTATTGATTGTTTTTGTTGAATAAAGAATTTCATTCCTCAAGAGAACCAGTTGGTATAGTGGTTAGGAACGTGAACTCTAATCTGGGAGAACCTGGTTTGATTCCCTACTCCTCCACATGCAGCTGCTGGCATGACCTTGGGTCAGTCACAAGTTCTCTCAGAGCTGTTCTGGAAAGAGCAGCTCTCTAAAGAGCCCCCTCAGCTCCACATACTTCACAGGGTTTCTGTTGTGGAGAGAGGCAGGGAAGGAGGTTGTAAGCCACTCTGAGACTCCTTCAGGTAATGAAGGGTGGGGTATAAATCCAATCTCTTCTTATTCTCTTCTTCAGTGGCTTTTTACAGATCATAGGACAGATCATCAGTACAGAGTAGGTGACATGCTGACATGTGGGGTGTGATATGCCTTTGCCACTTGTGTTGTGGCCATCTAGTAAGGATGCTAGTTGCCTTCAAGTACATTTTTCTTCTAGGTGTTTAGTCACCTAATAACCTCATTAATGTATTGCATATATGGCTAGAAGATGGTGCCTGAAGCAAAGACTGTTGATTGCTTGCAGTGATTTGTGGTTAGCAGCTCAATCTGCTCAGGCTGGGGATGACCAAAAAAAAAGATAAGATGAGGCCACTGAAGAAAACAGAATGTTTAAGTTAGTTGACAAGGAGTTGTCTGGAGGAGAAGGGAGGGGGTCCAAAGGCGTACTCTGTTTGCTTTTGGGGAAGTGATGCTTCTTGAGTGACTGGTGCTAGTTGTGTGGGTTGCCTGTTTCCCTAGGCTCAATGGACACTTTAACTGACACATATTACAAAACATCACAAGTCTCCAGTATTTTCTCCTCACAAGGAACTGACCTGGAAAAACGGTGCCCTCAGATTTTCACTGCTCAAGAAAATGAGGTGTATAGAACAATATACACTATAATCACTTTGTGATTTCTCCACAAACCCATTATTAACAAAAAAAGGCTTGGAGAAAGAAATAAAACCTTAAGTCAATAAATACAGGGCTCATGACAGTCCATATTTTCTCCACAAAAAGAGGAAAAAGCAACACACACAGCCATATACACATTCATTCACAAATGCTAAAAATTTTGTCCTAAGCCAGTAGGCACTGTAAGGAAGGCTCTGGCTTTTGTTCTAATTGCCAAACACACCCTCCAGCCCTATTTAAAGTGGGCTGTTGGAATGAAAACTAAAGTGTTGAAGGATGAAGACACATGGGAAAAAAATCTGTGCTAAATACACTTCTCTAATTGTGAAGAAATTTATTTGGGATGATGCAAACGAAGGATCTCCTCAACAGAAATAAATGGGTGCCATCTGGGGGGGGGGGGGGGCGGGAATGCTAGTTTATGTAAATAGTAAACAGCCATCAGCTTGAAGTTGGGTCATGTATTATTAAAAAACAGCATTTTAACTAGTACTGTCTTTACCACTTAGCTGCTACTGTACATTTACACTTCTGCGGTTTAGGTAAGCATTTCAAATTGGCAGCCATCATCGACGGCTGCTCTCCAAGGGCTTCCCCGCTCCTCATAATTTTTATTTAATTTTGCTCCACATTTCAGAGGACAGTGGAACACTTAATAGTGCTGCAGTGCCAATTTATAAAAGCAAGGAACATTAGTTTGGAGTAATTTAAGGGACTCTC
Organism: Lepidodactylus listeri; assembly: GCA_029233225.1. Taxonomy (NCBI): domain Eukaryota; kingdom Metazoa; phylum Chordata; class Lepidosauria; order Squamata; family Gekkonidae; genus Lepidodactylus; species Lepidodactylus listeri. The sequence continues at coordinate 82,141,527 of JARCFY010000009.1, read as the reverse complement.
TGGTGCTTTCTGTAGAAGCTACGCAGAATGGGAAAATAACTGCTGAAAGAAGAAGCTCTTAACTCAGCACATAGCCCTGAAATCAATTAGGACCTCCAGAAAAAAAAAATTACTCTGAAACCCAATATGGAAGTGAACTCTTTTCTGATTTTCTTTCAGAATGCACTAATAAAGCAAGCTTGAAAGAGAGTAAGAAGTTGATTAGAAACAAAACAATCTGTCCATTATTAATTGAAATGTTCTAAGAGGAAGCTGAAAAGAGAAGTTAAACAGGGGGGGAAATACCAAAGCTTATTTAGATGGCAAATGAAACAATGAAGCTACATAAACTTAGAAACACAGGAAATGGCAATTAGTGTTTGGACTTCCATTGGCAGTTGCTTAGGAGGAAAGGTGGGATTGTGAGATGAGTCACCTGAATCACAGCCTGTCTCCATCCTGGGCTGATCTGTGGCAAGGATAAATTGGGTAGAGCATGGCCTCCAGATGGAATGCTGTCAGCCACCAAAGAAATGTAGTGAATTTGTTGAGCCCCTTTTGCCTTCTGTCAAGCATACCACAGTGCTGCTCTCCTTCCTGAGACCTCCTCCACCTCCTCTGCTGTACAGCCTGTCACTTGCACTAAGGAACAAGACTGAACTCTTCCCCCTCAGCCATGCCTCCCCGAGCTTCCTTAAATAGGATTGTGCATTCCACAGAGGCCTGTGATCACTCTCCCCCTTTCATGAGGGCAGCTGCCCCCACTGCTGGTGTGGGGGGAAACAAGGGCGTAGACTTTCCAATTTCCCGGGGGGGGGGGCGGGGGCTGGGCCAGAGGGATGGGAGGGAGGGAGGAGAGAAACAGAGTGAGAGAGCGAGAGAGGTTTGGCAAAATTTTACCTTTTTAACTTGATTTCTCTGCACGCACAAAGTGCGTGCACGCCGGAATGATGTTGCTGCTGCCACCGCCACCAGAGCCTCCCCCGCCTGGCTCCCCTGCACCCCTCTCCCCACCCACTCCTCTCTCCCCCCCTCCCTCCCCCTCTGGGTGAATGCCCAGCATGATGATGTCACCTGGAAGTGACGTCATCACGCTGGACACGTTGCCAGGGCAATGCTCTGGCAATCGCCCTGAAACTCTATGGTGCCATAGAGTTTTGGGGCAATTGCTAGAGCATCACCTCGGCAACATGCCCAGCATGATGACGTCACCTCTGGGTGACATCATCATGCTGGGCAGTTGCCCGGAGGGAGGAAGGGAGAGGGAGGGAGGAGTGGGTGCAGGGGAGCCAGATGGGGGGAGAGGCGGCAGCTTCTTAGGGGAAGAGGCTTTTGCGGTGGTGACTTTCTTAGGCTTGGAAGGCAGGGAGGCATGGCGGCGGGAGCCTGGAAGGCACGGTGGCACTCTGTTTTGCCCGGGGGGCTCAGTCCCCCCTGGAAAATTTCAGGGGTGGCCCGTGCTCCCATGCCCCTGCATAGTTGACGCCTATGGGGGGGAAGAAGAAGATGATAATATTGGATTTAAACTCCACCCTTCACTCAGAGTCTCAACGCAGTTTACAATCTCCTTTCCCTTCCCCCCCACAACAGACACCCTGTGAGGTAGGTGGGGTTGAGAGAGCTCTTTTGAGAACTGCTCTTGAGAAAACAACTCGGAAAGAACTTATGACTGACCCAAGGTCACGCCAGCAGCTGCATGTGGAGGAGTGGGGAATCAAACCTGGTTCTCCCAGATTAGAGTCCGCACTCCTGACCACTGCATCAAACATAAAGCTGGCAGCTGTCCCAGCAGGGTCATCCACTACGGAGAATTCCTGAACTCTTATGCCTGGCCTGCTGCATCTGTCAGATTATTCCTATCCAAGCCATGGCACCTCCTGCCAAGCCATAGCACTTCCTGGGCCGGCACTGCCATGGCAGCCCCCCCCCGTTGCCCCCAGTGTCATTGGGCTGCCAGGGGTCATCTCAGGTGAGTCCTGTGCAGCCATAAGTGTCAACTACGGGGGGGGGGGGGGGGGCTCGAGGGCTCGAGCCACCCCCAAAATTTCCCGGGGGGGACTGAGCCCCCCCCCCGGGAAAACGGTGTGCCCTTCGCCATGCCTCCCTCGGACCTTCCTAGGGCCACCGCCGCCGCCTCTCTCTCCCCCCCCCAGCCTGGCCACTCCAACCCTCCCTCCCTCCATCCAGGGGCCAGCTGGGCATTTGCTTAGCTGGCCCCTGGATGGACAGAGGGAGGAATGGAAGCAGGAGCGGTCAGGCAGAGGGAGGCGGCAGCAGGGGGGACATGGTCCCGGCAGGCGGGCAAGCTTCGCGCGCGTGCACAGAAGAGCCCCCGCCGGGAGTTTTTAAACTCTATGCCCCTGTGTGCAGCTGCCCAGTCCCCAAAGAAGCTCCCAGCTTCCTGGGGTGAGTCAACACCCCCTGACAACTAGTAGCAATAGTAACAAAGTATCCTTAAAATACATTAATAATTCATGCAACTTTTCATGCAGTTCATAGAACTTTTCACTTTTCTAATTCTGTTTTTCTTGTATTATCAATCTAGTGCTCTATTGAGATATGTTTTATATTTATTACGATTTGTTGATTCTTCATTGTATTTAAGTTTGTTGTTTGACACTTTAGCAAACCAGTAATGCTTGCTGTACTTATGCAAGTAACTAAAAAAACACATACACTCAGAGATAGGCTTGATTTGGCTTTGAATCTTGCAGGCTCCACACAGGGATGCTGAAGCATTCTAATCCCCCAATATACCTCTTAAGGCAAACAAAATGAACTTATGGCTGTAATTATGACTTATGTTTCTGCGCCTGGTTCTGAATTAAGTTACACTGTTTACTTTGGGGTATTCAAGAGATTGCACAAACTTTCCTACAGAGATTGTCTAATTGCTTCATTCACATTTCAAATGGAGCTTTATGCTAAGTTAAGCAGGTTAGGGGAGCTGTAGAGCCCTGGCTAGAAAAGGTGTCTCAGCTGGAGGAGGGGGAAGGGGTGTAAGCATTTCTGGGTGTGTGCGTGCCTGTGTGAAGGAAGAGGCATTTAAAGCTTGTTTAAACCATTCTAGATGAAGGCATCTGAACTGTTTCTTAACACAGGAAATAGTTTTACAAAGCAACTTTCTCTTTCCCACCTCTTCAATGAGGGAGAAACTTGCATTGTCCCTTGGGACGGGGATGCTGTCTAGTAAGGCGTCTAAAGTGAAACAGCCATTGGCATATGGCCGCACACGCAGCATGGGAGAAGGACTGCCAAATGGGATTTTAGTGCTCCTGCACCAGTGGCGGGGGGGACCTGGCAATCCTAAGGGTGATCCCCTGACAAGACACAGTATACCCTAGCAACCTTTCCTTGATTAAGCAGTATGGGTATGAGTCCGATGCTTCATGTCATGGGAATATTTTACCCTTCAGGTGATATATTTCCTATCCACATCCCCAGTGTAGTTGGTAGTGGAGGTTTCCTCAGGGCTAGACTACACATTACAATTTGCAACCTGTAGTGTCTGGGTTTTTCCCAACTTGACTGTGACCAAGACAGGAGCAGCCCCTTCACAGACTCATGCATGAGTAGTGTCGTGTTAACATGGCAGATTACATGGCTTGCAAGTGAATGACTGTACAGTCTGATCTTAGGTTGTAAAGCGTGATCCTAGACAGGTAATGGGCACTGCTGTAATCCGCTTTGAGCCAGTCGTACAAGGGAGAGAATCTGGAGTCTATTATAGTTATGCCTATCCATCAAGGCATCAAGGCATTCACAGAGTTTGGATCCCTCTGGGAGTCCACTAGAAAAGATCATCCATCTAGAATAGTATTATATCTAGTGACTCAGGTGCTATCATTCTGAATAAGGGTGAAACATTTCCTTAAAGGGTGAGAAGCTGGGTTTTTTGTCTGCTTACACCCAAAATTAATTAAAGCAACATGTACCCAAGCCCTCACTGAAGGAAGGCCAAGTTTGGCCTACATCTAGGCAGCTGGAGTGCCCTTAGGCAGAACTAGGATTTAAAAAAAAGATTTTTGAAGAGCCTCTGGGTTGTTGATGAGGACATCATTCCAGCTCTGCAATTTCTACTCTATATAGAAGTTGGGCTAAGGCCCTGCTCTGTATTTCTGGGCAGGATCAATCAAAAAGCCTCTTTTGGTGCAACAGAATTGTAGAATGGCCTCCAGTATTTAAAGAACTGTGCATTTTACAATTTCCCCTGTGGGGAATAAAACCTACAGATCACAAAAACACCAGAATCAGAAAAAGGTAACTTATTTTCTGGAGCCCTGTAATATCCTGTAATTTATGGAGAAATACTTGCAGGAATATCTCTTACTCTAGTCATTGGATAGCCACCTTAGTCATATATTATGCAGTACAACAGCTTTAATGCAATTGCAAATGGTTGGTTTGGGTTTGTTTTATGATGTGGGATCGCATGTGTTAGTCCTTTTAATGCCCTGACACTCATTTGGGAAATCTGTTCAGTAAAATGTCTCATTGGTATTCTTCCTTCATAACTGCCAAAGTAGAATATACGGCAGTTATTGCCTACTATAGTACTGACAAGGGGAAGATCATGGCTTTCTAAGAAATATAAGACTGTGGTATATTGGAATCAGCCAACCATCACAAAAACACAGGAAATTGAAAGAATTTGACAATTCAAATAAATCCTACTTTTGCAGGCCTTTTCATTTTGTTTCATTTCTGCAGTGTATTATTCTATTGATATCAGGATAAAAATCAATACTAAGCCCTATAAAATTACTTTCGCACATCATCCCAATGAATGACGGAAATGCCATATGCACTTTACAGCTGTGTTGTTCAGTTGTGATTTGATATACAGGGACTCTTCAAGAAGATCATGGATGTTGAAGGCTGTTTGGTTCCATTCTGGTAGCTCTTTTGGGTTTGGTAGCTGCCTGTGATAGCCCATTTGCTATCATTCATGTTTTGTCCTCACTTTATGTACTCTAGCCTGCACTCATACTCAGGCTTATTTCTCTGTACATGTATCCCTCTAAGCACCATGGAAGATAGAAGATTAATGTAGACACAATCTCATGGGTTTAAAAACCACATACATTAAAAAAACAAAACACAATGCTATAATGGTTATATAACCATCCCTGGGAGAAGATAAGGCTATACCGGTAGGTAGGAGAAAAGATAGGAACATGGTGCAAGGTTTATTAGTTCCTAGTTATTAGTACATGTAGGGATCTAGAAAAATAAACACTCTCACTTAGACATTGTTCCTTTTGTTTCTCCTATATAACCATACCTACCAGTGGGAGGCGCTGTTGCATAGCTGAGTGTGGGTTGGTTCTAGGGTTGCCAACCTCCAGATGATGGCTGGAGATATCCTGCTATTCAAGCTGATCTCCAGGAAACAGATATCAGTTTGCCTGGAGAAAATGACCACTTTAGAAGGTGGACTCCATGGTAGGGATGGGTACAAACCTTGTCATAAACCTAATTTCATGACAACCATCACCTGGTTTGTGGTTCGTGAGCCAAGATTCATGTGATTGCACCCACAACAAACCTCCCACAACCCTCCATGTCTTTTGTGGAAGTTTGTGTGGTTTGTGTCAAGGTTTATGCAGCAGACACACTGGTGCCTATCAATTAATCCACAAAGCAATGGCTTGCAAAACCCATTTAAAGGGAATGTTCCATTTAAATGGCTTTTACAAGATCTCCCCCTTCCCTTCCATTCTGTTGGCCTTGGAGAGCTGCCACCAGCAGAAAGGAGGAAGGGAGGATCTCCCGGGAAGGCAGATCTCCCCCCTCTTCCATTCCACTGTCCTTGGGGAGCCACCCCACCAGACCTCATGAAATGAACTGGTTCAGTACAAGGGGAGGTTTGTGGTTTGTGTGACACCATGAACCAGGATGAACCTTCATTTTCCCAGTTCATGCCCTCCCTACTCTATGGCATTATACCCCATAGAAGTATCTCCCCAAACCCTCCTCCTCCACTGACAAACTTTCTAGATATTTCCCATTCCAGAGCTGGCAACCCTCATTGGTTCTTCTATATTTGTTCTAGTAGTTGCTCTGTGTTCTGGGGGTATTAACTGTTTAAGTGTTGTATAACTGTTTAAAAATCTGTGCTGGAGACTCCACTGAAAACTACTTGGGAGCCTTTTATTAAAGTTGATTCCTTAAGCATATGTTACAACTGATGGCAGACATGGGATGTGACTCTGCACCCTTGAAGACTGTACCTAAACTGGCCTATCTCATGCAACATGGTTGGTTCTTAGAATAGAATCCTTCATATTGGAAAATCATTTATACTTCAATGTCTGCAGAAGACAACTTCTGGACTAGGATTTGGAATCCTCACTCTGTCATGCAAGCTCACTGAGGGAACATGGGCAGTCATCCTCTCTCCACCTAATCTACTTCACAGGATTGTTACTGTTATGTATTGAGCCTGAACTTACTTGCAAAAGGACTTAGCCTGGGACGCATAACAATAGATGGCGGATCTTCAGCACACATGGCATACCAGACGCTGTTGTCATGGGCAACGGTACGGCTTTCACCTCAACTGAATTCCAGGAATTCACAGAGTTCTATGCCATCCGACACATCTGCTGGACCCCTTCCACCTCGCAACCAATGAACAGGCAGAGCGGATGGTGAGGATGATGAAGAGTCCCTCCACAGGATCATCCAGGAGAGCTGGGATCACTGACTGGTGGCCTTCCTCTTTAGCCAGAGGGTAACCCCAAACACAACCACTGGCCGTAGCCCCACAGAACTCCTGATGGGAAGGCACCTCACAACCTGTCTTGGTCAATTACACCCAAACCATGCTATGGAGCACAGCTCGGTTCCAGAGAATCAAGCCACTCCACACAGGTACTTCCCGGGTGACCCCTATGCACACAACTTCTCCAGCGGCCCAACCTGGGTCCCCACCAAGGTTATCAGGGTGACCGGACCTCTCTCATATGAGGTTTCCACCAAAGATGGCCAGAGGCTCCGCCGACACATAGATCAGCTCCACAGTTGTCTCCTCCCCGTGGAACCCAGGATACCCACACATGATGACAGTGACAAGGATCTGCTAAGCCCAGAGGAGCCAGAGACAGAAAAGAACATGCCCACTGGCAGCACTCAACAGGAACTCAATGGTCAGCCTTCAGAGGCTGCCAGCAGGACGCCAGTGCCAGCCACCTCCAGTGGCCCCGACAATGTCCCAGTGCCAGCATCCACTCCCAGTCCGGCCCCTGACACAGCTCTGGAATCTGCAACCCCAGCAGTGGAACCACGCCACTCAAACCATGAGCTGTGCTGACCAGCGTACTTTAAGGAATTTTGTCAGTTGAAGAGGCTCTGAACTTTGTGGGGAGGGGTGTTATGTATTGAGCCTGAACTTACTTGCAAAAGGACTTAGCCTGGGATGCATAATAATAGATCGTTAGGATCCTAGAATGGGCCAGTAGGAAGACAGGGATCCCAAAGGAAACCAATTGGGAAACAATAGAGTGTAAATAGCCTATCGTTGGGAGTGGGGTGTGTTTGGGGTATAATCCTTTTCAGGCGTAAACACTGGGCTTCAGCCAGGGATAGCCAGTCTTCTTTTCTCCTTGCTGTAATCATTAATAAACCATGAGCTGATCATTTTACATGTCTGAACCCAGTATATTTCAGTTACTGTGAGGATAAAATGGAAGAGAGGAAAATGATGCTTTGGATCCCCACTGGGGAGAAAAGTGTAATATAAATATCTAACATGAATAAATAGCCTCTGTAAAACTACAGTGATATAGGTCTTTGGTCTTCAACTGATGGGTTAACTCCCACCTTCAGGTGGGTCACAATTAAAGCACCTCTACAATACCACTAAAAAGTCCCACAAGGATAAAGACTGGAATAGAAGAGGCAAAAGAAAAGAGGAAAATAAGGAGCAAGGAGGGAATAAACTTTGTCAGAAGCATCAAGCTGCAAATTACAACTCATTAATCTGCACTTATACCCAAGCATACAGAAATGTGGTATCATTATTGCTAACTTTTTTTTTGTCATGACACAGAAATTTAACAAGAACCCAACTCTTGCTCAGTGCAACATGGTAGCATAGACCCATGCAATTTTCTGAACAAATGTACAATTATATGGGGTGCTGAACATTATGGTACTAATTTGGAAGGGGTTAAAATCACAACCCTTACTGGTTAAACATTAATTTATTGCTCTGGGACTTGAAGACACTGGGCACACTTCAGTAACTAGGAAAAGCTATAGGGCTAACACACACACAAAAGTAATTCACTAGATTTTTGACTTGGTGTCACTAACCATATTGTTTCCCCAAAAGACAGGCACCAGGCATACAAATGAAGAATAATAGATCAATTTAAAGAGAGGAAAGGTAGTTTAATTTGCACAAAAACACTTTCTGAATACTGAAATAAATTAGATTAAGGAAGGGTCTCCAGATGAATTGCTACCTCTAACGAAATTATTATAAAGACAGATTCTGCTCCTGTTACTTATCACTATATGTAATACTGAACTGGCAAGCTCAGGTGTAACTGATGAAAACTGAGGCACCCACAGATAAGGCTGGGATCTCTACAAATTTGGGGGAGATCCCAGGTATGAAGCAAAATGTAACTTTGTACAAATAGGGAATGCACAAGGACTTGCAGGGGGGCATCTTGTTTCCCCCTTCCCCACTATTTCCTCTTCCTCTTCCCTGTCCCCTACTCCTGCTTCCTTTCCCACTCACCAGCAAACTTACTGTGCTCCCTGCTTTCAGTTTTCCTTTGTTCTCGCCCCTCAGCATCCTTGGTCTGGCAAAACCATGCTTGGTTACAGCTTAGGGTTCTCAAGTCTCCCCAGGGGGTGGGGAAACCCCCGCTTGAGCAGCCCACTCCCTGCCGGCCTGGATTGGGCCACCAGGGGGAACCCGGCCCCCAATTATCTGGGCTGCGGCGACATGCCCGGCACAATGACATCACCCGGAGGTGATGTCATTGCATCGGGCACATTTGGGGGGGGGACACTCTAGAATTTGAGGGGAAACTCCCTCTCGGACAAAAAAGGGCTCCCCCCCACTGCAGAGAAGTATGTACTTGGCAACCCTATTACAGCTGCCGTGTGGTGCTGGCTGCCAGCCTCTAGTCCCAAACTCTAACCACTATACCACAGTAGCTTTTGTGGGGTGTCTGCTGTTAAACAGTAGCAAGCAGCCAGATCTGGGTGAGTCATGCAAGTCAGGTGGCAACAAGTTTCCCAGCAGTTGCTACCATGCCTGTCTCCATTAGTTCTCTCTCAAAGGCCAGAAAAGGATCTGCCCCTCCTCCTGCCTTTCATGGAGTGAACAGATTTCTTGCCTTGAGGCTAAGGTTGCCAACCTGGAGAAGCTGAGTCAGGAAGAGAGGTTTGGGAATGAGACCTTCAAAGACTTACTAGAAACTTAACAGAACAGTCCCATTCCTCTGCTGACAGCTCTTCTGCTGTTGTGGAGAGTGAGAATTGTGAGGTCAAAGGGCATCAGTCTGAGGAGGATGGAGGCAATCCCTTAGAATGGACCCCTTCCTTGGATGCTGGACCAATATCCTCTCATACCGAGGATACCGTTCTGAGGTTGGGGGAGGTGGGCTTTTGGTAGTGGGTGATTTGATTATTAGGAATAGAGAGAGAGGGGTCTGTGACAGGTATTTTGACCACATGGTGATCTGCCTGCCTGGTGTGAAAGTAGAGGACATCACACACTAACTGTATAGGTTGATAGTGCTAGGGAGGAGTCAGCAGCCATGGTGCAAGTTGACACCAATGAAACTGGGAAATGCAGTTGTGTGGTCCTGGAGAAAAAAAAATTGGGTTACTAGGCCAAGAGTTAAAGGCTAGGACCTCAAAGGCCGCATTCTCAGAATTGCTACCAGTTTCACCCTGACCTGGATAGCCCAAGCAAATCTGATCTAATCAGATCTTGGAAGCTAAGCAAGTACTTGGCAAGTACTTGGAAGGTAGACCTCCAAGGAATACCATGGCTGTGATGCAGAGGCAGGCAATAATAAGCCACCTCTCTGAAACATCCAGTCCCCACTAGTGGTTGCCAGTAGTCGACTATGACTTCCAGGCACACACACACACACACACGCTCACCCCCCCCCCCCAAGAATTACTAACAGCTAGCCAAGGACAGATCAGGGGTCTCAATGCACGGATGAGAAAGTGATGCCGGGAGGAAGGGTTTAGATTTGTTAGGCACTGGGGAACTTTCTGGGGCAAAATGAACCTGCACAAAGGAGAAAGGCTTTGCTTGAACCAAAAAGGAACCAGGGTGCTAGTGATTAGTATCAAAAAGCTGGCAGAGCAGCTTTTAAACTAATCCCAGGGGGAAAACCAACTGGACCTGAGGAGCCTCTGGTTTGGGACAACTCAGTCCAAAGGGATAGTTGTGTAAACACTCAGGTAATATTGAAAGGAGCATAACAGAACTTGGGAGTGAGGGTAGGATGGCGAAGGAGGACCATGTGTGGCAACAAAGGGGCTGAGTGAAATGAGGGTTGCTGGAGATGGGAAAATGTCATAGGTGTCTGTATGCCAGTGCTAGAAGGTTCTGAGCCAAGATGGAGAAGCTGGGGTGCTTGGTGCTCAATGATAATTTAGATATAGTAGGTATCTCAGAAACATGGTGGAATGGGAAAAATCTATGGGATACAGTCAAAGAGGGCATAGAACCAAATAAGTTAGAAAACATCAGGGGAATTAATACCACCACAGAAGCCATATAGGTGGAAATATTCGGCCCTATGGATTACTTCAAAGTGGGATGCACTATTGCTCTCCTGATCAAATCCTTGAATAAAGGTGACTAAAGCAGATAATATTATTATACTGGGAAATTTTAGCTACCCTCACATTGACTGGGTAAACATGTGTTCAATTCATGCTGTAGAAATGAGATCTTAAACATAAATGACTGTACACTAGAACAGTTGGTTACAGAGCTAACCAGAGGGCTAGTGATCTTGGACTTGGTTTTGAGCAGGTCTCAAGACCTGGTGAGAGATGTAGAAATTGTTGCACCAGTTGGGAACAGTGACCACAATGCTATTAAGTTCATGTCAATTCAATGCTATTAAGTTCATGTCAATGGAAAGTTATCCCCAACGTCCAAAATTGTAACATTAGATTTCAGAAGAGGGAACTTTACAAAAATGACAGTCGTTAAAAGGAAACTGAAAGGGAGAGTCGGAACCCTAGAAAATGCTTGGAAGCTATTTAAAGCCACACTAGTAGAAGCTCAGTTAGACTGCATTCCCCAGGTTAGGAAAGGTAATGCCAAGTCCAGAAGAATGCCTGAATGGTTAATGCAAGTCAGAGAAACTATTAAAAGTAAAGAGGCTTTGAAGGATTATTAGGGGGACTGTGTTCAGCCTGCCACACAGGGCACACCCTGCATTGCACTATGACTGAAGAACAGACTCTTCTATGGAAAATGCTGATCACATCATCAACGCATGAGGAGGTGGTGGTGGAAACTACCAAAAGTCCACCAAGAAATGCCAGCATGCACTAACCACTCTTTAACCATGAATGTGTAACCCTTATGTAAAGGTCAGAAGACCAACGCCATGTTTTTCCCTTTCTAAAAATTTAGGAAAAGTCCCTGGAATACAGATGATCTTTGAACAGCAAAGCGATCTCATTCCTTCAAGGCTTTTTTTTAAAAAAGTGGAAGGTCTGCCCTGATGAATTAAACATAAGGGACCACAGGTTCTGGCAAAAGAAATGTAAGTCAAAAAGAGATTTTGAGGAGCAGGTTGCTAGCATCAAGACAAACAATAAACATTTATTTAAATACATCTGCAGCAGTAGAACAGTCAGAGAAGCAGTTGGGCCTGTGGATGACCAAGGAATAAAGGGATTGCTAAAAGAAGATAGAGAGATAGCAGGTCAAGGATTTTTTTGTTTTTGTGTGGGGCATGTACTACTTTCAGAAAGGGAGTCTGAAGAACCGAGTCAAATTGATGAGATGAGGTAAGGACATTAAAACCAATAAGTCTCCAAGTCCTAATGACATTCAAAATATGAAATAGTTGGTCTACTAACAGATATATATGTAATATATCACTAAATTCTGCTGCTGTACCAGAACACTGGAGAGTAGCAAATGTTACACCACTTTTTAAAAATGAGTCCAGAGGAGAGCCAGGGAATTACAGGCCAGTCAGCCTAATGTTAGTCCCAGGCAAATTAGTAGAAACTGTAATTTTTAGGCACATAGAGGAACAGAGCCTGCAGTGGGAAAGCAGCATGGCTTCTGCAAAGGGAAGTCCTGCCTCACCAAACTTTTGGAGTTCTTAAAGAAAATGACCAAGCGTGTAGACATCGGTGACTTGGACTTTTAAAAGGGTTTTGAAAAGGTACCTCACCAAACATTCCTAAGTAAACTTAGTAGTTCTGGGAGAAGCGGATGGGTTCTCTTCTGGATTAAAAATTGGTTAAATGACAAGAAGCAAAGAGCAGGAATAAATGACAGTTTTCACAGTGGAAGTAAGTAAGCAATGGGGTGCCACCAGAATTAATATTGAAGCTGGTACTATTTAATTTGTTCATAAATGATCTGGGATGACTAGGATGACCAGTGTAGTGGCCAAGTCTGCAGATGACACAAAATTATTCAACATGGTGAATACCAAGGAACATCACCCTGGAACTATCCACTGCTAGAAATTACATATGCTGCTGGGTCTGGTAGAAGATGAAAGGGGCCTTTCCCAGCACAAAAAGTTCTACTCCATTAGACATTACAGCAGATTTTTACCAAAACAGGGCAAGAATCTGTTGGTGAAAATCAACCATGGAACACAATAAAGGAAATGTGTACATTTGCATCTTTCTGTCCCAGTACAAAATAATGGAACAAGTCATGCTCTGGTTCTCTACAGATATACTATTTCTGAGAGTAGCACTGCAGGCAGTCATATCATTTCATAGAGGAATATATGGACATTTTTGTGCCGCTTATTTTCCAAGGAGGCCTGAACCCTATTAAGTATTACTAAGGCCAGCTGGGTCAACATTACCTCATCCTGCTCCAACATCACGTAATTGAGTATTGGGGGTATATTTAGGAAGAGATGCACTTCAGATACATATCTGAATACTAAGTATAGCAGTGCAGATAGACATCTTCAGATACACATCTGAATACTAAGTATAGCAGTGCAGATGCATATCTGAATCCAGATGTCATCATCTGTCTGCTATGCATTATTTTGAGTGTAGTCCCCCTCCTCATCTTACTAGAATTGTACTGGTATAAAAAAAAACCCTGCTGTGCAATGCTCCATGATGACAGAACATAGATTTTCTTTATCAGTCCTATTTTAGACCTGCTTTTGGGTCCTTGACTGCATTGGTTATTTAACTATCTATATAAGGAGCTGGACCGAGGTAGTTCATCTCCATTAAATCTCTTTGACCTATAAGTGGTTTTTGGTACCATTTACCATACTATTCTTCTGGACTGCCTTGCCAGAATGGATAAGGAAATACACTATTGAGCTGGTTCCAGTCTAGTAGGTGGTGCTAAAAGATGGCTACTTTCCCCCTTGGTCTGATGAGCCTCCCAAGGATTCGTCTTGTGTTCTCTGCAGTTTAACGTTTTCAAGAAACTGCAGGATGAAATAATCAGATGGCTTGGACTATGGTGACATCAATGTGGTGACAACGTGACCTTATCTATGCTCTACATGAGTCTTCATCTGAAAAGTCCTTGGAGACTTCTACTAGTTCAAAATGCATCCTGCTGATTGCTTTCTGGGGTGATCTACTTCATTCAAATTGCAGCCATTTTAATCTAGGTTCATTAGTTTCCAGCCAGTTTCTGGACCCAATTCACAGTGCTGGTTTTAACCTTTAAAAATCTAAGTGGGATTTATCTTTGGGATTTATCTAAAAATCTTTGTGACCAGGATACCCAAGGGACCACCATCATCTACATGAGCCTTATCAAACACCATCAGAGGACTAGCAGATGGCAAATGACTATGCTTTTTTGGTGGTGGTATGAAAACTCTTGAATGCCCTCATGAGACTCATTTGATACTTTCACCTTTTGGTTTTCAGAAAAAGATATCAAAAAGTTTCTCTCTCAACAGACCTTTGAGTTAGCTGTCAGATATTTAGCTATTCAGAACTTTCTTCCCCAAAGGGATTTTTCTTAGGCCACTAGAATGGTGTTTTAGTTGTTTTACTGCTATCATATTTTAATATTTGTATAGCCTGGTTTTAAGATTTTATGACATCAGAAGCATACTACCTGTATGTAAAGTGGGATAGATACAATTTTAATTAACATTATTTAAATTAAACTGCCAGCATAGGAGACCAAGGCACATCAGCCTGGATGCTCAGTCACTAGAGAGAGGTGCCTTTTTATTACTTTGCTTAAATTATAGGCAAAGAAAAGTCTTTGTTTGCCTTCCATAGCATCTCATAGACCAGTCTGGTTGGCAACATGTGTTACAATGTCCTCATGTTTCCCCTGGCTGGCAGGTATAACATACTGAAGAGTATTTTGCAAGTAAGAAAATAAAATAAGGCTTCGGTCACACACACTAAATAATCTACTTTCAATCTACTTTCAGTGCACTTTCCAACTGGGTTTTACTGTGTGAACCAGCAAAATCCAGTTGGAAAGTGCACTGAAAGTGGATTGAAAGTGGATTATTTAGTGTGTGTGATCACAGCCTAAAAGGGGGCTGATACAGGAGCAAATTCGGTGAGCAACTGCTGTGAAAATGCCCACAATTGTGCAAAAATCCATAAAGTATTGGTTGCTTGAATTTTTGTGTCCCTAGAAATAGCAGTGTTTGCAGTGGGGTAAAAACCTCATGAAAATTTGCACAGGGCTAGTGATGATACTGTTACAGTCAAAATCTATGTCTTGTATTTTTCTCCCATGCCTCTTCCACGGTGCTCAGAGAGATGTACATGCTTCTCCCTTCCCTCTTTTATCTTGACAACAATGCTGTGGGAAAGAGGTCTAGTTGAGAAAGAATGATTGTCTTAAGGTCACCCAGCAAGCTTTATGGCAAAATTCAGATCTAAACCTAAGGCTCACAGAGCCTAATGAAATCTTCTAACTACTCCATAATGCTAGCTGTTAATGAGAAGGGAATTCTTTTTTCTGCCTTCTGAGCAAAACCTAACAATTTTGTGGCTGTGTTGTGGGATGAATATTCTAAGCCAGGGGTCATTTTGTAGAAAAAGAGGTGCAGGAGCTCATTAGCATAACTTATTTGCATATGCTACACCACCTGACATCACTGGAAGTATGTCAGAAGGCAAGAAAAAAAAGAAAAGAGAGAGAGAGAAGGAGAGAAGGAAAGAGCTGGCAGAGAGGGGACAGCCACTAATTCAAGCCTCAGAAATACCACTATTCTGGGAGGATGGCTTCAGTGGTGGCTGAAATCTTCAGAAGGCTAATCGGAGGAACAAAGACCTTTCCAGGGGACAAGGTCATTTTGCTGCAGCCATGACACAAGCAGGGATTCCCCCGCCGGGGGGGGGGGGCTGGCACCAACTCCCGGCGCTGAGTTCCCCCGAGCTCCTGCTCGAAATGACCCCTGTTCTAAGCACAGAATCTGACAGCACTGCAGATTTAACTTCTGAGGACCTGAAGGAAGAGAATGAAACCTGAAAGTCCTAAAGAATAGCAACTGCAGCAACTCTATTTTAAAAGGAATTCCTAAACTGTCTCCCAAAGTCAACAGTGGAAGAAAACAGAGGCAGCAACGTATCAGAAAAAAAAGTTTCAGGATTGTCCTTAGTCCCCTGTGGGGAGACTAGGGCCTGAGGTCACTGTGGGGAGAGTATGTGGAGTGTAAATTAAACAAACAAATAAATACTAATTATGAAATACTGGAGGCCAGTGATAATTCCATCTTGGCTGGCACCCTTCTATGTTCTCTGCTATTTACATCTACCTTGCCCTCTTCTCCCCTATCTGCGAAGTAGTCGGCAGTTGGCATTGGGATTGGTTATTATTATTAATGTTTTAACTGATTCTGTCTTGTTTTGTTTTATGGTTTCGGTATATCACCCAGAGCCCTGCTGTGGCAGTGGTTAAGTGATTCATAAATATAATAAATAAATAATAATAATACATTAAAAGTCCTCCCCAACCAATATAGAGTTCAGATCAAAACATCTTATTAAACGATGAGCTAAGTATACTTTGAGGACATTGGTCTTTGCCTTGAGTTTAAAGGACTTCCTATTAGATTTATGAAAATGATGTTCAACCTAGGACACCTTTGATGTTTCCTTGTAGAAAAGAAAGAACCGAATAAGAGAGAAAGAACACCTTGTAGAAAACAAGTAAATGAGTTGTAGATACAAAGCAGCTTGGGCTTAAACTCTAAGGAGCTTCCACCATAAGGCATCAGCTCCTGAAAATCTGGTGACTGGACGGGAGCCCTATTTAACCCCCCCCCCCCAGTTCTGCTTATAGGAACAGTAGTGAAGAATGTAATAATTTTGCTTCAAATGCAAATAATTTGTTAACTTGCTTTTGTGAAATCCACTTTGTCACACTCCCCCCCCCCCCCCCGGAGTTAATCCTTTTAACAGTAGCTGCAAGCTTCCACTTGGAGCCACACAATAAACAGCTTATTGTTTCGGAAACAGTACTGGGTCCATATATTATCTTCAAAAATGGAAACACTGCTTAAAAAAAAAAGGACCAAGCACAAGCAGCATAACCTTATTCCGTAAGGATGTTTAAAACTAGTCTTCACTTTTGGATTTATTTTTCTTTATTTCAAATGACTCCTTGCTTTGAGCGTGATTTATTAATCGTTAAAAACATGAAAAGAAAAGCTGCAGTAATTCACTGCTTGAGGTCACAAACTGTAAAGGCAAATAGATTCACCTTAATTAAAATATGTTAAGTTAAAATAACAAAACAAAATGAGATCACTTCCTACAGCATATGCACCGTGCAATGCTAAGCAGAGTTCCTGGACACTCGCACAAAAGCTTTCGGTTTCTTCCTCTTCAGCATCTGTAGCTGGGGTGTAAACTTGAATAATGGTTACATTGATAGGCTTTCCATGAAGTCTGATTGATATTGTTCAGTCAGACTTTGCATTATAGCCCTTGACTGCTTGTGCTACATCTCGCCTCACCAGGGGTGTTGAGTTTTTAGTTTTCGGGGGGGGGGGGGCAGGGGCTCTTGCGTGCGCACCAAGATGATGTCACGCTGCCTGGATGGCCTCAGGAGGGAGGGAGTGCAGGGGAGCCAGGTGGGGGGAGAGGCTCTTGGTGGCGGCAAGGATGGTGGGGAGGCACGGCAGTGGGGAGGTGTGGAGGCGCGGCAGTGGGGAGGCGCGGTGGCAGGCGGGTGCTCCGTTTCGTGGGGGGGCTCAGTCCCCCCTGGGAAATTTCAGGGGTGGCCTCCACCCCCAAGCCTCCCTATAGTTGATGCCTATGCGCCTCACTATCAGAGCAACTCCATTTCATCTGTGTTTGTCATTTCCAGAGTAAAACACTTCGTAATTTTCTGACTGTAAACATCCTAATCCAGTCCACTTTTGTTCACTCATTCCCAGGGTCACAATGTTCACATGTTCCATTTTTTATTTTACAATTTCCAGCTTACCTTGGTTCGTACCTGAATTGGTAGTGTTATGAAAAGCTTTACCCCTAAGCTCAGAACATTGGATAATATCACAGGAAGTTAAGGAGGTCACACAGATGACAGGGCCACATAGCCGGTGTCAGAAGCCCTTGTATCAGAAGTGCGCAAATTTCAGATAATATTTATAACTTACTCTTCATTTCATTAGAAAAGTTACATGCTACTTCTGAAATCCTGCTCAAGGCAAACTAAGCTAACAAAGTAAAAACAATTGATGACTTGATGGGATGTTTTTTGGTAGAGATGCCAATCCCCAGGTGGGGTTGGGGGATCCCCCCATTTTATGGGCTCCTGCATGCTGCTGGCTGGCTGGTTGGTGGGGGAAGCCCCCAACAGCCACCACCGGTGGCTACCCCTCCCCCTTCCCTCCTGTGAGAGTTAAAGGGCCCACCAGCTGATCGGTGGGAGCACATGGCCCACTGATTAGCTGGAGCATCCTTTAAATCTTGCAGGAGGGGAGGAGAGGGAAATGGGTGGCTGCCAACTGCATACCTGAACTCCAAGTGGCGAATTCGCTGCTTGGAGTTCAGGCATGCGCATCCCCTGTTTGCCAAGAGCATTTAAATGGTCCTGCCTTTTTTGGCAAGCGGGTACACCCACTTTTTTTTTTAACAAGTGGGCATGTCACTGCCCTGCACACTTAAACTCCAAGAGGCAAATTTGCTCCTTGGAGTTCAGGTGTGTGGGGTGCCAGCAAACTCGCTTGCAAAAACAATTTAAAGGGACAGTTCCCTTTAAATGGTTCTTGCAAGCTGGTTCCAATAGCATCTTCCTTGGGGCTGTGTCTCTAATGTGAGGATGTCACTTGTGACATCATTGCATTGGGAACATCCCCTCCCCCTCCAGGAATGCTCCCCAAAGTTCCCTGCCAGCGACAAGGCAGGACATGGTAACCCTATTTATTGGTCTTTGACCCTATGATATCATTGCTCTATTTGAACAAGATAATTGTAAGATCTAATCTGGAGGTGATTCTTAGTTCACTTCCAGAAGCAAAACTTTGTATGGTAACTAAATGGGAAAAAAGTCAAAACCACTATCAGTTATAGACTGGTATTTGAAAATTTGGAAAACTGTGTTAAGTAAAGGGTCTTAAAAGAGTGTAACTCTGTTTAGGATTCTGCAGCAAATTATGAATATGTATGACTGTTTAAGGGAGGTTACAACCACCCTTTTTCTCCTTCAAAATAATATGATTTACATGTAGCTTTCTATTATGCAAACCCAAGTGATATCTTACTTGCTTATCTCCTGATATGCTTAGAGCCACAATTAGAAGCTAGTTTGTCAAAAGAGCAGTTTAGAGTTTAATCTGTCATACAGTCTATAATCTTTATCCCACCATAGTCATTTAAATTATTTTATTTTTTTCATCTTTTGCAATTATGTTCACATATAGGGGCAGGCTTGCTATAACAAGGCTCAATTAACTAATCCTTGTTCAATTATTTCCCCCCCAAGATTTGCATAAACTTATTACCACTGAGTATCCAAAGAAAATAATTGAGAAGACAGTCTAGATTAATTTCTTAGCCTCTTAATGAGCAATATGAAGGAGCATTTTCTGTTTATTTCATTATTTGATAACACACAACATTCACAACATCTTCCTTGGCATTTATGATGCTGCCCCAGCTGCCAAAGGGCCATTTTTTACATTTACCTCTTTAAACACATTTACCTCTTTACCTTTGAACACACCTGAGTCTTAAGATGCAGATGGGCAATATGCCACCTAGTTTAGTGGACTGAAAGGTAAGATACAAATATATATTAATTAACATTTAGAAACCTGACCCAATTTGATGAGGCTAGATGGCCATCTGACAGCAATGCGGATTCTGTGAATTTAGGCAGATCATGAGAGGGAGGGCAGGAAGGGTTGTCTCAGTGTTTAGTTCTTGAGGCCCTTTCTTACATACCCAGAGAAATGCTAATTGTGACTTTGGGGTCAGGAAGCAATTTTTCTCCAGGCCAGTTTGGCCAGGGATCCTGGAGGTTTTCTGTCATCTTCTGGGCATGGAACAGTGGTCACTGTGGGTGGGTGGGTGGGGGTATTTGTGAATTTCCTGCATTGTGCAGGGGGTTCCTGCATTGTGCAGGGGGTTGTGTGGGGGGAAGGTCCCTTCCAACTCTATGATTCTATGAACCAGTCAATCTGTCCTCTGCATTCATCTTAACTGATAGGTGTATACTTATTTATTTATGTTATTTCTAGTCCACCTTTCTCACTTGGACTCAAGGCAGGTTACACTGAATGAGTCAACACAATCAAAAGTTGGAGCCTTCAATAAACAATGCAATAGGATTTGGACTGTAGAACCAACCCAGAAGCCAAAGTATATGTATTAACATGACACACTAAATAATGCAAAATTCCACAGTAATGTCCTAGTCTCGACAAGCTGAACAAAATGGTATAAACTACAGTCCCTAATAATTTTTCCAAGTAACTTTGTGAATCATTCAGTACAGTACAACTCAATTGGTTGCACAGAAAAGCCCTCTTGAATAATTCAGTTCTGGAGAGTGGGAGTCTTCCTGATGTCCTCCGGCAGGCTGTTCCTCATGGTGGGGGCCACAATGTAGAAGGCACATGTATAGACAGTTGCTGATTTTGCCTGTTTGCAGGTTGGCACCCACAGAAGGCCCTGGTCCAATGAGTGATGCTGTCATGGGGAGAGGTGGTCCAAGGCCATGAAAGGCTTTGTAAGCTTACATCATGCTATAGTTGGCAGCAATTTTTTTTAGTGAACATGACCCTATATAATTAGGACATGATTCAGCCCAAAGTAAGCTTTTTTAACTTCTCTTGATTTATATGTAAAGGTAAAGTTTCCCTTGCTTGAAAGCCAGTCGAATCAGACTCTAGGGGGTGGTACTCATCTCTGTTTCCAAGCCGAAGAGCCAGCACTGTCCAAAGACTTTTCCATGGTCATGTGGCTGGCATGACTAAACACCAAGGTGCATGGAACACTGTTACCTTCCCACTGAAGTGGTACTTATTTATCTACTTGCAATTTCTTGCTTTCGAACGTCTAGGTTGGCAGGAGCTGGGGCCAGAGATGGGAGCTCACTCCGTCACACAGCACTAGGGTCTCGAACTGCCGAGCTACCAACCTTCCAGTCTGCAGCTCAGTGTCTTTACCTCTGAGCCACTGCGGCCACCTGATTTACATGAGGACCCTTATATTTTTAAGGCTACCACCCAAAATACACTTTACTGGTTGTAAACCACACTAAATAAAAATTGAACTTTTTTTCAATGCTTAGGATTACTCTCATCTTTTCCTTCTGAAAACAGTAGATTTTTTTGCTTCAGAATCCATAACTTCTTTTTGTATTGTGATTTTAAATATCCCATTTCTGGTTAGGCCAGAGGTTTGCAACACACAGTGTTAGCAGCTTGTAATTATAAACTGGTTTCTCTAGGCTAGACAGGAAATAAATTTTGTTCAATTGTTCATTGTGCATGAATAATAGAATGGATGAAATTGGCTGGTAGAGTGCATTAACTAGGACACACAACATTTAATCTGTCAAACCCCAGATAGTAATGAAAAGGCTAAAGAATGACTTACTCCACTTTCAGTCGCTTGTTTTCTACCATTTTTCGTCTTATGACTGTGACATTCCATATGTCTGTTTCCTTTGCAAACAACAAATGTGCCAAACTTTCTCATTCCAAAGAAGGCTGGGAATAACACTAGAAAACTTTCCCATTTTGAAAAGCCCCTAACATTTTATTCATAGTAAAATCAAGGGAATATTACTATCATATCTATTACTTGAAAAGCTTTTCATTGCTCTTGTAGTTGTTATGGTTATATTCTATACTTATTTTAAGAACACAGTAACCACCGTGGTTTATCTAGAGCTGCATTCTTGTCCCAAGAGTAGCTAACCAGGCTGGCCATTTCTGTTTGTCCCAAACATGTGACACTTAAAGCTATATGCACCTAAATATGGAGGTTCTTGTTTGTTTGTTTTTATTTTATCTAGTAGCAGCCATCACCACATCATGCAGTAGAGATACCTGTTAAAAATGTGTCTTTTAGTCTATTGCAGTGCTCCTTAATCAGGGCCCATGGGCACCATGGCACCTGCCAATGAGTTTCCTGGTGCTCATTTATTTATTTATTTTCCATATTTGTATCCTGCCCATCCCGCGAGTGGGCTCAGGGCTGGTCACACAATCTTTCAACAATACAATAAGGTTTAAAAGCACAATATAAGCATTTAAAATCAGTAGTTATAGATACTGGTGAAAGTTCTGAACCATTAATACCGATGGGATATGGTCGGTGGCCAGTAGATGGATGGCCAGCAGGTAGGAGACAGCAACCTCAGGGAGGCCATCATGTGGATGCCTGCTGCCTCAACCAAAAGCCTGGAGGAATAGCTCCATCTTGCAGGCCCTGCAGAACTGAGTAAGATCCCACAGGGCCCTGATTTCAATGGGGAGCATGTCCCACCTGGTGGGGGCCAGAGCAGAGAAGGCCCTGGCCCTGGTTGAGGCTAGATGGATGTCTTTGGGGGCAGGGACCACCAGGAGATGTTGATTATTAGAGCGTAAAGCTCTTCAAGGCATATACAGGAAGAGGCAGTCACTTAGATATGCACAGCATATATTAGATATGTTGTGCATATGTTGTGCATATGTTGTCCCTTAGATATGTTGTGCACTTACTTCTTCCCTAAAGCCAAAAGGCAGTCCTAGCTTTTCTCCATTTCGTTGGACTAGGGTGTGTTTTAGAATTGCTCAGGTGACATTGCTGCTGACATCATCTTTGTGTGAGCAGAGATGGATACAGATGCCTCCATCATTCAAGGATGTCTGGGTTGGAACCACCTAACATTTTGTGAAGCTTTTCAGTGCTTTGTGATTGGACTAGCCATCACTGCAGCCATGTTGTGATTGGTCCCTCCCTCATGGCACTCACTACTTGTTCTCAAAATATGAAAAGTGCATACAAGCTCAATGAGGTTGGGTCTATCCTAAAGCAGTGGCCAATCGCTGAATGCCACCAAAAATTCCAATACATCTAACCCAAAAATTTGTTTCAAACCTTTTCCAGCTCTAGATGGTATCATTTCTGAGATGGGAAACCAGAACTATATGCACAGAATTCTAACTATGGCCACACTATAAATTTAATGGCTCCATGTGATAAAAAACACTATGGGATTTAGAAATCTCTGACTACCTTCCATGGGACTCCTAGGGAATCTCATATACAGACACCGGTCAGAAGCAATCTTCCTCAGCCTCAAGAATATTTACAGCTTTGAGTATTCCCAGACCAATTACTGTGAGAAATTATGTGCCTATGCTAGC
This sequence comes from Lepidodactylus listeri, assembly GCA_029233225.1. Taxonomy (NCBI): domain Eukaryota; kingdom Metazoa; phylum Chordata; class Lepidosauria; order Squamata; family Gekkonidae; genus Lepidodactylus; species Lepidodactylus listeri. Next base: position 82,118,524 of record JARCFY010000009.1, on the reverse strand, counting down.
TGTATGTTAAGAAATGTTAGAAAAGGACTTTACAGTATGAGTATTTGAAGCAGGAATTATGTCGGCATACAGGGATGGCGAAACTCATCTTCTGCCTCAATAGCATACATCATCTTCTGCCACCTTCAAGAACTGCTATTATACTAATTCACTTTCTTTTTTATTCCCCTTCCCAGGAATTTTGTTGGATCAGAAATTTAAACTCTGCACAGAGGAAAAGAAGCCATTTGTGTTATGTATGTTAACTCAAGACCAAGTTAATTGTGAAGGTGGCAGCCATATCTGATGTTTGTATGACTGTTCTGTTCATGTATAATGCAGGAGGTTAATGGATTACCAATTTTCATATATCCAAAGGGGCATATAGATAAGAAGAGCTGCAAATCTTTCCCTTGTCCTGCATCCATTTAAAGCCTCACCGCCACCTTACCCCGTCATTTTCCTTCTAGCTCATGGTTATCAAGCACATTCTTATCCCATCCTTCTCTAAGATGTTCAGGATAGTATACATGGTTTTCTTATACCCCATTTTATCCTCACAATAAATGCTGTAAGGAGATTGGGGTGACTTTAGATCACCAAAGGAGTGGGGATGTGAGCCCAAGTCTTCCAGATCCTAGTCTAACACTCTAACCAAGTCATATCAAACATATGGCCGGGGGGGGGGGGGGGGGGAGAACTGGCCCATCCAGGGCTCTTGCAACTGGGGAAAACATGCGAGCAACTGGGGGAAACGAGTCCAAATGTGGACTGGAAGGGCCTGTATTAGGGTATTATATCCCCCCTGCTGAGGTCCCTCCCTTCCCCAAATGCAAACATTCCCCAGAGCCTTCCCCCAGATCTTCATGGATTGCCCAACCCAAGGACAAGGAGAGCTGGATCATGCTCATAGCTCTTATCTAATGTTTAAGGACATCACTTTCTTTCTGAAAATATTAGAGTACTGTTATTACTTTGCTTACAAAGCTCCAACTGGGATCAGAGATAATACAATTAGGCAGAATTCAGAAAGGTTGTAGACCACATTTGTTGCATGCAGCATTCTACAGCAAAGATTTCAGAATGCTGATTAGCTGTTGCATAAGACAGTTTCTCTGGACATTTGCTCAAAATTTACTCCCTTTTAGCTCCACTGGGAAACTCTTTGTCTGTATGTGAAAAGGGTTTAATTACTTTAAACTCTGTCAACCATTTCTCATTTTCTCAATTATAGCCATTCTAACTCCTCTCCCTTCTGCAATAAATGATTGCACCTTTCACAAGTCCTTCTCACTCCTCCATGTCGCTAACCTCCTTTTTCTGTTCTTTTCACAAATGCCCTCAACTGCATTATGGCATATTTTCAGATAATCAAATGCAACAAAAGTTGACGCTGATTTTAGAACTCTGCATCTATGGGGAGTACTTCAAGACAACAGTAAGGGTTGAATCCAGCCAGGTTTTTAGTTCAATCTTCTCCAGTGATCCTCCTTACTACAGCCCCAGTTCCACATGGCTTGGGCCCATTGTAGGTCCCATGATCCCCAGCAGAGACCTTCTGAGTGGCCAGAAGGGACTCCCTCATTCCTTTTTCACCAGCCTCAAAGCTGGTTGGATCCAATCTAACTTTACAAAGGTATTTAAATATGACATGTTGGCTGTGGAAGGTTCCAGATAACTATAAAAAAACCAGATTAACTATAGAAAATTCAGCCAAGTTAAGCACTTTAAGGTCCTCTACCCTAGGGAGACTGTTTATACTGAGGGGTAGGATGGCCAAGTTAAAACAAATGGTGGCAGGATCTACAGTGGTTCACTACAAATAGCATTGCCCATTCAAAAAATATTGGGACTCATGGCTGCATCCATATTTGTGGTTCCATTCACACAACTGAAGATGCAACCACTGCAGACTTGGTTTGTTCAGGCATTTGACCCAAGCCTTCAGGTCCAGTGCCAGTTGATGTTAGAGAAATGGCAGAGAAGCTGAATGCATTTTTTGCCTCTGTCTTCAATGTGGAAGATGGAAGGTGCTTGCCCATTCCAGAACCACCGATTTCAGAAGGGGTGTTGAAAGAACTGAGAACTCCTAACTCAGCAGTCCTCAGCTAAGAGGACAAGACCTCTTTTAGATTAAAAATTCATTAATTAATTAACTGGTTAATTAACAGGAAACTGCTTGATTAACAGAAAACAGAAAGTGAGTATAAATGGGCAGTTTTCACAGTGGAAGGTGGCAAGCTGTGGGTTACCACAGGGCTTGGTACTAGATCTGGTGCTTTTTAACTTGTTCATTAATGATTTGGAGTTGGGAGTAAACAGTGAAGTGGTGAAAACCAGGGAGGACTGTAAGGAGCTCCAAAGGAGTCTGTCAAGACTGGGCGAGTGGGCATTAATGTGTTGAATGAGGTTCAGTGTGGACAACTGCAAAGTAATGCACATTGGAGCCAAAAATCCTTACTATAAATGTACGTTGAAGGGGCCCAAAAGGTGACTGACCAGGAGAGAGATCTTGGAGTTGTGGTAGATAACTCACTGAAGATATTGACTCAGTGTGCAACTGCAATAATAAAGGCAAATGCTATGCTGGGGATTATTAGAAAGGGGATTGAAAACAGTTCAGCCAGTGTCATAATGCCTCTGTATAAATCTATGGTCAGGCCTCATTTGGCATACTGTGTATAGTTCTGGTCACTGCACCTCAGGAAAGATATAGCTTTGGAAAAGGTGCAAAAAAGGGCAACTAAAATGATTAAGGGGATGGAACACCTTCTCTGTGAAGAAAGGTTAAAGAGGTTAGGGCTCTCTAGCTTGGAGAAATGATGATTGAAAGGTGACATGATAGAGGTTACAAAATTATGCATGGGATAGAGAAGGTAGAGAAAGAAATACTTTTCTCCCTGTCTAACAATATAAGAACTTGTGGACACTCAATGAAATTAATGAGCAGTAGTCTTAAAAAAAGATAAAAGGAAATAATTCTTCACCCAGAGTAATTAATACATGGAATTAACTGCCCCAGGAAGTGGTGGTGGCTACAAGCACTGACAACTTCAAGAGGGCATTGGATAAACATATGGAGCAGAGGCTTAGCCACAACATATAGGTCAAACATTATTTCTGGCTGTAGTCTTCAGCTGGGTGGCAACAGTGGGAGGGCTTATGGAGTTCTAACCCTACTGGTGTACCTCCTGATGGCACCTGGGTTTTGGCCACTGTGTGATACAGAGTGTTGGAATGGCTGGGTCATTGGCCTGATCCAACATGGCTTCTCTCAAGTACTTACATCATATATAGTGGACATTTGGTGGAGGGTCAATTGTTTTGCAGATCTAGCTTTGCTGTTTTTATCTTGCTGTTTGGTTGCTTTATAGTGTTTTATATTTTTGAACTCATTGATTTGAGACTAAAGACATATGGTGGGATATAGCTATTTTAAATAAATAGATAGACCACCCACTTTTCTAACCAGCCTCACCCTCATCTTAGGACTGAGATGGCAGTGTCTGGATGGGGTTGATAAAGAAATATAGAACAGAATGACATATTGATGGCAATCCTTTTCCAATCCAGCCTCTGATCCTTTGTACTACTCACAGTCGTCCTTGTCCCCCCAAAAATCTGATTGTTTGTTCTTAAACAGAGCAGGTCAGGAGGTATTTTCAGATTGCTGGTTATTTTCCTGGAATTCTGAATTAAATTTTAACCTCAATAACAAAGGCACTCCTTTAGCCCTGTACTAGACCTACAGCTAGGAAGATGGCGATTTGATCCAGCAAGGTTTTTCATTCAATTTCACTCAATTCCTTTTCTTACTACAGTCCCTGTCTCACATGGATTGTCCATTCATGAGATCCAGCATAGCCTTTGGGGTGGTCAGAGGAGACCCTTCCTCCCTTTTTCCACAGCAGAAATGCTGGTTGGGTCCAGGCCACGGTTTTCCCCCTAAATCACAAGAATGTCTAATTATTATACCTGGAATTTTCTTATTTAGTTCATGCTGGTGAAGAACAATCAATTTAGAAGCCAGCCATGTTATCTGGCAGCTAGACATTTTCCCACTATGCATTTTAAAAATATCAACACGGTTTCCTTTATTCCAGTGCTTTCTCTGCCACGGGCCTCAACAAACTCAGCTTAACCTACTTATTTCTTCAGACTTTCATCTCTCAATGACACTGTATCATTATACAGATGGGAGACAGTTTTATTACAAGTAATAAATATTACCAGCACTGTTTATGTGCCTAACAATTGTATTTATTTTGTGTCACCATCACATCATGAACAATCATAATTGTTTGAGGCCAAATCAAAAGCACTTCTATATTAATATAAAATTTATAGACACATTAATTAGACAGGGTAATAAAGGAAGAGCTAATGAATGGCTTTGGTGTACGAAATTCATCCGTAGCAAATTTAAATATTTTAAAATGCTTCTAAATCATGGGAAAACAGACACCAGGTCTTTCAATTCCCCTATTACAACCTGTGTACAGTGAGACTAGAGAGGTTTAGAATGTGCGCGCACACATGCACACTTTCAGAAACCAACATGAGCTTACCGATGAGCCACAGAAGACTGAATGTAAGGATCTGGAACTGCCTATAATCAGCTTAGCCTAATCTGTGCGTAGGTTCTTTTCTTTACCACCACTACTCCCTGCAGAAACTAAGGCACTATTTGCACATGGTGGCTATTGCATTTTTGTTGTATTATAACAATAATTCATAACCAGATCATCTTGTTCACTCAAGAAAACCCTGCTGCAAACGACTGCTATTGCACAGTGTCCAATAACATATGAATATAACTTGACATAAGCTGCATTTAAGAGATTCATTTTTGCTTATTTTTCCTGAGATTTCTCTCCAAATAAAGTGCTTTAATTAAACAACAGAGCCATCAGTCAGATAATTGGTAGGGGGTCAGCCTTTTATCAAGGGTTGTATGGATTTTCCCTTTTCTAGAGGTCTTCAGTGGGTTATCCGCAGCTGAGCTCAGTGTTCTATTCCACTTGTCCTGTGATTGTTTATAGAGAATGCCTATAATTAATTTCTGGACTCTTATATGTTGTTTGCTAGAGCTTCCCTCCATCCATTGGTTTCTATGAATCTTTCCCCACTTCTAAGTAAGATATATTTATCTATCTGTATTGTAATATCCTTTCACCATTCCTACCACTAAAAACAACAGATCTTGACATCAGCTCATATACACACAGACAATCAAAGAGTGGCTAAAATTTTTATAGATGTCCATTTGACAATTGGTCAGTTATTTCTAGTGGCTATCCAAAGTATTTACACTAGACAATTGTAATGGCATAAAGGAAGATAAGGGATGGCATGGTAGTTAGGTTTATTTTTTTCATCAAAACAGTCCTGAAAATAGAGCTTATGATTCATCTTTAATTCAGACATATCTTCTAGCCATTTGAAAACTTCACCCACACAAAGATTTCAGTATCAGGTCAGCCAAAGATCTCACTAGTGTACCATAAAATATTATTCAGGGGGGGATGGTGAAAAGTATTTAATTGGCATATTTAGTCCAACTTACAACTATATATAAAAGAAAAGATGAGTTCAGGGAAAATTAAAATGAGAACCTTTTATGTTTTTAGTTAGATATTGACAGAAGATCTTATGCACCTTGACTGGATGATTTACAAAAAGGTTTGTGGTTTGGGAAATAAAAACAAGGTCCATAACATTAGCTGTGAGGCTGCTCAGTTTGAAGAGCACTCCTGTCTGCAAAGGTACCTAGCTTGCCCAAATAAGCCAAGATCTTATCTTGACATTCTAAACCTCCTTCTTTATCCCTTAAGGGAAACCCTTGTTTTCTTATTAAATTGCTATCTCATTTTTTGTTATTAAATATATTCTTGAATTTAGCTGTTAAATTCATTCCTTGGCTTTCATTCTGTTATCTTTGTTTTTCGGTTGTGACTTGTCATATTCAATAATTTAACAGTGCATTCCCTTTTACTATTAAAAATTTATTCATCACTGTTGTAACTTCGTAGGTGGCATGATTCAAACACAAATATCAATAAACCAGGTACTGGTGATCTGGTTTTGATTCACTTAAGGAAACATTACTCAAATGTTTAAAATAGTACCTACCCACACACCATACTTTTCCAAAGTCCCCAGTAAGGTCCCCCCTCCAAAGAGCATTTATGTGTACCAGTACTGAACATGAAAAATAATGATCATTTTAAAAGGTTTTTTTTTTTTTTTAATGTCCATCACGTAACCAACCTGGCTTCATTTAGATGGGAGTGATTTTCCTATGGTCACTGACAGCTTGTCACAGACTGGTCAAACTGACTAGGTGGTTTAATACTGGCTTGATTCATCTATAGGCAGAAAAGAGGACATCCCTCAACTAACCTATCTTGTCAGTTTTAGAAGGAGCACCAGTCCTTTTCAATAATCACACATCAGCCAGCTAGCCAAAAGATTGTCTTATTTCACTACCAGCCAGATAACGCAAAGAAGATTTGGAGTGGCATGATCAGATTGCTGTTTCTGTTTTTCAGCAACATCAGATGAGACAACAAATATTCTGAACAAATCCCTGCAAGCGGCAACGGATGGGATAAGAGGTAATAAACTGAATCCAGGCAAGAGTGAGGTTGGCTGATGCTATAACTAGTCAGGGAACAAGAATCCAGCCTATTTGGGCAGGGGGTGCACATTCCCTAAAAGAACAGGCTTGCTGCTAGATCCATGTCTATAATCAGAGCTGCAAAGTGCAACTGCAGATTGGTTCACCAGCTGCATGTCTTTCTTGAAAAGGGTGATTTGGCCACAAGGATCCAAGTTATGATTACATACAGATAATATCACAAGAAAGTGCTCTGCATGTCAGGCTGGGTTTTGAAGACTTTTTGGAAGCTTCAGTTGGTGTAAAAATTGGTGGCAAATTGTCGACTAGTATACCTCATAGTGAACATCTCTTACCAGTGCTAAAAGATCTAAACTGGCTGTCAGTTGCTTCTGCTTATTGTTCAAAGCATTGTTGCTTTTAATACCCTTACAGCCTGAGGCTGAAGGACACCTGCTCACATATGAACCTGCCTGTAATTTAGATAATCTTCGGGGGTTCCACTCTATGTGTCTCAATTTTCTGAAGTAAGGTGGGTGATTACTGTAGACAAGGGCTTCTCCATTGTGGAGACTTGGTTTTCAATATCTGCTGAAGACCCTTTTGTTCACTTTAGCTTCTTGGCCTCCTCCTGCTGGTCTTTTAACGATTTCTGAACCTTTCAATGATTTCAGTTATTTAATATCACTGCAATGGTTAAGACCCTTTTTAGAACACTGATGGGTATCCCCCCCCCCCCCCCACGAAATCGGCTTGCTTCCGCTTTTATGGTGCTGTTACTTTTCTCTTGTATAGTTCCTACTGAATGGTAAGGATTTAAGGGTTTGGACACTGTATTCAGTTGTTCTAAACTGTCTTGTGACTCTACTAAGTTGAGACTGCAGGACAGAATTGATTTTTTAAAACATATAAAAAGGCATTTCTTTTGTCCACTGAAGGGTGTGTGTGTGTGTAACAGAATTAGGCATTTTCCAGACTGCCTTAATATTCCTCTTTCATTCCCCTATGTGTCCAGATATTCCCCTATGTGTCTTTTTTCTTGTATCCAGACAACTTTTAAACATCCCAGTGCTGTCCCAATTCTTCCCCATTTTTCCTTGTTCCTTTAAAAACTGGTTTCTCCTGTACTTTTTATTTTCATTGCAAAATGAATGTGCAAGAAAGCCTTTTCCCCAGAATGTGAATATTTCCCCACCTTGAGGACTGCCACCCAAACTCACCCAAAAAGGGCAGTTTGGGGCATTAAAAAAAAAAAATTGCATGCCAGCAGTGAAACATTTCAGTGCTGGAAGGCGCCTATGCTGAAACAAGCAGTCAGTCCCATTAGGAGTGCCAACACCAGCAGCCAATCATTGCCTTCTTTATTTCACTCAAACTCCAGAGCAAATCATTGCATGTTCCTGGGGGCCATTTTCAAACAAGTTTTAGTATCTCTCTTTAGTCTTTCTTGGAAAGATTGGGTATATATGATGGAGGGAACATAGTGCAGATGGTTTGGAGGTGTAGGATTGCATTACAAGGCAAACCTGGCAAGGTGGCTCAGTTCATTCTCACCAAAATCCCTGATATTCACAGAATGCTGGGGTGGCTGCAGCAGCAGCCCCTGGGGGACATTCATTCTGCAGGCATATTTCTTACAGCTGAGTGGGAAGGAAGAGGCAAGGTGGATGGGGGGGGCAGTGCCAAGGCCAGAACAGGGCAAGGCTGGCAGTGGCTGATGCTGCCCATGCCTCCAGCCTGCTTCCACCACCCATCAGCCCACTCCAAAGAAAAAGTTTGCCTTGGGAAGCAAGCCAGCACTACTGAGACCCTGGCCCTTTTGGGGAATGGGGTAGGGGATAGGGGAAATCACCCATTGGCAGGCTCGGGTACAGGACCTCAGGGTGGATGATAAGGGGGTGTCCGACCCATAGGGATGAATAGAGAAAGAGAGAGGCCATGAGAAGTAATTGATAGTGCAGTCACTGGAACCTTCACGACACGGACAAAAAACACAAAAGGTGGCTGCAGTCCGGAAAGCACTTGAGTATACAAATAATACTTATAGAAAATAATTTCTGCTGTAAGATTTTGGGGGGAAATGCTTGCACATAAGGTTTTCACATGCAATTTTATGGAAGGAAAAAGAGTACTTTAAGAAACCACACTTAAGCATCAACACTACAGCCTCCTTGACAAACTGTTGAAATGTAAGCCAGAAGAGGGGCAGACAGCAAATGCATCCATGTTGCTCTGTGACCAGGGCAAGGTAAACTGAACCCAGTAAATGAAGGGTGGAGGTAGAGAGACAGAGGAAGAGAAACTTGGACGTATCCCTGCTTCTATGCAGAATGGGGTAAGATCTGTTGATTCAATTGTTATCATTTGTAATTTTTACTGTATTTGCAAATTACTTTGGGGGCCCAGTTTGGCTTGGAAGCAGGGTAACATTTAATAAACATGTGGATAAAACAGCTATGTTAATATTGGTCAAATAATTCAGTTTTATGCAGGGTTCATTTCATAGCAGGAGCTCCTTTGCATATTAGGCCACACACCCCTAATGTAGCCAATCCTCCAAGAGCTTACAGAGCTCTTCTTACAGGGGCTACTGTAAGCTCATGGAGGATTGGCTATATCAGGGGTGTGTGGCCTAATACGCAAAGGAGCTCCTGCTACAAAATGAGCCCTGGATGTAGTTTTTATAACCAGGAGCAACATGTAAAAATTTCTGGTGATTTGCTTCTATTAGTGTGGAGTGCATTAGATCCTAGAAGAGAAGCTCACAGAAGCACTGAGTATATTCTGGGGTTGCTGAAAGCTAGGATCTGATTTGGGTTAGTGATACCTGTGCTGGCTGGCATATCTTTGTAAACACTTCTCAATCTGTTACCATGGAAACATATTTCACTAAGATATCTCAAGCCTCTAGTTCTCCCTCTACCAGAGGAGAATGAACTTGTGAAGGCTATCGTGAACAGAACCAGCATTTGGGGGAAGGGAAAGCAAGCCACTTTTTGTTTTTTAAACAGCAACACATGGCAATTCCACAACTATGACAGAAAGGAAAAAAGCAAAAACCTTGCATTCTAACAGATTTTTATTGACTAACGTTGAAGTTACCATTTTGAAATATTATGAATTGCCCCGCCATTGAAGGAGCAATTGAAACCAACAAAACAGACTTGTTTAGTCTTATAAGTATGCCTGTTTCAAATTCCAACCTATTTCCATGTTTTAATCACACACACACACACCTGCCACCACCCACTGACCAACCCAAGAGTATACATAAATTCTGAATGTTTGGCCAGGAAGTTTATCAACAAGAGCTTTCTGGTTAAAAATCTAGAGAGAATGAGAGGTAAAAGAAACTTCAGGTGATCCACCCAGCATATACTGTTTATAATTCAGGGCAATAGTGTGACACTGTTAACCTTGAAGAAGATATCTAGACTGTGCTTCAGTTTCCATTTCAAGATGATATAGCTAGTTGAGGGATTAGAAATTGTTCCTTAAAATAGTATAACTGGAAGAAAATGTTCACCTTTTAAAATACTATTTGTTCCTATTGTACCTCTTGCTGCTGCTGCTTGTCATTTTTCCTGATATGAATGCTTTCTCTTTTCCCATATTGCTCTCATGGAGTAATGGAGCAGCCAATCAGGGATCATGATGTAGTAATCAAGATTGTGTAGCAAACTGGATACAGCTATGTGCTAACATTACAGCGAGTAAATGAAGTCAGTTTGGACTAAGGACAATGCTTCCTGAACTTGTAAATATTTTTAAAGCAACCATAGAAAGAAGGAACTTATCAAGGATATCTCAGGGGTATAAATTACAAGGATGAAAAAATACAGTAAAATGAAAACATCACAGCTATGTGCTATGTTCTGTATTGGTACACTTAGTGAACCATAAGAAAGAAAAAAATCATTTTAAGAGAAAGTGTAGTTATTTTTAATTCGTTTCCTAACTTAGTAACTGTATATCTGTATCATGGGTTTATTGAGAGATGATGGCAGATAGCTACCAGCACTTGTGCATGTTCACATCAAAACATTTGCACTCTGCATAGAACATTTTGCACATTGTTCTTGCCATATGAACCGTCACCAGTGTATACTGAAGAATGTGAATGGCACAGAAATGTTTCATACATTGTCCTGACTTCTGATACTATGCACTGCTTAAAATTGTCCTGACTTCCGATATTATGCATTGCTCAAAATATATATTGCCCAAGCAACATACCTAGTCCCATATGAAGAATGTCTACATTGACCAAACAATGTCCGCAGTGTCACTACACATTTGGCATTGCCCGCTTGAACAAATTCTCCAATACCATTTGGAGGCTACTTATATTGTTGACTAGAGCATGTGTAATACTCTCTGCACAAGTTGTCTATTTGTGGACATTCTCTACATCATTATGTGGATTTGCAAGACCTTGAGTATTACTGCACATTCAATCACAACATATGTATAGACATCACAAACTGAAAATCAGAGTTAAAGATAGGAACATCTAATGATCTTCAGGTTTACAAGCATTCTAATTATTAAAATCACCTGTTATTATACTTTCACCTTGAAAATGACCCACAACGCAAGTGCCCTTAAACTAAAGGTGTGTTTTGACTAGACTAATGTATAGAGACATTTGAAAATCCTTTTGGTCCAGTAGCTGTTAAAACTGCTATGAGGGAAATTGTCAAGCAAGTAGTACACTTTGGGATGATTGTAAGTCTTATGGAAAGCTCTTGTCAACTCCAGTACACTTTGTACAAGCAACACATCAACCCAGTACCTGTACTTTGGACAGTGATTGATCTCTTCAGCAACAAGGCCTTTCCAGGATATATTTTCCATCATTTTCTGTGACAGGGAATTGTTTCAATTTTGTCAGTAATGGTAAACGTTTTGAACATTTCACTGTTTTTGCAGTTGATTACTGTCACTTTCATCAGCCAAGTCAAAAGTCACTAAGAAACAAGACTGTAGCTTGTATTCATCTTTATTCCCCCCCCCCCCCCCCCAACTTGCTCCTTTCCCATAAGAGTATAGTCCTTCGCCGAACTAGCCATTGTAGGTTTGGGTCCTCTCTTGCTTATATGCAGCTCCACTTAGTTGTGAAAGCCATCATCTGCTGTGGATCGTATTATTCTGGTACTGTGTGTTTTTGGCTCACTGAAAGGCACTGGTATTGCATGAACAGCTGCATCTAGTGCCCGAGGACTCTCTTAGCAAACAGCACTTCACAAATGAAAGCAAAACACAGGATAGAAGCCACAGTCTGGTACAAGATTATTGGCCCTCTTTATCACTCTGATTGTCCTCCTTGTACAACGTTTTTAATCCACAAATGGATATTCTCCTTTCCTCCAAAACCATTTGTAATGGACAGTAAATGGTTAATGCTTTAACGTGGTCTCAGAACCTTGAGTGAGGGGGATTCAAATGGAATTCAACAGTTGATAGTGTCAATTAAGAGTGGCACTTAACAGTGACAGCTGAGAGTGGCAGTTAGAACAGTGAAGTTCAGTTTAGGTGGGCGAAAGGATTAAGGAGGATCCTGAAACAGGGAAGTGTTTCTTCCTTGCGGGAAATAGCTCCTTGTAAAAGAGGGTGATCCCCGTCAAGTGTTTCAGAAGGAAAATCTACTTGTACGAACATTCCTGCCTTCACAGACTTAGGTAAGTGACTGCCAAGAGATCTCCCTCCATAGTTTTAAAGACAGCAACTTTATTCTGACCAACTATCTATTGTTACCTCGTTCCTATTGCCTGTTCACCTGCCAAGTTTAAATTTGATACCTACCCCATAAAAGTGAAATAAAACTGTTTGTTTGTTTTGAATTAACATCAGCCTCTCGTGTGCCATTATCAGCCATATACAATGAAGGAATTTTGTCAGTTCCTCAGTTCCCAAGGCTGGGTTCAGCACACATTTGTACACACTGAAACAACTGGGTGGGACAGACAGAGAAACAAGTACAAGAAAAGGGACTGCTCAGCCAAAAAGAAAAGAAACTGGGAAGCGTGTGTGTGTGTGTGTGGGGGGGGGGAACTGTTATATCATTACTATTTTAAAAATTGCTTAAACTTACTAAAAATGTTTTGAAAATTTATTATTAAGGCTCTAAAGGTGACTACTTTCCTTCCTGACATCCCTTTCGGATTCTGTTGGAACCTGGCTGGAGTGTGGTGGCCCTGGGACAAGCCTCAGAGGAAGGTGGCTGCACTGTACCCAGGTCCCTCTCTCCCTCTCACCAGTTGCCTCTACTACTATACCTCAGGTCAGGCGTGGCCCTTCCTCCATGGCTCTCCCAGAGCTCCCTCTTTAAAGGGCTTCCTGAGGTCAGGACACCTATGGCCTCTCCCAGTCCCTCAACTCCCCGGGTGGCACCTGAGGTAGTGGCAGGTCTATGGGCCAATAGCTTTTTGAATCAGTGCTTCCCCCAGACAGCCTTAAAGGCCTTCATCTCCTGTTCCCATGAGTTCCGAGAGCCAGTCTGGTGTAGTGGTTAAGTGCACGGACTCTAATCTGGGAGAACCGGGTTTGATTCCCCACTCCTCCACTTGCACCTGGCTGGATGACCTTGGGCAAGCCATAGCTCTGTACCAGCTGTTCCCTCAAGGACAGCTTGGGAAAGAGCTCTCTTAGCCCCACCTACCTCACAGGGTGTCTGTTGTGGGGAGGGGAAGGGAAAGGAGTTTGTAAACCGCTCTGAGACTCCCTTGGGGAGTGGAGGGCGGGGTATAAATCCAATCTCTTCTTCTTCTTCTTCTTCATCTTCTTCTTCTTCTTAAGGGTGCTGCTGGCAACAGTTCCCTCCCCTATCTTCCAAGGGGCCTTTCCCCCCTCCTCAAGCCTATAAGGGTCATGGTCCTGGCTGTCCTGGGCTTGGGGGTGGCTGATATTCCTGTTGCCTCCTACAGTTGCTGCTGAGTCCCATAGCTGGGGGCTGGCCACCCTCCCACTGTGGGGTCTCTGCTAGCTGCAGTACCACAGCTTCTTCCAGCCGTGGCTTCTGGGTAGCCGCTGCTGACAGCCCACCTCTGCAAGCTGCAGCCTCCTGTATTCTGCTGGTCTCTGCATGAAATGGCTTGGTGAGGGACCATTTCCCCAAAATCAGGTCAGACCAGTGCAACTCCCTCTTCTATTTGCTCCATGTGGGGTCAGGCAAGCTGACCCCCAAACAATCCCTTTACTGAAAATGCCAACAATGCAACTTGGGACCTTCTCTATAGAAAGTCTGTGTTCTACCACTGAGCTGCAAGCTCTTTCTCACACTTGTTAAACTTTGCCTCCCTCCCCCCCCCCCCAACTATTTGTGGCAAAATTGTATGATGCTTGTATTGTGGCATTACCTCACTGGACTGTGTTCAGTGCTAATAAATATCCTTTCTGCTTGCCAGCACACTCCGAGTTTGCAAGTAAGGCTTAAAGAGGGCCTACAGCTCACTGGCAGAGCACATATTTAACATCACAATGCTATAAAGTCCTATCTTTAATCTCTGATATCAAAACAATGAAGAGATATTGGGTAGCAGAAGAGGGAAAAGCTTCTGTCTGAAATCTTGGAGAGCAAGTCAAGAGAGACAATCCTGTGCTTGGTAGACTGATGTGCATTCTCCAGTAAAAGGCAGCTTCATATTTACAACGTATGTCCAATACATTTTTTAAAAATGTATTTCTTGTGCTGTAACTGGGTTTTGGGAAGTATCTGGATATACAAGCACAGTATCTGAGCTTTATATAAGGTGATGTACCCACTGGCTTGAATGGGAATGATAAAGTTTAAAGCCCAGGCCATCTTTATTTCAGTGATTGGTAGAACCAAGTGAATAAATCAATATAGTCACTCACCTTGCAATGTGCAAAGATTATGTTAAAAACATAAAGAATACAAAATCTAGTATCCTGAAAGCAATCAAGTTGGAATAATTGCATGAAGCAGCTCAGAAACAATCAATTCCAAAACACATCTTTGTTTATCCACAAGAACTTTTGGGGCTGGTAAAACAGCTTGCTAATAGACATCTTTCAGAGGCAGAGGTTACTTATGATAAAAAGAAACATCACAAGCCTTCATGTTTGTATTTTTGATAGCTAAAATAAGATTTATAACCACACTTTTCTTGGAGCCAGCATTACTGGAAAATAAATATCTTTTATATTTCAAAATCCTCATATGAATGTAATTATAATACTTTGGCATATGACAGCCACATCCATGGTGAAAATAAACCACAAATAGATCAGTAACTTGTCTAGCCATTCCAATGGAAAGAGCTGAAACTAGTTTTCAGCAAACTATTGGTTACTTGAAACAACAACTTCAAATACAGTCCCCAGACTTAAAAAAACCACAGAGAAGAAATGTAATTTTTGAAGCCATTGAACAAAACAAAACTTCAAAGTGCATAAGTGGTACCTATCACAGAACAGCTCCTATAGTTTCAGTGTTGCTTTAAATCCATTAGTTCTGCTTCTCAGAACTGATCTCAAAGTGTTTGGTCCATTAGATGAATCATCAGAGTTTGCTCAGACACAGTATGCACACCAAATCGAACTGATATTGTGAAGAGTTCCAACTATTGGCTTCAGATCCTACTCTCAGCTTGACAAGGCATTCAATTTAGGTTTCACTTGTTGCACAACAAAAAACAAAGCTGTTGATTTACCCAGCTACTTTCTCCCCCTTTGTGGTAGAAACAGAGGGAGTGTGTTGGTTGTCAGAAGAAGCCACGTCACAGTCAGTTTTTGGCATGATGAGTAAAATCTTGAATCACCCCTAGGTAGCCACATTATCTAACCAAGTTATCAGCTCAGTTTGACTGGCCATCAGTTTCATACTCCCAAGTTTTCCAGCTCAGTTTCTGTCTGTGTAGGAAGAGTTACCTTGAGTTATCTGGCATTAAAACTGGATGGTCTTTATTCTTGGTCTACAATACATATCACAGCTGTTTTATAACAACTTTTATTGTTGGCGTTGTTAAGACCTGGGAATTTACTCTCAATTCATGCACTGTATTCATTCTGAGATGTATTATTTATGCTGCTCTGTTATAAGTTGGAAAAATGTTGTTTTATGAAAATTTAATGAAAATATTTTTTACAAAACCCATGTCTGCTCAAACTGTGTAGTTTCTAACAGTTTCTGATATGGGCTTAATTCCCTCACATGATTATAAAAACTGATCACAAACCCTGCCAAAAATCCTGCTGAACTCAGTGTTCTTCACTGTGTGGTCTTGTTAGAGTCCTGCTTAGATCATCATTATCCTAGGATGGGGTCCCTAACATTTTTGAGCTTGCAGGCACCTTTGGAATTCTGACATAGCATTGTGGGTACAGAAGCAAAATGGCTGCCACAAACTGGCTGCCGAAGAAGGCAGAGCCAGCCACAAAATGGCTGCTGAAGCTCACCTTCACCTTCAATCACACAGCAAGGATCCTTGTGGTGACAGCTGCTGCTAAAGCAACATTTTTTAAAAATCTGCATAACAAATTAAATCTTTAATTGTCAATCAAAAGTCTTGCTGGGCAACAGCATCAACTGGCCCTGCCACTTTCTAAAAATGTTTGGGGGGGCACCAGGAAAAGTGGGTACCATGGTGTCCAGAGGCTCCACTTTGGGACCCCTGCCCTAGGACTATAATGCCAAGTGGCATATTTCCTATCAAAAGTGAGGAAATGCTCTTTCCCTTTTGTAAATCCATTTCTATAAAATTATTCAGAGGCCATAATCCTGTCTGCAGCTGATTTACTTAATGGGATCCCCTCTAAAAACAGGATTCAGATCAAAATTTCTGATTAAAAAGATTATTCCCCTGCCTGAGATAGGATCATAGATCAGGTGGATGCTTCAGTCTACGTGTTTTCAGAAGAATCCACAACAGGTTGATAAATAAAAAATGGTCTCCCAAATGTAATTAGCAGGCCATTAATGCAGAATTTACAAAAAAAAATGCTCCATGTTGCTAATGGAATGCACTCCGTGATGTGGCAATTAATATTTGAGGAACGCTTTTCATTTCTGTTAATAAGCAGCTATATTTTACAGGGTTATTATCACAACCTTTTTGAAATACTACCCGAGCCAAAATTTTCAGACAAGTAGGGAACACTATTGTGAAATATTTATAGGACTTGATTGCTTAAATTGCCTTTTGCAATTCCATCCCCCCCCCCATCCCATTTCCATACATGGCAATAATAGTGGACTATTTCTGCTGAGATTACCATTTTATGAAACATTCTGTAATTCATGCTCACTTTCACTTTACGCAACAAGGCGTAAGACATGTTCTTAAACACTTTTCCCTTTACAGACCCATTCCACAGAATTATCTTCAGTGCCTTTTCCTTTATATCACTGACTTATTTGATTTGCCTCTACGCTGAACCAAAGGCCGCCGGAAGCAATTATCACCCATGGAAGCTATGAACCTGATATCTCTCACTATATTCCTCAGAAAAGTTTTCTTTACACTATATCAGAAATCTTTATCTGTTGTGAAGGGTTTATTTTCTTTAAAGGGAATGCTTTGTCAGAGGCACTGGTTAATTCACTTTCAAGATTTAAGAATCAATGTTAGTTCTCAAAAGTTGAAAAGGAAGTCCAAAACCTTAAAAAGTAATTTAATTACACAGTGCTTCTCTACAGACCAAAGTAGTCACAAAAGCACCATTCTTGTGGGGGCTACTGGTCTTACTCCCCTAGACCCTGGAGGATTGATTCTAATAGTTCATATAGATCCAGAGAACTCCAGCCACTCTTAAGTAGCTTAGTCTTTATGCATAAGACACACACACATACACACACACGACACTTTCAATTTCCATTAAGAAACACGCACAGGCTGTGTGCCCCCTTTGGAATGGCAAAGACTAGTCAAACCCATAGGCGTAGACTCCGGGGGGGGGGGGGCTCGAGGGCTCAAGCCACCCCCGAAATTTCCTGGGAGGGGCTCAGCCACCCCCGGCAAAATGGAGTGCCTGCTGCCGCGCCTCCCCGGGCCCTTCCGAGGCCCGGCCGCTGCTGCTGGAGAGGGAGAGGGAAGGGGGGGGAGAGAGAGAGAGGCACCAGCAGCAGCGGCTGGCAGGCCTCAGAAGGGCCCAGGGAGGCGCGGCGGTTTCCCGGGGGGGAAAGAACATTGCCCCAGTGAGCACACGTGCTACAGAGCCCCCTCCCCCCCGAATTTCTAAAAGTCCACGCCCCTGGTCAAACCCATTGTATTACACAGCACCAGCATGGCCAGAGTATTGGACTAGCATCTGGGAGACCTAGGTTTGAATCCTCACTCAGCCATGGAACCTCACTGGGTGACCTTACGCCAGATAAACACTCTCAGTTTAATCTACCTCACAAGGTTATTGTGAAGATCAAAATGGCAGAGAGGGGAATGATGTACACCATCCCGAGTTCTTTGGAGAAATGGCAGGAAACATGATACTCAGCAAACAAATAGGATTAGCAACATCCAGGTGGTGGCCAGCTTCTGGGATTCCAACTGCTCTCCAGGCAACAAAGATCAGTTGACCTGGATCAGCCACTTTTGTAAAGTGGACTCTGTGGCATTATATGCCATTGACAGCAACAAACCTTTATTGGCATTGAAAGCACAAAACATTATGGGGAGCAGCAAAATACCAAGATACATCAATCACTTGCACTTTGGCTATTCAAACCACATCTTCTGATTGTATATGCCATTGAAGTCCCACCCCTCCCTCCTCAGGCTTCACCCCCAAAATCTCCAGGCATTTCCCAACCTGGACTTGGCAACCCTACAATCAATAAACTTCCCGGCAAATACTAGCACAGCTCTCATCAGCAGAGTTGTTTACTATGCTCAATAAAACATCAGTTCTTCTGCTGAATATTAAATCAAAACAAATGAAAGCCAGTCAGTGCAAAGATAACAATGTAATCATTGCAATATCTGCCACTTTACAAACAAAAATAGTCTTAATCAAGTGAAAACACCTGTTAATACAATAAAAACACCAGCCATTTGCTAACAAAATAAAAGAGTGCTGTCGACGGAAGTCTGTGGGTCATTTTACATGCCATGCAGAAGTGCTGGAAACACAAGCATACATTTATGGATGTGGGTTTATCCATAGCCATGTGCAAAGGAGAAACTACAGAGTGAAACATGCTGCCCACTACATTCATATGTGGGAAATAGGCTCTGTAGCTCTGCTTTTTTTCCCTTCATAAATGAATGGCAAGTAGCTCTTGATGGTTATGGGAAGAAGAAAGAGTGTGTTATGTGTGCCAGTGGACCAGCTTGATAGTCAGATAGGGACGCCAGCTTCCAGGTGGGACCAGGGAATCCCCTGGAATTACAGCTGATCTCCAGACTATAGAAATCAGTTCCCCTGGAGAAAATGGATGCTTTGGAGAATGGATTCTATGGCATTGTATCCCACTGAGGTACCTGTCTTCTCCTAGCTCCATCCCCAAATCTCCAGGAGTTTCCCAACCTGGATCTGGCAAACCTATCCCCCCATCTCCCACTGGTGTCCAGAAGGGACCTGGCAACCCTAGCATCAGGGGTAGATTAAGGATAAGGCTTCAATCCTTGTTAAGTATAACAGCTAGGGATGGGCATGAACTGAACCAAAGGAAAAATTTGTCTCAAAATTTGATCTGTTCATGGTTCATGCAGGTTTCTGGCAGGGCGCCTGGCACGAACTCCCCATGAACTTTGATGTTATTTGTGGAGGTTCATAAGCAGATACATTGCCAGATAGACTGTCTCCTCTCAATCAAAATGTTTACAAAACTTCAACGTAACAACTTGGAGAGCATGTAGAGGAGTATCTGGGGGAGGTCCCCTGCAACTTTGATGTCTCTCATTTGCATAGGATTTGTTCTATACACTCCTAAACCTCAGTCATTTTGACAGGTGCAGGTTCAGGAGTGTATAGAATTGATTCTGTCAAGCCAGATTCACCAGACTTGGAGGGAAGTTAGAGGAGTCAGACAGAGATCCCCTGTGAGTTTGGTGTCTCTAGCACAGGATCCATTCTATACAATTCTGAACCTCAGTCATTTTGAATCATGCAAGTTCAGGTGGTTCAGGAATGTATAGGGTAGATCCTGGGCAAGCTAGAGACACCACTCTTTCAGGGCATCTCCATCTGACTCTCCTGTACCCGCCTGCCAAGTTTAGTAAGGATTGGATTTATAGGGTCTGTGTTACACCCCCCTAAATTAGGTGCCAATGGGCTGGGGAATCTCTCGCAGCCAGTTAATCTCTGTTAGAACTGTGTCTTCCATCGTAATGTTTATTATGTGTTTTAAATTTTTAACTATTTTATTGCATTACTGGAGTGTTGTTACTCACCCAGAGCCCACTTGTGGGAAGGGCAGGTTATAAATAAGAAAAATAAATAAATAGAGCTCTTCTCCAGACTACAGATATCAATTCCCCTGGAGAAAATGGCTGCTTTGGAAGGTGGGTTGTATGGCATTGTACCCCGCTGAGGTCCCTGTCCTCCTCAGGCTCCTTCCCCAAATCTCCAGTTGTTTCCCAACCTGGAGCTGGCAACCTGATCCCCAATCCCACACACCACTGGCCAGGGGGGGGCTTGGCAGTCGTACCCGATTGGGAAATTCCTGGAGCCTGGGGATGGTGGGATTTGAGGAGAGACGGAATCTCTGCAGGGTATAATGCCATACAGACCATCCTCCAAACCAGCCACTTTCTTAAGGGAAACTGATCTCAGTGCACTGGAGACCAATTGTCATTATGGAGATTTACAGGCCCCACTGCAAGGTGGCAACCCTAGGTAGCCATCCATAATTCTGTCTTATCCCCAGAAAGGGAACTTGCAAGGAGTGATTATATATATTTCTCTTGTATTGTCCAAGGAAATTTTCAGGTGCCTTCCATGCTGCTAACATGTCTAGAGTCAGGCAAAATGAGATGCATGGAGATCCATGGTTAGATCATCTCAGTGTTTTAGGCAGAAAATAGTGGCAGTAAAGGGCCTTGGTAAGATTGGGACCACCAGTGGTTTTGATTACTGAAACTGGAATCTCCAACACTGTTAGGATCCCTGGGAAAAACTAACCATGGATCTGGGGCAATCTAACCATGGGTCTGGCTTGGCTAGGAGCAGAAATGAGAGAATGCTGCTAATCTCAGGGGCCAGGTTTAGAATTCATGGCTGCAAAAAGCCACCTCTAAAACAACAAAAAGCAGGCTATCATTTAATGCAGTGACTATCACTTGCCCTGTTCACAAACACTCTCTCACACACAATTTCCCTGCCTGAGTTATTTTGTAAATGCAATACTTTTCCTACGTTCACCAAGAGTTCATTCCAGATAAACAAAGGCGAGGGGGGAATTATATAGCACCATCTTCTTGGAGCCATGTACGTTTAGGCATCCAATTTGCATGAAGGATACCGATATCATCCAGAAAGTCTGACTCATTGCCAGACACAATGAATACAGGAACCTTCCACATGCTCCTTATATTTTTGAAGTCACATAATTAATTACCATCTCCGAACAAAAGTCCAAGCATTTACCCATTGTGCTAAGTGGCTGTGAAAACTTGAGCTTACCAATGCTTCTGCTGAAATACTTGTTTGGATGTATGTTAACAGGTTTGTTGAAGTGTCAGCGCAGAGTGCTTGTGACTGTCTGAAAGACTACAGCCAGAGGGAAGAGCAGATGTTAAATGCATTCACATTGCTGCACATGCTGTCCAGCTATTAAACTCATGGTTGTCTGGCAAGTAAACCCTAGGGCAAGTACCCAACAAACATACTAATTGGCAGGTCTCCACTTAAAGAGATGGACATCACTCCAAAAGTATGCTTACTTGTGAGTTTGAAAGAAGGCAGCCAGGAAGACACTTGTGAATCCTCGGTTTTTGCTCCAAGCTAGGTTAATAGGCAATTGCAAAGGTGCTTTCATGTCTAGATTCAGTTTGTTTGAACCCAGGCAAAATGCTCAACTTCAATGAAAGCATTTTAAGCAATCTGTTGATTTTCAGTTCATTTTTTCAGCTTTTTAAAAACACTTTTGGCCAACACATTTGGTGCTAATGAGATCAAAAACAAGCTATGATACTTCCAGCAATATACAGAAAGCATATTGGAAAGACAGTGTTCATTACAGAGAATCTGATGCAAAGTAAAACTAATAACCAGGCTTGGCATTTTGGCAAACTTCCAGATCAAAGTCAAGCTTGTGTCCCCCCCCCCCCAACATTCCAACATTGCCATCTGAGCTAGCAGGCAGGAAATTTAGTAAAAGCATGCTCTTTTCCTAGCACTTATCCAATGATAATGAGCATACATTTCTTTTGCAGTAAGAGGTAATACCAAGCAGAATTAAGATGGAACAGCTTCTGGTTTCATTCAGCAGTGGCATTTCTAGGAAGGCCTTTAAGAACACACTGCATTCTGGTCCTCTCCTTTGAGGATCTGATGGGCAGAGGGACTGAAACTGAACAGAAACAATGAAATGATGTAATGATTCTCCCTCATGGATCACTGTCTTGACCTGGTGAGGGGGCTTGCATGGTTCGATGAGGCTGTGGGCTATGCCATGGAGGGCCACCCTGGACGGACAGGCCACAGCAGAGAACTCAGACAAAGTGTGATCCACTGGAGAAGGAAATGGCAACCCACTCCAGTATCTTTGGCAAAGATACTGGAGTGGGTTGCTATTTCCTTCTCCAGAGGGCAAGTACAAGTAACTCCAGAAAGAGTGAAGCAGCTGGGCCAAAGCCGAAAGGATGCTCAGATGTGGATGTTTCTGATGGCGAAAGAAAAGTCCAATGCTGCAAAGAACAATACTGCATAGGAACCTGGAATGAAAGATTTCCAGAGAATGCAGGTTTCCAGATACAGCAATGAGAGATAAGGAGGCTTTCCTGAATGAACAATGCAGAGTAATAGAGGAAAACAACAGAATGGGAAGGACTGGAGATCTCTTCAAGAAAATTGGAGAAATCAAGGAAACGTTCCATGCAAAGCTGGCCATGATAAAGGACAAAAATGGTAGGGACCTAACAGAAGCAGAAGAGATTAGGAAAAGATGGCAAGAATACACAGAAGAACTATACAAGAAGGACCTCAATGTCCTTGACAACCATGACGGTGTAATCACTGACACCGAGCCAGACATCCTGGAATGTGATGTCAAATGGGCTTTAGAAAGCATTACTAACAACAAAGCTAGTGGAGGTGATGGTATCCCAGCTGAGCTATTCAAAGTCTTAAAAGATGATGCTGTTAAAGTGCTGTGCTCAATTTGCCAGCAAATTTGGAAAACACAACAGTGGCCACAGGATTGGAAAAGGTCAGTTTACATTCCAATCCCAAAGAAGGGTGATACTAAGGAAGGGTGATGCCAACGAATGTTCAAACTATCACACAATTGCACTCATTTCACATGCTAGCAAGGTCATGCTCAAGATCCTATAAGCTAGGCTTCAGCAGTACATGGATAGAGAACTGCCAGAAGTACAAACTGGGTTTCAAGGAACTAGAGATCAAATTGCCAACATTTGCTGGATTATGGAGAAAGCAAGAGAGTATCAGAAAAACATCTACTTTTACTTCATTGACTATGCTAAATCCTTTGATTGTGTGGATCACAACAAACTATGGCAAGTCCTTAAAGAGACAGGAGTACCAGACCACCTCATATGTCTCTTGAGAAACCTGTATAAGGGTCAAGAAGCAACAGTTAAAACCAGATATGGAACAACTGATTGGTTTAGCATAGGAAAAGGAGTACAACAAGGATGTATATTGTCACCTTGCTTATTTAATTTATATGCAGAGTACATCATGCAAAATGCCAGTCTAGATGAATCACAAACCAGAATTAAGATTGCTGGGGAAAACATCAAAAACTCAGATATGCAGACGATACCACCCTAATGGCAGAAAGTGAAGAGGCCCTTAAGAGCCTCTTGTTGATGATGAAAGAGGAGAGTGTAAAAGTTGTCTTGAAACTCAACCTCAAAAAAACTAAGATCATGGCATCTGGACCCATCACTTCTTAGCAAATAGAAGAGGAAGTCATGGAAGCAGTGACAGACTTCACCTTCCTGGGATCCAAGATCACTGCAGATGGTGACTGCAGCCATGAAATGAAAAGATGCCTGCTACTTGGGAGGAAAGTGATGGCAAACCTAGACAGCATAATAAAAAGTAGAGACTTCTCCCTGCCAACAAAAGTCCGTATGGTCAAAGCAATGGTATTCCCAGTAGTAATGTATGGCTGCAAGAGTTGGACTATAAGGAAGGCCGAGCACTGAAGGATAGATTCTTTTGAATTATGGTGCTGGAGAAGACTCCTGAGAGTCCCTTGGACTGCAAGGAGATCAAATCAGTCAGTCCTAAAAGAAATCAACGCCAACTGTTCCCTGGAAGGCTAGATGCTGAAGCTGAAGCTCAAATACTTTGGCCACCACATGAGAAGGGAGCACTCACTGGAGAAGACCCTGATGCTGGGAAAGATTGAAGGTCAAAGAAGAAGGGGACAGCAAAGGATGAGATGGTTAGACAGTGTTATCGATGCAATAAACATGAAATTAAGCAAACTCTGGAGTACGACAGAAGATAGGAGGGCCTGGCATGATGTGGTCCATGGGGTCACAAAGAGTCGGACTCGACTGTGCGACTGAAAAACAACAACAACATTAGCATTTGAACAAGGGAGAAATGCACTTCCATTATAATGTGGTAGAACATTTCACTATCATACTGCACAGAAGAAATCTGTTAAGTGAAGGTTGTTTATCTAAACTGGGATATTTAGAACAGAGTACCATGCCCTCAAAACCTTCCCTCTCTTTCCTGTTTGGTGTAACTTAAATTCCAAAAGAATTTACCATTAAGAGGACCAGCAATTTTCACAGACTGTTGTGCCTCTAAGCCCACTTTGACGGGGAAAAGGGGGGGGGGAGGGTTGTACTGTGGTAACTGAAACACAATACATCTGACATTATCTACAGACTGGAAAAGGAGACAGTAGACTACTGAATACCAAGTAAGGAAGCCACATACACCCAGCAAGCAATGGGATAAGGGGAAGCTTTGGCCCTAGGAAATCTAAGGCATTTCCTGATTTCGGGGGGAGGATGTGGCATTACCAATAAAGACTGTTGCCATTGGAGCTGAAGCTGCTGCTACCACTGATATTGTTTCAGAGATGGGGTGGGGGTGGTTGCTATACAAGCTGCAATCTTTCAGGCTTTTCCAAACTGCATCTTTTTAGGATCACAGAATGACAGAGTTGGAAGGGGTCATTGAAGCCATCTAGTCCAACCCCTGCTCAATGCAGGTTCAGCCTAAAGCATCCCTGACAAGTATTTGTCCAGATGCTGCTTGAAGACTCCCAGAGAGGGGGAGCTCACCACCTCCATAGGCAGCCAATTCCACTGCTGAACTACTCTTACTATATCCCCCCCCCCCCCAATATCTATTCAGTATCTTTCAAACTGTAATTTAAGCCTTAAGGTAGTTTGCTAATTTCTAACAATAATATTGCCTGTTCCTTCCTTTATCATGATCAGAATGACTGGGTCATCAACACCAAGGCTCGTAATCCATTTTTTAGAAGCAATTTACCCCCAATCCAGCCTCTTCAACCTGAATGCCCTGCACAGTGGCCATATCAGGGCCTGCACAATTTGGAATTGCAGCCAGTATTGCCGCTAAAGTGTGCTACCATGTGCTGGCACGCACATTTTTAGACCTTAGCACACAGCTTTTTGGCTGAGCTCAGGGCAAGAAATTCCTGGCTGGCTGAAATGGTTGTGGTTTCCAAAAGGGAGGGGGAGGCTGGGCCAGCAAATGAGGAAGCAACATGTGTGGTGGGGTGGCTCTGGAGCTGTTGCTGGGCCATCTTAGCCATGTTGTGCATGGGGGTTCAGTTGTGCTGTGACTGGCAGGCTGAAGAACAGGCACAAACACTTTCCTGCGGCACTGCAGGAGGAGCCCAGAGAGGCAGATTGTGAGGTGCAAGGCAGCCTTGACTCAGTCCTGGCTGGCTGGAAAGCAGGTAGGTAGAAGCCAGGGAAAGCTGTGGCCCACCCAGGGACAGGATGAGTGAGTGAGAGTGGCTCAAGGCAAGCAGGCAACCACCTGTTTACTGGCTCTGGTGCAGTTGTGTGGCACGGTAGAGATCCCAGCAATTCCACCCAAGCCCTCTTCCAAGCAGGCTGGCCAGGTGGGTTCTCCACAGCAAAGCAGCTTCTCTCCGCACCTCCCCAAGGGAGCAGGAGGGCGCAGCACCAGAGCTGCTGCTGGGCATGCTGTTTACTGGCAGGGTGTGTGTGAAAAAGAGGAAACAGCCTCCAGCAAGCACTCTTATGCAGGAGTAGAGGTGTGTGTGTGAACTAGAGGAGAGGCTACCTTTGAGTGTTCAAGCCTCTTCAGTCCCCCTCCCCTCCTCTCCATGAGGATGAGTAAGGCTCTGCCTACTCCTCTCCCCCGTGGGCCTAAGCCTGCCTCAAGGGCTCTTCTCTGTTCCCTTGGACAGCCACCCTTCCTCCTGTTGGAATATATGAGGTCTGTAGTGCACTTACTTGAAGAAGATCAGAAGAACAGCCTATAGGGACAGCTGAAGGACCACTAGTTAGCATAGCTAGACTTCCCACAATTTCAAATTATGTCAAATTATGTCTCCTGTCTCCTGACTGGTTCTTTGGAGACCTCCTGCTCCAACTGAGCCCTCTCCCTTCATTCCTGTCTCTCACAGAAGTTAGTCAGTTAGTTAAGCCTCTTTCCCTCTCCTCTGTTCTATCAGATTTATTTCTTCTTTAATAAACTGAGTTATTTTCTTTTAACAGTTGGTGCTCCATTCCTCTGTAAGTTCAAACTCTGCCAACACCTCCTACTGAAGATGGTTGAGAAGCTGCCTCCCCCCCCCCCCCCCCCGGGAGCTGTTCTTTCGCAAGGGCTGAGATTCACTCTCCTCCCTGGATCTTCATTCTTTATTCACTGGCTGCACAAACAGATCAATTTTATGCAGTTACTCAAGTCTGCCCACTGACTTCACTGGATTTAGACCAGAGTAACTCTGCATAGGTTACCCTGGAATTGTTATAAAAGCATAAATCCTATAGTACTGAATCTCCTGAAATCAAAGAGAAAGATATACCACAGAACAGTTCACTTGGAATTGAAACATTTAGCACCAATTAAGTTTCTAAAACTTTCCTTTGTGGAATTTGATGCTAAATACCCTCCAAATGTTTTCTGAAAAATAAAATACTCAATAAATATGACCAGGGCTCTTTTTGTAGAAAAAGCCCAGCAGGAACTCATTAGCATATTAGGCCACACCCCTGGCAGCACACCTCATTAACATATTAGGCCACACCCGACGTTACCAGAAGTGTGGTCATCCAGCCACATCCACCTTTTGCTTCTTATTCTGTTTACCTTGTTGTCAAAACAGTTTTGACAAAACCAATAAAACATTATTTTATGTCCCATCTATACAAAATCTTGCCTGAACCAATATCTTATGTCCAACAATTATTCCCACACTGGATTGGAATCAATTCCTAAAGATTAGGTTCCCATGGAAATCAGCTTGCCTTCCTGCAGAACTAGTACGCTGAATCTGGTTTTTTAGGGTTGCCAACCTACAGGTGGGGTCTGGAGATCTCCTGGAATTACAACTGAGCTCCAAACTACAGAGATCAGGTCAATGGCTGCTTTGGAAAGTGGAATCCATGGCATTATGCCTTGCTTAGGTCCCTCCTCCCCACAAACCCCACCCTCCTCAGGCTCTACTCCCAAATCTCCAGGGATTTCCTCAACCAGGAGTTGGCAGCCCTAGTTCACTGGCAGAACAACGCTAGGAGCCAGTTTGGTGTAGTAGTTAAATGCGTGGACTCTAATCTGGGAGAACTGGGTTTGATTCCTCACTCCCCCCCTTGCACCTGCTGGATGACCTTGGGCAAGCCATAGCTCTGTACCAGCTATTGTCTCAGAGCTCTCTCAGTCCCACCTACCTCACAGTGTGTCTGTTGTGGGGAGGGGAAGGGAAAGGAGTTTGTAAGATGCTCTGAGACTCCCTTGGGTAGTAAAGGGCAGGGTATAAATCCAATCTCTTCTTCTTCTAGGTTTGTGGATGCACTGGACAGGAGTAGTTTGTGGACTATTTTATTCAAAGTACAAAATTTTATTCAAGGTATAAGATTTCTTGTGCCACCCACACTTCTTCAGATGGAAGAAGTGTGCATGCACACAAAAGCTTAAACCTTGGATGAAACTTTGGACTCCAACTTTGTTCTGCTGCTTCAGACCAACACAGCTACCCACCTGAATTATTACACTGTAATACTTTTTACAAGCAATTATGTACCAGTGGAGTGGTTACCATGCAGAGTCTGTCCCACAGGTAAAATGTTCCTGTGAACAGGTGGTCTTTACCACATCAAAGTATTACTACCATCACAAGATCACCAATCGTTGGAAGTCAACTCCTCAGAAGCAGAAACCTCTCTTATTAGGAGGTTTAAGAACATCAGCTTTGCTGGCCCATTAAAGGCAGATGTAAGCCCAGTGGCAGGAGAAGAGGGACAATCATCTTCATCAGAAACTCTGCCCACTTTTTAAATTTCACAAAACCGGCAATCTCCAAAGTGCTGCTGACCATGCTCATTTTTAGTTACATCTCTGTTTCTCTGCAGATGTCCCCCAAAGTGCCCCATGCAACAGTCAAATGTTCTGCCAACACACAGAACAATGAAGCTACTTTTTCAGATGTTTTCTCTTGCATGGCAGTAAGCACCAAACCACTTTAATACAGACTTTAGACACACATATATTTGCAAGCCATTCCCAACAAGGCACAACAATGAACTCAGGCTTCAAACGTACTTTTCTTAAGCAGAAGATGGCATGAAAAAACAAAAGAGATGCTCAAAAGTTAAAGATATTGTCAAAAGCAGCATTTCCTGGGCTCTCTGCTTTTTTACATCCCTCCCTTTTCAATATTTTTTTATACAAACACAAAGAACAAAATAAAACAGAGAGAGAGAGAGAGAGAGAGAGAGAGAGAGAGAGAAAGAAAGAAAGAAAGAAAGAAAGAAAGAAAGAAAGAAAGAAAGAAATGTTGGGGAGAGAGAAAAGGAAGGAAGGAAGGAGAGAGAGAGGGGAGAGAGAGAAAGGAAGGGGGAGGGAGAGAGAGAGAGAAAGAGAAAAAGAAAGAAAGAAGGAAGGAAGGAAGGAAGGAAAGAAGGAAGGAAGGTGGGGACGGAGAGAGAGAGAAAGACAGACAGTCAGACAGATAGAGGAGAGAGAGAAAGGAAGGAAGGAAGGGGGAGGAGAGAGAAAGGAAGGGCAAGGAAGAGAGAGAAAGAGAAAGGAAGAAAGAAAAGTGGGGACAGAGAGAGACAGAGAAAAAGACAGAAAGAAAGACAGAAAGAAAGGTGGGGGAGAGAGAGAGAGACAGAGAGAAGGAAAAGAGATGGGGGGACACTAACCGGAGCAGGGAGAGCGACGCGACACTGGCAAGCCAAATGCAGAGCCAGGCCTTTCAGTGCAAAGAGCCTAGCCCCCTGCTTAATCTCTGGGCGGGGCTTCCTCCTGCTGGCTCTCTGTACTTAAAGGGAAAGCGCCAGGTGGGGCTTTTTCCTGCCAGCTCTCTGCAGGAACTTTTCCTTTAAGTGTAAACAGCTCAGGCTCGGCAGGGAGGGGGCGGGGCAGGCTTGGACGCCAGCCGGAGTGGTGTTCCAGTGCATTCCTGCTGAAAAAGAGCCCTAAATATGACATATTAAATACTGGTGTTTGGCCTCTGATGATAGCTGTCATTTACAATCAAATAAAAATACTATTATACCAACTGTCAACTGATTATACTTGATTACAAACATAACAATCATAAATGCTTTTCCCTGAAGACAGTTTAAGAAGAGCCAGCATCAAGAGGAACAAAACATTAAGGACTGCACTGAAACATGGAAAGTGGTTTATATGTACCTGAATGCTTTGCAGAAAATGCCATTTTGTAGGAAAAAACCCTCATCCTGTTAAATTGTATACAATGTATATATATCCTTTTGTATAGTTTTTTTAAATAGATGGTTTTGATCTACATGTGTACTTTATTCAGTGGATTTACTCCCAGGTAAGTGCGAATACAATTGTAGCCTTCCTATAGTTTTTACCTTATGCTGAAACTGTGGCTCCATTTTATTTTGTTCTGCTTTAGCTTTATCAACTTGTAGTTCCATTCAGTCTTGCATATTTTGTGGGTTTTGGCCAGCAAAGATTTCTGTTTTTAGCAAGTAACACTGGCATTGCAAAGCTAAGTACTTAATAGTTTCATTTGGTCAAATAAATAAGTATGCTGTGCTCTTCACATTCTACAGCTTTGCCCAGGCTGAATGAAATGCAGATGCAGAAAGAAGGAATGTTAATTGTATCATTTTAAAGTAATTTCTATAATGGGCATTCACAGTTTTATGGGGTGAAGTTTTAGAAAAAGCAACTGTTTCAGCAAGCATTGTCTAGGAAGCTTATACAAGCTGATTCTCCTCCAGTATCAACTTCTTTTAAAAAATCTTGGACATAGCAATTGGAGACAGAAAATTAGGGTTTCCCTTAGGATAGGGCTCCCAGTAACTAAATAACTACATCATGGCATGATCATTTGGGAGATTTTTGTTAATGCTTAACAAATAACTTGACAAATTCTTTTGTAACTGCAGACGTTTTCTTTTGTTTTACATTGAAAAATACAAAATATGACTGACTGCTCTCATGTGGTTTGTGAATTTTCCCCTGTAACAAATAATAAAACCCTAGCAGCATGCATAGAGTGGCTAAGGATCCCTAGTTGTATGTTTAATGTAAAATATAGAGAACAGTTGAAAAAACGAATCATCTCACTCTTCCCAATAATCTTCTGGATGCTTTTCTTATATAATAGGCAAATTATTTTAAAAAGTTTAAAAGACCCTGGAATTTTAAGCAATTTACAAATAATAATGGGATCAGTTCTTATCCTGTTCTTATTATATTTTATTTAGAAGGTATTTGACTTTTTTAATGCCATGTGATGCTGAAAGCAGAAGCTTGAATAAATGTTATGGTGGGCATTGTTTCAAAGCATAAAAGGTTAAAAAGTATTAAAAATATTTAAAATCCATTTGGGGGCCAATGAGGTAGGATATGAGGCTGACTCACAACCTTAATGCTAGTAGCTCACAAAGTAGCATTTTTGCTCACAACGCTACACAGTTTAGAGAGAGCACTGATTACAGCCACAATGTAGATGGATTTGACTGTCCTTCCAACATTTCAAAGGAGAGCTGCTTCCCAGCGGAGAGACCGTGTTTGAGTGGTAGAGAAGCTGCTTGGCATGCAGAAGGTCCCAAGTTCAATCCCTGCCATCTCCAGCTAAAAAGGGACCAGGTAGAAGGTGATGAGAAAGACCCAGGAGAGTGGCTGCCAGTCTGAGTAGACAATACTGACTTTGATGGACCAAGTGTCTGATTCAATATAAGGCAGCTCCACGTGTTCTCATTATTTGGTCTCCCACCATTCGGGTAGCATTTTTGGTAGAGCCAAAAAGGGGGGGGGGGGGCAAACAACATGGTTTATTCTTATGGAAGGAATCCTCAAGTACAGGAAGGATCCCCAAGATCCCATCAATATTTTTCTTCTGCATAGCTATTACCATACATGCATGGTAGCAGCTTCCACTACACTGTAGTAATACAGTAATTTTGCATAGAATTTTTTAATGAACACACTGAGATAGTGGTATATTAACTGAGAGTATTCAGAACCCAGTTCCTAAAAAAGTACAATAAAAAATCATACTTATGCATATGCTCTTTCTAGCCAGTTATGAAAAAAAAACTATCTTTATATTAAAAGGTTTAAATGCAAAGCAAGATCAGTTCCATAGCAGAGCATTTCCCACTGAATCAATGTGAAAAATAAAGGTTAATACTTTCATGTCAACAGTGCCCTCTCTATACACTGTGACAAGGGCAATCTGATAGTTTCTCTATCATACATATCAAAGGATCCTGTCAGTCTTCCAAGGAACAGAACCAACTGATAATAACATGTCCAGCTACTTCAGACATAAAATGTTAACAACTACAAATCTGCACTTACGGGACAGCATAGAACAGAAACAAAAGGAAATATCATTGAGGCAGATCAATAAGATTCCCTAAACAATTTGCACTCGGTTTTCTGATTTTTAATTTCACTATTAATTTATTTTCTTCCTCTGCTTTCTCCAGCTTGTCATTTGAATAGAGGAAGGAAGTTGCTAGTTCATTCTCACAGAGTAACAAAGGAGGATTAAAGATTAATTTTCACTTGTCAACTGTGTACGATCTAATTGGATTAGGAACTGAAGGGACAGTTAAAACCCACATTAGCTAAGTGATCTCTTGAAATTCCATAGCTAGTGTAGTCATGAAAGACTGGATTGGGGAATAAAGAGTGTGTTACACTTCAAATGTTATCTTTGCAAATGGTTAAACCTCTGTTTGTATAATTACTGCAGCCTCACAGGCAGGACGAACTAGTGAAGCAAAGACCTCAATTCACTAATCAGCAGATAATAAAGGGGACAAGGAGGGGTCCCCCCCCCCAGTGAACACCATATTTGAAATTCAGTTCTATATTACCACAACCTTTTGAAATACTACCTGAGCCAGCATTATATTTTGTTAAAGGAGGATAACAGAGCAATCTTAAGGTTAGGCTGTGAACAGCTTTGGATGGCAGTTAAGCTCCACAGCAGTGTAATGCAGAGAAACTCTATTATTTCTTTAGAATACTTCTGTGCTGTCCCGCTTGATGAATCTTACCATTAAAACAATATAACAATATAAAACAAGATACAAAAAACATAAAAACTATCTATAAACCAGTCCTCAAAGCCAGAATTAGACCATTTTAAAAGGCTGATAAGATAAATCCCCTAATTAATTGCTGACATAAAAATATGTGTTTTGGCCTGACACCTAAAAGAAGGTAAAGGAGGCACCAGGTGAGACTCCAGGGAAAGTGCATTCCAAATGTGAGGTGCCCCCATTCCCACCATTGTTCTCTATGGGAGGAAAAAAGTTAACGTTTTTTCCCACCATAGAGAACAATGGAGGGGATGAGACAACCTGTTTGGGGGCCCATAGAATTGGACTCCCTGGTCCAATCTTCTTGAAACTTGGTGGGTATTTCAAGGAGAGGCCCCAGCAGCTACTCTGCAATTTTGGAGCCTCTCCCTCAAATCCCCTTTCCTCCAGCCCCTCATATACCCTATGAGTTTTTGTCATTGATTTCAATGGCCCATAGGGTATAATGGGGCTGAAACTGACATTCCCTTTCTGACACACCTCTGGTGATGTCAGGGGACATGGCATATGCTAATGGGTTATGCTAATGAGTTATGCTAATGAGCTCCTGCACCTTTTTTTCTATGAAAGGACCCCTGAATATAGGTAACTCTGAGGTAAAACCAGTGCATGCACAGACTTTAATTCTTGTATTTCAGGCTAATGAGAGTTTCTTAAGCTGTTTACAGTTACGTAAATCTTTATGCTGAGAGGCTTTTGTTCCCAAACACTCCAGTACACTTGCTTTTAGTATTATCTGACTCTTTTGGTTTTCAGAAGGCTGGTGCACTCTTTCCAGTACCCAAGCCCCTTCTCTTGAAATACCAGTACTCTTCTTGAGTTTTTAACTGACTCTTAAGGTCTCTAAAGGCAGTTTCTAACCACACCAGACCAGGGATCTCTGCACTCTCCAGAGCACACTCTGCACTCTACCCTGTTTGACTGGGTAGGGAAATTCCTCTATCTCTAGAAGATCTATCCTCTTTCCTTGGCCCGAATGAGAGTCTCTGTCTAACTACCCGCTCATCCTTGCCAACTTTCCCCAGTTCTCTTGTCTGTGTTAAACTGCTTTCAGTAAGGACTGAATTCTGAAACTATCAGTGACTCTTCTCAGCTAAAGTGGAAATCAGACTGAATTCTCTTCAGCATCCAGTTCAGAAGTCTTTCTTTGTTCAGATGAGGCTAAACAAACAGATCTCATGGAACATCCTGTCACTCAAGGTTCTCTGGCTCTGTGAAGAATTAACCCTGCACAGTCCTTTATCTATTTACACAGCACTTCTAAGCTTTTAAAAGTGCAGTCCATCACAGCAAGTAAAGGAGGTATCAGGCAAGCCTCAGGGAGGAGGTGCTGCGACAAAAAATGCCCTGTCTCCCACCATTACTTGCCTCACCTTCAAATGCAAGAGCATAGACAGCAGGGCTTAACTGGTGGGCTGGATACTGTGGGAGGGAAGTCAAGAAGGGGTCTCAGTTATAGGGGGGAAGAAGAAATAAACCTTCTCAGGATACTGAAGTTTATAAACAAGACTAATGGAAAGAAAGCTTTTGGGGAACAGGCTGAGGCTTCTACACCCAGTCCATTAAATATATGTAGCCAAAGAATATTTAACTGTACCTCAAAGATGCCTTTAAACAATACTGTCACTGTGTTTTAACCCACCATGAATCAGGCCACTGCTGTCCTAATGCATAGGACTAATTCTTAACTTAAGACTACTGAATCATCTTCATACTGTTATTACACACCAAATTTTAATACACAAGACAGACAGTGGAGATCTACAGTGATGAGGAAGACACTAAAAGTTGCTAAACAAAAGTTATTGTTATCCATAAACTACCAAGATGTATGTGCTGATAATAAAGCCAAGGGATTGTCAGAGTACATTCCACAGATTTGTATGATAAAAAGGGATAACAAACATGCTCTTCTCTAAGGCAACTACTTTATCAAAACAAAGGACAGAGAAAAAAATAGTATGTCACCTCTTTTTAAAATTATACAATAAATCTGCAATGCTCCATGTCTAAATATTCATTCTGCAGTACACATCACTTTTGAGTATCAGGGGCAGAGCTTAGGAAGGACATAGGAGGTAGGGATTCATCCATAATCCTTTGTTTCAGACACATGTGACAATCCCTTAGGAACAATTATGTTTCTGGTCTGCTTTCTAGTTCCACACACTGTGGGGTGGACAGGACCACTCTGTGGAATTTCTGTGGAAATTCCAGTTTATTCTGTGGAATTTCTGAGAATAATAGAATTATTCTACTGTCTGGGGGCAGGAGTTCCACCACTGAACTTACCTGGACCAGTGGAGGCTCCTGGGTGGGTGGTGCACGGCCTGCTGCAGGGTGGAGCAAATACAGCAAGCCCTAGGGGAAGCCCTGTCCAGGAGCAGGCAAGGAAGGGCCAACTGGACCACAAAAAGGGAGTTGTACATGGGAGACTACCTGGGTTGGCTACATCTGCCACACAGCCCAAATAAGAGGCAAGGATCTGCTGCGGGCCACATTCTGAGGTGATCCCACAGATGGGTCCAGCAGCATCCCCACCCCTCTCAATCTAGCACAGGCTGGAGAAGAGGTCCTCTAAGGCAGCAGGAGAGGTGCAGGAAGAAAAGGTCTGTGATGGGAACCCAACCACCTCTGTTATTCAATCCACTTTCCTGGGGCTTTAAAGGAGATGGGAATGCCCTGCCCAGGGGAAATCCTTTAAAAGGCAGGAAACGGGACAGCCAGGAAAGAATAGCCAAACCTCTCCTGTGAGGCTGGAGGAGATGAGTGAGGTGTGGGAGAGAGCAAGAGTGCCCACGCACCCGCCTGAGGTGAATCTAAACCCACCTTCTTCCACAGGTCTGAACATTTTCTTGCAGGCCAGACGAAAAGGACGCTGGAGGACTTAGACCCTGTGCTCTGACTTATGGTAGGCAAAGTCTGACATCTACTCCAACCAAATTCTAGAATAGATTGCAGAATGTGCAGGCACTGAAAGAATTCTATATAGCAAGATGTCTTCGAAGCCAGGAGGTCTAGCATAACTTCCATTAACCTCCCTGTTCCATGAAGGTCTATAACCCAGTGAAGAGTAGGTAAACATACTCTTCTCTGTCTGGATCAGAAAACTTGGGTTATTTGAAACAGTCATAGTGTTAGCTGACCCCTCCCCAACACTAATATAGTATTCTCTGATACACTATACCAACCCTTCAAGATGCAACTGGGTGCCTGGCATAGCTCAATCCTTTTACTTGCTATCAGTCTTCTGATCTAGTAAAATGTGGAGCTGCTGCATTTCTTTTGTAATTATTAGAGTCTTTTAGTTTCTGGATGTGGGTTAAGAGAACACAAGAGAAGTCATGTTGGATCATTCTAATGGCCCATCCAATCTGACACTCTGTCACACAGTGGCCAAAAACCAGGTGCCATCAGGAGGTCCACAAGGGGGGCAGAACTTCAGAAGCCCTCCCACTGTTGCCTCCCATGCACCGAGAATACAGAGCATCACTGCCCCAGACATAGTGTTCCATCTACATTTGTGGCTAATAGCCACATATGGACCTCTGCTACATATGTTTATCGAATCACCTCTTGAAGCTGTCTATGCTTGTAGCCACCACCACTTCCTGCAGCATTGAATTCCACACGTTAATTACTCTTTGGGTTAAGATGTTCTTCCTTTGATCTGTTTTAAGCTTACTGCTCATTAATTGAGTGCCCACAAGTTCTTGTATTGTGAGAAAGGGAGAAAAATACTTCTCTCTCTACCGTCTCCATCCCATACATAATTTTGTAAACCTCTATCATGTCACCCCTCAGTCATTGTTTCTCCGAGCTAAAGAGCCCTAACCTCTTTAACCTTTCATCATAGGGAAGGTGCCCTTTTCTGCACCTTTTACAGCACCATAACATCTTTTTTGTGGTGTGGTGACCAGAACTGTACTCAGTATTCCAAAAGAGGCCACACCATAGTTTTATATCAGGGCATTATGATACTGGATGATTTGTTTTCAGTCCCACTCTACTTCCCATGATAGAAGGTTTGTGATGAAGAGGTCCATCAGAATACCCAGTCACCGATCCCATGGAATGCCATGGGATCTAACACAGCCTGATCCTGGACTCCTCATTGTATCTTGCAAAACAATTCCAGTGAAAGGATGGTACAGGATCAGTGCCTGCAATGAACTGCTGAAACATTCATGCTTCCACAGTAGATGATGAACCTTGGCACAGGGGAATTATTTCATTCTACACTTTGCCAAAAATTCATGAAGCTTTACTGTCTTGTTTCAGTCATCCCTAGTCTGACATTCCAAGAACTCAGAGGCAGGGTGTGTGTGTGTGTGTGACAAGTCCCCATTCCTGCACCAGAGACTCTCCATTATTTCTAGAGTGGGTCTGAATCCCACCAGAAAGCGGAAGGTCCTGAGCTCCTCCAGATGTGCTTTGCCCTCACAAGAAACCATGGTTCCAGCCCAGATTTAGGTTGGCAGAAATCTACCACATCCCTACAAATGACAGTAATGGAAATAATTAAATGGATAAATAATATATTAGGTGTGCACATCAAAAAGCATTTCAGGAAAAAGTATGGCCATTGACCTGAGCTGATCACATTGCTACTGACGTTATGATATATAAGAATGAAAACACAAAAATACTATTTTAAAAAATGCAACTTTTCTGCCAATCCAATCTTTAATATTTGGACTTTCCAGTGAAGTCTGATATGGTGCCTCTGATTGATACTTGACCAACACAGGGAATAAACTAAGGTAGTACCAAACCACCACTCAAGCTCTTATAATGTACAAGCAAAGAAACAATATCTTGGTTCTACTTACCACTGTGAAATTCATAACTTTCAGTATCCAGATTGTCATTGCTAAGTTAACGATCATAGTAACCAACAGCAAGAGGACAAAGAAGTATAGGCACCTCTTTCGCCAGCCATAAATTCCTACTGGATAAAGTTGAGGATGTTCAGTTCTTGGCAGATTATTTTGCTGTGTTGCCAGTATGTACTGTTCTCGTGTCATCTAATGGAAATGAACAAAAAGGGGGGGGGGGATCGTTTGATCATTCAAATAAAGATACAGTTTTTCATCTTATTGCATTACAGCAGCCCTCCCAGAGTCTGAATATGGGCCAAACTAGATGTCTCCCATAGTCCTTTCAGACTGAATTAGCAGTCCCACTTGCTCGATTATTTTTAAAATAAGGAAGGGTTGCTGGGTCATTTAGCCCTTTCCCCAATTTAAATTCTTCCTCAAAGATTCTACCTCTGTCTTTTCTAACTAATGGAGCTAATCCGAGCTCAGAGAAGACTGAGAACAAGGTGTTGAAGGATAAGGCCAAACACACTACCCCTCAACAGCTCTTCCCCAACCTTCAAAAAAGTAGCAGATTCTGACCCCAGATTGCCTACATTCTGTTGAATCTAAAGTGCTTACTAAGAAAAGTCTGTCTTTGCATGCAGCATACTTATTGAATCTATCTAGGGTTTCAAGCCCCCTTTATCTGATTGTTTTTACAACTTTCCATCTTTATGGATTGACACTGTCAGACATGAATGATATTCTCATTTTGGAATTCCTTCTATGCTTCAAAGGAACCTTTCTTTACGAGTTAGAAAAAAACAGTGCCTAAGTACTTTGTGCCACTCATTTCCATCTCAGCTGTTCCAAGGTCCTTTAAGAAATAAGGAATGTAACAAGACAAGTGTTTAAATGTACTCATAAAACAGAAAATCTATACCACCCATTAAAAACAAGCCCATATAACCAAAGGCATTGGCTTCAAAGTGGAGAAGGGTCCCATAGTTTTGATTCATAGTTTAGATTAGCTCCATTAGTTAAAAAAGATAGATGTAGAATCTTTGAGGGAGAATTTAAATTGGGTAAAGGGCTAAATGACCCAGCAACCCCTTCCCTTTATTTTCTCTAAATTTGCTCCATCCCTATGGTAAACATTTGTACTAATACATTAAGAGCAACATGTTGGGTTGGCTTCTTCCCATTTAGTAAGCATATGACAATGTTATACTGATTTTCTTTACAACTATTTTCCCAACCCAAAATTTGACACTATTATAAATTATAAATGCCTGCATAAGTTTGTGCCATATTGCAATTATTGAAATTGGAAACTAGATTAAAAGATAAAAATCAAATGAATAAATAAATCCTAGATCCATTAAACACCATAGGAATTACCATGCCTGCTCCTCTGTTTTACCGTATATAAAGTTAATAAAAATACAAGCCTTAAGTATAAAATGAATAATTTCCAAAATATCCTTTCACATTAAAGGCATGAAAAACAGATTTTTAAATGCTTCCCCCCCATACAGATTAATTAAATATCCTATTACTTGCTCTGTATTTGATTCAAACACTGAGAAAAGAATTACAGTCTTCAGGAATGAGGTTAGGCAGCCTCATACCCAGCTTTTCTTCCCTCTTCCACATGTGCTGCTCCTGCATACAAGATTCCACTACTACCACTGCCATCCCATTAGTCTGTTTGCTGTCTTTGTGCAATTGATATACAAGTTATCATGCCCTGTACTGTATTATTTTTGTTTTTATGTTTCTAACTTTGCATTATAAGAAAATCTTAACTCCCCAGTGCTTCCCAGTATTACAACTTACTAGCACATTGTACATCTAATTATGAATTGGTCCATAGAGTATAGATTAATAGGTCCACAAAATGGAACTAGGAACACACAGGGGGGACCGCTCTACAAACCCAAAGAAAGTCACAAGGTTGCAGAAAAAGTTGAAATCTAAAAAAAAAAGAAAAAGCTGGGAGCTTTAACAAATTAATGCCCATTGAGCTTTGAGCTTTCAGTCACTATTTTGGAGTTTTGCCAGGCAACCACGACAATATTGCTAAACCTTCCAAGCCTGGGTGGTGATCAGGGGTGGATTTGAAAACAAAAACAGCCATGGAAAGAGTCCCATATCTGTCCAGTCATTTCACCTGATGGAGGAGGACTCACCAGAGACAGGCCCAATGACAACCACCCGAGACTCACTATGCACACAACTTTCCCTGGTGCCTGCAGCCACTACACAACAGGACCTGATGTCAGCAGCCACCATGCAACTCAGCCTGACTTTCCCCAGGGAATGGCTGCCAGTGGGAGGGAGAGGGGGGAAGCTGAAAATTGGGGGGGGGGGGAGAAAAAAGGAGGTTAGCTGGGGGATGGGAATGAGAGAAGAAAGTAGGGAAAGGGGAGGGGTTATGGGGGCTGCCAGGGAAAGGAAATAAAAAATACTGGGGTAGAGAATACAGTGGGAAATGAGATGCTCCCCACAAATCTTTGCAGGGCCCTCTGCTTGTCATCAAAATTCAGTAAATTTAAAGATAGTCACCTGAATTATACCATCAAATTAATATTTTCTTTTTAAAACTCTTCTAAACTTTACACTTAATTTGTGGCTGGATTATACCAGTCACATAAGCGAGGGCACAAGGCTTATCACTATCACAACATGTAATGCTAAACAAGACATCCACCTAAGAGCCTCTGGCAATGACTAGAACAGAGAAGGTTTAGCAATTATGCCAGCTGGTGGGCAAACAGATGTAGCATCCTGCTAACTATCCTGGGTTGTGGAAAAGGTATAAATTGGAAAGCATATAGAAAAAACTCCAGCTCCAGTTTTAATTTGAAGGAATTTCATATCATAGACACAAGCATTCAGAATAAGCACTGTTCTGAAAACAATAATTTATTCATCCGGAGAATAGAAATGACCCCAAGTCACATCATGGATCTTTCAATAATTCAATTATGTAAACAAATAGGACAACTTTGGAATAAAAGATTTTAGGGTAGTACACGCTACTTCTTCACTATTACAATATGCTTCTGTTTAAAACGCTGATCCTGTTCTCAGACAACCAGGGCACAAACTGACTAGGTTTGTTGCTACAGTGTTCTTGGAGCCAGGCAACCTTTCTTGTTTGCAGGTGCCCAGATACAGTTAGACATCCCAGATGTTGCACCTGCAAATCAGCCTGAGATGTCAAGATTAAACAACAAAAAGGGCATGGTGGGGGTTACCAACCACCAGATGGGGGCTGGAGTTCTCCTGGAATGACAAAATCTACAGACCACAGAGATCAGTTTTGCTGAAGAAAAAGGCAGCTTTGGAGGGCAGAATCCATGGTATACCATATAATAAAGGAGAAAGAGACATCCCTCTACAGGATTGTCCCAAGCTCACTCATAATGTGTTGCATGAAAGTCAGATGACTTTTCTCTCCTAATTTTTTTCCAGTGGGAGTGCGGGGGGGGGGGGGGGGGGGGAGAGTCCTGTAAAATATTTCTTTAGAAATGAGTGAGATCCTTTTAGGACAACCTTTTATTCACTAAAATTAATGTTCCCTCTGAGTTGCGGAGTGTTGTGAGCAAAAGTTCTACTTTGCGAGCCAAAAGAGCTACTAGCATTAAAGTTTTGAGTGGGCCTGGAAATAGTTTTTTTAGAAGTTCATCACCATAGCCTTTTTATAACTATTACCATAACATTTTTATAGTGCACAGTAGAACCTTAAAGACCAGAGGCACCTTAATATTTTATTTTGTATTCCATTAATATTTGAATAATCAGTAAGAATAAAATTTAGATTTAGATAAACAATTAAGACAATATTTAGGTTTTTAGTATAGAAGTCCATCCAACTGTTAAAGATGTATTCTCTTTTATCATTAATATATTGTTGCTAATTTTAGGAGAGTTTTTGTTTATTCCTTAAAGAGAAAATCTAACCAAAAAATCTGTAAAATTGATGTTTTATTAATTGTTTCTATATTTGTATTATGTAATACATTTGGTAATATATTTGATTTTACCAGTACACAGGGCACTCTTTGTAGAAAAAGCCCAGCAGGAACTTATTAGCATAATAGGCCACACCCCTGACAGTGCAGAGAGAGAGAGAGAAGGAAAGAAG
This sequence comes from Lepidodactylus listeri, assembly GCA_029233225.1. Lineage (NCBI taxonomy): Eukaryota > Metazoa > Chordata > Lepidosauria > Squamata > Gekkonidae > Lepidodactylus > Lepidodactylus listeri. The sequence continues at coordinate 82,077,088 of JARCFY010000009.1, read as the reverse complement.
GAGAAAAAGAGAGAAAGAAAGAGAGAAGGAAAGGGGGGGAAGAGGGGAAGAAAGAGAGAGAGAGAAGGAGGAAAAGAGGGAAAGAAAGAGAAGGAAAGAGGGAAGGAAAGAGGGATGACACTCCACAAGTAATTGAAGGCCACATTGAGCACCAGCATGCATCTCCTCTTTGCGGGTGTTGGTGGCCAAGTGTCACTGCTGGATCCACACCCCACTGAGCAGCGCATTGGGCCGGGGCCAGGCACCCCATACTCTCCTTCACAGCACCTCCTGGGCAGGCTGCTTGCACACCAAGCCGACCCAATCCAGCCGAGCCTGCGGATCCAGCACAGTCTGAAAAGTCCCCACTAGTGGTTGCAAAAGCACTGCATTCCTGCTCATTTTGCAATGATGCTGGCTGCTGGAGGAGGGAGGGAGTGGCAGAACATGAAGCCCAGTGGCTGTGGTGCAGATGTAGCCACTTTCATTGCTGCGCTGATTGCAGCGCTTTGCTTTCATTGCCGCTCCACTCCCTTTAAGTGCAGGGAGCCAGAAGGAGCTGGATGCCTGGTCTCCACGCAGAGACCAAGTATGCAGGGTGCTTTCCTGCCAGTGGGGAAGGAAGGGGCAGGCTTGGACACCAATTGGAACACTGTTCCAGCGTGTTCCTCCCCCAAATAGCCCTGCTTGTACATTCATCATATTTAACAAACTTGTTGAATCTATATTTTCCCCCTCCCCTTCTTCCCTTCTATATCCCACCTTTTTTTCCTTGAGAAAATAATAAAAAAAATAATTAAAAAAAAAACAGTGGCACCTTAAAACCAGCATAATGTATTCTAGCTAAGATTGCCAACCTCCAGGTGGAGCCTGGAGTTCTCCAAGAATTACAACTAATCAGCAGGTGATAAAAATTGCTTCCCCTGGAGGAAACAGCAGCATAGGAAGGAAGAATAAATGGCACCATATCCCCACTGAGCTCCTTCCTGTCCCCAAATTCCTTCCACTGCCAGGAACTTTGCCAGGTGCAGTTAGCAACCTTGATTTTAAGCATTCAGTTGTATTGAACTGTCAGGGTGTCCCTGGCTGCCTGTTTGTCTTTCAGTGGAAGTTGTCCACCTCCCACTTTTCAAAGTTTGGCATCTTATTGGTGAGGACAAGGATTGCTAATTTTAGAGTGTAATTTTGGGTGGTGGTCTTACAGCCCTAGGCTACATCCTGCCTATATTCCTGACTCCCCTCTCCGCTTTTAGCCGCAACTGATCTTTTCCCCCTTCCTGCTCTGCTTCCACCCACCACAAGGTCTGCACCCACCATGAGACCTGCAGCAAAGCATTGTGTTGCCCTTTATCTGATTCATGTGTACCCAAGCCACTGCTGCCCACCCGCCCACTTTAGGCTGTGTGTTTCCATACACATCCACTCTGCTCACCAGCCTAGGTGAGTAATGGTGTGGCTGGTGCTGCACTTGCTTGTGCCTTTTCCATTTCCCAGTAGCTGGGTCCACGTGCAGGACAAAGCCAGTTCCCCCAGCGTGCCTGCTGGCTCCCTACAATGCCACCTGGAAGATTAGTCTGAGCCATCTGGGAAGTGAAATCGCTTTGACAGGAGGATGGCAATCTTGTGAATGCTGTTTCATGGTGAGCCTCTAGGCCTCTGCACTTCGGTCACATTGTTTTTGTCTCTCCTTCTTTGTTATTGATAAGAACCATTTGCAGTACATGAGGCTGGGGAGGGGGGAAGTGGGAGGGAAGAGCCAGCCATTGGAGGAAGAGCCAGCTGATGATTTCATTGCCATGCGCTGAGCCAAATATCTGTGTGTTACGGGCTAAACATTTATGAGCCAGTGCATGCTGGCCTGCACGACAGAGCTCTTCCACCAGGCATTTGACTAAAGAGCCGCATCATACACCAAAGAGTGTCCCTGTGCCCTGGCTTTAACACCTTCGCCAGCCTGTGTCCTGGCCTTACCATCATTATCCTCAGCTTGTAACCACCGCACAAGAAGTGACCAAACTGAGCTGGTGTGAAGTTACGGGAATTATATGGTCAACTAAGTCATATTATAAATTATCTTTGCTCCTGTTTACTTGATAATGTTCCAGCATTTTAGTTGTAATTTAAATTATTAGTATTTTATGTTTATGATTATATGTTATGATAGGTTTTAATTGTATTTTATGAAATATTTGTAAGCCGCCCTGAGCCCGCCTTGGCAGGAAGGGCGGGGTATAAATCAAATCAATCAATAAATAAATAATGCTAGCACTGTTTAAAGAGAACACTGCTCAAAATGTATAGCATAAAAACTGCAAGGATTGTTTCTAATGTTTCCACTGGGAAAAGTGGGAAAATTTTGGGAATGTAAAAACAAAACAAAAAACATTCCCATTGAATGGGGTTTCTCCTTTGGAATTACTGAAATATGCTGAAATAGCACAGGGTACAGCAGTTTGCAACTCTCCTTCATTTAAGTATAATATTGGATATACTTGCAGTGTAACTTGATGAAAACAATGGTATGCATACTTTCAATGTTTTTATACTTTTAAATATACCAATACATACAATTTTATACACTATCTTATAAGTCATATATTTTATATTAATGCAGCAGACAAAGAGATGGTTAAAGTTGGATGGGTAAGTAAACATTGCACATATTTTAAATCCCCATCAACATCCTCTTTTCCTGGGGCGGGGGGGACACACACACCAAAAAACACCAGTTGATTCCATGGCTTCAAAGTTTCTAGGAATTTTACATCTCTAATCATGGCAAGGATTCCTTACCCAGCTAGTTAGTCGTTGCACTGGTACAAGGGTCACATGGGTGCAAAGTACATGAACAGAAATGAACAGAAACTAAGAATGAGACAGTCACACGCATGCATTACAGAAGCAACTAGTATTAATGCCCTGATATTACTCAGCTTAGTTATCAGGCAACAACAAACAGGAAACAAAGAATGTTGCAACAGAGTGCTGCCAATGAGAAACATGGCATGACATGCAGCTACTCCTTACATATCTGTGCTCAAGCAGCTACCAGGAATTCCAGCTTACTGATTGATTTGATTTCTATCCCACCTTGCTGGACAAGCTGGCTCAACAGGACCAGCAAGACCAAGGACAAAGCTCACTAAGTGGTGAGGCCCACAGTGGAAATAAAGACCAACACCACCAAGGATAAGTCCATTATTACCACTGTAGGTGAGGGCAATATGTCTATAATTCTTGGAAGCTGAGTCTTGTGCTGGCCAGATCAGTAAGAGGCTGCACAAGCTAGAGGTTGTGGGAGGAAGTTTCCTGCATGATGGTGGTAAAGACCAGCATACAATTGGAGAGACCATCATATCCACCATACTTCTCTTTAAAGAACTCCATCTATTAAACTAGACATTTCTCATCAAAAACCATACAGACAAATAAACACAAGTGCATCAGCAGCGGTCTCTTGGACCTTCATTACTCTTTCCACCCCATTCCATCCACACCACATATCTATGACCCTAATACATGTTATAAATATTCTGTGTGGGAACCATGTCACTTCAAAAGGCTTTCCAGCCACACGATAGATATTGATAACTGGGCAAAAATTTGGAATTCAGTAAAATATATGAGGTTGATTCCTTATAAAGAAAACATTCTAAAGATGCTCTACAGATGGCATTGTTATCCAGAAAAACTCACAAAATGCTTCCCCAATATGAGTAAAAACTGTTAGAAATGTAAAAGAAATATAGGCTCCTTTTTCATATATGGTGGAAATGCCCTAGAGTTCAGAAATTTTGGTATAAAATTCAAAAAATGATAAATGAAATATATAAGATAAATGTCCCTTTAAACCAGAGATTTTTCTTTTAAATATGATTCCAGATGACTTAAAGACAAATGCATATATAATAACATATATTTTGACATCAGCAAGGATTCTAGTCGCAAGAAATTTGAAACTATAGATACTCCCCACAAAAGAAGACATAACTGATAAAATGTTGGAGCTAGCTGAGATGGATAGGTTGAATTCAGTTTGGGTAAATAAAGATGAAATGTTGTTTTGGAACAGATGGACTAATGTATACGAATGGATACAGACTATGAATAAATCGTAGACTCGTAATAGGTTGAACATGTAAACCAATTAGGAAAAAACTTTAATGTAAGTGTATTTGATATAAGGTATTACATGTGTTCATTACAACAGGTTGAATGGGTTTTTTTTATTGTTTTGTAAAATTATAAATAAACTTTGGGAAAAAAGGCTTTCCAGCCAGTAGCCCTGCAGTATAAAAGGAGCACCTAGCTACCTTTGTCTCTGTGTGCTCAGACCTCTTCAAGTGTGAAAGGTTGGCCATGGTGGAATAAATTCTAGGAGCCCTGCCTTCAGCTGGCAGGGGAAGGCTGGTCCTTTAACTTACCCGGGAAGCTTCCAGTGGCTCACCAGCCTGGAGGGTCAGTGGCAGCTAAGAGCAAGCTGTGCCAAGTGGCCCCTGCAGTTATGGTAGTATTCCAACTCAGGCCACAGTGATGATGCCAAGGCTGTCATCTTTGTCAGGGCCCAGGGCTGAAATGCAGGGCCGCTTGGTTCAGCTGGATCCCAGGGGTGTTTTAACATCCAAAACCTTTCCTTTCACCTGCTATTATAAAGCACTACTAACTTGCTGCTGAACAGAGGCTCTTGCTTTCAGCATTGCTAGCTTTCAGTACCAGAGTTGCCAGAGCCTCCCTAGTTACCTGCAGGGGAGGGAGGAGGGCTGCCAGATCCAGTTTAGTAAACTCTTGGAGATTGGGGGGCAGAGCCCAAGGAGGACAGGGACCTCAGTGGGGTACAATGCCATAGTGTCTCCCCTCCAATGTCATAGAGCTCCCCCTAGAGAGCCAGTGTAGTATGGTGGCTAAGAGCAGTGGTTTCTGATCTGGAGAACTGGGTTTGATTCCCCACACCACCTCCACATGAAGCCTGCTGGATGACCTTGGGCCAGTCACAGTTCTCTTGGAACTCTCTCAGCCCCACCTACCTCACAAGGTGCCTGTTATGGGGAGATGAAGGGAAGGTGATTGTAAGCCACTGTGAGATTCTTTAGGGCAGAGAAAAGCAGGGTATAAAAACCAACTCTTATTTTTCTTCTTCAGTCATTTTCTCCAGGGGAACTGATCTCTGTATTCTGGAGATGCGTTGTAATTCTGGGGGATTCCCCAGGTCCCACCTGGAAGCTGGAATCCCAAGTTCCAAACCACTCACCTCTGAAACAACGCTAACTCCCATAGCCTCTTAATGCTTGTCCTCAAATTTACTCATATACTTTGTGCATATCTATCTATCTATCTATCTATCTATCTATCTATCTATCTATCTATCTATCTATCGCTATCCAACACCGAGTTATCCCCTTCTAATCCCATGGACTTCAATTAGGGATGCCAGCTCTGGGTTGGGAAGCACCTGGAGATTTTGGGAGTGGAGCTTGGAGAAAGCAGGTTTCAGGGAGGGAAAGGACCTCAGCAGAGTATAGTGCCATACACTTCACACTCCAAAGTAGCCTTTTCTCCAGGGGAACTGATCTTGGCCATCTGGAGATCAATTGTAATAAGGGGAGATCTCCAAGTGCCACATTGACAAGTCTAACTTCAAAGGATTTAGCAGGGTGAAACTCTACTGAGGATGACTTTTTGGGCCTCTCTGCTGTACTCCACACAGAGACACACATACAGTCCATGTGTGACTCAAATAACTCCCCCAGGCCGGAGAATGGTTCATGGTCCTCTATTAAACTAATTCCACTTTTCATTTTAAACTAGTTTGAAAATATATATGGCAATTTAGGAAGTTAATAACTGAGAATGTCAGGGCACATGTATTCACTAGATTGCTAATCTTCTGGTATTTAGCAAAAATTGCTTTAATGATTTCTGGATTAACTTTTATGGTATCTCTTCATTTCTACTTCCTTTTATTCTAACAGAAATTTATGACCTATTCAATATGCACATCTGCATACTCCTTTGAACAAAAACGGTTCAATATTAGCGACCGACAAAAATGAAATGAAATGGAGACTTTCTGTTCTTTTAGAACAATATTCCTCATTAATGAGAAATGATAAAATTAAACTTTTTGACCTTTCCATGCAAAAAGCAATTTTTTCAGTTTTGGGAAGAAAACAAACAGAAAAGAAAACACAAACTTAACCTCCAAACTGATATATAGTTTGCATATAATTTTATTTTCAGATAAGATTGCTGGCACACTTGTGGCATGCTGTGCACGAATGGTGCTTTCATTGGGTGAGAGGCACAGAGAGGTTGTGAAAAACATGTAAAGGTGAGGTGGGACTAACCCACAAAGATATATGTGTCGGCAAATTATTATAAAAGGACAATGTGTCATTTTATCCCAAAATTAAGAACATTAGAGCTGCCCTGGTGGTCTGTCCAGTGTGTGTTACACGCAGTGGCCAATCAGTTGCCCAGAAGGGTCAACAAACAGGGCAGACCAGCCCTCCCCAAATGCTGACTCCTAGAACTTGTATTCAGAGCTTTCTGCCTCTAAATATGGAGGTTCCCTTTGGTAATCATGGCTAGTTACCATTGATGGACCTAACCTTCATGAGTCCGTCTAATCTCCTTTTAAAGTAAACTATGTTTGTGGCCATCACTACAATCATTGGCATATGAAACTGTGGTGCTGGCAATACACAGATTCCATTTACATGGGATCCTTCCTTTCAAAGGCAAGGTTTTAGCAAGACAAAAAAAAAGTAATTCCAGGTAAAGACTACTGGGAACCAATCCTTGCTGCAGTTTAAGAGCGGATAAAGAAACAAAAACACATAATATGAAGTTTCTGTTCCACACGTGGGAGTGAAGCCCAAAAAAGCACATAGGAACTTATGTCTTCACTCCCATGTGTGGCTATAGAAGCTTCACAACATACATTTTTGCTTCTTTATCCTTTCTAAATCACAGAAAGCATCTAGGGAAAGACTCTAGACCCACATAGGGCATGAATTTATAACAAAGGATTATTTTCTGTCCTAATTTGGGAGGGGGAAAGGCAAGCTAACAGGTATTACATGGAAATGACTGAAAAGAAGAAGGAGGGGACTCTGGGATCTTGGGAATATTTTCAAATAAGAAACAAGACTGAAGGTCTCTGGATAAACAGGAGGTATGCTGGAGGCAATCTTAGTTATTCCACTAAGCTGAGTTTTCACCCCAAAACATAGGTGTCAACTACAGAGGGGCTGGGGAGATCAGGCCCCCACCAAAATTTTACAGATGGTACTGTGCCTCCTTCGGGGCAACCAGTGCAGGTAGGCTTTAAAGCGTAGGCAGCCAGTTCAGGGCACTCTTTCACTCTCCCCCCCCCCAAGAATGGGGGGGAGCAAAGGGGAGGCTTGCAATGGCTGTCTGTCCTTTAAAGTGAGCAGCCCAGCAGGTCTGCATGCCAGCTGCTTGCTTTAAAGCATGGGCAGCCAGTTCAGGGTGCCCTTTCACTGCCACCCCACCTAAGAATGGGAGGGAGATTCAGTGTGGGAGGGAGTCAAACTTTCTGTGTCGATCCTTTGCACAATATCACATGCACACCCTGAGCCCTGCCATGCTAGAGAGGCAAGCAGGGAAGTGGCTCCTGCCACGCATCTCCGAAGCAAAGAAGGCGCCTTCTCCCATCTCCGCGCAGGGGGAGCAGATGCAGGCGGAAGGGCCATGCTCTGTCTCAACGGGAGTCAGCCAAGCAAATAAAAAAGGAGCCACTCCTATCTTTACATCTATCCCGCCTGGGTTCCAGAAATGTAAATTGTCATAGGGGGGAGGACACGAGGAGAGACACTGAAGAGTGTTTACAAAGGAGAGGGGTAGGGGAGAGAGGGCTGGCCTGCCTGGGCAGAAACGGGAACATTTCAGTGCCGGCAAGCCTGGCAGGTATGTTGTCACTCAACTGGAATCTTCCTTCCTACTGTTTTTTCTGCCTCTCTTTCTGTCTCTTTCCTTCCTTCCATTCTTCTTTCTCTCTTCTCTCCCCTTCTTCTTCTACCTCCCTTTGTGTTTCTCTCTCTCTTTCTGTCTTTTTCTTGCTTTGTCTTTTCTCTCTTTTTACCTTTCTCTCTGTCTCTCTGTTTCTGTCATTCTTGCCTTTTTCTATCTCTGTCTTTTTCAGTCCATTTTTTTTCTTTTGGTGCATAATGCCTTCAGCTTTCACACAAAATGCCTCTTCTGTTAACTCTTCCAGATGATTCCTTAAAGTCCATCTTTTCTATGAATTGTTTGGAACAACTGCCTAATCCCCATTTTCTGCTGAAATTGACCATTACCACTGAAGACTAAACTGCATATTTTTTTCTTTAACCTTTTCTGGTCTGTCTGTCTGTCTGTCTGTCTGCCTGCCTGCCTGTCATTCTAAGTGAGATTATATTTGAATAGTTTCTATAATTATTTTTAAAAAGTCGAGGGAGGGAGAAGCACCGGGCCCTAGTGGCTGACAGCTTCTTCCCCCTCAAGTATTGTGGGTCCCTCCTTCTTGTAATTTACTAAACATCAGTACAAAGTCACCCATATGAATAAGGCAGAAACAAGACTCCTGTAAATGAATGTACAGGAATACTTTTAAAATGTTCCCCCACAGGCTTTTCTGTGTTGCCCTCCTTACTTTCAAATTTGTGACCATTCGTTTGTCTTATGCACATTCTTATGTATATTTGCAGATATTAAAGTGACTATTCTAAAAGTGAATTTAAATAAAGGACACAGCAGGAGACCCCTGAGATACCACTATAACCACTGGCCAACTCCCACCTTTTCCTGGGTTTAGCCCAGCCCAGAGGCATGGCTGGGGGGGGGGGTTCCCCAAGGGTTCCCCTCCCCAATTTCTGGGGCACCCCTTCCTAAATCCCGCATGGCTCCACCTCCATAGACCTGTGATGTCACTGGCTCCTCCCTATGATGTTACTGGGCCTCGGTTCTTTTAAGAACCTAGCACTGCAATGCTTCTGGCCCAGCCCCACTTCCCCCCTAGGAAACTGGAAAGTCTACACCTTTGCCCCAAAATTCAAAACAATCAAAAACTGAGTCAGTATGAAATAAGACTACTAATGGCCAGAAATTCTGCTTCTTAGCTTCATTCATCTAGCTGAGAAAACCATTTTAAAGATGGAGGTGGAAAGAAAAAGTCCAACAAAAATGGATGATTGATGGCAATACTCTGTGCTCCCTTTTTAAAAGAAAAGATGGCTATGCAGAGAAGTCATAATACATTAAAATCAACTTTAAACCAGCAGCAGACCTGTCTCTCACCACCAGCATCCTACCTTTGACTCTTTTTTAATTCCTCCTAGCATAGAAAGGGAACATGGGCTCAGAACAGAAGCCTCTAGAGTTGACTGTAGTGGACATTAGTTCAGACAGATACTACAGATAATGAAAGGCCTGTTCCAGACCTTTATCTGCTCCAGACCACATTTCTGCTGGCATAACTCTGAATTCTTCTTGCAGCAGCAGAAGAGAACCAGGAAGTCTCTGTTTTGTGTGTGTCCTTCTGAAACCAGTGCTGTCAGAAGAATCCCCTCCATGGGGTACATTTCAAACACAATGGACATATCAGACTTAAGCCAATTTGGCTGCAATCTGGCCTAACTAAATCAACAATTTATGAATGTCTTTAATGAGTCTATTTAATTTACAAATATTTGATTTCAAAATTCAGGTTCCAAGTTTTAAACTCTAACAAATTCTAACAATCTGAAATTTTTGATCTGAAAATCTGCCCACATTTGTTTCAGTTGTGATGCATTTGGACATATGGGTTCATTCTTTCACAGTGCAGAGAACTGTACTAGTTGATGTTCAAGGAGTCTCTGAGGATTCTATGAATAGAAATGATGCATTGCATGAAACCAGAAAACCTCTGCACCTCACTTTTTAAAAAAAAGGAGAGAGAGAGTGTGTGCGTATATAAATCAAGATATGAAATTTTAATAATCTGTGATTGAATACCGTATAGTGAAATAATTTTTATTGACTTGCTGCCTAGGAATTAAATCTGCCCATTTAGTAATAATTGACTAATATACCCCATGTTTGTTTGTATTCAGAGACAACATTAATTGTAAAACATTATGTTATTATTTATTTATCAACATGGTGCCTTTTGCTTTTGTTACTTTCAAAGTAGGTCAGCTTCAGTTTACTCATATAAAATATCTATCAACCAGTTTAGTACCACTATTGCTTTCTAAAATAAAGGGGCCCAAAGATAAGAGAAACTGGAAGATCCTGCCATTGAAGTTATTATAATCTAATGGCTCTTATACTCCTGGTTTGGAACTACAGAGAGGAATACAGGATGTCCCACTACCATGTATACCCAGCCATATTGTTCCCAAGTTGATCCATGTCATCTCAGAGGACAAAAACAAATGGAAGCATTGAACAAGTTTGCACTTTGGGGAACAATCTCACCCCTCAGGTGATGTATCCTAAGAGAGCTTCAAGGTATTTTGTTGGATCTAACCAGCTTTTCCACTGATTAAAAAAAGGGGACAGGTGTCATTTTTGACCACCAAAATGGCTATACTGGAGGCCATGGGACCTACATAAAGAAAAGCTATATAATATGGGGGTAAGGGGGGAAATAGGCAAGATTGAATGAAAAAGCTGACCAGAACAAACTCATTCCTCTGAACAATGACTATAGTGCCAAATAAGGAACTCTCCTAAAAGAGAGGTTTGGATTGATGGAGGACATTCCAGTTCACTTATACTAACCTGTCTGGACCTGATGGGTGTTAAATTCACCCAAGCACTTCAGATGATAAAGACCAGGGCTATTTTTGGGCCGGAACACATTGGAACAGTGTTCCGGCTGGCATCCAATCATGCCCTGCCTCTCCCCTCCCCTCCTCGCCCTGCCAACGGGAAAGGGCCCCACATGCTGGATCTCCGTGTGGAGATTGGGTGCGCAAGGCCTCCTGGCTCCCTGCACTTAAAGGGAACTCTCCCTTTAAGTGCAGGGAGCAGCAGGGAAGGGCCCCACATGCCAGATCTCCATGTGGAGATCAGGCGTGCGAGGTCTCCCAGCTCCCTGCACTTTCCTTCTCTCTCTCTTTCTTTCCCTCCTTCTTTCCTTCTCTCTGTTTCCCTTTTTCCTTCCCTCTTTCCTTCCTTCCTTCTTTCCTTTTCTTTCTCTGTCTCTCCTTCTTTCCTTCTTTCCTTCCTTCCTTCCTTCTCTCCCTCCCTCCCTCCTTCCCTCCTTGCAATCCTTCTTGCAATTTTACACTGTAATCCTAAACACAGTCACAACCTAACTGATGCAGAAGGCTGTAACTCTATTTAGGACTGCATGGCTGATGGCTTTGAGGAGAGACTGGTGAAGGGAAGGGAAATGTGTGTGGAACCCGCGACCCGAGCCTAGGTGGTGTGTCTTGTTGGGAATGGCTTGCAAATATTTGTGTGTCTAAAGTCTGTATTAAAGTAGTTTGGTGCTAACTGCCATGCAAGAGAAAATATCTGAAAAAGTAGCTTCATTGCTGTGTGTGTTGGCAGAACACTTGACTGTTGCATGAGGGACTTTCAGGGACATCGGCAGAGAAACAGAGTTGTAACTAAAAATGAGCATGGTCAGCAGCACTTTGGAGATTGCCTGTTTTGTGAAATTTAAAAAGTGGGCGGAGTTTCTGAAGAAGATGATTGTCCCTCTTCTCCTGCCACTGGGCTGACATCTGCCTTTAATGGCAGCAAAGCTGATGTTCTTAAACCTCCTAATAAGAGAGATTTCTGCTTCTGAGGAGTTGACTTCCAATGATTGGTGATCTTGTGATGGTAGTGATATTTTGATGTGGTAAAGCCCACTTGTTCACAGGATCATTTTACCTGTGGGACCAACTCTGCATGGTAACCACTCCACTGGTACATAATTGCTTGTAAAAAATATTATAGTGTAATAATTCAGGTGGGTAGCCATGTTGGTCTGAAGCAGTAGAACAAAGTTAGAGTCCAAAGTTTCATCCAAGGTATAAGCTTTTGTGTGCATGCACACTTCTTCCATCTGAAGAAGTGTGGTTCCATCTGAAGAAGTGTGGGTGGCACATGAAATCTTATACCTTGAATAAATTTTTGTACCTTGAATAAAATAGTCCACAAACTACTCCTGTCCAGTGCATCCACAAGCCTAGGGTTCTTCTGCCAGTGAAGTAGGGTTGCCAACTCCTGGTTGAGGAAATCCCTGGAGATTTGGGAGTAGAGCCTGAGGAGGGTGGGGTTTGGGAGAAGGAGGGACCTAAGCAAGGCATAATGCCATGGATTCCACTTTCCAAAGCAGCCATTGATCTAATCTCTGTAGTTTGGAGCTCAGTTGTAATTCCAGGAGATCTCCAGACCCCACCTGTAGGTTGGCAACCCTAAAAAATCATATTCAGCAAACTAGTTCTGCACTAAGGCAAGCTGATTTCCATAGGAACCTAACCTTTAGGAATTGATTCCAATCCAGTGTGGGAATAATTGTTGTACATAGGATTTTGGTTCAGGCAAGTTTTTGTACAGATGGGACAGAAAATAATGTCATTATTGGTTTTGTCAAAACCATTTTGACAACAAACAAGGTAAACAGAATAAGGAACAAAAGGTGGGTGTGGCTGGATGACCACACTTCTGGTAACATGGGGGTGTGACCTTATATGCTAATGAGCTGTACTATTGGGGTGTGGCCTAATAAGTTAATGAGTTTCTGCTGTTGGTGTGGCCTATTATGCTAATGAGTTCCTGCTGGGCTTTTTCTACAAAAAGAGCCCTGATAAAGACAACTTGTTTACTAAGAGCTTTGCGCACTTTGTGGGAAGATCTGATTAATGGAGCTTTGACTCTTGAAAGCTTATACACCACAAATACTGTTGGTCTCGAAGTTGCTACTGGACTCAAATCTAGCTCTTCTGCTACAGACCAATACAGCTACCTGCTGAAACTACGGGGAGATGTTACTAAATCTGCATCCAGGATCATACCAAGTTAGGGTCACCGGGTCTCCCTGGACACTGGTGGGGGGCAGCAGCGGGTAAGGTTGCCAGCTTCAGGTTGGGAAACTCCTGGAGATTTGGAGGTGGAGCCCAGGGAGGACAGGGACCTCAATGTGGTACAGCACCACAGATTTCACCCTCCAAAGTATTGGGGAACCAATCTCTGTAGTCTGGAGATGAGCTGTAATTCTGGGAAATCCCCAGGTCTCACCTGGAAGCTGGCATCCCTATACCAAGAACTGTTCTCCTTATTTGCATTCCCACAGACAATAAACATACAATATTGTGCAGCAGACCATTTTTTACTCCACATCTATCAGTATTTCAATGATCATTTGTACTAGCAAGGAAACACCAACCAATGTGAGTTGAAAACCATCACAGTAGATCAGGGAGAAAACGTTAAACTATATTCTCAACACTAAGAGCACCCCATCAGCGTTTTGTGTGACTAATAATAAAAAACGCAAACAAAAAACCAATTGGCTGCTAACCAGTCACTGCAGCTCAGGAGAAGTCTTTCAAAACATTAGACAGGTAATTTAGCAGAACCAGCTGGCTTGCTTGACCCCCCCCCCCCCCCGACAGTAACATGCCCTCCAGTTATGCAGCCGTACTGTGGACACCTCTCTTTTTCTCTATGATATGCCAGCAAGTCACTCACCCTTCTTCTGGTTTGTGCAGTATGGCACATTAATTAAACAGATGAAGTATTATTTCACATTTCCTTTGCACTCTTTGGCTGGCTGGCATCTTTCCATATGTGAAGTAATGCGTATCACACAGTGAAGCTTATGGTGCAGAACAGCACTGTTGTCATTTCTCAGGCTGCAGATTCATAAATACATGCATTAGGTATTAAAAATGGCATCACGTTTTGGGAAGAAGAGTTCAAAATCGGACTTTTCAAAATGTTTATAATGTTTGATTATTTTTCCTCCCCACAATGGAATGATGTGAAAAAAGTTGCTGAGCATCAAGCAAATAGATTTACTAGGGAAGCTTTTTCAAAGCTGCACAAATAGATCTAGTCATCTTATGATTTAGAGATAGATAAAGATGTGCAAGTTGACTGATTCTGATGTTGCTTGCCAGGGCTTTGTTTCCTGTAGCTGAGCTGTAGAAACCTTTTAAAGTATTGTTCTCTGTCGATGCTATAAAGATCATTTTTACATTCCATTGAACCCAGACACGGAGAGTCATAATGTTGTTTCACTTGCCTTCTACCTTTCCTTATTTTCTCCTTACATCTATTTAAATCAGTGGTGCCACTTTTTTTTTTGCTGTTTTTTTCTTCTGCATGAACGGGAATAGTTTGAAAAGGTATGGATATTTGGGACCTGCTGTGGATGTCTGATAAAAGGAACAGCTTCAAGCATCACTAAAGCTTGGTATAAACATTGAAATGAATAGGCGCCACTTCCCATTGTACTATCAGTGGTTTTACTTCACTGTTTCATTTAGAACTGTTTCATTCATTACTTCCCTGGCTTTTAGAACTACTGTGTCCAAACGTGAAGCTGCATCTAGTCACCATAGCTAATTGCCACTGAAGAAGAAGAAGAAAAGTTGGATTTATACCAAGCCCTTTACTTGGAGTCTCAGAGTGGCTTACAATCTCCTTCCCTTCCTCTCCCCACAACAGACACCCTGTGAGGTAGGTGGGGCTGAGAGAGCTCTACGATAACTGCTTTTGAGAGAACATCTCTGAGAGAACTTGTGACTGACCCAAGGTCACCCAGCTGGTTGCATGTGAAGGAGTGAGGAATCAAACCTGGATTAGAGTCCGCTGCTCTTAACCACTACTCCAAACTGCTTTTCCCATCTGGATGGGGAAGGGCAACTGGTTTATTGGCAAGCTCCTGCTTTGCATGCCCAAGGCCCAGGTTCTAACCCTGGTATCTCCAGTAAAAATGACCAGGCAGTAGGTGCTGTGAAAAGCCTCTACTTGAGACCCTGGAGAGCTGCAGCCAGTCTTAGATGACATTATTGATCTTGATGAACTGATGGTCTGATTCAGTGTTAGGCATCTTCATGTGTGTTCAGGTGTGACCTATCATCCATGAATGTGTGTAATCCACTTCAACATAATGTAAGCTAGCAGCTACCACCATATCCCGTGGCACCAAGTTCCACATATTAATGATGCATTGTGTGTGGAAGCATTTTCTTTGGTCTTTGACACAGGATGTTAGCGAACAACTCTGGCTGAATAATGCTGAGTGAACAGCGTTTACGTAATCTCACACAAAACCTGTTACAGCAGCTTCATGGAGCGACGAGGTAAAGTATATTAGCTATTATGGGTTCCTGTGTGGGGTTAGGGGTGACCAGATAGGGACCAGGTGGGGACAGCAAGGTGGGGAAGGTGACAGTAGTGGCCTTGAACAACTACTACATGTTGTTGATGTGGGGAGTTGTTAATAAACAGTGTTTAATTTCTCTGAAATCTATCTACATATCATTTAAAGAAGAAAGACAGTGGAATGGTAAAGAATACATAAGAACCCATTTGCTGAAACATAGAAAAGTGCTGCTCCACATTTTGTGTCGAGTTATACAAGGTAACTGACATACATACCATTATATCCTCTTCCAATATGCATACCTAGAAACATTCCTTCCAACTCATTCATGCCCCCTTCCCCAGTTTTACAAATAACTCAGTCAAGGAACTGGAGAATGAGAGAGGCTAACTTTGGAAGCTGACCCTCCCCCCCACACACCTATTTTGATTCTTAGGCAGTTCGTTCTACATGCTAGAGAAGTTTAAAAGCATACCTATTCTTTTACAGAAACGATAGCTCTCCAGTCTTATCTCAGAACTTTGCTAGTGACATCAGACAGCCTCCATGAATTTTGAGTGCAATATTCATTTAATGCTAGATAATTACTTTGTCCATATAGAAGTATGCTCAGACTCAGGTTCCGGTTGGAGAAGGGAAATGTAATTCTCCACTACATATTGGGAACAGATGATTGTTATCTGTGGAAGCTTATCAAGATCTCCTTGATTATAAGATTGCTCATGGTGGCCAAGTCACCTCAAAAGACATCTTGCAAAAAGCCGCTGTTTTCCCTTGAAATGCACAACCGTGGGGTGTGTTGGTTCATTCCAAGGCACAGCCACAAATCATACGTTTGTTTATTCAAAGCATTTATATCCCTCCTCATCTTCCCAGACTCAAGATGGCTAAGAATTGTAAGGACAGAAAAACAGATTTTTTTTTTAAAAAAAAAAACCCACATAGGTTAAAAGCACACAGAATAAAAGCACAGCCATATGTCCCTATGAGCCAGGCCATTACACTGCATGATTGCCTAGAATATGCCTCAGAATACCCCCCAAGTTTTTCAACAGACAGGCCAATGTGGAAAGTGTTTCCTCAAGATAACAGTGGAAAAGGTTGACATCAGTGACTGGCTTGGACCAAAATATCCCATCTCGACAAATTTTCATAGATAACTCAGATTTTTAAAACTTCCTCAGTTCAGAGGAACCTCATCGTATTCTTAGCCTTCTCACATAAAATAATCTTCTTTAAAAACAACAGCAGCAGCAACAATGTCAACAGGGCTCATGCCAGCTTGTGTCTTCTGATACTGCAATTTGCTTGGCTTTATGTTGTCAATGAGAATTCCACTTTCCTGCTAAGTCAATACAATTAGATTACTACCGAGGCTTCATTACAGCCACAGGCAGGACAGCCGCTGAGGTACACAATTTTCACCCTATGTTGCCAGAACTACTAAACGCTTATTGGAACAATTGTCTATAAAAGGACAATAAATGCCTCCATCTTAAATATTGTTTTCCAATACTATTATCACACTGAAAGGGAAAGGGAGTTAAATGGGGGAAATGATTGCAAGTTAGATACTGCTATTAGCGGTACCACTTAGTGAGAACATTTACTGGTGCTCTGTATTTAACATATTTAATTATAATGTGTGACATACAATCACATTCACGGCATGCACTCAGGACCAAATAATCCTATGATGAACAATGCCCGTATTTTCACTGAGGATGAAGAATGTGTGAGATAGTAGAGATACAAATACCGTTTTTGTGCCATACAAAACAGTAGCATACCTTTGAGCTCAGAAACAGTACCTCATTTGATTTGATTGTTTATACACTAATAGATTTTTTTTATCCCCATAAACTTCCTTGAACAATGTAGTTTGGAAAGGCAATATATCAGGGGGAAAAGAATAAGCAAAGCTTGGGTGGTTCCACACTAGCATCATTCTCCCTAAAGAAGTGGCTCCTGTTTCAGTATTAGCTGCAAGTGAATTACATTTATTTTAAAATGCTTCTACCCTGCCTTTCATTCACAGAGTAGGATCCAAGGTCGTTTACAACAAGTCTCAGCTAATCCACAACTGAAGATAATAAAAAGCTTTCAAATCTAACAAGTCCCAGGCAGGACAAGTCTGAGCCCTTTCTGCAGGCACAGGGGATGGTTGAGTTGACCTGCTATGGCTGGTACATCCCCCCCTTGATGCAGCAGCCACTGCCTCCAAGGCACAAGTTGTTACCGTGCCTCAGGGCAGGACATATCTCAGGGTAGACCTGACAACCCTACATCAAAGAATTTACACCACTGAAATAATTCACCTCCCATTTTTCTAATCCAAAGAGAGGACTTAGTTATGCTATGATCATAAAACTGTTTCTCTCTCTGTTCAGTAATATCAGCAGAGAAATACCTTCTTTTTAAAATGTTCATGTTGATTTGCACTGTTGGACCATGACAACATATCACTACACCTCCCTATCTGCTACATGGTGCTGTCAAGAATTCCACCAAACTTCTACAACTTCTGGGTCTGTATAGATCTGCTGTTCTCCAAAAACAGCACTTTGACCTTGTTAGAGCTCTCCTTGGGGATGGAAGTCAGTATGGTGTAGCCGAATCTCATCAGATCTCAGAAGATAAGCAGGGTCAGTACTTGGGAGACCATCAAGGAAGACTCTGCAGAGGAAGGCAACAGCAAACCACCTCTGCTTTTCACTTGCCTCAAAAACCTCTTGCTGAAGTTGCACTTCATACGAACACATATCTCTCCATAGCAGTCATCTTATGATTCCAAGCAGAGATTTCTTCAGAGATATATTGAAAAGAGGCCATTTTAAAGTGACTACTTCAGAGTAATTTCTGAAGTTTTCCTTTCCCCCAAAACCAAGGATATCCATAACATCCTTATGTCTCCAGGACACACCTCACCCAGTGCCCCTAACACAAGACATCACACAGGAATATTACCAAAAGCATGTCACCAATTCTCATTGGTGTAATAGTACTAATTTCAAAACATTTTTAAAAGATGGCAACTGTGGCAAGTCAGAGCTTTACAACCAAACTGTGCTTCCTATTATACCACCAAAGCTCATGCAACAAAACACAAGTATATCTGAAGGCATGGTGAAATAGCACAAAGACTGTCTACTCATTACAGCCACTGCATTTCTATTCCACACAAAAGCAAAATGATCACTGCTAATTCGGTCCCCTTAAGCAAGAGTAGGGTTGCCAGACCCCCAGTTGAGGTGGGTTTTCCTCCAATTTCAGGGGCTCCAATCCACCACTGGCCTGCTGGCTGGTGGGGAAGCCCCACCTCCACAACTCTCTTCCATGGCACCAGCATGGTGACATCACCCAGAAGTGACATCATCACGCTGGGCACATCGTGTGCCGACACTCTAGTATTTTGACCAAAACTCTATGGTAACCAGCATGATAATGTCACTTCTGGGTGATGTCATCATGCTTCGCTCACACACCAGGAGATCCAGGCTCAGAGCCAGGAGCCCTCTGCCACAAGCCCAGTAAGACCTGGCAACCCTAAGCATGAGGCTTCCTTTAGGCTTAGGGTTCTTACCCTGGTGGGTACACACCTGTCAGTAGGAAAACAGACATTGTTACTGATACAAATTAAATGCTTTACTGCCTAATGCAAATTAAATGCTTTACTGCCTAATGCAAACAAAAATAAGTTGCAAACTGAATCAGATGCATGATGCAGGAATACACGAAAAAGGTATGGATACAAAACCATCAGTACAATGCAGATTATTACAAAAAAAAAAAGGAGATACGTAGGCATTGCTGAAGCATGAGCAAATAAAGTATGTTTTACACCAGTCGAGAACACACTAGATCAGGGGTGTCATACATAAGGCCCAAGGGCCAGAACCACCCCTTCCGGGGCTTTTATCCAGCCCAAGAGCAACTGGTGTGAGGAAGGGACTAGGAGGCTGCTTGGGAGGCGGGGTGGAATGGGCCGAGCCACTCTAGTTGTGGCTTCAGCATGGCAGAACCACCAGGCAGCTCAGTAGTGTCTGCTCAGTGCTGCACAACTGGCTCTCCAGACCATCCATGTGGATTTTCCTCAGCCTCCCCCCCAACCCATGGGATGCTGCAGTGAGAACACATCACTTCAGAGCTTACCAGCTGCTGTTCTTTAAAAAGTTTATATCTCTGGTACTTGGAATTACGTTTTATGGCACACATGGGCCAGCCCAACAAAGTCACATTTATGTCAGATCTGCCTCTTGTAACAAATGAGTTCAGCACCTCTGCACTAGATGGTGGAGAAATGAACCACAAACCTTGTAAACACATATTTGAAACAAAAGGTTGCAAATATGATAGCAACCCTAAAGCATATTAGCAAACCTGAATGTCATATTACAAATTGCCATCCTACCACCCTTCTGTCCTCCTAGTTTCAGTTCATTTTCTTAGCAAGCAAGTTGATACAGTTTCATACTCAGCATAATTTTCACAACAAACCAGCTCCTAGGGAAAATTAGGATCATAATGGGGAAAGGATGGGAAAACAGTAGATGGATGACGACATTCCCCTGGAGCCACCATGATACAATTGTGTGTTCAAATGATGGTCATTGTATTATACTTTACTAATGCAGAACAACCATCTTGGCTGAATCTTTCAGATTAAAACAGTGACATTTAAAAGTCATGGTATGCTAAAAACAAACAGAAAAGAAATTCAGAAAACAAGCACAGAGCATGGCACAACAAAGAATGTAGATGTAATTCCAAGAAGCAGTTATGTGAAGCTGTCTTCTGCTAAATTGCACTGGTGATCTATGACAATCTAGCTCAGTATAATTTACTAAGACAGGGAAAGGTCTTTGCCAACTCTTGCTTCCTAAGATCCTTTCACAGGAAATACCAGGAACTCAACCTGGGACCTTCTTCATGCAAGGTGTATGTTCTGCCATTAAGCCATGTCATAAAACAAAGGACAACATACTTAAGAATATTGTGTGCAGTCAATGGGATTCCAAAATGAATAATTCATGATTTGCTGCATTTTTAATTAAAAATGTATTAACACCTCCAATTCCCTATTCCCCCTTCTTTTATATTCCCTATTAAATAAAGCCTTCTATACACAAGATATAGAAATCCTGAAAATCTTTTTCATACATTGCAAGCAAAGTGTGGCTCTGCATTAAACTTTTATCTTTGTACTTTCTGAATGGGGATTGGTCTCTGTTTCTAGACACTGAGTAATGTCAATGAACTCTTGCTGATATCTTTCTGAGTGTAACGTAAAACTCAACAGTAATATAAAAAAACACTGAAGTAATCCCATGGTATTTTGAGTGAGCTACATAGCAAACCATGAATGAATAGAATTATCTTGTTTATGCCCTTCAGATGTCTGTACTTTTTTGTATCTGAAATGCTCTGTCATGCATATATCTGTATTTAATTTAGTCTACAATATTACAATATAAATATTGCCAATATGAGCTTCTATAACATAACTTATGTTTGACAAGTTTATATTGGCAACATTTATATTGTAACATGACAGACTAAGTGAAATACAGAGCCTCTTGCCTTGAAAACCTTATGGGATCACCATAAGTCAGCTGTGACTTGATGGCACTTACACAAACACACACAGCAGAACTTATAGTTGGGTGTGTTTTGTGAATTTCTGTAGAAGCCATTTCCCTCAAAGCTCTAAAAAGGTAAAAACTCTTCAAGTGACTTGGATTTTTTTTTCTGGAATGTTCTAATATCAATCACTTTCAGTGTCTACTTCATACCTTAGGAGAAGGACATTCCATTTGTATCTTAATAAGGCTAGATTTAAATAAGGTGATGGGCAGACACTGGCCGAGTTCAGACTGGCAGTTTGGTCTGATATAGCCACCTTTCTCTAGCAGATTAAGTGGGGCCATTCACACAGCCACAGCTGCCTCCTGTTCCCCTCTCACACTCACCCCGTCCTGTGCTGCTTTGATTCCGCATCTAAAAAGTACCTGGTGAAAGCCAGGGCAAGTCATGGAGGGCATGTTGATCCCACTCCCCAGAAGTGTGGATGTGTGCAAAGCTACAATAAAGTGGCGGTGGTGATGTGAACCCACTGATCTGGCAGGAATGCACATAACTGCCCATGTGGACTGTGCACTTGAGTGCACAACCACCCATGGGGATGCTTCTGGCTCATGGAGTTAAAGCTCCCAGCCACGGGATACTGCCCCAATTGCTGTTGCGCCTATGTGCCTATGTGCCCATGCACAGGTCGGCAAAATGGACCAAAGCCATGCGCAACCACGGTGGTGCCACCAGCGGCTGCCCTGCAGTGTGAATGCTCCATTCCGCCTCCTCCCCGGTATGGTCCCGCATCAGTCCACACAGTGCGACCGGAAAGCCCCGCTTTCTTTTTGCCCCACTTCCCTCGAGTGCCCATGAGTTCTTGTATTGTGATAAAGGGAGAAAAGTACTTCTTTCTCTACCTGCTCTATTCCATGCAAACTCTTGTAAAGCTCTAGCTTGTTTTCCCCACCCATTCAGTCACATGTTGAGGGGAGGGAGAGGCACTATTCCCTCAGTCCTTTTTCTGGCACCATAGGGAAAGAACATTCCAGAGCATTATTCTACTAATTACCTCAGACTATTAAAATAAGATAAGAAATCACAAGCCAGTGCTGTTTTATCCGGACAGGTGCCATGGCCTTGTTTAAAAAGTGCCAGTCCTGTGGTACTTGATGAACATCAGTTACAGGTAAGTGCAACCATGTTTTCTTTCCAAGAAAGCAGGTTTCATTTATGTCCCTTAATACCTCACCCCTGAGGGGGATGGTTGGGAAGGTATAAGAACATAAGAAGAGCTCTGCTGGATCAGACCAATGGTCCATCTAGTCCAGCATCCTGTCTCATACAGTGGCCAACCAATTCCTTTGGTATGTTGCCCCCACATTTAGGGCTGATTGTTAATCTGCTATATTGTTAAAATTATTTACATATATTCATTCCATACATCTGTAACCTAACAGACAGGGAACAGGTGTGATAATTCTAGCACACTAGAAGGGAAATGCAAATGTTCCAAAGAAAGGTAGATCTATTATGCATTTATTTTATACATCTAAAACATTTCTATGTCATCTTTTCCACCCAAATAGGGTCCCCAAGGTGGTGAACATCGTAAATATTAAAACATTTGAACCTTAAAACAGCATTTATTATGTATGCAATGAGTTTTGCAATATATATATTGCAATTAGAAAGATATAAATACAGAAACACATAACACCAGAACCAGGGAAAAGGGCCAATAACAGTTATGGTGGGTATGACGAATACAGTGTAACTTATAATGTTGTTGTTTTACTCCTGTAAGCCGCCTTGAGCCGGCACATGCTGGTTAGGCGGGGTATAAATCCAATAAATAAATAAATAAATCAAACAAAAAAAAGTCTTCACCTGCAGCCAAAAGACAACATAGAGGGAGACAGGTGAATCTGCTTGGGAAGGGAGTTCCAAAGTTTTGCCTCCATGACTGAGAAGGCCCGTTCCTTGGTTTGCAGCCCATTTACCATCAGATGGCAGAGGCACCCAAAGCATGGCCTCCAAAGATATCAGAGTGGATGAGTAGGCTGAAATGGAAGAAGGTGGTACGTAAGGTATGATGGCCCTAAACTGTATAGGGCTTAAAAATCAACACTGAGGCTGTGGTCACAGACACTAAATAATCCACTATCAATCCACTTTCAATGCACTTTCCAACTGGATTTTGCCAGTTCACACAGTAAAATTCCAGCTGGGAAGTACACTAAAAGTGGACTGAAAGTGGATTATTTAGCATGTGTGACCACAGCCTGAATGTGTTTTAACTGATTTTTTTTTAACTATTGGCTTACAATAATAGTAAGAATGAGGAAAAGCAGGATACAAATGTTTTAATAAATAAACTCCAGTGCCTTGAATTGAGTCTGGAAGCAAATTGGGAGCCAGTGTAGATGGGACAAGACTGGAGCTATTTGGTCCCTATGACCCACTCCAGGTGACATTTTGCCCACACCATTCTGTACCAACTGTAGCTTTACGAATAGCCCCAGGCAGACAGTATGACAGGAGGAGGAGATTGGATTTATATCCCGCCCTTCACTCACTTGGAGTCTCAGAGCGGCTTACAAGCTCCTTTCCCTTCCTCTCCCCACAACAGACATCCTGTGAGGTAGGTGAGGCTGAGAGAGCTCTGAGAGAACTGTTCTTGAGAGAACAGCTGGTACAGAGCTATGGCTTGCCCAAGGTCATCCAGCAGGTGCATGTGGAGGAGTGGGGAACCAAACCCGGTTTTCCCAGATTAGAGTCTGTGCACTTAACCACTACACCAAACTGGCAGTAATCCAATATAGATGTTACCAGGTCATGCAACACAGTGGCAAGAACTTTCCTGCCCAGGAAGGGCCGCAGCTGGCATACCAGCCAAAGGCCACAGTGGCATAGTGTCCACTGCTTATCCAATGTATTTATGCATTAGTGTATTAGATACCTTGCATGAAGCACAGCAAGGGCCTGAGCCCTCAGACATAATGCATGCATTATTAGCACAGTACAATGTGTGCTAATAGCACAGCACAATGTGTGCTAATAATGTATGAGCAGTCAAACCAACAAAATTTAAATGCGATACAACCAAGTGTTACATGGGTAAATTCTTCTTGTTCATCCATCATGTCAACTGTTAATCTTTAAGGCAACATGTTATTTTTGCTGCAATGCTTAACATCTCCTCAAAGACCCTTTGGCAAGTCGCTCAGCTCTCACTCAGCTCTGTCCCTCATTGTTCATCATTCTTTCCACACTACATAAAAGGGTGCAGGAAAGGAAGAATGCATGCAGCTTCTTCATACTGAATGAGACCATTGGGCTATCCAGGTTAAGATAATCCTTGTGCCAGAACTCTGACTGGCAGTGGCTCTCTAGAATCTCAGGCCAGAGAACTTTTATATCACATCTATATATCTAATTCCCAAGTGCCCCCTGTGTGTGCGGATACTTATTTCCGCAAATCAGGGGCATATGGAGGGTAAAGTGATTATCCTGCACACGTGGGCCGCTCCCCAGGGGTGCAGAAAAATCTAAAAACTGTAAAAAAATACGGGGAAGTTATAAATGGCCAAAAAGTAAATCAGTGTCCACTGCACATGCGCAGGAAACAGATTTACCGAGGCAGATTCTCTCCCTCTCCCTCCCTCCGGTAGTTGAGTCCTCCCTCATGGTCATGCCCCCTCCACTGAACGAATGTTCGAGCCTCCAGCAGCATCTTCCTTGTGATTTTCACTCTGCTCAGGCAGTTCCTTCCTCTTGCAAGAAGAAAGCACACACTAACTCAAAAAGAGGGGGGGGGGGGCAGCAGAAAATAAACATGTCTGAGTCTGCCCTTCGAGCAGGCGAGAGAAGTTTCCAGTGCCTCTGCTCTTCCCTCTTTCTCATCCTTCTCCCAGGGAATTGGTTTTATGGTTTACTGTTACAGGGGAAAGAAAAAACAGGGTGAGCAGGGAGAAAAATCTTTTCTTCTTCAGAGACCTCAGGAGCGTGAAGGTAGCTTGGCTGTTGGGTGGGAAGGAAATAGGGTTGCCAGCTCCAAGCTGGGAAATTCCTGGACATTTAGGGGTGGAGCCTGGGGAGGATGGGATTTGAGGAGGGACTACAGACCAGAATAATGTCATAGACTCCACCCTCCAAACCAGCCATTTCCTTCACTTCAACAACCATTGCCAGCCTCCAGACAAGGGCTGGAGAGCACCCAGAATTACAACTGTTGTCCAGGTGACAGAGATCAGTTCCCCTGGATAGAATGTCTGCTTTGGAGGGTGGCTGAGGCTGCTTGTCTCCCCAATCCTCACTGCTCCAAGGCTCCACCCCCAAATCTCCAGGAATTTCCCAACTAGGAGCAAGCAGCCCTAAGGTGAATTGATCTCTGTAGCTGGGAGATCCGTTGTGATTCCCAGTGTGCTGCCACTGCTGCTGTGGGGGGAGAGGAAGCAGATAGGAGGCTGGGAGCATGATGGGGCAGAAAAAGAGAGAAAGAGTGATGAGGGGGGGAGGCAGAAAAACAAAGAGAATGAAGATGGATCAGAAAGAGAGAAGAAGTAACATACATGGAGGAGAGAGAGAGTAAGAAAGGAGAGGCAGAAGGGAGAAAGAGTGTGAGAGAGGTAGGGGAAGAAGGGAGGAAGCAAAGGTGTGAGGAATGGGATAACCATCCCGCAAGTTTCTTGCGGGTCTCCACTTGTAGTAACTAATCCTTATAATTGGAGATGCCAGGGACTGAACCCATGACCTTTTGCATGGTCTACCACTGAGCTACAGCCCCTCCTGACTACACTGTAGAGGATTCTGCTAGTTTATTTAAGCACTGGAGCAGGAACAACTGAAACATGATGGCCTATGTTTCTAGTAGAGAAGGAGCTAGGAATGGCAGCATCTGCACCAGAATTCCATTGGCCTTTCCAGTTGCTGAAAAGTATGGGGGTGTCAGAGCCCTTGGTACCCTACCCCTAGGGGAGAAAGGATGGAGTAGAAGCCCATCCCTAAGGAAGGCAACAGCTCAGTAGCAAAGCCAAGGGAAAAGCCACTGAAGCCAACAGGAGCAAGGAAGGACCTGACTGGACTGAAGGCCAACCAGTATTAACTCCCTATGGAACAAAGGCCTCCTCTAAGGTACAGGGTTCCTTGAGAGAAAGGGATTGTTCTGAAGTAGAAGCAGGGAAGCAGGAACAAGGAGTGGGCAGAGGAAGAGGGATAAAAAAAACACCTGCTGGACGGAAGCTGTCAGCTTGGAAGCAGCAGTAGGCATCCAGGCTCGGAGCCTTTGTGGGCTAGAGAGTACCAAGCCTTCTAGAGACTTAGAAAAAAATTATGGTGCAGTGGTAAGACAATTTTATTCCAAAATATTAATAACTGGTTTAGTGGGAGTGGTGCTGCATTTATACTCCGCAAATCCCTCTGAAGAAGCTTAATGCAGAACATGTAGGGGTTATTAACATTTTGGAATAAAATTGTCTTCCTGCTGCACCATTGTTTTTTCTTTGTCTCTTTGCTCCAGTTGGTATGGCCCTCAGTTTTCTTCTCCTGGAGACTTGGAAGGCAGTATTCCTGACAAGCAGGGAAATCTGAAGTGACCTTCCTCACCTGACCCAAGCATATTAGCTCCCCCCAGCTTGACTGTGCAGAAAGGGTGCAATAGCCAGGATTGGAGCTTGATGAACTTGGAGAAGGATTCAGGTTGACAAAGTGGCCCTAGCACCTGGGTGGGAACAGGTAGAGTTGATGAGTAATGGTCTGGCCATGCTACAAGGTGGCATTTAATTAAAGCAAACAAGGAATTAAAGGGCAATCTGCATAATTCTGGTATGCTGACTCATTTTTTTGGCACTGCAGAAAGGTCATGGCACACCCCCGGGGGATGTAAGTTCATGGCCCTGAGGGCTTCACAGGGGAGGAATGGCTAAAACGGCAGAGTAGCCACTGGATTTCAGCTGAAGTGAAACACATTGTGGGTTTTAAGGATTTCTGCTTAGTCAGGAACATATATAAAGTGTCAAGGGCAACTCAAAGAGTCAGAATAAGATGAGTGAAGTAATACACTGGGGCAAGAGAAGTTGTTCTTCCTATCCACACTCAGAAATTGCCATCCTTCCAACCCCAATGGGCATATAGCTGCCCTCATCTCTGTGATACTACCTTCTCTGGGAAAAGAAGGGGGGGGGATGTTTCTCACAATGTACATGTTCCACATACCCTGTAATAAACAAACCTGCCTGTCAAGCTAATATACTCTATTACCTTCTCAGGATAATATACTCTATTACCTTCTTATTTGTGGTTCTCTTATGGGGAAATGGTTCTCAGTTGCACATAAACTTTTATAAATTGCTTGTTGAGAGAAATAAATTAATATACTTTGGATGAAATAATTTCTGTTTCATGAGAAAATGACAGTTTAACTAAGTGAAGAACAATCACTTCACACTCCTGACTGCCAAACATGCTTATAACTATACACTGATTAAAGTATTCACCCAGCATATTTTATTTTGAGATGCAGATTTCTATACATCCAAACACTAAGTATCTTCTCTACTTGTAACCTTACATAATGTATGAGGTTGCTGCATCCTAGTTCGTATCTGCATATTTAAAAGTGTTTCTTTTGGATCACATTGATATGCCTGGTGTGTTTTCTATGGGTTTCCTAGCTAATGGATTTTGTCTGTGTGCACAACTGATTTAATAACTTTTGTTTATTGAAGATCATGAATAGCATGAATTACAACAGGCACACCACCATTATTCAAAACTCAGCAAAAGATCACAGTGAATTTAACCTTTGTGCTTTTGCAAACAGACTGTTATTAGCACTAGTAGGACTGAAGGGTATGATTATTTAAATAGCAGCTGCAATGTGTTCCCATCATTACAGGTGAAATTAAAAGACAGAATTTGCCAGAGGCAGACTATTAATCCAGATGACCGGTTCTTATATTCATGAGGAGCCACTTTTTGGTGACCCCCCCCCCCCCCACTTTGAAAAGGGAGGGCACCAGACTACTGGGTGGACAAGACAGCATGATGCTGACTCAGCCAGTCAGTGGCTCTGAGGGCTGACAATTTAAAGCCAGTAATCTCTCACCATCTTGCCTTTGAGCTGGAAGAACTATCTCTCCCTCCTTCCCTTTAAGTACTTTTTCATCCAGGTTTGCAGAACTATGTTTTCTATCAGTGTGGGCCAGATACACAGATTTATATATCTGCAGATGGGCCCACACTTGACTATTAGATATATGGCAAATGTAGGCCACAGGGGATTCCCCCCATTCTCACACTGGGCCTGCATCCAAGTCAACTCCCAGGCCTGTGCCTCCACCTCCTGCAGACCTGGCACAATGATAATCAGGGGCCGCGAGGATAATTGGGGGCCTGGAGACCAAGCTCTGTGAGGAAAGGCTTAGGGACTTAAAAATGTTTAGTCTGGAGAAGAGGTGATTGAGAGGTGGACATGGTTGCTCTCTTTAAGTAGGGTTGCCAGCCTCCAGGTGGGGCCTGAGGATCTCCTGCTTTTACAAGTGATCTCCAGCTGACAGAGATCAGCTCCCTTGGAGATAATGGTTGCTTTGAAGGGTAGACTTTATGGCATTGTACTATACTGAGACCCCTTCCTTCCCCAAACCCCGCCTTCTCCTGGCTCCACCCCCAAAGTGTCCAGATATTTCCCAACCCAGACTTGGCAACCCTATCTTTAAGTATTTGAAGGGCTGTCACTTAAAAGGAGGGCAGGGCACTGTTCCTGTTGGCAGCAGAGGCTGGGACTCACAATAATGGGTTTAAATTAGAGACGGGAAGATACCAGCTGGATATTAGGAAAAACTTTTTTTTTTACTGTAAGAGTGGTGCAACAATGGAACCAGCTGCCTAGGGAGGGGGTGAGCTCCCCTTCATTGGCAGTCTTTAAGCAGCAGCTGGACAAACAGTTGCCAGGGATGGTCTAGGCTGATCCTGCATTGAGCAGGGGGTTGGACTAGATGGCCTGTTGGCCCATTCCAATGCTATGATTCAGCTATCTAGAGATGGAGGCCACATATGGCTTAATAGTATATACATAGGCATGGTCACTCTTACAGAACAGGAACGCAGAATATGAGGATGAGTTTTATACCCCTTCATCCTTTCCCACTGCCAGGATTCTGGTGCAACCGAGAGATGGGGACTAATTCTTAAATAGAATTGGCAAGGGGTAAACCCTGAGCACTCAGAACAGATTCACTTCTTTTGGCATGTTTCTTCCAGCCGCTGACCAATATAACTTGCTTTCTGCTACTCATTGAAGAGCCGCCAAACACATTTAGAGAAAATTTAAAGCTTCAGACTGCAAATTGACATGCAGGAGGGCATGGACTTTACCTCTCTTTACATGCATGCTCTCTTTCTATAAAATAAATGTACACATCTTATTTCTGTTTTACACATTAACTGGCAGAAGGGTTCATCATCATGCCCCTTCCCCAGGGATGCTTTGAGATGAGGAAAGAGATCTGATCTTGCTCTCATTTCCCCCTGCCTGCCTGCACATTTTCTTTCTTTCTTTTACAGTTTAGAGGGTTGAAGCTGACTGTTCTCTGGTCTGCAAAGCAGGCAAGTGTCTCTGGTCTGCAAAGCAGGCAAGCTGTCTATCCAAGGGAAGTGGGCTGGGGTGTAGAGAGACTGGCTCTTGACTCATTGGTTATTCCCATCGAAGCAACATGGTAATTTGTCCTGTCTTGCCTCCTATTGTGAAGGCACCAGACATACAGTGGACTTTGGGAGAGAGGGGGAAATTAGGTTACAAAAACTCTAAAATAAAGCACAAACAATACCATACTATACACAAAGTGCAATACTGCTGTTTAGCAAGTCTCTGTAAATAGACAAACAGAAGCATATGAAAATACATGAAAGCTTCCTGGAGACAGTGAGGTATCAATATGATTGGAGGAAAAATCATGCACAGAAATCTGGGACAGCATTATTTGGCATAATAATGTGCCCAAAGGTTCTGGTTGGCCAACATGCCTGCCAGGCACATATCTGCTGAGTCACTCTGTTCCTCATTCCTTCCCTACTTTCATTGGCTCAGGGACACAGAAACTTAAAGACAACCCGGAGAAATGGAAATGGAAGGCAAAGGGCGGCCAAGGACATCATGACAATGCCAGAAATGTGGCTAGTACTAGTCTATTCAGTTTAGGTCTGAAAGCAGGATGAAATTTCATTTGAAGTTACCTTTCCAAGGCTAATGAACAATGTGTGCTTGGCTCAGATTCTGATTAGCTGTCTGCATGCATATCCCTGTAGTATGGCAGGATTCACACTTTTTTTGGGAAGCTGTTTTCCAGTCTCACAGCTTATCTATTTATCTACTCTTCTTCTGAAATGACTGAAGTAATGCACAAATCAGGTGAAATCAGAAATAACCGTCAAGTAAGCTAACCATTAAAAGTGTATCAGCATTTACACCAAAACATCATCCATAAGCACAGCTCGAAAACATAACCCTAAAACCACCATACAATGTTAAATTTCAGCATCAGTGTTAATGGTGCTGAAGTTCAGAACTGGTGTGTTTGTAATGATTAAACTCAACCAAGACTTATTATGAACAAATTGAAGTTCAGCCATGGCTTTATAATGAGCTTGCTCCAAAACCATCACCCCCCTGAAGTGCGGCTGCCCTCTTCCTTTTCCTGCAGTTTTTCTAGGAGGACTCATGAGAGTTCTCAAATACCCACTAGCATTTGAAATGCTGTATATGTCAGTTCCCAAGTGAGAGAGTAGGGAAGTCTGATCCTCTGTAAACTGTATATACCAAGGATCCTTGGTCTTGCTATGTCAGCATTCCAGACTTCAGGAGGGAAAGAAGGCCTTGTAGAGAGGACAAGGAAATTGATTTGGTGAAGTCAAAAGAGTGCTGAATGTGGGTATAGAGACACCACAGGACCTCAGGGAGATAAGTTTCAGCCTGGTCACAGTTGTGTAATCCAGAAGTCAATACTGGAAACACAACAGAATGCAAACTTTCACAATGGCTCAGAAATTATGCAGGTTATTTTCTGACTTTGGGAAAATAAAATTCTTCTAACTATATCCACTTCAAAGCCAGGGGAGAGTAGATATCACTAATCACTAGGGGTGTGGAATACCCCCTTCCTTTTTTTTTGGTTCAGGTATATTTAACTGGGGGCGGGGAGCTGGGTTTCCCAAAATATCCCAGATCCCAATACCAGTGTGGTATTTGGATCCAAGATTTTTCAGAAATCCTGAACTTTGGGGGGTCCAATAGACCTGAGAAGAGAAGTCAGCCGAGAACTGGGTAGGGTGGTGGGGCCTCAGAACGCCATGCTGCTTCAGCTGGCTCCTCTTGCAGCTCAGTTTAAACCAAGCTGCAAGGTAAGTCAGCCAAGGATCGGCCAGTGCAGCAGGAGCTGATAGCTCACCTCTGTCTCGGCTTGGCATTTGAAAAGAAGCCAGCCTGAGTTGATCTTTTTTTTTTTTTTTTTTAGTCAGCTAGTAATTCCCAAATATATCTGGGATTTTCTCTGGATTTTTTTTTCAGTTTTCACAAGAAAACTCAGATACATTTGGGAAGGCAAAATATACCCCAAAATACTGGTAGGGTGTTTTTGGGGTATATTTTGTCTCAAGTAGATCCAAATGCACACCCCCTACTAATCACTAGTCATTAGTCAGCAAAGTAGGAAATATCTTCCTTAATAAAGGTTGGTAAACCTTTGAAATGATGTTGGTAAACAGATTTCTCTCAAGGGGGCTTTCAAAGTTCTGTTTTTATGCAAACAATGAGGAAAACTAGGTTTTGTACAAAGCCAATCTCACCAAGATGAACATGGGACTAAGCCTCCCTTGCTGTTCCAAGTGAGCTCTAGAGGGGCATGTAGTTGAAGGACCAACAGTAAAGGGATCATATATGAATATATGACTTAACCAGACATGCAGACACTTACCCACCTGCTTAGAGGTGTGTAAGACAGGTTAGGCTGAGACTGGAAGTGATCTAAAATCAACTAGCTATACACATGAACCATGAAGCTACCTTATACTGAGTCAGATCACTGGTCTATCAAAGTCAGTATTGTTTACTCTACCCTCCAAGCTCCCTGTTGGAGGTCTTTCACATCACTTGCTAACTGATTCTTTTAGATGGAGATGCCAGGAATTGAACCTGGGACCTTTTGCATACCAAGGAGACGCTCTACCACTAAGCTAGCTTCACAGTTATAGGAATTTGAACTCAGATCTTCATGGTGTCAGGCTAACACTCTTTCCAATATCACCCTCCTTGTGTTTCAGATCTGCAGCTACCAAGCAGCAGTTCTGGAATCCTGCATATTCATAGTGTTCACTGACCACTGCACTAGAGCCAAACTATAGTGGTCACTTTTTACTGTGAACTGTGAGATTGTGCACACTGGAAGCTATCAAATCTTCCCTTCAACAGTGACTTCTGGAGTGGTCTTCTGAGAAAGCAATGTGACCCATCCACAAACATGGTTACATAAGAGCTTTCCTATGATTTTTCAAGTTTGTTTATTACATGAAGAAACTAGCAAACTGTTGAAAACAGAAATATACCTATTTCTAATTTCATTAACATACCTGCTTCCAGTGACAAAACTATCCAGTTACAGGCTAAGAATTGCCAAGGTGACTTGTGGTTACTGTAGTAATCACAAAGGCAACCCATTTCATTTTTCATTACTCTGA
Organism: Lepidodactylus listeri; assembly: GCA_029233225.1. NCBI lineage: Eukaryota > Metazoa > Chordata > Lepidosauria > Squamata > Gekkonidae > Lepidodactylus > Lepidodactylus listeri. Next base: position 82,044,498 of record JARCFY010000009.1, on the reverse strand, counting down.
TTAGCTTCATTAAGTACAGCAAAGCAATGAAAAAAAAATCATTCCAAAAAGTAGCTCACATCCATTTTGTCCATGCCAATAAACCCACTTAACTCCACTGTTGCATGCAAATTCAGCTGAGGTCACAAACAGCTGTTTCGATTAGCCATTTAAGTTGCATCTCAAGCAAAATTTCACTGAACAATGCAATAAAGTGACCGTTGTCAAATGCCCATGTAGCATTCCTGCTCTCTGCTGTACAGGATTAATCAAAAAATGCTGGACAATATTATGGCCCCAAGAATACGGAATTTGTCTGCCTCCCGCTTTAATCTGAAGAAACAAAGTTCTGTTACTATTTCTGCACAAACTCTTAACAGCCCTTTCTTTCTCAACTATAAAAGTGTTTGTCAACAACCTGCTACAAAGAGTTTCACACGTCACTAGAAACACTTCACATACAAAATATCATGTCCAACTTCAAAACAACAGAAAGCCTTTTTGCAGTTACTGAGGCTTTCGCTTCCCTCTTTGAACATTTATTTTTAGATGTACAGAATACATTTATGAAACAACCATGGTATGGTTTTAATGGATTTATGTATAGAATCAAAACACTGGGAAGTGGATGGAATATATTTTGCAAAAGTTTTACTTCTAGTATTTAACAGGCAGTCTTAAACAGTTTCTTTGGATACTGTGCCCCATCGATATTATTTGACATATTTTGTCACTCCCAACCTATCTCAAAAATAGAACTCCATGGAAAGTAGCCTTTATTTTCCCCACTGGTTCGATGACCTCAGCTGAGAGTCAGAACACAGTAGGCATTTAATTTTGCAGGCTATTATGGTTTTGAAGTGTTACAGTAATAGGTAATGAAAACATAATAAAGACGGCCTTTCCTTCAAACCACAGCTTGGAGCTTCAGTTTATTAACTTGTCAGTTATCTTGCACTTCCTTCCATATTTTATTTATTAACTTATTTCTGTCCTGCCTCCCACTACAGAAAAGCCCAACACAGCTCCCAATAAAACATACCATAAATTATATAAAAATAGACAACCACAATGCCAAACAAAACAATCAAATATAAATGCCAGCAGTTAGAGGCCACACATCTACCATATTCAGCCACAGAAAACCCTTCTAAATAATAACAGTTTTACAGGCTTTTCTGTCAGCAGGCAGGGACAGTGTACTCCTTGTCTCCTCCAAAAGGTTATTACAGGGGGATGGACCTACTGCTGAAAAATCCCACGAGCAGATCTTATTGTCCCAGTGGAAGAGCAAGAATTGATCAGAGGAATAAAGTTTAGGTGCTGGTTCACACCTCAAAAAAGTACTTATAGGCTGCAATCAGACGAGCTGTTTGATCTGATGTGGTTGCTGTTGCCCTGCAGTTTTAAAATGCAGGTTCAGATAGCAACATCTGTCTCCCATTTCCCAGTCATTGGCACTCCATTCTCACCCATCTTCAAGCCAGAGTTATTTGACACTGGGGAAAGTCTGGTCTTTACAGATGTCAGCAGTTTCACCCCACACTTCCAGATGGTGGGTCAATCCATTGTGGTCTCAAGACATTTGGGAAGTCTGATCGTTCCATTTCGTTTCGCACCCTTTTTTTTAGTTGGTTAGCAATATGCACATAACTGCGTATTCATACCATGGCTGTAAAGCGCCATATGTGTGTTTATGTGCCAAAACACTTTTTTTTAATCGGGAGCCCCTGGGGTATGCTTTGAGCAACAAATTCAAGGAAAAACCCCTCTCTGCCAATTTTTGGGGTGGTATTCAGTTAAAGTAGTCCCTAGTCCAGCTCCTATATTGGTGGCCATACTACATGGTGCCTCAAATATATGTTTATGTGCATGCACAAAAGTTTTAAAAAGCTGCCTGACCACCCAATCTGTGGTTGTTGCACAGCAGTAATCTGATTGATCAACCATAGGGTGAGTGCTCAGTGAAGTGGATTAGGGTGGGATGTCTGATCAAAATTCTCCATTACAACCCCCCCCCCCCCCGGATGAAATTAGAAGTGCTGCCAGACTGTGCTAAGCTTATTGTCTAACCGCAGCCATACTGAGTTTTCATTATTGTGCAAATACAATCAGTCATTTACAAGCAACCCAATCTGATCAATTAAAGCTTTTCATTTGGATCACAGTCCTTCTAAAAGATTCTATTTCTACATTCACAATCTACAGTTGTTCAGGACTTCAAACATTGGCTGCTGTGGTTGGAGAAGTGGGGAGGAGTGAGCTCTCATATTTGGTAAAATCTGAATCCTTAAACATTGAAATAACCCTTTGCTCCCCCAGTTTTTCAACTATACCCCAGTTTTTCCAGCAGCTTGAATTCTACCATCATTCCCATAAGAACAACGCTTACCATACTACAAGATTGTCACTGATTAAGTCAAGGTACTAAAATTAAGGGCCAAAGCAGTCAGCACCTCTACTCACTATTTGAAAAATGGCATCTAGCTAGCTAAGGCCAAGAAGGGTCAAGTAGTACAAGCACAGCAGCAGGTGTAATGACCCTTCACTTCCAAGCACTTCTGTAAAAAAAAAAAAAAAAAACTTTGTAAACTCAGTGTTGAATTTGCTCTCTGTGAGCATCCAAAAGTTAAGGTAAAAGTATTTGGGGGGTCTGAAACAGAAATTAGGTAACTCAAAGATTAATTCACCTACCTCTTAATTCACCATCATAAGGGACAACTTTAGGATCTCTGACTGAGGGGGAAAAGATGCAGTTATTGATCATGTTATTTCCTCCTGCTCAGTAGCTGCTAGACGGGGGAGGGGTGGGTGGGTGCTCAATTATATGCTTTTCCTTTCCGTAAGGAATGGCTACAGTCACTAGTAAAATCCTTTGCAGAAGTTGGAGCTATTGGTGGCCTGTGTGCATGCATATAAAAGCCTAACAGTTTATGCTTACTAAGGTACAAAGAGAAGGTAGGAAGATGCCTGCTTGTATCCTAATTACTGTAACAAGGGAGGTCCCCCAAAATATCTCCTACATCGATAGTGAGACTTTTACAATACAAAAAACAAAACAAAACAACATTTAGATTCAGATAGCTAGAATTGTCAGACAGAGCAACCAAGTTAGCTTTCTGAACTAATCAGCAAATTTAGGATTATCTCCTGCCATACAGCCCCCAAAGTAAATCTAGTGAGCCAATTTCATCAAAAGAGCCAAAAAGTGTATGAATTCAAGGATTAAACTAGAGCTACTTTTAGAATGGCTGGGTAGGTCCAGTTCTCACTGCAGAATTGTCAGACTCCCCATTCTGCAACCTACTTACCTCGGTCTTCCATTCTTGGCTCACTTGTCTCACCTGTGCTTCCTCTTTTCCTGATCACCCAGCATTCTCTGGCTACTGTGACTTGTTCTTCCCACTGAATTCAGATCTCCCCCTCTTCCCTTTCCTAACCTAACTTAGCCTACTGTTCCCTTCCTCATTCTTTTCCAGGCACCCTGACTTTGCTGGTCACTTCCCCACCCCCCCCTTTTCTCTTTGATCCTTGAGGACACTGTGCATATACACTCACAGGTGGGTTCTATTCTATTCTATTCTATTCTATTCTATTCTATTCTATTCTATTCTATTCTGGTGGGTTCTATTTTGGTGAGAAACATCTGGGTACTGTAATTACTACCACTGCCGTTTTGTGTATTATTAAGTCTCTCCTTCTCTTGTCTTTTCTATCCACTTGTTACTCAGCAATATCTTTCTCTTGCTTTCTAAATATTGTTCCAACCATGCTTCTGCCATTTACATGGGCTTAAGATCCCTAAAACAGGGCTGAGGTGCATGTGAAGGGTAACCCCTCTTTCCTAGGTAACAAGGCAGTAACAGTAAACTTCCATGGCTCACAGACTAATATTCCCATTCAAGTCACAGTTCCACACAGATAAAAGCTGCAATAGATTGAAGGACTAAAGTAGCTGGATAGCCCAGAGCATCCAAATGTCCTGACCTGTATGATAACTACTGGCTGCAGTATGTGGCCATAGATCAGCCAATGTTATCAGCATGACAGAAGAATACAAGGTGATCAGTCAAAGAATATCTGTTTATTGTGGTTTTCAGGGTCACAAGAGAATATGGTCTCACTGGTTTGCCATCAACGGAAACCAGGGAAGGCCTCTGGGGAACAGAATTCTTTTGAATAGTACCACTGGAGAAGACCCTGATGCTGGGAAATATTGAAGGTAAAAGAAGAAAGAGACAGCAAAGGATGAGATGGCTAGACAGTGTTATCGATGCAGCAAACATGGAATTAAGCAAACTCCAGAGCACGATGGAAGACAGAAGGGCCTGGTATGATGTGGTCCATGTGGTCATGAAGAGTCAGACTTGATTGTGTGACTGAACAACAACATGATTTTTAGGAGACTAAAACACAACTGATGACTGTTTCTAAGCAGGGCATATTCTGAACTTGCTTGAATGACAATTTTTCTGTATCGGCAGCAGTACCATGCGTAGCTGGCACTAGTTTAGAAGTTAACCTCTACAAAGATGACAATTTTTGTCTTTTATCTTGATTCCATTCTCAGAACCAAGTAAAGCTTGAATAAAAGTGTCAAAGAAAGCAGAACTAGAGCCTGGAGTAACAGGAAATAAAACTGGTACAGGGCTAAGAAAGTGGTTTTTGAAAACTCTAGCAAAAGCCATCATTAAAGCACTTGTTCACATATTTAAGTGAACCTCTTTGCTTCACAGAATTCAGCTGAACACCCAATCTGATGTTTCTCCAACAGATCCTTCATCTTCCAAAGAACTTTGTAGAAATGATGGAAATGGTAATCACTTCCAAGGACTGGGGATAAACATCTAGCGTATGACATATGCTTCCATATCTAACCATTGAGCATTTTGTGAAACTGAAGGAACCTGAGTTCACAGCCCAGCTCACTAAAGCAATAGTTCCTATGAAGGTTGCAATTATTTCTATGGATGTTTTAGTACAAGGGTGCCCGCCAGGGTGCACAAACCCTCCAGTATTTTTCGGGTTTGTGTATATTGAACCTGAAAAATATTGGTATTTCCCAATATTACTGAATCCCAGTACTGGTATGGTATTTCAATTTGGTAAATATTTTTTTTCAAATACATTATACCTTACAGGAACCTTTAGAGTCAATGGTCCCTATAGGGTATAATGGAGAATCAATCTGGAGGGCTTTGTGCCAGGTGTTTTTTGAGTTAGAGGTACCAAATTTTCAGGATAGCTGCTGGTGCCTCTCCTCAGACCCCCCACCAAGTTTCAAAAAGATTGGACCAGGAGGTCTAATTCTATGGGTCCCAGAAGAAGGTGCACCCTGTCCTCCATTGTTTTCAGTTGAGGGGGGAAAGGCATTTAAAGGGAATGTGGTCCCTTTAAATGCCTTTTGTAAGCTGTGATTGAACTCCAAAGGCATTTAAAGGGCTTGCAGTCCAAGCTGTGGCTTCACCCAGATGTTTAATGGGATTGCAATCCTTTTAAATGCCCTTTAATGCCAAGTGACAAAATACGCCAGTTATCTGGCATCCCTGGAAAATCCCTAATATTTTGGGATTTGTCAGGCTTGGCCATATCAGATAGCCAGATAAATACTTAAGCTGATACCTGCCCCCAAAATACTGGTAAAGTATTGGGGGGGGGGTATTTCAGCTCAGATAAACTGAATGCACATCTCTAGTGCCCACATTCCCATTTTTCTTCTATTCTCTGCTTTACTGAAGATGTGAGCTGCCTTCCCAGGCTGCTGCTAGATTTTGGGCAGCCTGTCTTGCAATACGTAGAGGGAAGATGATCCTTACCCCATGATTCCTATATCCCAATGTTGGATGATTTTATTATTTATTATACCAGTTTAACTGATATTTTATTCTGCATATTCAGTTTTATTCTTTGTATTATAAACTGGTGAAATCCGTTAAATAAACTTTTGATTTGATTTTTGTATAGTTAAGATGTGTCACTCAGCTCTGATTTATTCTGGAGACACATTCAGAAGATAATTTTGTATTTCTGTAGGGAGATATTCCATAGCATACAGGACACCAAGTATGATCATTCCTATCCAATTTATGAACATTACAAATACACTAACAAAGCAAGAAACAGAACCATCAAGATGAGGGGCAGTTAACCAATACACTTTAGTAATCAATTACTATCACAAGGAACTAATAACATTTTGATTTGTTAGTCCACTATTGAAAAGAGAATTTTTTTCAGCATAATGTGGATTACCACTTTAGCAGTTTGAATGGCTACAGTGGAAACTTCTATACACATATGTGGTTCATGGACTGCATTTTTCTTGGATTGTGGCCAATGTGAACATTTACTAGATGCCTGCTACTTTGAATTTATCTTCATTACTGCTTAAACCTTTGACATTGAAGTCTAAAAACAAAGTTACAGACCATCCAAGTACTAGTCTAAATTTTGCTTAGTTTCTTCAAGCAGTCAAGAAGGTTTATTTCCATGTATAGCCAAACTTCAAGATATGCTTTTTAACAAGTCATATCTGGGTTCCCCAGACCCAAATTGCTTTCCCCGCAGTCATACAACAGCTGTGAGAAATATTGTCTTAGGTCAGTAGTGGTCCAATTTGACTCAGGACCTAGGATTGGGAGAAGGAGGGTTCCTGCCTTCCCCGCTTGCCCTTTCCTCTAGTCAAAATAGTCCTACTGGAGAGTTATTTCAGTAACTTTGGAGCTTCCTGTGGAGTATTTCAGGGAACCTGGGCCTGACTATTAAAATAAAATGTATTGCATAGTTTGCCCCATAGGGAAGCCGGAAAGCAGAGTTAGATGTTACAAGAAATCAGAAACTGATGCTGAAAAACAGCAGTATTCTCTTTTTATAATCTCCAACTATATTGTCCCACAACACACCCTTAGCCTTTCATATTAACTGTATCTTAATGTTGGTGCTACAAGGGAACAAAGAGCTTCCATTTTCAGTTTTATTATCTATGGCTGCGATCTCACATGCAATCGGCCCCAACACAGATGCGAATGCCGGGCGGATTAAAGGAGCCCAATCAGGCACCCACATCTGGGAAGTGCTCCGCAGCCGTCAGCAACCCATTTTGCTCCACTGCAAAAGCGGAGTTAAAAGACACCACAGAAAGTCTAGTAGCAAATGGGTTGCTATGGGACACAGACAGACTTTCCTGTGTCTGATCACTCCAACTCTCCCTCATGGCATCAGGATGGTCTGATCAGGCTATCCTGACTCTATGCCGTTGTTTTTTCCCCCTTCTCAGTATGCGCATCATCACATACTACATAGGGAGCCCTCAGGGCAGAGGTGTGAATCATCGATCCCCCATTTAAGCACCTCAGAAAAAAAGGCAACCCCCCCCAACTCACCCATGGTTGCGACTGATCATGCAGTGGCGAGCTGTGCCCGCAGCTTCAAAAGACTGTAATCACACAACCGCAGGTCAACTTCTGCCGGAGGAAATAGCCTCTCTTCCCTCCCCCACTTTATCTTGCACATGTGACCGCAACCTATAGTAGCCTAACAGGTATAGCACAAAATCTTCAATCCTGAGGTTTTTTTTAAAAAAAAATGTAAAGAATCAAATACATTTAAATCATTATTACAGACTACTACGAATAGGAGAAATGAATAACCTGCACCAAAGTACAGTCCAACATGAATGATTACTGACAGTTTATTAATTCCAACCTCTAAATGCAGAATTGAAAATTTGACAGAACCCTTCATTACAAAACCGTCACTATACTTCAAGCAGGTATAAAGGGGAGGGGGGAAAAGAAAGGAATATCAATTTAGGAAGGCAGCGATTTAGTAGGAAATTGGTCTATGGAACATCTTCTGTGCTTCATAGAAGCTGTCAGTTAAATGTCAACTTTAACTTTGTCTATTACAAAATGGAATATCAAAGGTGTGCAAGAGTAAGTCAAGCTCAAAAAGCGCTACTTCTGCTCCTGATTTGATCCAAATTAGAAATGTCTACTGCATTTAAAACAACTGTCCTGAACACTCAGCAATTTAGGAACAAGAAGAGTCAAGGCACTCTTAAATATGTTGGGGTGGATCCAATGTAGCATTTCTCTGGGCACAAGGAGTCCCACGGCTCTCCGGCCCCCACAGCTGCTCCCAAAGCCCACTGAAATCCTGCTACTGAGGGAGAGAGGATCCCTAGAGCAGGATTTTGGAGGGCATTTGGGGATGCTGTGGAAAAGAGGAGCCACCAAAGTCATGCACCATAGGCAGAACTCCTTGTGCTCAAGGAAACCCTATGCTGGTTCCACCACATTATCTGCCCCATCCATACACAGTTTAGTTTCCAGAACATTTACTTAGTAGCACCTTTATTTCCCACCTTTCGTCCATCATGGAACCACATGCCGCATATATTGAGTGCATTGCAAGAGTCTTTCATTCTCAATTTGACCAGTGTGGAAGCTACCTATCTTTAAGAAAACTACTGGCTTATATGCTTTTGTACAGCGTGTTAACTGGGATGATGTGTGTGTTGTTATGGAACGCAACATTCCTGTTTGCTGTACGAAGAGAGAACCATTTATCTCTATGACTCTTTTCCCTAAAGTCGGATCAAAAGTCTGGCCATCTCTAAGGCTGTAGGTTGATAGACTGCATAAAACACTGTATGGTGGCTGCTGGCAACTCTAGCAATGCAGTCTGAAGTAGAGTTCCACCATTCTAAATGTCTCACTGAGGTATCTCTTAATACATCCTGATTACAGTGGCACAGCAAGACAAAGAAATCCATATCACACTCCACGTGCCAGGGAGGAGATCAGGGAAATGGTTTCAGATCTGGTATGTGATTGGGGAGTGGGGGGAGAAAGTCAAATTAAAACAACAACTGGAAAACAAGAAGCAGCCTTGGATGGTATACAAATGTACTGTCACTTCTATGGGACTGGTGCTATTGTGAGAGTAGCATTGCCTTGTGTGGGAGAGGGGAAGCTTGCTCCTCTTTTGCTCACCACAAGGGTCTGATATTCCTTCTTCTCCGAAAACATTTGACCATCTTAAAGTGTTCTGAAGCTTCCTGTACTGAGGGAAGTAGAGTACATGTTTAGGTAGCATACTGACTGAAGGAAAACATAATTTTAAAATTAACTTTATGGGATAGATCAGAGGTGGGCAAACTTGCTCAGCATAAGAGCCACCTAGAACAGGGGTGGCCAAACTTGCTTAACGTAAGAGCCGCATAGAATAAACATCAGATGTTTTAGAGCCACAAGACATGAACAAGTATTACACATTTTTACTGGGAAATACGCAAATTTGCTTTTTATTAACATTAAATGAGACTGCCAAAAATAATAACAAAAGGGGTAAAAGCAGATATTGATAATGATATTAATTTGTCCAATGATATTTGTTTGCTAATGATATTTAGCTTCCCCAGCCGCCCTGCCGGGAGCCATATAATATATGTGAAAGAGCCGCATGCGGCTCCTGAGCCACAGTTTGCCCACCCCTGGGATAGATAAACTGTACTTTGAGGGTATTGGAAAGCCATCATATTCTTATGTAATAAATTTGTGGGCATTAATTCAGATGCTGCATAGATATCAGCATCTACCCTACCCCTGCCCTGGGCCGGTACATTTGTTGTGAGAAAAAAAGAGTACTGTGCAAATAGTGGTCCAACTCGAATTCATATCATCACTTTAACATCCAGTCTCACAGGTTTTGAGCCACCAAACAAATTCCAAAGTGGACTCCAAAGTTGGAAACACAGAGCCATTATATTAAGCTGCTTAAATTGTGGTTTGAACGGTTCAACTGGTACAGAATGTTGTGATCTGTGTAGTGATGAAGAAACAGACTGCAAACAATAGACTTCCTCCACCTGCTGTTTGATCTGAGGGCCATTTCTAAGGATAGGAGAGTGCCAGTTGCTCAAAACATCCAGAAGAAGACAGAGGGAAAAGACCAGAAAGCAGGAAACATAATGTATAGGGGGAGAGGAATCATTTTGCAAGGAAGATGTGTGAGGGAGGTGGAAAGGGCTGGAAAATCATGAAATTAACCAAGACAGGAGAAACAGTCTCCTGTCTCTGAAATCCAGTGTGTGTTTTTGTGTCTCATTCTCAGTTTAAGCTGAATGACCCCTGTCTTGTCATCTCAATGAGTGGTGCTGATGTTCTGGCAGCCCATAACCTGGAGGAAAAGACGTCTCTACTTGCTAAGACTGCCATGCTGAATTATATCACAGTCTTTTTGAGCAACAATTTAGAAAGTACAGGAAGGAAAAAACAAGGCTCTCTAGTCTTCATTCCATGATGGCAGATGCTAAATTGAACCCAGGAATTATGAATTCCACATTTCTGTTACAATGAAGAGAGGCCTCAAGGTTTCAGGTACATTATATCAAAGTATTGCAAAACATTTGTCAATAGGTCAACAGGACATCACTGCTCACCTTACCAGCAAAGCAGACATGCTTTATAATGACCGAGGGGGGGAGGGCCACCAATTCACGCATTGCATGGTTGCAAGCCCAGGTTTGCCACTGAAGTATATTTGACTGGGAGCACAGCCGATCATAGCTCTCAGATCAGTGTGCTGCCACCGTGCATGGTTTTCCACCACCACCCCCCATTTACACATTACAACTTTAAGTGTGCCTGAAAAATTCAGTAAAAGAGGAGAAAGGCTGGCTGATGTCTAGATCCCACACAGCAGTTGAGATAGTAAACCTATATCAGGACTATACCTCTTCAGACAGATTGGAGATTACACGGCTAAATACTTCACCATACCCCAAATTTCCTGCACCTAGAAAACTAGTAGGTCAGGTGTTGTGTATTGGGGCTGAAACATTCCAGAACTGTTTCTACCAGAGTCTGGCTAAGCTTGGAGTTCTAAAACAATAGCCCACCAGGACTCTGGAGGTGGCCAATGAGGAATTAATGGCTCTGACAATAGCCTATCGTTGGTAGTTGTTTGGGAAGTAGATGGAGTTGCATGCTATTTAAACAGGGCCATTGCCCTTACTCTTGTCTTTTGTTCTTGCTGAATCACTAATAAAGCTGAGCTGATCACTAGGCTTGGGGTCTGACCACCCATGGAACCCAGTAAAGGGGGAGAAAGGCTGATGTCTAGATCCCACAAAGAGCAGTTGAGGTAGTAAACTTATATTAGGACTATACCTCTTAAAGCAGATTGGTGATCACATGGCTGAATACTCCACCATACCCCAAATTCCTTGCACCTAGAAAACTAGTAGGTCAGGGAAAAGAAGTTAAAATCTTGTGATATCTATTTTTATGTACAGGATTCTTTTAGGGGCATTAAGGAGCATCAGTCATATGAGCCCTGTCCTGATAATGCAGAAACAGGTTTACAAATTGCTTGTGAGTATTAGGTCCAAGTTATTTGATTGCATTGAGAAAAGGAGAGCAGCCCTGCTTCCAAATCTCTCATACTGGCTAATGGAAGCACATACACTCTTATTTACCAAACAACATGCAAGGGGGCAAGGCTTTGGGGATACGTGCCTCTGGGGTGCTGGCGGATTATGGAAACTAATGAGGTATTGGAAATGGCTGCAGTAAAGGAAACAAAAGGAAATGAGTTCTGATTTCCAGGGACTGGCAGCAGCTCTCACTGCTAGAAACAAAAGCCACCTATGTGATGCTTCAATCGTTAGTATCTTAAAGTGATGCACAAACAATAGATGTTTATATAATGATAGCAGAAGAACAGTGGTGAAAAAAGAGGGGAAAAACCCCTCATTTTCTACCAATTTGCTGGAGAGACAACTCTAGGAATCGCCGTGCATATCACAGTCTTACAGAATGGCCAAACCAGCCCTGTTCAGCACAGTATCTTGCTGTTTCAAAGCAATTTCTTGGATTTCTTCCTAGCAACTTGCTTTGTGTGTGCAATTGATAGTCGTCCATCTCCCCACACACACACACACACACACCAGTTCTCCTGAGGGTTTTAAGAAGACTGCTGTTGGCTTTTGTCAGCTTCTCAGAAAACAGCTTTTAAAAAGTAATGTGTTACTTGGCAACTCCAATGAAGCCTCCTTCATCCCCCCAGCTCAGTATTATCCCTCCACATGCCTCACCATCACGTGGATCACTCACATCATCAGATCACTCAATGAACTACAGCTGAACCTGTAAACTGACTAGTTCCAAGGTATGATTTGAAGGTACATGGTATCTTGCTGAAGCTAAGCATGTCCAGGTCTGGACAGACATCCCTGGAAGCCCATGCATACCTTGAGTTCTATGGTGGAAGAAAGGTAAGATTTCAGTGTAATCAATAAATGATTTGACTCCTTAGGAAAGGTCGGAGGCAATATGGAGAAGATGCTGTTTGACCTGTTTTGGTTCATTCACACAAGCAAGCCATCCCTTGATGCCACAAATGACAACTGATGGACACACAGCTGTGAAGTGGTCCTCAGTAACGGAGGTCCTTTCCGCTTTTGCCTGCCACTCTGGATTTTATCAGCGTTTGAGTCAAGGCAATTTAAGCCCATGGGAAAACAGCATCCAAATAACCTGGGGCAACAGCAGGCTGAAACCATGGGTTCCATGGATCAGTGGACTCACTACTAGTGATTTCAGCAAGAGCAAGACTGCTCCCCAAGCCTCAGCACTGTTTAAATAGCATGCAATTGCCACACCTAAACACACCCCGCTCCCAAAGATAGGCTATTTACATAACATTACTTCTTGATTGGTTACTGCCAGAGTCCTGGTGGACTATTGTTTTTCGGCTCCAAGCTCAACCAGTCTCTGGAAGGACAGTCCTGCACTGTTTCAGTCCCAATACATAACAAAGGCTGAATTCAATTTTAGTGCAGAATTGCTTGGAGGACACCATGGTGAATATGGATCAAAAGGAGAATGCAGAAAGGGCAGCTATGACAGCTTGGTCTTTGGTCCTGCTTAGCCAAGTAAATAAGAAATCATACCTTGGCTTGTTATTCTACTGAAACACATTCAGGTACACCAAGGCAGTGAAGACTAGATCCTTCCTGGTTTGCTGAAGCAATTATACTGCCCCCTAAAATATCCTGCCATTTGAAGTTGCCTGGACTATTTCTAAGTCAGGCTGACTCTTACACAACAAGACAAGGTCTTTTCTGGATCAGGATTGATCTTTTCACCCCTTTCTAAAGACCAATTTACTTAATTAAGGGCTTAGGGCTGCCAAGTCAGCCCGGGGGGCGGGGGATCCCCCGCTACAGGGGTTCCCAATCCACCGGCCACCATTTGGCTGGCGGAGGGAACCCCACCCCCCTTCCCCAACGTAATGACGTCACCCGGAAGTGATGTCATCACGCTGGGGGTGTTGCCAGAGCGTCGACCTGGCAACGCCCTCAACGTGCTGATGTCACTTCTGGGCGACGTTGCCGGGCGTGCGCGCTTCGCGCACGTGCCCGGGGAGCTCCTGGACGATGGAGGACTCCCCCCCGCCTGTAAGTAAGGAAGACTGGCAACCCTATAAGGGCTACACATATTGATCTACACATGGACCTGCAGTAGATGCATCACAGTGCCTTGAATGATAGCTAGGATTTAAAAAAGATGTTTTGGAGAGTTCAATTTGGGTATCAATTTTTTCACTCAATTTTTCACCCCTTTCAATGCAGTGAATATTCTTTATGAGGAATTTTCTAGCCTCCAATGAGATCTAAGAAAAGGGCTTTGTGAATGCAAATGATTCCCAATGAAGCCACTGTGACTTTAACCTGTTTAATTTCTCCCCCTTCTATACTAAGGGGCTGCAGTGGCTCAAGTGGTTAAGATGCTGAACTGCAGCTCCCATCTCTGGCCCCAGCTCCTGCCAACCTAGCAGTCTGAAAACATGAAATTGCAAGGAGATAAATAGGTACTGCTTTGGTGGGAAGGTAACAGCATTCAGTGCATCTCGGCATCTAGTCACGCTAGCCACATGACCACAGAAATATCTTTGGACAGCACTGGCTCTTCGGCTTGGAAACAGAAATGAGCACTGCATCCCTAGGGTCGTATTCGACTGGCTTTTGAGCAAAGAAAACCTTTACCTTTACTCTGTACTACTTTTTTTAGTACAGAAATACTGCTCCTGGAACTGGCTTACACAAAATATAAGGAAAGATAACACATCAACATGGGATTTTAACCCTCAAAGGCCAAAAGAACCCTGGAAAGGGCCCTCCCCCTTCCCTTGCCTTTTACTGACAGAAACCAAGGCTTCAAGTGGAAATACTGTTATGGTTGCCTAACAGAAGCTATAGAGGGCATTTGTTTCTTAATTACAAATGCAGCTTCTATTACTGGGGGGGGGGGAGATTTAACAGTGGGTTTTGTTAAAGTTTTCATTTTTTTTCCTTGCAAACCTGGGGCTTTTTTTGGGTATGTAGGAAAAATCTGCCTTGTCTGTTCACAGCTGCAATCTCTGGATTTAAGTATCCACAGTTGCTGAGAATTAGATAGATGGATAGCATTTTCATACACAGATTCCACATTTCACTCTGCTTACATGTAGCAGTTGCAAGCTATCCAGAAGCTGCATTCTGAATTAATTCTATGTTGCCAACCACTGCAGCTACTCAAATTGCTTCTCTTTTTCTAAGCCACTTATTACTTTGCTACAGGATATAGACCCTAACTTAGATTTAAAAAAATTTCCCCACCTTATATGGGTAAATTTGAAAAGAAAAAGAAGCAAAAATTCTGATTTTTTTTTAAAGAAACAGTACTTCAAAAGATCCTTGTGTGTTTTGTACCCTTTAAATAATTTCCTGGGCAAGAGTAGTTAGTTTTCTACCCTTTTCTAACAGCCTTGGCTGTTGTTTTGAGTCCTGGGGCTGCTTAATGAGCTTTCAAAAATAAAGCTTTGCTGCACTTTTTCATAAAAGGCTTACAGTTCAGCTTAGCCGCAAATAGACCCGGAATTCATGAATGCAAAATGAAGCAAAGCCCAGGCTGGAAACAGTTTCCGCTGTTTACAAACCGTTCAAAGCATTCATCGACTGTATGCTGCATATCATTACAGTAATATTCTTCATTGGCTTCATAATAATTATTCATTTGTTATCTTTCTCAACTGGTATTTATCTTTGAGGTATCATTCATTCCCCCCAGGGGGGAAGGATTAAAGGCAAAGGACCCTTTCCTGCCCTATCTCTAAATTTATTGTATGGCATTTTTTAAAAGCTGCCCTGAGCATCTTCACCTTTTGCTTTATGGTTTCTTGAACATGTTTCATATGACTTCAAGCATAAAACAGCCCCGCATAACAGGCCACTCTTCTTCAAATATAACCTTTTAGGTCATGTCTGAGGGAGAACTACTCAACTGGAGAACAACTTCAATGACTGAACTACATAATATGAAGTTCTCACTAAAAATAGGCTCATTTACAGATCACATCCTCTTCTCAGCTACCATTGACTGTTCACCTAATGCCACAGAGACACAGATAATACCATGCAGGCTTGTAGTTGTGGCCTTCTTCTTTAATCCTAATTGGAAAACATCAGTTCTCTTACACAGAGTTTACCTTCAGTGCCACGTACATTATGTTAGCTTCCATTTCTATAACAGGACTGATGTTTTTTTTTGACTGGCCTATCCATTTTCTAAGTATGCAGACTAGTTGCTGACCCAGGTGACATTTGACCTTGTTCCTGGGCCCAGTGTATGGCTGAACAGCAATGTAGTATTAATCTGTTAAGCAGGGCAGGAGGTCATATGAATGGAATTCAGTTTCTTTTCTTATCCCAAATTCTATCATAATACTAGGTATCTGTTAAGCAGGGAGTTCCAGCAGAATCAGGGACCTTTTTTTTTTCCTTTTAAAATCAACCTGTTTAATGGTTCCATTGGATAAATTATCCTTTTTACTATGAAAATTCCTCTTGGATCTTTGCAGCTTGGGTTTCCTGTCTGGCACCATGCATGGATGACTGTTATCAGTGAGTAGATGTTTCCTATAGATCACGCACAGCGTTGTCAACAGACCTGAAGAAAAATGTCCTGTCCTTTTATAGAGGTTTAAAGAGTGAAAACTGGCAGCTAAAAATTTTCATGGCATTGAGGTAAATATCATCACCTCCATTAAAGTATCACCACCTCTGTTACAGTATTGCCAGTTGAAGCCTTTTTTCCTCTCTCTAAATCGTTGGTGATCCTAATCACAAATTGCATACTCAAGATACAGAATTCTTACCTAGACTTCTTCATGGTTTGATGGGTCCACTTGCATAGCTCTGCAGGATTTGGGCAGCACTGGTGCTCTCCTGACAGCTCAGCTGGAATAAAAAGGGAGCGCAGGGGACACTGGGAGAAGAGCAGGGATAGCTCCAATAGGTGGCATGGTCCAAAGACATCTGGGAGCCAAAGATAGGGAAGGCAAGGTGGAGGAAGGCATGCTGGAGCCATGGAGAGAGTCTGACGATGCCTGGTCCAGAGATTCATTGACCTAGCTGAGTCGGCAAGGCACAGATAGTAAGGCAATACAGAGACTGTTACCAGGACCTGTGTATGTGTGGTTCAGGGGTCCTTTGGGGCTGGAGCAAGGCGGAGTGCCACTCTGCCAGCTCAGGAGGGGCAGGAGGGCAGCTACGGGCCGAATCAGATTCTCTTTGGTTATTTTGCGGGTAGGGAAGGCGCACGGGGTGGGGGGGGGGAGGTGTGCAAAAAGGCACCCTTGACGGGGCTGTTTTCTTTCCCTCTCCAAAGAAACAAAGAACTCAGCATCCTCACAAACTTTTTAAGGCAGCGAGCCCCCAGCTGCTTCTCCCTGAAACTCCACTACTGCAGGCATCATGATGGGAAAGAGAAACCTCTCTCTCTCTCTCTCTCTCTCTCTCCCCCTCCGATTCCCAGCAGCACAAAAAGCCTCGAAAAAGACCCCCGCCCGGCTCTTGGGACTGGCGCAGGTCTCCTAGCCGGCTGAGAGGCCTCTCAGCCGGCTAGGAGACTTGGGGCCAGCCGGAGCGCCTGCCACCCCACACTTACCCTCTTCCAGTCTTCCTTTTGCCTCCTCCTGGCTGACTGGAAGCAGGGGGGCGGGGCTTTGTCATGTGGCCCGGGACGAGTCGGCTGCAATTTTTCCGCTGCTTTGTGTGCTGCTGGGAATTGGAGGACAGGCAGCGGCACACCCGGTGGGCCAGAAAAATGCCCTCAGTGGGCCGCATGTGGCCCGCGGGCCGTAGTTTGAGGACCCCTGCTCTAGCACATCAAAGAGATCCCATGTTTTCACTTCCCTGGCTGTAGAAGCTATGCCTGTCTGGCAGGATGAAGTTTCATCCAGCCTTAGTGCTGCCACAAACGTGTTAGTCTCAATAAATGTCAGCCTCTTCTGCTCTCATCCATGATGGCACCCAATTCAACTCTTTAAAAGTTAGCCTGTTTCCAGCTGATATGCCCCTCCTCACATTGCTTATCTTGGTAATTCGCAGGGGTCCTTTGGGGCTGGAGCGAGGCAGAGCGAGGCGGAGCGAAGCTCCACCAGCTCAGGAGTGGCCACTAGGGCAGCCATGAGCCAAATCAGATTCTCTGATCTTATTTGGCCCACTGCCAAATTGCTGCTGAAATTTGGTGGCAATTTTAAAAGTGACTGGAGGGGAGGGGGCTTGAGGGAGAGGCTCCAAACTTGCAGGGTAGCTTCTGGGACCTCTCCCACAAATGCCCACCAAGTTTCAAGAAGATTGAACCAGGGGGTCCAATTCTACGGGCCTCCAAACAGGTTGCCCCCATTCCCTCAATTGTTCTCTATGGTGGGAAAAAAGTAATGAGTTTTTGCCATTGATTTCAATGGCCCATAGGGTATAATGGGGCTGAAACTGACATTCCCTTTCTGACACACTTCCGGTGATGTCAGGGGATGTGGCATATGCTAATGAGTTATGCTAATGAGTTATGCTAATGAGCTTCTGCACCTCTTTTTCTACGAAAGGACCCCTGGTGTGGCTTAAGACTCAGTGCAGTCCAACAATACAGCCAAGCCCTCCCACTAGAGCAGGGAGCCAAGGAGATTGGAAAGGGTTAGGGGGAAGAAGGAGGAATTAAAGACTGCAGGCAAGCAGCCACAGGAGAAACAACCCAGCCCTAGGAGCCCTGAAGAGGCATGCCTGCCAGGGCAGCAGGAACAGGGTTGCCAATCTCCAAGGCCACCCCAGAGAGTTGAGAAGCAATCTGACTGGAAGGCACAGAGATGTGAGGGAATGGTATTGAAAGGCTGCATAGAGACACCTGGTGGAGGTTGTACTGACTGCACTTTGTACCTGGTGAGTGATGAGGCTAAGGTATCCTTGGGCAAGCCATAGCTCTGGATGGCCTTGGGCAAGCTATAGCTCTGTACCAGCTGTTCTCTCAAGGACAGCCTGGGAAAAAGCTCTCTCAGCCCCGCCTACCTCACAGGGTGTCTGTTGTGGGGAGGGGAAGGGAAAGGAGTTTGTAAGCCGCTCTGAGACTCCAAGTGAGTGAAGGGCGGGGTATAAATCTAATCTCTTCTTCTTCTTCTTCTATCCCCAAGGGAATTGGCCATCAGTCAGGCACCTGGTCTGAGGCCACAGGCAACAGTAATACTTGATTGTCAAAGAACTAGCAAAGGCATCACAATTGTGATCCACCCTAAACCCATCAGTAGGGAGGGCGGAATATAAATTTGAAAAATAAATAAAAATAAATAATATAAAAAGGAGAGATGCAAGAAAGTGAACCAGCAGAAGCCTCTGAAGAGTTTCAAAGAGATTGCACAAGAAATATTTTATATGCATCTTTTGTGTGCTGCTGCACTGTCCATTGTAATCTCCTTTGAATCTCTCTGAGAAAAACAGGACAAGGATTCAGGATTCATTCAGGACAAGGATTTCTTGAATGAAGACTTTCCTATTTGCATACTAACGAGGTGGTGCTTCCCTGAAGCCTCCTAAATATAGCAGAACTACAGTGTGCACCTCAATCTAATGTAGGTTAACTGTCAAACAAGCTTGCCACACTTTGACCTTAGCATCTATGACTTGGTAAAATATTTCAGTTAATCTACTGCAGCAAATCATCTTACATCCTAAGAAATCCCAAGAATAATCCTAAAAACATTTTCCCGGGAGTACAACCCATTAAGTAGACTGTGACAGACTGCACTTTTAAAAAGCTTAGAAGTGCTGTACAAATAGCTGAAGGACTGTGAAGGAACAGAGGCCCTTGAGTGACAGGCTAGTCCAAGCAATCTGAATGGTTAGCATCAGCGGACCAGAGGAAGTCTTGAGAGAGCTGGATGCTTAGGAGACAGTCAGATTTCTGACTTGCCTGAGTTGAGCACTGACAGTCTGATTTCAGCCACAGCTGAGAAGAGTGGAGTTCTGACAATTTTGGAATTCAGACTTAGCTGAGAGCAGCTGTACACAGATGGAGTACTGGGGGGAAGTTGGTGAGAAAGTTTAGGAAGTAGACAAATTCTCCCATTCAAGCCAAGGAAAAGGGATAGATCTTCTAGAGAGAGAAGAAAATTCCTTACCAGTCAAACAAGGAGTTAATTCTGTAGCGAGATCTCTAATCTGGCGTGGTTAGACACTCACAACAAGAACTGGTGTCAAGAGAAGGGGGTTGGGTACTGAAAGGAGTATACCAGCCTTCTGGAAACCAAAAGAGTCAGAGAATACTCAAAGAAAGTCTGCTGGATTGTTTGGGAAAACACTCGAACAAAAGCCTTTCAATGTAAAGATTTTAAGTAACTGTGAATAACTTAAGAAACTCTCATTAGACTGAAACATAAGAACTAAAACCTGTGCCTGAACTGATTTTATCTCAGAGTTATCAATATTGTGCTACCTCGGAAATTTCACCCCTGATTTTACCTGACCTTTCCCTCTCTGTTGCACAAAATATTTTGTTAATTTTGAACTTCAAAACACCTCAAATGCCATTTCAGTGGTCAAAGTGAAAGGGTGATCCCAACCCTTCTCTCAGGTTTGTGGGTTGAGTCAGCAGTAAAATATCATACTGATACAAGGTGGGACAGCCAAAGTTCTTCAGGAAAGAAGAAAACAGACCACCAGGGCTGCTCGGTCAGAAAGAAAAATGGAGGGAAAATCTTGCCTCTGAGGGATGGAAGTGGACAGGGCCTTCATATATACCTACTTAGGATTGCTCCCCAAAGATTTCAATCTAACCAGTCCATTTCATTGGCAGTAGCTTCTTCCTCCAACCTAAGAGACTCTTCTACTATCAGAGAAAGCTCTTGCATTGAGGAAGACTGCACCAGCAAAGCAGAACAGTAAGATGCAACCCTAAGAAATAAACAGAGGCATTAAGCCTTCAGGGGCGAAAGGCCACTTTGTCAGCTTCAATTTGGCAAGTTCATTTTCCATTCTTCTTCGACATGTCCCTATTTTCACAGTTAAGAGATGGCCATGGAAGCAGACCACACAACAAAAGCAACTGCACTGTGCCAACTAATCTCTTAAAATAACTCTGTATAATAACCGCTTGTATTGTCTTTCCAAGAACAAGTAACCAGCTGCTAATAAACATTGCCGTAAGAGCAGACAGCCAGATTCAGCAAACTTATTTGCAAATGTCATTCTCTTGAACTTGTTTTTTTTTTCAAATCTACAAGTATAACAGAAGGCAGGAGGTCTGCCACATTTATATTCAACCTTGCTGTATTTTATCCACAACAGCTATCTCTAAAGAAAAACAACAGCTATCTCTAAATAGAAATCAAAGCTCATGCTGGTTTTATCTGTGTTCTGTACACTGAAGCACATGTGCTTTCCCATGGTTGCATAACTCACCACCACAGAAAATGCCTCTTTCCAATTACTAGACTGGTGCCTGCCTGCCCACAGATGAATACTAACATGGCTGTTGTCGCTGGACTGCATCCATGGCTGCCAGCATAAATAATTCAGGGTTAGCTTCAAGACCTTGTAGGCAAAAGGGAAAACAAAGCCACAATTTATGTACTTTGATATGTCAAGAAGAGAATGAAATATTGAACAGGTATCATGCACATTAACACATTCCAACAAACCTTCCTCCAAAGACAATGGTATTCTGAATATCTGAATAAGTTTGCTTTGATGCATATAGTTGACAAAAATAATAATAGTTCCAGCTTCTGCTCCTCATAACAATCTTGCTACTAATAGGTGAATCTAGGAGTAAGCAAACTAAAAGTTGAAAATATTTTTTTTTCCTTGAGAATGAAACATATTCAGAACAGGTGCCTGTCAAGGATTCTGTCTAACAAGTCCTGTTTCATCCTTGTCACACTAAAAGAAGTTGGTCAGAAATCATGCCTAGTGGACTTGCCTACTCAGAGCTTGTGTCTGAGGAATGAACACATTACCAGAAGTCAACAAGTGTAAGAATGATTTTGCTGGACTTAGTTGCCCAGTAGGGAAACCTGCAAGGACTTGTGAGGGAAACCTCATTTTACCCTGTATCCCCTTCCCATATTATTTTCTTTTTCCCTCCTCCTGGCAACCCCCATCCTCACCTTATCCTGCTTCCTTCTCTCCGTCCCATCCACACACCCACACATCAACTACCCTTTTAATCTGTCCCCCATCTTCAGCTATTTTATTTATTCATGCATGCCCCACCTTTCCCCACAATGGGGACAAAAAGCTGCTTATATCATTCTCCTCTCCTTCATTTTCTCCTCAGAACAACCCTTGAGCAGGGGCTTTCCTCGATTTGCATGGGTAGGCCAGATGTCACTTTGCACTGGTTGGTGAAACCAAGTGCCCACACGTTCACCTCACTGGTTGTGGAGTTTATGCAGGCCAAGCCAGGTGCCACCTCCCTCAACACAGACAGGGCGTCACAGGCCAGGCAATACCTCACTTTGTGTGGAGCTCAGTCAGGCCATATTCAGCCCTTCTGTCATATGGCTGTCCCAGCACAGGTGGGGGTGAGGTCATCAGCCCACCAAAAGCATCCTAGTGCTCTTAATGACCAATCCACCCTGCCTGAGAGAAAAGAGGTTGAGAATGTGTAACTGACCCAAGGACACCCAGTGAGTTTCCATGGCAGAATGAGGATTCAAGATCCTAGTCTGAAACTCAAAGCACTACACCACACTGGCTTCCATTGGGTGGCTGCTGTGTAATAGTAGCAAATAGCTGGGCTTAGGTGAGTCATGCAAATCAGGTTGTAGCAAGTAGGTGTGTGCAAAAAAAAATCAGCCCGATTCGGATTGGGCCGAATCAGGCCACATCTGTTCCAGCCGCTGAACGACCCCCACATGTCAGTTTTAGCAATGCAAGCCCATTTGGGAGTCATTCCACCAGCCAAATGTCAGTTTCAGCCCCATTATACCCTATGGACCATTGAAGTCAATGGCAAAAATGCATAGGGTATACGAGGGGCTGGAGGACGGGGAGTTTGAGGGAGAGGCTCCTAACTCACCGGGTAGCTGCTGGAACCTCTCCCCCAAATACCCACCAAGTTTCAAGAAGACTGGACCACGGGGTCCAACTCTATGGGCCCCCAAACAGGTTGCCCCAGGCCCTCCACATGCAAAGCAGAGGCTCTTCCACTGAGCGAACTACTTTGGTATTGGGGGGAAAACACATGGCGTAAGAAATGACAGAAGGGGTAGTAAATGTAGTTAAATGTAGAAGTAAATACAGCAGATTGAAAGAGTAACAATTAAAGGGGAAAGCTCTATAAGGATAAATTATATGTGAAGAGCAGATGGGGAAAGAAAGGACATCGGAACAGATGTAAACATCATTCTAAAGTAGCAAAGATTTATCAAGCCAGCAAACACAAAACTGAATAGTCTATTTTTTTCCCATAGTTAACAGTGCTCAGCTCAGGCCCCCAAACACAGAGAGAGAAAGAGTGGATGTAGCGGAATATCCTTTCTTCATTGCCAGTCTGGACAATGTGAGTGACAGTCACAAGACTACCAGACTTACACATGCTGTTACTTCATGCAGTGTCTTTCAAATAAAGCATTATGTCCTGCTATATTTCTTAGAGAACTGAATAATGTAAAAATAATAGACATCTTAAAAATAAATCTGAATGGGGTATGAACTGAAGCATGGTGCGGTTAAGCTAGAATCATTTATACATTGCTCTTTTTTATTATTATTAATTTTATGTACATCCAAACATATTAAAACAACAGGGAAGAAAATCTACTTTCATAAGGAGTACAGAATACATTGTTCGAAGGTTCTGTGATGCAGGGCAGGAATAGAGAGGAGGGCAACCAAACCAGCTTGGTCATCAGTTAAGTAATCTGGTGGTAGAAAGATGTGTCAAGTCACAGCTGACTTATGGCAACCCTGTAGAGTTTTCAAGTCAAGAGACATTCAGAGGTGGTTTGCCATTGCCTGCTTCTGCTAAAAAGGCAAAACCCCATGAGGGTATTGTGTCAGGATAGAACCATCACAATATATAGAAAAATGAAGGAAGTAAAAAACTGTTGTGTCTTCCAAGAAAGAGGGCCATACAACAGAAATTAATTTTCAGTTCTAAGTACATAGATTCTTAAATGGCTTACCCACAGTGCTCCTTATTTGCATAATTTAATGCTGGTAACTCTTTACTCAGTGTTCATTTATTTTACCTGTTTCTATTATCTAATTTTCTCAGGGTACATCATTAAAATGGAGAATTTGGAGCTTTAAATTAATGACATGAATTATTAGCTACCTAAAGACATAACTGATCACTGTGCCTTTGGGATACTCTTCCAAAGAACCCATGCCAAGATGAAACAGATTTTATGAATGGTGAGGTTTATGGAAAAGACTTCATTCTCCCACAAGAATTACCTTGTATGGTGCAACCTTAGATCTTTTGCATTATGTGTTAGCTGGCTTAGCTCTACTATTAGTAGTGTGTAGTTGTGAGGGAAAAAAAGGTAATTCTAAATGCAGTTTCTGGATTAATTTATGACTATGCAGAAAGGTGTCAGCAATTGCATTTCAGCTATCCTATGGTATACAGTGTGTGTGTTATATGCCATCAAGTCACTTGCAACTTATGGTGACCCTATGAATCAGTGACCTCCACAACATCCTGTCATTAACAGCCTTGCTCACGTCTTGCAAACTGAAGGTTGTGGATTCCTTTATTGAGTCAATCCATTTTATGTTGGATATACCTCTACTCCTGTGGCCTTCAAATGGTCCTAGCATTATTGTCTTTTCTACCATCCTGTCTTCTCATAATATGATCAAAGTACAGTAGCTTCATTTTAGTGGTTTTTACCTTCTAGGGAGAGTTCAGGCTTTATTTAGTCTAGAACCCACATGTTTTTGGTGGCCCATGGTATCTATAAAACTCTCCTCCAACACCACATTTCAAAAGAATCAGATTTCTTCCTGTCAGCTTTCTTTAATGTCCAACTTTCACATGCATACATAGTACTTGGGAATACAATAGTAAGAATTATCTTGATCTTGGTTGTGGTCTTATCTGCATATCTCAAATGGTTAATGTCCATCCACCAATTTTCACTCCACCACATAAATCTAATCCAGTTTCCCTTATGATCTGTCTTCCATACAGGTTGAGGACATAGGAAGATAAAATAACTCTTCTCTGACATCTTTGCCAATTGGAAACCATTCTGTTTCTCCATATTCTGCCCTAACAATATAAGTTGTGCATCAAAACAATCAGATCTTGTGGGGCACTCTCACTGTCATCTTTGAATGGGTGAAGTCTATTTGTCCAAGTTATTGAGTAATCTAGCCAAAAAATTTTTGTTGTTGTTTCTTCCCACCCGTATTTCTACTCTCTCTCTCTCTTTTGTTGACACCACTGTTTTGTTTTACATTGAGATCCAGTTTTTTAAAAAATAACTACAGCTGTTTCAGTCACTACTGTTGTGTGTCTGTCTTTATAATTATAGTAAGTTATCTATTAAACAAGAAAATGGCATATACTTTTTAAAACAAAACTAAATAATTCATTTTCAGCATGACACAGTTCAGCATTTGTTCATCCTTCTCATTAGCAATAAGGGGTAAAAGCTCTTACTTCAGATGTATCATGCTCTTACTTAACAGCACCTTCATGTGCTAAAGCAGCAGCCTTCAACTCTTCTTTAGGACAGGGCCAACTGTATGTACTTTAGACTCAGGCCATATTTTAATCTTAAAAAAAAAAAGAACTACAGATCAAATTGTACCTGGAATGGATCTCTACCACCCCATCCAAATCCATTCTGCAGCACACTGTAGGGGAAAAAAATTCTCTGTGGGTGGTTCCCTGCAGAAATCACTGTCCTTTTGACGGATTCTTTTCTAATTTAAAAAGATTTGCTATCTCTAGAATGACATTTTTTTTAATAAAAATCATTTTGCCTGTTTTATCCCCAAAGCCATTAAATTGTTTAGGCTCTGAGCCTCTGGAAACAGATTTTTTTCACATTTGGTGAGAAGATGTTGTAAGTAGCTTTAAGCCCATGGGATATAGTAGAATATCAACCTAATAACTAAGAAATCAACTCAGTAGTTCAATTTTTTCTCCCTAAATTTGTGATTTCCTCCCTGCCATTAACTTATCCCCCCTCCCATAAAGTTGATACAACAGATATGCAGATCAACTGGGCACTCAGATGCATCTGGAGAGTTCAAAGAGCTCCATCACAGCACGCTGGAAATCACAACGCTCACATTCCTGTGACATTGGTGAACAAATCTATTGGTAGTTTAGCGGGCTGCACCACAATTGGATTCGGGTCCTGGTATTTTGCCCCATTTAAACAATAGGTCTGCACAGCTGCCAAAGCCTATTCGTATTCTATTAGCCGTCTTCCATACTTTATGTGGCAAGTCAAATCCTGCAGGCCTCTCATTTGTGTTTATCAGGTTATGGATATCGGTTCAGATCTTATTGCTGGTATCGAGATCTTAGTCTGGATAGGCAATTCTAGCTTGCCTCCTGGTGGTACACCCTAGATAATGCTAAAGAGCTAGAACTTCTAGCTGCCAGACAATCATAGGATCCCCTGGCTACATTATACACATGGAAACAGTGCATCTTTGCTCTATACAGACTACCTGTTTAAAGACTGGACAGATATTTATATCTGTTATCAGAGTGGCTGCTAGATTCTGAAAATTCTAAATGCATGTCAAATTTGGTATATGAATGAACATGCATTCAGATAAAACTAAATATGACTTACACAAATTGTAGTATGCATTTTTTTACTCTCTCCAGATAGGAAACGGCATTCCAGTTCTTAATATTTCTACTTGGGCATAATTGTTAGTGATTTTGACAGACTTTTATTTCATCCTAAATGTGTTTAGGATTGAATTCTGACAGTGTAATCCTAAACAGATTTACACCCTTCTAAACCTATTGAACTCTGTGGGTTTTATTAAGATGCAAGTGTGCTCAGGATCACACTGTCAGTGTGTCAAATGTTGTTAAAAAAATAACAAATACATTACAGGAGTTTCCTGCTGCTCTGAAAGCATTTCCTAAGCAACTTTTTCCCCCTGTATAGCAGAAGGGAATTCGATTGAGAGCAGGTAACTCAGAACATAAATGGATTACTAGACAAATAGCTGCACACAACAACAGCTATGCAAGCGTTTTCAATGCATTTTTTTTATTCTTATAAGTAGCACTTGTACTTTTTAAAAGCCCATTTTAATCCACAGTATTTTGAAAAAAAGACCTTGAAAGCCAATCAACATTTAGATAACAGGTCATTTAGATTAGAACTCTTCCTTTAATTTTTTTTCTGCCCCTCACTTTAGGGAACATGTTTTAAATCAGTATGTGCAATGTGTGAAATGTTAAGTGCTGGAAAATGAATTAGAATCTTATAATTACTGTTAATGCTATTTTGTTTTATATATCAATTTTTAAAACTTTTTTTCTTTCTTCACTTTTTTTTAATCTTTGCTGGTCTTTTGACCATAATAAAGCTATGTATGTATGTATGTGCATGTAACTTCTACAACACATGACACACAATTTACCACAATATAATACTACTTTTTTCATTTTTAAATAACTTCTTAGCAAAAGCGTGTCCTTGTGGCTATAATGAACAACAATTTAACCATTATAATAAAAACTGGCAACATTTTGTTCTATACAACAGTGCCTCTGGCTCCTGATTCTACCATCTGTCTCTCATAAGGAAAATAATGTCACTTTACTCTA
This sequence comes from Lepidodactylus listeri, assembly GCA_029233225.1. Taxonomy (NCBI): domain Eukaryota; kingdom Metazoa; phylum Chordata; class Lepidosauria; order Squamata; family Gekkonidae; genus Lepidodactylus; species Lepidodactylus listeri. The sequence continues at coordinate 82,017,379 of JARCFY010000009.1, read as the reverse complement.
ATAGTAATTATGTACTAAATGCCAAGCTTATGAAGAAATCAGCTATCTTTTACATCCTCTTTACTTTGGTCAATACAACAACAGAACCATCATAAATTTGTGGCATGGTGCGAAAATCTGTCAAAATGGTGATTGCCACTAACATAAGTGTATTTGGAAAAAATGTTAGCAAATACTACCTACAGCCTCAAAAATCACAAGTAGGGCCCCAATCCCTGGCATCTGTAGGGTGGCAGGAAAAAAAAAGTTTTGAACATTGCAGTTGAAGTAACAGTGTGACACCACTTCCAGAGCAAACCTGGTAGTGACATCATCATGTCAATGCAATGCTTAAGGATTCACAGGAAAATGTGTGGCAAACCAAAGAATTTCTGGTGAATCCTAGAATGCCATGTCAATGCATTAATGTAACTTCCTGGCTCACCCCAGAAATGATGTCACATCATCACTCCGATGGTGACACTCATGTCCCTGCCCTTCCAATCATCTCCTGTATGGTGCTGCTGCTGTCTGGCAACTTTAAACACAATTAATTATTACAGGTCTATATAAAAATCACATATCGACTACATGACTTTAAAAACATGGTAACCAATAAAGACTTGGATGTATTTGCTTTAATGATAAGTTTTACTATCAGTAGAACTGGTGAAATAAACCCGTCCTACACACTCCAAGTTGCATTCCACAAAGTTTGCTACAACTACCAGGGTTCTATGAAGCATTAACTAACTGTAGGCCTTCCAGTAGCAAAGAGACTGAACCTAATTTACAGGCAGACCAGGAACATAATAAGATGGCACAGAGGAAACAAGAGAGACATTCAACAAGCTCTGAACAGGGAAAATGTTACATTACAGCTACCCTGGAGCTGGAATGTACTAAACACACTCTATAGAAGTATTTCCATTGACTAAACTGTTGATATGCTGTCACCACTCCAACAGGAATGATATGATTTTCAAAGGAGATGAATAAAAATAGTCTTAAGGTATGTGAATTAATATATCTAACAAGCCCTGGAAAAAGGAAATGTGAATTGCTCGTCCTGTGTTTATACTTCTGAAACATTTGAAAAGGAACACATCTATGGATGACAAGAGGAAGTCTGGCACATTTGTGCTACCTGTTTCAATGTTATCACATACAACCATTGGAGGAAATACCATACATACTTCGAAATGTGAGAAGTGTCTGACGCTGGTACCTAATCCTCAACATCTGTGCTGGTAAATATTAAACATGCTTATAATGCAAGTGTCACCTACTGTAAGCTAACAAAGCAGCTGATCTATCCCATCCTCCAGTGTAAGCTTAGTGAAATTAATGGGCTTAGACTGAAGAAATTCTGAACAGGACTACACTGTTTTGTTACTAGTAATAGATCTCTCTTAGGGTGCATTCAGATGGGCTGCTAATCCCGCCATTGGCCCAGCTCAAATTTGATCTAGATCTTTTTTATCCAGTGTTGCACGACCAGACAGCTCCTGTGAAGTGCTTCACCGTGCGTGACTCCGCAGTGGAGTATCTAGATGGCATCCACCTTAAGAAGCCATGTGGTCGGCTTTTTTTAAAAAAAAATCCTGTTTGTGCATGTGCATATGTGCCTCACTGCGTAGTTGTTTTTCTGTGCATGCACAGACTTAAATGGTAAAAGCACCACCAGCAGTACCTTCCTCTAGGTTCCATTTCAGTTAATAAAATTGATAAAGTTCACGGGACCATCAGAAACATAAAATTGTCCAGATCATTTCAGCAGAGCTCTGCAGACATCACATGTTTCAGCGGTTATGCGCACATTGCTAAGACTTGTTAAAAATGGTGGCTGTTTGAGATTGTCTGGAGACCATCCCTATAGGATGATTGTGTGCTGGTGGAATGACCAGATGGGGGAAAGTCTGCCATTGGCAAGCTTTGGACTGGACTTTTACCCCTATCTTTTAAGTACAGCTCCCCAACGGGGATCGACGGACCGATCACGGAAGTGGCATGTTTCCCAGATGTTGCTGTCTGGACATGCTCTTTAAATCCACCAGGCACTCGTGCCTGGTGCGGCTCAAAACAGCCATCTGAATGCAACTTTAGAGTACAAATTTATGTATTGATACCTTAATTATACACATTAATATTTTTAACAGGGCTACAATTTTATTCCACCGTTCCTCTACTGAGCTCAGGACAGATTACATGGTTTCCCCTTTTTCTATGCTACACTCCCAACAACTCTGTGAAGTAGGTCAGGCTAAAAAAGGAATACCTGACCCAGGGTCACCCACTGGCCATCATGGATGAGTAGGGAATATTTTTATTTAATGGTATGTATGTGTGCTGCAACTTAGGTGGAGAGGGGCAAGGTTTCTGATTAAAGAACACGTCTCCCCTCCCATTCCAGATCTTTCATTCAGCTCAAGTGTGTGCTCCTCAAATAAGAGCCCATTGGTTCAGGACTCTGGGTGTGCCTTAAGTACCTGTGAGAAGAGGAGAACAATTTTAGCTAAATCTTCTTTAGCTGTTGCTGCTAGCCAGCTAGCAAGTTCTTCCTCCCTTCCAGGATTCAATACATGACAAAAAAAATCGTACTTATAGAGAAACATTAGAACCAGAGAATATCCAGATATTTTCAACAGTACATTAGATTCTCTCACCGGGCCATTCCTTTGGACTTCATAACTTACATTTTAGCAAACAGAAGCTGCACACCAACATTAAGGTAAAATATCTAAGTGCTAAATGTATTCAGAGTGAATCAATTTTGAAGTGCAGAAGTGCTTGAAATGAAGTCCAAAACCTTTTTGACACTTATTAAAAGTATATGTAATATTCCTACTTCCATTCACTTTTTGAGTTGAAAGAAAAAGGACAGAGGTCTGAAATATCCCAGTTGGAATTAGCACTGGGTGACAGTGCAAACCCCAGCTACCATCACCGCATACGTTAATCCACACACAACAATCTCTAATACCATTTCCTGTCAAACACATTCAACTGAAGTCCTTGCCAAACATATATCATTTTGCAACATAACAAAACAAAATAACAATGGGCATTAATGTTTATTTTATCTAAATCATTTTTGTGTTGTCTTTCTACCCAAATAGGGGCCTCCAGGGAGCATACATCAAAACCTTAAAACATTAAAAATGTCAAAGCAGAATTTAAAATAATGTTTACAATGGGCTATGGTGGCTCAGAGGTTAAGATGCTGAGCTGCAGACCGGAAGGTCAGTACCTTGGCAGTTTGAGACCCAAGTGCTGCATGATGGAGTGAGCTCCCATCTCTGGCCTCAGCTCCTGCCAACCTAGCAGTTCGAAAGCAAGAAATTGCAAGGAGATAAATAGGTACTGTTTTGGTGGGAAGGTAACAGTGTTCCATGCACCTCGGTGTTTATTCATGCCAGCCACATGACCATGGAAAAAGTCTTCGGACAGTGCTGGCTTGGAAATGGAGATGAGCACTGACACATAGACTTGGATTCAAGGGGAGTTAATTTGAAATAACCAAATGCACAACCAATGGGCTACACGTATTTGTACATATTTTTCCTTAGTACAAAATGTCTCATGTGAAACAGGAGTCAAAGTGTACTTAATTGAAAGGTTCTGCTATATCCAATGGCAAAATAGGCTGTTTTCGTTCCAGCCGCCAGTTCTGTACATTCTTATATATTAAATGACATTGCATGGTACTTCTAGCAATTCATTGACAAGAATGACAAGATGACATAATGCCTCATGATTTACAGCACTTAACTGTGGCACAGGAAAGCTCCATAAGCATTTTAAGCATACGTTGATTGACATTTTAGAAGGTAGCCTTGCAACCATAAAAGTGCTTCAGCATCCATTGTGGTATTTCCATATCCCCTCTTAATTATCCATAGTCAGGTTTCTAGGAAGTAGAACACACACTGAGTCATCCAAAGAAAGAGCTACAAATATTGCATGATCTATAAGTGCCACATTTCATTGAGTTTCTGACAGAAATGTCTGTTATGTTACTTGGAAAACTTAATTGCAAACAGCAAAACATATGAGAATTCCTTATTGGCAGTGATATAAAGTGTGCTGCTGTTATGACTGCAGTTTTATAGGCACAGGTGTGGCTCTCCAATATCACCCAATTCCCAGGATCAGGAAGGTTTTGGGGCTGTAATGTCTCTGGTCCTTTGTGTCTCTGCAGTGAAAAGGGCAAGAGACTTGAAATCTGGAAGTTCAGTGAATCTGCTTGTCCTTGGCAAAAGATTGTTATAATGCTGTTGTGCTATTGCAATAGCAGTTACTGGTTTGTTTGTTTTTAAGCCTTTACAGAATCTTCTGATAGCACACGAGTAGGAAATGCGGGGGAAATGGTGGCTGACAGAGGAAAGTGTACACAAAGCTCCCTTTTGAGAGCTGAATTGCCAGTCTGGGTGCCTCTGCATTCCCATTGGTATTTGCAGGAAAATGGAGAATCTCCTTGTATTGACACAGCCTAGGCATTCTCTGCGATTTCACTTTACTACTGAATTTTGCCCATAGCAATGAAAATACAGAATATGTCATAGATTTAAGTTGTTTCATTCAATTGTATATCTACCTCCCAACATTACTTATGCAGACACATGCACTGATTAAGCAATGCCAACTTCCCTTGTTAATTTTAATGTGACTGTATATATGGTTATATCAAGTTTGCTTTATGCAGTTCTTTACTAATATACAAAAGCACACACATGCATCAGTAAAGCAACTCATAAAGAATCTTGACACAATCATACACATTGTCAAGACATGCATGGAGTACCAATGCAAAAGAACTGAAGAAAATGAAACCTAGGGCAACTTGTGTGTATGCATCTGTTCCAGAACTGCTTTTAGAAATTTTCTGAATTTATGCAGGAGGAGTGGAGTGCTATGTAGAACAAACCCACAGACCAAGAAAGAAAAGCAACAGGAAATCTGTTCATTGATATAGATGGTGCATGAAACCTACCACTAGGCTTGCCAAGTTTCCACTGGGGGGAGGAGTCTTCTAACCACTGCTCAGCTAGGTAGCAGGAGAAAAATTAGAGGAGGAATGGAAAGGGTGATTGTGATAGACTGCACTTTAAAAGCTTAGAAGTGCTGTACAAACAGGATAGTGAAGGGTTAAGGTGCCCTTAGGGAGACTGTCAACAAGTCCTTCAAGGAGGGACTGTTCCTGAGGGCACTCAAGGAAGCAATGGTCTGCCCTCTCCTGAAAAAAACCATCATTGGATCCAGCCGAATTGGCCAACTATTGGCTGGTTTCCAACTTGCCCTATTTTGGCAAGATTTTGGAGAGGGCGGCAGCGATTCAGTTGCAGAGCTTTCTGGATGACGCTGGACCCATTTCAGTCCGGCTTCCGGCCAGGTCATGGGATGGAGATGGCACTGGTCACCCTCACGGATGACCTCTGATGCCATCTGAATTGGGGTGGCACAGCGGTGCTGGTGTTGTTAGATCTGTCAGCCGCATTTGACATGGATGACCACCAGCTACTAATCCACTGCCTCGCCGACATGGGGGTTCAGGGGCTTGCCTTGCAATGGCTTGCCTTGTTCCTCCAAGGTCGGGGACAGAGAGTGGTCCTGGGGGAGCAGACGTCTCAGAGGCACCGGAGTGCCACAAAGGGCGGTGCTATCCCCAATGTTGTTTAACATCTACATGTGTCCTCTTGCCCAGATTGCCCAGAGGCATGGGCTGGGTTGTCACCAGTATGCTGATGACACCAAGCTGTATCTTTTGTTGGACAACCGATCCGGGGCCACCCCAGATGACCTGAAGCGGACGCTCCAGGATGTGGCAGGCTGCCTCAGGCTGAGCTGACTGAAATTGAATCCAACAAAGATGGAGGTCCTGTGCCTGTCGGAATGGGCCAGGGGTAGGGACCCCATTGCCGGCCTTCAAGGGGGTGCTGCTGGTGCCAGCGCCAAGGGTATGGAGTTTGGGAGTGCTCTTGGATGCTTCCTTAACCATGGAGGCCCATGTAGCAGCCTCTGCCAAGGCAGCCTTTTACCACCTATGGCTGATTAGGCAGCTGGTTCCCTTCCTCGAACACAAGACCTGGCAACAGTGATCCATGCAATGGTCACCTCGAGGTTGGACTACTGTAACACTCTCTACATGGGGCTGCCCTTGTCTTCGCTCCAGAGGCTGCAGCTAGTGCAGAATGCCGCGGCCAGGCTGTTCATGGGCCTCTCGGTGTGAGACCACATCTAGCCTGTGCTGAGGACCCTGCACTGGCTGCCTATAGCATACCGGATATGGTTCAAGGTGCTGGTTTTAACCTTTAAAGCCCTATATGGTCAGGGGCCTGCCTACCTAAGGGACTGTCTTTCCCCGTATACATACCAGAGATCATTGTGGTCAGGCACTCAACATCGCCTGACCCTCCCCAGCCTGAGAGAGGCCAGGTTGGTGACCACTAGGACCAGGGCCTTCACAGTGGCGGCTCCTCACTGGTGGAACAAGCTCCTGGATGACATCAGGGCCCTGCAGAACCTTTTGCAGTTCCACAGGGCCTGCAAAGTGGAGCTCTTCCACCAGGCTTTTAATTAGGAGCCGCCACTGGGGGAAAGGGCCTCTGGTAGGGCTGAGTGAACTCTCTGGCCCAGGAAATCACCTGGTGAAGCCTCCTGGCCAGGTCAAATTAGGCTGTTGTGTTTGGTGTTGGAAGCACTGTTGCTGCTATTTTCTGTGGTTTGTTCATTTTATGCTGTGAATTTTACTCTAACTTATGTATGTACTGTTGTAAACTGTTGTGAACTGCCTTGAGCCGGCTACGCAGGCTAGGTGGATTATAAATAGAAACAAACAAATAAATAAATAAATAAAATTTATTAATTGTTCACAGAAACAGCCTTGAATGACAGGCTTGCTCCAAGAGATCTGATTGGGTAGCATCAGCTGAATAGATAAAGACTTCTGAACTGGATGCTGAGGAGAATTCAGTTTGATTTCAGCTCTAGTGGAGAAGAGTCAAGGACTGACAGTTTTGGAATTTAGCCCTGACTGAGAGCAGTTTAACACAGACAGGAGAACTGGGGAAAGCTGGCAAGGATGAGTGGGTAGTTAGACAGAGACTCCCATTTGGGCCAAGAAAAGGGGATAAATTTTCTAGTGAGAGGAGAATTTCCCTACCCAGTCAAACAGGGAGTTAGCACTGAAGAGTGTGTGGTTAGAAACTGTCTGTAGAGACCTTTAGTTAAAAACTCAAGATGAGTACTGGTGTTTCAAGAGAATTTTTGCTGGTTCATGGTTCGTGAAGTGATGTTCATAGCAAGTCAACTGGCATGAATTTTCCATAAACTTTCAAGCTGTTGAGGGTAGTTCATGCTGGTTTGTGAATGGATACATTTCCAGACAGACTGGAAACTTCAAAGCAACCGGGGGGGGGGGGGGGAGAACACTTGGAAGGCATGTAGAGGAGAGTCAGCTGGAGATCCCCTGCCTGTTTGGTGTCTCTAGCTCGCACAGGATCTGTTCTATACACTCCTGAACATGTGCCTGTCAAAATGACCACCTGTCAGCTGGCATCTCCCCAGAAAGCACTTTCCGGGAACACCTTTTTTGGGGGACCGTTATTCAGACTCCGTAAATCCAATCCTCACCAAATTTAGAGGGCTGATAGAGGAGAGTCAGGCAGAGATTCCCTATGAGTTTGACATTTCTAGCACTTTGGGAGCATTCTACCACATCACAAACCAAAGTGGTTTGTTTGGTGTCTAAAAGTTTGTGACGGTCCATGGTTTGTGCCCATTCCTACCCACGTCCAGTAACAACTCTGCCAACACCAAAATTAAGTTTAACTGCATCCTGTTCTCACTTGTCTGACAGTGTGTACCATGAAGCACTGTAAGTGTCGCCAGCACTTGTCTGCCCACTGGACAGGCAAGCTTTGGAAGGATCACCTATGCTGACTACACATAATTTATCAGCATCTGAACAAATGCCTCCCAAGCCTCCTCCTTTTCTAATAAAGCTGGTAAATCCAGGTAAGTGCATTTAGTACTGCAGCATTTTAATGTTTTTCTTTTGCAAGGCAACTGTGGAAAATGTCTTCCAAACTTTTGACAAAAGGCTTTCAAGCTTAACAATGGAGGGGTTGTTTTACCTGTCCATTAGTCTCTACTCTTAAGTCTGGAAGGATAATCTCTTCCCCTCTGAAACAAATGAAGCCCATTTCTTCCCCTCCCTGGTAAAGGATACCCCCTGTGTAATAGAAAGGCTGACCAAGACAGTCTTCAGGGAAATTTCAGAATGCGCTTGTTAGAGCAAATGTTTTACTCTCTGCTACTGAAAAGATCCACCCCACACCAAAGACAATACACATTTGGTATTCTGCCCAGCACTGCTTTAAAGAAGGAGGCTTTCAGTGTGCCAGTTTTTAATGCCTGTATCACTATTTACTGCAGCTGTTGCCAAAGGATAACAAAAGTCTTGTACAAGCTAGAAAGGGCAGCTGATGCCATTTCCACTCTCAGCAGCGGAGTAAACAGTCGGGCCAGTATCAACACTGTTCCATATATAACTTGCTTTAAAGAGCTAGCAAGTATAGCAACTGCAATAACTTCTCTTCTTTGGCAACAGATGGCAAGCTTGGCTTGGATTGTCTTGCAAAACGTAAAATAAATCAGAACCTTGTTGCATTACGCACATTTCCATCCCTCACAGCTTTCATGCATTATACTTATTAAATTTAATGTGATCACGGTTATATAGGGACATATGCTACCCTTCTGATGCTAAATGGTACAACAAGCTGAGGCAAATGAAGAAGTCCCACTTGGTAAGATACACACTGTCAATTGCACATTGCGCCAATCCTTTGGATGTTCCAGAGGAAGAAGGCATGAAGTACAAGAACAATATGCTTTCCCTAATGTGGAATGGAAATATTAAGTTCCTACAGTGTGCACTCACTGTCCAAGTACCAGCAAGTGTCCATGCTGCTGCTGCTGTGTTGCTGACAAAAGAACATTATTTAGCACCATTCCTAAATCCAGCTCCACTGAACGTGACATCATACTTCATTAAGGGCATATGTTTTGTATTGCAAAAGGAAGGAAATAGTGTGGAAATAGTGCTCCTGCTGCCCCTGTTCTACTGCTTGCCTCTCCATCATGACTGCTCCTACCACTCAAGGGCCTGCTATATCACAGTGAGGAGAGGAGAGAGGTTGCAATATCAGGATTGTCATTCTATTCACTGACCTCTGCTCCCTAGCACTCTGAGTTGGCTCAGCCACAACACCCCCAGCCTGCTTCTGAGCCCTCTTTAAATAAGCCGTGGGATGCCATTTCCTCTTGGTCTTCTCCACCCCAAACATGTGACCTGGAAACACTGGGGACTGGAGGAAAGCTCTCTTTGCCCTGGGTTGGCTCCTCCCACCACAATCTGGCCTTATGCCAGATGCTTTTCCCTACTACTGGGCTGCAGGTCTGTCTCTTACTTCAGAGGTTAACCTTGCTGCCCCCAAGATGCTTTCTAAGATGCTCCTTTTCCTTAGGAGCTAGCCTTGCAGCCTTCAACCATCCTATGTAGGCCTGCCCCGATTGTGTCATGCCTGAAGTGGTGGTACCAGTGAGGTCCTGACCAAGTGAGGACAGGCCAGCACTATCCTGAAAAAGCACTGCCCAGCCATTGGCACAGAAGGAGTGTCCTGTCTGACTTCCAACAAGGAAAATGGGGAGTTTACATTGCTCCCACTAAACCCTATCTTCTACCTGATAAGGTTGGTGTAACAGACAATAAATGGTTTCTACTTTAACCCAGTTTGAGAACCTTGAGTGGCAGAGGATTCAAATGGAATTCTACGGTTGAGAGTGGCAGTTAAGAATGTCAGTTGAGAGTGGAATCAGAACAGTGAATGAGGGCTAAGCAGGGTGAAATGACCAAGGAGGATTCTGAATTAGGGAAGTGGGATGAGTAGCCCTTCCCTGATGGAAATAGCTCCTAGTAAAGGCTCTCTCTCTCTCTCTCTGTTTGTGAGTGATCTCTGTCAAGTGTTTAAGAATCAAAACTGGCACTTGTGTAAATGTTCCTGCCTTCACAAACTTAAATATTCTTGAGACAAAGAAGCTCATGCTTGTTTATTTAAGCAGTGACTGCCAAGCGATCTCTCTCAATAGTTTTAAAGACCTGTCTGTGTGACAGACTAACCATTGTTCTTTCCCTTCATTCTTGATGCCTGAGATCCACACAGTTCTCAGTATTCAACAGGGCAGGCAGAAGATAAAGTGAATTAGAAAAAGTCATTTCACACATGTAAACCATGTGGCGTGAGGGATTTTCCAGGCATGAAAAACCAGTTCCTTGAATTGGACTCCAAAGCTAATTGGCAGTGATAGCATATGCCTTAGAACTGATCTTGAATAGGTTTTTCACCAGTCTGTAACAGTCCAAAGGAAAGCAGAGGCACTCTGCATCAGCTACAGTTACTGGTCATTTTATTTTTGCAGTCAATTTGCAGCCAACTTATGGTGACCATGTAGGGTTTTCAAGGCAAGAGATGTTCAGAGGTAGCTTGTCATGCTTGCCTCTGTGTAGCAACCCTGGTATTCCTTGGTGGTTTCTCATCCAAAGACTGGCCAGGCCAACCCTGCTTAACTTCTGAGATCTGACAAGATTAGGCTAGCCTGGGATATCCAGGTCAGGGATCTGAGTCCTCTTAAAGAGCAGCTAAACCACTAGACATGTTTCAAGTGATCCAAAAGAAATCTGGAGTTACTGGGTGGGGTATGGGTTTCTGTAGGTCTCTCTCTCTCTAATCCAAATTTCTACAAAGTTTTGAAGGAATAGAGATGCTACTCATAATCCACTCTTGAACTTGAATTTTAGTTCTAGTATTATGGGAATGGAAGAAATGTTCTTTCCATTAGCTGGAATTCAGTTCACTGTGGGTTAGGTGCTTCGCACTGAGCTAGAATGGGATTTGAAAGAGAAAAAAAATATCAACAGCTGAAACATGGCAAAGTCCAATGTTAAACACAGTTATGTTGGAAAGCCCCATGGCAAGCATGCAGAAGTTTCATAGTGTTATCATTGCACACCATGCTTCAGTGCATGGGATGCAAGATCTAGCCTTCAGAGACTCAGCATGCTACCGTACACTATACTGTACTGGACCTCCTTGCCACTGCTGCAAAATGATACAGACAAAAGGGGATTGGGAATATAAATTAGGGTAATGGCCGACATGACATCATTGATCAACACTAGAACTAATTCAGACTTCACGTTGTATTTCTGCATTACTTACAAACAGGATGTCATAATCAGGGCTCCGTTGGAGCCGAAGCAAAGCGGAGCGCCGCTCCGCCAGTGAAGATGCTGGGGGGCGGGCACATTACCAAGCCCCGCCCCCAGCAGGGCCGCCGCTGGGTCGGACCTCCGCTCAAAGCGGCGGTCCAAAAAACAGCAGGCGGCATCTCTCCTTTTATCGGAAGCAGCGCCCTCGTTCAGCCCTCACTTGCTGGGGGAACCTTGTGGGTAACTTCCAGTCGCCTCGAGCATGGCCTTCCGGCGGGCGGTCTCCTTGGCCACGCTGTGGTTGAGTCTCCTCAGGCGTTCCTATGTGTTCTGCAAGATAAGCCTCCCCCCCGGCTCTCCCTTTCCCGGCCGCGGCAAGTGCCGCCTGGGATGAAGCCCCTGTCCCTTCCCCCGGCTCTCCCTTCCCCCGGCCCCTGTCTTCCCCCACCCCACTCAAGCCCTCATCCCTCTCCCAGCTCTCCCTTCCTAGGCCGCGGCAAGCTGCCGCCCGGGAAGAAGCCCCCATCTTCCCCCACCCCACTCAAGCCCTCGTCCCTCTCCCAGCTCTCCCTTCCCGGGCCGCGGCAAGCCGCCGCCCGGGAAGAAGCCCCCGTCTTCCCCCACCCCACTCAAGCCCTCGTCCCTCTCCCAGCTCTCCCTTCCCGGGCTGCAGGGAGGAAGGGAGGGAAAAGCTGGGCCTGAGTGGCTTAAGGCCACTCAGGCCCAAGCAAGGGGGGGGCACTGGCTGCCTGGCTGACAGCCACTAGGCCTGAAGGAGGGGGGAGAAGCACCTAGTCTGTCTCTTTGTCTTCCTTCCTTCCTTTCTTTCTTGTCTCTCTTTTCCCCCACCTACCTACCTACCTTCCTTCCTTGTCTCTCTCTCCCCCCACCTACTTACCTACCTACCTACCTATCTTCCTGTTCCTTTCCTCTCTTTCTTTCTTTCTTTCTTTCTTTCTTTCTTTCTTTCTTTCTTTCTCCCCCACCTACCTACCTACCTTCCTCTTCCTTCCTTCCTTTCTTTCTTCTCTCTCTCCCCCACCTACCTACCTTCCTTCCTGTTCCTTTCATTCCTTCCCCCCTCCCTCCCTCCATCCCTTCATTCCTTTCTTCCTTTCTTCTAACACACTTCCAGTGATGTCAGGGGTGTGTGGCCTTCTGACACTTCCGGTGACATCAGGGGGTGTGGCATATGCAAATAAGTTATGCTAATAAGCTCCTGCACCTCTTTTTTTACGAAAGGACCCCTGGTCATAATAAATTCAATCAATTCATTATATAACAAGGGTGACAACCTTTGTCCAAAGAATTTGGTTATTTTCCCCCTAAACAGACCAAGGCTGCAGTCACACACACTAAATAATCTACTTTCAACCCACTTTCAGTATACTTTCCAACTGGATTTTTACTGTGTGAACTGGCAAATCCAGTTGGAAAGTGGATTGAAAGTGGATTATTTAGTGTGTGTGACTGCAGCCCAAGATTGCAGGACCACTCTTTCCAAAACCAGGCACTTTCCATACACTTAAAAGTCTGCAAGGAAAGTATAGTTTTATATTGCCATTTCACTCTACTCAGTACAATCATTTCTTCCTTTCTATCCTGTCTTCTTGAGTTCTTTGAATAACTGCAAAATGTCCAAAAGAACTATTCAGAGGTTTAGTAAAACAGAAGTAATATTGCCATGAATTACAAGTTTCATTTCTGCTAACACCAGAGACCACTGTGTGATTAATTTACGTCAATATTACTTACCTTAGAGCATCGTTTGCCACAGAAAACAATTATTTGCATAGCATTAGTAATGTTATTTACATTTTTCTGCTGTTGGAGCTGGTTTAATTAGGGCAGGAAAGCTACCTTTTTTCAGGGATTTTCAATACTCAAGCCAAAACTTCATTTCTAATTTGATACCAATATTTTACCCTGGCATGTCTAAAGTTGGGATGACTACCTGGGCATAATATAAAAAAGAATCTGGTTCTGATTAAAATCTCAACTAGTATATTCAGGGACAACTGCTAGGCAACTCTGAGTTTGAAAAGCAAGAGAAATTGTACTAAAATACAAGATAAATGAATGGAAATTTCATTGTGTGTGTTTTTTTAAAAAATGGTATAAAAGAAGTTGAAGTGCACCATCCAATTGTATATATATTATATAGTGAGACAGTGAAATTCCGTCTATTGGCTTTGGGGGAGGGGTCAGCTTTTCTTTTCCCACCCTCTGCATTTTCTATTAGGTAACATAATTGTATAATATTTTGAAAGAGTTGATACCTTACGCTGACTTATGTTCATCTTTATTCTTCTATATCATCTCATAGATTTTATACTATTTCTTTAAATTTAAAAAACATTTTGAATCCCTTAGCAGAATGGCAAATTATAAATGTATGAGGCAAGTACACATAAACAAATAAAGGAACGTGGTACCCTAAACTAGCTGAATTATGATTGAAGGAAATCACAGCAATCAGTTTTCTTCCCTCCACCCCATCACCTCGATAACCATCTAGTTATGATGTAAGCCTAAAACATGTGGCTGGTTCATTGATAGATTTTCATCACTTCAGGACTGCAGTAAATGGTGTCTTGCATGTGTGAATGAGCAGTCACAGATCTAATGTTACAGACAGAATCTCCACAATACCCAATATCACCCCAATACATTGGTTCACACATTCAGCTACATATGTATAGTAGGCTGGAGCAATGAGCAATGCACATAGTGGTCCATGTAGTCCAGCATTCTGTTTCCTAGGTTGGCCAATAAGCTGCCTTGAAGAACCAACAAACAACACAGAGGCCAAGGCCTTCCCCTGATGTCACCTCCTGGCACTGGTATTCAGCGGTTTACTACCGCTGAATCTGGAAGTTCCCTTTAGTCACCATGGCTAGTAGTCATTGATGGACCTATTATCCATGAATCTGTTCTCCTTTTGGCAATGTTTGGTATCCCTTTGCAAAAAGTGAAGGAAGATTGCCACAGAATGGAGATAGAAAGAATACATTCCTATTCTAATGTAAGGGGGAGAGAAACAACTAATAATTAGGGATACCACAAACTTCACTGAAAATAAGTTTGCCAAACAAACTTACCATATGTGATTGGAATGATTAAGGTGAGCCAATACTGGGATTACTTCACTGATGTGGCAAACCTTCTAAACTCCTAATGAACTGACTGGTAGCTACTGGGGATGTGCATAACAAAACTCCAGAGTGGAAGATATGCATTGAACTCATTGTTTGAGTCATTACTGTGATTTTCCAGAATGGTATTAGAAATTCAGAATTCATAGGGATAGAAAACTACACTCCATTTTAAAAATACCATGTTGTTTTTCAGTTCCTTTGCTGCTAGCAGGCTGTAGTATGTGTTCATTTTTAAATTTTGTTCTATTGATTTCTTGAACAATGGTATTTTTCCCTTCCAACTGGTTCCTTGCAAATGAGGAGCACAGTGTAGCTCCAGCCAATCAGCTTTGGAGACAAGCCACAGACAGCTGTGGCTTTCTTTCTTTCCCTCCTTTGTGGGGGTGGAGCCCTTTTGTTCTTCACAACTCCAGTGGATGAGAAAACAGAGAGCAGGGGCATCTTGTTCAGGGGGCTGGTAGAATTCATTCTCTTGACATTATTTGCTGGAAACTTGGGAGTTTTTTAGAAGACAGATAGCTCTCATTCTGCTGCTATTTTGGTGTCATATGGATGAAAAATAGCCACAGTACCCCTGAAAATTCCCTGATAGGAAATAATGGCAGATTGATGGAAAGGGATGGGATGTTTGTGTAAAGGAAGCCATTTTCACTCTGTGAAAAGAAACAAACAGGCTGCAAAAAGGAAGGATGGCAAATAAAAAGTTTTCAATGGAAAGGAAAGAGATTTGTAGTGTCATTCAGTCACTATGAGAGTAGGAAAATGCAGACAGATTTTTTTATTTTTAAATAATGTTGTGGCTGGCCAGAGTTTTCCTGCTAGGCTGTTGCTTAACTGCCATTTGAGGAATCAGTAGAGAACAGTGCAGCTGCGAGGAGAAACACCTACTTTGGGGGCCTGTAAAACTGAACCCTTTTGTTCAATCTGCTTGGAAATTAAGGGGTCTTTAGAATATATGGAGCACTGTGTTCTGTGCAAATTTGGTGCCATTATCTTTATAAACAGCTGCCACAGATCCTCATGAGCCAGTTTGGTGTAGTGGTTAAGTGCGCGGACTCTAATCTGGAAGAACCGGGTTTGATTCCCACTCCTCCACTTGCACTTGGCTGGATGACCTTGGGCAAGCCATAGCTCTGTACCAGCTGTTCCCTCAAGCCCCACCTACCTCACAGGGTGTCTGTTGTGGGGAGGGGGAGGGGGAGGGGAAGGGAAAGGAGTTTGAAAGCCGCTCTGAGACTCCCTTGGGAAGTGAAGGGCGGGGTATAAATCCAATCTCTTCTTCTTCTTCTTCATGTGCATTCCCTATCGAAAATAGTGGTCCCAAACTCCAAACATAGATTTGAAGCCCAAACCAGTAATGTCCTACCTGAAATTAAGCAATCAATTGAATAACATCAATCATCATCATCATCTATGAGGTATACTTTTTTTTTTGATTGATTGCATAATTAAAGATAGACCTGACACCTTGGTGGACTAGGTAATTCCAGATCCTGGAGGAAGACTAGAGTCCTGGAGCACCATGGGTATGCAAATCTGGAGGCATGCTCAGCCAGAAGCAGAAAAGAAGTTTTTGGCTGCATCCATGTATTTGTGTTCCCTTCCCCCCCCCCCCCCATATTTGAACATAGAGAGCATTTGCTAAGTCCTTTCTTTGTGGCCTCACTGAGTTCAAGATTCTGAGCACCAGAAGGCAAGTTATTGACATTTGTGAGTGACCAGGGTGTGCATGACTGGAAGAGGGGCTAAAGAAAGATGACACTGCTCATTAGCTACATGGGGAAAATACAGCCTTTACAGTCATTGGTGAAATGATGCATATGTTACACAACATACATATGTGAAGGCCAATCAGTACCTACATGCAGGCTGCTGTGTAGATGTGTAGCTACTCCGCAAACTCCAATGAATGGCTTTGTGAACACTTAATCCAATCATCAGTCAGTCAGGGGAGATTCATGGCCAGTGTTTGCAATGCAATCTGAATCCACAGGAGTTAGTAACAGGTTCAGATGGCAAAGATTTTTAATAGATATTCTCAGGCTGGCAGGAAAAGGGTTTAGATGCTGAGGAAACAGTTAATGGAGCAATACTGATTCCAGTGCTTACAGAAAGCCATATTTGCAATTACTGTCGACCAAAAGAACCACTTGACTACTATATGCCCGGTGTGCCACCCCACCAAAGAATCACAAACAAGAAATATGTAAACGTATAACTTTTAATTAACAAAGTTATCTCTGAGCATGTATGATGGGCTCTCCCTGCCCCTATTTAACTATAGCCATAGCCAGCCCTTGGGTATTTGTAGTGAGGAGAAAGGCTTGCAAGGCAGACTTTTGACCCAAAGCTGTGTGCAAGCTCCAGAACTCTTTATTAGGCTGGGTGTTAAAGGAAACGAGCTTCCTTATGTCAAAAGTTCTGCATGTTAAAGTGTCAAATTCAAGACAGAGTAGTTAGAACTTCTCTCTGTGGGAAGTGGGAACCACCTGCCAACCACAATTTCTAATAGGGCAATAACCTTGCCCACTTTACTGAAACATGGGTCAGGTGCCACATTGGGGAATGGTGCTCAGAAGTGCCATAGATGGCATGTAAAAGAGACACATGAGGCTACTGAGCCACTAAACATGTACTACTGAGTTCAAGCATCTTCAGATAAGGGCAGCTGAGTCTTTGTCAATGGTTCAGCAACTTATACATCAAGCCTGCTAGGATGAAATCCTGAATATTGAATCCCTTTCCTGAAAGTACAAATTCTTAAGATATAAATTCATATTTGTTTTAATTAATCTTATACTTTTTCAGCATTTGTGCACATGAGCTTTAATCAGGGGTCATTTCATAGAAAAAGAGGTGCAGGAGCTCATTAGCGTAACTCAATAGCATAACTTATTTGTATACACTACACCACCTGACATCACCGGAAGTATGTCAGAAGGCAAGAAAGAAAGGAGAGAGAGAGAGAGGGAAAGGAAGGAAGGAAGGAAGGAAGGAAGGAAGGAAGGAAGGAAGGAAGGAAGGAAGGAAGGAAGGAAGGAAGGAAGGAAGGAAGGAAGCTGGCAGAGAGGGGACAGCTACTAATCCAAGCCTCAGAAATATCACTATTCTGAGAGGATAGCTTCAGTGGTGGCTGAAGCCTTCAGAAGGCTGGTCGGAGGAACAAGGACCTTTCCAGGGGATGGGGTCATTTTGCAGCAGCCATGACACAAGCAGGCATTCCCTCATGGGGGTGGGGGGGCTGGCACCAACTCCTGGAGCTGCGCTCCCCTGACCTCCTGCTCAAAATGACCCCTGGCTTTAATTAACCCTATGCTTAGGCTAGTGGTTTGGCAAATTATAGAACAAAACCTGTTCTATTCTGTTAAAAATTATTGCTGACTATCCTTGGGAAGGGTCTAAGCAGGAAGGCAAACTTGGGGTGGTATCAAAGTGTAGTATAGGATTTCAGGGACCCTCTCCAGTATATCACAGAAGAGATATTTACATTTTCAAATGTGCTACAGTGAGGATTGTGTTCACATACTGGATATTAAAATTAGAGATCAATGTGGTTTCTAAACAAAAGCTTACAGAAAACCAGTAGATAGAAACATCTTACTGAGGGATGACAATCCACATCCCATGTAATTATGAAGTAATTAGTATATGCACATTTGAGTTTTAAGACTTTTTAAAAACAATTGACTAAGTTTATCAACAAGACCAGGTGACTGGATTGACAAATAAGACATTGAGGATGTTCTGCTCATGTTATAACTCATAGTAAATCAGTAAACAAATAGAATCATCTTGAGAAAAAATTGAGAATTATCTGGATAGAATTGTATGTTGTTTGATATACAACTGTAAAAATGTTTCATCGTCATACTATTAAAATATTGGTTTCTCCTTTCTGCTGTTCCCATGTTCCACAGGAGAGCTGTAATTACTCATAAAAGAATTTGATTTTCGGGGGTTCATAGTGACAGAACAGCTGGGACTATACCAAACATACCATAAACTTTGTCTGGAGAACTTATCCGAAGGGAAAATTTCCATACAGGAACTGTGCAAACTGTAGATATATCAATCCTAAAGATGAAAGAATGCATTTGCCAAGACAGTTCTTTACTTACTCTACAACTAATGTTGTCTATTGTATTAAATGTACATGCAATAAGTTTTACATCGGAAAAAAAATCCACCTTGTTTCTAAATAAAAGAATAAATACAAGAACAATAGAAGTTTGAAGAGGTTTGAGACGCCTCTTCTGAAATAGTTCCAAGAGATGTATAATAGCTTTCCAGACTTTATTTTTGGGCTATAGTAAAGGTATAGTGGTAATCAAGTCACAGCTGACTTATGGTGACTCCATAGGGTTTTCAAAGCATTACCATTGTCTGCCTCTGCAACATAACCCTGGTATTCCTTAATGGTTCCCCATTCAAATACTAGCAAGGATCAATCCTGCTTAGCTTTTGAGATCTGATGAGATCGGGCTAGCTTGGGCTATCCAAGTCAGGGAGTAAAGGATATAGGAAGCATAGGCGTAAACTATGGGGGGGCTTGAGGGCTCAAGCCACCCCTGAAATTTCCCGGGGGGGGGCTGAGCCCCCCCCGGGAAAATGGAGCGCCCAGGCCGGCTGGCTGGCTGGCTGGCTGCCGCCACCACCGCCTCTCCCCCTGCTCTGTTCCTCCCTCCCTCCGTCCAGGAACCAGCTGGGCAAATGCCCAGCATGCTGGATGGAGGAACGGAGTCAGGAGCAGGCGGGGGGAGGCGGGGGGGCAGATGGCAAGAACCAGGAGCCTGGCTTCGGCTTTGCTGGGCCCCTGCTGGGGGCGGGGGCGGCGGGGTTCGAGAGCACCTCGTGCCCCAGGAAGGGGGGGTCGGGCTCATCCCCAATCACTTCTGCAGGCGCCCTGGCCGCCTTTGCCCTCCCGCCCCTCCCGTTGGGTTCCGGCCGCCAGGCTCCCTGCCCCCCACACACGTGCCCGGTGCCTGGGACAGGTGCCGCTTCCCCGAGGAGGAGGAGGAGGAGGGGGTGGGGCTTGGGTGGGGCCGGGCTGGCGTGGCCCCTCCACTTCTCTCTCTTGGTGGTGGCAGCATGCACAGGGGGTCTGGGGCGGGGGGTTGTCAGTGTCGGTGGCATCCAGTCTGGAGCGGAGCCAGAGCACCGCGCGTCCCTGGAAGTGGCGTGCCCGGGACTCCTGATTCTTGCTGCCGCCGCCAGCCAGCCAGCCCCGAGAGCGGACCAACTGCCCGCCTGTGCCCGCTGAGCCACGGACTGAGCAGCCAGTGGGACCCTCCAGCCAGTGGCCCCCAGAGCAGCTGGAGCGGTGGCCGAGAGGCGGAGGAGGGACCGGCACTGCTGCTGCCACCCCTCGGGACTGAGCCCCGCAGCCGCTGCCTGGGGAGGAGGCAGGAGTGGCCAGGCTAGGCCAGTCCGGTTGGGGCGGCGGGGACATGGTCCCAGCGCGTGCACGCGGGCGAAGCATGCACGCACAAGAGCCCCCCCCCGGGGATTTTAAAAGTCGACGCCTCTGATAGGAAGTACAAAATGTTTATGATCAAAAAGGGAGGACTTTTTTTTAAAAAAAATTGTCAAGTCAAGTGGCCCAGACTAATAAGATCTTAGAGACGCAATGGTGCCTGCTTGAAAATAACACATATAATGAAACAGTGCGACCTGTTTTGTGTTTTTTTTCTTTTTAAATTTATACTATCTTAAATTGTTTTTAATTGTTCTGTAAATTCTACTTATAAGTTTTAAAATCCTACTTAAATCCTTAAATCCAAATATAAATTTCAAAAATGATTTATCAGATCATTTGGACATTTTTGACCCAATGTTCATAGTTCCATGCAAAATAGTCCCATCATTCACTGCTGCATGGGTACACCCACCAATTATGATGGACACTACCAAGTGCCTCCCAGCAAACACTAAGGGATGGCCTTCTAGCAAACCTAAAAGACACATCCTTAGGCAGTTTCTACCAAGGGCATCTAAAGTTGTGCAGTGGCATGTCATGCAGCTAGAAAGTACTGCACAGCATCAACAGCTCCACCTCCATTACCGTAACATACATACATAGAAGAAGAAGAGATTGAATTTATACCCCACCCTTCACTCCCCAAGGGAGTCTCAGAGCGGTTTACAAACACCTTTCCCTTCCCCTTCTTACAACAGACACCTTGTGAGGTAGGTGGGGCTAAGAGAGCTCTTTCCCAAGCTGTCCTTGAGAGAACAGCTGGTACAGAGCTATGGCTTGCCCAAGATCATCCAGCAGGTGCAAGTGGAGGACTGGGGAATCAAACCCAGTTCTCCCAGATTAGAGTCTGTGCACTTAACCACTACACCAAACTAGCATGCAGACTCAGCATAGCGAACACCCAAGAGAATGGACGGCCCCCACAGACATGACAAGTACCCCAGAAATGCGACACGCAAACAGCCCACATACCAACCACAAAACAAACACCAAGTCCCAAAGATCTTGATTTAAAGGTTTGACAGGAATCTGAGTGGTGCTGGCAACTAATTGGTTAGTGGGTGGAAAGCCAATAATCCAGTCAACAGAAGACACTAAAAAGGTGAAAGGTCATGATAACCAAGGAGAAAGACAATGATCAGTCATTATATCACTTAAAAATGACATGTTGATATAGTATAAAACTGTTACAAAAAAGAAGAAAGGCAAGAGCCACAGGTTTATTTGTTGTCTGAAATAAATGTACCTACCTCACTTACAAAACAGACAGTTCCAGAAATGGATTCAAAATGGGATATGGTTACAGTGACAACGGCTTTTAATGAGAATATGGAACTTTCCTAGTTAACTAGATGATAGAATTTCTTGCAGTTTTGAGGAACAGAATCCTAAGGTGAGAGCGCTCTAGCATTTCCAAGACCTCCTGCTGGTAACCATCTTTCAGGCTACTGACAGCAGTAATAGACATCCCAACCCCCTTTTTATTGCCTGGGATAAATTTAAGGATTTTAGGGAAAGTATGTTGTGTATAAAAGGTTATTATTCTTGTGGTCATAACAGGTGAAGTGTGTGTAAAATCTTTTTAGTGAATGACTTTCACTACTTTTGAGGAAAAGGAAGGAAGAAGTGAAACATAACAAGAAACAAGTACCTCATTTTCCTCTTTAAAATTTACAATAGCTATATTTTACATATGTTTAAAATGAGTGTTTAGTATATGTTCATTGAGCACATCAAAGTTTTGCTGAATTTTTTTTTGTACTCCTAAATTTTGTGTTCTTGCTTGATCATATCCCCAGCTGACCATGAAGCTCAATGGATAGACAAAATGGCAGAATGTTGAATAGGTTGTTATTGTTTTTTAAAAGTTATACATTTATATAATTTTTTCTTAAAAATCAAGTATTTGAATCAAGGATTGTCCTTTATTTTTGCAAAAAAAATGCCCTTTATACTATGTGTTTTGATAATTTAACCCATTATTATTTCCCCTTACACTTTTTTTTTTTTTAAATCTGTATTCCCTCAAAAAGTTCAAAATAAAAATTACTTAAAAAAAAAAAAAAGGTCAGTGGATAGTAATGTAACATTCATTCTCCATCGGGCTAATCTACCACTCAGGCATTTATGAAGATAAAACTGAGGAGGGGAAAACCTAGAGTTGCCAAACCTGGGTTGAAAATTTCCTGGGGATTTGGGGGGTACGGCCATGTAAGGGGGAGTGAGGATGGGGGGAACCTCAGAGGAATATAATATCATGCAGTCTACCCCACATGCAGCCATTTTCTCCAGGAGAAGGGCTCTCTGTTGTCCAGAGATCAGTTGTAATTCTGGCTGACCTTCAGGCTCCACCTAGAGGCTGGCAACCCTAAGGGAACCATGTAGGCTACCATGGCCTCTTAGCCAACTGACATTTAAATCAATGTTATCAAAAGACTTGGAGCATTCTTGTTTTCACAGTCTGCTCCCTGGTTCAAATTGTTTAAGAATGAACATTTTAGATCCTCCTACCTAATTAGTACAGATAATCATAACCTGAGAGCAGCCTTCACATCCTTGCATTTTGAATCAATGCCAACAGCCGTATTAGCCGGCCGCTACAGTAGAACACCTAAGAAACAGCGCTTTTATATTTGTGGCTCTTCTGTTATTGAGGATCTTCCCCATTATATTCTTGAATGCTTGATGTATGCCCAACCAAGTTAAAATTTCTCTCCGGGATTCTATCAGACTTACGTCTCTACTCAGATTCTGAGAAGATTGTATTCTTGTTAGCTGATTTCAACGCCAACATATCCTATAGAATGTTTTTATATGCCTTCGCTGCAAAGAAAATACGGGCTAATGCTGCTCTTGTGGGAACTAATTAATATTGATCTTAGCAGATATCTTTTGATTCAATTTTTATTCTAATTGTATGGTTTTGTTATATTTTATATTTTACCCTAATTTTTGGTTTGTAATGGCTTATGGTTATAGTTAAATACAAATAAATTTCTATTTCTACCATGGCCCCTTTGGAGGACTGGTGGGATAAAAATTAAACTATAAGAACTTAAATTAAACTATAAGAACTTAAATTAAATAAAACTATAAGAATTTTTTTTTAAGTTCACCCTTTCATACATAGATTTTAAAGCAGCGGGCCATCTTAAAATATTGACAGACTTAACCTACATAACATCAAGGGGAATGCTACCACGCGGCAGGACACAGATATCTTATTCCAATATGAATGGCACAGTAAACATAATTAGTCATTTAATTTCATACCCTCACTGACATGTGAAATTAATTAAGATTTTCATTTGTTCAAAGCAGTTTCATGCTGCCTTTTTCTTTCACCAATTAAAACTACTGAAAAAGAATTGATCTGGGTTTTTTAAAATCTCTCTAGAATTCTTAGACTACAGTAAAAGCTAATGTAATTTTACCATCATGAAATATGAATGGACAGTTCTATGCCCATCAGTTGTTTCAAGATATGAATATATTCACTCATTCTCTGTCTGTCTCATGGGTATGCAGGACTGAGCACATGCGCAAACACACACACACACAGCTAAGGCAAAAAAAAAAGCAGAACTGAATAAGATCTAATTATCATTTCAACTAGTCTTGAGTAAAATGTGACTTTCACCTACTGCTAATTTTATTTTAGCTACAGAGATCAAGGTTTCTGTGATTTATAGGAGGACTGCTTTAGAAAGTGTCTAATCAGTACTAATTAGCATGATGATAAGAAGGACAATTATGTTGATGAACACAAGGGCAGAAACCAACTTTAATTTTTTTTAAAAAAAAAAAGCTGATATTTTGAACATGTTTTGCTCCCTTCATAGAAGGTGAAGAATCAGTCCTGCAAAGATTAACTCAAGATTAACTACAAAGATTAACTGAGGAAGGAGTTAAGATCTTTGGCTCACACAGTCTCACAGGCCCACCGACATAAAATTCCATTCATATGAAAAGAGAGGCTACATTTTTAATTTGCAAGAAGGGTCTGCTTATATATACAGCACAGCCTTTAATATATTCTAGATACCCTGCCATTTAACAGAAGTGAGCAATTTATCCCTCCACCATCAAAGCAAGTCTCTGCTGTGCTATGCACAACATCTATGACTAAGCCAGAGGTTCAGTTGGAGCCTGGAGCTAGCATTTTCCATATTGAAAACTCCATTATTTTCAGCAGATTTATCATTCAATCTTATGTGCTGAAAGGTTCTTTTAAAAAAGATTATAATCACAATTGCTATGATTTATATAGGGAAAGATGGCAAAATGTACCAGATACCCTTGTTACTGCTAATCATGTCAAGAATACAGGAAAAATAGCTTTCATATTCTCCAAAAGGTTTTATAAAATCCCTCTATCATGGATAACAACACACATTTCACATTAGCTTCTATGCCATGTAGCTACAAGACACAGGGCTGGACCCAGCGATTGGCCAGCTGACGTTGCTGACAGTCACAGATCTTCCTCCCTTTCTCCTTCCTTACAAGAGCCATTTTCAACTCCAGGAAAGTGGATTCCTGGTGTTGTGGGAACCGAGTGGCATAATACTTCTCATACATTCCATGACCCTTAAATCAATGAGAAATAACTGCTGGGGGAAGGAAGAAGCAGAGAAGATCCATGCTCCTTGTAAGACCACTGGATCCAAACACTGAGATGCAATTCCCTGCCCCCACCCCAGTTTTTGCAGGTGGCCTATATTTCTGCTTTACTTGAAATGCAGAAGGTCAAAATAGTTAGTTTCCTCCTTTGCTCCCACTACCTGGTAGGACACCAAAGGACACACTTATCCGAAGTGTTGTGCTTACAGAGTTCTCTTTGTTCACGCTTATTTTTGCCTTATACCCCCAAGATGAGAATCCAATAAAACAGAGAGAGATGGTTTAAACATTCGCTTCTTAAAGCAGCATCATGAATATAAAACTTCTGAGCACCTATGGAGGCCCTCTGGCTCCAACCATCACCACCACAACCAGTGCTGCTGGCACATCTTGCCCTTTGCCCTGTGTTCTTGGCAGCTGGAAAGTGAAGGCTGCAGGTTCCCACTTGCCATCATCAAGGCAGCCTTGCTTTGACTTAGTAGAACGAGGAAGTTACCAGCTGGCTTTTCCCTTTCTTTGTGATTTCTAGTACTGACTCTTCTCACCAGCTCTTTCACCGTCCACACTTTCAGTTAAATCTTGTGCTTGGAAGCATTTTTTCTTAAAAAAAATATATTGTAAGCCACCTTCATCATTTAATTTTAAATAGAAAGGCAGGGTATTAAATATTTCCATAATTAAAAAAAAAAACTGCAGGGAGGAGCAGTTAACTGGAGACAGAACAATCAGAAGACACCCCACCATTTAGGCCCACTCCGATTTTACATATGGACTGCTGTTTCCCTTGTTCCTTATTACAGCAGAGGGACAATGATAATGGAAGCTATTTCCAGGCTCATGTAGCTTGGTAGAGTTGTCAGCATCCAGGAGGGGGCTGGAGATTTCCTGGAATTATAACTGATCTCCAGACTACATACATTATTTATTTATTTTAAACATTTATTCCATGTCTGTTGCAGAAAATGGCTGCTTTGGAAGGTGGTTTAAATAGCATTATACTCCACTGAGGTCCCTTCCCTCCCTAAACCCTAGTCATCCAAGCTCCTCCCTCAAATCTCCAGGAATTCACAAACACAAAGTTGGCAATGGCAACCCTATAGTTTAGTGTACTATTGTACACTTATCAGGGTAGCAACAATGATTACATTAGAGATCATGAGCAGGTGTGTACACATCTCTCTCTTTCTGTGTTATGCTACGATTAAGTGCAGTTTGCATACCTAACAATGTATTCCTCAGGGCTGGGATTCTAGTAGGGTTGCCAAGTCTCTTAACCTTACCGGCGGGGAGAAACCTCTGCTGGCCGGGAGCTTCCCCGGCGCGCGCGCAAAGTGATGTGAGCACGTTGGGGGCGTTGCCAGGGCGATGCTCTGGCAATCGCTCCAAAACTCTATGGTATCATAGAGTTTTGGGGCGATTGCCAGAGCGTCGCCCTGGCAACGCCCCCAACGTGATGGTGTCACTTCCGGTGACGTTGCCCAGTGCAGGGGAAGTCGTCCAGGCTGGACGACTTCGGGGGTGGGATTTCCCCCACCGGCCAAATGCTGGCCGGCGGATCGGGAACCCCTGTAGTGGGGGATCCCCCGCCCCCTGGGCTGACTTGGCAGCCCTAGATTCTAGGCCCTAGATGGTGAAAACAGCAACCAAGAACATTCCACCAGCTGCTGCTAACATGGTGGGTAGAAAACAGTAAAGCAGAAAGGTGCTTACTCCTCTTCTAGGAACTACTGCCTATGCCCAGGATTGCCTGTTCAAGAACATGTAGGTAAACACCAATTCCCTGGCTAAAGTTCTAGTATAGTCTGAAAATATCTGCCCAGGGAAAAGTTGTAGGGTTAGGCACAGAGACAATGAAGAACCACTATTATCTTTGGAACATGTCACAACCTGAATATTTGTTTATCCCAAATAATTATATACCTGACTTTTTCCTGAACATCTCTGTTCTTCCTGTGGCATCTGATTTTTGGTGGCCTCAGCCACACCCCCAGGTCACTAGGGTTTCCAACTCTGGATTAGGAAGTTCCTGGAGATTTAGGGGGTAGAGCCTGGGGCGGTAAGGAATTGGGGTGGGGAGGAGAGGGACTTTAGCCGGGTCACATAATGCCACAAAGTCTATCTTCCAAAGCAGCTAATTTCTTCAGGGGAACTGATCTCTGTAGTCTGGAGATCAGTTGTAATTCCAAGAGATCTCCAGGTCCCACCTGGAGGCTGGCAACCCTACAGTATGCAGTCATCAAACAAATAGTGCACAAGGTATTGTGTGTAAGATATGGTGTGTGCTTTTGCTAAGGATGGTAATCAAGCAATACACAAGCTCTTTGTAATATCTGCTTGGGTTCTTTCCTATGGCATCAAGTAAAAAGTTCTACCTGTATTACGTTTTTTTTTAAAAATGTAAGCTCTAACTAGGAATTCCTGGACATATACCATTCTGCTCATACAAGCAACTACTAGACTGTCCCAAGGGATGATCAAGAGCTAGGAATGCTACCTGGAAGGTGTTGGGGAGAAATAGTCAAAAAAATACTTAAATGCTCAGAGTTTGCAATGGATCTTTGCTTCACTGGAGAGGAGACATTTCTTTCTGTTTAAAATGCTTTATTTCTAAGGGTAAAAGGTACACAGGAAACCTACAAACAAACATGTCTAAGCTACATCTTGCTTGCTACTGCTAGAGATACATGGTCACACAACAACAATGGAGAATCTGCTTCTTCTTGACCCCTAGAAGGAAATCACCTGAATACATTAACCAAACAATACTCCTTTACATTTGTGGGCTTTTCTTGCCAGGTTTCCTTCCAGGTCAGTCTAAACAACAGCACTGAAGGTAAACAGATTAACCCTATAGTGACTGGGATCTGGACCTTGCAACTCATACATTTCCAACAGAAGGCAGGCATTTGTAATGAAATATTCAAACATAAAGAATGGATTTGCAACAAACCTAAGTTTTCAAATGGAAAACTACACCCACACGCACACAATGTGAACCAAACAGTCTGTGCACATATTTGAGAATGGATGCTTGGAACTTGCAAGCTGAATTTCCATAAGTAATCCTTGCTGGGTTTATCCTGCTCCCTTCAAATCAAAGAATTATTACATTTCAACTGATATCAAAGAATGTACTATTGTAATCCTCTCTAACTCCATTCAAAGTCTAGGAATAATAGGATTGAGAGGGGGAAAGTTCTCTCTCTGATCTCTGACCATGGTGGGTCAATGACTCACACAGCAGGCACAGATCAAAATAATTAGGGGAGAAAAAGATGCCACTCCAAATCTTCTTCATGGGTTGTTAACCTGCTATGCTCTGCACTGAGACATATTTTCACATTTCCACACTACCTTACATGGAAAGGAACTGCAGAGCCTGTTCACAAAATCACTGGGTAAATATCCTTTACCTGTGGGGAGGCACTGGGATCACAGGCAAACATACCCCATGGATATAATGTGGGAACACATGTGGGAACACATGTGCACGTGCATGTCTCTTTCCCTTGATCATTCTTCCCTCTTTTGAAGAAAAGGGCCTGTGAGTTGTGACAACTGGGTGTGTCTTTTTAGAGTCTCTTTATCCTGTGCATATGACTTTGAATTCTTAGGAAGAAGACTGTGGCTTTGAGTTTTGCACAGCATCTAGTATAATGATAGATGCACTTGATGATGATAACGTCCCATCATATGCATGGGGATGAGAGTACACAGTCTCAATGCCCTGCCATGCATACAGAATCAGCATTTGGCCACTGCACGAATGGGTACTCAATTCTTTATAGCCAGGGATGGAGCTAGAACAAAGTTTTAGTCCAGTGGTACCTTTAAGACCAGCAATGTTTTATTCAAGGTTTAAGCTTTCATGTGCAAGCACACTTCTTCAGATACAGTGAAAAAGAATTTCCTCAACCATTACATATAGAGAGGGGGGGTTAGTTGCCAGGAAGGGCCAATTCAAGTCAAGATAGAGACAGAAACAAAACTGAAAGTTGGAAATTACCAGTTCATACATACAGAGTATGTACTGTTTGAGCAGTACACTACAATCTACTTACTTACTTATTTATTATTTTAGATTTATACCCCACCCTCCCCTCGAACCGGCTCAGGGCGGCTTACAGGACACATAGTGCCAGATTCAATACACTGTAAAATTACAATAAAACATTTTAAAACCACACAAGACAACAGTAATAAGACCATTCAGTTTAAAGTGCTTCCAATATTCCATATTCAGATGGTTTCCCAAATTTTTTTTGCCTCACCAGGGTTGGATTCCAGCTCCCAGACCACCTGGCCTGGGCTACTTCCAGGGCCGGCCCTCATCGCGATACTAGCAATGGTAGATGACACTAGCGGTGGCGGCTCCTAGTCAAAGGCCTGGCGGAAGAGCTCCATCTTACAGGCCCTGCAGAACTGCATAAGGTCCCGCAGGGCCCTGATCTCCCCTGGGAGCTCATTCCACCAGACAGGAGCCGCCACTGAAAAGACCCTGGCCTTGGTACCGGCGTGCCTGTCCTCCCTGGGGCCTGGGACAATAAGTCGATCTTGTGACCCCGACCTAAGTTCTCACTGGCATATAAAGGTGGTCCCTCAGGTATGTTGGACCCTGGCCATATAGGGCTTTGAAGGTGAGTACTAGCACCTTGAAGCGAATTCAGTGTGCTATAGGCAGCCAGTGCAGCACCACCAGCACAGGCCGGATGTGGTCCCACCAATAGCCTGGCCGCGGCATTCTGCACCAGCTGCTGCTTCTGAATTTGCTGCAAGGGCAGCCCCATGTAGAGAGCATTACAGTAGTCCAAGCTCGAGGTGATTGTTGCACGGATCACTGTAGCTAGGTCATCGCAGTCAAGGAAGGGAGCCAACTGCTGAGCCAGCCGCAGATGATAAAAAGCTGACTTGGCAGTGGCTGCTACCTGGGCCTCCATTGTTAAGGGGGGATCCAGGAGCACTCCCAAACTCCTAACCCCTGACACCAGCGCCAATGGCACCCCATCAAAACTTGGGAGTGGGAGCCCCCGCCCTAGGCTGTTCTGACCCAGGCACAGGACCTCCGTCTTCACCGGGTTCAATTTATGGCGACTCTGCCTGAGCCAACCAGCCATGGTGTGCAATGCCCGGTCCAGATCTTCTGGGCCAGAGTCTGACTGGCCACCCAACATCAGATAGAGCTGGGTGGGTGTCATCAGTCTACTGGTGACATCCCAGCCCATGCCTTCGGGCAATCTGGGCCAGGGGGCACATGTAGATGTTGAACAACAGCAGGGAAAGCACCGCTCCCTGGGGTACACCGCATTCCAGTGGGTGTCTCGTGGATTGTTGCTCCCTGAGCACCACCCTTTGTCCCCAACCTTGAAGGAAGGAAACAAGCCATTGCAAGGCCCATCCCTGTATCTCCACGTCGGTGAGGTGGCGGGCCAGCAGCAGATGGTCGATCATGTCGAATGCCGCCAAAAGGTCTAATAACAGCAGCACAGCCACGCCACCCTGATCCAGATGCCTCCGCAGGTCATCAGTTAAGGCAACCAGAGCAGTTTCTGTCCCATGTCCCGGGCAAAAGCTGGACTGGAAAGGGTCTAAGACCAAAGTGTCATCCAGATAACTCTGTAACTGTAACGCCACCGCCCTCTCAATTAATTTGCCCAAATATGGCAAATTGGACACCGGTCAATAATTTGCCAATTCAGCTGGGTCCAGATGTGATTTTTTTCAAGAGTGGGAGGACCATCGCTTCCTTGAGTGCCCCCAGGAACTGCCCCTCCACAAGGGACATGTTGATAATTTCCCAGACATCACTTTGCAGCCCCTCGTGGCCAGCTTTAATCAGCCAGGATGGGCACGGGTCAAGAATGCATGTGGTTGGGTGCACAGTCTTAGCTTGGGAAGGATGGTTCCAGAGCAAACTAATTTATGCAGCAGCCAAATTGCCTGTTCACAACTTTGTCAGTAGCTCACAAAGTAGAATTTTTGCTCACCAGCCTCCGCAGCCAAGAGAGTGCGTTGCTCATCGCTATTATGTAAATTGCCATGGCACTGTATAGGAGCAAAGGCAGCATGGAATAGGGTCAGTGCTTGGATGGGGGACTACCAAGGAAGGCTGTGCAGAGGAGGGCAATGGCAGATCACCTCTGCTTCTCATTTGCCTTGAAAGCCCTTTGCTGGGGTCTCCATAGGTCAGCTGTGACTTGATGGCACTTTACACATATACAAGGCACTGTAATTACAGCAGTAGCTTAGGGCATGGAAACCCCAGTTTACAAACCCTGCTGAAATATAAAACTCTCTAATTGGCACTGGGTAAACCAATGTCTATTGGTCCAGCAGGCCTTATACGGCTGAGAAGAAGAAAATTCCCTATACATTCCCAGGCAGTGCCCCCCGCCCTAAATACTAGCTAATTGCAAGGAGGGTGCAAACATCCCTACCTAGACCCAACAATGGCGACTGGCATAGCCTACACTGTATACAGGGCAGGAGGGTAGGCTTGGTACAAGGCTGCAAGAGGAAGTTGAAGGGAGGAGCTGGTGGTTATCTACTCACTGTCTCCTCCCCGCCTCCCGGAACTTGACGTGGGGATGTCTGTGTCTGTCACTGCCTCCTCCCTTCCAGGGGAGGCAAAGATAGCCCCCACCCACAAGTGCTGGTTGGCTCCACAGGTGGAGGAACCATGTTACAACAGGAACCAGATTTTCTATTGAAACCAATAGAAATTAAAATGTTTGGGATCTGAGAGTTCATTTGCTTTGTTTGCTATCTGTTTTCATTTCAAAATCTTTTTTTATTGTTGTATTTTTCCCCATTTATTTTGAAATTCATATTCCTTCAGACAGCAACTGAGGAAAGGAATTTTTCTATAGATTTTTTTTTAAACCCTACTAGGACAGTGTTATTTACTCTATGAAGATTTGGTATTCTGAAATTAGTCATAAAAGTTATGAAGTGATGTAGTTACAATAACACTGTTTTTACCATAGCAACTACACAAAGAAAGCATAATTCTAAATGCATTACATAAATTAAATATGCTTCAGATTCAAGCAAGAATCTAGGGGTACAGCTATGAATTATGCAGACTAAATATCCTCCAAATGCCTCATTTAATACAGTACAGATAATGTCTCTCAATACCAGGGCATTTCATTTTTTATCCTGCATTTTGGACTACTGACCACAGAACTGGTGCATACAGCAACACCAGCATTTACAATGGAAGCACTAGAGCATATTTGCCATGTTGTTCCATTGCATTCCTAGTACCTTATGAATGATTTAGCTACAAAGTACTGGTATCATTTTGTAACAGCACATGCATGTAAGCACTGCAATTCTCACTAAGAAAGGATACAGTCCCTTTAAGAGGTCCATGTTACAGTTACAAATGCACTTTCAATCAGTAACTAATCAGGTAAGTCCAGTTTTCTACACAGGGCAGACAGGTCAAACCCTTTGACAAAGGATAAATGGACACAAATCTGACATAAAGAATCACAGGATTGAAAAAACTATGGTTGAACACATCAGCCTTTCAGGACATTCAAAGGGTGACCTCAAAGTAGCTGTTTTATTGCAAAGAAACTTCAGGAACAGACTAGAAAGGGAAATTGCTGAATTACAAATCACTACAACACTTGAAACAAAAACCTTCCCAGAACTTAACAAGGATATTAGTTTCTTATCTCACTACATACTTTAAACTCATTCAGTCCTCACATATGTATTCTCACCAAGAAGGACTATGCATCATCTTTATTTTAGTGAATCTCTTTTTTAATAGTATATTGGAATGGTGATTGTACTGTAATGCAATATTGGAAATGTATTTCTCTGATCTGGTGACAGGGGACATACACTGCTCAACCATTCACCCCACTTCAAAGAAAGGGATGCTGTAAATTACCTCCATGCTTGAGAGGACATTAATGAAGCACAAGGACATGGTCTCAGTTAATCACCCTTAACATTCCACAATTAAGAAGGATACTTTTACAATCAATCTCCTATTTTGACATATTTACTGTGTCTTGTAATTAAATCCAAACAAATTGTGACCATATAAACTTAACCTGTTATTACTGTTTAGTTTTTGCACCTATTAAAACAACTTCATTATGTTGTATGCTAATTTGCTGTTCACCCTCTGCCTATATGTATTAACTGTTTCCTTTCATTTCGGTGTATCTGAGGAAGTGTGCGTTCACATGAAAGCTCATACCTTGAATAAAACTTTGTTGGTCTTAAAGGAACCACTGAACACAAACTTTGTTCTAACCAAATAAAAGTCATTTTTGTTTTTTAAAATACATCTGATTGCTAAAAATTCATTCATTTTCAGTTCATTTATTTAACAATCCAAGATAAGAATTAAAACAAATATACAATAAACCTATTGGTTACATGCAGACATGCACAGTTAAGCAAATATTTTTAAAAGTCTTTTAAGATCCGTAAAATAGAATCATACAATCATAGAGTTGGAAGGGACCTCCAGGGTCATCTAGTCCAACCCCCTGCACAATGCAGGAAATACACAAATATGCCCCCCTCCACACCCCCAGTGACTGCTGTTCCATGCCCAGAAGATGACAAAAAATCTCCAGGATTTCCAGCCAAACTGGCCTGGAGAAAAATTGCTTCCTGACCTCAAAGTATTGATCAGCATTTCCCTGGGCGTGTAAGAAATGATTGAGTTAGGGTAAGTTAAAAACATTTTCTCTGCCTTATTAAAATAGCCCAAGCACAAAATCTTGCCACCTTGGTAGGATTTCTTCACAGCAATCTGCTAGGAGAGCGGAATAAAATTAGTTTGTTCTACCCAGATATGGTGCTATAATTTGGGCAAGATATTTTCCCAAAATCTCTTTATATGAATCGTGAAATAGAAAGACATGCTCAATTGTCTAGTTTGAGCATATCTCCCCTCAAGTAGGGCAGCAGGGAGAGCATTAAGCCTGGCTAAAGTGAAAACTCTTTGATGCTTCAGGAACTCCAATGAGAAGAAATAATTAGGAATTGTAAAATTTTGTAATCTGCTTCCCACTACTGAAAAGTATGAGATTCTCGAGGTATCCTATAACCTCTGGTTATTTCTTTAGCTCCTTTATATCCAAGTTGTAAAAAAGCTGCATTAGAAGAGTCCAATAGGAGAGTGTTTTATTGTTGAAACCCAGTCTGACTGAAAATTATCTAAAAGAATTAGAGTGGTCAGACCCAGGAGGGGGGAATTAACTTGAGTCATGTTCATATGGCAGAGCCAGGCTTGAGTTTCCAATGACACTTGTCCCACCTCTAGCCTGAGGAGAGCATTAGGGACACATCTTGGTACACTAAGTAGAGACCTGAGAAATTTCAATTGAATTGCCTCTAATTTAGAGTAATTCTTGTAAAGGGATTCCTGTACACCATATAGAAACCGTGTTATCAGGTCATAGGGAATGTGGGCTCCTCCTTTGGTATAAAAGAATCTCAGAGTGACTAAAGCTTTTTTTGTTGTTGTTCTGATTCCTCAGCCTGGGACAAATGGGCAGTCCAGGAGCATGAAGACTGAAAAAAAAAAAACTCCTAAGTATCTGAACACCTTAACTGGTTCTATTGAGTGTCCATCTATTTTCCATCTATGGATCTTGGATCTCTTTGTGAAGACGAGTATTTTAGTTTTATTAAAGTTTATAGAAATGTGTTCCTCCTCGCAGTAGGATGAAAGTGCTCAGAGGGCCCTTCTCAGTCCTACCTCAGTATATGACAGGATAACAATATTGTCGGCATGTATGGATCTGTTCTATTTGTTTGGGGGGTGGAAATCCGGCTTATGTAAAGATTCGTCCATGGAGTTTATATAAAAATTAAATAACAAAGGAGCAAGCATGCAGCCTTGTTTCAACAGTTACATATATCAACCTTCAGAAATATTAATTGCACCTTCTGGTGCCTGCAACTTTTGCTTTTCAACAACATAGCAGTGGTGGTGGGAGAACAATGAAAAGAGAAGGAAAATGAAAAGAATTACTTAGCAAACTGTAGGACAAAGTTTGAGTCCAGTGGCACCTTTAAAACCAGTGAAGTTTTATTCTTTGTATAAGCTTGTATGCACACAGAAGCTTATACCCAGAATAAAACTTCACTGGTCTTAAAGGTGCCACTGGAATCAAACTTTGTTCTGCTGCTTCAGATCAATAAGGTACCCCCCTAAATTTAGCAAACAGTGTAAGTGATAAGCACTTTATCCAGCCAAAAAAAAAATAACAGATGTTCAAGTAAAAGATAGGTCTTTAAGCCTGTGCATACATTATGTGCCTAAGAACTGGCAACTCACCAACCACACATCTAAGGAGCATGCACTCCCTGTGATACACCCTATATATGTAATTGCCATATCATGGTTGAATTAAGCAACACATGGCTTTTCCCTTGCGTGCACTGCCTCTATACATGTGAACCAGAACCCTGGTTGTATAGCATTGACACTTTTTACAATCAGTGAACATTCCCCAGTAGTTTTGGGAAGGATTTTTTGATTTAGTGGAAGAAATAGCGCTTATTTGATTTTTTTTTCTTTATACTTATATTTTCTGAATGGGGTTGCCAGCCCAAGGCTAGCAACCAGTAGTACATCTACTGTCACAGGGAGCCTTTCCACTGATGTGATATCATTCCCTGCACAACCCAGAAGTGACCCCATTCTAGATAGAGAACACTCTATCATTAACCCCCAACCTATTAACTACAGAGTTTGGGGTGAATGATACAAAGTCACCCCTACATGGTGAACACTTTCAAGTCACACCGGAAATCATGTTACTGCATTGCCAGTGACAGCGATTCTCTGCCCACCCCCATTTCCCCCTTGCTGGCCCACTGAGTGGTGCCTTGGGGAGATGGCCGTCAAGTGGGAGGTTTTCCAGCAGTCCAGGAGACCTGGCTCCCTTATTTCAAAAGAAGGCTCTAAAGGCTGCTGGAGAGGAAGCAGCAACAGTCTGCCATGAAAAGACTTTGACTGTAGTTATTATTTATTTACAAAATTTGTATCCCCCCTTTCAGCCCTTACAAGGCAGCCATTTTTGGTCACTACAGTTTGGTACTTCTTCCTTGTATACCAGGAGTGATTTATCACAAATCCTCCCAATATGCAAAGCTGCCAGTTTGCATTACTAGGCCAACACATATATTTTAAAGCTTTGGATTGCACAAATGTATACCTGCAGCAAACCTGAATTGCTGATTATACATGCCAAAAGCTGGGAAATAAGGTTGACGGTGAGTATTAAAAGGCTCACAGGAGGCACTCTCTCCTGGTATATGAGAAAGGAGCTATGATAGAAGATGCAGAATGCTCTACAAAACCCACAAAGCAGTCAAACACACTAAATAATCCACTTTCAATCCATTTTCAATGCACTTTCAAACTGGATTTTGCCAGTTCACACAGTAAAAATCCAGTTGGAAAGTGCATGGAAAATGGATTGAAAGTGGATTGTTGAGTGTGTGTGATCGCAGTCAGAGACAAACAGAGGAAACAAAGAAACCCTGCACTGCCCTGACCTGGATAGCCCAGGCATGCCCGATCTTGTCAGATCTTAGAAGCTAAGCAGGGTCGACTGTGGTTAGTACTTCGATGGAAGACTTCCTTGGGATACCAAATTGGGAGGGCAGAGGAAGGCTTTATTCAGCCACCTCTCTAAATATCCTCCAAGCCCCCAGTAGGGGTCAGTCAACAGAGGTCAACATGACTTCCAGGTGCAGATACACACAGGCGCATACAACCCCCCCCCAAAAAAAAAACCCACCAAGAGAGAGAGAGAGAGAGAAACCCTGTGCTAATGCACAGGAGCAGGTGTCCACTGTACCCAGAACATCCAACTGGCAGAAGGCTAAAGTTGGTTCCCAGTAAGATCTAGATGCAAGGGGAATGCAGCAATGTAGGAAGCAAAGGAGGAAGGCACCGTCTTTACAAGCCTGGGAAACTTTTCCCTGGATCCCATATGCTTATTTTGCCACAGTACAGGGCTGTTAATTTCAAATTTTAAGAGCCTACAAAAGCCTCCTCAGTCAGTCTTCTGAGATGGCTGTTTTTGTCTTCTCAAGATCAAAGGCAGGCTCTCTCCGGCACTACCTGCAAGACCAGCGCCTCCCTTTGATGCCTTTGCAAACATCTTCCTCTGGTCTCCACTCCTTGCCCCCCTCTGAAGCCATCAATAAATTTCTCCTCTGCTATAAACAAAAAAGCTGTCTCACTAGATCTTCTTTTCAGCTTCAGTCATTGTTTCTTGCCTCTGTGTTCTTGTATTTTGATATAAACATGGCAGCCCCTTCACAGCTTCTCCAGGATTCTATGTTCTGTTGGCTTTTTTAAAGTAACCATTATTATTCCAGGGAAGAATAACCATAATAAAATAAATATGACAGCTAGAACTTGCCACCACTTTCAGGGTCTCTCCCCCGTAATATTCCTGCTATCTAACCCCCCCCCCCCAAATTCCATTATGTTCATTTTAGAAACAATAACTATCACCAATATATTAGCTTGCTTTGTTTAACAGCTAAAAATGCAGTGGGCATTTTGCTTATGCTTTATAATAGTTGTTCATTTAATTTATTTTGCAGGGCAGCCCAAAGACAGTATGGTGTAACATCTAGAATGCTGGACTTGGGGAGTCTGGCTTCAGATCTCCCCTGAGTCATCAAGCTTGCCTGGATAGTGACTCAGCATAAACTTGCCAGGATAAAATGGAGGATAGGGGAATCAACTAAGATGTCTGTCTGGACCAAAGGATAATCCCTCTCCTGTTCTCAGGCACTGAACTCACAGGAACCTGGGGCCCTAGGGGATCTCACCAGATCCTGGTCCTTTGTTGAGGCTTTTTAACTTCTGGGTTCCGTTTAAGGATGTAAGAAGACATTCAGCAAATACTCCTGACACAGCAGATAAAAAAATACCTCTGCATTTATTCCAATTACTCAAAATATAAAGAGTGCTTGCTAGGCAGAAACCACTCTCAAAGCACGACAATGAACAGCAATAACACTATGCTTGTGCTGGGCAGAGGCTGAGCCTGAAACTTTAAATGCTTGCTGGGTTCCCTCTCATACCTGGAGGCTTAAGAAAGAGAACTGGGACAGTCCTTGACCTTCTGGCTTGAAGTCATAGAGGCCTCAACTTTGGTCTTCTCTGGTGTGGTTGCCACCCCGTTAGGTAGGCCCCCTTTAGCCAATCAAGGCATAGTTAGATAAATCTCTGTTGCTAGCTGGCAACCAGATAAAAGTATCTTATGCCAGCTGGTTAAGGCCACCAGGTGCTTTTAATTACTCCTCAGCCCAACAGATCTTCCCTTTTGGTGCCAAAAACTAGACAAAGTCATTCTGATAGAATTATCATTCCACTGACCTATGATAGGAGATCATCTCAAGTTAGCAACTTCATCAGAAAACACTGGCACCTACTTGCCAACATATAGGTGTCAACTACGGAGGGCTCGAGGGCTTGAGCCACCCCCGAAATTTCCCTGGGGGGACTGAGCCCTCCTGGCAAAATGGAGTGCCCGCTGCCGTGCCTCCCCAGGCCCTTCCTAGGCCCGCCCGCCGCCACTGCCTCTCTCCCCCACCTGCCTGGCCACTCCTGCCTTCTTCCCTCTCCCTCCCTCCACCAGTCCATTCCTCCCTCCCTCCCCCCATTCAGGGGCCAGCTGGGCAAATGCCCAGTGTGATGGCGTCACCCGGAAGTGACGCTATCATGCTGGGCATGTTGCCGGGGTGACGCTCTAGCAATCACCCCGAAACTCTATGGCACCATAGAGTTTTGGGGCAATTGCCAGAGCATTGCCCCGGCAATGTGCCCAGCGTGATAGCATCACTTCCGGGTGACGCCGTCACACTGGGCTTTTGCCCAGCTGGCCCCCAGATGGAGAGAGGGAGGCAGGAGTGGCCAGGCAGGGGGGGCAGCAGTGGCAACATGGTTCTGGCATGTGCCCCCCCAGATTTTAAAACTCTAGGCCCCCACTTGCCAACATTCCCAAATGTGAGGCAGCCCCCCCTCTTTGCTTATCACAGATCTAAAAACCTGAAGAGACATGCTTGTTAGAAGCAATTTAAAATAATCCCCTGCAAAACAGAGTGGAGTGGATGGTAGGAATGTACCAGCTGGCAATTTTTCATGTGGGGGGTGTTCAGTTTGTGGCCTGATGCTTCGCATAGATTTTTGCTATGTCTCTCTTAAGCAAAGAAAGTATTCCATTAAAGCATTTTTAACTGCAATTCAAGGAACCTCATATATGCAGTTTTATGTAAATGTGATCTTATCTATGTGGGGTATACATCTAGACCGATTAAGACCAGGATAGGGCTGGGCAGAGGCTGAGCCTGAAACTTTAACTGAAACAGAAGCTGCATCCATCTGAAAAAGAAAAATGCCCCATTGGTGAATCATTTTACAACAGCTGGTCACAGTGACAGAGAACTTTGCTTCTTGGCATTGGAACAAGTCCGGGCTGGTAACTTCCAGCTTACTGAACAACTGAAGGCCAGAGAACTATTTTGGATTTATGCTCTTAAGTCTTTAACTCCCTTGGGCTTGAATGAATAGGTGGATTGGTGTGCAGTGTGAATTTATGACAGTTTTGTATTTGTTTTGCTGTTCCTGTGGTAAATGGATTTGATGTGTATATGTATTCAATGTCTGTGACTGCTGCCACACTGCTGGAGGGCCTGTGTGTAATGATGACTAAGCATTTCCTTGGGAATTGCATCAGCCATGATGACTAAGCATTTCACTAGGATTGTATCATCCAGCACCTAATTATAAAGGTTAACCACACTTACTCAATAGCAC
The DNA here is from genome assembly GCA_029233225.1 of Lepidodactylus listeri. NCBI lineage: Eukaryota > Metazoa > Chordata > Lepidosauria > Squamata > Gekkonidae > Lepidodactylus > Lepidodactylus listeri. Next base: position 81,978,044 of record JARCFY010000009.1, on the reverse strand, counting down.
TGCTATTTGCTTGAGGACACTTTAGTTTTGACTAAGATAGCCACACAGGTACTTTTTGGACCAAAATTGGAAAGTAATTTTTATATTATTGATTTTTTAAAACTTTAGCTAGTATATTGGTGTTTATATTCTGCACTAGTTTTTGGAAATATATTTTATTTTTAGATGTTCTAATTCAGCAACTGTGCATTTGGCACCAGGCACATGACTTTCATCTTTAGAGGCCTCATACACATCTTTGTCTTGTGTCTATTGCTCTTGCTGCTTAAGTAAGCAATATAGCCATTTTTAATACAGTGTAAGTTAAAAAAAAATTGATTATTCATATTCATTTTTTTCTTTTTTCTACAGCTTTCTTTTTCTTGGTCCTGTATTAATTTATTGGTTATCTTACTATAATATGTTATATTGTAACATGTGTACCTCAAACTGTTTGACCTCTGAAGAAGGCCCCCAATAGGGCTGAAATTCATTAGGTCATTTGTCCTGGCCCTTGTGTTCATGCCACTTGATCTTTTCGACAAAGTTTTCATTGGGCCCTTATTTGTTTTTAACTACCTTTCTAATAAATTCATGTATTTTTGTATAAGTTTTAACTAGGTTTTTAATTTGCTGTTGTTGTTCAGTCACATGGTTGAGTCCAACTCTTCGCAACCCCATGGACCACATCACGCCAGGCCCTCCTGTCTTCTGTCGTGTTCTGGAGTTTGCTTAATTTCATGTTCATTGCATCGATGACACTGTCTAACCATCTCATCTTTTGCTGTTTCCTTCTTCTTTGTCCTTCAATCTTTCCCAACATCAGGGTCTTCTCCAGTGAGGGCTCCCTTCTCATTTGGTGGCCAAAGTATTTGAGCTTCAGCTTCAGTATCTGGCCTTCCAGGGAACAGTCAGGGTTGATTTCTTTTAGAATTGACTGATTTGATCTCCTTGCAGTCCAAGGGAGTCTTAAGAGTCTTCTCCAGCACCATAATTCAAAAGCATCTATTCTTCAGGGCTTGGCCTTCCTTATAGTCCAACTCTCACAGCCATTCATCACTACTGGGAATGCCATGGCTTTGACCATACAGACTTTTGTTGGCAGGGTGATGTCTTTACTTTTTGTTATACTGTCTAGGTTTGCCATCATTTTTCTTCCAAGGAGCAGACATCTTTTAATTTCATGGCTGCAGTCACCATCTGTAGTGATCTTAGATCCCATTTAATATTGGCCCTATATTAGACTTCTTTCTTACCCTTGTGGTTCTTGATTGAGTAAAATACCATCCAGAAGTATTACAACCAGACATTACATTTACTACACATTTGGGCTATACAGTAATTATTCCCATGATCAAACAATGCCCCAAAATGGCAATCAGTGGCTTCGATCCAGCAATGCCTAGGCAGAAACATAAATGTTCTGCTTGTGCAACTCCTAGCAACTTTCTCCCTATATAATGCAGTGCCCATAAACTGGTTGCATAAGACCTTGCCTGAGGAAAAATGCAAGTAGGAATACAATGCTTGACGTGGTGCAAATACCAACCACCAGGGGTCCTTTCGTAGAAAAAGAGGTGCAGGAGCTCATTAGCATAACTCATTAGCATATGTCACATCCCCTGACATCACTTTTTTCCTGCCATAGAGAACAATGGAGGGAATGGGGGCAACTTGTTTGGGGGCCTGTAGAATTGGACCCCCTGGTCCAATCTTCTTGAAACTTGGTGGGTATTTCGAGGAGAGGCCCCAGCAGCTACCCTGTAAGTTTGAAGCCTCTCCCTCAAACCCCCTCTCCTCCAGTTGCTTTTAAAGTTGCCACCGAATTTCGGCAGCAATTCAGCAGTGGGCCAAATCAGATCAAAGAATCTGATTTGGCCCATGGCTGCCCTAGTGGCCACTCCTGAGCTGGTGGAGCTTCGCTCCGCCTCGCTCCAGCCCCAACGGACCCCTGCCTACCACAAGTCTTTTTCCTGTGTTTCCATTTGCTCAAGAGTACTGGATCCAGCCCTGTTTCTTCCACTATAACTACTTTCACTCTGGCTTTATTTAAAAAAAAATCTTTAGCATCCATAGAACACAGCTTCAAAAGACTGAACTCCACTCTGAAATCCTTCAGGAATATTTCCAGCAACAAATCATTTGTTTTATTTTGTTTGTTTCAATAGCATGGGTCAATACATCTGGAATTTTTTGGCGTTGCTGAGCTCTTTGTTATTGCTCACATAATTAAATTCTAGATTTACTAAATTATATTATAAAAAAGCAGCTACACCTCCTTACCAGTGGGAGTAATTTGCCCTACAGAAATCTGTTATAACATTTAAATGAAATTGTTAATCAGAGTCTATTTACAACTGCACCTGCTCTCATTTGTTACATTAAACAGTGTAATCGCTGTCAGTTCTTGCTGATTCAACCTACTAATACAAAAGAGGCCCTGGTTAAAGAGACTTCCCCATCTGTTGAATTAGTTGCATTTCTAATGGGGACAGGATTGCAAATGGCAGCAAGAAAAATGACTCTAGCTTTTTCCACTTGGAGTGGCCACTGGATTGGCATTATGCACAAGAGTGTGAATCTCACGAAGAAAAGATGACTCCTTTCATACTCTGTACTGTGATGAATGATGCAGAGGTCAAGCTATGGCAGGCCTGAGCCAGTGACAAAGGCAAACTGAGTGGAAGTTGGATTCATTAAAGGAGCAAAATACAGAGAATTGATGCAGTCTGTTTGTCTCATTAGGTTTGAAAGATACAGGTGCAGTCTTGGAAGTCACACTTGTGTATAAAGATCACTGTAGACTCATTCATCTATCGTGGGGGGGGGAGAGCCTACATGCTCTCTCGGGCCATCTCACAGTGTTCTTAACCAATGCAATCCTCATTCATGTCAAAGAAGATTTCCCCAGGAGATGTGGAAGACAGCTGAGTTTTTAAATTGTCCAGACAGTTATAGCAGTGTGCAATACCTTCCCATTCACTGTGTCTTAAGTCATCCTATTAAGAGAGAAGAGCACCTCATACAGTCTCTAGGATCACATCCCTCCTTACTTTAATTGAGAAGGGTTATGTCCAGTCTCCATACTATATTCCATGAAACAAGTCAACACGCCCCACACATCTGCCCTGCAAGTGTCATCTCCAAACCAGTACACCTTGTGATCTACCAAATTGAATGCAGCCTATCAGTCTTTGATCATGGTCTGGTAGGTGCTGTGGTTGCAGCACAAAGTGAATGGCTAATGGAGACTTATTATATGCCTAGCAGGCTGCATTGCATATTAGGGGTGTGCAAAAAAACCTAAAACCAAAACATCGTATTTGTCGGGTTTGGGTATACCGAGCCCCCCAATCGGTATTTTCCAATATTCCCAAATGCCAGTACCAGTGTGGTATTTGGATTCAGGAAATATTCAGAAAACTCAGGGTTTCTTAGCTCCATTATACCTTATGGGGACAATTCTAGTCAATAGTTCACATAGGGTAAAAGAGAGAATTGATCGGGGTATCTGGGGCTTGGGGGGGGGGCTCTGAAAAACTTGTGACTGACCCAAGGTCATACCAGAAGCTGCATGTGAAGGAGTAAAGAATCAAATTCAGTTCTCCCAGATTAGAGTCCATGCTCTTAACCACTACACTGGTTCTCCATTACATTGGCTCTCCATTACATTAAGTGTGTATTTGAACAGTTGTCTTAAGAAACCTCAAAAGCCCTGAAAGCCTTTCTCATTATTAATTCCAAAACTCTTGGAAATGCCTCAACATGTACTGGATCTCAAAGTATGAGGAGTCCTGTTCTGTTGTATGCTTCCATTAGCCATCAATCCATTTGCAGAGGTCTATGTGAAACCCATCAAATGGCTTTTACCATAAAACTTTTATACAGCTGATGCTACCCCCCCTTTAGATAAAGACTACAATAATGTTGTTGTCCTCCAAAGAAAACTGATTTTATAGCTCATACATATAAGAAAGCCAAGCATAAAACAGAGAATGTAGCCAACCAACACAGTAAAAATAACAATGCACTCCATAATCAATAGAATTTTATGAGCATTATCTATCTCACTCCAATTGACTGCATCTCTGTGATAGACAGTTTTACTGCACCACTGCATGACACCAACCAGTTCCATAACATAACATTAAATTATAGTCAGCTAGTACTAGACAGGCTGGCTTGTTTTCTTATTCTATTTAACGAGTAATACATCTAGAAAAAACAGGTATGCATTATTTTTTATTATTGATTTTTTTCCAAAATCAGCAATAATAGAATCCAATTAAAAAGGGAAAGAAACATCACAATTCTCACACTTACCAAGTTGGTGATTTTCTACAAATGATGTGGCATCAGGACTGCTGAAATGCCATCTGTGACCTAGTACATAATCTGGTTCTGATGATCCTCCATTCCTCCAAATTGGGGGAATCACAAGATCCAGGTGTGCTAGGGTTGCCAGGTCCTTCCTGGCAATGGCGGAGGATTATTGAGGAGAAAGAGAAAGCCCCAGGCCACATTGCCAGTGCTGCACAGGAAGTGGCATCATAACATCAGTGACTTCTAGGTGATGCTCTGGTATTTTGGGCAAAAACTCTGTGGTAAAACCAGCTTCTACCATAGAAGTTTTGCCCAAGGACCAGAGTGCCTCCTGGAAGTCACTAGCGTGGTGATGTCACTTCCTGTGTGACACTGGCAATGTGGCCTGGGCTGTCCTTTTTCTACTGTCAAGTCCCCCTGCCAGCCAGCTGGTTGATAGCTGGGGGACATGGCCTGGGGTGGGGGACCCTCACCTCCACTGGAGGGTCTGGCAACCCTAGGGTGTCCTCACAGACCTATATACATGCATATGGCCCAGGTTATTCGGGTTGATGTGTCACCAGTAAATTGAATGTGAGCACAGTCTTGCCAGTTTTGCAAGGCTAAGAACCAAGACACTAAGGAATATAAAGCAACAGTCTTATGTACCCAGACCCAGTTCATGCATTAGGAAAAATGGTTCTGCCTTGCCATTTGTATTTCTACTTCTTTGAGGAATAGCACATGGAGAAATGGCACCATAGCCGAGGTATTTGTTGGAAAATTATCATGATGAATGTTGGAATTTGCATTGTCAGACTGCCTTCGTAAGTAATCCAGCCAAAAGGGTGAAAAATAGTTTTCCTTCTTCCTTCTGAGTTTGAGTTTTCTAGAGCAACAGGATGTCAGTTATTATGCAGCCTCCAAAGACAAAGGGGCTCTAGACTGGTACACTTAAAGGTATATGTAAACCTCTAGGTTTGAGTAATGTTCCACTAGGAGGGGAGCTATCTGTGAGCTTTGGAAGGAATCTTTGTCCTATGAAAGAGAGATATTTTGGAATCAAACATACACAGGGACACTGTGGGAATGCTGAGAGAAACTCTCACAAATAGGATGAGATGGAATACATGGTCACAAGGGCCTTCCAAGAAGGCAAGAAAAGGTAATACAGTAGGAACAGAACCTGAAGTCTGGACACTGAAGAGCCCCCTTCTTATTTACCATCACAAGGGAGTAAGTGGTTTTGAGCTGGACCTTTGGTAAAACAACAGAGGGAAAAGCCAGTGCAGAATCGGTCCTTGTTGGGGTCTAGCAGAATAAATCCCACAATCCCAGTGGTGAAAGATGTGTATGTGGAGCCTGTTTTACCACAAAGCCTGATTAATGTTGTATTCTTAAAAACAAATAAACAACCCTCCCAGAGTTCTAACACAGTTGAAGAAATGTTTAAACAATGTGCCAGATGATGCATTTCTAGGTATATATTCTCTCTTTCACTTCCAGCTTTCCCATTTCCGTAAATTAAGGGTAGTAATTTTTCCTAGCCTTAATTTTTTAAATTTCATTAAAAATTAAATTGCAAGAACACAGCCAAAGCAAAGCAAATGTATTAAGGTATTTTGCAAATTCTTTGCAAAACCCATGGGTTTTTTGGGGGGTGGGGTGGGGGCACCTGGAAAACTCACTGATGATCTCTGTTTTAATAATGTATCTATATTTCAGAGGAAGCTTTAAATCTCATCTGCTTAATGCACAGTATTTTTTTAAAAGAAAGCTTACAGCCATGGGTTCTCTGAAGAGGTATAATTGTAATTTAACATTTTGCATGTGAGAAGCCTGGAATTAAATGCTTTGATTATGCATTCAGAAGTTTCCAAATCCTCTAGTTCTGTTACTTACATGCACCACCGAGCAGAATAGTTACATTTTGTGGAAACAGAAACTTATGGAGTTTTTAAAGATTTAATGATAGGATTCAGGATGAATGCCAGAAGGAGAGCTGATGGAATGAGTAGGAAGGCAGGTACCGTATAATTACTTTAATTGCTCATGAGAAGGACAGTAAAAAAAGAAAGAAGATCCATTAGAAACTGGCATGCCTGGAAAGTCACTTCAATTGGCAGGAATAAAAGCACTTTAAAAACAGGCTATTTACTGATAGTATCTTAATGTATCTACTACCTAAAATTTTAAAAAGAGAATTACAAGGTTCATATATAACAAAGAAAGCTGAGGGAGTGGCAAAATGATACCTAATAACATGAATTTTTATAACAAACTGCTAGCATTATGTTGTGATGTTGTAGCCATCTCAAAATGTGAATTAAAATACAGCTTTTGCAAGTATTCAACTGTCTTCCAAGTTCAGGCAAAGCTCCATAGGTACTCAGGTGCCATTAACTTTCTCTCCTATTGATCCCCAGGCAGAAACAAATCTGTATAATTAACTGGGAGGTCAAGATGGCCCAAACAGGTCTTCTGTAGTAACCTGAAACATCCTATGTGGATACAAAGAACCAAGATGACTTCTCACTATAATGAAATTATCTCTTTAAATAATAGTTCCAGAGCTTTAATATTCAGACAACCATTTCCAAGCTTGCATTTCACCACAAGAACTCCTGATCATCTTCTACGTAACCCCCAAAGGCTGAAGTAGACTCTAGGGCACACAGAGGGGTGCAGGAAGTCCTGGTGGGCCACACCAGCACTCCACATTGAGTAACAGTATGTCCCAAAGCACACCTAACATATGCAGACTGATAGTGATAGTGTGGTCAACCAACTGTTCTCATCCATTATTACTTCTCTATCTCGTGATAACTTTCCAGAGTTTCATTAGAATTCAAAGATAGCCATGTTGTGTCAGACAAAGATCCATCTAATCCAACATTCTGTATCCAACCGTGGCCAGTCAAATGCCATATACAAAGTAATACACAAGCAGAACTTGCTGGCAACAGCCCTCATATGCTAACTGTCCCCTGCATCTGAAGGTCTCATTCAGCTACCATGACTTTCTGGAACACAATTTAAAAACACACAAAAGGGCCCTTTCACACTGTTGTTTTAAACCAGTTGTTTAGGGTTGCCAAGTCCCCTTGTTACTCTGGTGGGAGATTTGGGGGGTGTTCTAGGGGTGAGGGGGCCCCCCAAGCTGTGTCCCCAAGCCCCACCCCCAAGCATGCCCCATGACTGTCAGCAGGCCACATGGTCACCACTGATCAGCTGAAGCCCTTTAAAACTGTCTGGAGGGCAGAGAGAGGAGTGGCTGGGTGGGTGGTTATCAGGGCTCATTTTGTAGCAGGAGCTCCTTTGCATATTAGGCTACATTAGGGGTGTGTGGCCTAATATACAAAGGAGCTCCTGCTATGAAATGAGCCCTGGTGGTCATGCTTGAGGGTGGGGCTTTGGGTGAGGTTTTCCCACCAGCCAGTTGGCTGGGGCAGATTAAAGCCCCCAGAAGCAGGGAAACCCCCACCCAGACCTGGGAGCTGGCAACCCTACAGTTATCTGGTGGTGGCCCACTTCCATGTGAAGTGACATGGGAACAGAGGTTTCAGACAGCATTTTAAAATCCATTTCTGAGTCATATCTGAAGCAAGCTGCCCCTTTCAAACCACATTTCCCACCACCCTTTTTGCAGTGTGTTCTACTTCAGCTGCTTTTTCCTGAACAGATTAACCTATGTGCTATAGCACCGTACCAATGTAGCAATTTGATGCTAACTGACCACCATTCAACATGCATCTGAATTCTGGCAGTATAGCATTGAATTGTATATTGGTACAGTGCTTGAGCATAAAATTTAGAGCTTTTTTAAAAACCTGAAATAGAACACTCCACAAAAAGTGTGGGGGGTGAAGCGCCACAGACATTTCAAACACCACGCGCTACAATGATTCAGAAGTTGAAAGGACACTGGAAAGTGGAAGAAAGGAGTTTTTAAAAGTCTCAGCTCTGCTTTGCAAACAGGACACAAGTAGCATCCATTAACCACTGGGGGAAAAAAAAACAGTTGTATCTGAAATGACACAAAAAACCCATTAGCAACTAAAATGGATTACAAAGACTGTTTGAAAGGGGCCACGACACACAGGTTTCATGGATCGCATCCAGACATCATAAACAAGCCTCTGTTTGTTGGTGACAATCACAGACTTCCCCTGTTGCCATGCTTGTGCCGTCTCATCCCTCTTTCCTCCCCTCAAAGCATTAATAAAAGCTTTCTGATTTGGAAAGCCTAGGATCAAACTCCCATGATGTCTGCATGCAGTTGTCTAGGCAAGCTGAAATTTGGTTTGCCCCCATAACTGGGACTGTAAACCAGAGCAACAAGCTGAGCTTGAGCTCATCACAAACCCACTGAGATTTGTTCATGACATCCTAATGCAGTACTTGGCGCCACTATGCAGAGAAAATACAAAACAAAACTGTACTCACTATCAAAATCTCAGGGAAAATGGAGCCATCCCCTCCTGTAGTGCCATTCCATCAGTGGAATCCCGCAAGTATCTGTACTGCTAATTAGTTCCTTCTATTCCTGCAGTGCTCTCAGGAGGAGAAAACATGTTCGCAAAAGGTTATTTCATTGCAATTTTGATGTGCAATTGGGTTGCTAATTGTTATCAGGGTTACTGCAAATGCTATTGTGTGCCTTCAATATGCATAGCTATTGACTTTCATTCTCACACTGGGATTGGCTCAGAATCGAATCTTGTTTGATCTACTTTTTAGATATTTTTAAAACGGTTTTTCAAAATAGACTCCTGTTTAATCTAGCAAACCTCTACACTGTGTGATTTAATTAACAGATAATTAAATGCCCAATGATGGAATACATCAGGGAATAACACATTATTGAAGAAACAGAAGACTAAAAAGGTACCTGTGTTAAAAAGAAAGTATAATCTTGACTGGTTGAAGGAGACTGGGAACAACAGAAAGTGCTGCCAGGTTTTAAACTACTGTGATTATGGACTGTACTGCAGTCCACATCTCAAAGAATCCTGGTCTTCTGTAGTTATTGGAACATCAGTTTTCAGTTGCAAGACATGAGATATACCATATATTTTATCTCACCTATATTTTCCCACTATCTTAGCATGTTTTACTAAGATTATTATCAATATCCATTGGATTTTTCACCCAACCACATTCTTAAGATTTATAACTGCTTCTTTTGTAGGGCAGCTTGAACACCTACCAGTTTAATTCATGTTCTGCTCGCCTGAGTTTGGAACTGATTTTTTGTTGAGCCATTCAGCTGTTGTTGAGCCCCTCAAGCCTATTTGCTGGGTTGCTTTGAAGATATTCAAACAGTACAGCACAGTGCAATACAGTTCTCACCCAGCCCAATGGGAGTCCTGTTTCCCTTCCCCAACTTTTGTAGCGGTGTGCCACTTTGCAGTCAACTGTTTGAAGAGTGAGAAAACCTCCAGGTTTTTTTCAGGAAATCCTGCTGGATTCCACAGGTTGCCGCTTTCATTGTTGTGCTTACTTGATGAAATTTGATAAAACTGCTTGAAGTGCTGATATGAAATTTAATATGTTATTCTTTTTTAGTAATCTGCTGCAGTTTTGGTACATTTTACTGAAGGCATGCTGTGGTTTATTGGTGTGTTTGGACACTTCTGTGGCAGTATCAATCATTTAGATAGCTGATGCTTTTATATTATTTTCTTATTTTTTATTTTAGAGTTTATGTTAATATGATATTGTGTTTTATTGAGTTATAGCACTGTTGCATGCCTTGTATATTTTAATAGAAAGGTGGGATAAATTGTTTTAAAATAAGTGTAAATAATATGCAAATTCTTTTGGGCTTCACAAGGGAGTAGAGAGATTTAGAGAGAAGAACTTTGATCTACTGCTGGTTCTTTTACATTCATCTGGGCAGCTTCCAACTTTTGTTTCTTCTTTCCAGGAAATCAAAAGGTATAACTTGATACTAGCCACACCCTGTGCTGGTTGACATAAGCAAAGCATTCTAATCCAGGATACAGAAACAGGCCTTAAGATCATGGCCTAAAACAAGGGTATCCAACCTTTTAGAGCCTAAGGGGCCCCTTTGGAATTCTGACACAATGTAGTAGGCACAACCCTAAAATGGCAATACTTTGGTTTTTTAAAGCTATATAGCCAATTAAATTTCTGGTGGCCAACAAGATGCCCTACTGGGCAAGAGCCCCATTTGCTCCCACATATTTCTAAAAAAACACTTGGCAGGCACCAGGAAGGGCTCTGGTGAACACCATGGCACTGACAGGCACCATGTTGGGGGACCCTGACCTAAAAGATGTTTCTTTCCCTTCTGGTGCCTTTTAATATCCAGCCTGATAAAAAGTTCTGGAGAACTCTTACACAGTATTTGTTTTTGGAGTCTGTTATGGGTTGGTGTGGCTACCTACAACTTCTGCCCTCTAATATCAGTTTCCAACACACCATGTTACCAGAAGATGCAAGCAGGTACCTATCTGGAGATCAAGGCAACAATTATGTAACAAAAAAAGCAATCCTGAGCAGGTCTAGTCTATTTTATTCAATGAGGTTTACTGCTTGTAGGATCGCAGCCAACCTGTACTAGATGGTAATTTACTAGTGCCATTTAGTTGTCCACATATTAAAGGAAATATAAATATTGAAAGAGACAGGAGCTGAGGAAAAATAAAGAGACTCATAATTATATAGGACTTTCTAACCGTAAAATACAACTGAATGATTCAATAAAATATTTACCACCTCACACAAATCACTAGCCTTGTCCACATGCTCCAGTAAACACATGTACATCTTGCCTATACATGCATGCATTTGTTTATTAGAAAGAACTAACATATGTTCACTTTCAGCTGTACATGCCTTGACCGTAACATGAGAATTACTTAATACACATACAAGGAACAATCCAGAGTAGTGTATACAGACTTCAAGCTCATTCCTGGTAACTTGTGAAGAGGGCTTCTGGGAAGAAAGAAGACAGAACTGGAAAATGAGTCCTGCCCTTTCTCTGGATTCCTTTGTTGGTAGATTTGTAGATGGCAGCTATAACATCTGCTCCCCAGTCAATTTCCCCCCATCCTTGGCCCTTTGTCTTATTTACAAACTATGTCAAGTTGTCATCCAGCTGTTCTGAACCAATTGCATTTGGACAGTTGATTCCTGATGACATTAACTCTCTTTAAAAAAATCAACATTTAACTATTTTCATATCTTCAGATTCCATAAGTAACATACAAATTTCACTGAAATTCAATTTCTATGATATTCCACATATAATTCAATCATAATCATGTTTACATAAAGGTAACTCTCACTATGCTTAATGGGACATACTCCCAAATATCCATGCATAAATTACAGCCTTAACCTTAGCAGGAGCACTCACATACATTTACTTTAAAAAAAAAAAAAGCTTTAACTCACTGTCAGAATTTAATAGTGACAAGATACAGTCTTTATTGCAGTTCCACACTGAATTAAAATAAAAATCATACCAGCCTGAGTAGAGTACTTACAAGATACCCATTTTCTTAAAAACCTTATCCTATCAATATGGCAACAGTGTTTTCATAGCACCAGTCAATACTCTTTGCCCTTCATGGATGCTTGATACCATCTGTTACAGTTCAGTCACACTATTGATTGTCATGTATCCTAGGATAACAACATAACCAGTAATAGACATAATAATAAAAAAAAACCTCTGCCAATTTATTAATGTCTACATGTAAAATAGATTTGCACAAAACATGACAATTCAAACTTTATTCCATCAAATAACTTATTTGGTTGTAATTTCACAAAAAAACTTTGCTGGGCCATGGACTTAGACCTCGAGAATTTTTTCCCTCAGTCTTCTCTCATGGCTTCACATTTTCTCAAGTCATGCTGGCTTCTTAAAATGGGTCTATGACATGCAATAAAGCAATCTCTCAAGATTCACTATCATTTCAAGAATGTACTGAGTCTGTAGAAGTTCAGAAGAATTCAGTCCAGACTGGCCCTCAAGTCAATCTTCTTCAAACAAATCCTCTTTTGTGTGGAAATTCTACTGTTCTCTCATGTGTTGTGAAGCCACATTGCCACAGCAGCTAACTAGAAAAACAGCTACTTGCATTCTTTAGGGTGTGTGTGTGTGTGTGGGGGGGGGGGATTGGCTAGATGACCCTCCTGTGCCTCAAAGCACCACTTTTAAAGCTTGAATTCCTCTTTCATGCCCTATCCTTTCCCTCATAATTCATTGCAGAAAAAAATAAAAAAATCACAGACAAACACTTTCTGACTTGAATAAAAGCTCAAGTTGGGTATTCATCAAACTAATATCTCCTACAGGTTTACTCTGTTAATTTTAGCTTACCTTGATGAAGCTGCTGTGCAATCCTCCACCCATGAAGCAAATGCCTCAGCTGAGATTGCAGGATGTGCCCTGACTCCACAAGTGGGAAGAACTAATTAGTAACTGGAACTAGAGACCACAGCTATCTGTACTTCAGAAATAGCAAGTCAAAATGACAAATGTCTTCAGTCACTGTGCCATTGTACAACTTCCGAGTTGCACCTTTTTACTTTGAAAAAGTAATTAACTACACACAATATAATAGTTTCCAACCTATTAAGCTATTTCCATGGGAATCTAAATAAACTAAGTATAATTAGAGCTAATGAAACCTCAAAGTCTGCTGGGTTCAGCTGGGCAGGGGATTATTCTGTTGCTTTTGCTTTCACAAGCTGGATAGTCAGCATATATTCACAGCCCCATTTACTCCTCCTGTTAGCTTTACAAATACAGCTTCATAAGATATTTCATCCCAACACCACAGCAGTGAAAGCAGCTGCTACCTATTTTCACAATCTTCTAAAAGAGAATCCAGGATTTACACCTATGGGGTGGTCCATCTGCAACTCAGGTCCTTTCTGCACTAGACCTTAAATCCTGGTTCAACCCTGTCTCTGAACTTACATTCTACACTACATGCAAGTTCACCCCTGTAATTATCTCAGGGTATTTTTACATTCTACACTACATTCGAGTTCACCCCTCTAATTATCTCGGGGTATTTTTTTGTTTCCACATTACATTGAGGTCACTCCAGTTTCACCCCTCACGTCCCGGGATAAACAGATGCTGTTATAACCAGGGATAGATGCAAGGTATTGTGTCGCGAGTTGAACTCTGATAAAACCAGGGATGAGATCCAAGTGCAGAAAGGATCTCAATTAAGTAGATTCTTTCACTGATCTTGCTTGAAAGAATGAACATAAACATAGCTGGGGAGTATGTGATGTTCCAGCAACCAGCAGATTCAGCTCTAGGGCCATCCTCTGTGCTAGCTTGATAAAAATGATATCACAGAGCTGGGAAAACTGCAGAAAGGGCAGCCAAGATAGTTAAGGGGTTGGAAGGCTAAGAGGCTAAAGAGTCTGTGTCTTTTCAGATTGAATGGTATCTTTTAAGAAAAGCATCCATACGGAAGAGCATTCACATATACAACCATTGTAGCAACCTATCGGGATTTGCATTAGTTTAGTAACTGATACTGTGGTAAGTGGGTGCCTATGTAAGAAGATGTCACAGTGAAGGTCACAAGCATTTGTGAGACAAGGGGAGTGCACAGGTCTGGCCATAGATTTTTAGGGCCCTGGGCACTATGCCTCATGGTGTCCCAGAAAGTGGGCCACTGCTGCAGAAAGCAGCAACTCCTTGTCCTTTCTCATTCAGAGAAAGACAAGGTTATCTTGAGAAATATCAGCAGTGCTTTGTAGAAGAAGCATCAGCTGCCACAAGAAAAGGGTAGAACAATGGGTGGGGTCGTTGAATGGCAATTGCCCAGTTTCTGTCCTGGGCAGTGACTGCTGCTGTTAGTACCCTTCAGCAGATGGCCACTCACTTGCCTGCCCTAGTAGATAGATGGGCACTCATGTAATTGGCAATTACAAAAGGATTTCTCATGTTTGCTTATTCTACATGAACTTTGATGGCTTGCATGGTATGTTTTAACAGAAAGCATCTATGAAACTATGGCTGCCATTTTACATTGGGGGGGGGGGGACCGCAGCTGTTAAACGTGTTTGATTGTACATGAGGAGATAGCTTTTTCTCTTCCCTAACATGGCACTTCTGCTGACTGGTCTTTTTTTTTTTTTTTTTACCAGTGACTAGCCAATGTTCACTGAATAGCTACAATGTAGGAAACCAGAGTTTTAGACTAAAAGAATTCAACAGCCTGGAAGTGCTTGGTTTAAAGGAAAGCACTTGCAAGCCAGCTTTGGATTTTCCGTCTTCTGTATACTTTGTTATCTGTGAACTTTACGCATCAGGAAGCATTATAATCAATAAGGGAAAAAAATACTAACTGCTAAAAACAATAGGCATAAAAATGCCTTGCAAAGGTGTAAGACACATTTTAGCAAATAAAATTCACAAAACGGCTACACTCATTTAAAAACACAAAGCTAGAGAGGAAGAATATTGGACTCTCTTCCCCCTAAGTGTAAATGAGGTTGCAGAAAAGCACTTGATACTGCCATAGGTGATACTCAGTTCAGCATGAGAATGATTAACAGTGCATGCCCAGAAATGAGTGCAATCTTGTCAATTGCTCCTGTCATGGTCTGTTGGGCTCCCCGGGGTTGGGCCACCAGTTGCCATGACTGCTGCTGCTCTCTCCTGGAGGGCAGAGCTGTATTCCCAATCCCAATGAGTCTTCTTCCTCCTCCCGTGGGTCAGCTAGCAAGGGGGGGGGGAAGGGGGTGTGAGGCCAAGGGCACACAGGACAGCAGGAGAAAAGGCCTCAGATAGGAAAGGCCACGGGGGGTACATTACTGTCCATGCCCTCCTGGATTCAGCTCCACAGCAATGCGCACTCTCTCTCTCAGTTCCTAGCTGGCTCCACCTCCTCACTGGCCACCTCCTGCTTCCTTTTATTTCCCCCTTTGCTGTTATGTCACCCCTCTCTCTCTGGCCCTGCCCCACTACAAAAGGGAAAACACTGGCCTTCAACCTCTGGCCCCACCCCACTTGTTGCACCAACCTCAGAGTGCCTCCTGTCTGCCTTCCCTGCCCCACTGGGGCACTGGACCTCATCCTCAGCTCACTCTATTGTGGGCATCAGTGACCCGTGGCCCCGGAGGCTGTGTTGGCCCCAGTCCTGATCCTGCCCTGCACCACCCAGCTGCACCAGTTTTGGGGCCCCACCACTCTTCTTGGCCCCCGTGGCCAGCTGCACCAATGCCACTTGGTTGCCATCACTTCTCTCCATCATCTCTTGGCTGCCTTCATCCTCCTTATCGTCTCTGGCCATCACCTCACCATGGTTGTGGTCCAAGGTGAGTGGGGGTGTCTCCATCGAGGTTGGGGCTGAGGTTCCTCCCAGGCTCCAATGGGTGACCTGGCAGGAGTCCCGGGAGGACCTGGGACAGCCCCAAACCTCATTTTACCAACCAGAAAAAGAGAACAAGCAACAATGGCTGCTGATGCTGTAGTTCAACAGCCCAGAACACCCTGTGAATGTATCTGTCCTTCCAGCATGAGAACACAAAGACCACTGGGAATCATGCACCATCTTAAGGCTTTCAAATCAACCTGGCAGCCATAGCTGTAAACCCAGCTAGATTTTCCACAGAGTTTCGAACATACAACAGAGTGGCTGCCATATAGTTTTCCTATATCCTATAAAGCTTAGATGCAGCCCTTCTTAACCAGAAAAGGCAGACTATTTTTAATTGACTAAATGAAAAAGAAAATTCACCTGAAATTGTAAAGAAAATCTATCATCATCATGAAAAATTATATTCATTTAGTGGTAAAGGATGACCTGCTCAGAGAAATGAAAGAAATGTTCGCATAGAGATTGGCCACTAATAAAACCTGTTCCCTTTGAATTTTGGAATATCTCCTAAAGTCAGCCAAGCTGCCTCTTATCTTTATCAACTACGTATCCCCAAACATCATAGAGCCCTCTCTCTGGCCAGATTAAATGTACTACCCTCAGTCTTATTATCTGGCCACTTCCAGGGTGTTCCCTTCACTGATAGATGTCGTCCATGCACAAATGACCACATCGAAATGATCCCCCATGTTCTGTTTTAGTTCCCCTTCTACCATGTGCTACATCAGACATTTTTAAACTCTATTTTGATTCCATTGGAGGAATATTCTGATGGTCTAAAGATTCTTACTCTTCTTAATAATCCAAATCCTGAAATAATAGAAATTGTTGCCAAATTTCTTTCTGCTGCCATTTCTATTCGCCCTTTATTTAATTGATTGGTCTTCTTTGTTGGTATATTTACATGACAACTCCTTTTACATGTGTTCCTTTTGCAAGTACTATTTTCTGCTGCTGTTGTTCTTGTTCTATATGAGTTTGTAAGTGTTACATGCCAATAAAGGTAATTGGATTGGCATAAAGATTGCTAAATCTTGATGTTATTTGGGGGGGAGGGATGACCTACTCTAATGGAACTTTAAACTCATCATCTGTTTATTCTGAATAGCTCTTAAAACAGCTGATGGGCATAACCCCACCACCATACAGGATTTTAAAAATAGATAAAGCTCCTCAGATGTCAAAGGAGTTTAGAAACCATTCTTCACCATTTTCCAATAATTATTTGCTTACAAAACCTTAGAAACAAGCTATCATTTTTACAGTCTGCGGTGGGAAACAGACACTTTAAACATATGTAGCTGTCATGTTGTCCCTCAAGGGTAGATAACTGTATTCAATGCCACACAGGAACTAGACTTGAACTCTGCCCTTTATATAGGTTTATATTATACTCAAAGCTGTGAAGAGCACCTCAGATTCTGACGTTTAAAATCACTGAAAAGAAAAGCATGCATTTCCCTGTTGACAAGTAATTTGGCCACAATGGTTGGCAAAGGTGTTAGCAGGGCAAGGTAGGGAAGTCCAGAATCTTACCAAGTGTGGGCTACATTAAAGTTCTGAGGTGAATTTGAAAGTCTTTGCCTGGACAAGCCTACCAAGGAGTTTCTAGAGGACCAAAGAGCTTTGATAAAATTAGTGGCATTCAGGAGGATTCAGTGCTTCCTCAATATAAATTTGAAATGTGATCTGGCTATTTTCTTTTTTTTAAATGTATTTCTTTTTATTAAATATATTTCTGATAGCCCTAGGGTATAGATGGAGGACAAATACACAAAGTTACCTGGGATTGGTTATCTTTGGAAGGAATTAAAACATATTAGCTAAGCAGAAACCATTATTCATTAAGTGAGTCATAGTAAATTTCAGAGGGAGAGCTGTGTTAGTTCTTTGATGAAGGGGGCTCTAGTCCACAAAACGTTATGCTGCAACATTATCTGGTTTTATGACTTTTGAAGAAAGCCTGTTGGAGTCTTAAGTCTGAAGAAGGTTTTTATACCCCATTTTTCTCTACCCTAAGGAGTCTCAAAGTAGCTTACAATCACCTTTCCCTTCTCCTCAGAACAGACATCTTGTGAGGTAGGTGGGGCTGAGAGAGTTCTGAGAGAACTGTGACTAGACCAAGGTTAACCAGCAGGCTTCATGTGGAGGAGGAGTGGGGAATCAAACCCGGTTCTCCAGATTAGAGTCTGCCACTCTAAATCACTATACCACTCTTGTTTGTTTACAAATATACATGTAGAACACAGGTGGTGTCAAAGGGCACTCTTAACATCATGCTACAGACCAATAGATTTATTCCCCAAAATCAGAACCACAGAGCAGGCACACACACACACACACACACACGTCAGTGTAAAAAATGTCAAAAGCCAGTATGCTTGTATTTGAAAGAAAAGAAAAAAATAAAGTGGCATCTCAAAAAGATCCTTTATTATCTGTGTTCCTCTAAATCTTGGAATGGAGGAAGCCTTCAACACTGCAAGGAGCTCAGTTCTGAGTTTGCTTCATACTTCTCTTACCAGGCAGTTCTCCTCCTCTAAAACTTTCAACTTGAAACATGGACTTTTATATCAGCCTGAGGGACCAGAGGAGTTCCTGTACTTTCTTTGCTGGCTTCTTGGAGAAATACTGGTTTCAGGTTTCCTTTCCTGAAATGCATACTGCTGCATTCTCTGAGGTCCCACAGATGATGTTAACACAGGGGTCATTTCTTGTTTGAAAGATATGTGTATCCCAACTAGAGGAAACATTCTTAGATGGTTTTCTTCAAGAAATTGAAACTAGTGTAACAATTAGAGGCTTTAATGAATTTGTGTAATGTGCATGATTATTAATGACACGTACATTTAGTTTGGGGTCATGTTGAGTAGTGATATATGCTCATCTATTTAATTTGGGGCCATATTGAGTAGTGTTAGGCAAACAGGTAGGTAGAGAGATTCATCCAGTGATCATTGCAAAATGGCAAACAAATAGGTAGGGTTGCCAGCTCAGGGTTGGGAAGTATCTGGAGATTTTGGGAGTGGAACCTGGGGAGGGTGGGGTTTGGGGAGGGACATCAATGGGGTATAATGCCATAGAATCCATGTTCTGAGCAGCCATTTTCTCAAGGTGAAAATGATCTCTGTCACCCAGAGATCAGTTGTAATCCCCCAGCCACCACCTGGAAGTTGGCAACCCTAATTGTGAATATCACATGAGCATAAAACAAGCTGTCTTATAATGAATCAGACCACTGGTCCAACAACATCAGACTAGCAGCAGCTCTCCAGGGTCTCAGGACAAAGCCTTTCACATCATCTGCTACCTGAATCTTTTTTGCTGAAGATACCAGAAACTGATCCTGGGACCTTCTGCATGCCACTGCTTCACAGTCTCTCCCCCCAGGACGTCAAACCCTGAACTGTAGGTATGTGGCTAGGGTTGCCAGGTTCCTCCTGGCAACTGGAGGGGGAGGGAGCACCTTCCAGGAGCAGCAGGGAGTCCCAACCGATGTACAGTGACATATCTACATCACTGCTCATGTGACCTAGAAGTGACATCTGGGACACTGGGGCAACACTCTGGCATTTGGGCAAAAACTTAATGATAATTTTGGCTTTTACCATTTGGGCAAATACCAGAGCATCACCCCAATGTCCTGGATGTGATGACATCAAATCTGGGTCACATGGGCAGTGACATAGACATGTCACTGTATGTTGGATGGATCACCTTCTTTTGGGGGGGGGGGGTAAATTCCTCCTGCCGGCCAGCTGATCAACTGCCAGGAGGTGGGGCCTGTCAGTGGGGGACCCCGCCTCCACTGGGAAGTCTGGCAACCATATATATGTTATCACCTTAGAGAAACAAAAAAAAGTGTTTCTGTTGATTGTGCCCATTATTGAGGAAGAGGAGTTAAAATTCCTCTCAGTAGTTTAATGCTTTGGAAAAGGTATGACCCCCCCCCCAAAAAAAAAAAAAAAAAGGAATGAGAGATTTTTCAAGTTTCAGTGGATGCATACAGAAGCATTCTGGAACATGAGTTTGATGATCAATGTTGTTACACAAGCAGTTCCCATCAAGAAATTGAAGATAGTATCACAGCTAGTTTAAGATGCTTCAATTGGTCAGGAATATGTACAGGGTCTTCTTAGGTGAACAGAATATTTATTCAGCAAAAAAACAGCAGAACAAATGAACAAAAAAGAATGAAGCCAACCACAGTCCTTCATAGCAGCTTGTCTAGGAGCCTAAGTAAAACCTCACATGGAATCACTCCACATTCTAGTGCCCTGAAACTGTAAAAGAACATGGAGTAGTGGATATTATGGCCAACTCATGTTTTTTGGTGTCCTGAATATTGTAGGATTACAGTCTTCTAGTTTAAACAAACTCTGTGCCCAGAATATACACACAGCCTGGAGACAAAGGATTCTGGGGCACACTGGAAATTTTCAGTGGGAATTTGGCCATGACAGAAACAGTAGAAATTCAGTGTTGAACTGAATGCGCCTGGTCTGCTTATATATAGCCAAATCACCCTAAGGTGGTATATCCTTGTTTAGACACTGTACTATCTCAAAACCATACACGTGAACTGGCTCACTGTGTAAATATACTGAATACTGATCAAAATCACACTCAGATAAAAACTATTAATGTTTCAAATTAGTTTCAAACATCATACCAGATGAAAGCACTCTCATCCAAAGCTTGAGGTTTTCCTAAAATAAATCAGTTCATAGATACTTTGTCAGAAGTTTTCATGTTGTATGCATTTCTGATATGATGATGGCCCTATGAATTAATGACTTCCAAAATGTCCTGTCATTAACAGTCTTGCTCAGGTCTTGCAAACTGAAGGCTATAACTTTTCTTATCGAATCAATCCATCGAAAAAGTCTTTGAACGTTGTGAAGTAGGAAGCTGTGCTGAAACCCTAATTCAGAGGATATAAATTTATAATTTGGTCTGTTTTCAAAATAAAGGCTACTATTATAGAGAAATATAATTTGCATTCCCTAGTTAATTTTGTTTACGCTGATAAGTGATTATATGTATGTCAAATAAATTGTAAATACAAATATTTACAATACACTTTGAACATATTTTATTCATATCCCTCT
Source organism: Lepidodactylus listeri (assembly GCA_029233225.1). Lineage (NCBI taxonomy): Eukaryota > Metazoa > Chordata > Lepidosauria > Squamata > Gekkonidae > Lepidodactylus > Lepidodactylus listeri. The sequence goes on along the minus strand of JARCFY010000009.1, from coordinate 81,957,259 downwards.
GTCTGTGTACAGATAGTAACTTTGATGTATATGAAAAAAGAGCTGGATTTAAAGTTATCTTCAGAGGCCACAAAAGAATGAATGTTAATGCATGCATTATAGCTAACTAAAATCAGAGCTAAGCTCTTTTACTGAACTGAGCCAGGATGAACTCAGAGTATGCTCTGATAAAGCAAACTTTCACTAAGGAAGAACTAGAATTTGAATAGCCCATTAGAAGTTTGATTTGGGAGAGAGAAAATGAGAAGATAGGAGAAATAGCAGGAACCTCCTCTTGAGATATAAAATAACAAAAAATACACTCTGAAGTAGAAAGCACTTTACGTGTTCCATTATTTTAAACAACACCTAGCAACAAGGTAATTGGAAGGAGCAGAAAGAGGTGATAGCAGTGTGTAGGGGAGTGTTTCTTCTTTTGGTTTAAGAAGAAACCCAAAATCCATACCAGCATGGGCTATTGTGGACTTTCTGTATTACCACCCATGCTTACATTCATGCAAACAAACTGGAGACACCACAGATATTAAAATAACATTAAAAATTAACTTTTTAATATATAACAATTAAAAACAAAAAGTGGAGTTAAGGATATGTCAACGCAGAAAAGTCTTCACTCACTAGCAGAATCTCCCCAGGGAAACAATTCCATAAGATTGGTTCTGGGACTGAGATGACCCTTTCTTGGGTTGTTAATTGGGTATCCTCATATGATGAGGGCACCAGAAGCAGAGCCCCTGAAGATGATTGCAGTGGTCAGGTAAGTTTGTATGGGACTAGGCGGTGCTTAAGGTATGTAGGTCCCAGAGCCTATAGGGTTTTAAAGGTCAATACAAGCACCTTCAATTGGGCTCAGAAATAAAAGCCAGTACAGATGAAACATGACTGCAGTGATATGGTCACTATGACCCACTCCAGCTTCTGGTTTTGGCAACTTGAATGGTGGGTGTGCTCCTTTGGTGCTCTGATTGGAGTGGCCCATAGCCTGGTGAATGGGAGGGGTGCTGGACAATTCCAACCCCTCCCCCCAGAGCCCTTGTAGGGGGCTTCTAGCCTGGGACATGAGGGGTGCCTCTCCCGAGGCAACAGCCAAGGGACTGAGGCTCCTCTTTGCTCCGAAAGGTCCCGACGCCATGGTGCTGTCATGGCACTAAGAGGCACACACCAGACTGGCAAGCAAAAGATCGAGCGTATTAATGAAGCAGCCCTTACCAGCAATCCAGTAATCAACAAAGCATGAGAATAATAGTCCATTCAATTGGACAAGTGATAAAGTGTACTGGATTCCCAAAAAGAAAGCAACGAGGGAGGAGGGAACAGTTTGCCCCCCCTAATTTTTAATGAACTGAGTTAAATTGGGGGACTTGGCTTGCTGGCGTGACAGAGGAAAAACAAGCGAAGTGTGATTTCTTTCAAAATGGCTCTCTTAAACAAACTTTCTTAGACTTTATGAACATTCTTGAAAAGTAAACAATGACTGGCAAAGGGGAAAAAATGGCGACCAGAGCAAAACCTTCTCCAAAAACTACATCCTCAACACTTCTGGTTCCTAAATCGGAAGCTACCATGGACTTTCCCAGCATGTTATCCTCAGCACTGAGCCCCCTTCTGGATCAGATGACTAACCTGAATCAAAACTTTGATGTGCTCCAGAAACAGATTAATGAAACCAACATTAAAGTGGAGAAGGCAGCTAAATCAGCTAAATTGGTTGAAACCAAGACAAAAGTAATGGACCAAAGACTAAAAGTGGTGGAAAAAGAGAGAGCAACTGATAAGGATCAACTTTTAAGACTACAAATGGAAAGATCACTGTATGTTCTACAATTTCAAGGTGTCCCTGAACAAAAGACTGAGAATCTCAAAGAAATTTTAAGTGAAGCATTAGCTCCAATGACAGGTTTACAAGTGGATTTTCTACAAAGCAAGATGGATATGGTCTATAGGACATATCCTGATTTTCTGAAGAAGAAAAACCTGCCTGGAGAGATTGTGGTGAGATTCTCCAAAAGATTTATAAGAGACTTGGTGCTCAAGGCCACAAATAGGACAACCCTAAAAATCAAAGATGCTGAAATCAGACTCTTGGAAGACATTCCATTTGAAATAAGGAAAAAAGGGAAGCAGTATAAAAGCTTGACAAATTTTCTGCAGAAAAAATCTACCCTTATAGATGGATTTTTCCTGAAGGAAAAACTACAAGGAGAACAAAGAAAAGATTACCTCTCCCAAAAGTGCAAAGACTTTTTTGGAATTACAACAAAGATCTGCAGAAGAAAAGAAGACAGCAGAGGAAGAGGAAGAAGAAGGCGGCATTATACATGATGGAGAAAGTTCCAAGACCACAATGAGTAGTTCGTCAGAGGAGTCTGAATCTGAAAAAGGGGTGGCTTCCCCAAAGCATCTGGCAGTCAAATGGGACTTTGATAAACCAAAATGAAGAGGGAAGAAGGGGAAATAATACTGTGTCTAATTTGAAAGTTTGAGAAATTTACTAACACTTGGTTGATTTTACTTATGCAATACCAGCCTAAATAAGAAAGCTTAATATCACACTTCATTATACCGTTTTTCTAATAATAAGGGAATGTTGTTTAACTATGTAAAAAAGCAAATGTATGATCCTTGTTTAGCTTTTTAAGGTTAGTTTGTAGTTTGTAGAGATTTTAATTTTGTAGTGTATAGAAAAGCAATAAAAATTATATATATGTATATATATAAACTATGACCCACTCCAGACAGCATTCATGCTGCAGTATTCTGTACCAGTTTCCAGATTCTCTTCTAGCGTAGCCTCACATTCAGCAAAAATACAGTAATCTACTCTAGATGTTACCAAGACATGTATCAGAGTGGCAAGATGTTTCTTACTTGGGAAAGGCCACATCCAGCTCTCTAGCTGAAGCTGGTAGAAGGCATCCCTAGACACTGCTGCCATCTGTTTATCCAACAAGAGACCTGGGTCTAGCATTGGTCCCATATTGTGAACCTGCTCTTTTAGGGGGAACCTATTCAGGAAAAAAGCCACATAATCTAAAGTATATACATAGGCGTGCTTTCTGAAGAGTTACAGGACAAAAGCATTCTCCACTTGTCTTTCCCCCAACAGAGTTGAAAAGTTTGCTGTTCATTAACCACCACAAGTTTTGAATTCATGTAACTTTGAGGCAAGCCTCGCGTCACTTACAAGAATAGAAATCCCAAGGTCCTATTTTTGTCTGTTTGACAAAAAAAAGGGCAAAGTTAACTCTGAAGAAATTTGGCCACCCACTTGCAAAGCTGTCACATTTCCCAGTGGAGATGTCTAAACTCAAATGCTAGATGTGCTCCAATATTACTGGGACTTCATGAAAGAAAGAGAAGAGGGAGGAATACTGACATCATTATAACACAGCCTAGCTTATTCACATTCTGTATTTTCATTTAGAAATCTTTACAATGCTGCCCAGGTTTTATCAATACATCATACATATTAGAAGACTTCATCAGTTCACCTATGCAAAGAAATTGCAAAAAACCACAGGAAAGAAAACCAAAGGCAGAAAACAAAATCAATATTACAGAAGAAACCATAATAAAATATGTTTTCAGCTTTCCAAGTCTAACAGTTTTAATATGTATAGAAATATACAATGTGATTGTAAGCTGCTTTGCTTATGTCTCCCTTTCTTTCCTTCCTCTGTTTTTAAACTGAGCGCCCTTTATTTCACTCATGATTGACAAAAGTTGCTGTTCAAATGTTAATGTGTTACATTGCTGCCGATAGCAGAGGAATGGGAAAGATAAATGACACATCTTAGTATCCATTCCTCTGAAATTACATTAGCTTTCTGAGATACTGGATAGGATGAAACTGCAGATCCTAAGATCATTACATTGCTTGCTGTCCTGTATATTTATCTTCTATGCTGCTAAAGCATTACAGAAAACCTAATTTCTCTGAGGCAACATTAGCATTTAACCATCACTTTGGGGGGAGCCAGGATGCATTCCAGCTAACAGATAACATATCAAATGATCTTCTGGAAGATGAGCCCTGGTGAACTTAAAAGCTTTGTGATTTGTGTGCGCATGCACATGCCTTTTTGGTTGGCCCTAGTAAAATTGTTCTTTTTACTACCCTTGTACAGATATCCATCACTGTGATGTAACCATGAAGGAAAAGACTAACCAGATGGATATTTCTGTATTCCTGCAAGAAGCTTATTATTAAATATGTCTCAAGGAAGCTGAAATTTAAAGAGTCTGAATCCAGATTTTGTTTGTCAAAAAGGGACATATTTTTATGTCTAGATTCCTCAGGCAGTCCATGGACCTGGTTCTCCTTATACCAAAAGATTTCAGATGGCATATATAAACTGAAGTTAGAGAACTACCTCATAGAATTGATGAGGTAAAAAGTAGCAGTGTCTTACAAAAATCAACAGTTGTGTAATCTTTATTAAGACCAACTAAAATTTAAATGCCACCTAGAGAAGTCTTTGGACAGCACTGGCTCTTCGGCCTGGAAATGGAGATAAGCACCATCCCCTAGAGTCGGATTCAACTGGCTTTCGAGCAAGGGAAACCTTTACCTTTAGTCTATCAGACACCTCCCAGCACTGACTGGAAAACCCAGTTTCTACACATACTTATGGCTTTCTTCTGCTTTCTGCCTTACAAGGAACCTGTATGTATCAATCAGTGCTGAGGAGATGCCTGATTAAATGCTGGGTTTTATATTCACAAAAGGGAGAACAGTTATTTCTTTCTCCCAGTAGACTCTGGTGCATCTTGAGACCTTTTGGGCAATTCAAATTCACACTCGGTTTTCTGCAATACTTCCTGTACTCCACTCCAGAGATTCTATGTATTTATTTATTTAGAAAATGTTTATGCTACCTCTCCAAGACCTGGTCAAGACAGCTCATAAAGTAAAAAAATAATAATGCAATCAATAATCATTAAAATAACAAACCTAAGAAATAAGAATCATAACCCATAACAACAAGCATAAAAAGCTTCCAGCAGCCTAAAATAATATTTATAAAACAGGCTAGAAGATTACCATAAAAACAGGCAATTGAAAGCCTAAGTAGAAAAAAACATTGGGCCTTGGTAAGCTGAGTAGGGATGGGCATGAACTGGGAAAATGCGGTTTTGTTTGTGGCATGCCCGGTTCACAAACCATCATGAACTTTTAGAAGTCAGATGAACTACTTCGGTCTGTGAGGTTCATGACCCAGTAGAACAGATCCTGTGCAAGCTAGAGACACCAAACTTGCAGGGACCTTCCCCAGATGCTCCTCTACATGCCCTCCAAGTTTTGCCTTCCTATTGTTTTGAAGTTTTATAAACATTTAGATTGAGCGGAGACAGTCTGTCTGGAAATGTATCCATTCATGAACTGGCACAAACCTCCATGAACACCTTAAATGTTCATGCAGGTTGACCTGCCACAAACTTCACTCTGTGAACCGCAAACTAGCCAAAATTCATCATGAACTTTTGTTTGTGAGCCAGTTCATGACCATCCTTACAGCTGAGTGCCAGATGAGCATCAAGGCAAGCACCAAGGCAAGATGAGCATCAAAGGCAAGATGCCACCACTGAAACTTCCCTAGAAACTGCAGACAAAGAAGCTACTAAATCATTCCCAGAAATATTTTTGTCTCCCCCTCCTTCTTTTTTTGTACTGAACAACCTGTGTGATGAAGATTTCTGGGGAAATTCAAAAGGTTGTTAACTGTTGGGTATGTTTAGCCTGGGAAAGAGACGGCTTAGAGGGGACATGATTGCAGACTTCAAATATTTGAAGGGCTGTCATATAGAAGATGGAGCAGATCTATTCTCTCTTGCTCTGGATTGCAAGACTAGATCTAATGGGTGGAAATTACAAGGAAGTTGATACCAGCTAAATATCAGGAGGAACTTTGTAACTGTAAGAAGAAGAAGAGAAGAAAAGATTGGATTTATACCCCTCCCTTCACTACCCAAGGGAGACTCAGAGCGGCTTACAAACAAAATAAATAAAAATAAATTTCCCTTCCCCTCCCCACAACAGACACCCTGTGAGGTAGGTAGGGCTGAGAGAGCTCTGACAGAAACTGCTCTTTTTCAAGAACAGCTGTGCCAGAACTATGGCTTGCCCAAGGTCATCCAGCAGGTGCAAATGGAGGAGTGGGGAATTAAATCCGGTTCTCCCAGATTAGAGTCCACACTTAACCACTACACCAAACTGGCTCTCTGTAAGAGTGGTTGAGCAGTGGAACAGACTGCCTTGGGAGGTGGTGGATGCTCCTTTGCTGGAGTGGAGGCTGGACGACTATCTTTCAGGTATGTTGTAGGGCTATCTTTCAGCTATGCTCTTGCAGAGTGCATGGGGTTGGACTAGATGACCTGCAAGGTCCCTTCCAACTCTAACAATCTATGATTCTATGTTTTGTAATGTTTTCATGCAATGGTCAGATTAGCCCAATCTCATCAGATCTCAGAATCTAAGTAGAGTTGGCTCTTGTTAGTATTTGGATGGAAGACCACCAAAGAAGTCCACCCTCACTATGCATAGGCAGGCAATGGTAAACCACCTCTGAACATCTCTTGCCTTGAAACCCCTTCAGCATTGCCATAAGCTGCTGTAACTTACCAACAATAACTACATTACTGTTGTCTATTGTTGTTTGTGGGACTATTCTGTGGCACAAACTGCTATTCTGGTGTCAATTTCTTAGATGTTATATCCTTTAAGTAGTGACATTTCAAGTCACACACCTTTTTGCTTCATTGTTAATAAAGTATCTAACATTTGTTCACCCAAGGAAGCCTTGCAATGGTTCTAAGACCTAGCAGTTCCAGACAAAATTTTAGATTCTGAAGACCTAAATTCTTAGAGCGCCAGTTTGGTGTAGTGGTTAAGACTGGCAGGATTCTAATCTGGAGAACTGGGTTTGATTCCCCACTTCTTCACATAAAGTCAGCTGAGTGACCTTGGGTCAGTCACAGCTCTCTCAGAGCTCTCTCAGCCCCACCTACCACACAGAGTGTTCATTGTGGGGAGGGGAAGGGAAGGCAATTATAAACCACTCCAAGACTCCTTCAGGTAGAGAAGAGTGGGGTGTAAAACCAATTCTTCTTATCAAGCAGCTGGTTTCTCCCTGACCTGTCACTTATGTCAACTTTAGCTCACATCACCAATAACTCAACTCTGTACTTCAAAATGAAGTAATGACATGGAACACAGATTCACATACAAGAATACTAAGTCTCCATCTGTTTGGGTTGTTCCTGTGCAGCAGATGTGTTATAACAATATGTTCATGCTGGCGTCCAATTAAGAGTTCTGTCACAGAAAGTAGTTATCAATCACATCTTCAGTCCCCACCCCCAACAGGAAGTGCTTGACTTAATAGTTTCAGACACCAGAGCAGCTTAGGAACTATGATAGCCCTTGTTCCAGTACTGATACCGTTAGTCCATGAAAACTACATAAATAAGGTTGCCAGCTCTGTGTTGGGAAATACCTGGAGATTTGGGGGATGGAGCCTGAGAACAATGGGGTTTGGGAGGGGAGGGAGCTAAGCTAGGTATAATTCCTAGAGTCCACCCTCCAAAACAGCCATTTTCTCCAGGTAAACTGATCTCTCACCTGGAGATCAGTTGTAATCCCTGGAGATCTCCAGCTACCACCTGGAGGTTGGCAACAACATATAGAAATCAGATGGAAATTGCCTTCTCTTATTAATTTTGTGGCATACAAGTGATGGATGTTTTCTGTCAGGAAGTCTGTCATCTGCCATACCATGTACCCAGGTTTCTCCAGTAACCTCTCCTTCTAGACACACCATTGTTCCTTCCTTAGTTTTCACAACTCACTTAAAAAGTGAAAGCTGGTTTGATTCTAATGAAAGCCATCATTATAGATACTTTTCTCATTTCTACTCCTATTTTTTCTTGCATACATTCAGTATTATTTTCAGAGATAAAAATAAACAAACTTGAATCTCATAACCCCAACAGAAAAAAAAATGCATTTTGTGGAAAGGCTCACAATCTGCCACTAGAACAATGAAAGCTAAATCAAGACGAAGTGCAAAGATTGAAGATGATACTCATTCGTAGCCATACACAGTTATTTAAGAACTTTTCTCTTTAAAAGTATCACTTGGGATATTAAAAGAGAAAAGCATCATGGGTACATTAAAAATCTGCTTAGAACAAAGATGAGAACTCTGGAAATTCTTTCTTAGCTACAGGTACAAATAATAGTTTACTGGTACGTACAGAATTTTTAGCACATTCTGTACCTTTAGACATGATAGCCAAACTCTTCGAATAGAGAAGTGTAGCACAAAACCTAAAGGAATATATTGTTGCCCCCTAATGTGTGGGCTGTATCCCTCAGAATAAATTCTAAATGCAGTGAAAACTGAATAATATTTTTTTGATTAAATGCAATGACAATAGCTGTCCTTGTGCAGGAGGGTTTCTACCTGCCGAGAGAAGTGTTCCACTTTGCAATCCCCTCTCTGCCAAATATACATATATATAATCCCAGGCTTCATGAGCTACTCCTACTGGTCAGGATCTGACATGGTGCAGCTTGTGTAATTTTTAAAGAACCTAAAAAAATTGAATTGTCTTTTTGCTAGAAGTAGTATGCTATTTCATAGAAATTCAGAATTTGACAAAGTTAGACAAGGATCTATTTCAAACTGAGATACCGCAGATACTTTGTTTAGTATAACTAGTGATGAGGCTGCCACTGAAAAGAGACAATTCTTTGCTTAAAGTATGAATGTCTGGCTTCCATGTAAGACACTCTAATTAATTTTTCTTAAAGAAGACAAAGGCGGAGGACAGACTGGCCGAATGAAGTGCGAGGGAAGCGGGGCAAAAAGACCTGGGCCAAGTTGTTGTGGGCCTTTCCAGTCACACTGCATAGGCTGATGTGGGACCATACCAGGGAGGAGGCAGAATGGAGCATTTGCATTGTCGGGCAGCCTCTGGTGGCAGTGCTCCAGTTGTGTATGGCTTTGGTCTGTTTTGCCAACCTGCGCGTAGGCACATAGGCACAGAAGCAATTGGGGCAGGATCTCAAGGCTGGGAGCTTTAACTTCACGAGCCGGAAGTGTCCTCGTGGGCGGTTGTATGCTCAAGCACACAGCACGCATAGGCGCTTATGCCGGATCAGCGGGTTCACATTACCAGCGCCACTTGATTGCAGCTTATTTGTGTCCACACTTCCAGGAAGCGGAATCAACGTGCACCCAAACAGCTTCCCACAGCTTTCATTTGGTACTTTTTAAAAGTGGGATCAAAACGCTTCAGGACGGGGTAAATACAGCACGGGAATGCCAGACAGCTGTGGTTGTGTGAACCGGCCCACTTAATCCGCTTGAGAAACGTGCCTATATCGGGCCAAACTGCCAGTCTGAACTCAGCCAAAGAGTTAGCAATGAGAAGTTATGAGACAACAGAGTCAAAAAGCTATATATATACACTTTCCAGTCAGGTAACCATGATAGTCTTTAAGGCCCCATCAATCTTTCTTTGGTTTTGCTGTAGACTAAGAGGTTGACAGAAGTATAGGTGAAGTGAAAACTCACTTCACCAAATCTGATGATGTCCCAATCCTATGTATGTTTACTCAGAAGTGGCATCAAAGAAACTACACCCAAGTTAGTGGTTGAAGAGCTGCAGCAGTGAAAACTGGCCATATCCATACTGATTCTTATCTCAGTGGGCTTTACTTCCTAGAAAGTAGAAAGCTCACGGTTACAGTGTGGGGGCGTGATCATACGCACCCATTTGCGACACAAGAAGGACAATTCCCCGCCGGCTCAAAGTGGCGTGATCACACAAGCACATCTGGGAAGCATCCTGCAACTGGTGTCAAAGTGTCGCAAACCACTTTGAGCCGGTGGGGAATCGACTTATTTAGCTACCAGTGAAAGGGCAGTCTCAAATGGTTTGCGACGGCCCAGAACTGACCTTTCCTGGTGTGATCACACCAGAGCAAACAAGTGGCATTGGGGAGCGGGCTTTTTGGGCTTTTCCCCCCTCCCATCCCAGTATGCACATCATTGGATGATCCCAAGGGTGGACAGGCAAGTCATCGATCCCTTGTAGAAGCAGATAAGCGCACTGAAAACAGCCGGAAAAAAAAACCCAACTCGCCCATGGCTGCGTGTGATCACGCAGCGACAGTTCGCCCTCACAGGTCCATGGACCTGTGTGATCCTGCAAAAGCGGCACAAATTGCACCGGCTCAAATTTGAGTCACTTCCCGTCTGGCTTATCTTGCTCGTGTGGACGGGGCCTTAGTCTTGTTTACATAGAGTGGTTGGTTTATGAATGAAATAATGCACTGAGACTGTGATTAGGATTTACCATTCAGCCTGCAGGTGGGTGCTTTATGGTTGGATGTTTCCCTTTCCCTCTGAAGGCTCCTACACACACACACACACAAATCATAAGCATTAACATTTATATTAGGTCACTCAAATCCAATCAAATGTCATATTACCTAAAAATCCAGACATCATGAAAGTGATGACAAAGGGTGCCACCTATAGCTTGGGAAATTCCAGGAGATTTGGGGTTGGATTCAGGGAAAGGCAGTATTTGAGGAGGGGAAGGAGGTTAGTGGGGATATTATTCCATAAGAGTGCACCCTCCAAAGCCATTTCCTCCAGGGAAGTGTGTTGCATGGAGATCAGTTGTAATTCTAGGAGATCTTCAGCCACAACCTAGAGGTTGGCAACCCTAGTGGGAAAGTGATTAGGTTCCTTATGAAAAATTCCAGAACCAATAATTGCCTGCCCATCATCTGAATGGCACCACCCTATTTTTTTGCTTGCATACATGATGCAAAATAGCTCAGAGAGGTCCACATTTGAATATCTACAAACTATCGTGGTTTATGTAGGAGCCTTTCTAAAATTTATCACAGAACTGAGCAAAATTGGAATTTTGCTGCTTTCAGTTGCTCCGACACATTTATATACTCCCACATTATTACCAATGTTCATGTGCACATCGATGAACACTGGAATGCTTGATGTTTGGTTCCATCAATATTCTTTCATACTCATTCACTGAAACACACATGCATATTAGCAAAAATCCTCACACACAAAAATCTTGAGGCAATCACATGAAGACTGCTTCTTTGTAATGTTGCATCAACGTACAAATGACCATCAGCAATGCAGATGGGGAAGAGGCAAAAAACTAGAAAGTTGTGGTAAAATGTGTGCACAATATTCTGTACGTAGTTTAAAATTAGAAAAGGGAGCAATGGAGGATTTCTAATGTATTAGTTCAGCTTGGGAAGGGGGGGTGCCAGGCAATCTGGAAATCCTAAATATGGAAGAAATTCAGATGAGGATGTCTCCAGAATCTTCTGTGCCTGTATTCCATCTCAATGATAACTGCTTCCACCAGGGCCAACTGCATACCTGTCTAACTACTCTAACCCCTAGCAGTGACAAACTCCCAGTATAACAGAAGTCTTATGTCATAATATTATTTTGATCTTAATAGTGAATGTTTTGCTACTACTATAATGCTACTTTGCTTATCCTCTGCACCTATCAGTTCTTGAACACATTCACTACAACCCATGAACACACTGAATTTATTGAACATTGTTGATACTGAAATACTGCATTGTATTGCTTACAGATTAAACATTCGATGCTAGCATGATACAGGACCCAGATGTGTGATTTCCTGATCCTCACAGCTCTCCTCCTATTACTGGAGTGTCTTCACATGCCTCTGTCCCTAAAGAACACAGTCTCATCTGCCAGCATTGATACCAGGATATCGGCCATTCCATGTGCTTCAGTAATATGTAGGCTGCCTCCTACGGTCACTGTGTGACCAACATGGCCATCCTAAGCAGAGTTATACCCTTTCAAGCGATTTTTCTCCATTTTCTGCATGGAGGAGTTACAAAGGTACTCTTAAAATATTTACTTCTACAATCCCTTTCCCTGCCTCTCTCTAACAACTTGCCAATACTTTCAGAATTAATTTCTTTGTAAGTCACCCATTTTTCTTACTGATTCCTTCCTGCTTTATCTTTATTACACACTAATCACAGACTAGCTGTATAAGTTACCTTTTGATACGGAGTTTCAAACACTTTTGCTTCTACAAAAAGTGAAATTCAGCATAGCACACTTCCCACAATGCACTGCTAGGTTTTTCAATGTACATCACTCATCTATAAATACTCCTTTTCCTACGCTTTTCTTAATATTTTAGCGTTAACAACTTTAACTGCCTCAATTCATAGTAATTTTACTCCTGGGCTCAATAAAATACCATGATCTGTCCTGTTCCGGTCTTATTCTTCCCAACAAGCATCCAAAAACTATTTACATTTTTTAAAAAATACAACAAAACAACCATCAAAACGAAAACAAATCAGTTTACTGTTGAGTTGGAATGGAATCCATTGGTTGAGCTGACTCAAAACCACAAGCTAAAAGTTATGCCTCTGGCCATACCCAGGTTTTTTAATACATGCAAGTCAAACAGAATAAAGGGCCAACAATAAAAGCTTAATGTATATAATATAAAAAGATGCATGTATTTATTAGCAAAAAATAAATAAAAACATACAATCATACTACCAAAATCTTACACACAAGGGCCAATGGACTTGACCAGATGCGTTTTGGCCTGAATAGGCTTTCTTCAGAGGTCAAACACAATGAGGAACAAATTGGCTTATATCATCATCTAATACAATCATACAATTATACAATATAGATACAAGATGAACCAGACAAGAATTGTTCCAAAGTGAAACCACTAGGCACAGTCCCTTTAGCAATTTTACTAAGGACACTTTGGCTAAACAATCATTGGAAGGCACTCTCTGGACCAGAATTTTTTTTATCAGTGGAATATCATTTGGCATGTGATTGCATCTTTGGAGGCCTTAGTTATACTTTTATTCTCTACATGAGGTGTGATTGGGCCCTCATCAGAGTTCCCTCTAAGCTGAGTTAGTGTGAGCTAGCTCACACTTCCGGCTCACACGTTTTCCTCTTAGCTCAAGAAGGATGGCTCCAGACCAAACTAATTTATGCGGTAGCCAGATCACTCACTCACAACTTTAATGCCAGTAGCTCACAAAGTAGAATTTTTGCTCACAAGACCCCTCAGCTTAGAGGGAGCATTGGCCCTCATATGTTTTTTTTATTCTTTGCTAATAAATATATGCATTTTTTATATTATATGCATTAAGCTTTTATTGTTGGCCCTCTATTCTGTTTGACTTACCTCTTTAGGTTCCAGTTCCCAGGTTTCAGGGTTAAGTCCCCCCACCTTTGTCCCTTTTTAATACATGCAACAGGAAAGAAGGGCAATGCTCAGCCTTGGTTGTCCACTGCTGGTAGCCATGCTTCACCCCACCCCATCCCAAAAAAGAGCTCCTGGCCAAGCCCAGCCACAAAGCCATTTTAGCCACTTTTATTTTAGTATCTTTCCTTTGGGCATTTCTCTGCCACTGGCCTACCTTTAATTGTTTCCAGGATCTATGTTTGGTTGGGGTTTCCCCCCTTGCAAAAAGCTCAGGGAGCTATATATGGTTCTTCTCACCACATCTTATCCTCAGAACAATCATGTGTGGTCAGGTTAGGCTGTGAAAGAGCAACTAGTCCAAGTATAGGCAGTGAGTCTCATGGAAGAATAGGAATTTGAATCCAGGCCAAACTCTAACCACTCCACCTCACTGGTGCCATATTATGTACATTCATCAATGAAATAGTTCCCCTCAATTTATTTTACAGAAGCTCCATTTGAGAAAGAGATGAAACTGAGCAAAAATACTGTTCAGTATCTTAGAATTATATCTTTTTCCCCAGTCCTACTTCTCTGTTCACCAGCTATACAAGACACTGAATGTAAATGTAAAGAATTTCTCAGGCTTTGTTTCATGACAAAAAAAAAAAAATACCCCTAAGACCTCCATACAGCCTGGCAAGTTACTGCACAATATAACACACACTCCTGATTCACTATAACTGTATTTCTAATCACAAAGGTTGCCTACATGAGTTCTTTCTAGTTGAGAATTGATCCCCCACAGTGACCATTGTCTCTTCCCAATTAGACTTACACTGAAGCATCTGAAAGCGCACGTCACCAAAAGCAAAGCAGTGTGATTTACAATCTGTTTGAACATAATTAGTTCTCAATTGACCCCTATCATTTTGTCATATTCTAGTGGTGGATGGTGTCAAGCTTCTCTTTCATTGTCAGGATTTCTCATTTTCTCTTACCTGCTTGGGATGGATTACAGACATTTTTCATTAAGGTGACATTTAGAAAGGGCAGAAAAAGCAGCTCCTCTCTCTCCCACTTACAGATGACATGTGATTACATCTCTGGGGTATCTGGGGTATACTTTGGCAAGGCTGCCAAGAGACAACACGGGTCTCTGGGTCCCACCATGACCTTGACCCCAAACAAATATCTTAACAAAAGAAATCACTTGGCTTTCTGCTACATTGAACAGAATAATAATTGTTGCCTGGTGAATAAGCACCATTGAATTAAGTGAGACACCAATCCCTCTAAAGCAGAACTAAACTGCAAAAAGACATTTAAAAATATTTCTACTAACCACAAACAAACAAAACTAGCTCAACGGATGCTTATAGGAGAAGGAAAATCGGGGAGATGCAAGAAGTTGGTTTTATCATGCAGGGAAAGGAAGCAGATGACCCAAGTTTCCAGATGTTGTTGTCTTTGTGCACTAACTTTATACAGTAATTCCAGTCCCTGGATGCTCAAATCCAGTGAGTTCCATGGGATCCACTGTGACAGACCAAAAGCAGTCCTGCCTCTGAAGGGGAAAACAGCCACTCACTTGAGCATATAGGAGTGCAAATCCAATGAACACACAGCAGAAGTTAACTTCAGTTCTGCCTCAGGGAGAGAGCAGTGAGAGTTCAGGTCTGGCTCAGGAAAAGAGCAAACAGGACGAAGGGTAGCTCTGCTTGGTAGTATGGCAGAGTGGTTTCACTCTACCTCTGACAGAGAACAGAGTACCAAATTGTTAGGCTTATCTCTGACAATGAGCAGACCTTATGTCATTTAGTCTGACTCTTGGGAAAGGGCAGGTTGGTGTGGGTAGAATCCTGTCTCTGTGTTAGAATCCAACCTAGTGGAAAATCGGCAAAAGCCTGTTTATGCTTGAAAATATTAAAGAAAATTGAAATGACTCTCTAACTTAATGTGCCTCAGCTAGGTTTCTCTTTTATCTATTTGGAGACTTGTGCTGCTGATCTGTTCCTTGGAAACTACTTGTAAATAAATACATCTTCTTTGTTATTAATTCCTGCCTCTGTGACCTCCATATTCTACTTATACACCACAGAATTTACCTCACAGAACTGAACCCAAAGCCTAGACACTACCTTTGGAACGCCTGGCATCTGAGGGAAAGGTTTGTAGGTTAAAATAAACCTGGTTCCCCCAAAATCATAGGAGGCTGTCACATCCACTTTCAGGTACATTCAAATGTGCTCCTGGTCCTGTTTAGAAGTGCATCATGCCAGTTTCTATCATTACACTGAAAACTCTCCATTGTTTTCTTCCTTAGATTTGCATTTCTTATTGGATGTGGGAGAAGCCGTTCTGTTTTGCTTCCAGGATCTGCTTGGCCCTGACAAGTCTTTTCAGAGCTTCTGATGATACACATCTTAAAAAAAATCTTTGTCCATTTTTTGATTTTATGACTTATTTCAAGTTTGTTTGTTTTTTTTTAAAAAAGGAATTGATAATTGTACCATTATGATTAAAAGAAGCTATTTAAAATCTGCTGTACTGCAATGTTTTTGAGATCAAGACAGGTTTCTCTTTCAAAACAGTGGCTGATCACATCAAAACTACATAACGTGTTATATGACAGAAACAAATATAAGAAACTGATGAATGTGTCAGCAAAATAATGTAGCTACAAAAGAGCATACAAAGCATATCTCTTAAACTGCAGAAGCAATGAGAAAATATAGTGAGAATGTATACAGTTGGTCAGTATAGGGGGAAACTAGAATATATTGAAGACAGTGACCTAGATAAGAATGAGGGTTGCCAGACCTCCCAGTGGAGATGGGATCCCCTGCTTCCAGGCCCAACCACCCCACCACCTACCAGCTGACTGGCAGGGGGGGACTGACCCCCAGAAGAGAGAGATCCATCCACATGTGTCTATGTCACTGCCCATGTGATCCAGAAGTTGTGTCATATCCAGGTCATTGAGGCAACACTCTGGTATTTGGGCAAAAACTCCATGGTAGAAGTCAAATTTACCATGGAGTTTTTGCCCAAATACCAGAGTGTCACCCCAATGTCCCAAAAGTGATAGCATCTCTCTAGATATGTTGCTGCCCATTGGATGGGCCTCCTTGTTGGTCCTGGTAAGTCCCCCCCATCCCTCACCAGTTTCCAGACTTGACAACCCTTATAAAAACAGATAGCATAAGTGCATTCATGATGACTGGATCACACTTTCACCAGTTTGATGTAGTGGTGAAAGTGTTGAACTAGGATCTGGGAGATATAGGTTCAAATCCCCACTAAGCCATGAAGCTCTCCCTTTCAGCCTAACCTGTCTCACAGAGTTGCAGTGAGGATAAAATGGAGATGGAAAGAACTATGTGTGCTCCTTGGAGTTAGGGTGGGATAAAAATCTACTAAAAAACACATATGCAATGTTCATCAGTACTGATTAGAGGTTGGGCACAATCCCTCCCGTCAAATTATTCATAAACATGTAGGGGCTACAAGCTCAGCATCCACATTCATGGAGGCACCGCTGATGGGAAAAAACCCCAGCACCTCCATGTGGTGACTATAGTGTTGATCACCATTATTAGCATGATGAAGACCAATGCTTCCATTCAGGAGCTAATACAAAGACTGCAGCAGCCAGATATTTATGCTCCCTCTAGAATGGCTGGTTCACATAGCTTCTGTGGGAATGGCACCATATCATGAGTCCAACTGTGATGTTCAACCTTTCAAATGGTTGAATGGAAGGAGGAGAATACTGCCAAGCATACACTGGGCCTGTTCTGCCCGTGTTTCATTGCAGTGTTGGGAACCAAATCTGCACAATTGTAGACACAGTGGTCATTTGGAACAGCTCAAAGCTGTATTACTTGTACTTACAAAGGAACAATTCTTTTGGTTGAATAGTTCCCTTTGGTTGAATAGTTCCTAGTGGGAATGTTATTAGTACCAGCAGAAGTATCACTTTCTAAATGTAACACACAATGGGTCTTATTCCATAATCAAAAGCATTTCAATTTGAAAACTGTTTTTTACAGCAGAGACTGAAAGTAAATATAGAACACTCAAAAGATATGCATGCTACGGATGGAAAAGACAAAAATAATGTTATGTTTAGTTTGGCCCTCAGAATGCTTGGATGTGCCCCAGAATCCTCTGCAGTGCACAAGGTTCCTTTGCAGAAATGTCAACAATGTTTCAATATTAATGGCTAAAGAATAAATATTAAGGGAATAAGCAGCACCCTCAAAAAGCAAGGTAAGAAGAATTAGGAAAAGCAGAATTAATGACTTATTTCAATACACTTTACTTGTGGGACTGATAATAGATTTTCCACTGTTATATAACTATGGAGGAATTACGTTAGCTTGTGCAAAGCATAATACTTCTGACAAAAAAATTACAGAAGCAGAAAAACATGATATCATGCTTCCCAATCCCAATATTTCAACCCTTCAATGAATTTATATTGCATTTAAAGAAACAACTTACTACACAATATATCCAGAGAGAATAAGTGCCTCTTTAGATAATATTAAAGTATATGTGCAAATGATAAAGAGAAGAGAGCAGGTTTCACAGCCGTAGGTGAAAATAACTTAAGGGTTCAAAAATGAGGGAGTGACTCAGTCTTGTAGCTATTTTTACACGCTACAGACAATACTGTGTAATGTTTGGAAATCAAAATGGGCTTGAATGTTCTGCTATACTGTACTTATTCTTTACACAATGAAGTTCAATTTATGATAGCAACAAAGACCAAGTAAATTGAAGTGGGAGAAAGAAGCCATAGAAGAGATGATTGGCAACCACCAAAGGTATACCAGTTCTTAGGTACTGAAGCCATAAGACACTGTGTGGAGAACAGGAGATCAGGGTGGCACTGTTCCCACCTGCTTGTATATTAGATTTCACATTTTCACAGAGGTGTATGTGGATGGGGCTCAGCTCAGGCCCAACGTGTGTCACATATATACCACAAAACCTGAAGGTATATAGACTGCATGGCTACAGAGGTGTGTGGGAAATCTAATATGTAAATTGCGGATCATTGCTGGCCTTATCCTAATCTCCTGTCATGTATGCATTATGAACACCTGAATAGGGCTTGTGCATGACAATGCTAATACTCAGCATTCACACTAGGGTTGCCATCTTCCAGGTGGGGCCTGAAGATCTCCCGCTTTAACAACTCATCTCCAGCTGACAGAGATCAGCTCCCCTGGAGAAAATGGCTGCTTTGAAGGGTGGACTCTATGGCATTTTACCATTGTACCAAACACTAGAGTAGACTACAATCCTATTTCTTCATAAAAGCACCCTTCTCAACTTCTCCATTTTACTACAGTCCCATTCCCTATATGAACCCCCCCCCCCCAACATTCCTGTATTGCACATTCTATGGAAAGAAAGAAGAGTGAGAGCCGTCCTGCCTTCCTGTAATAGGGTGTTCTACAAGGTGGGAGCCATCACAGAGAACGCTCAGATATGGACAGCTGATGATCTGACCCAGCTGGAGGATGGTATATTCTGAAGTCTTTGCTCAGATGAGCACAGCTATTGCAGCATAAATAATTAGAAGATGTGGCTCTTTACATAGGGGGGACCTTGGCTATGAAAGGCTTTGTGTGTGATGACAAGTTCCTTGAACTGAACCCAGTAACTGGTTGGTAACCAGTGGAGTGACTGTTGAATGGGTGTGACATGTGTGTACCACCTAATGCCCAATGGTAACTGGGATGTGGTGTTCTGTACCAGCTGGCATTCCTGAACTGACTTTAAGGGAAGACACATGCATTACAGTAGTGATCTCTCAAAGTGACAGTAGCATGGATCCATGTGGTCAGATCAGTCAGCCTGAGGTAGGGAGTCGTCTTCCAGACAAAATGAAGATAGAAGAAAGCATTTTTTGGAGCTGCATAATCTTGCTTCTTCAGTGATAATACTGGGTCTACTATAACGCCATGGCTCTTAACTGAATCACTGTGGGTCAACTGGAGCCCATGAGAAGTGCTAAGAATATAGTCAGGCCACATTTAATACACCTCTCTAGAAAGCTCTTTTGACCTCTAGTACAGAGATAGGATGGACAACTTGCTGTGTTAAGGGGAAACTGAAAATTAGGCACTATTACTTGCAATTTTTTAAGAATGAAAGTCATTCTGAGCAGAGGAGCGATGGATGGGGGAGTTCACAAGCAGCATATTTCATTATTAGTCCATTGACCTTATTCCATAATTTTCTAGGCATAACACTAATCTGTGCTAGACCTGGGTCTTTATTAAGATGAGCAGCCACAATGGCAGAGATGACAGCAAATTCCTTATCTCACTCCCAAAGTCTCTATACCAGAATAAATTGATATTTAACTATCTGACATTAGAAGACATGTTGGAACTCATGTATGGCGATGAACCAGATCTTTTCTCTTCTTCCCGTCCCCGATATTCTGTGAGGGTTGGTGAAAACTAGGCAACAAAATCGAGAAGAACATGAGAGAATACAATGAAAAGAGGAGATGAGGAACAACTGTGGCTCTGCCTTTCTCCCTCCACTGGTGCACTCTGCCAGGGCTGGCACTGGAAGCCAGGACAACATCATGTTGGGCTGGCCTACAGCCACCTGTTTTAACTCTTTGCTGTCCAAATCATCACTCTCAACAAGTCAGTTTTTTTTAAGTAACTATATTGCTTACTCCCAGGGCTATTTTTAGGCAGCAACACACAGGAACGGAGTTCCGGCTGGCTCCTGAGTTGACCACACCCAGCAGGAATTCATTAGCATAACAGTCCACACCCAACAGCAGAAACTCATTAGGATTGGCTATTATGCTAATAAGCTCCTGCTGGGCTTTTTCTACAAAAAAAGCCCTGCTTACTCCCATTGCTTACAACCAGGGCTATTTTGGGGCAGGAACACACAGGAATGAAGTTTCAGCTGGCTCCTGAGTTGGCCATACCAGCAGGAACTCATTAGCATAATAGGCCACACCCAACAGCAGAAACTCATTAGGATTGGCTACATTAGGGGCATGTGGCCTAACATGCAAATTAATTCCTGCTACAAAAAAGCCCTGGGTTTTGACAACAAACAAGGTAAACAGAATAAGAAGCAAAAGGTGGATGTGGTAGGATGACCACTCTTCTGGTAACACGGGGGTGTGGCCTAATATGCTAATAAGCTGTGCTGTCAGTGGCGTGGCCTAATATGCTAATTAGTTTCTGCTGTTGGGTGCGACCTATTATGCTAACGAGTTCCTGCTGGGCTTTTTCTACAAAAAAAGCCCTGCTTACAACCCAAACACAACAGTCATCTTCAGGAACCCTTCTTAGGGTCTGAGGCTAGATGGGCAGCAATTTGAGAAAGGGCTTTCTTAATCACAGCCCCAAAATTATGGAACCCTCTTCCCAGGGACATTTGTCTGTCCTCCTTTATCATTGTCTTCCACCATCAGGTTAAGACATATCTGTTTAGTGTGGTGCTCCTTCACTGACCCTCCTTCCTGTGAATGTATTTGTTATGTCCCAGCCATTAAGCCACACATGTGGTCGGCCATGCACGTGGCCAGGAGAAGCCATCGAGCTTCACTTTCAGGACAATAGACCTGGAGGATCCTAGTTGGGAACTGGTGGGGAAGCACACATCTGTAGGTGGACCTATAGGAGGCAGGGTGTTGGGTGTGTGCATGGGTGCGGTCAAGAAGGGAAATATAAGCGGGCCTGAGAGTCCCATTCAATATGCCTTATCTTGACCTTTCAATAAACTATGAGCTTTAATCACTCAACACGTCTCAGAGTCCAGTACTTTACAGTATTTTAACTGTATGTGTATTTTTCTTAATTGCTGTTTTTATTGGTTTGGATATTCTGTCTTTTCAAAGCTTGTTTTAGTGTTTTTGATTGTTCACCACCTTGGTAACCCTAAACTGGGTGGAAAGACAGCATAAAAGTGTTTTCATACATAAGTTTATTATGCTACTCAAGGGTTAGATTTGTGTAAATGGGACCAAACACTGTGATGAGCCCTTTAACATTATAAAAATGCTTTGATATAATGGCAATAGAAGTAACCAGTCATGAGAGTGGCAGCTGATCAAAAAGTCAACATGGCATTTGGCAGGAGATGCACTGAAAGAAATTGTGCATTTTTACCATGATGCTAACTAATGATGAAAGAAAGACCACTGTACTTTGTCAAGATAGCCACAATTGTTCAAAGACTGCACACATTAACAAACAACCAGATCTTTTACAATAAATTTCAAAAAAATATAGATTTTTTTCTGAGATGAATTTCTTCTCTCAAAGTAGCCATTTAACAAAAACAAATGATTTAAGTTCCCAACCATGAATGCTGGGAATGAAACACCCAGTAGAATTGAAAGTTCAATAAATTGCTGTAATCAGGCATTTGGCTCAAGTGAATGCATTCATGGAAAGAAGATCTGGATAGTAGGAGGGGGGAAATCCGATTTTGAGAGACTATACAATAGTAGCAAAATTGATAATTAGAGCAAACAGGATTTTTGAATCTAGGTAAAAAGAAGGCTCTTCACTCAACCTACCCCAGTATAAGGTCCCTCAAATTGTTTTGGATTTGTTTGGGTTATGGATGCTCCATGCTCAATTCACATATAACTTGATCAGCTATATTTCAAGCACACTTAATAGGTGGCACACAACCAGCAGCATTAATCATGCTCAGAGTTTACAGCAAATGACAATCAGATTGATTTCCTAATATAGCTAGCTTTTATTCCAATACAAAAGGATTTGACTGAAGATTTTAAAGAACAAGCTATGATGCCACTTGAATCTTTTTTTTTTTTTGCACTCCCTTCTGAGATAGTTCTTTCTATTGCTTTCAGTGGAAAAATAGTTCTGCCTATAACACACACTCCCGGGATGAAATTCCCAGGAATTATCTCTTTAATGCAAGTGATCACATTCCTCACTCAAGAGAACCTCCTCTCAAATAAATGATCCAATCATTCCTCTGCACTGCTTTCTAGCATTTCTTTTGGTTTGGCTTTACCAACCCTGGCTGTCTGCAGAGCAAGCAGGTTGCATATGGTTGAGGCAGGAAAAGCCTAGTTCTCCACCTGTATTCCCTTTGTCTCTGCAACTGTTTTACTGCCTGCCAGTTAGTCCAAGCAAAGTACTTCCCTCTGTCCATGTAGGACATGAAGGTGGTGTCAATGCTTACCTGTTACTGAGCAGGGGAGCTGAGTCATCTAAGGCTGAGGACAGACTGGCAATCTGAAGCGGAGGCAAAGCGGAGGGAACTGGAGCGGGGGAAAAAACCCACGGAGCTGGCCGTTCACACTGGCCAGAGCAATGCGGATTAGCGGCAATACGGAGCGTTCAGACTGCCACGGAGCGTTCAGACTGCCGCATAGCCAGCGCGCACAGCTTGCACGCGCCGCTGCACTTTTTTTTGTTTTCCTTTGATGTTTTTCGCATGTGCGCACATGCGCATATGCGCATATGCGCATATGCGCAAAACTTTTTGCCGGTGTGTTCACACTTCCTCCGGATGCCTCCCGCTTCTTCCAGTTCACACTGTTTGGAAGCGGGAGGCATGCGGAGGAAGGCCCCTGAACACCGGGAAAAACCGGTGTCCGGGTAAAGCGGAAGGAAAGCGACTGGGAGACGGGTAAGTACACAACGGAGCCGACGAACAGATGCGCATGTCTGAACGTGCTCCTTTCCTCCGTTTGCGAAGCGTGCCTGCCCCGCTTTAGATTGCCAGTCTGTCCTCAGCCTAAGACTTTGTTCTTCCCATCTGTCCTTCCTGTTTACTATTTGAAACAAATGAAGAATTTTCCTCCATCTGCTGCAGGGCATACTGCTAGCTGTCTTCCTGACACTGCCTACCCATCATGAATAGAGTAGCATAGTTTCTATGGCTTCTACTCCTGCCTGATCTGCCTTACCAGTACATACAAGCCAAGCCTTTCCCTACCTGCTCAAGTTCATGCACAGCACTTGATAATGGAATAATTCGGGAAACAGAATCTGCTTACATAGAATCAAGAAGTGTTAACATATGTGTATGCTTATGCGTGCATGTTTATGCATATAATTGGCAATGAGTGTGAATGTTCTTTCCCACAGTCTTGCCTTTTATGTTATCTTAACCCATTTGCTTTGAGTCCTCCAACCACGCTTGCAGCTAAATCACACCATTCACAATGTAGGGGATATTAATGCACTGAGGGCAGCGTTGCTGAATATGAAGTTCACATCCCAGTTTCAGCCAAAAGCTACACACTAGTTTCTAATTCACTAGGTGAAATAGCAACTACACATTTCATACCTTGACAAATTATGAATACAATACTCAGCTTTATTGCTTCTGTCTTTCCAATAGGCTGATTCCACCAGGCAATTATTACACTCCCCCTCAGTACATTGTGCATTCCTCTGCATGGGGAAGGCAGATAAGCTAGCACCTCATTCCAAAACAATAATGGTTCTGCAGCACAATGGTGTCTGTTTAAAGCCCCAGCAATATTTACTGCAACCCCCCACCGTACTAATTTTCTGCCATCCGACAGTTTGAGGTGAAAGCGGCACAAGGAATATAGGGAGGAGCACATGTTGCAAACAGTTTGCACATATGAGCCTAGAGCTGCTGTACTTCTGAAGGAATGTAGAAATCACAAGTTTGGCCTGATTAAATTTAATACAAGAGCTGGGCTTTTTATAGTCTCTGTTTTTAAGGAACTCACCCCTTTAAGGTGAAGGATCCCTATGTATTGCTGGGAATTCTGGGAAGCGTTACAGTTCATGGGCTTGGGCAACTAGGTCTCATCACTGAGACTAGCAGAAAATACCCAGTACTGCGGAGCAACGCCGGCAAGTATTAGAGCAGAAGGATTTGTACCTGATTAAGGAAACGTTAATGGAATGGCTTGCTTCTGATCTAAAAGTTGAGTTGTAAATAAGAAGATGATTATTGCAGAAGATCTATTATGAATAACTTCTGAGGAAGATCAACTACGAAACACACTTACATCTAGATACTCATCAATTTACTACAACTTATTACAGAAGCTGTTCTATAATATCACAGGGATGGGAATTTTCTTAATTTTGTGATAGAGGGTCACATTACTAGCTGTGATATCTTTGTGTTATCTATGTAATATGTAAGGATCATTTGTATTTCCAACAACTATAAAATACAGTAGCCATAAATCACAGTGATTGCTTGTTATTGGGTTTTTACACTGTGATCCCATTTTGATTTTGAGAAACGGGTCATGGAAGACATTCAAAAATTGGAGGCTAAATGTTGCCCCGTTAAATATAACTTGACCCAGAAGGAAGAAAACCCCCCTGTATGGACTGTCAACAGAGACCTCAGCAACAGTCAAACCTGCCGATAAGGGTGGAGCCATTGTTTTGATGGATCGTGTAGACTATACACAGGAAATTAACAGGCAACTTTTAGACCGTGATTTTATTTATCTGTTGCACATGATCCCACAGAAGAAGTTATGACTATCATTAAGATCACAATTAGAGAAGCAATGGCTCTTGATTACATAACCCCACATACAGCTTCTTTTTTTTATTGAACCTTTATCCTCAGGTCCCTATTTTCTATATCCTTCTGAAGATCCTCAAATCTACAAGACCTCCCCCCAGACATCCCATCGTGTCTAGCTCTAAGTCCATCTTCAAACTCCTCTCCAAATACGTGGACTCATTTCTCCAACCATTTGTACAGAAGATACCATCTTTCTTGAAAGACAGCAGGGACTTTATATTCAAAACTGAAGGGCTTAGGGTCCCTCCTCGGGCAGCTCTCATGACACTTGATGTGTCTTCTCTGTATACAAACATTCCACATGAAGAGGTGAGGCTCTGCCTTCTAAATACACTTGAGAAAAGAGTCCCTCCTCTCCCTCCTATCCACTTCTTAATTGACTTAGTAGATATCATCTTTGATAAAAGCTTCTTCTGGTTTCAAGACAACTTTTTTTGGCAGGGCAAGGGCATTGCCATAGGCAGTTCCTTCGCTCCTAGCGTAGCAAACCTTTTTATGCATGATTTTGAAAATCTATGGATTTCTAATAATGTTAACAATCCCTTCTTTGATCATGTGCTTTATTTCAGTTGGTACACTGATGATTTATTTCTGATCCTGGACAACATTTCCATAGCAGACACTTTTGTAAATTGGCTTAACTCGTGTCACAATTTCATCAAGTTTACATCAGTTGTTGACCAATTACAAATCAATTTTCTGGACACTACAGTTTTTATTTTTAATCAGTGTTTGGCAGTACGTCCTTTCCATAAGGCTACTGATAAAAATTCTCTTTTGCATTTTTCATCTTTTCATGTAAGACATATGAAGGAATAACTTACCATATGTTCTATTCCTCTGTCTAAAAAGAAATTCCACACAAAGAAGATTATCAATGTGACGCTAAAACTTCAGGACAACCTTGTGAAATGATGCTACCCTTTAGGTGTTATCACTGAAGCACACAATAGAACAAATCTGGTTAGTCCATCTGAGTTATTTGCGACTACCAGACAGAAAGAACACACAAGACTGTTTCGGGCTCTGGACTATACTCCATTGGCATTTTCCATTCGGAACATCGTTTACAAACATTGGCACGTTCTAAGTGATATCCCCGAGAGCACAGCTAAACCCTTTGTGGGATTTCGTAGAACCACAAATGTAAGCAATATTATTGTTCGTGCTGATCCTTTAAAAGAAAAAACAGAAAACTATCCAGGCACCAAAAGGACATTTAAAATATCTAAATTATGGTGCATGCAAAATGGTGTGGGAAACACAAGTAATTGATTTCCCTGAGCTAAATTTTAGAAGGGAGCTTTCTGTATTCACACACTGCTCAACCAGTGGTACCGTAGATCTCCTAATATGTCCATGTGGCAAAAAAATATGTTGGGAAATCCCTATGAGCTATAAAAACTCATGTGTTGGAACATAAATCAAGAATTAAACACAAAAATTTGTATGCACCTTTGGTCAATCACTTCCTTCAGGCAGGCCACAGTTGTGATGATTTTAAATATGTAGTATTAGAAAAACTTATCTGGAACCCCTATAAGAGACTTAACAAGGATTTGTTACTCTTACGCAGGGAAGCCTTTTACATTCATAGGTTGAATACCATCTTCCCTTCGGGACACAATGCTTCCTTGGACCTGTCATTTTTTCTTTGATTTGAGGTAGCTATATGCCCGATATTTTTTGAGGGAGCTTACAGCTATGCAGTGTATATACCTTTAAGAGATACACCAGCTTTTAGTTCTTATGTAGACACACCCTGTACCTGTTAAGGTTAGAATTCTTGCTCTGCCTGCTGAATTGCTGTATCCTCTGTGATGCAGAACATACCTTTATAATGCTGTAGGTGAGTGTCCTCTTCTTAGAAGCTGTGTAGAAGCTATGGATTATGCAAGCTTTTTACTCGTTTTAAAATTCAAAATTTATTTTTGCCTCCATAGATATATTGTGCCTGTTCCTTTCTTCTTGATAAATTTGACAAAACAATTGGAAACACTGTATGTAAGATTTATCGTTATGTTATTCATACTTGTCTTTTAAACTTTTTGTATAATTGTTATTCTATTAATGTTATATTTAAGGTCGGAGAATCCGGTTCAGATTAAGTTTTTCCCACGAAATGAAGACCTACTTTGGAAACCTTTGTTAACCTAACTTTACCTGTATTCACCTGTTATATAATTTTTCAATGTGATTGATGTGATATTGCTTCAATTTTTTTCACTACTTGACATAAATTTGTATGATTATTCTTGTTGGTATTTTCTTTTCATACATTCATATTAGTGCTTTCTATACAGTTTTTCCTTGGTTCTTCTTTTGTTTTCATTGAACTGTGACTTTCCTCCCGCCTCTCTCCTTATTTTTGAATCATAGTGCAGGCTACAAATAGGTTTACTTTCCCAGAAAAAGAACGAAAGAGAATTGTAGGCAATGTACCATGTTTATCTCAGGCACATAATAGTACATTTCCATCTGATTGGACACAATGAAAGTACCTCCTTAAGAAAGATATTTGGATGAGCCTATATGCGGCTTCTTTAAATGACTATTGTTTTTTCTGAATTTATACCTAGAGGTCTCTGTATGCAAATGCCATGTTCCTAGATAAGGAGGAATTCAAAAATAAATGGATTGCTATACTTAATAAATGTAGCTATGATCTCATGCTACTCATTATAGACCAAGCCACACAAAAAGCTGAAAAGACTAAGAAGGAGATTAAGGAGATTGAAGATAAATTTAAAAAGGATTTGCTGATGGATAATTTTGAGACACAATTCAAAGACCTACAGGAAGAGGTGAAGAATTTTGAGGAGAGGACTAGGAAAATAAAAATGAAGAAATTTGAATGGCACAGTAGAGATTATTCAAAAAGTAGGGTATATCCATGGTGTACTCTAGGAGCCACTAACAACAGATGGGTCACATGGGCAGACTCCAGACCATCCTTCTTTGAATTAGAAACTACTGAAGCTGAAGACTCAGCCACTACATCGGGTGAACAAGATCAGTCCTGAAGACCGTATCTGAATAGAAATACTAAACGTAGAGCTCATGAGCATTTTTTATATGGGCAAAAGAACAGATGGAGCTGGAGGAAGAGAAATTACTTGTCAATCTTTCATCCAGGAGCCTCACTTATGAAGAAAATAAAGTGCTCAATTTCGGCTTAGGATTTGTCTTCACTTCTAGATACCATAGTTTTCAGACTAGGATTGATATTTTCAAACTAGTAAGAACTTTAAAGCTAAAATTTTGGTTTAAAGATTCTGGCTTTATTTCGGTGGATAGCTTTAACAACAAATCCACTTTTATTCCATCAGTTAACATCCGGTCTGCCTCAGTATTTGAGAGATGGGTCATGGAAGACATTCAAAAATTGGAGGCTACACGTCGCTCCATTAAACATAAATTGACCCAGATGGAAGAAAAAACACTGTATGAACTGTCAACAGATACCTCAGTAGTAATCAAACCTGCTGATAAGGGCGGAGCCATTGTTTTGATGGATTGTGTAGACTATATACAAGAAAATAACAGGAAACTTTTAGACCATGATTTTTATTTACCTGTTGCACATGATCCCACAGAAGAAGTGATGAATATCATTAAGATCACAATTAGAGAAACAGTGGCTCTTGATTACATAACCCCACATACAGCGTCTTTTTATTGAACCTTTATCTTTGGGTCCCTATTTTCTATATCCTTCAAAAGATCCTCAACTCTATAAGACCTGCCCCAGGAGTCCCATCGTGTCTAGCTCTAATTCCATCTTTGAATCCCTCCCCAAATACATGAACTCATTTCTCCAACCGTTTGTACAGAAGATACCATTTTTCTTGAAAGACAGCAGGGACTTTATATCCAAAATTGAAGGGCTTAGGGTCTTCCCTTGGGTAGCTCTCATGACACTTGACATGTCTTCTCAGTATACATACATTCTGCATGAAGAGGCGAGGCTCTGCCTTCTAAATACACTTGAGAAAAGAGTCCCTCCTCTCCTTCCCACCCACTTCTTAATCAACTTAGTAGATATCCTCTTTGATAAGAGCTTCTTCCGGTTTCAAGATAACTTTTTTTGGCAGGTCAAGGGCATTGCCATGGGCAGTTCCTTCACTCCTAGCATAGCAAATCTTTTTATGCATGATTTTGAAAATCTATGGATCTCTAATAATGTTAACAATCCCTTCTTTGATCATGTGCTTTATTTCAGTTCTTGTTGGTATACATTCATACATTCGTATTAGCACTTTCTATTCAGTTTTTCATTGGTTCTTCTTTTGTTTTACTGACAGAAGCCAAAGCATGAAGGTGGATAATGTTGTTGTGGTTGCCTAGAAACCCCCACAGTAGCAACTGAAATCTCAGAGGTTACCTAAATTCTTAAGGCTATAGGTGCTGTTTCATTTGGAGGGTTTAACTCTCCCACTATATCTTCTTCAGATTTTTCTGCAAACCTTGGGCTTTTCTCAGGTTTGTAGAAAAGATCTGGCTTGTCTGTTCATGGTCCCAGTCGATGGATTTAAATATCCACAGATGGGGCAAGTCTGGAAACATGTGTAGTAACCTAAGTCTGGAAACACTTGTAGTAACAGACATTCAGAACTTGATTTAATAATCATATTACTGATTAAATTAGGTTTTGGACTAATATGAACATTAAATATAATTTTAAAAAACTCATTCAGAGGTGATGCTACAAACTATGGCAGCCTTGGGTAAGTCTTCAAATTGGCTGGCATGGCACACTTGTCTAGCATATATATATCTGCTGATTCACTCCCTTCCCCTGGCTATACACAGCCCCAGCCTTGTTGGAGGAAAACAACCTCACCAATTTATGCACTGGAATACCAAAAATTTCAGATCTGAACTTCCTGAATGTTTCTGAATGTCAGAAGTAATTTCTCTTAGATCAGTTACCCTTCCTAAGTTAACTAGCAACACTTGCTCAGGTTGAATTTTGATCACTTACATTCTGAATGTATATTCCTTCCACATTTATTGATTTTTCCTATATTTGCTGTCTGATATAGGCTGCAAAACCAGAGCCTTTACTGAACTCCTCCTGGTGGCTGGATGGTGTATCCAAAGAAAGCTCCAGTCCCGCAGCAGCATTAGCTCCCAGGTCAAAGACTTGCTACAAGTCTGAAATCATTTCCAGTGCAGAAGAGAACAGAGAGGAGGCCAGTGCAGAGCCCATGATGAAGAGCACAGAGAGACCATGACTTGGTTTGTCAAAAGGTGAGAATGCTAACGGTTTACAAAGCCCGCTCACATTATTTACAAGAGTTTTGTCAGAGAATCTGTGTGTTGCTGACACCAGGTCCCCTAACCTGCCATAATTGAAATGGCTGACACTTACAGAGAAGCTGGACTTCAAAAAATGTCACTTAAGAAGGGCAGGATGGTGCTGTTACAGAAGTTCAAGCACATGTAATTGACCCCAGCTTCATTTGCAAGGGAAATAGAGAGAGCCTTTATTAGTTGGCTTTTGTGATAGCAGCCAGCCATTTGAAAGCTGGTCAGAGACTGGGAGCATATTTCAACAATCTGCTCCCCTCTTAATAATTGCCTTCTCTCATATCATTAATCATGGGATGACGGGTACCACTTGAGTTAATGTGCGTGCACTGCACCATCGCCCTGGGAAGTTTACCGTACTTAGCAAAGGCTATGTAACTTTGGGTGTTCCAGTTGCTCTTTTAACTCATTCATGGTATCTCTGCCTCATTCCTCATCTGCACAAGCTCCTTCCTTTGCTCTATTTCAAAGTCATGGTTTACAGACACAGGATTCCTATCAGGGCCAGTAGGGTTGCCGGCTCTAGGCTGGTAAATTCCTGGACATTTGGGGCAGATTTTGGGGAGGGAGTTTAGCAGATATATGATGCCATAGCATCCACCCTCCACAGCAGTCATTTTCTCCAGGAGAACTGATTTCTGTAGTCTGGAGATCCAGTGTAATTCTGGGCACTCTCCAGGCCCCACCTGGATCTTGGCAATCCTAATGGGCACAGACAGGCCATCTGTAACAGTCCTTAGTTGAAGAACTATGGTGCAAAGCTGGAGAGTTTCTAAAAGCTACGGTCACAAGCACCACTAAACACCTTTTCATTTCAGTGTGCCTTGTGCAAGAGAGTAATTTATCTGGGTGGTTTTTAGGAGAATGTTAGGGTGGGGCTGTGGTTCAGTGCTACAAAATCTGATTTGCACACTGAAGGTGCCAGGTGCAACCTTATAGGACATTTGCTGTTCAGTGTTGTCAATGAGGTTTAATGCCTCCTGCTGAAGTTCTAAAATTGCGGCTAACAGCTCTAAATTGTTACACAAGAAATGTAAGATAGTAGGGAATCTATATTTTGGCTAAACATTAGGAAGGACTTCCTGACAAAGCGGTTCCCCAGTGGAACAGGCTTCCTCAGGAGGCGATGGGCACTCCTTTGGAGGTTTTTAAGCAGATGCTGGAAGGTCACCTGACAGTAATGCCGATTCTATGAATTTAGAAATTGTGAGAGTGAAAGCAGGAAGGAGTGAGCCAGTGCTTGGCTCTTGTGGCCCTTTCTTATATACCCAGGGTAATGCTGATGGCCACTTTGGGATCAGAAAGGAATTTTCATCCAGGCCAGCTTGCCCTAGGGATCCTGAAGGTTTTTTGCCTTCCTCTGGGCATAGAGGGGGGGCACTGGTGGAGAGGAGTGGAGGTAGCTGTGGATTTTCTGCATTGTAGAAGGGGCTGGACTAGATTACCCTTAGGGTCCCTTCAGTCTCTAGGCTTCCATGTTTCTAAGCTCCCCAGTTATAATTGGACTGGGATTCTGAAACTATTTTGCACTGCAGATGCACTGAAGACTTATCCTTTCCAGGTCAGAATTTGTTTTTACCAACTTCTCCTGAAATGCCCACTGATCACAAGTCAGAAGCATCAAGTTTTCACTGTGACCTATAGACACAATATGAATGCTCTGCAGAGATGGATTTTTTCCCCATGTTTATTTATAATTTTTAATCATCAATACATCAATATAATTCAATACGCTTAGTGAGGAACATCCATTAATACAAAACCAAAAGTATAATATGATAAGAACATCTATTAGGCGAATTTAACCTTATATGTTTTAAAGATGAAAAGGAAGGAAGTTGGTAGAAGCTTCAACCATCCCAACTAGCCATACCAGATAGGCTTACTATTATCTCACTATTATACATATTAATTATCTATTATTTACATTATTTTTTAATGTTTATTTTTCCCATCCAGTTGTAAAATTTATTCCATGTTAGTTCAAATTCTGAATCTTCTTTCCCTTTCAATGTATCGGTCAATTTGTCCATTTCGGCTACTTCCAAGATTTTCTTAATAAAAATATCTCTGTTTGATACCTTGTCCTGTTTCCAATATTTGGCATATATTAACCTTGCTGCTGTCACACAATGTATAATTAATAGGGTATCTGTTTTCGAGAAGGTTCCTGGTAACATATTTAACAAAAATATTTGAGCTTTAAAAGGTATTTTACAGTTAGTGATTTCTTGCATAATTTTTTGAACCATCGACCAGAATTTATTCGCTTTCTTACAGGTCCACCATAAATGAAAAAAAGAGCCAATGTTTTTTTTACACTTCCAACAATTTTTTGATATGGTAGGAGAGAATTTTGAAAGTTTTTCCGGGGATAAGTGCCACTCATAAAACATCTTATACAGATTTTCTTTGTAAGAAGAAGCTTTTGTAATTTTTAAATTGTGTTTCCAAATCTTTAGCCAACTCTCTAATTCAATATTATAACCTAGACATTTAGCCCAAGAGATCATAGAGGGTTTAATCAGTTCACCTTGCATTTTATTCTCCAAGAAATAACTATATAATTTTTTAATCATTTTCAGATCGGTGCCTAACCATATTTTATCAAAATCATTGGGTTCCTTAAGAAATCCTACAGATTCATCTTTTTTAAATCTCGACATTAGTGGATTTTTGATATGTGCTTGATGCAAGCCAGTCCTCTTTGCCACACGATTATTTCTGTGGCTTTCCAGATATTGTCTGTATGGGATGCTGCATTTATCAACAAATCACGTACTTTTCCCTGCACACAGTCCGCTCTGTTCTTACACAACTCTTTTCTGAATTGGTGGCCAGTGTGTGTCATGTCCACTAATCAAAACTATACAAAATTGCTCACAATGCGAGACTGTTTCCATATTTGTTTCCCACAGATGATGAGGAATGAATCTAAATTTAACTCGGTCGCCTACTAGGGGGTATACAGACATGATACAGCAGCTGCATTCCAACTAATAGAGATTTCATCTGCTACATCTGCAGAGGTGCAATGCTCATCAGCTGCTCATTTAAAAAAATTAAATACCTAATACTTTCTACAAAATTACCAATGGTTTAATTGCACTAACATAATGCCAACACAGAGTTATGTCTTTAGAATTTGGTATAGAATGCATTTTCAGCTAGATGAAATCTTTTGCTTTTAAGATTTGTTTGTGTAGAAAAATAGAATGCCATGTACTGAGGGTCCTTTAGAGGGCCTACACCCCTTGCTTCCCTTAGAACCCCACTCAAAACAGATTAGAATGGGAGCAACCTCCAATATACCCACCATCACCACCATGCAGTGGGAATTGTTTCCCTAGCCTGTACCACTGAGGTTATGTTTAAATTCATCTGTAGTTCACCATTATGGTTGAACATTTTAAAATGTGCTACAAATTAAGAGCCAACATCAGATGCTAATTATTGTGTTTACCTCAGACCAGCAGGACACCACAAGTCTAAAATATTAACGATTACATTGGAAATCGAAGCCCCAACTTACTGTGTTCTGAAAAGTCTATTCAAGCTACCCAACCAAAGATTAGAAATTTTTGCCTCTAGCTCAATGTGCTTGATCTGGCAATGACATGAGGTAAAATGAGGTTCTACAAATTTCACAACAGAGCAGGTACAGCTAATTGCTATTATACACACAGAGAGACACTGCACTAATGCATAAAACACTGAGCAGAACAGGTTAGAATGGTATCAAATTTAGCAATTTAAATCTCTGCTTGCCCTCAAAATGATTAGGATTGCAACCATTTTAAGGATTAAACCCCAATGAAAAAAAAAGGGACTTACCTCTGAGTAGACCTGCTTAGGATTGTTTCCTAAAGTAAGACAGAATCCCTGCTTAACTCTAGCCTTGCCTCCTCGCTCGTGTTGTGGTGCAACATAAGGCAAGATTGGCAAGGGCCACTACAAACCACCCAGTTCAAGATTCCCTACAGGCCTGAAATACAGCCAAAAGGTCATACACAAGTAGATTGCAAGTTGGCCCAAAGAAAAATGTCCTGTCTATTTAGGAGATATAGTGGAGGGCAGTTCCATCAAGGGCTACCAGGTGTAGTGGCTTCATGGAACCTTTGCATTCAGAGGCAATAAACTCTTGAACAGCGGTACTAGAAGGCAACACCAGGGAAAGGCCTTGATCCCTGTACTCTGCTAGTTGGTTCTCCAGGACAAACTGACTGGCCACTATGTGAAAGGATGCTGGACTAGATGGACCGGTAATGTGATCCAGCAGACCTGTTCTTATGTACCAGGTGAAAAAACTGCAACTACTGATTCCCATACATTCCTCTGCTCAAGGGACAGGACATTTTTCTCCAGACTAGTTGGCATCCCTACACACAAGGTACTTGATTAACACAAAATACTGCTACTATTCCCATCAGTAGCTTGCCCAGCTCCCCCAGATGTCCTGAACCCCCAGAATTTTGTACACTCAGTTGCCAACCCTCTGACCAATTAGTGTAAGCCCTTGCTAAGGTGAATGAGAACCAAAACCCAAGTGAACCCGATGAGACACTTTAGCTGTCTATGAAAAACTTAGCTGGTACCTTGCTCTGAGAAACATAGTGTTGTCTACAGTGGAACAACAGTGTAAGAGAGCCTGAGATGGAATCTCTGTTGGAAGCTGCCCCTATGGTTTACCATAATGAAAGAAAAGAAATTAACAGCCCCATTCTGATTTTTTTCCTAATAAAACCTAGTTAAATCTTAATTACTGGCATGCCAGCAAGGCCTCATTTCAGCCCTGTAAGCCAAGTTTACTGCCCTTTTCCATATACCCTACTACTGGGGAAGTGATTATATTACAAATATCTTGAGGCTGGCTTTATATGATAAACTGAAATACTATACAAAGTTAAAATTAACCATTGCAGTTTAGCCAGATTTTTATAACTCTGTGTCTTAACGTATGATGATTATGTTGGCTCGATGACATAATAAATGTACTGTACTGTACTGTACCATTGCAGATGAAACATATGGGCTATAAGAAACCTATTCCTGTATTTGCAGTTTGGTCACTCTAACTATTTCCAAGAAGTGCATGTAATGAATCAATAATTGACAAGGTAATTCAACAGTAACAAGACTCCAAAATTAAAAGCCCTGTCTGAGACCTTCGTGGTGCTTCCTTGTACACATGGAGATCCTGCAGTCTTCTGTGTTCACTTGTATTATGTAATGCTCTATGTTATAAATATATCTGGCCTGTCACGAACAAGTCTGCACCACAAAGTCTCAGCAACCAAACAACAATTCAGTGGCTCGGTGCTAGAGCATCTGCTTAGTGTGCAGAAGGTCCCAGGTTCAATCCATGACATCTCCAGTCAAAAGGATCAGGTAGCAAACAATGGCAAAGACCTCTGCTTGCGTCCCTGGAAAGCTACTGCCAGTCTGAGTAGATAATACTGCCCTTGATGGACCAAAGGTCTGATTCAGTATAAGACACTTTCATGTGTCATGTGTCAACTTTTTTATTCAGTCATTTTATATTCCTTCTTCACAGAAAGAAGATACTTGATCGCCTACTCTGGTATACTAACAAACTACATTTCTAACACACTTGGGGTTGCCAACCTCCAGGTGGGGGGGGGGGCTTTGGAGATCTCCTGGAATTACAACTGTTCTCCAAACAACATAAATCATTTATTATTTATTTATTTAAAACATTTATTCCAATTATCTCAGAGACAATGGTGGCTTTGGAAGGTGGGCTGCATGATATTATACCCCACCAAGGTCCTGCCTCTCACAAAACCCCACTCTCCCAGGCTCCCCCATCAAATCTCCAGGTATTTCCAAACCCAAAGTTGGCAACCCTAAATGTACCTTGTATATGAGAGCCCGTTTGGTGTAGTGGTTAGGAGCGTGGACTCTAATCTGAGAGAACCAGGTTTGATTCCTCACTCCTCCACATGTAGCTGCTGGTGTGACCTTAGCTGTTCTCTCATGAGCAGTTCTTGAAAGAGCTCTCTCAGCCCCACCTACATCACAACCAGTGTTCCCTCTAAGCTGAGTTAGTGTGAGCTAGCTCACAGTTTTTTAGCCTCTGACTCACACATTTCTGTCACAGCTCAGGAAGGATGTCTCCAGAGCAAACTAATTTGTGCAGTACCCAAATCACTCACTCACAACTTTAGTGCCAGTAGCTCACATAGTAGAATTTTTGCTCACAAGACTCCACAGCTTAGAGGGAACATTGATTTCACAATGTATCTGTTGTGCGAAGGGGAAGGGGAAGGAGATTGTAAACCACTCTGAGACTCCCTCGGGTAATGAAGGGTGGGGTATAAATCTAATCTCCTCGTCCTCTTCTTCTTCTATATTGTACACTGTACACAAAGGAATGTGAACACATGCTCTTAGCTGAAATGAATAAGGGACCTCAAAATAATGCAAAGTTTCAATCAATAACAAAGGGATTTACTAATATTTTTGCAAGCAGGCATACAGTATATTACCTCATTACAAATAATGATCTACTGGAGCAAAAAGTACAAAATTATTGTATGTTGCTTAAGAATAACAGAAATAATATTTAGCATTTATAAAGCACATTTCATGTTCAAAGTTTATCACAATAATCCTTACAACAGTTGTGTGCCAGGTTAAAATTATTATTCATGCAGAGATGCTGGGAGACACAAAGTGAGGGAGAACAAAGTGAATTTATGGCTGGTATCACATTTGAATTATTGATCTCTCGGATCAAAGCTCTCTCTTAGCTATTGTGGTCTTTCAGTTGACCAATTCTTGATAATATTGGGCATGAACCAGCAGAGGTTAAGTAATTAAGAAATCCTAGAATTTAGTGACAAAATTACATGAATGCTTAAAATGTCCAGTAAAATTAACATGACTTAAAATTTGGAACTCAATTACACCCAATGTTTTGAACTGTGAGGTTTTTCTCTCACACACTCTTTCTGCATTTTCTTCTTACTACAGCTCCATCCTAAGAGGCTTCTTAAGAGCCAATGTGGTGTAGTGGTTAAGAGTGGCAGACTCTAATCTGGAGAACCAGGTTTGATTCCCCACTCCTCCTCCACGTGAACCCAGCTGGGTGCCCTTGGGCCAGTCACCATTCTCTCAGAATTCTCTCAGCCCCACCTATCTCACAGGGTGTCTGTTGTTGGGAGAGGAAGGAAAGGTGATTGTAAGCTGCTTTGAGACTCCTTAGGGTAGAGAAAAGCATGGTTTAAAAACCAACTCTTATTCTTCTGCCAAGATAATTCTCATGACCTTCAGCATAGACTTTTGAGGGGGTTAAAGGAGTCCTTCCCCACCAGTTTTCACCAGCAGAAAAACTGACTGGATGCAACCCCTTGTTTCTTTCTTGAAAACATCTCTGAATATTCACAAAGTATTTTTATGCCACAGAGTTTCTCCAAGCACTGTATTTGGAATGGTTATCTTTTCCCCACTTCCCACTCAAACACACAGCTCATTGGGAATACTAAACAGGGTACAATTTAGGTTTTACAAGCGAAAGTGAATTAAATCTGTCTTGGGAGCCACAAACTATTGTTGGCTGGATTAGCACATAGGCTAAGTGGAGCACGAAAGGACATTACATGACAGCTATCATTGCAGCAAAGCTTCAGTGGGCACAGATACACCAAAAAAAAAAGTGAGACACAACATGTTATATTGAGCTTCACTTGAATGATTCAGCTGTCCTTAAAACACCCCACCCCCCATCCTCATGTATTCAAAAAACGGCACACAATCCAGACAATGTTTAACACATTTAAGTCTGACTCAGCAGGAGAACGAAACACATTCTTTGCTTGTAACTCTGATTTTGACAGGAAAAGGTGATCCATGGAGGATGAATCAATAGAGGTTAGTAGTGTTTATGACCTTTTGCAGTTGAGTGAACAGCTGCTCAACCATAGCCTAAAGGCCCATTGGAAACTGGTATTTATATGCTTAATTTACTTTGTAATAATATGAACACTTACTTGGGAGTCAGCTCCATTAGCTCAGTTGACTTATTTCTGACTAAACATGTCCTGTATCTCGACAGACTCTTTAACCCCCAAGGATAATTGTAAAAGGCAGCTCTGTGAGGACAACTGGGGAAGGGAAATCCCATTTCCACCTCCACCAGCTTCCCAGCACCTTCACAAGGGAATTCACAAAATGAATGAGGAGAAAATTAGAACTTCTGACACTCTTGAAGTCACCCCCTCCCCCATCATCTTGGGATGGAAGCTTGCAAACATCAAATGGAATTAAAAACACTGCAAAAGAGATGATATCAGAGAGAGCACCTTTAATCAAGTTAGATGCATTTAGCTAAATCTAGAAAAAAATCATTCTCATTGAAACCCAGAACAGCTTTACAAGATGTATTTCCTCTAAGTGCCTATTCAAGTTCATGATTTGCTACCGAAAATATTCCCCACCCCTTTCCTCTCTCCTCCTCAGCTCATGAATAGGACACATTATGCTTAATTGAAAACTGCAGTCAGGAAAGCAATCAGGCTGACATGGCTAATAACAGGCGTGCCTATTAAAGTATCATTATAGGCTAAATTAAAATTGCATTCCTTTTCTAAATATGAAAAGCTGCCATTGTTACGGGAGGCGAGCTGTTTCTCAATGGGATATCATGGAGGGGAAAAAAAGGAATCAGAGCTTTTGTGGGTTTTTTTTTTTTTTGTGGCAAGCCTTACATTTATAAGAAATTCTTCGGGTTTATTATTGTAGCTATGGCTTCTTTATTTCCCTTTAAATCAAGAGCATAAAGTTGAGAGAAACCCATAGTTCAAAACTGTTCTCCCCCCACTTTCAGAAATGAACTTTATGCTTTGGATCTGCTGATGGCAACTGTCCATCTATAATTCAGCCAATACAGATCCCAAACATAGCGAGGGCTTCCCCACTGTTGAATATAGAACAGATCGTGGTCATGGACATTTTCCACAGCTCAAGAAAGAGCAAGCACTTGCATGCCCCAGGATTATTCCTGGGCATTTTCAGTAAAAAAGAGACAGGTAGCAGAAGTTTCTTCATACCTGCATTGGCAAAATTATTTCTAAGGGAAGATATGGATGCTTAGCAGGAAAGGTAATAGATGTCCCTTGAACCATGCAAACATGTGTGGTTTCCCAGATCCCTTCAATTTCCTTCGATCAATGAACTAGCAGAAGATTTCTGCCTCACCACATTGTTTAAAGTAACAAGCATAGACCTGGTATCAATGGCACAAATCAGTTAATCATTGCAAGATTTTTTTATTCTCTAAGAACAATCTTATAGCATTCATGATCCATATAATTTTAATACTCTTCCTATTTTCTGCTCTCAGGAGCTTTCCTGTATCAGATTTATTTAATTAACCTTTCTCCCCAATACACACCCAAAGAGGCTTACATCATTCTCCTCTCCTCCATTTTATCCTCACAACAACCCTGTTGTTATCTTAACAAAGTCTATTTACAGATAGTGATTACATATGAATATTATTTGGCCCTCAATCAACACACCCATCTCTGAACCATAGCTCCCCCTCTGTGAAGATGGACATTCCTACAATTCTTAGGCTGAGGACAGACTGGCAATCTAAAGTGGGGCAGGCATGCTTCGCAAACGGAGGAAAGGAGCACGTTCAGACATGCGCATCTGTCCGTCGGCTCCATTGCGTACTTACCCGTCTCCCAGTCGCTTTCCTTCCGCTTTACCCGGACACCGGTTTTTCCCGGTGTTCAGGGGCCTTCCTCCGCATGCCTCCCGCTTCCAAACAGTGTGAACTGGAAGAAGCGGGAGGCATCCGGAGGAAGTGTGAACGCACCGGCAAAAAGTTTTGCACATATGCGCACGTGCGCATGTGCGCACATGCGAAAAACATCAAAGGAAAACAAAAAAAAAGTGCAGCGGCGCGCGCAAGCCGCGCGCGCTGGCTATGCGGCAGTCTGAATGCTCCGTGGCAGTCTGAACACTCCGTATCGCCGCTGATCCGCATTGCTCTGGCCAGTGTGAACGGCCAGCTCCGTGGGTTTTTTCCCCCGCTCCAGTTCCCTCCGCTTTGCCTCCGCTTCAGATTGCCAGTCTGTCCTCAGCCTTAGATGTTGTCTGCACCCAAGCCTCCATACATCTCATATATATTGATATGAGTTGGGTGGCTTCTAATCTACACAAGACAGACCATCTAATTGTGTCTTGTTCCTCTTCAAGAATATTCTGTTCTGGGCCACTGAGCTCCCCTCTTCGCATGTCTAACTGAGAGGGCAGACAAGCTCTGTTTCTGTGTATAGACATCCTCTATGACCTTTTTTGGTCAGGACTAGCAACTGCTCCCTGTACTTCTGGCTATATCCATGACAGCGAGGTTCCAAGGCAAGTGGTTTCCTAAATAAGAAACAACTGCTTCCAAATGGGCTCTTCCTGGAGTTGCTAAGTAAATAAGGGTAGGAGAACAGGACCGGTCCCTTGTTTTTGAGAAGACAGGCTTTTGTTTCAGCTTCTACAGCAAATAGGAGGGTTTGTTCACTGTCCAACCACAGGAAGAAGATACAGAGTCCAGAGGACACACATAGTCTGTTTCCATTGCCAAGGGTGACTGGCTGTGATGCGCCTGCCTCGGATTAGCTCAGCACACCACTAGTCAGTCAATTCATAGGAAACTGCCAATGATACAGGGTTGGCTTCTTCTTTTTTGCTCCTTTCACAAACCTTTGGGTTTTATCCACAAGAAACAAGTAAGCAAGAACATACTAGGAACCATACTGATGGACAGGGATGCCAGCCCCCAGGTGGAACCTGGGGATCTCCTGGAACTGCAGCTCATCTCCAGACTACTGAGATATGTTCTTCTTGAGAAAATGGCTGCTTTGGATGGTGGAATTTGTGGCATTGTATGAA
This sequence comes from Lepidodactylus listeri, assembly GCA_029233225.1. NCBI lineage: Eukaryota > Metazoa > Chordata > Lepidosauria > Squamata > Gekkonidae > Lepidodactylus > Lepidodactylus listeri. The sequence goes on along the minus strand of JARCFY010000009.1, from coordinate 81,916,180 downwards.
GAAGGAGGAGGAGGAGGATTATTTATACCCCACCCTTCACTATCCGAAGGAGTCTCAGAGCAGCTTACAATCTCCTTTCCCTTCCCCTTCCCACAACTGACACCCTGTGAGATAGGTGGGGCTGAGAGAGCTCTAACTGAGAATTGCTCTTTCTAGGACAGCTCTGACAGAACTATGGCTTGCCCAAGGTTATCCAGCAGCAGCAAGTGGAGGAGTGGGGAATCAAACCCAGTTCTATCAGATTAGAGTCCGCACACTCAAGTATTACACCAAACTGGCTCTCTACACCAAACTGAAGTCCTCTCCAAGTTTCTTTTCCAAAACTCCAGGAATCTCCCAACCTGGATCTGGCAGCCCTACCCCCCCCCCCCTGCCAGTGGCCAGGGGAACCTGGGATCCCTACTGCTGGGCTGTATGTCACTTATGGTCTTCATACTGGAGACTGATGGAATATACGAACATAACCCAGTTCAGATTTTCAATGTTTATGATTACCTGTTTCAATATTATTTGGATGAATGAGCTGTTTCATTTTTTCCCATTCATGTACACTCTGTATGTACCCTCAGTATGGTGGTGGAGGACAACAAACTGGCAGAACACCTGGCAGGAATATATAGCTTGCACAACATTCAAAGCAAACCTCAATTCAACCCTCCTTCACAACTCCACAAGTCATGATCATCCCATATCCTCCAGAGAGATTAATGTTACTTCCATCAGGGAAAATCCAAGAAGAACTGTACATTAGGCTCCATTGGCATCATACTAAATTAGACTCAGGAGCCCCAATTTAGCTCTAATTGCATATGAGAACTAATGGCCCCTGATGGGGATGCACATCCCCATACACTTTGAAAGAATTATCAGCCAGTTCAGAGGAGCACAGATGTATCTCAAGGCAGATGGGTATAGATATCCAGATGAGCTTTTGAATCCACATGAAATGTTAATTCAATGTTTGGATGCCTTTTCTGGATCAAAGAAAGAGAGCTGTGCCAGTGTTTTATTGCTATCTGGCATACTCCCTAGATCACCATGTTTTCTCCAGCCAAAGTTAAGCACCCTCAAGTCTCACTGAAATCAGTGAGATTTACAAGTGTTTAATTTTAGCTGGATTGTGTCCACGACTCCCTGATGCCAGGCACATTTTAATAACATTATTGCATATCATTAAAACAAAAGATACACTCACCATATCAAAAATTATAAATCTGATTACCTTTCCATCAAGAATCTACAATTACCAGAACAAATAAACCAGAATCTGAGAGTTCAGACACTATATTTTGTAGGTATTGTGTTGGATCCAGCCAGTTTGTGTGAGTGTGTGTGTGAGAGAGACCTCACCTAAATCCTTCCTTATTGCAATCTGTGTCCCCCATGGCTTTTGTCCATACAGGTCCTATAATCTCCACTCCAACATAGTCTTTTGGGTGGGCAAAGGGGACCTTTTCTGCTGCCTTTATCAGCACTGGAAAAGACAGTTGCCTACAACCCACTTGTTCAATTTTCACAGATCCAATAAATCAGTTACCCACCAAAGTAATTCAATTTAACTAACTTCAAGTTTCAATGTCCACATGACAGTGCACAAAGGCAAGTGAAGATAAAAATTTAAACATCTGAAATAAAATATTAAAATCACATATGCTTCTGTTGAACATTTTCAGTTGCATGTACTACATTCCACTGAAATGCTGACACTAGTCTGACATATTTGCATTGACTTATCTATTTACAATTCCAGGTAATGTGTACACAATCTAGGCATGCTGTGCTACATCCTTTTTTAAAACTGGCATTATCTTAAGTTTGTCTGGCACCAAGAAACATTAACAATTGATCTGATTTAGCTATGACCATCTCTCCCTCCACAGTGGGAATGGTTAAATCTACTGGAATATTCAAAATTTCAAAGCATTCTAAATAAAATATCCCTGCCTCTCAAGTAGACATTTTTGTTGAAACTTTTAACAACGTACCCTAATTTAGTTCTATATTTCACTCCTTTACAAATGATTAATTCAAACTCAACCCTTCTGATTACAAGTCATAAATCAATGCTTTTCCACCTTCAGTTAAGCTTTTAAACTTGCTTGAAAGCCAAGTCAAGATGTTAGACTCTGTACTACTTAGAGGTCTTAATCCTGGACCTTGCCAGGCCACATTTTCCTTCAATTTAAAAATTTTGTTTTGGGGGGGCAGGGTAGGATCAGTCAAGCTTGGATGGGTACAGACTGTCCTTTAGAAAGTGGTTTCCTAAGAGCTGTTAGATTGAAGAAAAAAAAGATCAGTTACCTAAATTACAGGTGAGCACAAGCAATCACTACCAGAAATGCACGTCAGTTACCAAGGAGATAATATAATAAGGCACTTCAGGCCGGCATTCACATGATTCATGTATGAAAATATATTCAGCAGACAGAAAACCAGCATGTCATGGAGAGCACTCAAATGGGCCTCGACATCTAGTTTCCTGTATTACAGAGGGGACTTTGTTTTGGATGGATGGACATTCAGTCACATGAACTCCTACATGCAGTCTGAACTGTTCACCCCAGACTAAGATGAACATTAAGCCAAAACCATTGTCACTGAAGGAATAAAGACCCCATTGAAATAGTAGCAAAGTCACTGAGAAAGCTGCTGCCATCCTATTTGGGGGTCAAGAACAACAACAACAAACATCCCCTGATGCTCCATATAATTGTTATCTCTCTGTGTGTGTATGTGTGTGTGTGTGTACACCAGATAATAGAGTTCCAGTATTTCTTTATATTTAAAACACTTCTATGCCACCTTTCCACCCAGTTCAGGGTGCATGCATCGCAATGTCAAGATCTTTCCTGTTCAGGAAAGGCTGACAGCTGGTTCGCCAGCCAAAGCCAGTGAAAGGCACTGCTGGCCCCCACTGCCACCTGTTTTCTAACATGATGCTTGGTTTCACCCCCAAGCTATTAATCTGCTCCTTTAAGGAGGATGCAACCCTATCCAGAACAGGAGACATCCCTGTTCCTGGATCAGACCTTCTCATTACCAGTAGTACCTCCATTTTGTCATTACTAAGTTTGTCAGCCCTCATCCAATCATTCCAAAATTGTTTCCAGGCACCTGTTAGAATCTGCTGAAAGTACAAGTTAGAGCTGAGTGTCATCTATGTAGTGTTGGTAATTCAGCCCAAATCTCCAGATGATTTCTCCCAGTAGCTTCCTGTAGATGATAAAAAGAATGGAGAACAAGATGGAACCCTATGGGACCCCAGAGGGGTGGAGCAGCAGTTCCCTGTGACCACACTCTGAAACCTTCCTTCGAGGCAGGACTGAAACCAATGTAAAGATGTCCAATCAGATTCAGCTGAGGCCCTCACTAGAAAGCTCTACAACTACAGCAGACAGTCCAATCTACAAAAAACTAGTGGGGATTCAGACTGCTTTGAAGAGTGCTCTTCTGCTAAACACTATGCTACCAGCCAAAAATGTATCATTTTTTTTTTCATTTTAAAAAATCCTGAATCCAGCAAAGGAGGGCTAACAACTTTGTTTGCTACCTTATTGAAATGACAGCTTTACATGCAGTCATTAAAATCCATGAAAGTCCAGTGCAACTGTTTATTGTTCCTCAGGCTACCAACATTTTTATAAATTATTTTTTTTTAAAAAAATGTGAAATTTTATTTTTAAAAAATATTTATAGTTTATCATTTTTTTTTACTAACGGTGCTTGAGATGATTTAAAAAATCTAAAATCTATTAAACTTCTGCTACATTTTATCTTGCCCTTCCTCCAAAAAGTGCAGGCCAGCATACCTCATTCTTTCCTACCACATCATATCTTCAAAGCCAGCCCACGACAGTCCTGTGTGATCTGATTAGGTAGTGATCTAATTAGATGAGGTCATTGAAACAAGGTTTCCTACTCTTAGATTGTCATCATTTTGTTCAGAGAAGAAAAGTCAAGTCATGAGCATGACTAGATAGCAACTGAGACAAGTCCAGAGTGGTTAGTGACTAATTTTGTAGTGGTGATGGTAGAAAGTACCATCAAGTCACACCTGACTTATGGTGACCTTGTAGGGTTTTCAAGGCAAGAGATGTTCAGAAGTTGTTTGCCATTGCCATTGCCTGCCTCCATGTCACAATCCTGGTATTCACTGGAGGTCTCTCTTCCCAATACTAGCAAGGGCCAACCCTGATTAGCTTCCAAGATCTGATGAGACTGGGCTAGCCTGGGCTATCCAGGCCAGGCCAACTAACTTTTTGGGGTGGGGGTGGTGCTGTTTCTGTTGTTGTTGCTGCTGCTGTCATCATCAACATCAAGTCTTAAACTCCAGCAATTGCCATATGAATACCAGATGGACTAAATGGTTTTCTCCACTCTATTTAAATGTTCGCCAGAAAATGCTGGGTATGATCTTTATTGAAATCATGTCTGTGTAGTTTGCCAATGTGTGCATGCACTATTTTTTTAATTTCTTACTTAGACTTTTCAGGCTATTAACGTGCATGGAGAGTCTATTATGCAACTTGATTATCTTATGCATCAAAATGACAGATGTACAGCCACAATGACAGCATTACAGCTCACCAGCACTAAAGGGCAATTAATCCCTCATGAATCAGAGGAGAGTTACTAGATCATGACAGGTCTTGGAAGTCTGTCAGCTTCTCTTGAATGAGGCCACCAGACTGTTAAGAGCAATACTGGTGTGCATCAGAAGTAATGACAATTTGTAAATCAACCAGTGGTTGAGAGGAAATAAAAATAAAATAGCCAAAAGCTGTATTTAAAAATGATTAACTTAATGTTTTTTAGACCATTCCAAGACAGTAGAAGATTTCTGTCTATAGAACCATTCTTGGTTCTGTAAAAACTAAACTCATAAACGAATAAGAGTATTTGAGACACACTTCTCACTGGTCTCAGTGACTCTGGCCACATTGTTCTCTTTTCCCCTTGGGTCTCTGTTGTAACATGAAAGTTTTGCCCCAGAAGTGATTTTATCTTTCTGAGGGCTTACTTTAATTGAGGCACACTATAAGATTATGACTACAGTTTCATTCACTGGGAAAGGGAAATTATGTTCAACAGTTCTGAGAGACAGAGAGGCATGTCAGACTTCATGGAAGTGGCAAGAAAGGACATAAAAGGAAAATGTCCTTCAGAGACATCCTGTGGGGTTACAGGGCTCCATGTGTTCACCCTGCACACAAATGAAGAGCAGGGAAGGGCAAAATACTCTTGCTCTGTGTGGTGGAATGTGCCTGTTCTGGCTTGCAGGCCCTGTTCCACCCTGCCCTCCAAAGTTTTCCCAACATCGGAAGAGGCTTTTATTTCTCTCTTAGGAAACCACTGCCACCACTTGACCTTTGTAAGGAATTGCCCGCTGGGAGGATCAGGGCTCCCAGCTTCCATTCCAAATTCTGAGGCCTTGCCTCTGTGTCTCCCATTGCCCAGCTCCTGGTCACCACAGGGACAGTTTACTGCCTTGTGTGCCCCTGGAGGAATAGCTGCTTGCCAACTGACTGCCTTCCCCCTGCTGCTCCTTTTAAAATAGCATATCCAAGACGGCGGAGGTCTATGTGGTTCAAAGAACCACTGCCAGCATCAAAATGTTCACAAGCCTACTTTTTAGCACAGCACCAGATTGAAATGGGTAAAACACAATTCCTCTGTCCCTCTCTCTACACATGCCCTGACATATGTTAAAATATAGGACAGACTCCTTAGCTCAGGAAATTATAGATCTCTACAGAGTTCCATTACCTTGAAGCTTCCTTCAGCTGTCCAGGTGAACACATGGTTAACGGCTGCTGCCTCCAGACCTCAGTTAAGAGTTCTGTCTGCTCTGATGGACTCAGCACAGAAAAAGAGCTTCTCCCTTGCTCCCCTGAGTTTTATCACCTCTGTTTTCCCCACCCACTGACCAGGTCAGGCCAGGGCACAGACATTTTTCCTCAAATCTCCAGAGTTTCCTTCCTGAAGTCTGTCTAATATTTAACACCTCCAAATCTCTGTTCCCTGCTTAAATGGGGAGGGGGCTTTACTATCCCATTGTCTAGACCTATTAGCATTTGTATGAAGGTGGGCTAAGGGAAGTCTAGAAAGCAAATCAACTGACTTCCTCCCCTTCCTGCCAGTTCTCTGCCCAGAGAGAGAGAAAATAATTAAAACTCAGAGTGAAGGTTTCGCTCATTTCAAACCTCCAAAGGAAAAAAAAAACCACATTTCTTTGCACTGTGATTGGTAAATCGTCTTTCTCTATAACTTCCCTGAATTGAACAAGGTGCATTAAAGGAAAACAAACAAACATAACTCCTGGGTTTTTTTTAATTCCTGGGGGTCTAATAGGGGTCCACAAAGACTAGCTGTATGAAGAATGTCTAAAAATACTTTAATATGAACAGCAATTAACAGTGAGAGCCTGAGAACACTTTCCTGGAGGTAAGCCCAATGAGTTGATGAGGAAAATTCTGACTACTTTTGTTTGGAATGGCACCATTAAACACCTTGTTCAGGACACCATAAGCCTTGCTCTAGAGCAACCCAAGATCACATGACTTTAGAGGAAGTCTACAAATTAGCAACTCTTTAATACTATTAAGTATAAGGGAATGTCTCTAAATAGTAAAGTCTATCATTATAAAAGGGTCTACATGGGTGTTGTCTGACAGGCTGATCTGGTTTAGGAGACATATGTCCATGCAGTATTCCACTGGAAAACAGAAACTACATCAGATGTAAGGCATAAATATCATCCCTAGCAGCAAATTGGAATCCAGAGGCACCAAAATGGAGCAGGTGTTGAGAGCTCATGAGCAGCTAAGCCTCTTTCCAGTTAGTTTGCCATTTTGTAGTTCTAAGCACAGGGCTCCAAAATTCCCTTGGAGGTTTTCTGTGTATTGTAGAGAATCTGGGGAAGAGAAAGCATTTGCCTCCCTTTTCAGCAAGGGAGATGGCAAGCCAGGCATTAGTGCTCTTTCTGCCCTGCAAAAGCCCTCCTAGAGAATCAACACAACCCAGCATTTCTTTTGATTGCAGGTGGAGCAGAGTCAACTTTCTGTGTACCATTGGGGAAAAGAAGAAATGGCACACTTGTCTGCTTCCCTAAATCATCACAGGTGATGCTTTTCACCTTCTCTGAATTCCCACAGACAAAGGACAGGTCTCCTTTCACCCAGTCTTCTGGCATGGTCAGAGAACTCTGAAGAGAAATAGGCCAATGACAACTAACAGGAATGGTTGCCTAGTAAGTCAAAATTGGTTCAAGGAGCACATTGTTTCTATGGTATATCTATCTGTTCCAATTTCCTGTACCCTACCTGTAAGGATGTTTCTGAAATTCTCTTCTTCCAGGATTTGGGAGTTCTGAAATTCCTGGTGTTGTTTCCAAATGTGTTAGGGGTCTTCTATTGTTTCACTTTTTATTGATGACTATTAGATTGATCACTGAGCATGTACAGCTTACCCTTGCTTACGTTCAGGCACAGTGTTGTCTTTCTGGGTGACCAGTGTTTGTAAACACATCCCCCCCATGCTTTATGAGCTTTCATGTGACTGACTTTAAGACATTTTTTTAGCTTGCCTTTCTCCAACAGAGGATTATATATAGTTTTTTTTAGTTCAAATTCATTATAAAATTGGATACAACACAATGCTAAAAACAAATCAACAAATCCACTAGCCCAAAGGCACATTCTAAATAATTCATCCTTGCAGAATTTGCTAAAGCTATTCAAGTGAACACATTATGAGAGGCTATTCCCCAGTATGGGGACCATTACTAAGAAAGATCACAGAGGCAGTTTTAACAAGGCTTTGAAAGCAGATGGAAAGAAAGCACTGATTATATGTGTAGAGCTACCACATGGGTTCCTGTGTACAGCTGTAATAATGTGGTGCTTACCAAACACGGGTGCATATTGTTCATCTGCAAAATGTGGCACAAAAAGAGACTGGATGCAACTGTGAGCACAATCATAGTAAAGTTCTTTCTTTCTGCAGTGTTTTATCAATGCAAATGCATACATTGCTATTGCCGGGGGCGGGGGGTGGGGGGGGTGGGCGGGCGGAATATGAAAACAAATGTCAGGAACTAAACGCTATAGCAAATTGCTCTGGGCCCAGATCTAGACTTAATCTCAGAAACTCTTTCTAATTAAACAAAAATTGAAGGGAAGCAGAATTCTGCACAGAGAAAAATTTTGTAATGAGAGAAATACACTCAACCCTTGATTATTCTTGATGCATTCGAGAAAAGGGATGAGAAACTGAGGCATGCTAGATAACTTTGAAGCGTCTCACACTCTACAGAGTTGGCAGTTCTAATCTAACTTCTCTCATGCATCCTGAGGACTCCTCCGAGTTTGGGAAAGGCAGTGCTGTAGTTCTCAGGGTATAACAGGCAGGCTGTTTAGCACTAGGTCCAGAAGGCTGCAAGACAGACCACAATAACCCTTTCATGGGATTTTCCTGCAGTCTTACTTTTATGCTGTGTAATGTCAGGCAACATTTACCTGCAGAATATATTTCAAAACAAGAAAGCTCAGATTCAGAGTTATAGTGCTTGAACCAAAGGCTGAATTCACTCCAGAACAGATAAGACATTTCCACAGAAGTTTCTGGGAAGATTTCAGGGCTGCTTTAGAGTGTATTTTGCTTGTGCACATCCCCTGTGATGAACTGTGACAGTCACACAACAGCCAGGATAGACTCATATCATTGAGAACGCTGTCCACAGAGAGATCTTACAGAGATTCAGAGGATTACAACCACCACAAAGCAGACAACAATGCATTACAGCCATAATTTTATAGAGCATAGGACGGGATGAATGGCATGTCTGTCAAGGAGATTTACTGTGCCGAAATTTGGCAGTGGATACAGAAATAGACTCCAAGCCTGCATTGAGGAGATGCATCGGTTCAGACCATAGACCTAGCTAGCCTAGTAGGTGGTTTACATTGCCAGTTCGGGTCTCAGCTTTTGGAAACCTCTTAACACCCACCACCATATAACGGACAGTATTTTCTAGTACTTGCCCCCTAGAAAGATTTCAGAGATTTTTAGTGATGCTATTTAATGTTTGTAGTAGCATATGCACATTAGCATTACACTAGATATTCAGATATTCTAGGGGTTCTTCCTTCCTCGTTAAATCTCTCAGGAATAGATGCACATTGATTAGTGCACATGTATGTGAACTCATACATAGGACACCACGGAGTTCACAGCCCACTGTCCACATTGCATCAGTTGTAATTAATTCTGGATAGCTAATAATTATAGAACAACTTTTCTTTTTTCACGTACATCTGGGATAAAGAACAAGCTTTTAAAATCATGAGGCCTGACCTATGGCCTTGCTAAGCTGATTCTTTCTTAGTCTTCTAAACCAAATTCATAGCTTTCTTTCCATCACTGCCATATATTCGATATGCTAGATTTGTTTTGAGTGCAAGACAATTATTGTAGTAGGGGTGTGCACACACACAAAATCAGTATTTTTCAGGTTTAGGTATATTGAGTCTAAAAATGTCGATATGGTATTGGGATTTAGGAAATATTTGGGGTTGCCAATTTTGGGGGCTCCATTATACCCTATAGGGACCATTATAGTCAAGGGTCTCCATAGGCTATAATGGAGAATTGATCTGGGGATATCTGGGGGGGGGTTGAGGTAAAGGCTCCAAATTTGCAGCATAGCTGCTGCTGCTGCCTCTCCTCAAAAACCTCCCAAATTGCAAAAAGATTGGACCAAGGTGTCAATTCTATAGACCCCAGAAAGGGGGGGAAGGCGTTTAAAGGGATGGGGTCCCTTTAAATGCCTTCTCCAAGCCACAGCACAACTCTGCACCATAGAAAGTGAATTCCAAGGGCACTTAAAGGGACCACAGCCCATTTAAATGCCTGAGATTTCACTCCAAAGGCATTTAAATGGACAGGGCCCTCTAAATGCCCTGTAACTGTGGCTTTCTGGCATCCTCGAAAAATCCTGAATATTTTCTGTTTTTGTTTTCAGAGCAGCCATTTTCAGATAGCTGAATCACCAGCCCCCTCGGTCATTGGCTGAGAAAATATGCTTTTGGCCCAGTTCATACTGAGTGCACCCCCCTATATTGCAGTACATGTGAATTCTATGTACAACATGTGGAGAATAGCTGCCACCAAGATCTAATGAGGATGATCTTTGCATGAGATTGGAGAACTAGTGTTCCTCTTTTCATTGTGGATATGGTCCTGCTTATCCAATTGTACCTTCGAGGAAATAGCTTTGTTCAGTCAGTCCTCAGCACTGGCATTCAGAGACTTTTGTTTGTTTTGCTGTCATGTCACAGCTGACTTATGGTGACTCAGTCAGGTTTTCAAGGCAAGAAACATTCAGAGGTGGTTTGCCATTGCCTACCTTCCTGTCATGACCCTGGTATTCCTTGGCAGTCTTTCATCAAAATATTGACCAAGGCTGACCCTGCTCAGCTTCCAAGATCTGACAAGATCAAGGTAGCATGGGCTATCTAAGACAGAGCATTCAGACACATACCACTGCTCAGATGGAGGTTCTATTTTGCTATAATGAAACATATATGAACACTTCCGGTGTTTCAAGCACATAAATTTCTGGAGCAATTCAAAATAGTCTCTTGAATATATGCGGCTTTTTGGATCATAAATAAAGAGAAATTTCCAACTGGGCATAAGACAGAAGAGAAAAGTACAGCATCCATGGATCCTGTGCCATGCTCCACAATCTTATACTTAAAAGCCAAAACAGCCAACTTTACTCATGCTTATTTACATCAGGAATTTCCTCTGCCCACCTGTAGTTATTGTAACAGAAATGCTTCTGAATAAAAATTGAGGTAAACGTTTAATCCTTGGGGGATACAATGGTTCTCCTGTCTGGAGGCAAATTCTTTGATTCCTTCTGTAGGGGACAGAAAGACATCTGGCTAATCTTCTTGCAGATGTTGCTGTACTGTTCAAGCTCCACTTGCCTGCCTTCCGTATGCAGCATCTCATAAACAGAGCATGAACTGTTCAAGCTGTTGCCCATGATATTTCAACAAATTTACAATGGAGCCAACAAAGTTTGCCTGTCCTTGTGAGCTAGGTATTGTGAAATTATTGTAATTTTTTTCTTTAAAGATCGTTGTCCACTTTCATACAGTAATTATTATCATTACATCTAATCACATAATCAGTGCGAATTCAAGTATCCGCAAAATTAGAATATGCAATTATGGGGATTTTGTTTGGCTGTAAAGGATAAGAGACTAATCAAGCTGGTAGGAAATGGAGCTTCTCCAAAGTGTTTGACAATGTCATGTTAAAACCAGCAGCAGCCATGTATAACAGAAGAATAAGTGTTAGAATTATGTGTTGACTTCTCTCCAATAGGCTTGGCTTCAGCAACTCTAGTTGCTACACTTTGGGGGATTTGTTCTTTCCAGTCTGCAAAGAAATTATTTAAAAAAAGATCCCAAAAAAACAATAGCCACAATCCAGCCCAAAGATACGCATACATCTGAAGCATCCATTGTGCTTAAGCATGCTCATGGTCTGATCTACACACGTATGGTAGAATCCTGACTGATAGTGTAGACTATACCATTTCCGACAAAGGAGGGGGAAGCCATTTCCAACTATTCACTAAGTACAAACTCATTTTAAATTGAAACCTTGCATATCATGGAAAGGTTTTAGCCCAGATCAGTTACTATGCTATCAGTCTTCAACTTTCAAGGAGTATTTTACGTATGGAATTTTTCATAAGTGGTACGCACCATTTGCAGTCTGAAGTGGTAGGGTCCACTCTATCACCACAGAAATTTGTCAATTCCCTCCTCATTCTGCTGCATTTTTAGACCATGCCGGTGGCCAGGCAGCTAGGGTTACCAACTCCTGCTTGGGAAATACCTGGAGATTTTGGGGCGGGGGAGGGGGGTAAGGGCAAGGGCAGTGTTTGGAGAGGTGGGGGAACTCAGCCATGTATAATGCCATAGAGGTCAGCCTCCAAAGCAGCCATTTTCTCCAGGGGAACTGACCTCTGTTGTCTGGAGATCAGTTGGCAACCCAGCAAGTTAGCACATTCAAACTTGCAGTAAGGGAACAGATGAAAAGATTTGTGTGGGGAAAATTTTTTAAGGATTAAGATATTTGATATATTCAGCATTAAATTACAGAAAATAGTCATGTTTGTGATAACTACAGCAATGTTATTAACAATCATCCTGTATTTAAGAAGAGGGATTTGCTTCTACCTTTGGCATGCTAAACTAGTACATAGAGCTAGGTAACTGTTTATATAACATATCATGTAGTGTATAGAAAGAGAGATTTGGCCTGAAATACCCCTGAGGAAGAGTCATACCATCTGAATCAAGGGAATGATGCTCTCTGCCAACTTCCCTAAATGGTATATGAAACACCAAAGATCTTCAAAGGTTATAACTCAATATTTATTCTCTTTATTCAGAAAGGATGCTTGTGGCATTCATTAGATCAGGGGAGTCAAACTCATTTGTTATGAGGGCCAGATCTGACATAAATGAGACCTTGTTGGGCCAGGTCGTCTGTGTCATAAAATGTAATGCCAGATAGCAGAGATCTAGGGTGCAAGCACACGGCCCTTTAATGCGGGAGGAAGGGCTGTTTCCTCCTGCATTTAAAGAGGCCGACTACACTGGCTGCAGCACGTCCCGCGCCGAAGCGGGCTCAAATGCGGGTTCCTCCCGCATTTTCCGACCCCAGGAAAATCGACAGTTTTCCCGGGAGTCGCAGGAGGAACCCGCATTTGAGCCATCTGGCCACCCCTCTCTCACAATCATTGTGAGAGCAGGGCTGTCCAGATGCCCCCCCCGCCATTCCCCCCCTTTTACACTTGGGTGCTTGGCCACTCAAGCGCCCAAGTGTAAAGGGGGGAACCCCAAACTTACCAGGTGGCCAGCGGGGCTTGGGGAAGGGTGCCTCCCCCAGCCACCACAGCCGCCACCGCAAACAGCCGCCGCTGCAAACAGCTGCCGCTGCCAAACTCGGAACGCTGCCGCTGCTTCCGCTGTTTCCACCGCCAAACTTCAGGGAATGCCGCCACCGCTTCTTCTGCCTTGTCCGCTGCTGCCTCCTTTGCTGCCTCCTCCGTCACCTGCTGCCTCCTTCTTCTCCAACTGCCACGGACCGCTGCTGCAGGGGTTGGGATATGTAAACATCCCAATCCGAGGTAAAAAAACGTGGCCCCTTTAATCCGAGAGGGCTCCCGGATTTAAAGGGGCCGTGTGACCACAGCCATAAACTTTACAAAGGACACAGACAGTTCTTTACCAGACACTCCCAATCGAACAGGAGAGGTTTGCCTATCTATCTCTCCTGTGTGACTGAGAGAGACTGGCAAAGCGAGTTGTGATGTGGCAGCAGCAAGAGAACTGGAAAAGGAAGTAGGAAACAGACAGGGCCTTGGGGGCTGGATTGGGGCCCTCCAAGGGCCTGATCTGGCCCACGGGCCGCATGTTTGACACCCCTGCATTAGATCATCTCATTTTGCAATGCCCATGTCATTCTTTTAAAATTGTTTATAGAATTTACAAATCTCTTTTTTGCCCTAAAGCCTAGTGTAACTTCCATAGATCTGTCTCAAGCATGATTAGGGTTGCCAGGTCTGGGTTGGGAAATACCTGGAGATCTTGGGGGTGGAGCCAGGAGAGGGTGGGGTTTGGGATGGGGAGGGGCCTCTGCATGGTACAATGCCATAGAGTTGACCCTTCAGACCAGTCATTTTCTCCAGGGGAGCTGATTTCTGTCAGCAGGAGATCAGTGGTAAAAGCGGCGATCCCCAGGCCCCACCTGGAGTTTGGCAGCCCTAAGCATGATTGATTGCAATGAGTACTTTTAGTTCACACTTATCATTAATGTTATGCTGGCACTTGCAATCTACAGGGTAAATATTTTTAAAATCCTTCAGAGGAAACTTGCATACAACAAGGGAGCCAGGGGAAAGTAATGTGTCTCCAAACAGAACATCTAGAAGTGTTCCAGCTCCCACAGTTCTCTACTTGCTACCAATATGCTTAGCCTATGTCCCATCACAGGGCCAATTCATACTCCACTGCATCACCACAGGAGTTCCCGGATTTTGTATGACCTCAGAAAATGTCCTTCAGATGGTCAAGGCTAGGGACCCTCCTTTATTATAGGCTTTTAGTATTCAGTCTATAAAGAAACGGTGATCTGTGATGGAACAGCATCACCTGGGTGCCCAATTGAGTTGAGGTAAGGAAATCTGTCCTTGGCTTTCCTTTTGCTATACCTCACATTGCATCTTCATGAAGATGGTTCCTTACCTCCCATTCTAAGGTATTTTTAGTCCAAGGAGTATGGAAGCAGAGTATTTGGCTGCTGGTATCAAGTGTGCTATCCCATCCAGCCGCTTCTAATTCACCAAGGGAGACTGCAAGATGATCACCCTTAAGTCCTAGTTCTTACATTATATCACACTGTTTCCTCCGTAGTCTATTCCTACACAATATGGTTAAGACCTGGATAGAGGAACCACATGGTTGGGGATAAGGACACAATTCATTCTCTTGGCAGCATTGCACTCTATAGATCCTAGCAAAGTTTGCGTGGCAGTAGTCATATCATTAATGGATGGCTTCTCCAATGTTAACTGGGCCTCAATATCATATGGCAACTTGATACAGTTGCCATGGATCAATTGCTCTGCCCAGCAGTGTATCCAGGCACTGGGATGTTTATGCACAACAGCTTACCATGTTAATCATAAAAGTTTCTCTATATAACCTCCTCCTTAAATGAAAAGAAAACAAAAAAAATGGTCTGCATTATGAAAACATTCCCTGATCTCTGTAGCAGGCTAATGCCTGTGAGTGGCTTGACATGAGCAGAAAGTCATCATGGGAAGGGATTTTAAGTGGCTGTTCTACAGCAGCTATTATCATGTTTCCTGAGACTGTCCCTGTGAGGGAAATAAGAGGTTAGACACAAGAACCAGACTGCTGTTTATAAAATATATTTTTTTAATGTATTCAAAGTATTAAGAAGGAAAAAAATAGTTATTGCTGACATAGTACTCAGAAATACAGAACAAAAACAACAAAGCTCGCTTCACTACCGAACACTATTCTGAGTGTTGCGTTAGATGGCACAAACCTCCGTTTCGAAAGGAAGACCACAAATCAGCATTGGCTACATCTCTAGCAATTGTGAAGCATAGTGCTGGCCTATAGTCCATGAGAATCTCAGCTAGCTACCGCTCATGCCACAACTAAATGACAGCTTTTGGCCCAGCACGTCAAGCGATGGTGATATCCAATCTCAGCACAGGAAGATGACAGCACCTCTCACAGCCTCCCCCCTCCCATCACAGATCATAGGCTTCCATGAGAAACCAATTAACCACCCTCCATCTTTGGCCTTGAGGATGACAAGGAGCCTGCAGGCCAGAGAGCCAATTAACAACACCTGCAGATCAGCCCAAGTCCAACACTGTTCACATCAACCCTTTGGGGGAGGAGATGGTAGAAAAGGTGCTTTGCTTCATAGTCCTCTTCTAAGTTATATGTTTTGTTCAGACACCAAGAATAAATTCATATTCTATGGCCATATTCTATCATTATCCAACAACTATTTCCCTTAACAACTTATTAGAAATCTGAGCATCATTCATGAGCATTGTGAGCCACTGTGGTTGGTATTCAGAGAAAACATTGATATATCTGAGCAGTTTTAGCTATTTAGTGTTATTTTCTAATATTATTTTTCCTGGTATACAAATTTCTCTAATTCTACAGCAAATAAACTTGCTCTCTGCAGATATATAAATAATGTACATTTCCTTATTTGTTCTGCTTATGAGAAAGAAGAAAGAGCTATTTGTGTGATCATACACCGACTCTCTAGCCATCTTTATTTACCCATTCCTTTGACTACTTAGATTCATCAGACACTGCTCAAACACTTAAAAAAAAACTTCTTAGTCCTTAGAAAAGGAATATATATGCACAATTTTGGGGGGAAGCTGAAGTCTGCAATCAAATCCTGTGCTTTTACTGCACTTCCATGGATTCATAGTTTCTTAGCCCTGGTTAATGTCAACTCAGGAAAGGAGATGTATAAATACCTAAGTAGTCTCAGTGAGAGAGGTGGGCTATAGATCAAGTTAATAAATAAATATGAAAAAAACCTTGCAGGGACAAATGGCAAAGGTAGATGGCACTGACCACAGTAAACTGGCCATTCCACCCTCCTACACAGACCTGCCTGGGGCACCAGACTGTAATCACCAATGGGCAAAACCCACCCTGTATTCTTCTATTTCTCCTTGTCTTTTGACACAAGAACTTCATAACACATTTCTTCATTAACTTTTCTCTTGTAATGTGGTAGAAACCAGTGTAACACCCTCCCCAGGCACAGCTTCATTAACATGTCAATTACAGCCTCACACTGTGAGTTCACTGATGTTGTGAGGGCTACTGTGCTGCGCCAAACAGAGAGAATAGCCGAGAATACCAAATTAAATCTTTCTCGCAAGAAAAGGAGGAGAGAGAGAAATGTAAAGAGCAGGCAAAGTGTAACAAGCTTTTATCCATGCCCACTTGGGCTGCCTAGCTTCTCTTGTGCACACACAGGAATCACAAACAACTGCCTTGAGTTTCTGCCAGTGTTTGAAATGTGTCACTCAGAAAACAACAATAAAAATGGGGTTTTTTTTACATTGCCAGTTAAGTATCCGAAGTGGAGATCAAATGGTTATGACGATTCTTGGGGAAGGGGGACGTCTTGATATAAAATTGTGCGATGGTGATTCAGAACAGCACTTAGGGGACACTATGCAGTGGTCATGAATGATCCAGTTAATGATCTTGAGTATGGAACACAGCAGCCACTTCCCTTGATCTCCAGAATACGGCAGCCCCCCACAGATGTTATGTGAGCATTATGTTTGTGCAGAGCAGAAACTTGCCATGCAGGTGACTGCTGTATCATGAACAGGGCAACTGGATTTGCATGTGGGAACAGCTTCCATCTGTATGGGGCTTTGGTTTCCATGAATGGAAGCTGCGTCTATATGGAAAGTCTGTGTCTATATGAAAACCTACTAGGGTTGCCAACTCTGGGTTGGGAAATTCCAAGAGATTTGGGGTAGAGCCTATGGAAGGTGGGATTTGGGGAGGGGATGGACTTCAGCAGGGTATAATGCCATAGAGTCCACCTCCAAAACAGCCATTTTCTCCAGGGGAAGTGACCCCTGTGGTTTGGGATCAGTAATCTGATCTTTGTCATCTGCAAGTCAGTTGTAATTCCCAGAAATCTCAAGGTGCCACCTGGGGATTGGCAACCCTACATCCTAGTCATGCAGTGATCGCACAAGTCACCCTCCCAAAATGTGCAAGCTGCAGAACAGAACGCTAATGCAACAACTGCAGAAGGCAGATGACTCAGTACTTATGACTTCAACCCATATTGCCACCCTAAGCATGCTCTCATGGACCAATCCTGAGAGGAAACATAAAGAAAAGAACAAGTCTAGGGTCTACAAAATCTGAAATTGCATAGAGCGATTGAGGCTGCATGCACAGTATTACTGTTTCCTATGATCCTTTTTAATAAAAAGGCCATTATAGAAGATTAACTTGGTGATATCTGTCTAATCATGTTGCTCTCTCGCTCTTCCTGATTCTACAAGGTGTAAAATATGCCTACTTTTGTCCTGCCTCTAGATTCCAAGAATCCTATACAGCAGTTTAGTAATGCCCTATATTTTAGGCAGTTCCCACTCCCTTCCATGGTACACACTATTTTTAAGTGAATGGTCAAGGATTAGCTAACATGGCACTTTCAGCTTTAAGCCAAAGAGGGTTGATTTTAAGTCCCCTCAACAGCCGAGTTCATACCCGGCATTGAGATTGCAATATAGCTTAGGCAGCTGGGCTGCATTGTTAAAGATGTTCTCCTTTGATTTAAGATATTAAACTGGAGATTGGTGCCAAAAATGCTATTACATTAGAACTCAAATGCCACTTGGGCTTCCTGGAAAGTTCAACAGTATATTATAGCTGATGTGTTGACCATTGCCTAGAACAAACAATGCAACGCAGAAATAATGGTCGGCTCCAAGCCCATTAAAGTGAATGAGAGTCTGTGTTCATTGGCTTCATTACATGTTTTCATCAAGCCTTAAGTATACGGAGGTGTTGCTCTGTATTTTCTCTCTGCATCAACACAGTAAATTTTCCTTACGCGTACCACTCACACTTTTGCTTACTGCAGTGGTTTGACACAGACCCAAGCAATTGTGATTATTATACATCGGTCACACCAGGGCAAGGAGCTCATAAGCTGTCCCTGACTTGGGGGGGGGGGGCTCTTTGCATATCATTCTTCCGGAACAGCGCAGGTATTGCTCAAGCATCTGTGCAGTTTTTTCTTACAACCTTATCAATGCAAGAGCAGCATACAGAGGAGGAGATAAGACTTCAGAAGGAGAGGTTTGCTTTCTCAGATAGCTTGAAGCAAATACTCTGCTGATGACTACAGGCTTACCCCTTGCTCATATCATGTAACAACCGTTAACCTCTCTAAATTCTTCCGCTAGAGCAGTAGTGTTGTTAAGAGGAATTTCTGTACTTCCTCTCTGAAATCTGAATTTGGAATCTGTTAAGAGAAATTTGAAAAGAGGAGGGGCAGGAAGGAAGGTTCCACACATAATATATATGCAGTTGTTGTTAACAGCCTAGTTAGTTACTGCTGGGGAATAGGACTGTGTGTGTCTGAGCAGGGTGGGGATTTAGTTGCTCCTGTTTCCTGGCTTTTTAAAGATGGAGGCCGGGCTGAGGCCTTATGATGCACATCAGCAATAAATATAGTTAATATCTTTATTCTAAAACACAGAAAAGTCAAGATTCCCCTTGGACATCCTGTTAAGACTACTGGCATATTGCATATGAATCATCTTAGCACTAACACTTTGTAATATAATGTTTTTATACTTATAATGTTATGATTTTATCTAAATTTGTTTTAGCTGTGTAATATCCCATGTAAGCCACCCCTGAGCCTGCTATGGCAGGGAGGATGGGGTAGAAATTAAATAAATAAATAAATAGATGGTCCAATTAGGCTTGTTTGAGCTGCAAGAAACTCCTCTGGAGAGCAGCCAGGGGTCCTCTGGGGCCGGAGCGAGGCGGAGCAAAGCTCTGCCAGCTCAGGAGTGGCCACTAGGGCAGCCACGGGCCGAATCAAATTCTCTGATCTGATTCGGCCTGCTGCCAAATTGCTGCCGAAATTCGGCGGCAACTTTAAAAGTGACTGGAGGGGAGGGGGTTTGAGGGAGAGGCTCCAAACTTGCAGGGTAGCTGCTGGGGCCTCTCCTTGAAATACCCACCAAGTTTCAAGAAGATTGGACGAGGGGGTCTAATTCTACGGGCCCCCAAACAGGTTGCCCCCATTCCTTCCATTGTTCTCTATGGTAGGAAAAAAGTAACACTTTTTCCCAGCATAGAGAACAATAGAGGGGATGGGACAAGCTGTTTGGGGGCCTGTAGAATTGGACCCCGTGGTCCAATCTTCTTGAAACTTGGTGGGTATTTCGAGGAGAGGCCCCAGCAGCTACCCTGCAAGTTTGGAGCCTCTTCCTCAAACCCCCTTTCCTCCAGCCCCTCATGTACCCTATGAGTTTTTGCCATTGATTTCAATGGCCCATAGGGTATAATGGGGCTGAAACTGACATTCCCTTTCTGACACACTTTCGGTGATGTCAGGGGACATGGCATATGCTAATGAGTCACGCTAATGAGCTCTTGCACCTCTTTTTCTACGAAAGGACCCCTGGGGGCAGCAAATGGGAAAGCCAATCAGACAGGGATATGGATCTCTACCTTCTTCCTTCAGCAGAATGTCATTTGCTTGTATGTTCTCAGAATGCATCTTTTAGGCTTCCTTCCTACTTCCTCTCAGATATTTGTTTTCTTCTCACCAGTAGTTAGGATGCTTACCTCTCTCACTCTCTTTCTATCCATTAATGTTAGTTCCTAAGGGGGAGGGGGAATGGGGACCTGGATCTCTTGCATGCATAACCTCGTTAAAGCAAGCATGTAATCCATACTTGAAACACACACACTTCCCCCCCTCATAAGAAACTTTGCCTTCTTGAGCTCAATTCCATTCTGCATATTTCATTTCAGTTCTTTAATTGAGCAAAGGAATAATGTGCTTAAAGGTCACAGAATACATTTAATCCCAGTTGAAAAGTCATCATATCTTTAACTAAAAGAATCCAGCATAGCTACAGTGCAGATAGAAATGCCATGGAAATGGGCCAACCATACTCCAGTATTTACTCGCTAACCCTCACTATGGCTGCAGCAGGCAGAACTGTTTAATTCCTTCTCCAGACAAATTACTGGTTTGTTTGGGTTTGGTGACACACACACAAAAAAAAGGAATAGTGGCTAGCCACTGTGATCTCCAAAATAAGGGCCATATTGTATACTGGTGCATGTGACCTGTATGATGCGCCATTATAGCCTGTCACAGACTTGAGATATGTCATTACAGTTCATGATGCACTATGAGAGCCCTTAATATCCCCCCCCCCATGTAGTAATTAGGGATGGGCAAAGAAATGTTAATTGTGTTCAGCTAATTTTGTTCATTAAAATTTTTTGTTTGGATTCTTTAATATTGTATGTCACTTTTTGGGGAAGCTAATCA
Source organism: Lepidodactylus listeri (assembly GCA_029233225.1). Classification (NCBI taxonomy): domain Eukaryota; kingdom Metazoa; phylum Chordata; class Lepidosauria; order Squamata; family Gekkonidae; genus Lepidodactylus; species Lepidodactylus listeri. Next base: position 81,895,453 of record JARCFY010000009.1, on the reverse strand, counting down.
ATTTGGTTATCATTTCCATTCAATGGGAAACACATTTTAATTAAAGGGCTGATCTTTTAAATTGTTTTTACAGTCTGCTGTTGGCCAAGAATCATTTTCTGAGACTCATTTTCAGCTGCTAAATCTTTTTACACAGCTTTTATACTCTGGCTGGGTTTTAATAGTTTTTAATTTTTAACACCTTTAGACTATTTTATGGCTTATCAAGTTTTAGCTTGTAAACCACCTTGAGCAGGTTCTATGGATGGGTGGGAGAGAAATTTCCCAAATAAATAAAGTCTCGCCAGTGAACCTTGCAAACACAGACACAGACACACACTCTACTTTAGGCTGAAATTCTCAGGGATTGGGCCACTTCTCACCCAGGGAACCTCCCTCCCAAATTTCAGCTCCATGGGAGAAAGCTCACTATTTCGAAGGCAATTCAAGAAGAACCCACTTCTGGTTCAAACTGCCCTCCCCAGTTCTCTGGGATAAAATTCTCAGGGATTGTAACCAGTGTTCCCTCTAAGCTGAGTTAGTGTGAGCTAGCTCACAGTTCTCTAGCCTTTGGCTCACATATTTTGGTCTTCGTTCAGGAAGGAGAGCTCCAGAGCAAACTAATTTATGCAGGACCCAAATCGCTCACTCACAACTTTAATGCCAGTAGCTCACAAAGTAGAAGTTCTACTCATAAGATTCCACAGCTTAGAGAGAGCATTGGTTATAACTCTCACCCATGGGATCCTCCCTCCAAAAACTGCAGACAGAAGAGTGAGGTCCCTAAAAGGCTGCTCAAAAGTTCCCTGGCATAGTGAGCACATGGGGGGGGGGGAGGAAGATAAGGGTTCCCCTTTTCCCACTGCTGGGATAATGATGCAGGCAGGGGGTAGGAATCCACCTTTAAACAAGACAAGATGAGATACTAAGCCATGCAAACTTACACATATACACATATGAATGCTATGCTAGATTTCAGATTTCTTCCAGCAGCACCTGAAGTTATCTACTGGCATGTCTCAAAGAGTAAGTAAACACCGAATGCTTCACACAACAAGGTAAAATACAGGAGCATGCTGCCTTCACCTCATTTTGCCCACATGATTCATTTCTGGGAAAACAAAACAGTCAGTCCCACCAGCCCTTTATAATTGAATGTGTGTATAATCTAGGAGAGAGAGAGAGTCATTCCTTCTCTTCTGGGTATGCATGTGCTTCCCCACACTTCTGTTCACTTTGGGAAAGGTGGAAACCAAATGCCATCCAATCTGCAACTCTGGCAGACTGTCCCTTACAGGAAGAGAACCCAGCCCAGCAAGACCAGCCTCTGGATCTTGGTCTGCCCCTCCCCCATCTACTTTCTGCCTTGTTAACACAGCAGAACAAGCAACACATTTGCCTGTTCACCAAGAGACCTTTGCGAGCTAGTGAGCCAGCACTGTGACTGGGGAAAATACTGTGCATAGAAATATCAATCAGGCATGAACATGGACTAAGTGTTCTGATTGGCCAGCATGCCTGTTGAGCACATCTCTGCCTTGCCATACTCCTTAACCCCCAGGGAAAGAGAATCACAGAAAAGCAGCACAATGGAATGAAAACTGGCATTTAATGCAGCCACAGATACTACGTTGCCATTGCAAAAACAGCAGGACTGGCCTAGTCAGTTCGGATTGGAAAACTGGAGAAACTGGAAGCTGCCTTATACCAAGTTAGACTCATTATAATTATCATATGGCACTGTGTGTAGAATAGCTAGGAGATCCTAAGATTGTCTGGTGACCAGAAGTTCTAGCTCTTTTAGCATTCTGTACCACTTAAGTGGCAAGCTAGACTTGTTTTTTTTTTCAGCCAAGAGATGATTCAGAAGCAGTTTGCCATTGCCTACCTCTGTGTCACATCCCTGGTATTCTACATGCAGTGCAGATGCTCTGCCACTGAGCCACAACCACTCTCCATCTTCAAAAGTTAACGAAAAACCTAGCTGTTTCCCCCCCACACTCACTGCTTTCAAATGCACATCCCTATGAGAACTGCACATGCTCTAAGATACCATCCCCAGCTCCAGACTTAATAGTTATGGTGGTAGAAGGATAAAGGAATGGAACTGGACAGGGTTCTCCCACAGAGACAACCCACAATATACTAAGGCAAGGTCTGAAGAAGCCATATTTTTTTAGTAAAAGCACACGGCAAAGTTTTCTGCAGCACCAATTATCCCCTTTCCCCACATCCCATCATTAAACGTACTACGAGGAGATGAGAGCCATGTCACATGACATGATGAGAGCTGAAGAAAGCTGGTCAGGCTTGTATTGTCCCAGTAAGCCACCTGCAACCTGGTTTCAGAAAAGAATGGAAATGAGGAACACAACACAATGAAATTGCCACAGTGGAAGATTAATATTATCAACAAACATAAGCAAAGAATTCATTTAATGCAACTACGGAAACAACTGGGAGAAAAAATATCGCAGCAAAAACTGTACATTTAATATAGGGAAAGGGAAAGGTTTCCCTTGCTCAAAAGCCAGTCGAATCCAACTCTAGAGGATGGTGCTCATCTCCGTTTCCAAGCCAAAGAGCCAGCGATGTCCGAAGACTTCTCCGTGGTCATGTGGCTGGCATGACTAAATGCCAAGATGCACAGAATGCTGTTACCTTCCCACCGAAGCAGTACCTATTTATCCACTTGCAGTTTCTTGCTTTCGAACGGCTAGGTTGGCAGGAACTGGGATCAGAGACGGGAGCTCACTCTGTCACGCAGCACTTGGGTCTCAAACTGCCAGGTACTGCTGACCTACTGACCTTCCGGTCTGCAGCTCAGCATCTTACCCTCTGAGCTACCGTGGCCCCTACATTTAATTCAGGTGAGCTGAAATAACAAAGTACTGGAAGAGGCATTGTTGTACCTGTTGCATGATTGTTTTTTTAGCCTGCCTGCAAGATGCTCTGATTCTTGGTAGAGTATCCCAGAAGCACCTTTCAGCAAGCTTTCTGACAATGGCAGGGGCGTAGAGTTTTGAAAGTGCCGGGGCTTATGTGTGTGTGTGCAAAGCGTGCGCGCGCTGGGCTGCCCTCGCGCCAGGCTGCACTGGGCCGCCAGGAGGCTGCGCCAGGCTGAACTGGGCTGCCCCCACCATTGTGCCAGGCTGCTGGGCGGCTGCGCCAGGCCGCCCCTGTGCCAGGCCACCAGGTGGCTGTGCTGGGCTGCCCCCGGCACCGGGCTGCTGCCACCGCACCGGGCGGCTGCCGCTGTCCTCTCAGACCAAGCCAGTGGGGGAGTGGGTGGGGTGAGCAGCTCTGGCGGCAGCTCTGACGGTGGTGTGAGGGAGCGGCAGTGCATGGTGGCTAGGCGCATGGGTGCTCCATTTCCTAGGGGGGCTCAATCCCCCCGGGGGAAATTTCCAGGGTGGCCTCTGCCCCCAAGCCCCCCCGCAGTTGACACCAGTGGACAATGGGCGCTTTGACTTTCAAAAGCTTATACCTCCAAAATCTTGTAGGTCTCTTTGTTGCTACTGGACTCAGATCTAGCTCTTCTACTGCAGAACAACATGCCAACAACATGCTAACTCCCTGAAACAATCTACATAGCATAACTTTTGTTCTTGTTAAGTGTTCTTTTGGGTACTTTTGAAATCTGATTTCCCCCCATCTATATTTTAAAAATATTTATTTAAAGGACCAAACCCAAGACAATTGGATACTTGAAGCACAATGCTAAAAAGTTGTCTGTCTCCCAATGGATAACTGTAATAGTCAGTAACTGGCAATTCAATCCCTTTTTATAGTGCTCAGGTTTTGCCACAGAAATGGACTGGTGCCTCACTTTCTCCTATGGTATGGACGGATAATTTAATTCTAGCGCAAGATGCCCAAAACCTGTGGACTGAAGGAACACTCTCAGTCGATTTCATGGTAAGGCCAACCCCTGGTTGACTTTAATATGAACAATATACACTTTCAATATTCACTGAACAAGCCATTTCTAAAAGGTCAGATCATAAACCCCTATAATGGGAACCACAGGAAACTGCTTTTTATGACAGTCGCTTCCACACAGAAAGCCATTTTCCTGCAGGATATCATCATCTGCATGTTTTAGAAACCCTTTTATGTTCTTTAAGGATATATTTCAGAATTTTAAACAGACCAGGGCTCACAGTGATGCCAAACTATTCAGACGTGTTTGTCACAACATGCTGATCGCTGTCCAATGTCACACTTCATAAGTCTCCACAGCTGCATGAAACCATCCTCTTAAGAAAAACCTCAGAATATCAAGTTTGGGGTGGGTGAGTCTGATGGGGGGTAGGTGAGCAGCACCTCCGATGCTCAACCCAAAACTGCTTTCATTTTTTTTCTGAGAATCATTATGATCATTCAAAACATTGTAATAGGTATTTGCAAGATGCTTGCAAAATGTGTATGTATGCATGCACACGCACACATGCACACAGAAAGATAGATGCACTTGCCCCTTTCCCTTGATGTGGAAAAATACCTTCCAACATAGGGATCATATCTATATTACCACAATTGGGTCTGTAGTCTACTATGTACCTGACGACAAATTAATTGCTAGAAGGAGAAGTACAGGGAAATGAGACATAATCCAAGCACAGAGCATTTCAGTGCTTACAGAAGCAAATGGCTCTGGCTATCACTTAACGTCTCATCTAGACTGTCCCACCTGGGGTACAGAGACTAAGGAAACAAGAAATCTAGATTGCATTCCTTCCTTTTGGGACATGAAGATCAGAAATTAGCCCAGAGAGTTATGGACTCTTAAAGGGAAAAAATAATCAATTCTTAGGACATGAGAAGGAAACTCTCTTCTCTCTTAGCATTTGGCCAGTTTGGCTCTAATGGGATTCCATCTTGGCCATGTGTCAAAGGACTCTGAGGAGAAGTCCCAAACTCCCCTTCGAACAGGTGCCTACTGCGAAGGCATTGGCTGAGGCGTTCACGTGTGATATTGTTAAGTTGCGTTCAGTTCCCCATAAGGTAATCTCTGACCGCAGGGTTCAATTTGGTGCCAATTTTTGGAAGAAATTGATGCAAATTTTGGGGATTGACCAAACCTTAAGCAGTACCTATCACCTGATGGACAGACCGAACGGGTCAATCAGGTGGTAGAGCAACTTCTCTGATGCTTTTCAAACTTTCGACAGGATGATTGGGTGGGCTTATTGCTGTTTGCAGAATATAGTTACAACAATGCTGTCCACTCATCCACAGGGGTTTCCCCATTTATAGCAGTCCATGGCTATGAAGGGACCCCATTAGCCACTATCCCCGGGGGCCCCACGGGGTCCAGGGACTCAAAGGACTGGTGGAAACTTCTGCAAGACTCGTGGCCATTGATTGGGAAAACTTTGGATAAGGCTAAAGTGAACTACAAATGCCAGGCGGACAAGGGAAGGACTCCATTGTGATCTCTCTCCCCAGGGGAGTCCGTTTATTTGTCCATTACTGACACAGAGTATGTACAGTTGACCTACTACCTTCTCAATAAACTACTTCTGCTTAAGTAACGTTGTTGGAATTGCATTTGTGGTACTCTGACACTTGGGAGGCTGGCATCCCTACTAAAACTAAGGAGACACCCACCTCCCCCACCCCCGACTGTGGTCTATCTTTTCCTGCAAATTATTCTTCCAATTCTCTCCAGTATTACTGTCTGCTTGGATGGACCAAAATGGAAAGTCAAGAAAAACTTCCAGCAACACAATCAATTCTGAGCATATGCCAATGGCAGCTCCTGACTGGCTACCTAAGAATGCAACCAACTGTGCAAGTGCAAACACAGGTTATTTATTTATGTTTAGGATTTTATAAGCTGTCTTTCAGCAGTGGGATCCTGCCGAACCTTATATTGTTTATTCAGAAGCACAGAGGTACTTGGGTACCATCAGCTGGATGAATTCAGTTTTCAAACACATTATTTGCAAGACTCACAGCATTGGTAAAAGGAGGGGAAATACAGATCATAGGGCTTGGGGTTTTAAAAGAATGGAGGGATGGTTCTGCCATGCTTAAAAAAAAAGTCCTATTCATTCCTCACAATCTGATATTTAGAATACATTTATCAGTAAATTGAGAATTTACAGGGGAAAAATCATGGGTTTACAACATTACAACAAATAATAAAACTTGTAATTAAAACACTATTAAACTTTCAGACAGATACGTCTGAATGTGCCTTTCGTAAAACATACATGACACTATATTTTATTAATTTTATCTCATCTGTTTCAAGAGAAAGGGCTTAATGTATTCTGGCCGAGCTTCAATCTGCATTCACATTTTTAGTTAAAGGGATTTTAGCCTAGTTCTTTATCCATAAAAATACCCTGTAAAATGGAATTCATTACTCTAATACTGCTGGCAAGTTAAATGTCAAACCAAGAAGAGAGAGGTGCCCAAGGCTCAGGGAAGGAGGGGGGGACAGGAGAGGAAATATCTCAAACATTTAAACTGAAATTTACAACCCACTTACTTCAGAGTTGTCCCAGAGCAGCCCTGGTGGCTTCCAAAGAAAGTACTTCAAGGTAAGTGGGTTGTGAATTGCATCCCAGGTCACAATAAGCATTTATAGTAACTAAATATCATGTCATCCTTTATGGCACAATAAAAAGAGTTTTACTAGACTTCAAATACTGCATAGCAACGACGCATCTGAAGCGAGGCACTCTCATGCTACAACACCTGAAAAGGCCATTTGCCGCACTCTGACTTGGATCCACTGAGTGTTTCAGCAGAAAGGTTTCAGCTTATGGAGATTTTCTCACCATCCCACCTTCTGCTGCAGCCCCCAAAGCCCCCCAGTGCTATTCCTGGGGTTCTCTGTCCCTAAGTTTGCCAGCCTCCAGGTGGTAGCTGAAGGTATCCTGGAATTACAACTGATTTTCAGGTGACAGAGATCAGTTCGTCGGGCAAAAATGGTAGCTCTGGAAAGTAGACTCTATGTTTGTTTGATTGATTTATACCCCACCCTCCCCGCCAAAGAAGAAGAAGAAGAAGAAGAAGAAGAAGAAGAAGAAGAGATTGGATTTATATCCCACCCTTCACTCACTTGGAGTCTCAGAGCGGCTTACAAACTCCTTTCCCTTCCCCTTCCCACAACAGACACCCTTTGAGGTAGGTGGGGCTGAGAGAGCTCTTTCCCAAGCTGTCCTTGAGAGAACAGCTGGTACAGAGCTACTGCTTGCCCAAGGTCATCCAGCAGGTGCAAATGGAGGAGTGGGGAATCAAACCTGGTTCTCCCAGATTAGAGTCCGCGCACTTAACCACTACACCAAACTGGCTCTCAAGCAGGCTCAGGGTGGCTTACACACCTAATGGTATCATATCAACATTAAAACAATAAAACAAATTAAAACCATGAAACAATTCGTAAGGTGCTACATTTGTATGGTGGTGGAACAACAGTCCTCGGACTTTATGGCATTATACCCCATTGAGGTCCCTCCCTTCCCCAAGCCCCACTTTCTTCAAGGTCCATCCCCCAAATCTCCAGGTATTTCCCAACACTGAGCTGCCAACCCTACCTGTCCCCCAGGAGCAGCATGGGTGGGGTTTTGGGCTGCAACAGGAGGGGAAAGGCAACAAAGTCCTATAGCATTGGTAGAAATCTTTCCATCTGTGGAATTGCTCCAGTCTATCCAAGCCAGCATCTACATTCCAGCCTTGGGGTAACCTGTTGCCCCATGACACAATAGATACTACCACCTCTAAAAGTTCTTCCCACTGTACAATATTCTTAAATTATTACAGATAAAAACACCTGATGATGAATAGTTACAGCAATATAAATGCTCCACTGGGATCATGTACTCCCATGGATTTCAATGGGAATTCAACCACATTGAACAGAGCTTAACTCTGTAGGGTTGGCAACTTGGCATACAGTAGTAGCATGAGTTATTCTAACTTTACAACTAATATATGGCACATACTTTCTGCCCATCCTATTTAATACAGAAGTGCAATAAAGCAGCGAGGCAGTGTGGAAGGTGATCGCCCACTCACCAAAGAGAACATTCTTCTCAGAAAACCATGCACCCTTTTGTAATGTCAGTTACCTTTCTCTGTAAAAAATGAGTGCCCAGAAAAATTTGGCTTGAACATATGAAGCAGCAGCACCTTCTGAAGGCACAGAATCCTTTCAGAACCACAGGCTGTATACCTGTTCGTTATATGCACCCACACAGACGGCCAGACAGAGGCGACTGGATAGAGGGTGCATTATATGAAAAAAGGCTGTTACTAACGGAAAACATCGGACTCCAGGCACTGTACAACAACAAGTAAGCATTACAGGAACCCTCCCCATAATCTACTTTACAAATATCAACTGGTATTGTAGGAACTAGCTCTGAGACTCCAATACTGTATCTGGTCCATTTTTGATACTGTTATTTTAATCTATTTTAAAACTAAATTACAACATAACAGGGAGTGTGCCGTACTGAACGGTGTCTGCCAACTTTTCATAAAAGGATGGTAGAGCATATTTTGAAATATAATCCCATTTTAATCCATCTCTCTCTCTTTTACAATAGCTTTCATTCTTTGAAGCAAGCAATTAATCTAACGCTGCTGCTCAAAATATTATAGGTGCTTAATGCTGAAACTCTATATAATTTGTACACATCCAAAAGGAAGCAAACTGCTATTATAGGGGAATCCCAGCTTTCTGACCCAAATGCCACTGCAGACACTATGGATACCCATGATAAATTATGTAACAAAAATAATGATGATTAATTAAAAAAGAAAAAAAAAGCCTTCAGTCTGGTTGTTTGGTTTACTCCAGGGGAAAGTAATGCGAAGGTATTTTCTTCCAAAGATTCTCTGGCTAACGATGTTTCTGCTATCAAGTTCATGCATTTTAGAACTGATAATTATATACAGTGCTTTATTCAAAGATGTTCATGGGTCTCCAAGATTTTGTCGACCCTTTGAGCTTTTCATCTTGAAGTGGAATTTTAGACTAAGCTGGATCAGTGGATAGCATACTATCAGTATTATGAGCCATGTAGTTTAAATCAGTGTTTAAACAGCATGTGGCCAATAATGAGAAGGAAAGAGTACCTCTCCAGTCATGAAAACGTATCAACAATCTGTTTGATTAAAACACATCTAAAAACAGACACCCACACCTACACACACCATTTCATCACACTCTAAGGAACAGAAAACAGATGTACTAGGATAGGGTGATGCAGCTGACAGCTATGCAAACAGGAATAATTTTGATTCTCAGAGGCTGTGTTTCTGAAGGGCAGGGGGCAGGTTTAGCTTCCATCCCATGTTGTCTCTTATTTACACAAGTACTCACTCATACATAGGGGGAAAAATACTGTTGAGCTTAGGGATCCAATGGCTGCAAGATCAAAACCTGCCCTCCACTTCCAGCACTAGATGGCTAAATCACAATGGCATTGCAGGGATGCATAGGATCAGTGTCTGTATGGAGAGCACAAAGTGATGCATCTCATTCTCTAGAATTTTTGCTTGGTTATACTATGGTACTGACCACATAGTGTAACCAAGAGGCAGATCCTGGTTGCCCATGGTGAATTATGGAAGAAGACCAGAGGCACCTACCATGTGAGGTCAAGACAGCATATATATGCAGTGTGTGTGTGTGTGTGTGTGTTAACAGTGAAAGTTGTGCTACTTTTCACTCTGGGCATGAGGAAGAAAATGCTTCTTCCACCACCTCTTAGTATATAGGCATACTAAAGGAGCTACTGGCTTATGTTCTACTGCCAGCTAAAAGCAATGACTCATATGACAAGGGATCTTCAACAAAGTGGTAAAGTGCCATTACAAGCTTGGAAGAAATGCTGAGAATCTAGACAGAGTGAAAACTAGTTTACTGAGGAGAATAATAGAATAACATGGAACAACAAGAAGCTTCTGTAGCCACACTGACTTGCACAATGTGGAGCTAACAGGCACATGCAACTTGTGGCAGATTTTGGCCCACCGGTAGGACATACAGCTGACCTCAAAAGCAAAGACAGCATTTGCTCTCTGAACTCAGAAAAGAGGCAGGTGAAAGGGAAGAGGAGAGAGAACTGGCTGAGTTGATTGAGACCTGTATTTGAGTGTAAAGTACTGAGTTCTCAGCGGCATTGATGAGGACAAAGTTGGTGTAGTGATTAGCTCAAGTATATTTAGAGAGAACAAGCATGCCTTAACCGGCCGCAAGGCCAACATATATACATACCCAGGACACACCCCAGGTTCCACCTATGATCCTATTGGGGGTTTTGAATTTCCCACCTAGGTCTTATTGGAGGATTAGCGGGACTCCTGGATCCTTGACTCCCATTGTTCTAGGGGCCAAGCTCTGGGCTCTTTGCACTGGTGCCTAGTGGCGGTCAGTGGACACAACATAGAGCATCTGTCTCAAGCTGGATGGAAAAGCCAAAAGGCTCTCAGCCTGTGACTTCCAGTCTGCTGGTCAGGAGATTACGTGTCTAAAGATATGAGCAGCATCCGCTTGGGCCAGCTTGCCAGGAGGCTCTGCCACCCAAACATCAGCTAATGAAGGGAGACTTCTATTTCCTAATATAGCTTTCCTTCTGAAATGTGTTCCCTAAGAAACATCATGAGAACATAATACATCTTTCTTTGAAATGTTATTTTCATTATTTTTTGTAAGACAGTCTGGGCCCCAACTGGGGAGAACGTAGGGAACAACAACAAAAAATGCTTTAAAATTACCTCAGACATACTGTACCCCCTGGCTGAATGAGAAAAGTTAGAAGTGGATGAAGTCTATAATTTTTATGATTGTTTTAACTGTGATGTGTTTTAATCTCATTGGAAGCCACCCTGAGCCTGTGGGGAGGACAGGGTATAAATTTGATCAATTAAATAAATAAATAGACCCTGAGAACTGTCAGTTTAAGAGGCACCATGTAATAAGGGCAGAGCTTTATTACTATTCTCACAGAAAAGACACTGAAAATAGAAATATGAACTCTTTATTTTTATATATGTATAAAAGTGAAGGAAGGAAAATATTTCCTCCTTAATTAGTGAGGTGCTAAGGAAAGGATGTAATGAGGAATTTGCTTCAGGTTGAGCTTCTCACAATATACGGTCAGGCCCTAACCTGTAGCATGCCTGGCTTAACCCCAAACTCAGTCCTGGGAGGATTGGCTGATTCAGGATCCTTGAACATTTTTTAAAAGATAAATCAGGAGAAATATTCAGGTGTGCGGTTATGTGTTTGGGGAAGTCTTGGTCAAATCAGAGGGCAGGCAATTTCAAACAACCCATATTGGATCATACACTTTTCCTCAGAAAATCCTAATGTGGATAAAGCTCTATTCCTAGGCACAGCTAATGTGGCAGGTTCCTTTTGCGGCTAAAAGTATATTGCTTAATCATGGAAAGACACTGATTAATGACCTGATGGCATAGGGTGCAGGGAACCTTCTCCCAGAGACAGGTTATTGTACTCCAGTTAAGGTACTGAGATGGCTCTGTTTTGTTGTGGTAACAGTCCAAAGCTGTTTAGTGACTTGATGAAAAGAGAGAGAACAGAAGCTGGTTCCATCATCAGGATGGGAGCACAGAAGTGAACTAAGAACCAAAGCAGAAAAAGATGGCAATAGTTCTCTAGGCTCCTTGCTCAGTCTTGAAAAGTACTGCTAGCCCTTCTACCCTCTCTGTGGGGCTCCCATTACTAAAGAAGGGATATAATGAGCGATTTGCCTCAAGCTGGGATTCTCACAATGCAACTTTGAATTTACATTCAAACCTGAAAAAAATCCAGCACTGAAGTCAATGGCTGCTGTGTATCAGAAAATTAAACTGCTACTTGGAATTTCAGCTAGTATTGGGAACTGGGATAGGAACAACTCTGTTTTAGCCCCATAGCATGCAATAGAGCCATATGGGGTTTCAGATACTTTTCAGATATTTAGATCTACCCCAGAAAATGAAGGCCCTCTCTGCAATAGAACTTCTTTTCCTGCCCCTGCCAAGTCATCCTAATCATCCTAAATTCTATTAACCTGCATGTTTTTATGCAGAACATACATTAATGTAATATAGAATTGACCAGTAGAGGGAACAAAAAGACATACAGAACAGAAAACCCTCCTGGAAGCAACTGGAACACACAAGCGAGGAAAATGAGAACATGAGAAAGCCCCCAGCTTCTCTCTTCCTACCTTCTGTATTTTCAGGCCGTGGTCTTTATATCTCAAGTTTACTTAGTAGAGTAGAACTGAACAATATTGCTTTTGAATATTCTAGACCTGGTATCAGACTATGATGTTTCATGAGACTTTCCAGTTTCTGGCTTATTTCTTTTAGTACTTAATATGTAATGTTGTAGTTTCCTGCACTGGAGGGAAACAATCTTATAATACAGTGACACACACACACACACTCACAGAGAGAGAGAGACAATAAAAACATAACCACCCATCTGGTATTATCTAAAGGACTACACTTGTCTGATTTTATTTCTGCATGTAGGTATGTGGTTGCAACAATCTGTAATTATGGATGCATGAAAGAAACCCCTCCTCTCTCCCTGCTAGTCTTATCAGAGTTCTTTTTGCTTTCCAGTAGCTTTGCCTAAACCAGAATCTATAATTTTCCCTTGAAATATTACTATAAGGAAAATTGAGTGGGAGCTCTATAATAAGGTTCATCAGAGAAAGCATGTTTTAGACAGTTTTGATACAACAGGCTTCTCATTTCAAAGTGCAGAGCCTTTTAATAAAAGGGCTGCCATTTATTCTACATAACTATGATCCATTGGTTTGGCTGTTCTCAAAGCTCATTCTAAGCTGTCATACTCTATTTGTATAGCCTCTTGCTCTTTAAATATGTAGTAATATTTGCACGTTAAATTGGAAGATCTGCTTTGGACTAACCCCTAACTTTAATATTACATAGCTTTTCAAAACATTTTTTTTTCATTTTAATCAATTGTTTTGAGCAAGCACAAGCATGGATCCCACAGAGGATTTCCTCAGATGCAAAGGGGAGAATTTCCACCAATTCCTCCCCCTCTTCCAAAAGCAGACTTCAGAATCTTCTCTTATGCTTTTCCTGGGGGTCTTCCTTCCATCAGAAGCAGCCCTTTGGAAGGCATTTTGGGCTACAGCAGGGTAGTGGTGGGGAGAAAGCTGTGCTCCGTGGGTAGAAATCCATGGAAATGTTCTGGTCTATCCAAGTGAAGAAAAAAATGTTGCAATCTTAAAAGTAACTAGGGGGGCGGGGGAGAAACAGGAACAAAAACTGGAAATCCCCTCACCCTATTTTGATCATTTTCATAAAAAGCAATCAGACTGTGACAATAGGAGAGTTGGAAAGATAATGGAACAACAGTTAACTAATAGTACATTGCTGTATATGAGAACAATGTGTTTAAATGTATTCTGGTGGGCACTGCAGTATGATTTCCATTTAATTTTCATACTGAACACATGAGAATTTCCACCTTCCCTCCAGTTTAAATCTGTCCCTCAAGCATAAAAGGCAATGACCATAATGAAAAGGGATAAAGGTTCCTGCTACAACGCTGCCTTCTCAGGGTGTCCAAGGTCTCATCTTCATAGCTGCAAGTTCTAGCCACTCTCATAAGCCTGATCTACCTTCTACTGTGATGTGAATGCTGCATGAAGAGAAGTCGTGTTAGTGACTGGCACAAACCCGGTGAAATGTTGGGCTTCTGTCAATCAGTCAATCAATCAATCAGCTGAACTTCTATACTCCTTCCTGCCTCCTTAGCATCACATAGTGTCTCAAGATTAAAGACATAAAACTAATTCTAATTAGCTGTGAGATTAAGTCACCTTAACAGATAGTCCATTTCCTTCCCAGTACAGGGATTCCTAAAAATAATTAACTTATGGTTAAGAATCCCACTTAGCAGGAGTAAAACGCACCTCAGTTGATTATGGTGGCACATTCAGAGGTCACAACTATGTAGAGGAAGGTTGCCAACTTCAAGTTAGAAAAGTCATGGAAATTTGGAAAGGGGAGCTTGGGGATGGCAGAGTTTGGGGAGGGGAGGGACCTCAGCAGCATATAATGTCATAGAGTTCACCCTCCAAAACAGCCATTTTTTGCCCCCAGGGGAACTGATCTCTCTCATCTGTAGATAAGTCATTATTCCCGGAAACTTCCAGGCCCCACCTGGGGGTTGGCAACCCTGAGGTGGAGTTGGTTAATGACTTCCACCTTTAATCTTTGTATGTTGCATGAGAGGAGGAAGGATACAAGATTGACATTTAACAAGGTTTGTGAGATTTATTTATGATGTCTGAACTGAGGCAGAACATTATGTGGTTAACTAGAATCAATCTATTTAACAACAACCCCCTACCCCCCAATCCTGTCCTGAATATCCAGGGCAACATGGACGAATGCACAAAGAAATCCCAAAATGCTTAAGAAGATCTTGAGATGAACTGGCTGCTGACTGAAAAGCAGTGTATCTCTATCTGAATGCAGTGCTGCAGAACTGCTGTACAGACATCATTACTGCTGGAAAAAGCTGTAAGAGACTTAACCTCCTGTACTATCCAACTTGTCAGTTAACGATCCTCTTCTCCAGCACTGCTCTCTGTGCTGCTGCCTGGAGAGCTGAGAAGGATGGTAACCAAAGAAGGAGAGCTGCTGGGTGACCTTGGGTCAGTCAAAGTTCTCTGAGAGCTGTTCTCTCAAGAGCAGTTCTCTCAGAACTCTCTCAGCTCCACCTACCTCACAGGGTGTCTGTTGTGGGGAGAGAATGGGAAGGAGGTTGTACGCTGCTCTGAGACTCCAAATGAAGGGTGGGCTATAAATCCAATCTCTTCCTCCTGATGACAACAGGCCCAAACATTCCTTTTAACCCTGTTGTGTTTGTGTTTTGGATCATTGAAGCAGCAATAGCTTGAAAGGGCTCTGGTATCCTGAAGCTCCATGTCCTATTGGCTGATGAATAAAGACTCCCATTGGTCCTAAAGACAATCCAGATACCCAGTCGCTGAGCCCTGCTTAGGTCCAATAGTACTGTTTGTATATAGTTACTTTGTTGAAAGTTATGTGTTGGAACAGTATAAATTAAGGTGCTGCTCTCATAGAGCTGTTTTTGGAGCTGAGCAATATCACTGAATAAAAGCCTGTTGTTTGAATTCATTGCCTCCCGCTCAATACATAAAAAACCCCAAACTTTTAACTGAGGTTTACCATCTTTTAAAGTTGTTTTTAGGATCTGCTTCTAGTCTGAGCACTGTTTATTTATTGTTTTGGGCTGCTCAATGTTTGTTTTATGCAGTTTTTAAGTCCGAGATAAGAACATAAGAAACATAAGAACATAAGTGAAGCCAATGTTGGATCAAGCCAGTGGCCCATCCAGTCCAACACTCTGTCACACAGTGACCAAAAACACGAGGTGCCCTCCCGAGGTCCAGCAGTGGGGCCAGGAAGCCCTCCCACGGTTGCCCCCCCCCCAAGCACCAAGAGTACAGTGCATCACTTGCCCCAGACTGAGAGTTCCTATCTATACTTTGTGGCTAATAGCCACTGATGGACCTCTGCTCCATATGTTTATCTAATTCCCTCTTGAAGCCGTCCATGCTTGTAGCTGCCACCACCTCCTGTGGCAGTGAATTCCACATGTTAATCACTCTTTGGGTGAAGAAGTCCGATAGTCTGTAATGGTGACTCTTTAACAGTTTATTGTATTACTGTTGCTTTGTTCTAAGTCACCTCAAGCAGGTCTTTAGAAAGGCAGCATATAAATTTTCTAAATAGACAGACAGACAGACACTGCCATGATCTGTTCTACCCCCTTTGGCAATGGTCAGGAACCAGTTTAGCATACCCCGAGCTACAGGCTCTAAACAATAAACTTGAATAAGGATTGTATCTAGAGCCTAGTCAGTCTTTTCTTTTCTGGCTACCTAACATAATATCACTATCTTCTAAGTGTACTTCTTCCATTCACTGCATCCTCCTTATATATAATTCTGTATTCACCATGGACTCTCCTGAACATTCTACACATTCCCAAATCAGTTGGCTCCCTGATATGTCACTCAGAAGCTGTCCTTATCCACTGGCTCGGAGTACTCGTGTGCCACTGGCTGGGTGCTGGGTCTACTCCTCTTCCCCGCCAACTCCCCGTTTAACCCCTGTTGATTTATGCCCTGTTGGTTCATAGTGTGTGCTTACTCCTACAGCTGTGCCTTATTCATTTAGTGTATGTGTGCTCCATAATAGTGTAAATAGTTAAATAAATTCTTTTATTTGGGCTAATAATCTGTGTTATGCTCTGACCACATGGTCTCCCCTACTCTGCACAGTACCAAAGGGAGGGGGTAACCCAGGGAAGCAAGGAAAGGCCAGACCCTTGGGTTGCCAATTTTCCAGGGATCCCCAAAGATTGGGGATTCCATCTCCAAATAAAGAGATTTGGCTGCAAGGGTCTCACTGTCCCTTTAAAGAAGCAATGACAATTCAGTGAATGGTGGCAGTGAACTCCTTGAGATACACCAACAAGACAAGGGTGGGAGGCAAACAGCTGAGTTGTAAACTGGAGCCCATTTTGCCACAGCAGGCAACCAAGCTTGGTTCAGATAAAGGAAGGAAACCCTTCACAGGCTTTCGTGAGGAACTCACTGGGGCCAGTCCTGATTAGGGTTGCCAGCTCCAGGTAGTGAGATTTCTGGAGATTTTCTGGTAGAGTCTATGGAAGCCAGGGTTTGGGGAGAGGCCTTAGCTGAAAATAATGTCATAAAGTTCAGTTCTGGAGTTCAGTTGTGATACGTGGTGATCTTCAGGCTCCAGCTGGAGGTTGGCTACCCTAGGCTTAGCTGTCAGTGCTTCAGAGCAGGGTCTGCTAGATCCAGGTTCTTGCTGTAGAAGCTGAGTGGGTGATTTTGGACCAGTCACAGACTTTCAGCCTAACCTACCTCACAGGGTTGTTGTGCAAGTCAAAAGGGGGAGAGGACAATGATGTAAGCTGCTTTGGTCCCCATTGCAGAGAAAGACTACTCTTCCTCCTGGGAAATTTCTTTATTTATTTAAATCCCCCCCCCACCCTCCTGGCCAAGGAAACCACTGTTGCCAATCTTCAGGCGAGGACTGGAGATCACTCAGAAGTATAACTGCTGTCCAGATGGCAGATAACAGTTCCCCTGGATAAAATGGTGGACTCTGTGACCTTATACCCTGCTGAGATCCCCCCCCCATGACAGCCAATGTGCCGTGGCAGTCAGGGCTTCAGAGCATGGTAGAGGCTGCAGGTTGGAGGGGAGGAAATCTGAACAGTGAGGGGAAAATAAAGGTAGCTTGATGATTGGCTTGGAAGTAGATAGGTTTGCCAACTCCAGGTGGCAAATTCCTGGAGATTTGAGGGATGGAACCTGGAGAGGGTGATGTTTGGGGAGGGGTGGGACCTCAGACAGGTACAATGCCATAGACTGCACCCTGCCAACCAGCTATTTCCTCCTGGGGAACCACTGTTGCCAGTCTCCAGGTGAGGAGTGAAGATCACTCAGAATTACAACTGCTCTTCAGGTAGCAGAGATCAGTTCCTCTGGAGAAGATGATGGACTCTGTGTCATTATATCCTGCTGAGGTCGCCACAGCAAACTGACACTGAGTGCCCAAGGCTGGGGCACTCTCCCAGAGCCTCTTTCTAGCGCCCCTTGTATTTATTTCCACAATGGGCCTTATTCATAGTGTATCTATATTTCTTATTTGTGTAAAGGGAAAAATTATTACTTTAGAAAGTTTTACACTTACTGAAGTTTCTCTAATTTATTCTGTCATATCATAGCTTGAAATTTCCCTCCAATATTCAGCTATTTGAGCAGAGTCTCATTTGAAACAATAGCTACTAAAAAAAATCACTTCAGTTTAGCATGATTGAACCCCTTATATATGAATTCCAAATTACAGACTTGTGGACAAATTGCATTTCCCCTTGATTGCTACTCCAAGGGAGATAATGGTATGCTGGGCTTTGCTTCTGGTAAGCAGCAAGTGTCCCTCTAAGCAGTAAATGAAGATAATTCACTCTAGGAAAGGAAGAGTGAGCAGGGGGAAATAACTGCCGCATATCTCTGGCAGTAGCCAAGGACAGATACCAACAAGTACCCTGAGCTATACCCATGGTGATTACCAGCAGGGATGTGGAAAGTCTCTACACGATGGCCCAACCTGTGCAGTAAATTGTAGTACACAGTGCACCGGTGGGGGGTGGATTTCACCAGGAGTAGGAGGATTCCTGCAGGGAATATAAACCAATGTATGTATAGATCATCTACACAAGGTCTAAAAGCAGAAATTTACCACCTCTGATCCAGGAAGTGCTGCTGAGTGCAGGGACAGGTGTTACATGCCAAGGTAGTGTCAGCTACGCTGCCATAGCTTGGGGGAGGGGTTGGAAGCTGGGTGAAGCTAGTATGGCTTACAGATGTCTTTAGGCATGTTAAGTTTTGGTTTTAATGCTGTCTTATCTCTCTCACTGCCTGCGTCTGACCTTGGTGCCTAGTTACTTTTCTTCCCTTGGGAACTGCTAGGCGTTTTTCTGGCGCACTTGTGTGCTTGCTGTGATTGGCTCCATTTGAATGATGTAACTACACATTACATTCACTGGTGTCTGTGGACCGTTTCAGTCACTATGGTTTTGTCATTACTCCCTGATGTATCAGGAAAGCATTGTCACAATTTTGTATGAATAGGGCAACACATACGGTTTTCAGCTTTGGTACATGCAGTTGGAAACCGGGGTTTATATATAGAAACTGGAACATATGAGTGGCACTAATTCACACAAAATGGCAACCACGCCGATAAAAAAAGATGGCACATACACACTTTCCCAGTTCTTCAGGTAGGAGTAACCTGTAACTGTCAAAACTGTAACTACCAAAAAGGGCTTGTATGCATGAGCTAGAAAAAATCCTGTTTGCAGTCTCATGCCAAAACCACTCCTCCCCAGGTCTTTTGGGATCTTGCCTTTTGGGATTCATGATCAGATGTCCTGCAGTGTAAAATAAGCTCTAAAAGCTGCTGCCAGCGTACTTGGGATTGAGGCTGTGGAACTGGAGGGGGAGGAAGGCAGTTAACTCTTTGTCCTAGAGAAGACAATGTTCCCTTTATCAAGCTGCTTCTAGATTAATAGGTTAAAAAGGCACCCATGTTAGGGTTGCCAGGTCTGGGTTGGAAAATGCCTGGAGACTTAGGGGGTGGATCCAGGAGAGGGCAGGGTTTGGGGTGAGGAGGGGCCTCAGCATGGTACAATGCCATAGAGTCCACCCTTTAAAGCAGCCATCTTCTCCAGGGGAGCTGATCTCTGTCAGCTGAAGATCAGTTGTAAAAGTGGGAGACCTCCAGGCCCCAACTGGAGGCTGGCAACCATAACCCATGCAGCACCACTTCATTCTGAGTTAAATAGCAAACTGGAGAAGGGAGAATGTGTGGAAATGGCCAATCGGAAAAGCTTACCCACCATCCCCTCCAGCACCACACTCTCAATCCAAGGGAAGGGCTGTGACTCAGTGGTAGAATATCTGCTTTGCAAACAGAAGGCCTCAGGTTCGGTCCCTGACATCTCATTAAAAGGATCAGGTAGTAGGTAAGGGAGCTGAAAGATCTCTGCCGGAGACCCTGGAGAGCAATGTTACCTCTAATTCCCCCCTCCCCCACTGAGCGGAGCAGTTCACATCCTCAGCTGAATATAACTACTGAAATCTTAAATTGGGAAACAGGCAATGCAGGACCCTGCGTGCCTCAATTACTGCTGAGTGGGTCTTCCTTATGTACTTGGTCCTCAGGTACAGCTGACTGGCATTCATTTAAGTTAGTTGTTTAAAGAAGTTATTTGAAAGAAGATGCTGAAATTAAGGCAAATGAGTGATGGCATGGCGTAATATACCTATCAACCCTTAGACCCACAGTCTAGTCGAGACTATCTATGAGCCTGAGAGCCATCTCAGAGCAGACTCCTGGTAAAGCCCTTGATTTCAGCTTTCCCCCTTCAGCCGCTGTTTGAGCATGTTGCTTTTTGGCAGCAGCCCCCAGTCTTTGGAATGCCCTCCCTGATGCAAAGCTGTTAATTTGGCAGGTCATTAATTAGGTGGAATCATGTGGTGGGGACATGTGGTCTATCAGTACAGTTATCTATTGACTTTGAATGGATTATGGTTCTTAACGTTGTGCTGCCTACTGGGCAGACCTTTAGAAACTGCCTTGGTTGGTGGGGAAGGAGGGATATTTTAATAATTAAAATTTTAAAAGACTGAAGTAGATCAGGAATTTAATTTGTGAAAAGTCATACATACATGATTTCAGTGGTTCAAATAATGCCTAGTTTGGGGCCAAACGCTTTGTTATGAAGACCAAAACAAAGGCACTTGGACTCAGTTTAATCTATCTAAATTATATCTGCAAAGCAAAAGGTCTCTGAACAGTTTGCTTTCCTGAGTGTAATGCATCACCAGCGTGCTGCTGGTGATAAATTGTTCCATATTCTAACGCCTGCTGGCACATTTTTTTCCTATTCTAAGACTGTAGAAAATGTGAATTGCACAAGTTTGGAAACAGGGGCAATTTTAATGCTGCGTGAAATCATCTTTACTAGTCCTCCTCAGGAAGTTACATAAATCTTGAGGTATTGTATTTATTAAGAAAAACACTTTAAAAATGCATAATTTCAGAGCTCCCCAAGAGGGGTTTTCTTTAGTTTTTGAAAGCAGTCATTTCTCCAAGTGATTCTTACTACTTACTTATATCCTTAAGAGTGATCTCGCAACAAATGCAGCCTGCATGGAATATAAGAGCCCTTGCTGAATAATTTACCTTTAACCAACAAAAAATGCCTTTTAAAATATCTTGCGAAAGTTGTGGCATCTCCAAAATTCCCATGCTTGCAAGAAGCTGCTGGGGTGTTTTATAGTGATGTAGGCCCGATATAAACCCTCCAGGGCTCAGAAGGCTGAAATTATGGGTGGAATCCAAGCAAAGATCAAGGGAAGGTCCAAGAACTGATACTGTGAGGACAGAATCCAAAATCACACTGAATTGTCAATTAGGGGTCAGAGTCACAAGGAACTCCTAAAGTCAATCCCAGAAAAGCAATCTGGTTAACGCTGAGAAAGCAGAAACTAAACTGTCAATAGGTGAGCCAGGCTGTCAAGGAAAGCCAGATTTTAGAAATCAAGACAGCAGGAAGGAAATCACCACATCAAGACAAATCAGTATGTGGCTAGAGAATGCTTGGGACCTTTATTGTGCTTCCTGCTGCAGAGTCATTAGGCTGACACAGGCACAAAGCTCCTTATAGCCCCTAGAAATGATCATATCTGCTGCCTTAGTGACACATCACACAGGGAACCAGGGCTCTTTAGCCTCAAGGCTGCTGGTTCAAACCTCACCAGTGGCTCAAAGTCACCTCATAAGGATCACTGGCAAAGTTGGTGCCAGTTTGCAGAGATCTTCTTCCAGTATAAAATACTCTTATCATTTTTACTAGGGCTGCTCCTGTAAACCATGGCCATTATGTGAATGATGTTTTCATCTTTTAGATGGAGAACACCCCAAGTATGTTTAGGTTGGGATTCCAAACAGAAACTAATAGGCTGTAACTCCATTCAAGATGGCCCTGTCAGTGTAATGTCCACCTACCGGACAGCACCCTGACTCACCATTGATCATCATAGTTTCACTCCTGGGAAGTATAGTTCTTTGAAGAGTGAATTCTCAGCACCCTCAGTAAATGTACTATTTCTATGATTCTTATAGACTGGTATAAAACTGACATTTAGCGGATAGACAGTTTAAAGCTTCATACACACATATGTGTCAGCCCAAGCCAGTTTTCCCAGGGCTACTGGGATGCAAAGAAATGCAGCTTCCAACTCAGTGCAATATGAGATAATGGCAAGTCATATGATAATACTGCTCTTGTAAGGGAAAAAGTAATGTCCGAATATGAGCCTCAGCATTATCATTTCAAGAGTTTCAAGGGGATGTTAGTATATCATCCTAGCCAGCCAACAATAAAAGATTCTGGAATTTCCCAATTAAAATATTAGTCTACTTGCCAAACACAGGGTTGGATCCAGCCAGCTTTTTCATTCCTCCTAACCCAATTCCCCTCAGTCTTACAGTTCCCATTCTGACTTTTCTACATGGAGGTCCCATGATCTCCCTGGGCTTCAATCTGACCATCTTTTGTTGGATTCTAAGGATCTTCCTGCTGCATTCCAGTGACCCAAGGAAGAGAACAAAACTCTTTGTTAAAATGATTTTTTCCCTTCCAGCATCTACCAGAGACTGTGGACATCAGGGAAACAAAATGTAGGAGTGTCACAGGCTTGTACTTTTACAACACTGAGATTTTGTGATCATGGGAAAAGACCCCCCATGGTATTCCAAAGTTTGTCTCATGTCTGCCAAAAACCAGACTTTGGTTTGTTGGGGTTTTTTTTAAGGTTTTCTGATGTCCTTGGCTGTATATATCTGTGATTTAGGTATCTTGGCTGCAATTCTCCAGGGGAGTCAGTGAGCTCCCCCGTGTGCAAAATATGATTCTCTAATGTGATATATTTTAATATCACATTTGGAGTCTCACAAATGTGACTCAGAAAGAAAAATGTCCCCGACATTTGTACTTGGTGGACCAGTGAACCTTAGCTAAGCTTTAGGGGCATTTTCCCAATGATCCCCAATTTGCAAAAGTGTGTCTATGGTATTTTACATCCCCCTCCATGCACATGCACACACAAAATTTCCACAGATATTGGGGGGGAGGCATTTTAAAAAAAATTAAATATCTCCTTGAACTGCTCATTGAATTTAGCAAAGATCAAGATACAAACCAACAAGCGATTTGGAGAAGGGAGAAGTGTTATGATTCAATCAAGAAATCTTATCTACAAGTGAATCATAATAAGTTGTTTTTACACTTAAAGTCCTGACTGACACTCAATAACTCTCTAGGAAAATGAGGAAAATAATCAGACACCACAGAGTAGATAAGGTTTAAAAAAAAGTAAGTTTTTCACATCAGGAATGGTAGAATGGTAGCTGAATGAAAGAGAAATTTCATTAAGTTGCATGCATTTGTTCCATACCTTCTTCATCCTCAGTTCTGGAAATTATGGGGCATGCTTCTTTAAAAGCAATTATTTTGTACAAGAGGTGGGACCTGCAATACTCGTGTGTGGGGGGATATCTGTAGGCTGCAACTCTGCATCGAGGAGGAAGCAGCTGCAGTTAAGTCTTCTCCCCCAGCTCTTCCCCTCACCCCCCACCAGTGACAGCGAAGCCTGCACGGCTCCCTGCCAAGCTCTTCCCCCCATCAGCTCTGCCTTGGCCAGTGACAGTGAGACCCATGCAGCTCCCAGCCACTGGGCCCACCAAGCTCTTCCCCCCGCCAGTGACGGCAGGGCCCGTGCGGCCCGCCAAGCTCCCCTGTCAGTGATGGCGAGGCCTGCCAAGGCTTCTCCACCCACCCCCACCGCCAGCAGCAGCCACAGATCCCAGAGGTAAATGCATTCCCTGCGCATGTGCAGGGAACACTTTTTTTTACTTTGGGGGGGATTTAAATATCACCCCAAAAGGTTTTTTTTTTAACTTTTCAGATTTTTCTGCACACAGGGGGAATCCCCCAAGTGTGCAGAAAAATCTCTCTGCCCCACAAGTGCCCCCCCCACAGATTTAGATATCCACACGGGGGTGGCCACTTGGCTATTAGTATATAGATACTATCATTTGTATATAGATGACACTATCATATTCTGTTCATGCCACAACTGAACACACAGTATAGTTCCTTCCCATATCACCATTACTGACTCCCAAAGAAAATCAGTGCTAGCATGGAAAGGAGCACTGACTAACCTAGATGGTTCTTCATTGCACACCTCCTCATCGTACTGTAGGAACCAGCTTTATGAAAGAATCAAGAGAATTATTTAGGTAATGGAGGAAAACCACACATTGCCACGACTTTTCATTCAGCTGGACTCAGACTTATGCATGGCAAACACTCTGTAACATTCCCTGGCAGCACTGTCTGGTCAGACGTAAGGAGAGGAAACTGCACTGCCCCTCAAGCTCTAAGGCAGAAGTATCAAACCCATTTGTTCAAGGGCCAGATCTGACAGAAATGTCATTTTTTCAGGCCAGGCAATGTGTGTCATAGAATGTAATGCCAGGTACCCCAGATATAAACTTCATAAAGGCTACAAGCAAACCCAATTAACAATATTATTTTTACTCAAAATATAAACATGCTTAAAACATGAACACTTTTACAGTATTTCCTTACAGTATCTCCCCAGTGCCCACCCACCTGCTTCCACTGCCCTTTACTCATTACCACTGGGACGGTATACAGGGACATAATGCATGGCCTTGGTCATCTGGCAATAAAGGTAACGACCAGTTGCTTGCGGGCTAAGTCTAAGCCCTGGATGGGCTGGTTGTGGCCCACGAGCCATATGCCTGACACCCCTGCAGTGTAAAAGCTTCTCTTGGCTCTTAACTTAAAGTGGTTCTCCTCACAACTCATCTCTGGTTAACGTGGTGTGGGCCAGAAGGGTAGAAGCTGTGCCTTGCCAGGCTGGACAGTGGCAAGGGCAGAGACTCCCCCATTCCTCACTGGGCTCAGTCAGGAACACATCAAGTCAAGGCAGGGCTGGAGTTATTCCTGCTTTCACCTGATTCATAGCAGCATTCTGAACATTCGCAGAGATGAAACAGAGCCATAAACAATCCATGTATTGTCAGTAGCATAGGGTTGCCAGCTCTGGGTTGAAAAATACCTGGAGACTTTGGGGGTGGATCCAGGAAAGGGCGGGGTTTGGAGATGGGAGGGGCCTCAGCATGGTACAATGCCATAGAGTCCACCCTTCAAAGCAGCCATTTTCTCCAGGGGAGCTGATCTGTGTCAGCTGGGGATCAGTTGTAAAAGTAGGAGATCTCCAGGCCTCACCTGGAGGCTGGCAACCCTACAGCAGCAACATGAAGCATCCACTATGTTCTGGAGTGGCAAGCATGCTGCTTCAGATACACATGAATTGCAACTCCAAGAAGACTGGATTAAAAGACAGCAAAGTTTAGTTGGACAGAAGTAACTGGGTCTGCTCAAGTTTAGTGCCATGAAAAGATCACAAATGGGATGTGCTAATGGAGGCATGCATTCCTCCAAATCACCAGCTTCCCCTTTAATAAAATTTACAACACAAACTTAGCAAGCTTTGAAAAGCAAGTCTAAAAGAATCTTGTTAGCAGCTAAATGCCAGCAAAGCCACAGAGCCTACACATTGCCATAATGCAGATAAATATGCACTCAGTGCCCACAAAAGCTTTAAGAGCATAAATAAATCAGGAAAGCACATCATTGTGCTAAAAGACTAACATGCTAGTGACCCAGAAATGAAAGTATTTATATTTCTCACCTAGAATGTGTGTCTGTAAGATATAGTTATGGAAGCACTTCATATCTTTACGGAGTCTTGACCTGACCAAGACAATGCTCTCACCAAGAGCCAATTTTGACTGCAAAGCTAAGATACTTATATATGGGAGGGGCTGTAGCTCAGTGGGTGAGGCCCCACTTTGCTTATAGAAGGTCACAGTTCAGTTCTGGATAGGTGATGTGAAAGACCTCTACCTGGGACCTTGGAGGAGGAGGAGATTGGATTTATACCCCACTCTTCACTACCCAAAGGAGTCTTAGAGCAGCTTATAAACTCCTTTCCCTTCCCCTCCCACAACAGACACTTTGTGAAGTAGGTGAGGCTGAGAGAGCTCTCCTGAGAACTGTCCTTGAGAGAACAGCTCTGACAGAAATATGGCTTGCCCAAGGTCATCTAGCAGCTGCATGTGGAGAAGTGGGGAATCAAGCCTGATTCTCCCAGATTACAGTCCGCGCTCCTAGCCACTACACCAAACTGGCTCTCTGGAAAGCCTCTGCCACTCTGAATGACCTTTAAGCCATTCTGACTTGCTTTGTTTTGGGTGCCGTATTCTGTGTCAGTTTGGCTAGTGAATTTTGAACTGTTCCTGGAAGAGAGGAGGGGACAGTGGAGCAGGGGGAATAAAGCACATGATCTCAGAAATGCTGTATATATGACAAGGAAAAAGGATCAAAAGTGAAAGCTGGGCATTCAAATGATGCTAATCAAATGGTTTTTGCCCATACCAATCCCTTGAGGCCATATATACTAAATGTTTGATAGCCTTGGATCTTGCCTAGCCATTTGCACTATTATAAAAAAGCTAACAAATCCAGAGAGAGAGAGAGAGCACACAAGCATGCGCGCACTCACACAAAATGGGCTTTTCTACTGTCAGCATTGTCATCTATACAGAGACATTAACGTACATGACATTTTTGCGGCACAAGCGAAAGAGAGACATTCCTGTCCCAAGGAGCTTGTTAGTTATCTGCTTTGTAAGAAGCTGACAATTGTCCTTCTATTTGCCGTTTCAAAAACTTCACCCTCCGCAGCTGCAGCTGTGCATAACAAGCGGGGTCGAGCTAGGCAGCTTGCTCCCACTTACCAGTTTTAACGATGACGTTTGAAAAACAAAGCAAAACTTGAAAGCAGAAGCTTAAATAGCAAATTCTCGTCCTTTGATTCTCCTCCTCCTAACTCCTCTTGCATTGGGGACCAGTCCAGACTCTTTTGAAAGGCATGTTTCATTAAAACGGTTTTCAGTCTGTGGCATTAGCCTTTCTCCTTCCCAATGCCCTACACCCCAGGAACGATATAACGAGAAGGACTTGCAAACAGCTGAGATCAAGGATTGCTGCTTGCAGCACTATCCAGTTGGTTTTGGGATGTGCAGGAAATGTTGCAAGGAAAACTGGCACCAATTGAACACTGCTGTTCATGCTCATGACAGCAGCCAGGCCTTAAGGCCAAACACTGGTGCAAATGCTACCCCACTGCCCCTATGAGCCCCATAACTGGAAAGAAGTGACTGGTGGTAATGCGAGTGAAATTATTGGGAGTACAGCAGAGCTTGGTTCAAGTTATAATTAAGACAAAATGGGCTCTTCTTCAACAGCCAATAAGATTCAAGTCCAGTAGCACCTTAAAGACGCACAATATTTCCAGGGAATAAGCTTTCTAAAGAGTCAAAGCTCCCTATGTCAGTGTTATCTGGGCTGAAGTTCACCCATGTGCTTTCTAGATCTTCTTGCCATGTGGACAAGATAGCTAGTAGAACTTTGGGTACATAGCAAATTCTGCACCAGTGGAAGTTATCATGAAAATAACTTGGCATATGCATCTGTATCTCACTGATTCACCACCACATTTCTACAGAACTCTATGGAGAAAATGGCAGAAAACAAAGCATGCATGTATGAACATGGCTGAGTTTGAAGCATGTGCATTTGATATGGGACAACTGTTGTGGGAAGGTGAGATACATGGCTACCCCTTCCAAGCAAGACTAAGTTTTCTGGCCCACCCTCTAAATATACAATTAATAAATGTAGAATCAAATGTACATCAAAGAATGCACAGAGCACCACAGTCCACATCAATCTGCATAATACAGTCAGGTGCAATATAAGATGCTTGAATTGCCCAATTCTTACAGGAATGGAACAGAGATATTTTATAAGCTTAACTCTGCAGCACAGCATGACTGTCCAGTATGCCTCAAACCACCTCCCTGAAGCCCCCATTAGTATCTGTACACAGCAAGTGCTGCCCATTGGTGGCTCTTCCTAGCCACTGACAGCTTCATAAAATCATGGTGAAAAATGGAAAAGTTGCAACAGAAACAGAGCATCAGTCTGGGAGCCAGAGTTGACTGTCCAGAGGCCACTCACTTCTCTAATCCATCCTTCCCCAAAGCCTCCTGTAGTTAGCCTGTGTGCTTGTCTAGATTCAGTTGCCACTAGAATTTCGATGAGCTTGGAGCACATGCATTTGCTACAAAACAGCTGCTGGGGAGTGGGGAGGATGGGGAGAAAGAAGTCCCTGTCAACACTCCCGCTGAGGTATTGTAGACATATATGGTGGAAGACCATTGTTAATACGAGAAGATAGTGGTGACCACAAGTCTCTCTGTGTATTTAGATGACAGTACCAGGTTGGAAGGGGTTAATGGTGTTGGTTTTTTCCTTCTCAAGTAATTGTACCTGATGTTGGAATAAAGGTGATATTTTCTATTGCCCTTGAAATGAATCCCAACTGGACTTAATTTTATCACATACATTTTAAGTTAGGAAGGGTTATTTTTCTTTGGAAGGAGAAGAGACGGGCAGAAGAAAATCTCAGCTCAGGCCAGGCCAATGCTCCCTCTAAGCTGTGGACTCTTGTGAGCAAAAATACTACTTTGTGAGCTACTGGCATTAAAGTTGTGAGTGAGTGATTTGGCTACAGAATAAATTAGTTTGCTCTGGAGCGATCCTTCCTGAGTTAAGACAAAAATGTGTGCACTGGAGGCTAGAAAACTGTGAGCTAACTCACACTATCTCACCTTAGAGGGAACACTGGTGCTGAGCAACCTTCAGATGATACACCTGAATTGACTCACCACTGAGATTTTCAGGGCCGAAAGGGATGTGGGTATAATCCTTTTGTTATTCTCTGTTTCATGTTTGTGATTTGTATAAAATAAAGCTGTTTCTCCCTCCACCATTAGTTTGGTCATTGCTTCTTGAAATCCTTAAAAGAATCATTTGCCAAATGGGCCACACAGGTATCCTGCCCACCTTCTAAATACTCTGTGGATGCAAAGCCTTACAATGATGGAATAAGGAGACATGATATTCAGTTAATATTCCAATAATTTCAATATGATGAGCACAGAAAAAAGAAGCATAAAATGTTTCTGCATGCCCCTGAAATTTATAACCTCTTTTACGGGGGGCTTAATGATCTAACTTCGAACTAGAACGCTAAAAGAAGAAACTAAGTCCATCACCGTTGTTTAACACACAAACTCCCACAATTATCAGGCTTGATTACTGAAATCTGGAAAACAACATGGCACTTGAAATCTAAAGTTGGAGATCCAAGAGCTGCTTTAAGTGGAAAATTGAGGGTTGCCTAGCTCTTGAGAACTGGATAGATAAGATGCAAGAATATGCAATTATGGCTAAACTGACAACCTACATTAACCCAAGACTGAAAGATGAATTCAAAAACTGGTGAGTTTTTTATGATTATTCTAACTAATCTTACTAGTTATACATCTGAATGCTCTAATATCATATGATAATACTATATGACAGTTTTAATATGAAATATAAAGGGTATTATTTGTATGTGTTGTTTTCTATAACAAACTATTGTATGAAAAATTTATAAAAATTTCTATGAGATCATTTATGCTATACAATATAATAGATAAAGTCAATAAGATAAAATGATAATATAGTCTGAGAAAATGGTAGGATATATCAAATATGTTGTTATATTGATATTTTAAGTTATCATATATATATTAAGCTATATTCTTATGCCATTATACCATATATAACACATATTTGTTAAACTATTGTGCCATATATTGTTTTTATATACACATGTGTTCTGAAAAAGGAATGTCCTCGATATCTGTCAAATTGCCCTTACATTATGGTTCTGGTAAATATATTCCCTATGCTTTATTCCCCTTTTCTTTTTTCTTTCTGTATCCCCTTAAAGATTGAAACTAATTAAAAAAAAAAACTGCTACAAAAAATATCTTCTAAGGGGCAGTTTTGTTGATTAATACCATAGTGCTCTACAATCCCCTTTTATGATCCACATGTCTATTGTCCCTAGTCAGTCCAGAGACAAGCTGCTGAGATTTGCTATGTGATGTCAATGAAGTATTTCTAGTTTTCCCAATAAATGCTGACATTCTTCAGCTACTGACATTCAATTCAGTCAATTCAGAAACCTGGATGTTGTAAATCCATAAATACTATTTTGAAACAAAATAACTGGGTCTACAGTATGTAGAGAAGAGTGTCTGGAATGGTGTGATGTGCCCCATAAGGAACACACATGCAACTAGACATTAAGTCCAAACATAGAAGTCCCAAACAGCTTTTGTCCCAGATATTCAAAGTATGTGTGTGACAAACTGACCTCCAAAACCAGGATGCTTAATGCATCAAAAGCAAGAGCTGGGAGATTAGGGGTTAATGCTTCATTGAATGCACAGTTTCATTGACAGACTGCTGCCTGTATGCATCTCCCTTCTTTCTGATTGGTCAGTGCCAGCTGAGGAGTTAGGCAAAGTGTGTGCAAAGGAGAAACAGCAGGAGATGATGCCTAACTTCCTCCACTGCTTTTCCTCTGCAATCCCAAGTCAAAGGATTGCCAGTGTCCAGGTGGTGGCTGTAGATCTCCTGGGGTTACAACTGATCTCCAGGTGAGGTAGATCAGTTCATCTGGAGAAAATAGCCTTTTGGGAAGGTGGATGGCGTGACATATCCCACTGAAGTCCCTCCCCTCCCCCCCCCAACCCCACCATCCTCAGGCTCTACCCCCAAAATCTTCAGGTATTTCCCAACCTGGAGCTGGCAACCTTTCCCTACCCAGTCCTGCCACTTTACCCATCAGGTTTCCTGATAAAAAGGGAAAGGGTGGCAGGAGTTTGCAGAGGAATAGTGGCAAGTGGGGCAGTGTTCATCACCACTCCCACCCACCACATCTCCTTACTAAACCTCCCTCTACACATCAGAGGTAGGGATGCCAGGCTCCAGACTAGGACCTGGGATCCCCTGGAATTACAGCTCATATCTAGACTACAGAGGTCAATTCCCTGGGAGAAAAATTGATGTTTTGTATGGTGGGCTCTATGGCATTGTACTAGGGTTGCCAGGTCCTACCGTATGTGATGCTGGGGGGACTCCTTGCCCACCCGGGAGTCTTCTGCCGCACACATGAAGCGCATGCAGTGCGATGACATCACCCAGAAGTGACGTCATCACATTGGGCACGTTAGGGCGGGACCTCTGAAATTCAACGTGATGACATCACCTCTGGGTGATGTCATCACGCCAGGCATGTCACTGCAGCCTGGCAATTTGGGGGTGGTGTTCCCCCGGCGGCCCAATCCAGGCCAGTGGGGAGCAGGCCGCTGGAGTGGGGTTTTTCCCGCCCCCTGGGGTGACTTGGGAAACCTACATTGTACCCCACTGAGGTCTTTGTTCTCCCCAGGCTCCATCCCCAAAACTACAGGAATTTCCCAACCTGGATCTGGCCTCTTTACCCCACCACCACCGCCGGTTGCTGGTCAGGTGGGACCTGGCAACCCTAATCAGAGGCCAACATGGGCTTACAGATCATTTGGTGACTATCTGCATATGTGAATTAGTCACCTGCGTTCACAAACCAAATTTTGGATGATGTACGAAATGCATCGTGCAGCAGGGGGAAGGGCAACTTCCACATTTTGGGGGTGAGGCATTCAGTGACATGACACCGAGTCATAGCCATGCATGCATGAATCAGTGTTCAAAGAGAGAAATGGTCTTTACTTGTTCTAGCCTCTTGTGAATGGAAGGGGTGTGTGTTCTCTGCTGGCGCTTAGCATTTATTTCTAGCTCCGTTTCCCAATCTGTTCTTCCTTTCACAGTCCCATTTTTAATTTAAGAGGGACACATTTCCTTGCTGTTTCTCAGCATGAGGTGTTGTGTTTGGCTGCTGAACAATTGGAAATGAAGAAAAGTTCATTAAGGGTGAAATTTACCCTCATTGAAATGAGCATGGCTAATGGGGCTTCATGTGGGGAATGCTAGGGGGATTAGCATGATGGAATTCACAGTAAAATCACAAGGGGGCTTGGCATGGCTTTGGTGTGGGCCTCCCGTTAGAAATGTGGCAGCTAGAAAGAGCTGCTCAAAACAGGGGCATCTAACGGGCTGCAGAACCAAGTTGAAAGAGCAGCACTCAAGCAAGACAATCTAATCACCACGGCTAAGAAACCAAAGTTATGAACCAAAGTTATGAATCATGGAGACGTCAATTTGAATTTCACCTCTGCCATGATCAAAATTAATAAATTATTGTATGGCATTGTGTGTAGATCCTAAGATTGTCTGGCAACCTTCAGTTCTAGCTCTTTTAGTGGTGACCTAGACTTATTTGAGAGAGCTCTGAAAGAGCTGTGACTGACCCAAGGTCACCTAGCTGGCTTCACATGGAGAAGTACACAACTGAACCCAGTTCTCCAGATTAGAGTCCACTGCTCTTAACCACTACACCATGCTGGCTCTCTCTGCCATGATCTTCTCTGGTGTAGCCTTTAGAAAACCATTCCCCCCCCCATCCCACCTTATATGCTTATAGTGAGACACCTTGCAAAGCTGTTGTATGGATGACAGCACAGGACATGTGTGAAACATTTTGAATATTGGAAACTACAGTACAAATAACTAACTGGCCAGGGTTACCATTCAGAGATGGCTGATACTTGCTCTCTCACATGTTTCAAGGATCCTGAAAGCACCTACATCCCTCTGACTAGGAGGTATCAAAGGCAACCAGCAACTGCTACCTCAAAGCTATCAGCTGAGTAACATTTCAGTTAGAACAGCCCCCAGGTCATCCCTACACAACTTCCAGGACATTAAACAGGTCTAGGAATAAAGGTCTAGGAATAAAGATCTGCAACTGTTTATGATTAAAGAGCCAAACTAGGTTAAAAATCTAAGCAAGAGATCAACAAAGAGCCAGCATAAGAAAGTCTATTTGTTTAAACAAAAATATAAAATACTGATCACATAATTATTAAAATTTAGATGAATAATTCTTAATAATCTGCAGCCCACGCCCTGGTTGTTGTGAATCCTTTATTAGGAATCTGCACACAAAACTACTATGTCAGACACATGTCCATGTGTGTTAGGAGGAGACTCGGCAACTTCTGGTTTCTGGCAAATCCTTTGGTTTCATTCAGGTTTCTAAACAGCATTTAAAAGAACCACCCACCCAGATAAATGCTTGAAGCCATTTCATCTAGGGTTGCCAGCTCCAGGTTGGGGAATTCCTGGAAACTTTGGGGGTGGAGTCTAGGGAGGGTGGGGTTTCAATGGGCTATAATGTCCCAGAGTCCACATTCCAAAGCAGCATTTTTCTCTAGGGCAACTGATCTCTGTCTCCTGGAGATCAGCTGTAATCTCAGGAGATCTCCAGCTACCACTTGGAGGCTGGCAACCCTATTTTTGTTCATATGCATTGGTATTGCCACAGATGCTTGCTTTGCATAAAGGTGGTGTTACACTTTGCCTGACAAACCACAAAGAAAGATGAGGGGAACTATGTGGCGGAAGAACAGAACATTTAAGTCACTGAATAGTGGTAAATACTTCTAGGTTTTCATACCCAGTTAGCATTTACTAGCTAGGCAGTCCTCCTTCCTTGCAGAGGTTGAAGACTCCTCTCTGCCATAGTAGTGAAAAGCACACACCCTTCATACAGAGAAGATTCTGTGATGTTAGAGGATCAGATCTACATTGAAGAGGGAAACAAACCTCATTTTAGAAAGGTTTTAATAAAACAACACTGTAGGGTCAGTAATTCTTCTTAAAGTATGGGACTCATTTCCCATAGATATTTGAACATCAAGTTAGCATATGCCCATTCATTTATAAAGTACCACACAAAAATATTAAATCATTCAAAGTATCAAGGAACAATGATTAAGTAAATATTTTAATATCACAATTAATCAATAAAATGTCACTTCATGTAAAATTAAGCAAGCACAATAACATCAGCAAATACACCCAGTGAAAAATTAAGGGTTAAAATATACTGAATGAATTTCAATCAAAGCCTCCCTCAAGACAAAATGATTGCTTAAGCGAAGGAACTGGATCCCAAAGATGTAGGATTACCAACCTCCCGGTAGGGAGCTGGAGATCTGGAATTATTTCTAGACAACCGAGATCAGTTCCCTTGGAGAAAATGGCTGTTCTGGAGGGGGGACTCTATGGAATTAAACCCTGTGGAGGCTCCCTCCTCTCTTCAAACCCCATGTTCCACAGGGTCCAGGAATCTACCAAACTGGAGTTGGCAGCCCTATGATGTGCTCTGCTAGTGGTGGTACATTCTTCTAGTGTCAGGATCCTTCCCTGATACAAGAGGCTCTTCCAAGACAGAATGGCACTACACAATCAATCCTTATATTGAAGGCAAGGACTTACATCTGTAATCGTCACAAATACTTCCCCAAATACCAGGTACACATTTTTCTCAAAAAATCCCATTTACAGTTTGATTGGCCAAGTGAAAAAAAAAAGAAGGATAAGCAGATATCCTCCATGATTTGCTCTCTCTCTTTTTTTGCTCTTCTCATGCCTCATAAATTCTAGATAAGTAGGAACCTTTCTAAAATGAGTTCTGACGGTGTTCTTTCCATTGATGTACATCTCCCTTTCCCCTTTCTGTGTCACCAGTGTACATATATGTATTAAAACAATGCAAAACAAGATCCTAGAGAAGACTATAAAAATAATCTTAGTAATGTACACAACTACAACAGTAAATTGAAAGGGATAAAAGGTATGAATGAATGGAAATATTTCCAGAGACTTAACAGGGGTCATTTCAAGCAGGAACGTGCAGGAATGCCGTTCCGGGAATAACAAGCCCAGGAACAGGCACATATTGTGATGCGCTGTGGAAAAAAGCAAAAGCATACTAATTTGATCTGTATTTTCATGCTTGTTGTAGGGTACCTTCTCTGTAAAAGCAAAGGAAACCTGAAGTGTCTTTAGTCAAAGTGTCAAAGTATAAAGCTGGCTCGCCAGCTCTGAGTTGGGAAATACCTGGAGATTTTTGGGATGGAGCCTGAGCAGTGGGTGTTGCCTTCTGACACACTTCTGGTGATGTCAGGGGTGTGTGGCATATGCAAATAAGTTATGCTAATGAGTTATGCTAATGAGCTCCTGCACCTCTTTTTTTATGAAATAACCCCTACTTATCTACATCACTTGGCCACAGCAAAAATAATCAGGAGGCCTGTGGCCCCTTCCAAGGCCAATGTGTGCATTCTAGCATGACCAGCAAAAAGGTGATGCTGGGGATCCAGGCAGCTATGTGACCAAAAGCCATGTGGAACAAGAAGAAGAAGAAGAAGAAGAGATTGGATTTATATCCCGCCCTTCACTCACTTGGAGTCTCAGAGCGGCTTACAAACTCCTTTCCCTTCCCCTCCCCACAACAGACACCCTGTGAGGTAGGTGGGGCTGAGAGAACTCTTTCCCAAGCGGTCCTTGAGAAAACAGCTGGTACAGAGCTATGGCTTGCCCAAGGTCATCCAGCAGGTGCACATGAAGAAGAGGGGAATCAAACCCGGTTCTCCCAGATTAGAGTCTGCACACTTAACTACTACACCAAACTAGCACCAACAAGGCGGCAGTAAGGAAGAGAACTGGGTGAGACTGAATGAGAAATGAGACTAGAGTCCAGCAGATGTATGCAGAAGGAAAACAAAAGTTATGAACAGCAGGTCAAAGAGCCATTGAATGCAGATAGTACAAGGTTAATGGTCACTTTACTTCTCTTCATCACATTTGAATGCTTTTCCTGGTCCTTGATCGTGATGTTTACAACTTTCTGTCTTCATAACCGCACATTTATACATCTGCACGGGGCTTTTTTTTGTAAAAAAAGCCCAGCAGGAACTCATTAGCATAATAGGCCACACCCAACAGCAGAAACGTATTAGCATATTGGACCATACCCCTGACAGCGCAGCTCTCTCCTAGGATCATGTTCCCCAGGTGCCCTGTGACTTGCGGGGCTCATGCAGAACCCAAAGGAAGGAAGGCAGTTTCTTGATCAGCTTCCCCAAGTGCCCTGCGGGCCCCTGCCTTCCCTCCCTGGATCAGCTTGGCTTCCCCAGGCACCCTGTGGCTTGTGAGGTGCCTGGGGAACCCAAGGGGGGGAGTTTAAACTGCCTTCCCTCCCTGAATTGGCTTGGCTTCCCCAGGTGTGCCATGGCTTGCGAGGCACCTGGGGAACCAGGGGGGGAGGAGGCTGTAGGCGTGGCCAACTCAGAAGCCAGCCGGAACTCTGTTCCTGTGCGTTCCTGCCCCAAAATAGCCCTGCATCTGCATAATAAGCACCCACTTGGTACATCTGATGAAATGGGCTTTAGTCCACATGAGTTTATGCTTTAAAAAATGACAATTTTTTAAAGTTTTCACAAGATTTGTTTCATTTAAATTATTGGAAAGAACTAAGAGCTTCAACAAATTTTCTGGACACAATGCTCTGTGTGACTTTTGAAAAGAATGAAAAAATGGAAGAGGTCTAATGAATTTCTTCCATGCCAGAAACAATACAAAGGAATTTAGACCTCTAAATTTGGCATGAGGAGAATTTTGGAAGCATCACTTCAAAGGACCAGCCATGAGGAAAGATACTCAAAGACAAAACTCCCTAAAGGTGGGCAAAGTTCTGTAGTAGTTTGGATATGGAAGAGGTGGAAATGTACAAACTGGCCAGATGTTAAGACCATCTTGCTTATAAGCCCACAAAATCACTTATATTTTACCTGCCCACACATGCCAACGGAAGTTATTTGTGGCACGCACATCATTAGTCTGATAGAAATAAATGAACCAACTCTGCTGGAATCCAGAAAGGTTGTCAGGCCTGGTCATTTGAGAGCAAGTCACATTCTCCACAGGTGAGTAGTTCTTAACCATCCTGTGATTTAGATCCAGACTAACATCTCCACAGACATAATGACTAGCCTCCTGTGGCAGTCCAAATGTCCCCTAAATCCTGTCCTAGCAGGAGGGAAGCCCACAGGAACACGATTTCAGAGGGCATCCCAAGCTGTTTGGCAGGGGGGGGAAATCACAGTTCACAGGCAGAAGTCCTTGCAGCTTCAGAAATGGTAGTCTGGATCCAAGCCTGTATAAGGATATATATTATGTTCCCATCCTATTTATAAGTTATACATACAGAAGGGAGATGAAATAACCAGGATGCTGAAATACGCCCAAACTCTTTATGCTGATAAAAGAAGAAAGTCGCTTCTTATTTCACCTTTCTTCATATCCAAGAAGGCCATGCCTTTTGTGTAAATAATAGCTGGTAAAATCAACTGGAAAACAATAATAACATGTTATGTTTCCTGGGTAGCATATAAAGGTATTGATTGCTTTAAAGACAGAAAAGAACCAGATTTCTTGGAAATCACGCAATGATACAACCCTTTGCCTGGCTCTTGAAAACAGCAAACTGAGGCTTACCTGAAAAGCAACCTGAGCAAGGGAATCCCTGGATCCTCCTGAACATTGCAATTAAGGTAAGAAGAGTGGGGTTATTTCCACAAGGGAAGGTGACCACAAAAACCCTTTAAGGTTGTACACGATGCTTGATGAGAACCAAGGTCATATGTGGCAAAAGGCGAGTACACTTGCTCTTTCTGACCAGGCAGTGCTGTGGCTGTTTAATATCGAACCCAAGCCACAATCACCTTCTGATCTGAGGAGCAGGTGACTTGAGGGCTCTCCCAGGTCCACTGGCTATTCTCCCGGTTCATTGGCAGAAGAGAGAAAGAAAGTGCAAGACACAAATTCCTCCAGTTCACCAAAGCATTTCACTCCAAGAAAGGATTCTGAACACCAACATCCATTAGTGGAGCTAGGATAAAATAACTATCTTTTTTAAAAAATGTCAATTTATCACTTTCCTCACACACTATATACTCCCCTTCCAAATAATTTGCTTGAATCTTCCACCACATGGCTTGGAAAGTCTCCTATGAAAAGCAACGAAAGAAACAGGAACAACAGATACACCTGTACACTGGTCATCCATTTGTTTCCATTGGGAATCACAGTGCCTTGGAACCCAGTTTGCCTTTTTTCAAAATACATTTGACCACTGGATTAGTTGACATTGAGCTATTCTACTCCACTGTCACCCATAGTAAGATTAACCAATATACTATAAAATAACAAAGCCAGAAAAGAATGTGAATGTTCTGTATGTTTAAAGACACATCCATGTAATTTTGGGAAAGGAGCCATCTATTTCAAATAGTATTTCCCAAACATTTGTTTTCTAGAATACCGACTGGGTTGGATCCAACCAGCTTTTTGGCTCAATCTCACCCAGTTCTCATCCTGACCCATATGGCTTTCTTCCTTGCAATCCCCATGACCCCCAGCATAATCCTTTGAGTAATCAAAGGAGTCTACCACCTCCTTTTTTATTCGATTAAAGGCTTGTTGGATCCAACCCACAGTTATGAATTAGACCCGGAGAAACCTTTCATTCATACCTAATTCTCGTTCAACTTCTAGAACAACAAGCACACATCTTCCTTGCAAATGTAGAACAGTCCAACAGGATTATCTTCTCTGTCCCACCCTCCTCAAGGATGGAAATATGGCTGCTGGACAAGGGTGATGGGAGCATAGGCTGACTACAGCAAGCCCATGGCTCCCTGTTCTCAGGATGGTAACAATTCCCAACATTAACAACCCATGTGTCCTCTTATTTCAAGGAAGGAAGCAGCCAACATAGTGTCTATCTTTTCTAAAGTATGCATTAATCACACACCAATGTTCAGTGAATATATGATGAATACATAAGTATATGCTTGAAATATACATCAATCTTAAAAGCAGGATTACAGAGGATAAATGAAAGGCATGGGAGACTGACAATACTACACATTAGAACAGCCACACCTATCCACCCTGTCATCGTCGTCCCCAACAAAGAAAAAATGGAAGAAAATACATTAGAAGGGGTGGACTTTATTTCTGTCTCACAGAGAGTGAAATTGATCAAATCCCCCAAATTTCAGGATTGACCAAACAAGATGAAGACCCTGCTTCCAAAAGCAGAGCAATCACTGGGGTTCTGAAATGGACAAAACCATGAGAATTACTGGGGCATGTTTCTCTTGTTCCCAAACAGAACTTAATATGCTAGGATCTGCTCTGATAGAGTTTAAAGGATATCCTGGTTGGAAATTGAACTCTTGGCCTTTCAGTCTTTCTGCTAGCCACAGATAACTTTTTAAAAATCGGCTCAAACAAGTGGAAGCCAACTCTAAACAGTTAGTCAACAGTTAGATTGCTCTTTTGAAAATGGACGTATATAAGGCATTTGATACATTAAATTATGAATACTTGTCCCAAGTATTACACAAATTTGGTTTTAAACTAACACTTTTATAACCTGTGCTCCTTGCCCAATGCATCTAACAACTGGATAATATACACTGCAATCCTGACGACATTCCCTGAAAGTAAACCCCATTAAATAAAATTGGAACACACGCTTCGGATTGCTGCCAAACTCTTTGAAGCTCTCTCTGAAGGCCACTTCAAAGAATATGCTAGCTATACACATAATAGGGAACAAGAAGTGGGCTATGTCATAGGGCTGCCAGTTCTGGGTGGGGAAATTCCTGGAGATTTTGGGGGTGGTGCCTGAGGAGGGTGGGGTCCACCCTCCAAAGCAGCCATTTTATTCAGATTGATTGATCTCTATTGCCTGGAGATTAGTTGTAACAGTGAGAGATCTCCGGGCTTTATTTACCTGGAGGTTTGCAACCCTAGTTATGTACCTTACCTCCCAAGCACTCAGGACACTGGCTCTCCCTACATTACCTACAGGCCTCTAGGCATTGACCAGGTACACATAGACTGTGTGTATAGGCTTCTTCATTTACCTGCCCAGGATGGGGATTTAACCGCCCACAGCCCAATTGCCCTCCCTTGAGGAATTAAGAAGTGGGAGAAAAGTGGCCTCTACACAGTGATAATCTAGGAATTTCCCCTACTGAGTGAAGCAGATTAGAGCATCACCAGGATGTGACATCACATCCTCCCCAAACTCTACCTTCCTCAAGCACTGCCTCCAAAATCTTCAGGCATGGTCCATAAAACTGACTCAAACCCTGACATTTAAACTGGGATTTAACTGTCCACGTTTGTCCACGTTTGTCAGGTTTGACAGTAATGAAATATATGGACACCCAACAAGCGTCCAGAGCACACCAGGTGGGAAGGAAAATATAAGGTGCATTTCCCACCCCCTCCTATTCCACAACTATTGTCTGAACTGGCCCCAAGGGTCCATTTAGTTGAAGTCATTTGTGGGCACCTGGAGATCTGTTAGATGACAAGCACCTACTTCCCGAAAGTGAGACTCCTTGAAGTGGTCAAAATAAACTCAGAATGCACCATGGCTGACAAAATATTGTGATTTCATAAGAGGCTGCATTTAGGCCCATAGCTACAGTGGGGCATCTCAGGGCTAGGCCCCACTGACTTACTGGCAAGGCCCCACAACTTCCCATCCAGCCCAGGGTCCCAAACAATGGTGGTTGCAGGGAAGAAGCTGGGTATTCCACTGCAGCTGTCTGGCGTGAAGGGCCAGCTATGATGGCAGCACAGAGCCAGAAAAGTCCCTCAGAAAGTCTATTTAACTTTAATTAAATTAAGTTTAATTTCATTAGCCAGTGCCCCCTAAGAAAATTAAATGCCCCCCAACTAAAAAAAAACCCTGGCTATGGGCCTGGCTGCATTTACTGATGATTTAGCTGAACCTTGCAATCATGACTTCTGATGGCTTAGTCCGCTAATCACTCATTTTGTTATAGTTTGTGATGGAGGGGCTGCAATTCTGTGGAAGAATGTTTGCTTTGCAACCAGAAGATCCTGGGTTCAATTCCTGGCACTTTCAGTTAGAAGTATCACACAGTGGGCGAAGTGGAAGATTTGTATGTAAGAGCATGAAGAGCTGCTGCCACTTACAGCAGGTGACAATGACCTTGGTGGAGCAATGATCTGGCACAGTATAAGGTAGCTTCCTGGGCTTGTGCGGTTTTTGAGGCCATAATTACAGTTTCAAATGGGCATGGTGGAATTCACTGTATAATGAAAGTGACAGATTAGCAGTGGAAATCCAAAAGTGGTGGGGGGTTTTTTATTCCTTAAAGCATCAGAGAGGAAATTAATATGTAGAATAGCTTTAAAGAAACCCAGACCTCCTGAAATAGCAATTCAGCATTTTATACCTAACCCTTTCCCACTAAAACAAAATGTCCCCAGTAAAGCATTCTCCAAGGGCACATAAGCTATGCCCCAGAAGCAAAGCCTCTCTTATTAGAATCCACTCCATTGTCTGACTGTATTGTTTAATTAGGCATAATGATTTACTTGGGCCTTCAAGTCGATTGTCCAGCAGTGACGCTGCAGAGGAGGGCTTGTGCCCTAACTGATCTTTGGTCTTGCCTGCTAGCACATCCCAGTAGATCATTTTTAATTGCCATTTTCACAAAGGGAACTTGTCACAGGCAAGTCCTTACTTCTTTAAAAAAGTGGAATTTTTAGCAGTCATGAATTCAAGTTTAATTGGCAGACACCAAGAATGGCATTTGTATCAATGCCATTACACTATGAACAGTGGTCCCAGAATGGAAATTCCTTTGAGATAGTTGCAGTGACTAATCCTGCCCCAAGTTTCTTCTTAGGCTGAGTAAAAAAATTTCACAAGCATTTTTTTAACCACATTTTTTAAAAAACACACACACACACTTTCCCAGGTGGACTGGTGAGGAATCAGTAAGCTGACTGATTAGGATCACCCATATGGGTTGATGCAGAAGACCTTGACTGCAAGGAGATCATCACATAGTCAACCTCAATTGGTTATTTAGCAGTATAACATCATCAGGAGCAATATGCAAATATATGGTGGGCTGGATCATTGTAGGAAGTGAAAATGGGAAAAAATGGTAGTGAAACATCCACAGATAAGGGAAACAGTGGCAGCAAACAGAGCTGGAAACAGGTCAAGACCACATTCCTCCCCTCCCTACTCCTCCCACTGCAAAACAAACAAACATAACAGTCCGGTTTTTAGCCTGAAAATGGAAAACAGCCAACGTTCAGGTCCACTCTCAGATTTTTCTCATGAAGATGTGCTTGTCTATGCCACTAAATCCACTGCCATACGACAAATACTATAAGTGGCTAGAGGAACATGCAGAGCCAAGCACAAACACAGGTTTATCATCTGTACTAAAATCTGGAAACAGGAGGCAGGGACCTAAGGGCAACAGCCTGTCTACATGATGAAAATGGGAAGAGGACCGCATAATGCAGCACAAGCTTTGTATGGACATGGCCGTCATCCTTTATGAGCAGCAGCACGGGGTTGAAGTTCTTAGGCCCACAGGAATCTCCTTTCTGCTGCTGTCCGCAGGTAGCCCAGACTCAATCTCCCCTCAATGCCTGACCCTCTGCCTGGAGTCAAAGTGCTACAAAACAAAATATGTTATTGATGTTATTTGCTTTTGACAATGATTATGATTGCAAGCAGTTACACTCTCAGAGTCCTTGGAAGTCAGCGGGCTCTGTTTAGAGTTGTGTAGGCATCTGAAGAAGTGAGCAATAACTCATGAAAGCTCATACCCTGCCATAAATTTTGTTAGTCTTTAAGATGCTACTGGACTTTTGATCTTTTCTACTGCTAATGCCCGGAGTACGCTATGATGTGTGTCAAATCAGAATAATCTGCTTTCTGTGTTCAATCAGAATTTGGACAATGAAGGTAGAAAATACATTCCTTTGAAATATGGGGGTGGAAGAGAGTTTTACAAATATCATGGACTGCCCAAAAGGCAAATCAGTGGGTTCTAGATCAAATCAAGCCTGAACTCTCCTTTGAAGCTAAAATGACTAATCTGAAGCTATTGTCTTTGTTGTGTTTGTTTAGAATATGAA
Source organism: Lepidodactylus listeri (assembly GCA_029233225.1). Taxonomy (NCBI): domain Eukaryota; kingdom Metazoa; phylum Chordata; class Lepidosauria; order Squamata; family Gekkonidae; genus Lepidodactylus; species Lepidodactylus listeri. The sequence continues at coordinate 81,852,747 of JARCFY010000009.1, read as the reverse complement.
GCAGTAATAACTTGAAAGGGCTCTGGTATCCTAAAGCTCCAAGTCCTATTGGCTGATTAATAAAGACTCCCATTGGTCCTGAAGCCAATCTAGATACCAGTCACTGAGCCCTGCTTGGGTCCAATAGTATTGCTTGTATATAGTTACACTGTTGAAAGTTATGTGTTGGAACAGTATAAATGAAAGTGCTACTCTCATAGAGCTGTCTTTTGAGCTGAACAATGTCACTGAATAAAAGGCTGTTTGTTTGAATTCGTTGCCCCCTGATCAATACTTAAAACTGGCGACGATGGGATCCCAGTCCTAACTGAACGGCTGAAATCACTAAGGGCACCCAGAGCTAAATCACTATGGGCATGGCATCCAAGGGCCATATCAAACCGTTCGACCCAAAGGTTGGGAACTGGGATTCATACCTCAATAGGTTTGAATGCTCTACCTCGTAGCAAATCATATTGACAGAGATGATGTCTGCCGCACCACTTTTCTGAGTACCTGCAGCCAGGCTGTATTCGACATTGCTCGAGATTTAGTTGCCCCCTCTAAGTTACTCGAGACCCCTCTCGGCATCATCAAGGCCTAGCTGACCGAGTACTTCACCCCGAAGACATCGGCTGCCGCACACCGATGTGCGTTCCATCAGTGGAACCAGAAGGAGGGCGAGTCTATCACGGAGTACCTCACCGCACTGAGGCGGGCTGCTCAAGACTGTCACTTCACCGATTTGAAGTCCGTCCTCCTAGATCGGCTGCTCTGTGGCCTCAGAGACAAGAGCATCAGGCAAGCCCTACTCTTACTAAAGACTCTCACATATGAATCGGCCCTCGAAGAGGCCTTGAGAGTACAGGCCACCAACCTATACCTCCGCAAACTGTGATTGAGTCCCCAAAGCCACACGCCAGGCCGCTCTGACGCTGTACACCAGGGTAGTACCGCTGAGTCTGATGACACCCAGGATGACCAATCTGATGTGTCTGATGATGGAGTTTTCAATGCGAGGGCCAATCAGAAGCTGCGCTGCCATCGCAAAAGCCCGCATGCTCTCAAAAAGCCTGCAAAAAAACAGCTGTGCCGGTTGCAGAGGTGTACATGAATGTAGAGACTGTCAGTTCCGTGATGCCATCTGTCATGTGTGCGGGAAAGCGGGTCACCTCGCCAAAGTATGTCGCTCATCTCAGGGTCATGATGCCCCAGATGAGTTCCAGCGTACCTGAGGGTCTGTGAATGCCCCCAGCCGATCGTATCATTCCAAGTCATCTTGGCCATCTGGGCAAAGACAAAGGTACAGCAATGAAGCAAGTGTGTCCGAAGACTACACCAACTGCCTATATATACACCAGGGGCTACATCCGTGTCCGAAAATCAAAGCCACCGTCTTCGTTGAAGGTCGAGCGTGCCAGATGGAGGTAGACTCTGGGTCAGCATTGTCCATCATTTCTTGGAGCACATTCCAACAAGTCTGCCCGCTATTCGCTGCTCACTGCCTTCAGAGATGCGCCTTACAGCTGTTTGACTTCCAGAGGAACCGAGTTCCAGTTGTCAGCATTGCCACAGTCCAGGTCAAATATAAGAAATTCTCTGGCCGTCTGAACCTGCTCATGGTAGAGGGTCGCCGCACAAGCCTGATAGGGCTGGACTGGTTCGCTGCCTTGGGCATAGACATTGTTGGCGTGAACCAAGTCGAGCCGGAACCTTTTATGGACCTTGAGACAGAGTTTCCGGAGGTTTTCAAGACACTCGATGCCGAATTCCAGCCATTCCTGTTGAGATCGTCTGAGCTGTTGGTAAACAAGGGATGCCTGTTGTGGGGAAACAGAGTAGTCATCCCTCCCCCACTTTGCCAATGGGTGCTGGACGCCTTGCATGAAGAGCACCCGGGCATCGTTAAGATGAAGGCCATCGCTAGGAGCTATGTTTGGTGGCCCAGCATGGATCAGCAGATTGAGCAGTGGGTCCGGACGTGTCAGCCGTGCCAGGAGTCAAGGCCAGCAGTTCCAGAGATTCCTGTTCATCCATGGGAGAAGCTGAGGGGCCCGTGGTCCCGCATTCACGTGGACTTTGCTGGGCCCTTCCAGGGCCAGACACTCTTGATTATCGTTGATGCATATTCCAAGTGGTTGGAGATCATCCTTGTCACCTCCATGACATCGGCCGTCGTTGCCCGCTGTCGATGTCATGGAGGTGACAAGGATGAGCTGTCTTTTGAGCTGAACAATGTCACTGAATAAAAGGCTGTTTGTTTGAATTTATCGCCTCCTGCTAAATACTTAAAAGTCTTCTGATAAAGTGACCAGAGTACAAGAGTCACTGGAAAAGACAATAATGCTAGGAAAAGTTGAAGGCAGCAGGAAAAGCGGAAGCCCCAACATGAGACCAGTCAATTCAATAAAGGAAGCCATGGCCCTTAGTTTGCAAGACTTGAGAAATGGCTGCTAATGATAGGATGTTTTGGAGGACATTAATTCATAGGGTTGCCATAAGTCTGAAGGAACTCGAGGGCACTTCACACACACACACACACACAGTTTAAATATCCTTTAATCTGTTTAAATTCTGTTTATTCTGATCAGTAGATATGATTTGTATGTGGAGTTAGACAGACACAAAGGAAGTTATTGGGAAGGGGGAGATCCAGGGCTGATAATGCCTTCAACCCAAGATTCATCAAATCCACAGCTGCGGTTATTGCTTGTATGGCCATTCTTTTGACCACACTGCAAGGTAAAGTGACAAAATTTCATCACAGGACAGTGGCGGACAGATCAGAATGAAGAGATACAGCTGAAGTTGAGGCTGGTATTTTTTTTTTCTATTTACTGCTTCCATGCTTTCTCTCTCTCACACATACACACCTCTTAACCTTTTCATTATTCTTTTCCGAAGAGTTAAAAAGACGGAGGCTTTTTTCAAAAGGAGGTTGTACACCAAAACGTGGCAACAGTTCAGCAGCTGAAGGCTGTCCCCCCAGGAGCCCCCTTGCAAAGGGTAAAGCTATACCATCATAACCCTCGAAAAGTGTTCTCCACCGCATACTCTGATTGATTTTTCCAAGATAAGCTGCTCTGTAAAGTCATAATAAATCTCAAAGCTTCTAGCGTTCTCACTCACAGATAATCCTTTAAGCTGTTAAGCAAGTCGGTGCTGTGGTCTTCAGTTAGAGGTCAATCCTCTCCCACAAGATCCCTTAGGATTCTTTTACTGCTGCTTCAAAATCCTTTTCTATAGTGCCTTAAGAAGTGTCTTACATATCCTGGGTTTTGAGTCACCACTGCCTTAAGTCTACTGACAGTCCTATGAGTTTAATGCTTTCTCTGGTTGTCTGTCAGCACCTCTAGACTTGCAAGATCTGTATTGTTCTGAGATCACCCCCTAAATTAGTTCTGTCTCTCGCTATCTAGCAGTTGATCATACAGCAGAGCAAACAAAGACAAGGATGCTACATAATTACAGCCTCTCAATTCACATCAGTTTCATTTTGTCAGTGTGGTGAGCACAAGCGCAGGGATTTTCCCAGTCCTGTTGAGCTGGTGGGAACTTTTGGAATCTTGAGAAGGGGAAATGGGGACTATCACCAAATGCCCCCTACTCCCCTGGGTAGCTGCAAGCCAAGCTTCCTCCTATGATGGAGGCAGCTATTTCTGAGAGGATGCTCCCTGCAAACACAAAAGTGATGCCTTCAGGGTCCTGCTGCAGTGAGGTAGAGGAAAACTAGGAATGGCTCTTTGTAGTCAGGAAGAGATGCTTCGGGAAAGCAGAAAATTGGCCTCACCTCTTTCTCATAATCTTCCACAGGATAATGGACCCATCTCTGCAATACATCTGATTGAAATGATCATACCTGACACAAAGAAGAATTATTTGTGTAAAGAGAAAATAGACTAATGTGCTTGTGCATGATTAACACAGAATCAAAGGGGATCTGCTGGGTAATCCTTGCACTTATACAGTCTAATAATAAGCTTTTTTTTCATTTGGTGGTGGAGAGTGTCATCAAGTTACAGCTGATTTATGGCAATCCCTTAGGATGTCAAAAGCAAGAGACATTCGAGGGTGGGTTTTGCCATTGCTTGCCTCTGCGTGGCAACCCTGGTATTCTTTGGTGGTCTCCGATCCAAAGACTAACCAGGGCTGACTCTGCTTAGCTTCTGAGATCAGGCTAGCTTGGATGATCCAGGTCAGGGCCCTTTTCATATACAGAGAGTGAAATGTATTGTCGGGTTCAATCCACTAAAAGAAAGTCTCAGCCATCAGAAGCTTGGGAAACACTGCTGCATCACACCTGAACTCAAGAAAATGCTATAAAAAACAGACAAAACTGTTATGGAAATCAATGAAGGCTTCATTATATCACACCAGGACTGAGCTTCATGCCAGACCTCAATTGGTTTGTTTACTACTTCACAATAAACACACCGCTTTCCTGAATATTGCTTGCCATTGATACTACTGCAGCAGCATTGATCTGCAGACATTGCCAGAATGGTGATTAGCACTGAAGGGTTCAAATATCATTTCATGCTGTATGTATGTTGTGCCTTTAATTGGTCCAAAAGTACAGTGTCCAGATGTCAAATAATCAGCAATTTATTGTTTCACTATTAGTTGGATTAGAAAAACACACATACTTCACACATGACATAATGACACAATTTGACAGCAGAAGGGACAGACATGATTTGGACATGTGCGTGAATCGTCACACCAGCTTCCCCAGGCTCTGCCCCCAAAATCTCCAGGTATTTCCCATCCCAAAGCCAATGCTCCCTCTAAGCTTTGGGGTCTTGTGAGCAAAAATTCTACTTTGTGAGCTACTGGCATTAAAGTGGTGAGTGAGCGATTTGTCTGCTGCATAAATATGTTTGCTCTGGAGTCATCCTTCCTGAGCTAAGACAAAAATGTGTGAGCTGGAGGCTAAAAAACTGGGAGCTAGCTCACACTAACTCAGCTTAGAGGGAACACTGTCCAGAGCTCGAAACCTTCTCACCAATTCACCCTATGTATATTGAGCAATCCACCATATTCCTGCAATCACTACTTATGACCAACCAGTCAAAGACCAGGCCTATTTATCCCACCTTATTCTGAAAGCACTCTGAAGCGGAAGGAAAAAATGATCCCCTGAAAGGCCAATCATTAGGTAACCTCATAATGCCTTTTTGGCCCCAAGTCACCAGCTAATCCCGTGCTGCCTCATGAGACAGTGGGAGAGTCAGCAGCACATGGCAAATGCCTCTGGGGGAGAAGCAGAGCACCTCTAAAAGTAGGGTTCCCAGCCTCCAGGTGGGGCCTGGAGATCTCCCGCTTTTACAGCTGATCTCCAGCTGACAGAGATCAGCTCTCCTGGAGAAAATGGCTGCTTTGAAGGGTGAACTCTACGGCATTGTACCATGCTGAGGCCTCTCCCCTCCCCAAACTCCACCCTCTCCTGGATCCACCCCCAAAGTCTCCAGGTATTTTCCAACTCAGACCTGGCAACCCTATCTAAAAGCCTTCTTCTCTATGTTCCAATTGATTCAGTGTAAAGCAGCTTCATGAGTTCAACACAGGGTTTTAGATGTGTAAGAAAATTATCCCTTACTCAGTAATTACCTTTTACTCAAAACCAACCCTCATATTAGGGTCCTTATGCAGGAGACTGATAAACATGACAACAATAATGGGACAACCCACTCAGCACATGGTGTGCCCTGTCACCGAGCAAATCTCACCACTAGTCCTTGCTACAGTCAGCAGTGAGTGGCTCTAGAATAAAGTCTCCCCAAATGATTGGGTTACAAATACTGTTTGGAGCCACATGGCAGTTGAGATAACTTGTTTAGATGTAATTAGAGATGGGCATGGATTGGCTGATGAACTAATGCTCATCATAAATTTTGGGCTGTTCGGGGTTTGCGAACCTAAGTTGGTGAACTGAAAAACTGGAATGAGTTACCACAAATTTTGGGAGCAATTTGTGGGGGCTCATGATGAGTCAAAATCAGGGGTTTACTCCTGCTTTTTGCTCTGAGTGATTGGGAACTCCCCACTGCTCAGCTGTTCAGTTTAAATGGCTCCCTGCAGCTTTCCGCAGGAAGCAGAAAACAAGGGTTTAAATGGAAGGGGTGAAGTCTCATTCTGGAAGATCTTCCCTCCCTTCCTTCCTTTTTGCTGGTGGCAGCTCTCTGCAGCCAGCAGAAAGGAAGGGGAGAAAGATCTCCCATCCGGGAGATCTTCCTGGGAGAACCCCCACTTTCTGCTGGCTGGGGCTCACTGTGGCCAGCAGAAAGGTGGGAGGAAAGTCCCTTCCTGGGAGATCCCCCCCTTTCTGCCAGCTGCTGGTTTTTTGGGCTGTCTTCTGCAGTCCTTTTAAAGTTTAAAGGGACTGCAGAAGACAGTGTGAAACAGCTGTGCAGGGGGGAGTGCCTCCCTGCCCCACACCTGTTTTGGGCTGTCTTCTGTAGTCCCTTTAAAATTTAAAATTTGCACTGTGGCAATCAGCAGCTCCCTGACAAGTTCCCCATACAAGTTCCCCTGAATATATCATGAAGCAAAATCTATCTTACGAGTTGTATCCATCATGCAGTGAGATTTTCCCTCTGCACCCCCATTCACATCAGTGGTTGCATTGGCAAGAAAATGGCCTCAGCTGATAAAACAAGTCCACTTCACAATACAGTTCAGTGTTCATTCCAGTGATGAAGGGTAACCGTTCTAAAGACTAGCCCTTGAAATTACAGACATCTCTTTGTTTTTTCACACATGTCTCTAGATAAGAAGGCTGAAGGAAGAGTAATATTTTGAAGAGGAAAGTCATTTTTTTTGTACAATATGGTTGACTTGAGATTAAAACAGGGAGGGGGGAAATGCTTAAACTCAAAAAAATGATTCAGAAGAATGGATCCGTTAAAGCTTTGTGTGCTTTGAAGTTCTAACACCACCTTCTCAGAACAATTCAGGCATAACTATCGGATGTGTCAGAAATTTGCACTTTTTTTTTTTCTACTGGAGGTTGCATTTTGTTAGAACAACATGTCTGGATGCATTTTTTTATTTCAAAGGGAAACACAGCGGGAGTTGATTTAATAAACCACTGTCCACCTTTAATGAAATGAATTCCCCTCTTATCACTTCCCTCAGTTGCCTTTTGAAGTGCATGCTTTTAAACTTGATGCATTTATCTTTGGGAAATTTAATTCCTGGCCTTGAAAAGATAATTGACTGTCAATGAAAGAGCCTCTAAGAAACTGTCTGATCTTTTTAAACCACCTCCACACAGGGAATGGGAAAAGAGAGAGAAGAGCATATCAATGTCCCCTTAGTGACAGTTTCATAAATAAAATGGACAGTGATTCTCTCAGGTTGTCTGACCAAGAATCTTGAGAATCCGGTCGGACTCAACGTGGTTTCATTGTGTCAGAAGCAATCTGGACCTTGCATGCTGAGGATGCTGTCAGTTTTACATTCCCTAAGGGAGTGCTTATTGATCATGTTGAGGCTCTTGTACCTCAAAATTCCCTGATGAATTATAAACAAGCCTTTAAAGAGTATCAGGAATGGGCTGGGAGTATCTTGAGGGGTGGGGGTTTTCCCCACACCAGTCATGGAAGCTAGCAGGCAACAGAGAAGGAATGCACGACTTGCATTATAAATAAAATACTTTGTTTTTCCTACAAAAACCATTATCTCTGCTTTCCTGCATTTAGTACTAACGATACTCACTGGATATCCAGAGATCTTCTTGGAAGGGGAATAAAGGTGACAACTAAGCAGAATGGAAACATCCTGAGTAAACTGGGATAAGAATTTAACCTCAGAATTATAAAGCAAACTGCAATTTTCTTGGCCTCAGGAGAAGCAACTCTAATGAGATTATCAACCTGATTAGATGTTTGAGGGATCCAAGTAAATTTTCTGTCCCTTTGCTTATCCCATTCACAGATTAAGATGCATTGGCAAGAGATCGTGAAAACCCTTCATGATACTGGGACTGATTATAATAAATATACAACAGCAGAATACTTTTCATTGGTGGGTACTATTTATAATTTTATAGAAAAATACAAGGATTACAGCATTACTCCACATACACAGCTATGAAGCTGGGGCAGACAAAAGGCCAGGGCTATTTTTGGGCAGGAACGCACAGGAACGATGTTCTGGCTGGCTTCCTAGTTGGCCACACCTACAGCCTCCCCCTCTCGGGTTCCCCGGGTGCCTTGCAAGCTGCAGGATGCCTGGGGAAGCCAAGCCGATCCGGAGAGGGAAGGCAGTTTAAACTGCCTCCCCTCCTTGGGTTCCCCATGAGCCCTGCAAGCCACAGGGCACCTGGGGAAGCCAAACCTGGGAGGGAGCGGTGCTGCCAGGGGTGTTGCCTATTAGGCTAATGAGTTTCTGCTGTTGGGTGTGGCCTATTATGCTAATGAGTTCCTGCTGGGCTTTTTCTACAAAAAAAGCCCTGCAAAACGCTATCTATATATCTAATAGCCAAGTGCCCCTGCACGCGTGGATATCTAAATCCACACACCAGGGGCACTTGGGGGGGCAGAGAGATTTTCCTGCACCCTTGGGGGACTCCCCAGGTGTGCAGAAAAATCCTAAAAGTTTAAAAAAACGATATGGGGGATATTTAAATCCCCCCAAAAGTGAAAGAGCCTTCCCTGCACATGCGCAGAGGACACTCTGGGAACTGCGGTGGGCTGGTGGCTGGGAGCCTCTGAGGCTTCGCAGCCGCTGCCAGGGGTGAAGGGGGAAGATCAGTGGGCCCGGCAGCTCAGAGTCACGTGGGCCTCGCCATTGAAACTGGGGGAGGGAAGGATTGGCAGCCCGGGCCTCACCGTCGTTGCCCAGGGGGAAGGAAGGCTTACCTGTGGCTGCTTCCTCCTCCACATGGTGCTCCTTCTCTCTCCCCCCCCCCCCGTGAGTACCGTGGGTCCCGCCTCTTGTTATTTTAAAATAGCAGCACCAAGATGAATTGTGAGTCTTGATGGCCTATTCGGTCTGTACTTAGCAGGACACTTTACTCCCCAGAATAAAGCTTTAGGAACAATGTAGCCTTAGAAACAATGCCGATTTATTAATTTACTTAAATTCAAATGTATTGACTTATCAAGGAACAGAATTATATGGACAGAGGATATCTGAAAGGCACCGACTTGAAGAGTAGAAAATGGAGGCATTACACCAACTTGACCTTGACCTGGATGGTCCAGACCAGCCAATCTTATCAAATCTGGGAAACTAAACAGGATTGGTCCTGGTTAGTATTTGGATGGGAGACCTCCAAGTAAAAGCAAGGTTACAATGCAGAGGCAGGCAATGGCAAACTACCTTTGAATTTCTCTTGCCTTTTGGTGGCTTTCACATGGAGGGGAAAGTGGGGTTTAAACCCCTGCTTTTTTCTCCCCAGGAACCTCCACAAACTTCCTTAAAAGTTTGTGGAGGTTCGTGACTGGGCTGCGGTTTGTGAACTTTAGTTCATGAGCCATGAGCTGGCCAAAATGTGTCACAAAGGATTGTGAGCCAGTTTGTGCCCATCCCTCGTTCAGATCTTATGATGGAAGCATGAATTCTTTTCTACTGCTCCTCTGCAAATTCAGTATTACTGAAGTAGGCAAGCTTTCTACACTGCTCAAAACGTCTCTGTACCCTATTGGCAGGCAGATAAACAGCTTAGTAGAAACACTGATGGTTTACTATATTTCAATATAGCTCAAAGAGCTTTACAACAAAATCGAAATTAAAACCAATTAGTGACTGACATATTAAAGTAACAACCAAAATCTCTCCTCTGTTGTCGCTTCATCCCTGGTATAATTCCCTCCCCCTAAAATTCTTATGGATTACAATGTGTGGTCTTTAACGTCCATAACTGGCTTTTCTGCATAACAGCTTGAGGCCAGTTTGACAGAGATTGCATTCTGTTTTTCATACAACAGCTTTTCTGGTGTCCATGTAAAATTTGGTGCATACAAAAAACCTGACACACTCCTGGTCAAAGTCTGGGTCAAAGGGACCCAGAGATCCTATGCTGCCAAGCAAGCAGTCTGCCTTCTCTATGATGTCCAGCCCAGGATCATTGCTTTCCCCATTCTTGGGGCCAAGAGAACAATTGCAGGGGGTCTTCTCAACTGACAGATGAACTCTGCCATTTGACATTTCTAGTTTCCAAACATTTATGGGGTACTGCTTTTCTGGAAGTTTTTCCAGCAAGGGTGTCACTTCTGACTCTACCCCACATATTGAAGCTAGAGAAGGGGCCCATGGTGGCACGCAGAAGGACTTGGTGATGGTCTCTCATCCTCAGAGGGTAAGTCTCCTGGGAGGTCATGGGGCATGAATCACACAGACAGAGGCAGTTGCAGGGGGGGGGGGAGATTGTGGCAGTACAGATGATGGCTATGCTTGAAAGCTTCTATGTTGTAGAAATAAAGAGGATACACTGGGACTGATGTGTGCAATTGATTTCTGGGATCTTTAGATCACAACCAAATTCAAAGTAAAGCAGTCAATGGCATTTTCTAAATATAAGCCAGAGTTCTGCCTTTGAATTTATGAAGAATATTGAATCATTAACTTAAGGGCAGGTTTCAAAAGGTTTATTTGCAAAACTTCAAAATACAAACACACGCAGACACTGGATAACTTTGAAATCTTGTCTTAAGCCCAAACAGTACTCCTTTCTTCTTGTTTCCCACTGACTCAGAATTCATCTCCCAGCAAACAGGCCATGGAGGGAACCATATACACTACCTGTGCTCACTGGAGAAAGGACAGAACAAAAGACAGCCAATGTGGTATAGTGGTTGGAGGGTCAGACTAGGATCTGGGAGACCCCTACTCTGTCATGGCAGCATGCTGGGTGACCTTGGACTAGTCATACACTCTTATTCTAATATACCTCACAGAGTTGTTGCAAGGATTAAACAGAGGACAAGAGAATGATAAAAGCCATTTTGGGACCCCAAGGGAGAGAAAAGTGAGGTATAAATGGAGTGAGCAAATAAATAAATAAGCAAGCAAGCAACTGAAAGAGAGGAGGTCTGGTTCTGCTTGCACTGGTATTTATAGTCCTGATTGGCAGCAACTTTGGCACAATTTTTGAAAAATCTTTCTCACTAGTAGCAGTGATGTTGTCAGGCAACCAGAACAAGATAGGTCACAGCATTGTTTAGTATAAACAAATCAAATTCAGAGTAAGGACAAAGGTTCCTTAAAATAGGCATTCACCTCCTTCTGAACAGGCTTTGTTTGTCCTTATGGCGACATTGGCTTCATGATGGCATAACTGCTGCTAACAGAAAAGGATGTAACTAATTAAAGCTGCTCACAATGGAGCACTGTCAGTAAGTAGTGCCTCAATACCACGTAGGGGATGTTGATGAAGGATGCCTAAATGCAGGGCTCTTTTTGTAGAAAAAGCCCAGCAGGAACTCATTAGCCTAATAGGCCACACCCAACAGCAGAAACCCATCAGCATATTAGGCCACACCCCCTGACAGCACAGCTCCCTCCCAGGATCGACTTCCCCAGATGCCCCACAGCTTGTGGGGCGCATGGGGAACCCGGGGGGAGAGAGGCAGTTCAAACTGCCTTCCCCCTCCTGGATCAGTTTGGCTTCCCCAGGAGTCCCTCAACTTGTGAGATGCCTGAAGAACCTGGTTGGGGGGGGTGGAGGCTGTAGGCATGGCCAACTAGGAAGCCAACCGGAACTCCATTCCTGTGCATTCCTGCCCAAAAATAGCCCTGCCTAAATGTGTGTCTGTGAGGTTACACACCTTCTCCCTGCAGCACCTCCCATGAGAAGAGCAATGGCGACCCTCCCCATCCTCCTGAAGCTTTCAAAAATGCACATTTAGCCTTGGGACAAGAGCATAACAGGTGGACTGCCAGATCAGACCACTGGTATATCTAATCCAGCATCCTGTTTTACACAGTGCCCAGACAATTGCCCTGGAGGGTCAAGCAGGGCATAGAAGTCAAGTATTTCCCATGATGCCGCCTCTCAGCACTGGCATTCAGAGGTCTGCTGCCTCTGGATGTGGAGGTTCTTTTAATAAAGCAACCTTAGATGGACCTATCCTGCAGGAATCTCTCTAATCGCCTTAGGCGGCTCTCTATGCCAGTGGCCATCACAATATCCACTGGCAGTGAATTCCATAAGCTATAGATTCCACATGTAACTACCCCCTCCAATGCAGCTCTGCCTTAACCTGGAAAAAAATGTACTCAAAGGGAGCAGGCATTGAATCTGGTTCTGAAATATGTCACTAGATTTCTTATCTGCCTACCAAAGGAGTTAAATGACTCAGAACACTTTCTCTAATGGTAACATGAATGCATGCTAATAGAGAAATGGCTTTTCTTCCCATAAAGGAGCTTCAAAAATGGAAATACAGGCATGGAGGCACAATGGAAAAATGAGCAAATTTCAGAGAATAAGGGCATGAACTGGACAGAGAAACTATAGAAATTAGAATTTAGCCAATCTTGGCCAGAAGGACTAAGAAAGCTATTATACAAATCTATCTTCACAACTGTTTATTTCTGAGTCTTGAAAATGCCTCCAGTTTGGTGTAGTGGTTAGGAGCACGGACTCTAATCAGGGAGAACCAGGTTTGATTCCCCACTACTCCACATGCAGCTGCTGGTGTGACCCTGGCTCAGTCACAAGTTCTCAGAGCTGTTATCTCAAGGGCAGTTCTCGAGAGAGCTCTCTCAGCCCCATTTACCTCACAGGTTGTCTGTTGTGGGGAGGGGAAGGGAAAGGAGATTGTAAGCCGCTCTGAGACTCCTTTGGGTAGTGAAAGGTGGGGTATAAATCCAATCTCTTCTTCTTCTTGTTGTTGTTCACTGGATATAACCAGGAGGCCATCACCAGTTTTACTCTGATTGTGCCCACTAAAAGGCTGGTGGAGGTTTCACGGCTACTATACCATATCTTATCCCGTCTCATACAATGTACTTCTCAAAATGCTCAGAATACAAAATACCTGGAAAAGTAGGCTGTGGTCACATGGCAAGCTAATTGTGATTTCTTCTTACTACAGATTTGATCGGGAATATTTTTTTCCGGGTTGGGATGATCACACATCCCTCCCCAAACTGCAAGCATTGTGTGACGAGGCTCTGGGCACTGTCTAGACAGCGGCATGAGTTTTTTTTTTTTTAAACCCTGCTTTGCGCATATGCACATGGCTGAATCACCGCTCCCACGAGGACTCGCAGGTCTCTCCCCCCCCCCCCCACAGCAAACAAATAATAAATAATAAATGTTAGATGCTTTTCTGCTTTGCTTAGGGAACAGTTTGGAGTAAGATGATTCCCTCTGTATTTTTTTAAATGTACTTGTTCCTAGGCTTTATCTTTTAACCCAGGGCCCCCTGGAAACAGCGCCAGCAGCTCGGAGGGGCAAAAAGTCTCAGTGCCATGGGGACAGCCAGGGACTGAGGGGCAGCCAGGAGAGGTGCTCTTGGGGAGGCTTTACCTGGGAAAGTGGCGGTGGTGGCTGCCCGGAATGCAACAGCTCCTCCGCCAAACTGGTGTTGTGCAGCTGGCACAGGTCGTGAGGCCCCAGGGTGCCAGGTGCCTCCAGCAGCTCGACCACCCAGTCCACCTTGGTCATGGTCTGTGCAAAGCTCTGGCAGCACCGGGCCAGCAGCTCCTTGTGCTTCGGTTCCAAGGCATAGTGGCCCCGGCCCACCAGATGGGCAGAATGTAGCCGGCACTGCATCTCTCTCCACTGCCCGCCCCCTGCCAGCCCACCCAGCCCTTCCTTCCCCGCCTGCCTGCCTCTCCCCCTCCAAGCAATTTTCCGTGCTGCCTCCTGCTGCCAGTCTCCAGACAATGGGACCAGCCTCAGCCCAATGCAGCTGGCAAGCTGGGCGTGCTCCCCAGTGCTGGGGGCTCCCTCCCTCTGGCCTGGGGTGGACAGGACCACAACCTCTGTGCCTGGCAGAAGTGAACAAAATGAACAAGACAGTGAACAAAATGAACCCCTGACATACTACTAAGTGCTGGAGTCTATATGTGCACTTTAATGTTTAAACATTGCATTTATTCAGCACAGGATTACTCATGCACTCAAAAGCGGAAGCTGGGAGGGAAAAAACCTCACTGCACAAAGAACAGACAGACGACCTAATTGTAATCATTGCAAGAGATGGCTGTCCAGATAGGCGAATCACGGATTTAAAGCGCAAATACCCAGAAGTACTTGATTTTCCTGGTGTCAGAAAACTCGCTAGGGAACTGGGAGAACTACGTGACTGAACCCACTTTGGTGCGGGAGGTGGATGCGAGTGTCTGATCAGCGATTTTAAATGCAAGAGGGAACAGCGTTGAAACCCGATCAAAATGACAATGTGACCACAGCCTTAGTTTATTTTCCCATCACATCAGTTGCATAAGCCAGGTGCCTGCCCCTATTAACTGCCCCATCTGCCTCTGTTGGCTCCACTGTGGGGTTCCTTCCTCAGAATGTCAGTTGCAGGAGGGGAGGAGGTTTATAGCACCCTTAGCCTTCTCCTCCATCTTGGGAGTCCAGCTTTCTTCCTCCCAGAGGAGTATCAGAATATCTCCTTTGATCTTCTCCTGTTCATCCTTGGAGCTCTCCCCTTTATATCCACCCATCACCCTCTTTTGATCCTTTCCCTCACCAGCCTAATCCTTCCTCAATTATTTGCCCCACTCTTCTCTGAGCTTGGCCTTGATCTCCCTTGTGGCTTCAACCAGTCCTGGGAGTGAGAAGGAGCTACCACTCCAGCCTTCTATCTCCCCAACCTCTCCAGCTGACTCATCTGCTTGGCATTTTTGCATATATGTATCTATGTATCACCTAATGTAAGCCACTTTGAGCCAGCTTGCAGGGAGAGCAGGGTATAAATTGAATAAATAAATAAATCCAAAAAACAGCCTCATCAGCTCTGCTCTGCCCTGACCTCTCAGACCTGCACCTGGCTCTGGCATCTCGGAGTGACCACACCCAACCACTCCACTCCTCGTTGGAGTCTCCCCCTTCTTGGTCTTGACCCTCCCATCACTCTGCCCATTAGTTTGGTGTCATGGTTAAGAGCAGTGGCCTCTAATCTGGAGAACCAGGCTTGATTCCCCACCCCTCCACATAAAAGCCAGACAGATGGACTCAAATTCTAGCTACATCTGAAGAAGTGAGCAGTGACTCATGAAAGCTCCTCCCCTGCCACAAATTCTGTTTGTCTTCAAGGTGCTGCTGGACTTTTGCTCTTTTCTACTTCTACAGACAGACTAACACGGCTACCCATCTTGATCTACTTCGATCATTACACACCATATGCATGTGGATGGCTCTGAAAGGTGGTGGGTTGCAACAGGCGGTAAGAAGGAACACTATTGCCTTTGACATCTCTGACATTTCTGATGACCTGTGTGTCAAATCTGATGACCATTTTTAAAAACTTATTTCTTCTTTGTATCTTATTACCCAGTAGAAACTTACATGAACTAAACAATTTTGAATGGCATGTCAAGATTACATATCTCAGATGGAAGAACAGAAAATTTGCCTTACTGTATCCATGTTACCACAGATATTCTGGCTGCGCATATCACTCCAAAGAGAAACTGCTGATGTAGCATTCAAAGCGTAGATATCATTACTTTGTGTTGAAATTAGAAAGCAGTTATCTTCTCTGGAGGAAGTGTCAAGAATATCAAGTGTCTGACCCTTCAAGAGCAGATGAGATACATCCATACCCCCCATCCATTTTTATTAGATCTATATTTTTTTTAAAAAAATCAACTGCTAGAAAAAGTAATGGAAATTTTGTTCTAAGCATCGTGCAAACCTTTCTTTTTTTGTTTAAAAAACTCATTCCACCCTGAAAGGAGAAACAACATTTCTCTGTGAAATTGGCAAATTCCCACCTAGGGCAAATTTCTGATATATCAGCCTTGCAAGGCTGGTAACCTCAAGTATTAATATCTTTTAAAAAAAAACTTGCAACCAAGATTAAGGGGTTTGTGCTCAATAGGAAGGTTTTAGCGCCACAGAAACATCAACACATGGTACCTTATGATCTGGTTCTTTGTGATAACATTCTCATCAGATTGATTTATACCAGGAAGTTGGAAGTCTTGGAGATTTTTTCCCCTTCTGTTTTTTTGCAGTCTTCAAGACTGAGGAGGATTTCTGAAATGTGTCCCTAGGGTAAGAATTGGAGAATTGAGCTGTACAGAAAATGTACCATATAATCTTACTGCTAGGTTGTAGCCAACTCCAAACTTCATGAGCAAACTTTTTTGGTTCAATACATGTGTTTTCAAACAAAAAAAAATGTGATGGGGGGACTAACTAGGCAGGAAATGGAAGTTTTATCTTTGCTTTTTCCCTCACTGCACTGAAAACTGATACCTTCAGCTACAAAATTTTATATTGACGTGAATTAAGTTCTGCTCTGTGCCAATTATAATAACATATACGCAAAGTACCAAGTCTCAAGACCTTTCATTTATCCAAGGAGCCTGGGGAAAGGATCAAAACATTCAGGATACACTCATAACAATGACACCATTCCTATTTTATTTTGCTTTTTAGTACTACATTTCCTGGAGTGTGTAGATGGTTTTCCAGGCAGCCACTGGAAATGACCATGCTCTACAATGTTTTTAAAAAAGCTGACAAGTAAAACACAATTGCTTCAGATGAAGTGAGCTCAGCCTCACAAAAAGGTTCTGTGGAAATACATTTCCTTAGTCTTTTAAGATGCCATTGGACTTCCACCTGCTTTGACTTATTAGGTGGGGTCACACAGCATGCTACTAGGACTACAGCATGTAAAGAATCAGAAGAAAGGAAGAAGAGTGTAAGCAAGCCCAAATTAAGCACTTTAAAAGCCACTCTGATAACATGCGCTGAACTGTGACATCCTAAGTGGAGTTGTACACTTCTAAGCCTGTGGAGTTCAGTGGAATTAGAAGGGTATAAGTCCACTTAGGATGGCACGATATATCTCTTCCATTAGATTAGGTAGGGCTTAAAAGTACCCAACTAGTTAATAGCTTTGCTTTATAAAGAAACATATTTGAATGCCTTTAAATGGTGATTTTAAGTAAGAAACCTTGTAAGACTTTTTTTATTTTTCCCCAGAGGGATTTCCCCCCTCTGCCTAGCTGTCTACATGCATTTTTGACTGCAAGCATTTATGTTTGGTTTCTCTACAGAGCAAGCAAAAGCCCCAGTTTGTTGCAGCAAAGGGAAACTTGATGTAGCTTTATGGGCCCTGTGTTCATTGCCTCCCCATGAATGTTATACCCAGGTTAGAAGCAATTGCCATCCATGCAGGTTCGACCAGGGATTTGAGAATAAAGTGCATCAACCCCCGTAACAAAGGGCTGGCAGGCCAAATTGGGCCCTCAGTTTCTGCTGTGCAATACCGTTGTTTTTAAATGATGTCCTCAGAGACAATCACGCAACTCCACCACTATCAGCATCTTGTTCAGAGGAACCTGGTAAATGAGTCCATTAGTGCTGAGGGAAGGAGCAGCTCCTTTCTCTTTTTTAGATGTGATGCCTCAGCAGGGATAAGAAAATGTAAGGGGAAAAAGCAGCAAAAGCTAATTTTCATTATGCAAGTCAGCAGTTTGAATGACAAACAAAACACAGAGACAGCAGAGCTATGGATCACAGAGCTTTAGGCAATTGCTTCAGAATAAGAACACACACTGTACATCTATATGGATTTACACATAACATATGTTGATTCTGTAATTTGTGAGGGTCTTTGACATCCTCTATTATCCCCAATCCAGAGAACTGAATGCCCAAAGGCATGTCATGCATTCCTTGTACTGGCGGACCCTTCTGTGGTGGCTCCGGGGTGAGAGAAGGGCCAGAGGCCCTGAGGCAACTGTCTTCAGGACTAGAGTTGCCAGGTCCCCTTGGGGAGCAGGGAAACTTCCACTCAATGGGTCTGTTCCTCGCCAGCCCAGATTGGGCTGCCGGTGGGAACGCCACCCCCAAATTGTCGGGATTGCATAACGTGCCCAGCCTGATGACATCACCCGAAGGTGATGTCATCACGTTGGGCATGTTGTAAGGGGACGCTCTATCATTCGAGGGAAAACTCTATGGTTTTCTGGGTGATGTCATCACGGCACACGTGCCGCAACCTTAGGTAGGACTTGGCAACCCTATTCAGGACTGAAGAATATCCAGTCACCCACTCTGGCATCTCCAACCTCCCACAATCAAATAAAAGGGGGACACAAACTCTGAAAAAAGTATTGATAAGATTGTAAGCTACGTGCTCCCTAATGGTCTCTTTTTGAGGAAACGGCTAGACTAAAACTGGACTTATTTGTGAGTAAATAGAGACCACTTTTTAAAGATTTTTGACTTGACAGACAAGACACTGACAGAGATGAATGACAAAGATTTAGGTAACAGAAAATAAAGTGCTTAATAAGGAAATGGTATGCATGGATGCCTTCAATCAATAAAGTAAAACTGGCTCTCAAGTAACATGAGGAGATTTGATTCCCCCTTCTCTGGACAAATTAACTCAGCAGGTTCAAGGCTGCTCTTTTCCCGCACAGGGCACCATTTCACAGAACCTATACACCAGTTAACAATGATGGGCCCTTAACAGGATACTTATTTGTCACACTAAAGCTAGCTTTATTCCTTAAACTGACCCTCCTAACCCTAACTAAAAGCCAAATAAAAGTCTAACTAACCCAACACTTGTTTCCAGAGCCACAAAATCCCTATCCAAGGAGGGGGGAGTTTTCTTCATGCTTCTTAAGCTGAGGCTGGCTCACCCCCTCCTATCCAGTGGAGTTCCATGGGCTCTGATTGGCTGACAATCAGCCAATTCACATAAAGCCAAAATCACATGGATTTGTTCAGAACTCTGAGGACAAGCGGGACTTTCAGAATGATTGCCACAGGTTCCTTTTGCCAACAAACCCAAGAACTGTGTTCATTTCTTGCTGTGTATATTTGCTTGAACAAAAAGGATTCTCTTGGTACCTTAAATACTAATAAAATTTATTCCAGCATAAGCTTTCATGGACTCAGCCTCCAACGTGATACATGCTGTCATGTGTGACAATGTCCTTTTGCTCCCTACATAGGACAAACAGGACAGCCCCAAAGCAAAAGAGTAAGCGGACACAAATCTGACATTAAAATTGTAATATTCAGAAACCAATGGCAAAAAACTCCTTCCAAGATACTCAATTACTAATTCAAATTTCACAATTCTTCTGCAAAACCACTTTCAAAAGAGAGTCCATAAACTAACTGAATAAAAATGGCCTTCCTTTGCTTCTTGAACACCCAGAAGTAAGGGAACACAGTCTTCGTGCTGTTACTAAGAGGCTCTGTCAGGCATTGCCATTCACATACTTCAGATGGTGAGGGAATATGGGCCAGAGTCTAAAGACAGAGTGCAGAGTGTACAAGGGTGCATTCATATGGGAGCAAGCAGTCCTAGTTTCAGGCCATGCGTACAAGTTTATCATGGGGCACCTGCAACTATACAGAATAGCATTATTTAACTAAAGCAGATTCTACACAACAAATAATAATATAATTGGTGGGTTGTGGAGTTTCTTATTCTTAGCACAGAATATATGAAGTTCTGCCAATGCTCTCCTTCCAAAGGACAACTCATGCATTTTCTAAAGCCAACCCAATACCATCCTGCTTGGAAACTTGCAGTTCTTTGACTGTGTGGTCTCTGCTACCTGAAATGTTTTCTCTTCAGTCCCCTGAACTGCTTCTATGAGCACTATCTGCACAAAAGATCCAGGGAACGGTCCATTTGGACAGACCCTTAAAAGGATGTTAACAAAGGGATATATACATTTTATCATCAGCACACTCATCCTGAAGATATTTATTTTCCATGGAATATGGACAACCATTCAGAATTAACAATTTTATTACCAGCACACTGACTCTGAAAATATTGTTTTCTTGGAATATGGACAACCATTTGGAATTAACTTCAGTGCACAAGCAGCATCATACATGCAATTTTCTCAGTTTGGGGCCAGTTTGTAAATTTTTTAAGTAAGCAAAAGTTATGAAAAGACAGGAATCACGATGTGCTTACTCTTCTGATTTACTGGGCAATACTGACACATCTAAAACAAGTGTTTAGGTGTACAGTATAAAATAGCAGATGTTTGGCTAGAATACATTTGTACAAATATGACAGTAAACTATTGACTAGTTCTTATGACACCACTAACATACTTACCTTCTGTTCATGCTCACACAATTATTAAATATATTTTATTCTCCTCTAGACACAGGTAGGGTTGCCAACCTCCAGATGGGGCCTGGAGATCTCTTGCTTTTACAGCAGATTTCCAGATTACAGAGATCAATTCCCCTAGAGAAAATAGCTGCTTCGGAGGGTGGACTCTACGGCATTGTACCATGCTAAGGTCTTTCCCCTCCCCTCTCCAGGGTCTACCCTCAAACTCTCCAGATATTCCCCAGAGCTGGCAACCCTATACTACTACTGTGCAAGAACACTCACACACTTTTTTTTTTCAAAAAATGAAACTTTACAATCCCACCAAATTGCATTCTTGCTGTTCTCCTCTAAATAATTCTGAAGTACTTTATACAAGCCCAGTACATGATCTGGAAGATGCAGCAATGGTAACATTATGTAGATATAACTTAGTTGGATGGGACACCCATCTAAGAGTAAGGTGCACAAACGACAAGTAAAGTTGTGGCTGACTGGCTCAGATCTACAATCCCACCAAATTGCATTCTTGCTGTCCTCCTCTAAATAATTCTGAAGTATTTTATACAAGCCCAGTACATGATCTGGAAGATGCAGCAATGCTAACATTATGTAGATATAACTTAGTTGGATGGGACACCCATCTAAGAGTAAGGTGCACAAACGACAAGTAAAGTTGTGGCTGACTGGCTCAGATCTAGCAGGTTGAAATTGAACCCGGCGAAGACAGAGGTCCTGTGCCTGGGCCGCTGCGGTCCGGAGTGGGGGGTCCCGCTCCCGACCTTCGACGGGGCGCCGTTGGTGCCAGCGCCAAGGGCGAGGAGTCTGGGAGTGCTCCTGGAGCCTTCTTTGTCAATGGAGGCCCAGGTAGCAGCCACTGCCAAGTCAGCCTTTTATCACCTACGGCTGGCGAGGCAGCTGGTTCCCTACCTGGACCGCGATGGCCTCGCCACAGTGATCCATGCGACGGTCACCTCGAGGCTAGACTACTGTAACGCTCTCTACATGGGGCTGCCTTTGGTGCAAACCCGGAAGCTGCAGCTGGTGCAGAATGCCGCGGCCAGGCTACTGATGGGTCTCGCAAGGCGGGACCACGTCGGGCCTGTGCTGGCGGCGCTGCACTGGCTGCCTATAGCATACCGAGTTCGCTTCAAAGTGCTGGTTCTTACCTATAAAGCCCTATATGGCCAGGGTCCAACATACCTTAGGGACCGCCTTTCTCCATATCAACCCCAGAGAGCACTACGGTCAGGGTCTGAACACAGGCTACGTGTTCCTGGCCCCAGAGACACCAGGCTGGCCAGAACGAGGACCAAGGCTTTTTCGGTGGTGGCTCCTATCTGGTGGAACGAGCTCCCAGAGGAGATCAGGGCCCTGCAGGACCTTATGCAGTTCCGCAGGGCCTGCAAGACGGAGCTCTTCCGCCAGGCTTTTGAATAGGAGCCGCCACCGATGATATTAGGATACCAGCTGACATCACAACCATCTTGATGTGCCCTGGTCCAACACGGTTTCAGTGGTGGCCGAGGGGGGGGGGGTAGATCAGCCACTTGGTCGCCATCGAATGCTGTTGTATGGAAGCTTTTAGGAGTATTTATTTGTTGAATGTTATTTATTGTTATTTATTATACTGTTTTTAATCGATTTTATAGGTCAATGTACCGAACCGGCCTCTGGCCCATGTAAGCCGCCCTGAGCCCGCTTGCGGGGAGGGCGGGATATAAATACGAAAATAAATAAATAAATAAATAAATAAATAAATAAATAAACAACATGCCAAATTAATTCTAAGCTGATATTCCAATTTAAAAAAAAAAAAAAAGTAAATGAGAGATGCAATTTTTCCCATTGTGCAATGACAGAGCAGTATGTTACTAATGCTAGCATAGCTGTTAAAACAATGTACAATTTGACCTGTCGTCTGGAAACATTTTTAAAATTCCAATTAAATACTGAATACGGTATGAGAAAGCAAGAAATCCCATAAGAAAAGAAAAGGCCCAGAGTAAACGTCCCTTATTGCCATTCGAGTGTTGTAGGAAGATAGGCTCTCATAAGATAACATCTGTATTCACAGATGATTTAATATCGGGCCACTTTAATATAGAAAGAGATGCTTATTGATACTGTTTCTG
The DNA here is from genome assembly GCA_029233225.1 of Lepidodactylus listeri. Taxonomy (NCBI): domain Eukaryota; kingdom Metazoa; phylum Chordata; class Lepidosauria; order Squamata; family Gekkonidae; genus Lepidodactylus; species Lepidodactylus listeri. The sequence continues at coordinate 81,830,390 of JARCFY010000009.1, read as the reverse complement.
CTGTGCGATCCCATAAAATGTGAGCCTTTCCTTTATTATTCTTTTAAGGCTGCAGGCGACATAGTCAAGGCTCCTCTGTCAATGATGTAACGAGGGAGGCTCGTTTGAAATTCAACACACCACCAAGAGACTGTGAGGCTCAGCCAAGCATCAATATCACAATAAAGAAGCAGCCTTGACATATGAGACATCCAAACAGATGAATTGAACAAACCTGATGAATATTTTTTATGACTGTCGGTTACAAAGCACTGGGATTCCAAGCAAGCATTCAAGACCAGTCCTGCTTTTATTATTCCCACATGCAAGTTTGGAAATAAAAAGCTGTACAATAGAAATGGATGGCTTCCATAGACATAAACCACAAAACTCACATTTCACCTTGATCTGAAACAGAAGACGACTGTATATAACACCTCTTTGCTGGACCTACGTGGGAATCATTCTGCATGTTGAACTACATTCTCTTCGCCTCCCTCCCCTAATGCTCCACAATGTCCTTCCTCCCTTTGAATCCATTCCAGTCTGAGAATTTGTTAAGATGTCCTCATTACTAGCAATGAGGGCATTTCTCCAGATTCATTTCTGTATGGCTCTACTTTCTCTCTCTCTCTACACTGTGTTCCATGCCTCAATGTCATTTTAGCTAGGAACCATTCCAAAATTAATTATGGAATTTGATCACATGTGGCTTTCAATGCCTTCATTTTAATTGCATCTTTCCCTCCCTTGTAAGTGATGTATGTGTGTGACCTAATGATGAAAAGCAAACATATGATTCCATCATGATCCTGTAGTCTCAAGATCTTAATTAATAACTGAGGATATCATTTAGCAGATCATTGTGGGGATCACAACAACAAAATGTTGAACCAAAAGGTTAGTGAAATAATTACTTTACCTCCAAATCCTGAATAGCAGGAATGATTGATATCTATTTGAGAAATTTTTGTTTTTCTGGCCCCACTGCTGGACCTCCTGAGAGCACCTGGTGTTTTTGGCCACTGTGTGACAGAGTGCTGGACTGCATGTGCCATTGGCCTGATCCAACATTGGCTTCTCTCATGTTCTTATGTAAACTTTTCATTTACAAAAAGGCATTTTAAAGACATATGACAAAATGTAATACAACACACAAATGTATTCCCATCCATGTGATTTCTTCCCCCCAATCCAATCAGCAACAAAAATATCTGTCTTCCAACAGATATATCTACATAAACATCTGTGTTACATTGATTTCTATGGCAATATGCTATCTTCATTAATACAGCAGTTGCTTCTATTATGGTAACCTAATTTGGCAAAGATAGTGGCTCTTGTTCATTTTTGTTGAGGCTCATCCCTCAGCATGAAAGAACCCACTTCAATCATCAAAGTCTGAGTTGAACCACGCAAGGATGCAGATGGTGCCAAACACTGCTTGGTACTTCTTCACCCCATGTTGTTATCAAAATAAGCATCACAGGACAATGCCTACCGCACCAAGCAATTAGTTCTAATCTCTTTGGCCAGCTCTCAAGATTGTTGATTAGCATGGCCTGTACTTTGACAGCAACACAAAATAAATCAAGAAATAATCTATATATCTAATAGCCAAGTGGCCACCCCATTGCAGATATCTAAATCTGTGCAGGGGGCACTTGGGGGTAGGGAGGTTTTCCTGCACACTTGGGGGACTCCCCCCATGTGCAGAAAAATCTGAAAAGTTAAAAAAAACTTTTGGGGGGATATTTAAATCCCCCCAAAAGTAAAAAAAGCGTTCCCTGCGCACTTACCTCTCTGCTGCTGCTCGCAATGGGGGTAGGTGGAGAAGCCTTGCTGGGCCTCGCCGTTGCTGGGGGTGTGTGGGAAAGAGCTGGCAGGCCCCACAGCTAGAAGCCGCACAGGCCTCACCATCACTGGTGGGGAGGGGGGAAAAGTTGGTGGACCCTGCAGCTGGAAGCCGCGCAGGCCTTGCCATCACTGGTGGGGTGTGGGGAAGAGCTGGCGGGGGAGAACTGGCAGTCCCCGTGGCTGGAAGCTGCATGGGCCTTGCCTTCACTGGTGGGGCAGGGGGAAGAGCTGGTGGGGGAAGGGATCACCGGGGCAACCGGGGGCAGGGGGGAGATCAGCGGGCCCCTTCTCTCCCCTCACAGGTTCCACTTCTTGTCTTAACATAATTCTCAACACTGATGGGCAACTTTCTCTTGATTGTCACTCATTTTTACATGTTTCCTTGCAAGAGCTTGCAAAAAAATGTGTGTGTGTGTGTGTGTGTGTGTGCGTGTGTGTTTGCAAGGGAGCCAGTGTGGTGTAGTGGTTAAGAGTGGTGGAGTCTAATCTGGAGAACTGGTTTTGATTCCTCCCTCCGCCACATGAAGCCAGCTGGGTAACTTTGGGTCAGTCACAACTCTCAGAGCTCTCTCAGCCCCCCAAAATAAGTCTAGCTTGCCACCTAAGAGTTAGAACTTAAGGCTACAAGACAATCCTGCAAGTTTCCTCGCTATGCTACACACAATGCCATGCAATAATTAATTGTGTCTGCAAGAAGACCTTATGGGGGAATGAGAGTGTGCTTACCACCTGTCCCCCCAGTATTCCAACCACTGGTATCATTTCAGCCAGGGTATTCAGGGTTTGTGGCTTTTTGCATCTCCCAAATGGAACCAGAAGGCAGAGGAAATAACAAATCTTATGCTCTTGAGCCTGCCCAGATGCATCATTTCCAGTGCTTGGTTGTACAACACCAGTTAACTTCGTTCACTGTTTGGGGTGGGGGGAACCTGCAAAAACAAGGGAGTATGGTGAATTCCAGTGGAGCGGTGATTCGGCCATGTGCATATGCGCATGCACAAAGCCAAATTTTAAGAAAAAAACACAAGTTGTACCACTGCTTGGGTGGCACAACTATGTGGGATGGTGCCTGGAGCCTTGTTGCACGATGCAAGTGGTTCAGGGAGAGAAGTGTGATCATCCCACCCCCCAAAAAAATTCCCAATCAAATCTATATTGGAAACAAATCAGGATAAGCTTGCTGTGTGACCACAGCCTTTGAAAGAAGTTGGTGAAGCTTCTCCTGGACACAGCAAACCTTCCTCCCTCTTCCCAAAGGTAAGGTTTATTACTGCCAAAGAAATCGGGAACTAGCACCAGGGACAGAAGCAATTCCAGACCTGATTTTAAAGGTGTTTGGGCTTGAATCACAGAAAGGATGGAACTTACTAAACAGAAGGGGTTTGTGTAACAAAATCCCCCAATTCAGACTTCACCCCCATCACCGCTTTTTGTGGGTTAAGAGTAGACAAAGACATTTGCCAGAACACACTATTACAGTATGCACTGTCTCCATTACAGCCTGCATTACTGAAATTATTTCCTTATAAATTAGGCCACTTGGGTTTTCAAAGATTTACTCTTACCAACCATCAAACCACTTAACAGCAGCAAGATGCAGGAATAAGTAAGATCACAGACCTTATCTGGTCCTCTGTTTTGTGCCTGCCTACTTCACAAGCTCATTTCAATTAAAGCATTGTGTTGCAAAAGCCCAACTGCCCATATAAAGGGGGTTCAACTGAAGAACCTGCTCTCTTACCAAAGGGGGGAAAAAACCATTGATACATTCTAGAGCAGTAGAGGAAAAACAATATATGGTCATGATAAAAAAAAAATACAATTTGTGAACAAGCCAAAAGCAAAATTCTTTCACAGCTTATTTCCACCTTCCAGACAGAGAGCATTTTAATACTGAGCAAAAGTTCTGAAACTCTTTTGCCCTCAACCACAGATCCTGAAGGCTTATTCCATGGACCATTTATTGAAAGCTGTTGTAGTTGGCCCTGACCTGGGTAGCTCAGGCAAGCCTGATCTCATCAGATCTCAGAAGTTTAGCAGGGCCGACCCTGGCAAGTACTTGGATGGGAGACCTCTAAGGAATACCAGGGCTGAGACACAGAGGCAGGCAATGGCAAGCCACCTCTCTGAAACATCCAAGCCCCACTGGAGTCACCAGAAGTCAACCATGACTTCCAGGCACACACACACACACACACAAAAAGAAAAAGAAAAAGAAAGCTGCTGTGGTCTAGGACATAGACCCAAGTTACTGAGATCTGGGTTCAGGTAAGAGCTTGCCTATACAAATAATCCACCATAAAGAGGGGGAAACCCAATTCTTGAACAAGGGGGGTAAAACAAAAGAAATCCTGATTGAATGAAGCTCACTATTTAAGGGGAAAAAACAACTTCACACAGAGAAAACTAGATATCAGAAAGAGTCCTCAAGCCTAGCTTTCATCACTACACGTTAGTCTCCTCATGTAGAAATTCTTCTTTCTATTTTTGTAGAGTAGCATTTAAGCATGCTATCCAACATCACCACCAGACATGATGCAATCAAGGAAATTTTTTTATCAAGGCTCTATTGTTCCCCAGCATTTGATATCCACAGCACAGTTTCTTCCAAACTCCAACCAGAGCATCTCACATTCCACTGAGAAAGGACACAGCTTCCCAAACAATATACAAGCATCCAGTTTACAATTATATGTTTAGGGGAATCATCTGGTTGATATGGGTGAGATCAGGCCTTCTGAGCGACTGCAATGACTCTGCAATGTCAGTCAGCTGCAGTGCAGGCTGCAAATGGGATTGCCGATGTATCCCTATTTCTTCCCTTGGGGGTGATCACTAACCATATGAGTAAATGCATGAATTTAAGGTCAAATCTACATCTGATTTTCCCGCTGGAATCATTCTAGTTTTAAAAAAACCCGTCTATACCGGTTTCTAGTTTCAAACCATACTTTTTCTAGTTTAAAAATCACCATCTACATTCATTAATTGCCCTCCTGTGGTCAAGCTAGCATTACACTGCTTTAAACAGATCCTGTTGCTTAGTACCCTTCAGACCCAGGGAGTGAAATTTGAAACCAGGGTGAAATGAGAGTAGGAAAAGACAGCAGTCAAACTACTTCAGAGGGAAGGTGTTAATTGGGCCTACAACACATTCTTGTGCTTTCAGTACTGCAGACAAGACTGACTAGTGAAGAAAAACATCCAGCAGTTTTGACTCCCAGGGCTGTAGCGTACTACTAGCAGTTTAAAACAATTTGGCTTTGAGGATTTATTCAGAAGTATTGTCCTGTCATAAAAACACATGAAAATCATGCTGCACAGCACTTAGGTCAGTGATTCCCAATGTGGTGCCCATCAACACCTCTCCTGGAGCTCATCAAATATTCTTAGAAAGTGGGCAGGGCCAGATTGGAGGGGAGACCGTGACACCCACAAACACGACATTGGTGGTCACTGGCAATAGACTATCCATTCACCTCATATTTGTCAGGGATTCTGCTGTGGATTGTCCTCAGTCTTTGTCAAAATGCTGCCATCTTCAGTACTTAAGGTACTCAGTGAGGTCACTTTTACTCTGGTCAAAGACTCCAGGGTTTGAACCAGGAACCTCATGGGTTGCAGCTGGGACATTCTGCTCAAGTTTCAGAGTCCTCTTCAAGAACAGAAGAAAATAGAGATGTACAGCACCGGCCTTTGCAAATGGCTAGCAGTATGAAGCCTTTAGATTGGCCTATCCTTCTTCCCTTTCCTGGTCAAGGAAACAGTAGCTTCTGACTACTGTGCTTGAAGCATCATTTTTCGAGCTCTAGCAAATGACCTCAGGAGCCCTGAGATGGAAGAGCACTTCCTAGACAGGTCTAGGTTTGAGGGGGGCTTCGTCAGCTTACAGTGTTGTACTCCTGCCCTCCATTTTATCCAGACAACAAGAATTCTCCGAGATAGTTTTGTCTGAGAATGTGTGGCTGACCGATGGTCACTCAGTGAGTTTCCGTGGCACAGTGGAGAACTGAATATGAGTTTCCCAGACCCTAGTCCAACAGTCTAATCACTATACTGTGCTGGCTGCCATGGTATGACTATAAAACTTTACCTTCTACTGAACAGTCCTCAGCAAGTGTGAGGTCTATACATGAGCTTCACTTTCAGCACATGTTTCAAGAGGCTCATGAAAAACAGACAACTAAATTGAAGGGGATTTCTTTTTTTAAAAAAGAGAAAAAATTAAGACCTGAAATAGAAGCCAATTAGGTATGTTTCCCTCCTTGCGATATTTCAGTTAAAATTTGCTACAGAGAGTTCTCCCACATTTCACAATCACAAGACGGGAACAAGCTTCAAAACTATTTTAAGTTCTGCACAAAAAATTGTGGTGCCAGTACGCTAGTTGTTTTTTTTTAATCCCATTGAAAGTTATATTCCTGTAGCAGTACACAATATGATTATTTCAGATGGAATGTAATTTGATGCAAGCAAGCAGCAGTACAAACATATTGTTAAAGTACATACTATTCTACAATGAGCATGCCTTTCTTATACATCTTCGCTTGAATGTTGGCCATACTTGGAAGCCCTTGGGAAAATCTATTATACGGGAAAGATAATGCACGTGCTTAAAGTGCTTTTTGAAAAAAGATTACAGAAAAGTGGTGTATATCAATTTCCTTAAGGGGGACACTTTTTTCATTAGCATTCCAACTGCATGCCTTTTTTTCCAGAACAGAATATTATACCTTTTCAGAGAGAGAGAATATAAGAACGAATGAACACGGGCAGGAAGCTACTTTGTGGCACAAAAAGTCAAATTTTAAATGGAATCCTTAAAATTAAGTCTGGTGCCGAGAACAGTTCTTTGTGAACTTCTCATCCTTATTTAAGCATTGTACTTTGGATAATAATATCAGTTCAGATGGGAAATGAACTAAATCCTATTTGCAATTCTGGGCATGAGTCACTATGGAGATTACTCTTACATTTAATGTATCCTCCCAAAAATTGGCAAAATCTCACATAAGAAATCCAAACTAGGGATGCAGCTATCTTCATCTATGGAAAAAATGAAATTCTGAATACTCGGGGGATAAACAAAAGGGGCTGAAGAGCAATGGCCTAGGGAAAAGTGTGGTACTCTTCATCATGGGACTGTTTCATACACAAAATTGAAAGGAAGGCTCTCTAAGCATTTTCATCACCTGAGAAAATAGAGATTTGGTGGGCTGTGAACCAAACTACATGATTTTTAATGAGTAGAGTCTCTGACCCAACTCACTTTCACCTCAGTCACACAATAGCTGCAGGGAATGTCACCTTTAAATCCTGCAAGAGCTGATTTAGCTCAGGACAGCCACATGGGAGGACCAGGCTCCTGCCTCTCCTCACACCTTTCTCCTGAAGTGAAACAGCTTCTGTAGGGAGTTATCTGCATAACTGTGGAGCTGCAGATGGACTATTCCAAGCACATGCAGTTCCATAGTTATACAAATAACTCCCCACCATGGCCCGTTTGGTTAGTGCTCCTAACCACTGTACCAAACTGGTTCCTGCCTTCTCCCACACCTTAGGCAGGAGCCAGTTTGGCATAGTGGTTAGGAGCACAGACTCTAATCTGGGAGAACCAGGTTTGATTCCCCACTCCTCCACATGCAGCTGCTGGTGTGACCTTGGGTCAGTAACAAGTTGTTTCTGAGCTGTTCTCTCATGGGTAGTCCTAGAAAGAGCTCTCTCAGCCCCACCTACTCACAGGGTGTCTGTTGTGGGGAGGGGAAGGAAAAGGAGATTGTAAACCACTCTGAGACTCCTTTGGGTAGTGAGGGGTGGGGTAGAAATCCAATCTCTTCTTTTTCTTCTCCCTCCCCCCATCTAAAAAAACCAAATCAACTCCTGCAGGCTTTAAAAGCAGAATTATCTGCAGGTGCTGTGTGACTGAGGTGACAGTGAGTTGGGTATGAGGAACTCAGACTCAGCTTGTTAAAAAATAGTGAGTAGTTTGCCCTGTGAAACAAAGAAAGGAAAGTGTCAGCAGTACACCTCTTTCCTCAACATTCATTTAGGGTTTCTCCCCTCAGCTCCAACTGCACATTATGCATGCACATTCCCTGACTGGCACGGATTAAGACGAAACAGGAAACTCCGGTGCCCTGGCAAAAGGCACAATAGTAGCTGCTATACAAACAGCAAACTGACTTCAAACAGTTCAAAACAGTCCTTGGGTAGGGTTTAAGGCAAAATGTCACTCCCTCTGTGCCCCAAAGCCCCTCCCCTTCCCATTGAAAAGATTCAGCTGTGAATATTCAACATACTTGTAGTCAGCCCTTGATGTGATATCACATGGTTTATAGAGTGCCCAGGGAGCAGTCTGAACCAGGGGCGTTGACTTTCTAAATCCCCGGGGGGGGCAGGGGCTCTCTCGTGCGCGTGCGCAAAGCGCGCGCGTGCGCACGGGACCATGTCTCTGCCGCTCCCTCCCCCCCCCGGCCCAGGGAGGCAGACCCGCGGCGGCAGCCAGCTGGCCGGGACTGCCGCCCGCGCGAAGCGCGCGCGCGACTATGTCCCCGCCGCCTCTCTCCCCCCCCCGCCTCAGGGAGGCAGGGCAGGCCGGGGGTGAAGGAGAGGCGGCGACGGCCGGCTGGGCGAGCATTTTGCCGAGGGTGGCTGAGCCCCCCCCCGGGAAATTTCGGGGGAGGCTCGAGCCCTCGAGCCCGCCCGTAGTTGACGCCCATGGTCTGAACACATGGTATGGTTTTGTTCCTGGAGCTAAGCAAAGCTTGTCTTGCAACTTCCTTGAAAAGGGAAGGCACCTAGAGATCATGCTGTGAGCTATTTGAAAGAAGAGGCAAATTCTAAGTAGTAATAAATATCATAGGCATGTATGAACTGACCATTAGCTTCAGCATAAGGTTATAAATGGACTAAATGAAAACCGCCATGTTGGTTTCCTTGGGTAGGTCACTAAGTACCTACCCTGAACAATACAGCTGGTTTGGAACACACACACACTAATATTGCTACTTCCATGGAGTATTGCTACTTCCATATGCGATTTAGGCCATATCTCATGATTGCCCTCTTGTTTTCAGGAATCAATAGTGCTAACTTATTGTTTGGAATATTGAGCCACAATTATGAGACAAGACACAGAGTGAGCTCCACTTCAGACTTAATCTTTCTTTCCCTTGGCCACATTAAAAAGAGTACAGCAAACCTTTTTTGTTTGTTTCTGCACTTGATGTTTTCTACAGATCAGGGAACATTTTAAGCTGCTGTGAAATCCTTGCCTACAGTGTAGCACAAACGTATAGTCAGTTGCTTAGAATAGAGCACAATGGAAACATACCAAGACTGACCTATCTCCAAGTCATACATTATACAACAGACAGGTTGAGTCTGGGATCACCATTCTATGTTAGTCTATTCCTGCATGTGTAGTGCCCAATTCGCATCAGAACCACAATGCACATGAAGAATGGGCTTTAGCCTTCCCCCCTGCTTCATTTTCCAAACTTGGAAATGTCCTGGAGGAACCAATATTTGGGGAAATGCACATGTGTATAAATCAGAGGCTCCTGTCCACACACCAGCTGAAAAACAAGGAAGTGGTACATTAGAATTTATGCCACAAATACACACTGCGCTGGATCACTCTGGTCAGGCCTGATTCAGGAGTGTACTGAAGAAGCCTTAGGCAGCTAGTTAGCTTTCCTGGATTAGATCTTTTAATTACTGGCAAGAGGTACACTTCAACAACATTTTTGGTTAGTTGTGGTTGTAGTCAGTGTCCCCTCTAAGGCATGTAAGCGGCCACTCATTAACATGGGGAAAAGAAGAAGAGGAGACTGGATTTACAAACTCCTTTCCCTTCCCCTCCCCTCCCCTCCCCACAACAGACACCCTGTGTGGTGGGTGGGGCTGAGAGAGCTCTTTCCAGCACTGTCCTTGAGAGAACAGCTCTGACAGAACTATGGCTTGCCCAAGGTCATCCAGCAGCTGCAAGTGGAGGAGTGGGGCAACAAACTCGGTTCTCCCAGATTAGAGTCCATGATTAGAGTCAGCAATTAGAGTCTGCACACTTAACCACTACACCAAATTGGTTCTATGAGTGTTCATCAGGAAGTGCTACTCAGTAGCAATCTGGAGCTGCGCAGAGTCTTACACTGCCCATTGCCCATTTTAAAATTGCAGCAGTTATATTCTGCTCAGGATGTGAATTGCTCCACTAAGTAAAGGGGGGAAAGGAGGGAACATTGGTTATAGTACACTATCCTATTACAGAATCTTCCTTCCATCTTATCCTTTTATTATAACTATCTGCAACTTTAACAGTGACTAATTCAAAAGAAAATTATACCATCCATTACTGCTACATAGATAATTAAAGGAGAGCAATTACATGAGTCCATTAAAATATCTTAGCCAACTATAAGCAGGTCACAAGCAAGAAGCCCCTTCGAAAAAGAGGCTCCTAATCAGTTCAGTTCCCCATATTTACAGGGTTTTTTTAAAAAAAAATCTCCTAGAAATTGCTTCTGTCCCACTTGATAAGGGTTCACGTTCTTGGCTAGCTGATTATCGTTGAAACACCATACAAAGTTATCTATCTTTTGACTATTTTGCTAAAATATATATATAAAAAAACCTGTTAGCCCATTCTTGCTGCTTTTTATTATAACAAAGCATATTTAAAATAGTGATTGCAAGTCTCTCATACATATGGATCTCTGTGGGCCCTCAACTAATACACCTAATCTTTACCCTTCATTCTATGACGTTGAACACTCTTGACCTTCTCAGACCTCTCTTGCCCTTGGGCCCAACACAGAGTATCACTTGATATGGGTTATACCAGTGGTTCCCAAAGAGGGCAGTGCTACCCCATGGAAGGAGGTGGGTTTACCTAGAGAAGCGCTAAGAGGCAAGGGGGCAGTGGGGGAGGGGCTCTGGAGGTGGGACCCTATGACCATGTTCACTTTTTCATGGTTGAACAGGCTATGGTACCATGCTGGCAAGAGGCGTGTTAAGTTTCTGCCTCTGCACTGTGCTGAAGTCTGGTGGAAACTACTGGAATTTTTAGTAAATATGCCACCAGAGCTCTAGTCAGATCAGCACAGTGCATTCTAAGAAACTGATGTCATGGCATCTGTTTTTGTCTCTGCCAGGGGTCATTTCAAGCAGGAGCTCGGGGGAGCTCAGCTCCGGGAGTTGGTGCCAGCCCCCCCCCCCTCCCCTGCAGGGGAATGCCTGCTTGTGTCATGGCTGCAGCAAAATGACCCCGTCCCCTGGAAAGGTCCTTGTTCCTCCGACCAGCCTTCTGAAGGCTTCAGCCACCACTGAAGCTATCCTCCCACAATAGTGGTATTTCTGAGGCTTAGATTAGTAGCTGTCCCCTCTCTGCCAGCTTTCTTTCTTTCTTTTCCTTTCTTCCTTTCTTGCCTGCTGACATACTTCCAGTGATGTCAGGTGGTGTAGCATATGCAAATAGGTTATGCTAATGAGCTCCTGCACCTCTTTTTCTGTGAAATGACCCCTGGACTCTCTGCCATTTTACAAGTTTTTGCTGTTACAGCTTTCAGTGTTATTATCATCATCCTTAGTGTGTTGTGCAAAGGGCTTTTTATGGGCTAGGGGATGAGTTTATGGAACTAAGGGGGCAGTGGCCTGAAAAACTTTGGGAACCACTAAGTTAGACTTTTTCTTATCTATAAACACACAAATTACTCCTTTACCTCTAATAGGGATGCCTGAACACCCACTAGTTCAGCCCTGGGTTCTTCCTCTGTGTTGCCCATTTGTTGTTGTTTTCTTTTTTGCTGTGAAGGGGGAAATTGGGATTGTTCTTTCATTTCACAACCCCTCCCCCAGTGGTCTTCCTTTTCTTTAGGGGGCTTCTTTGCCCTGCCTGCTTTTCTTTCTGCACCCACTCTGCCTTGGGGAAATTGCTCTAGCCTTGGGGACTTGGGCTGACATTACTGCTCCAATCCTACGTGTCATTTTATAACCCCCAGACTGGTGACAGTCTCACCTATTTCCGGGGGAGGGAGCATCCCAAGGAACATCCTGGGGAGGTACACTGCAAGTTTGATGCCTCTAGCTCACACAGGGTCCATTCTATACACTCCAGAACCCACACCTGACTTCTCCCCCCAAAACACTTTTCTGGGGGTACCTTCTAAGTCCAATCTTCACCAAAATTGGTGGGCACATAGAGGAGTGTCAGCTGGAGATGCCCTGTGAGGTTGGAGTCTCTAGAACCTCAGGGGGGGGGGCATTCCTCCACTTACCAAACTGGCTTCGTTAGTCAGAGGCTTTGGTTTGGTGCAGGTTCAGTTCAGGATTTGGCACAAACCATGAACTGAACTGCTTTTTTTTTTCAATTTATGCCCATCCCTAGTTGTTTTTATCCCTAGAGAGTCTACAGTTCCAATCTTCTTGCAATGGAGGTGGCTACTAAATGCATGGGGTGGGGGAGGTAGGGTTCCCAGGTCCCTCTTGGCCACTTGTAGGGGATGGGGGGATAGGGTTGCTAAATCCAGGTTGGGGAACTCCTGGAGGTTTGGGGATGGAGCCTGGGGAGGACAGGGACCTCAGTAGGGTACAACGCCATAGAGTCCACCTTCCAAAGTATTCATTTTCTCCAGGAGAACTAATCTCTTTAGTCTGAAGATGAGCTGTAATTCCAGGGGATCCCAAGGTTCCACCTGGAGGCTGGCATCCTTTGTGGGATGCCACAAGAATCTGTTGTGGACTCAGCTGGCTACTTCTGTGGAATAAATGTAATGGTACTTCTGTGGAATAAATGTAATGCCAAAGGCATGAAACTTTTTTTCTTTTAAAAGCATGATAGCCAGCCATATATCTCTAGCTGACAGGTTCGTTTTCTTTTTAATACTCCTAAATGGCTAACAAGTTACCTTAACACGCACTGTTTTACCATTGTTTTACCAAAATATCCAAGAATGCTGCTTGATGAATCTTTATCCTTAATGAAATCTCCCTCCCACCCCTCTCAAAACTACAAACCTGAAATAGCACCTTCTGAGACTTTAAGCATTCTCAGATTCATGAATAATGTCTGAAACAGCGCTGGATCTGGGATTTAACACATGGCATGAAGCCACTGGTCCATCTAGTTGAGTTTTGTTAACTCTGACTGACAGCAACTCTCCAGGGTTTGGGGCAGAAAAAGGGCTTTCACACTATCTGCTGCTCAAGAGCCCTTAACGAGAGATCCTCAGAAATGGAATCTTTTAAATGAAAAGATGAATCCAACCACTAAGTCATGGCCTCTCCACAAAGAAGGCCTCTCATATTCAAAGCTAGCAACTACCCAGAGGTTCACCACTCTCTGCACAGTTATTTTACAGGTAGCATAGCTAGACCTAGATTACACCGGGGGACACTTGGTCCACTGCATATCCATACCAACAGAAAAGCTCAGGTTTTTAAATATTGTGTGTCCAGAGGCTGCTTAAAGGCCCAAGTACAATGCCATTAGAAAGGTGAGAACTAGATCCATGCCATTAAAAAGGTGAGAACTATATCTGCACAGCACAGGCTCTTTCCGCTGTTTATTCAAGATGCAGAGCATGCATTGCATTTCACTTTGGAAGTCAAACCGCAGGACAACAGTGAGTTTACTGAATTCCACACCGTTACTGTAAAATTCAGGTTGTTTGAGTAAAGATTACTCAACTGTTCTTTTGCATTCAACAGTGGACTTGTACCTCGGACATTTTACATCCGCCAAGTTGTCAGCAGAACACAGAACCAAGCAAAAAATAAAATAAAATGTTCCAATCCCCATAATCTCTGTTTTTACAGCTTTAATCCAAATAGTCTGCTCTAGCCTACTGGGGACTGGCTGAACTTCAGATAAGAAACCACACTAGAGAACACTGCAGGAATGAAAAAGAGGAGACTCCTTTCAGCAAGCAAAGCATACTGCTGCCAGCATGAATTACAATTGTTTGACATGCTCCCGGAATTCATGTGCACATTAACCCCAGTCCCAACAAATAGGATGTTTAGAATCTCTACAGCATAAAAACAAAAGTGAGCACCAATACTAACCCACTCTTTAGACTGACTGTGTCAGCCACTGCAGGAAGCATTAGGAAAAGTGATTTTACAGCAGATTCGAAAATCTAAAGAACCCTCTATTAGAAACAGCTGCAAACACTAATTTCTATATGCCAGATAATGCAGCCATAAAATTCAGTTCAAACCAGTAGAGTCCTACTGGGACAAGTTTGATTAGCATCAGAGTGGTAGTTTAATGGTAGTCAGACAAAGCACATTGCATGTGGGATTGAACTAATGACAGTTGCAGATCAACCTGCACATAATTATCATATACTCAAGAGATTAAAAGTCTTCAAAGAAGTGGCTCCACATAGCAATGAAAAGAGTCAGTCAAAATGTACAATCATTGCATACATTTTTTGCACAGGATGCGAACATCGCCTTGCATTATCCTTTGGTTTACCATAACAGTATAATCCATACAGGCAGAATAATAACCATAGCAAACCAACCTCGCTATGACAAATGGCACACAGACACTATACCAAAATTTGGGCTTATGAGGAATTTCTTGGACCGCTGGAGGCACAAACAATCTCTAGTGGTCCAAAGAAGTCCTAACCAAGGATACAAACAATTTGTGCTGCCAGGCCTTTTATACATAGACAGTCCATGACACAGTAAAAAAATCTTAGGATACTTTGGGCTACAGGTGGGGAAATAAAACAGGGTTGCGTTCTTTCTAATAACAACACCATCACCACCACCAATAACAAATCCATGCATGTACTTAACCAGTAGGGATGCCAGCCTCCAGATGGGATTTAGGGATCCCCTGGAATTACAGCTCATCTCCAAACTACAGAAATCAGTTCTCCTGGAGAAAATAAAGGCTTTGGACGCTGGATTGTTCGGCATTGTACCCCACTGAGGTTCCTGTCCTCCCCAGGCTCCACTCCCAAATCTCCAGGAGTTTCCCAACCTGGAGCTGGCAACCCTATCCCCCCACCCCCCTGGGACCTGGCAACTCTATTACCTAGAAATGCCAATAAGACATAAAAATAAACTAATATGCTTGTTGTTCAAGTACAGGGTTTTTAAAAAAAGACATGGCAAGCACTTAATCCCACCCGTAATTGGAAACAAAATATTTTAGAAAGAAGACTAGCACTTTATCTGCTCAAGTCCTATAATGCATGCAGCCAATCACCCTGGTGACTCCCCAAATGTGTGGCTGTTCAAAGTTCCAGTGCTGTCCAGCTGTACATCTCATTGTCTCCTTCAGATGTGGACAACAAGCACACCAAAAGTGCTATTTACTGCATCCCATAAGCTACATATTGGCATGACTCAGAAGAAGTGCTATCCAGACTGTTTCCAAAAAAGAAAATCCTAAAGCTAAAAATGTGAAAAAATGCTATTCATAAATCAGAATATCCTGTTCATTTTGAGAGATCAGCAGGGCAAAAACCTTACAATATTGTTACCAAGAAATAGCCTAACAAGACATGTGCTAGAAAGCTTTAACCACCATTTCTTTCAATAGTATCACCCTTACGGGGGAAGAAAGCATATTTTGCAGATCGGCATCTCACACTAAAAGTAAGTATTCTCAAGAAAATCAATCATTTTTCTCCCCAGGAAACCCACTTTTCCCACAGGGCAAGTGTATCAACATGCTCACAGGAAAAAGGTGTAGCAAAGTCAACTTAAAGAGCAGCAGGGCTGAGAATATAACAATAACTGACACCATAGCAAAAAAATTGAGACTGCAGAACAAATCACAACAAGAAAATGGGTATCTCTGAGCATGTGAACATTGCCTTCGAAACGCTACTAAAACTAGCACAACTAACATCTTCTACATAGAAACTGGAACCAGGGAAAGGAAACTGGGGCCTAAATTTACCATTCCATTCAACTAAACACACAGTAGACCTACAAGTAGGAATACTCTTCCTCCGGAGGCAGCGCATCTTCCACAAGAGGAAGGTTCTACACTGAGGAGCACAGTGGTAGGATACAACTCAATTCGTTTCAGGAAAGGATAATCAATTTCCACATCAGTTTGCCATAGAATAAGTCCCAGCATAGGCATGGAGACCAGAATCACAATACAATACAAAACCTGAGACCACATCTGAGCTGTTTTGACAACTCCTCCACCACAACGGATCAGGCCCATGAGGACATGCAAAGTACCTCTCAACACAACAAAGCAGCAGAAAGCTTTCTTAAGCTCTTTCCTCTAGCTCCAGGCAAGATTAAGCCAGAAAATAGCAAAACAGGGAAAAATCTTGAGGGTGGGAGAAGGCACCACTTCCGAAAAGAGAAAAAAAGAAATGACAGAAAAGATGGAAAGGTAAGAAGAAAACATAGAGAGAACAAGGAGATCACAGAACTAAGTAAAGGGAAGGGGAGAAAGCAGCAAGAATGGCTGAGTAGCCACAGCACAGAGCAAAGAGCAGGGAGAACTGGTGAATGAGGCAGCAGAGAAGCTCAGAAGGAATCAGGCAGCATGGGAGAAATAGGACAAGGGGAGGTGTAGCACAGAGTAGGAATACGTGTATGAAAAACATACAAATTCAGTCACAGACCTTTGCTGCTGCCTCTCTCAGCTGCTGAATATCCAGGAAGAACTGGCTAAGAATGGTGACCAGAGTTGCCAGTCTCCAGGTGGTGGCTGGAGATCTCCTGGTATTACACCTGGTCTCCAAGGTTCTAGAGATCAGTTCTCCTGGAGAAAATGGCTGCTTTGGAAGGTAAGTTGTATGGCTCTTTATACTCCACTGAAGTCCCTCCTCTCCTAAACTCTGCTCTCCCCAGACTCCACCCCCAGAATTTCCAGGAATTTCTCAGCCCAGAGCTGGCAGCCCTAATGGCAACTGCTTTCTCCTTGCTGGCTTCTGTTTTGATGGTCTGCCCTGATTTGCGGGTTATTTTCCCCAGATTTCCCTCTCCATCACATATTTTAAAAAGCTCCTTTGCTGCAGGTTTATGTTAGGTTACTGAAACAGTTCATTTTTAACTGAAAACAAGCACACACCTCATTCACATTTTTTCTAAGGTGAGCGGCTCCTAAGAACAGCATTATGAGAGAATCAGAAAACAGCCTCCCTTCAGAATACTCTGTGAAGCTACTATGAAAAACAGAAGTGCAGCCATCTTGGAAAAGGCAACATTAGACTACTGCTATTTTGTGCTGGCTGTGCAAGAGCTAGGCTAAGTTGTTGCCATAGATATTTAGCCTGGGCATAGCCAGAGGCACTAACCTTTGGCTTCAGCAGAGAAGTAAGAGTGAAAAGGTTTCCACCTTTAGCCCTTGGCTCACAGCCTCTCACCCTTAGTGAGTCAGTCTAGTTGATCCAGGACCACCTTTGGAGCTGTAGTCTTTCCCCCATTGCTTGCTTGTCTAGATTACACATTTCTCTTTCTTTGTAAGAAGTTTTGACTGTCTAGTGGAGAGAAAACCCTAATTTATTTTTCCCCTCCTGCCACTGTTTTTCTCATGGCTTGGTTTACCAAATACCTGTTCATTAGTAATTCCCCCAGTGTTCATAGTGTATAGAATCACGTCATGATGCAGTCCCATATGTGCTTACCTGAGAGCAAGCCCAACAGGATTAGGGTGGCCAAGAACCTGGAAAAAATGCCTGCTCCCTCTAACAAAGGCTTAACAGGATGTTATCTACCAGGTGAGGTTATTTACTTTCATGCCATGAGAAGTTTCACCTGCATGTTTCCACACATTAAGCCTCTGTTAAAAAGATAAGGCATTTGGGTTCCTGGCAACCCTTATACAGCATTCAGTAGCACTTACCTCTGAGTGATCCATATATTCCTTGTGACACTACTGCAAAAAATCTGCTGTTTTCTTGTTGAGCGAGAGTCTTAGCAGTCTTGCTTGATTTCCCCCACTCCCTTTATACTTCACACTTCTCTTTGGCTCTAGCTGTTTTCTCCGGTCCTTATCCTCTCTTTGCACTTCTCACTTCATCCTTCCCTTTCCCTGCTTTCCACTAGCATCAGCTCAGTGCCCTTTAGCCCACCATTGATTCCTCGGGGAACGAAGCAGTGAAACAAGAAATGTTTTGCAATGACAAGAAGAAAGAGTTTAACCTTCCTTTCTTGCCGAGGATAACTGTTGTAGCATGGAAGTGAACAGATGCTGGCATTAATATTTAAGTGAATGTGAAACTCCAGAATCATACAACCTCTGCAATAAACATTATCAAGACAAACACACACTTGTTGGGGGGGGGGGTGTTTATTACCAAAAAGATGGATGGTTTTCCATTATGCAATTTAAGCTACATTAAGCAACTGCTGAGGACAGAGTCCTTAGGACTTGAAAGATCTTTAATTCTCAATTTTTAATTCAATATTCCGATTCAGCTGTCACTTTACAAATGGGTTCTTGGCAATTCCTGCTTTCTGTTGGTGAAGCATTCCGTGTTCATCACTCTCCCCAGCCCCCACCCCTCTGCATTACAGCTGATGAAACTTACAGATTGGCAGGTGCTTGGATGGGGCCATGAGTGACTGCAACTGAATCAGCTCCAAGGCTTTGGGGGCCAAAATACACAATTGGTGTGATATGAATCAAATGATGCCCAACCTGACTTTTAAATATATAATTTTGCTTTTAATTCCCATAATACAAGTTTATACATTAAGCTAATTTATCAAAGATAACCTACAATATGCCCAAATTGGATTAATTTATAATATATCTATTGGCCTGTCTTTATAATCCCCTTGGGAACATTCCCACAAACTTAATTCTACGTTCCGAAAATGTATCATTATACAATTCAAACATCTTTTGTTTTTCTTACCCCTCTTGACCCCAAATTAATTTTTTTCTCAATTGCTATTATTATTTGTCAATTTATTTCTTAACACTTCTAATGTATAATTTTATTATATAACTATTGCAATGAAAGGAAGAAGAGATTGGATTTATACCCTGCCCTTCACTACCCAAAGGAGTCTCAGAGCAGCTTACAAACTCCTTTCCCTTCCCCTCCAGACAACAGATACCCTGTGAGGTTGGTGGGGCTGAGAGAGCTCTGACAGAAACTGCTCTTTTCCAAGAACAGCTGTGCCAGAGCTATAGCTTGCCCAAGGTCATCCAGCAGCTGCAAGTGGAGGACTGGGGAATCGAACCCGGTACTCCCAGATTAGAGTCTGCGCACTTAACCACTGCACCAAACTGGAAAGCAAGAATTGATTCTGAACACCCAAAATTTTATCTTCTAATGTTGATCTTCGGGACGTGCTGCCCACTCCGAAATCTTTGATTCCCCAAAGGAGTCCTTTAAAGAGACTCATCATTGGCGATGCCCAACCTGACTTGTTGTCCTGGATATGAACGGGGGACTTCATCTCCAAAGCATTTCATTGCTCCATTTGGTGTAGCGCCTGGGGAAAGGTCAAACAGCCCCTCTGGCCTTTTCTGCTGGTGAAAATGGTGTGGGAGGGAAGCCTGAAGCCCGTCTTCTCCCTCCCTTGTGTTCCTTCACTGAACGGAGCAAGGGAACACTTTGAAGGGGAGTCCCCCCAACATACATGTGACCACAAGCTGAGTCGGGCACCCGTGACCCGACTCATGTTACACACATTGTGTATTTTGGCCCTCAGTGCTTGAGTCGCAAGTAGGGCTGCCATCTCCAGCTGGGAAATTCCTGGAAGTTTCTGGGCAGTGCCAGGGGAGGGAGGAGTCTGAAGAGGAGAGGGAGCTCAGCGCAGAGGGATAATTTCTGTAGCCCGGAAATCAGTTGTAATTCCAATATAACTCCAGGTCCTACCTGGAGGTTGGCTACCTGGAGTTGCAAGTGGAGTCTGAAATACCACAGGCTGGTAAAGAAAGGCCTGACTCCCGATATTTGCAATCTCGAGGCATCATCATGCTGCTAGCCTATTGCAGGAATTGATGGTGCATGACACTGTTTCCTACTGTGCTTTGAATCCTGTGCTGCTTTTGAATTCTTCCCTTGTAAGAATTCTCCCCAAATATGCCATTCTGATCTGAGTTATCCATGTTTCCAAACATAGCTGCATGCCATATTCTTTTCATCTATTTCCCCATATTAATATGTCCCAGGTTTCGAGGGGGCAGGGAAGGGACACATTGGACGTACACTTAGATCAGTATGAAACTATAGATATTGAATGCATATAGAAACACAAATATAATGTGTACTGAAGTGAACAGTGTGTGTACATTCACACAATGCTTGCAGGAATTCACAGCAGATTAATTGGAAGTGGAACAAAACACCTGACATATAAAAATGCAATATAAATATGACATTTTAAAAATGCAGTATAAATATAAGAAACAGAAGGGTGACTGTCCTTTGTTATAACCTCACAAAGCTGAGTCTCGTATTCGGAGTTCCCTGGTTTAACACCTGATATGCAAATGATGTATTTCTCCAAATTCAGGAGCTTGATTCAATGGGACTATTATTACTTTCATCACAAGATTATGCAAACAATCTTTGGCATTTATCACATAATCAAAGTTCTGCATATACTCTGGGAGGGTTCACAGGGTTGCCAGCTCTGGGTTAGGAACTGCCTGGAGATTTGGGGGGTGGAGCCTGGGGAAGGTGGAGTTTGGGAATGGGAGGGAACTCAGCAGGGTATAATGTGATAGAGCCCACCCTTCAAAGAAGCCATTTTCTCCAGGGGAACTGATCTTGATCATCTGAAGATAATTTATAATAGCAGGAAATCTCCAGGTGACACCTGGCAGTTGGTAACCCTAAGTGTTCAAGATGCACTCCTAGAATGTAGATGTTGCACATCATATGTACATTCCAGTTATATGTGTCTACCAGGATCAGCCTCTGATTTCTGGTCCCCATCCCTGGTAAATCACTATTTGCCTTGTAATTGCATTTGGAGGATGCTTTTGTAAAATTCTTGGTAGGTTTGCCATTCTTCAGATTTCAGCCCCCTGTCCTAGACAAGGTGACTCTCTCACAGTGCAGTCCCTATCCATTCTAAATTGGGAATTGCTCCCACTCAGTGCAACAGCGCTCCCTTCCAAGTAAACATCCTTAGGGGTCAGTATTTTGATCTGGCTAGGGTAGGATGAGACCAAAAGCTGTGTGGCTTGTTTCTCTGCCTACCAGAATCTGTTTGTTCATGAGGACGCTTCGGTCCAGATGGCAAGTATTCTCAACATGCACAGTCTCATGCCGCTTTGCTATGGCAGCACCCACTCCACCCCAAGCACCCGAATCTCTTCCCACAAATGCATTCTTACAAAAAAGATGTTGTCTTGGGCTTTGAATGCCAGTTTTGCAAATCCTCCTTATATATAATTCTGTTTTTACCATAGACTCTCCTGAACATTCCACATGCTCCCAAATCAGTTGGCTCCTTGATATGTCACTCAGAAGCTGTCCCTATCCATTGGTTCTGAGTACTTGCGTGTCATTGGCTGAGTGCTGGGTCTGCTCCTCTTCCCCACCCTCTCCTTCAGCCACTGTGGCCTGTCAGAATTTCTGGCAAACGGCTTTTTTTCTTGACAAAGACACTTCTCCTGCTTGCCTTCTGTGCGGGACTAACTATTCCTTCAGTGATTGTTGGTAGGTGTAACAAAATGGCAGTTGCCTGTGTTTGTAAGATGGCTGCTGTCTGTGGTTGTTTGTTTAAAATGTTCCCCCATAAGATTGAATTGAGCTGTAGTTCCAGAGAGGGGCCTGCAGGGGTATCATTCACTGGGTTGAATGGGGCTTCCTCATCTGCTGGCTTACAGTTCCCAGCTGCCCCAAGGCCAAAAAGTGCAGGAAAAGAGAGACCCTCCCTAGGGGCAGGGCACCATCGATATAGACTTCAGCCCATCCATTCGTCCTACAGGAGGTTAGGAAAGCTCCTGCTGCCTGTGCTGACCCAGGCTACAAGCCAGAGGGGGAGGGAAACCAAGGGCGTAGTCTTTCCAAATTCCCAGGGGGGGCTGGGGCTGGGCCAAAGACATTACAGGCCATTGTCTCCAGGGGAGGCTCAGCACGTCCTGGAAAAGTTTTTTTGGGGGGGGCTCCAGCTCCCCAGCCCCCCTGAAGTTGACGCCTATGGGGGGAGCCTGGGAGGCAGCAGAGATTCAGCCACTCTACAGTCAGCTGGTTTGGGGAATGAATGGAAGTTTCCCTGCTCTCTTGGGCAAAAGAGAGAGAGGCTGAAGCAGAGCCAGAGGCCAGTCCAAGAAGAGATCGTATCCTGAGCCCATAACCTCTAGAGGTAGAGAGAGTATTTTGTGTAGGGAAAGAGGATTGTGTTTAATCCTTGTTGGTTCATAGGGTGTGCTTACTCCTACAAGTAGTTCCTTTATTCATTTACTGTATGTGTGCTCCATAACTGTGTAAATAGTTAAATAAATTATTTTTATTTATATATTTATATTTATTATTTTATTATATTTATTATCTGTGTTGTGCTCTGACCACATAGTCTCCCCCACTCTGCACAATACCAAAGGGAGGGGTAGCTCAGGGAAGCAAAGAAAGGCCAGACACTTGGTTTGCCAACTTTCCAGGGATCCCACAAAGACTGGGGATTCCATCTCCAAACAGGGAGATTTGGCCACAGGGGTCTCACTGTCCCTCTAAAAAGGCAGTGCCAATTCAGTGAGTAGTGGCAGTGAACTTAAGGAATGACATATGCCCACGGGATGAGGGTGGGAGGCGAAAAGCTAAGTTGTAAACTGGAGCTCGCTTCGCCACAGTAGGCAACCAAGCTTGGTTCAGACAAAAAAGAAGAAGAGATTGGATTTATACCCTGCCCTTCACTACCCAAGGGAGTCTCAGAGTGGCTTACAAACTCCTTTCCCTTCTCCTCACCACACCAGACACCCTGTGAGGTAGGTGGAGCTGAGAGAGCTCTGACAGAGTCTATGGAAGCCAGGGTTTGGGGAGGGGAGAGGCCTCAGCTGAAAAGAATGCTATAAAGCCTACCTTCCAAAGCAGTTATTTTCTCTGGGCGGAAGAGATCTGTTGTCTGGAGTTCAGTTGTGATATCTGGTGATCTTCAGGCTCCACCTGGAGGTTGGCTACCCTAGGCATAGCAGTCAGTGCTTCAGAGCAGGGTCTGCTAGATCCAGGTTCTTGCTGTAGAAGCTAAGAGGGTGATTTTGTACCAGTAACAGACTTTTAGCTTAACCTACCTCACAGGATTATTGTGCAAGTCAAAAGGGGGAGAGGAGAATGATGTAAGCTGCTTTGGTCCCCATAGCAGAGAAAGACTACTTTTCCTCCTGAGAAATTTATTTATTTATTTAATTTTTTATCCTTATCCTTAAACCATTGTTGCCAATCTCCAGGTGAGGGCTGGAGATCACTCAGAATCACAACTCATCTCCAGGAGGGAGGGGAGAGAAGATGGAAAGTGGAAATCAGAGGGGCAGATAAAGCAGGTTTATGCTTGGCTGGGAAGGAGACAGGGTTGCCAACTGCAGGTGGGAAATTCCTGGAGATTTGAGGGATGGAACCGGGAGAGGGTGAGGTTTGAGGAGGGGTGGGACCTCAGACAGGTACAATGCCATAGACTCCACCCTCCCAACCAGCCATTTTCTCCTGGGGAGCCATTGTTGCCAGTCTCCAGGTGAGGGGTGGAGATCATTCCGAATTACACCTGATCTCCAGTAGGGAGGGCAGAAGTCAGCGGCAGTCAGAGGGGCATGTAATGGTAGGTTGATAGTTAGCTGAGAAGGAGATGGGGTTGCCAAATCCAGGTTGGAAAATTCCTGGGGATTTGAGGGATGGAGCGGTTGGACCTCATACAGGTACAATGCCATAGACTCCACCCTCCAAACCAGCCATTTCCTCCTGGGTAACAATTGTTGCCAATCTCCAGGTGAAGGCTCAAAATTACTACTGCTCTTCAGGTAGTGGAGATCAGTTCCTCTGGAGAAAATGGTGAACTCTGTGTCATTATACCCTGCTGAGGTTGCCACAGCAAATTGATGCTGAGTGCCCAAGGTCAGGACACTCTCCCAGAGCCTCCCAGAGCTCGCTGTATTTATTTCCACAATGGGCCTTATTCCTAGTATTTAATAATTTCCAAATGTGTGACAAAATGGAACTTAAAGGGGCAGAGTAGAATGCCTGGAAAGTCACATGACTTGAAAAGGTGGGGGCCCAAGGGCTCAGAACCCACTGTTGATAGACAGATAACTGTCAGAGTGGTCAGTTAGGAACAGACAGTCAGAGAACTGCGAGGTGGAGAGGAAGTCCAGCCTGGGACGTCAGAGAGAGCAGAAGCGCAGTCTGTGTCCCTCGGTGCTCTGTGAGAGCGAACAGCATGTGAAAGCTCAGTGAGAAGAGCTAAGGTGTCTGACTTGCCAGAGCGGGAGCAGACAAGTGAACTTAAGAATACACACAAATGCTATTCAGTACTGTCAACCAAAGGATCCTGACTGAAAGGGAGATTAGGGAGGCTGAGGGGCAAGACGGTCAAGAGCCAACTGGGGCTAGTGTGAGACCGGGGTGCCAAGCCAAGAAACTGTACATCTCCACGCAGCAGGACAGGAAGGTGAAGTCTGAGTGTTTAGCGAGTGTGTGCAAAGTGTATCAAAACATACCATCTGCAACAAAGTAACAACGAGTCTGTAAAACAGTAAAGCTTAATGTGACATCAGAAACAGTAACATCGTGACAACATAAGCAATCTCCGCAATATCCCTCCACTTATACTCAATTGTACCAATAAAGTTGTATTCAGTAAGAGAAAAGCTGTGGTGCCTTTTGAAAAGGGATTTCAGACCAAAGTACACAGGGTCCCAAATATTTACCTCAGATACTAAACGCAGAGACCAAATATCAACAAACCCCGAAGAGACTATATTGTAAAACTGTAGCTACTTTAATTGGAGGAAACTGGTCAGCGGGTTTATTATTATTTAGAGAGAGGCTGATCCAGGTTACCTCAGGGACCCCGTCACCCAAAGTAGGACAGGAGATCTGCTCGCTCACTGTCGGTCAGAGTTAGGGGACTGGTTGGTAAATAGGTGAGGGGTCGACCTCATTATAGCAAGTATCTAACAGATGGCAAAGACATGACGGCCCCCATAGGGATGCTGCTAAACCTGGTGACTCTGCTGTGAGGTCTCCCCTTCTCCCTTGCAATGTTTAATAATGTTTCACACATGATGTATTGTGAGCTTCTACATCCCACATGATCAGCTATCATTGGCAATGGCAGGGAAAAATCACTCTATTTAAAATGGTGAGGAGACTTGGATTGGAACAGTCACCAAAGGGAGGCCAGTATTGTTTGATTTTCCTAGCAGCTGCTGTTTAGTTTGTTCTGTAATTTTGACTATGTCTTCTTGTTCTTACACAGCACTGAACATTTGAAAAGCAGCAGATAAATGCTGTAGATGTTTTGACCACGGCATCCCCATGGTGTGTATAATGGCTGATCCTGTTCTAAGACTGTGCAGGTATTCCGTCCTGCGAACGTGGGTTATGAACCTATTTTTCTTATACACAGAAGCTATGTTTTCTTTTATCATTTAATTAGGTTTTTAATTGAACAACTGTTATGTTGTTATATTTCAACCAGTGGAGCTTTTTTTTTTTTTTGCAAAAAAATCCCCACTCTTTTAACAAAATAAAATTGGTACTAATTTTGCATGATGGCTACAGAGAACAAGATCAGAGGAAGTATTGCTGGAGGGTGGGCACTGGAGGAATAATAAGTGCAACAGAATGGCAAGTATTCAGGTGAGCAGATCAGTGTGCTATGGGAGAAACACATGTTCCAAATCCAATATCCCCTTGTAAGGCTAATGTGGAGGTGGACTGGAGATTTTCCTTGCACTGAAGATTCAGGAGGTAGCAAGGTCCTGCTTAGCTCTTCATCTGCCAAGCGATTCTCCTCTACAAATGTGCATTGGGCCATTTTATTTATTTATATTGTCCACCAGTTGGGCTCTGAAACTGGTAATAAGCCCAATGGGGAAAGGGAGGAAGGCATCCTTGGGAGAACATTAGCAGGAGCAGGCATTTTGGGGGCTGAGGCTAAGGGTTTCCAACCTCCAGGTGGTGGCTGGAGATCTCCTGGGATTACAATTGATTTCCAGTGGACAGCGATCACTTCATTCATTCAAACAATGATGCCAGGTCAACCAAAGGCCCATTCTGTATCTAGCATTCACTCCTCTGTTTTACCAAACCCACACTGGAACAGAATTCCCCTCTATATCACATAGCCCTTTCACTTTCTTTGATTGACAGATTTTATAATAGCCTCCACATTGCATGCCAGTTTCACTTCCTTTGATCTCTTGGTTTTATGGTACTGTGTGCATAGATTTATGGCCATTTTATGGCCATTCAGGGGTGACTCTGCAGCCAGCATGGCGTTGGCCCGGGGTATTTGAATGTGATTTTGAGCTGCATCTTGTTCTCCTGAGTGGAAGAATATCACAGGTGTCTGGGCAGCTCTAGAAGGCCTGTGTGGCTTGCCACATATAGGCTTGGAGGACAGGAACCAGTTCCTCTAGTTCCTGGCTATGGTGGTGAGATTGGGGCAATGGTGGTGAGATTGGGGCAGAATAGGGTGAAGGCAAGGAATGAAGCTTGCTGTCTCCCCCAAAATCTGCCACCTGATGTCCATTAATGGATCTTCTATGTTATTTCTAACTTTATTCTGTTGATACACACATTCATAATATATAAATAGTCTTGAAAATAATTGCTACAGCCCATTTTTATTTTTAAAAATGCTCTTTTCTAATTATCCAATGGATCAAATCCAGGCTTCTTTGAAACCAGCAGAAAGTTTGCCATTATTGTTCGAAGACATCAATTTTTACACTTTGTTTTTGGGATTCGGTAATTGGCCAAGGTAGGGGAAGGCATTAAAAGAAGCCAGCAAATGTTTAATTTGGAGATAATGGGAGCAATACTAACTATCTAGTTATCTTACAAATGAGATTCTAACTCATAATTATATATACTTCAATACGGGTTTCATCCCTCAAGATCCACCTTGAGGCTCAGCAAGAAAGGCAGACAATAAAGTCAGCAAGTAAGTAAATCCCAAACTCATTAGGACTCAGTGGGGATTCTTGCCAGTCTTTCAACTGAAATAACGACTGACCTTCCAAATGTTACTTAGAGTCATTATACAAACTAAAGCATAGATAAGCTTTTAAATGATCCTTTAAGTGTCTGGTTGCCAAGTCCATTTCGTATCCTCCCAGATTTGGATTTCTAGCAGATTTCTATTCCTATTTCTAGACTGCTATTTTAAGCATAATTCACCTCCTTTATCATTAGTGATTCAACTCAATCAATGCACTTCATGCCCCTTATAAGTCATGTAAAAGCCCATTGGCCTGGTTCAGCTGCTCTAAAACCCGCCATGAACAAGAAGCCTGTGGCAGTTCACATGATGGTAATGGCACTTTTTCATGGTATAACAGTGCCCAATGAAAAATGAGAACAGTACATTACAGCAGAGTTGGGACTGACAGCTTATAAATTGCCACGGGGGCAGGGGAGAACAGAGAATAGCCACAAATTGGTGAGGAGAAGTTGAAGACCCTCTTTCCAGATTGGTACCTACAAACATTCAGTTCAGCCCCAGTGTGAGGAAATCATCCATGAAAGATTTGGCTGATTTCATTTTAAAAAATCAATAGGGATGTCCGTGAACCGGAAAAATGCAGATAATGTCATTTCAAATTGTGGTTTGTGGCTGTCCTGGTCTGTGAGCCACAAACTGCCACATTTTTAGGCACCAAACAAACCAGTTCAGAGGTAGAAGAGCCTCTGGTATGCCAGAGGCACCAAGCTTGTAGGGGATCTCCAGCTGACTCTCCTCTACCTGCTCTCCAAGTCTGATGAGGATTGGATTTATGGGGTCCCAGTTATGCCCCCTCCCAAAGAAGGTGCCCCAGGAAATTGCTTTCTGTGAAAATAACAGTCACAGGTTCAGGAGTGTATAGAATGGACCCTATGCAAGTTAGAGACATCAGACTTGCAGGGTGCTTCATGATGCTCCTCTACATGTCCTCCAAGTTATGTGCAGATTGGACTTAGAGGACCCCAGTTATGGCCCACCTAAAGAAGATGCCCTCAGGAAAGTGTCAGATGCAGGTTCAAAAGTGTATAGAATGGACCCCCTGCAACTTACACTCACCAAATGCACGGGGAACCTCACCCTGCCACCCACTTTGAAGTTTGGCAAACATTTTGTTTGAGCAGAGACAGAGAATGGAAATGAATCCATTCACAAACTGCCACAAACCTCTTGATTTGTGGAAAGTTTGTGCCAGTTGACCTACCACGAACTTCACGAACCACAAACCAGTCAAACTCATCACAAAAACTTTAGTTTGTTTGCCCATCCCTAAGAATCAGGTCCATCCCTAAAAATCAAAGACAAATGAAGGGAACCTTTGGTAATCGTTCAAAGGCATAGTCGAAAGGTGGTCCGGAAATTTCCTAGAACAACAACAGTTCCACAGAAGCAGTATTTCTCCTCTGGCAGGCCCATATGAGTTTCAATGCATCTCTCATCTGCCCAGTAATTCTAGCTAGAAATCCATTCTATGATCTGCATTCATGGCTTGTATCTAAACTCCTTTTCTCAATTACTAAATTAAAGATAATGATGAGTCATGCTATTCTATTAAGGAAAGTGGCTGTCCCTATACTTTTGGTGTGGCTTGGTTTTTTAATGGGAGACAAGGACACAGCAGGGTGACTGGCTATTTAAGTACCTGGAATATGAATTTCAATTGCCTATAGGGTATGGGCCCTGGCTTACTGAGGATGGAGAATGCCTCCAAAATAAAAGCACTGAATCAGCTGGAAAGCCAGCATGGTATAGTGGTTAGAGTGTCAGACTAGGATCTGGGAGGCCAAGGTTTGAATCCATCCTCCGCCATGGAAGCTTGCTGGGTGACCTTGGGCCAGTCACACACTCTCAGCTTCACCTACTTCACCTTGGGTCCCTATTGGGGAGAAAGGTGGGATATAAATGAAATAACTAAACAAAATATCTGGTCTACTATTTAGAACTTTCCTTTCCTTTCCTTTCCTTTTTGGTTTTTGGGACTAGCATTCTTTGCCAGGATGCTTGTTTCTGCATATACAGAATGAAAGTAACAAATAAATCATTGTAAAATACATACGGAAAAGTATTTTGTAAAGGCTACCTCATGAGGGTCAGTTCCACATTAAAGAATCCTTATTTTCCAAGTGCTCTGTTGAGACATGTCTTCTGGGATTTCCATGCTTGGAATGTAATTATCAGGCATGTGAAGACCTGATCTGGACTGAACTGCAGCTGACGGGAAGAGGAGGATAACCCTTCCTTCTTTGCTCCATTTTCCTTACCTGAAACAGTCTGAGGAGGTGTTTTTTGCACCACTGGAGAAACTTATGTGTAGGCCACCAGTACAAGTCAATTCCCCCAACAGGGCCGATATAATCTCCTCCAGGGCCATTTCAGATCACAGAAATGGTACAGGCGGAAGACTTAAACCCCTCCTCTTCATGTGCTATGGTTCCAATCTGACTCAGGTCCCTGTGTATCTGAAAATTAACTCCTGAGCACAGAAGTCCCAGAACACATCTGATTGACAAGACCCTGAATACCCATTGGGGTCACAAGGACTTTGCCATATGTGAACAGGCCCTTAAATGTTCATTGTTAGATGAAGAAGAGGCATACAAACTATGATCACAAGGCTGGTAACATTCTATATCCATGAAATCTGAACCTAAAAAAATTAAACAGAGTCTCCTGGGTCTGAATAAGAGGCTTCTCCAGAAAATAATGAGACCCACATAATGTCTGGAGGACAATGAAGAAGTATATGTGAACAGGAGCAAACCAACATATAATAATGGGAAAAGTTAGAATGAACTGTCAATAAGGACTTCAAAAGACAGAGAGAATGAAAGAAGCAGCAGCAATGAGCATATCAGAACATATGCTAGAGACTAAATGGCTTTAGTGAGACCAAGGGTGATTCTGCATTGGCTTTTCCCTCCACTTTTTTATGAAACCCACTTTAGAACAGAAATTCCCCTCTGCATTGCATGCTACTTTCACTTCCTTTGATCATTGGCTTTTATGGTACCTTCTGCATAGATTTATAGCCATTCAAGGATGACTTTGTAGTCAGTATGGTATCGTCCCGAGGTATTTGAATGTGCACTTTGTGGCGTGAATGCACTTTGTGGAGTGAATGCTAGATGCAGAATGACCCCAAGATACAGCCCAAAGTGCTTAGTTGGTTCTTACATTGTGAACTGGACTGGTTGTTTAATTCCTTTACCGTGTGTCCAAGTAGAAAATGTTTCAATCTATGGCCACGTTTAACTGAGATATGACTTGACTACATTTCCAACAGTACCACTGCAAACTGAAGTCTTTTTTTTAATTGGAAATGACCCACGGTAACTCAGCCATTCTATGCAATGTATCTAAGGAGACTTACATTAATGTCATGATCAAACATAATCAAAACAACCATCAATAATACACTAAACATAAAACATCAGCAATACATGGTCCATAAAAACAATAAAGCACAGTAGATAAAACACACAGTGGCACTCCATGGAAACAATCCATGGCAGATGCTACTGCAGTTTAGACAAACAGGGTTGCTGCCAAAACCTAGGAAAGATGGCATCTTTGTCTGGTCAGATCAGTTATTTGGAAGATTTATTTGTTGCTTCTCCAATAAGAGCTGCATTTGGCAATTGCACAGCTCCCTGGAGTCCAGGGAAGCCCAAGTGATGATCTTTAGGCTGAGTTCACCAGAGTCACTGTAGAAGTCTCTTATCTACTATGGTGGTGCACAAAAGTCTTTTCAAAGTGGACTTTGTTGAGATCCAGTGGAGACAAGCAAGGGTAGCAAGAGTTGAAGGGCAAATATGAGAAGAAGTGCTGAGGATGCTAATAGGGCTGTGCAGTCCTAAATGGATGTATGGTATTAAAGATGCCATATGGAGTTCCAAACTGTTTTTATTTCCAACTAGAATAACTTGATAGCCCATGTTTCTATGCAGCTGGGAGGATAATTCATGATTTATTTATAGACATTGCTACTGCATTCATTTACCAAAAAGCCTGGACATCTCAATTTTGAATATTTTTAAAACAGAATTTGAAAGTAGGGGGACATCAGTGAATGAATAATTAGTCCTTCTGCAGGAGAATATTAAGAGAAATAAAGCACCCTGATGATTACAGAAACAGTAATCTGCAGAACTCCAAAACAATTGACAAGTGTGAATTGCCTGCACTTGTTATGCAATTGCTCATAAATATGTACCAAAACACCCAGTGGAACTCTGCTTAAATGCCATAGTTCCTAAATGGAAGAACTTTAAAAGCAGAAAATACTTAACAAACAAAACAAAACAAAACAAAGAGAGAACCACGTGGTGGATGTTACTCAAAAAACAAGATGGAATATAAAAACACAGGACTCGCTGCCAGGATATGAAAGGCAAGCATACAGTGGAAAGATTAATACGGCTGACGGTAATTGGAATAGGTAATAAAATAATCACATATTGAAGAGGAGATTGGATTTATACCCGGCCCTTCACTTGGAGTCTCAGAGTAGCTTACAATCTCCTTTCCCTTCCCCTCCCCACAACAGACACCCTGTGAGGCAGGTGGGGCTGAGAGAGCTCTTTTCAGGGCTGACCTTGAGAGAACAGCTCTGGCAGAACTATGGCTCGCCCAAGGTCATCCAGCATCTGTAAGTGGAGGAGTGGAGAACCAACCCCAGTTCTCCCAGATTAGAGTCTGTGCAGTTAACCACTATACCAAACTAGCAAAAGAAGTTTCTTGAAAATTAGAGAAGTAGATGATAAAAGTACCAAAAATGGCAATGTACGGAAAAAGCATCAATTGCCAGAAGCAAACCCAACTTTTTGTAAAGCACACAAAATGTATGGCTAAATCTTATTCACCAGGCAGGGCTCTTTTTGTAGAAAAAGCCCAGCAGGAACTCATTAGCATAATAAGCCACACCCAACATCAGAAATTCATTAGCATATTAGACCACACCCACAACAGCAAAGCTCATTAGCATATTAGGTGGGGGGGCTGCGAAAGCACAGGGCAGACATAGAAGCTTGCCTCTTCCTCCCGCCCCGAGCTTCTCTGCCCAACTTCAACATTGCCTTTTTAGTCTATCCCCCCCCTGAGCCTGGGATCTATTTTGGAGAGACTCAGGGAAGTGGGAGGGGGGCATGGTTAAATGCCTTCCTCTAGTCCCTCCCTCAGATCGAGGAGGGAAAGAAAGGCATTTTCAGCGTGCCTGGGTTCCCTGCCTGCCCTTTTCCAGCTGGGTAATGTCAGCTAGAGAAAGGAAGGCAGAGAGAGGCTTTTCCTTGTCAATTTCACTCTCAGCTGACTGGCCAGGAGTGAAATTGACAAGGAAATCTCCATGGGCTCCCCAGAGGGAAAGAGGGCATTTTAACATGCAGCCTTTCCTTCTTGTATGTAATGTGGGGAGAGCAGCATGCTGTATAGCCACGCATGCCAGAGGTTTTGGTTGTAGGCGTGGCCAACTCAGGAGCCAGCCGGAATTTCGTTCCTGTACGTTCCTGCCCAAAAATAGCCCTGTCACCAGGGATCCCTAAGATGGCGCCCATGGCATCTGCCACTAACTTTCATGGTGCCCAGCAAGTGTTTGAGAAAGTGGGCTCGGCTAGGTGGGGCTCCTGTCCAGCAGAGCTTCTGGATAGCTACTGGAGACCTGATTGGCTGTACAGATTAAAATAATGTTGTTTCAGGCCACAGTGTTGGTTTTACTTTCACTCTCACTCCTCTTGCTCAGTGCATTTTTAAAAATTACTCCGCTTGTCCCCTGCACTTAGTCTTTCTCTGTGCGTACCGTGGCTGTACTTTCCATAATGGCTATTTTGTAGTTGGCACTGCCTTCTGGGACAGTCACTTTGTAGCCATGCCCAACAACCTGTGTCAGAATTCTAGTGGTGACCACAGCCTTAAAGAGTTTGGGAACCCCACTGGATCCAGTTACTTGGGGATAACCACCACTGAATTCCATGGGCCTTATATATATACAAGGAAAACTGGTGAGCTTTAGAAGGATGTATCTCTGCTTAGGATGTCACTTAAAAGTGTTGGTTTTGAATACATGAAGCTTCAGAACTCTGCTCAGCCATGAGCTGTAAAATATCATTCTGTACTCCTCAGATCAGCAGATCAGCATCTGCTGGTTGTCCCCAGTCCAAAGGATGGTCCATTTAGCCTCAATCAGGGCCAGGGTTTCTTCTGCCCTGGCCCCAACCTGGTGGAATATGCTCCAATTGGAGATCAGGACCCTGTGGGACCTATTACAGTTCCCCGGGGCCTGTAAAATGGAGCTGTTCTACCAGGCCTTTGGGTGAGGCAGCAGGCATCCAGTTATTCCATCTATTGGCCTCCCCTGCTGAACCGTTAACGATGGAGGCACAGGTAGCAGCCACTGTGAGGTCAGCCTTTTACCAACTACGGCTAGTTAAGCAGTTGGTTCCCTTTCTCGAACGCAATGACCTGGCTATGGTGATCCATGTGTTGGTCACCTCAAGACTGGATTACTGTAACACTTTCTACATGAAGCTGCCCTTGTGCCAGATCCAGAAGCTGCAGCTAGTGCAGAATGCAGTGGCCAGGCTGATGTTGGGACTCTCTAGGGGGAACATATTCAGCCGGCCCTAAAGGCACTGCACTGGCTGCCCATAGCATACCGGATCTGGTTCAAGGTGCTGGTGCTTGCCTATAAAGCCCTATATGGCCAGGGACCTGGTTACCTGAGGGACCGCCTCTCCCCATATGTACCCCAGTGAGCTCTTTGATCAGATTCTCAAAACCTCCTGGCCCTACCAGGGCCCAGGGAAGCCCGACTAGTGGCAACAAGGGCCAGGGCCTTTTCTGTGGTGGACCCGTACTAGTGGAGCTCCTGGAGAACATCAGGGCCCTGCAGGACCTATTACAGTTCCGCAGGGCCTGTAAGACAGAGCTCTTCTACCAGGTGTACAAGTAGGGGGCGCCGCCATGTTCTTATAACCCTGGCCCAAGTAACAAATATCGCTGTCCAGACCATCTGCACCTGTTGACGCTGTTGGGATGGGGTAAAATTGTGCCGGCTAGTAGGAAGGACACTGTATAATGTTCAGTATGTGATATGTTTTAAATTGTATTTTATGGTTTTAACTGTTATAACTGTTATAGCAAAAGTTGTTAGCCGCCCTGAGCCTGCTGAGAGGCAGGGAGGGCGGGATACAAGCCTAAAAAATAAAATAAAAAATAAATAAAACCTTCATGATGGATATCTACTCCCTTCAGTACCAGAGGAAGCATTCCTCTTTCTGTCAGTTGCTGTGGACCACAGGCAGGAGAATGCTGTTGCAGTCATCCTGCTTATGAGCTTCCTAGGAGGCAGCTAGTTGGCCAAAGTGTGAACAAAATGCTGGACTTGATCGGCCTTGGGTCTGATCCAGTATGACACTTCTTAGGTCTGTATGGCCTATGTGTCTGTTTCCGGTATTCTCCATATGCAAACTCAAGTTGCTTTCCAAAGCAGAACATATCAACCACTGGCTCCATGTGAAATTACAAGGAAGGGAGCTATGAAGATGCCTACACAGAAGTGACTCATTGGTTGCAATCATCCTCTATCACCACAGAAAAGAAGAGAAGAGATTGGATTTATACCCCGCCCTTCACTACCCAAAGGAGTCTCAGAGCAGCTTACAAACTCCTTTCCCTTCCCCTCCCCACAACAGACACCCTGTTAGGTAGGTGGGGCTGAGAGAGCTCTGACAGAAACTGCTCTTTTTCAAGAACAGCTGTGCCAGAACTATGGCTTGCCCAAGGTCACTCAGCAGCTGCAAGTGAAGGAGTGGGGAATCAAACCCAGTTCTCCCAGATTAAGTCTGCACACTTAACCACCACACCAAACTGGCTCATATCATCTTTAATTGATTGGCAGTTAGTCCAACTAATTGTGAAGCTGTCAAACCCTTTCCGTCACCCAGTTAGCAACATCATTTTGATATCTCCAGCTGCAGCAGACATGACAACAACTATGCAGCAGTATGACATTAAGAAAAAGAAAGGTTGTGAAAAGGAACTGATTTGGAAATAAGAGATGAAG
Organism: Lepidodactylus listeri; assembly: GCA_029233225.1. Taxonomy (NCBI): domain Eukaryota; kingdom Metazoa; phylum Chordata; class Lepidosauria; order Squamata; family Gekkonidae; genus Lepidodactylus; species Lepidodactylus listeri. The sequence goes on along the minus strand of JARCFY010000009.1, from coordinate 81,795,382 downwards.
GTAAAAGCAAACTGTTCTCTTCTTCATTTTATTCTCCTAGTATTTACTGGTGCCATCTGAATTAGTTACACAGTTCGAAGTCCATTGACATCAATAGGCTAAGAAGGGTATAACTCTGCTTCTGATGACACTGTAACTCTTTTACCCAGGAATATAAGAGGGGTCAAGAACAGTCACTGCTCTGAGCAGCACGAATGTACAAGAAAGTTTACTATCTGGGCTTGGAAAGACACTGGACTCTTGTGGTCAGCCTTGATTCTTCCTATCTGAACCTTGCATTTCTTTCACTAATCAGAGGAAAGATTTGATAAAAATGTATTTGCTAATATATGTAGCGTACCCCAACTGGCATTTTAAATGTGGTAGTATGTGAAGAAACCAGGATATGCAACTGAACTGAACTTACTGTGGGCTTTTCTGCACCCTGTTTTGGCTGCATCTTGGCCTCTTAATTGCATTGGTTTTTCTCCTCCCTTATACACAGTATGGTTTACTGGTCATTCATTGCTTTCCTGTTTGTCCCCCCACCCCCACCCCAAGATTTATCTGTGTTCTGAAATTTCCACATTTTTCTCTAGTTTTGTTGCTTCTGCACTGCACCTTGCACAAGAATGACTCAATGAGCACCCACACCTTCCTGCTGATGTTTTGCATCATTTGTAAGAGCTTCTTCAAGTGTTAACAGGCTATTAACATTTATAACCATGGATATTTGCTAAAACATAAATCAGACTTAGGGTCATTACCTGTATATTTAGCTCTCTCTCTCTCTGTCTTTTATTAAGGCTCCTTTAGACCACAATTAGGGATAAGGGCTGCTCTGTAATTCTCTTCATTGATGGATTTGCTAAACCCCTGTAAGGGAGTCGATGCTAATTAAGTAGGGAGAGGTGTCACCCAGCCCAGTTTGATTCTGCAATGCCTCTAGGAGTCTCAAATTACTGTGACCTATTTCCACAACTGGAATAGGGCAGATAATTTGCTGGAGTCTTAAATATTTTTCAAGACCTACAATTAAGGGGGGGGGGGGGGGACCAAGCAGATTTCAGCAGCATCAACAGCCCAACTGGCTGTTAGAACAACTTGGAGATACAGGAGAATTTTCCTATGAACCTGCCCATTTATGAAGGTTTGTGTCCGATTTTAATGTCTTCATTTAATGCCGAGATTAAGTTGCTGCCACCATCCCCCTTCCATTCTTTAGGAAGACAATGAAAATGATTTTGTTAAAGAGAGTTTTTGATTTAGGTCCTTTCTGCACTAGACCTTAAATCCTGATTGAACCCTGTCCCCGAAATTACATTCCCCACTACACTCAAGTTCACCCCTGTAATTATCTTGAGGTATTTTTTGTTTCCACATTACATTGAGGTCACCCCAGTTTCACCCCACAGTTGTCCTGGGATAAACAGATGCTGTTATAACCAAGGATAAATGCAAGGTATTGTGTCGCGAGTGGAACTCTGATAAAACCAGGGATGAGATCCAAGCGCAGAAAGGACCTTAGATCAATTGTACTCTTCAAAATAACCAATTTGAATGTTGGATGCTGCTGAGATAAACAGATGCAGGTTTTGAGAGTATTTCTAGATCACCATCTTTGTCCTCTGATTAATGGATCGATTATATTTTAAGTATGTATTCAACGATTTGGTACTCCAAAGCAGGATAACGTTTAAATAACTACTTTCATTGAACAGCATTTCAATAACATTCTCTGCCTTTTCCCCACCCTTTTCTTTTTGTATTTCTTAGAGGTATACCTAGAACCTTCACTACTGCTGTTTAGGCATCTGGCAAAGCCCACTCAGTTGTCTTAGGGGGTTGGTGGTAGGTTGGAAGTGTTCTGATATGTGCTGCCCTGGCATTTGTTCTGGCTGTTGAAATCTATGGGAGTTTTGCTGCTGGTTGGCATAATGCTTCTTTTACTAAAGTATTTGTGTTTTGATTGTTGCTTATTTCTAGGCTTTGAGCCAGTTTGGTGTAGTGGTTAAGTGCGCGGACTCTAATCTGGGAGAACCGGGTTTGATTCCCCACTCCTCCACTTGCACCTGGCTGGATGACCTTGGGCAAGCCATAGCTCTGTACCAGCTGTTCCCTCAAGGACAGCTTGGGAAAGAGCTGTCTCAGCCCCACCTACCTCACAGGGTGTCTGTTGTGGGGAGGGGAAGGGAAAAGGAGTTTGTAAGCCGCTCTGAGACTCCCTTGGGGAGTGGAGGGCGGGGTATAAATCCAATCTCTTCTTCTTCTTCTTCTTCTTCTTTGATGCTTGCTTTGTGCAAAGGTTTTTATTTCAAGATATAGGATAAAATGATTTAATTAAAAACCCCTCCCTCTGGCTCCATTATGTGGGTAAATTATTACCTTTGGTATGATGCCATCATCTTTCATGTTTACCTAGACAGCAAGCAACAGCCTATGTTGTACAGTGTAGCCAAGGATCCCCCTATTCCAGGGGTGGGCAATTGTTTTGGCTCGGGGGCCACTTTGTGGGAGCAGAAGTTAGCGGAGGGCCGCACCTTTTAAAGTGATTGCATTCATTAGTTAACTTTGCATTTCAGAAAAGGTATAAATTGTATCATAAAAATCAATAAGTATAAATTAAATAAAATAGTGGTAGTTTTATTCAATTTATTTAATGTGCTAATTTCATAACATCTATAGCTGCAAGCACATTTAATTTTAGAATCAGTTTAATGAGACAAATGTACCCTATCACACCACGTGGCCAACTGTCTTGGCGGGCCGCAAAAAACTCTGTGGCGGGCCGCTTGTGGCCCCCGGGCCGCTATTTGCCCACCCCTGCCCTATTCCATCACAGGCTATTTCTACATATTACAGCAAGGGTCCCTAAGTTAGGATTGCCAGCTCCAGGTTGGGAAAAACCTGAAGATTTTGGGGGTGGAGCCCAGGGAGGGTGAGGTTTGGGGAAGGGAGGCAATGTATTAGGGCATACAGTCCACTCTCCAAAGTGGCCATGTTCTCTAGAGGAACTGATCTTGGTCATCCGGAAATCAACTGTAATAGCAGGAGATTTTCAGGTGTCACCTGGAGCTTGGCAACCCTACATAATCTTGTGGAGCCTGTCAGCATTTTAGGAATTTTGAGAACAGGTAGAAGGCATCAATGCAAAATCACTGCTATACAGAGAGATGGCCCACCACAAAACGGTTGTCATGGGAGCTGAGGCCAATCACAAAGCTGGAGGTCATGCAGTCTTTGATGATGGGGGAGGCTGTTTCCAGATGGGTGTTCTCTGCAAAGGTAATGCTTTCTGGCCTCTTCTGAAGCACATTCTGTTCCAGCAAAGTGGAGGAAAGCCATAGCCCGATGGTTTTGTCTGACATTTCCATGTTAAAGATACATTGGTATCTAATCTGTAACCTCCTCCCCCAATGTCATTTCACACACTGCTGTAGGTTGATTCCCATGATCTATGAAATTACTTACATCAAATGAGAGGACAGAGCATATAGATTTATTTCAACATATAACTGCATTGTATTTTGGTCCCATTATGAGAAGGCAAGACTTACTGGAATAGACAATAATGCCTGGAAAAATTGAAGGCAGCAGGAAAAGAGGAAGACCCAAAATGAGATGGTTTGACTCAATCAAGGAAGCCTCGGCCTCCAGTTTGCAAAACCTGAGCAAAGCTGTTAATGTTTCAAAGGTCATTAATTAACAGGGTCGCCATAAGTCGGAAGTGACTTGCCGACACTTAACACACACACGTAACTGCATTCACTGGAAAAACTCAGCAGATCTTGAGAAACTTGTCCAAACCTTTGATAAGCAACAATCTTGTGATAACTTGTCATGTTGCAAACTTTCGCTACCCATTCAAGGACAAAATTACTTTGGTTTGTTCTTTGGTAGCAGTGGGGCATTATGGTACCATCCTGCCCTTAATGAAAGAGCATAGAATGGTATATGTGGCTGTTTCCTCTCTGTTTTATCCTCACAACAACCCTGTAATGTAGATGAGGCTGAGAGACAGTGCCTGCCTTCAAGTCACTCAGGCCCCATCCACACTGTCACTTTTGTCACTCATTTCTCCCTATTGCTTCAGGTTCCCCCACCCCCCATATGTTTTGTTCTCTCTAGTAGTCCCGGAGGGAGCAAAACACATGTGGAAAAGGGGGAGGAACCCAAAGCAATAGGGAGAAATGAGCGACAAAAGTGACAGTGTGGACGGGGCCTCAGTGAATTTAAGAGCAGAACAGGGATTTGCACCCTGGCTTTCATAGGCATCATCCAGCATTCTATCTAACTACACCAGTTCTCTGTTTAGCCAGAGGTTAACTGTCTGAAAAGCAACTGATATTCACAGCAGGATATTCTATTACTCTCCCTAAAAGTCTGAATAAAGTTTCCATGTTTTAAGTTCTAAGCAGTAATAATTGGAATAAACCTCTGCCTAATCTGTTCTCTTCCCAATAAGATAAGAGATCTGCACACAGGAATGGAAATTACCATACCAGAAGTTAATTGTGGCAATTTCAGACTAAAATTAGTGGTGCAAAGTGATGGGACACAGAGACAGAAGTTGGAGAGGAACAAGGATGGAGGAGGTTAGCAGTGCAATTCTAAACAGAGGTACACCCTTCTAAGTACATTGACTTAAATTGACTTTAAAGGGTTTAGCTTTGCTTTGGATTACACTGTAGAGGGACTGGGTCTTCCTCAAACTCAGCTGCTTATTCCTAGTCCATGTAAATGACATTAACATTTAAATGCAAGCAACCCATTTTGTATTTCCCTGTTCAGTCAAAATGGCCAGCATTTTTTAAAACCTCTCCATCACCTGCTGCAGAGTCTGAATATCTGATTTCTGCAGCTGATGAAGTCTTTCCCCAAAATCCTAAAGTTAATATCCACAAGGGGTTTGGTGGATGCAATCCAAATCAAATTAGTATTTTTTTCTTCATCAGGGGAAAAGGCAGGCTGCCATTTGGAAAAACAAACAAACAACAGCTTCTATTTCACACTCATGATATCCAAGTACAACTGCCATATGATATGTTTGATCGGGACCATCCAAAAAGAATTCCAGAATTCTTTATCAGACTGCCTATTATATCTTCTTTATTATTATACCTGCTCAGTTATTTCACACAGAATGTTGAGAATATCAGGTCTTAAAATCCACAACTGGAAATATCTACTTAAAAAAAAACTATTGTGACTGCTAGCTTGATGAAAAGTTCTAGAAAACTCAAAAGCTTGAGCACTGTTTTGAGTCATTCTGGTCAGTTCAAATATTTGGTATTCCCTGGAATTTGTTCTTGGTTAGTTCTTAGTTTTCCACTTCTCAAAAAAAAAAGAGGGACAAACAAATACCTTTGACATCTACAGTAGAGAAAAGCTATAGTAAATTTGGGGGGTTAAAAATAGGCCATTGGATTCTTTATTTTAAAAGCTGTGTCCAGCATTCATTGCTTAGGGAGAGCTAGAACTATACACTATATCGTTCTTAATCTTTTGAAACTCTCATTTATGTTCTCGATGCTGACAAAAAAAAAACCCATCACCCAGCCCAACAGCTGCATATAGTTCATTGCAACAAGCATAACATCTATATGCCCTTTCTTAAAAGATAAACAGACAAGGCAGAATACACAGTTGCAAGATAGAGAAACGTAATGAAGCCTGTGTAAAAAAGACACTAAGAAATTTCCAGTAAAGTAAAATATATTCAAAGGAAGTTCAAAAGTAATGCAGAAATATATTACAAAAATCCAATCCAAATAAAGTCACAGTATATGGTACAGTACAGTCACAACACAGTGTGTAAAGTACAAAGGAGTAGCGGCACAAAGTCACAACAAAGAACCCAGATACGTGCTTCATTTCGTAGTCCTTCTTTAGAGGCGACTAAATCAGAAAATATACAATAACGATGACATACAGATTATTCAGAATAAACCATAAATAAACAATTACAATACTACATAGGCAAAGGTAAAAGTTTCCCTTGCTCGAAAGCCAGTCGAATACCACTCTAGGGATGTGGTGCTCATCTCCGTTTCCAAGCTGAAGAGCCAGCGCTGTCCAAAGCCATTTCCATGGTCATGTGGCTGGCATGACTAGACGCTAAGGTGCACGGAACGCTGTTACTTTCCCACCAAAGTGGTACCTATTTATCTACTTGCCATTTCTTGCTTTCGAACTGCTAGGTTGGCAGGAGCTGGGACCAGAGACGGGAGCCCACTCCATCATGCAGCACTCGGGTCTCAAACTGCTGAACTACTGACCCTCCAGTCTGCAGTTCAACATCTTAACCACCTGACCATGTTGCACCAACTGAGAATCCAGGTGTTTTTGTTTAATGCGAGAACAATGCTCTGTTATTCGAGCTCTCACAGACCAGGTTGACAACCCTACATAATAATAATTGCAAACACAACAATACTACATACTTAACTATAACTGCTCCAAGTTGTAACACTTCACAATAGTCCAAAGACTTTCAGGGCAACAATAATTCCTATAAATAAATAAATAAATGAGGAAATACACATATCAACCCTAACTATTACTTGTACTAACACAGTAAATATAAGAAGAATACAAAAAGAATACAAAAATGTTTGGTGCTTACCGATAATCCCTTATACAAACGGGCCACCATTATATAATTATAAGAAGAACTAACTCCACATTCATAGTAACTTAGGTTTTCCTCCATGTGGACAATTGGGGAGCATAGCTATATATAGAAGCCAACACAACTCTAACTGGTAATGACATTTAAAGGGGCCGACTCTAACCTACCTATTATAAAAAATACTAGAATATTCAAGTTCCTGATTAAGACCAAACGGATAGTATGTGCATAAACAATAAATCCAATGACTCTCACATTGGCGCAACCACCTTTGAACATTGATTCTATTGTACCTACTTGCAGTAAATGCTTCTAATACTACAAATTTAAAATCACTGTGTGTCCCTTTGTTATAAAATGTTGTAACAATGGAGAATCCAGGTGTTTTTGTTTAATGCAAGAATGATGCTCTATTATTTGAGTTCTCACAGACCAGGTTGACAACCCTACATAATAATAATTGCAAACACAACAGACCAAGTAAATAATTATCCTTGTGGAGCAGGTGGACAGCCCTTTCAATTCATAATGAAAATTGATGTCTGTTAAATGAATATGGTCTGTTTGCCAAACCAAAGGGCATACACTGCATCTACCGCATGGAAAATGGCCGACTGGACCCCCAGTTGTTCTTAACTCTGAATGATAATGTAATTATATGATAATGTAATTACATGATAATGTAATGTAATTATGCTCCCCCCTCCTGATTGTTTTAAAAGTCACTAGGTTTTAAAAGTCACTAGGTTATTCTTTAGGACTTTCTGTATGGCCTTCTTAGCTAGAAGTGTGAAAAGCAAACAAGCTTAGCCAAGCAATTAGACACGATGGAATCACAAAATGTTAATTAGACATGTTAATACAGAGCCAAGGACCTCCACATGCAGATGATAACATTCCATAAATGCTACAGTGTTCTTATATAAACTTTGGGGGTATCTTGGGGGGCAGGAGTACAGGAAGAAGCTGTGATCTGTGTGGTATCAAATGTGAAATGACATCAGCTTCTACACACACAATGAGGCCCTCTTTATTGTGGCACCTATTTTGTGCAGCAACCTCCCCAGGAATACCTGGCTTGCACCATCTGTGCTTGCACCATTTCACTGGCTACTGAATATCTTTATTTCAAAATGATTAAATACCATAAACACTACAGACAAGAGCATCTACTTGGCATGCAGAAGGTTTAATTCCTGGTTTTCCCCAGTTACAAGATCAAGTAGTAGGTGACATGAAAGACATCCACCTGAGACCATGGAGAATTGCTGCCATTGAGAATAAACAATACCAACATTGACGGACCAAGTGTGCCATCCTAAGCAGAGTCACCCCCTTGTAAGCCCACTGACCTCAATGGATCTAGAAGGGTGTAATTCCGTTTAGGATGGCACTGCAATGATCTGATTCAGTATAAGGTAATTCCACACATGTCCAAAGGCAGTTAGATAATTTTCAATTACTGCACCCCCCCCGCTAGTGTTTCATTTAGTGTTTCTTTTTAAAATGTTTTGAACCCATTCACTGGCAACATTGATCATCACCCCAAGCCAATAATAAATACAGCAGATATATCTAAGTAGCAAGAATGATAATCAGCCATTGTGGCTCCTTCATTAGTCTGTAAAAGAAACTATGTTAAGAATTTTAGTGTGTAATTTGGCTGAGTGTGGAAAAATAGGAAGCCATCGTGAGTTCAGTGGTGAAACTCTTTGGTTGTATCGGTTTCATCTTCCTTCTATGGTCCAACCCATTTCATGTCAATTGGGAGTACAAAAGAAACAATAGGAAGCCATCATGAGTTCAATGGTGGAACTCTTTGGCTGTATCAGTTTCATCTCCCTTCCATGGTCCAACCCATTTCATGTCAATTGGGAGTACAAAAGAAATGCTGCAATACAGTTTTGATAGTCTGACCCACATCTAATAAATCCACAATTTTACAAATGCACAGAGAGGTGTTTACCACAGAGAAGACAAAACAGATTTAAATTAGTTCCCTATAGCGCTCTGTGTATTAATGTTCTCTTTATCAAGACCACCAGGGCTATATAGTAGCATCCAAAAAGAAATGTAATCCTTGCTTGGAGAGGGCTGAGCACATTTCAAATGGCTACAATTATTAACACACCCTGTGTGACAAAATAAATGATTTTAAATCATTCAAGGATATTGATGAAAAATTATGCAAAAAAAGTGCAGGCAGCAAAATGGATTACATCTGAAGTACTCTGTTAAGCATTAGGAACAGGCATGCATGGACAGCCTGTAGCTCAGTTCACACCACTTGCAACTACAGAGCTGCAAGTTCAGCAAGAAGTTAGATATGCCTGAACACATCGAGGTGTGTCCCTTTTGTGCGGTGGATCTAGCCCATATTTCCACTAGTATAAAGCCAAGGGAGAGGGTCTTCTTTTACTACCAAAATAGCTCAACTGGAGTTCATGGGACCTGCATGAACAAAAGGGCAAAGGGCTGAGTTGGCCAAGACTGAGCAAAAAATCTGTCTGGACCCAATCCTGTATGATTATCACTAAAATCTAAAGTGGAGTTATACTTATGTCCACGGAAGTCAATGGGCTTGAAGGGTATAACTCTGCTAAGACTGCACTGTATATTGTTTTCTCACATGCTTATGGCATTGTTTCACAGCCTTCCCCCTGCCTCCTGTCTGCTGCCACGTTCAATTTTAGAATGCACAAAGAGGCAGAGAATGTGTTTTGCAAGCAGAATATCCAGTTCAATCTCTGGCTGCTTCAGGTAAAGAATCTCAGGTAGCTAGTGTTAAAGAAGATCTATTTCTGACTGAACCTTGAACAGCTGCTGCCAGCCAAAGCAGACACAGGGCTCTTCCGCATTCTTATTTTCACCTCGTGTGTGTCCCTGTTGCTTTGGGGGGGGGGGGGTCTTTTTCAAATGTGTGTTGCTCCCTCTAGTGGCTGGTTCAGTATTACATCAATGTATGTCCAGCATAAAAACCTGCTGTGGAACTTTACGCTGGACATACGGCGATGTAATATTGAATTGACCACTAGAGGGAGATAACATGTGTGGAAAAGAAAAAAATGAAGCAATAGGGCCACAAAAGTGACAGAAATTACAATGCAGAACAGCCCAAAGACAACACTGAGCTAGAGGGATACATTCATAGGTTTTTTTCTTATGCTGCTAAGTCACTATCATCTTAATATACAGAATATCAAAGAAAATTTCCTACTTCCAGTTTTGGCACTCTGTTAGCACCGTGGAAATAAGAAAATGACTGAGTAAGAAAGGGCAATGCAGCTCTGCATATCAACACAATTTCATGGTTAACAAAGGTCAGCTTTTCCTAAAATGTAAACACATTCAGATCAGTTAAGTGAACTTGAGTTAGTTTTTTTGAGTAACATTTTAAAATAATCATGTATGAAAATCTGTGAAAAGATTCAATACAATCCAGTTTGGTAAACATGTCGCAGAAGAATGGTTTCCACAGTAGAATACACTGACAACTGCAAGTCAAACAATGTGAAATCCAGTAGAGAAATATTTGCTTTTGACATGACATATTCATGAGTTTATTCATATAAGCCTGTCATCTTGATATTTACAAATACATGAAAACTTTAAAATCAGGTTTTTTGTTTGTTTTAAATGCACAATCAAAAACGGATCAGGAAAACACCGACTGACGTGGACAGCCTCTTCCAATGGAACATTAAGGTTTTTTCAAATAATGATTTTTAAAAATCAATAACACCACATAGTTTGCATTTTGATGGTACCATGGAATTGCTGAGGAAATCGTAAGAGGGAGGGCTTGGCAGCTGGCATCTTGGAGAACAATGAAATGTCTTTGCACATTCCCTCCACTCGTTGGTCGAAAGTCTAATCAGATACAGTGAGCTGTATGTTAGTGGTCCAGATAAAGACATGAAAACATCCAGTCCAATGCAGCCAGATGCCCATCCACTTCAGGTGGGTGCACAGAAACCCACCTTTGTATGAAGTTCTCCTTTGTCGGACCATTGCACTTAAGGGCACAGCTGCTTTCATGTATACAACTGAAAACCACAGCAACCTGAGTCCTACTATTGCAGTTCACAGCTCTACATCATAAGCATTTGACCTTCATAGAATTTTCCTCATATTGAAGGAGATGGGAATGGAGTTGCTTGACTTTTTTTTTTACTGCCCAGTACTGTCTAGCTCACCACACAAACCTGCCCTCTGTGCTCCCTCCCTTACAGGTGAAGTAGGTGGTGGACCTTCTGAGGGCACCTGATGTTTTTGGCCACTGTGTGACAGAGTGTTGGACTGGATGGGCCACTGGCCTGATCCAACATTGGCCTCTCTTATGTTCTTAATTGAAATATTGGGCAGGAAGGAAGAATCACTGGGAGAATGCAAAATGAAACAGAAAAGTGTTTACCTGCTGATGGAAGATGACAACAGAAGGGGACAGACAAGTCTCCTTAGGGACAAAGTTCTGGAGTTTTGGTGCCATGACCAAGGCCCTTTCTCTGGTTGCCACCCAGCTGCTTTTAGGTCAAATCTACACCTTCCCTCTGAAGTAGTTTGACTGCTGTCTTTTCCTACACTCATTTCACACTGGTGTCAAATTTCACTTTGTTTTCCCCCCCCTAGGTCTGAAGAGCAGTAAGCAACAGGATCTGTTTAAAGTAGTATAATGCTAGCTAGGAGGGCAATTAATAAATGTAGACAGTAATTTTTAAACTAGGACAAGTATGGTTTGAAACTAGAAACTAGATGGGTTTTTTTCCCAAAACTAGAATGATTCCAGCGGGAAAGTCAGAGGTAGATTTGACCTTAATGCTGCTTTTAAAAACTTTATTAACTGTTGCAACTTTTAAAGTATTTATATACTCATTACATTTTACTTCATAAACCACTTCAAGTAGGCTTCATGGAATGAGGGCATAGAATACTCTGAATAAATAAATAACCCCTGTCATAGCTGTACTGTATCGCAATTCCACATTGTTCTACCAACTTCAGGTTCTCCTTGTTAACTTACTCCTTTCCCTGGAGGTAGCTGGTATTTGTGAGGAAATTCTCCCCACATGCAAGGGGGTAAAGTTGCCACTTGCCCGCTCTGGGTTCACCTGGAGATTTTGGGGTGGAGCCTAAGGAGGATGGGATTTGGGGAGGGGAGGGACTTCAGTGGGGTAAAATGCCACAGAAAAAACCCTCCAAAGTGGCCATTTTCTCCAGGTGAGCTGATCTCCATCACCTGGAAATCAGATACAATTCTGGGAGATATCCAGCCTCCACCTGGAGGTTGGCAACCCTACAAGGAGATGGTGGCTTTGCTCCCTCAAGCAACAACATCACTATGAAAAATCGCATAACACGAAGATCATTTCTAGCATTCCTCAGCGCATCAGAGGAAGTGTAAAAGCTAGACCTGATTCAAAGGTAGTTGTTTCAGACTAGCTCAAGAAAATACTTTCAAATGGGAGCCAAGATAATATACAGTAACACAGGATTTCTTACTATATGGCAGTCTATACTTCTAGCAATCTATTCTTAATGTATGAAGCCACCCTTTGATTTTTTTTTCCTTTTAAAAAGACCTCTAATATGTAATAACTTGGTTCACCTATGGAATTATGGCTGAAGAGTGCCTTCAGAATGTTTCCCTGTTGCTGGCTTTCATTCAGGTTGCCATAGTTACAGTCTCTTTAAGAGTGCTTCACTACTTAGTTTTGAGGATCCCTGCTTATGTTTTTACTTATCTCCCACTTGGGGATCAAAAGTGGTTTATCACATTGCTGTCTCCTCTTCCAGTGTAGGCTCTCTACAACAACAACAGTGTGGGGTAATTTAGGCTGCAGGGATGCCAACTTCCAGGCAGGACCTGGAGATCCTCCAGAATTAAAGCTCATTTCCAGTCTACAGAGATCAGTTCCCCTGGATAAAATGGACACTTGGGAGGGTGGACTCCATGGTATGGTACCCCTCTGAGGTCCCCGTCCTCCCCGGGCTCCAAACCAGACATCATGTACATAATCCCTATGTTGACTGCTCATTCTCGAGGGAAATTATAAATAAATACAGTACTCGCTCTGACCCCATTATCTATTTATTTGAAGCTTCCATGCTGCCTTTTCAGCCAAAATAAGAGTCCCCAAGTTGCTGAAGGTGAAAACATTAAAACATTTGAACATTAAAACAGCATAAAGAATTCAGTAAAAAACAGATAAACACACACCTAAATCAGGAAGGAAGGGAATAACAGTTATTGGGGGTATGTCAAATGAAACAAAAACATCTCCACCCCTTGGTGGAAAAGACCAACAAAGGGAGACAGACAAATCTGGAAGGGAGTGCCACAGTTTTGGTGCCACAACTTGGGTTGCTACACAAGCCCCATTTCCCAGAGTGTTGAGAAATTCCAGTGTTGACTGCTTACTTAGGCTAGTTCCCTTTGGAGGAGAGAATACAGGAGATATGGCTTATTCTGTAATGTTTGTTCTATTTACAGATGCAGAGGTACAGCACAGGAGGAGACACAGAAGCACTCCACTGTCAAGCTTCCTATAGAGAGAAATACTGTACTCAGTGGAAAGCAATGCTTCTTCATCTGTCCCTTGAAGCCTCAGAACCATCCTTTCTTTTTACACAGAGACCCATCCATAAGCGTTGACTTCAGGGGGGCTGGGGAGCTGAAGCCTCCCCCCCCCCAACTTTTCTAGGAAGTGCTGAGCCTCCCCTGAAGACAATGGCCTGTGATGTCTCTGGCCCAGCCCCAGCCCCCCCCCAAAAAAAATTGGAAAGTCTACGCCTTTGCACCCATCCACTCCCTTCCTCCAGCTAGGTGGGAAGCTCATTTTCCCAAAGCTCTAATGGGCATGAACAGACCCATTTCCTGACACCCAGACAAATCACCATTCCTTTTTTTCATGTAGGTTGACCTACAGTGATTAGAGGCGATCTTTCCAACACTCCCCCTCCCACAAAGTTGTTAAGAAAAAAACCCCTTTTAATTCATGTTTACCTAATTTCTCCCTGAAATTTAACAATCCATTTCTTCTCCTCTTTTTAGGAATTTAGAGTCTGTTTTGAATCAATTTGGTTTTGATCAAAAAAAAGTTTGAAGAGAGGAGGGACAGGAAGAGAGGTCCTGCAGAATTTCAGGATTTTACTCTTTAGATGTTCAGCAGTGGGCAGTGTCTTCCCAAACTTCCCTATCCTCCTGCTAGCGGGCTACCCTTTGTTGTATAATAGAAAACAACTGCAAGGGCTGAAGTAGCCAAAGGATGCATTGATTTCTTTACAAAAGAGAAATGAAAGAGAATTGAAAGAAACCTCTTTTTTTAAAAAGGGAAGGGAGAAAATAAGAGGAATCAATATCTGTATCTTAAAAAGTGAATTTCAGAAAAAGAAACTCCCCTCCCCATACCCCCCCTAAAAAAAACCCTGTGAAAAGTTTAGTATCCTGAATAGTTATATGGTCTGTTTTCTAGAGAACTGAACTAGTTACAAGAAATAGAAAAAATGTACAAGGTGATGACTCTCCCATCATCAAGATATTTCCCCATCCCCATACATGCATTTCCCTTTGACTTAGAGTGATTCTTATTTACAAGTACAATTCAGCCTTTCACTGCTGGAAATGTAAAATTACAACAGTTGCTCCGCCATTCAAAGGCACTGACCTACCCTCAGGCACATTCTGTAAATATAAATTCTGCTGCCATAAATGCCAAAAGGAGCACGGGGGCAATCCAAAAATTTTACCGGCACAGAGGGGGCAAATGTCTCGTAGCTGCCCTTAGACTATTTAAGGCCAAATCCCTCAGTCAACTTCCCTTTGGAGTAACATCAATATTATATCTACAAGAAACTGGACACAGTGCAATCAAAATTTTTGAGATCTGTTCTACAGGTACCTAATGGCATTCCAAATGCACTTATTCGAATTGAAACCAGAATGATCACTGTGGAGGCAAGGTTATGGATCATGGTGATTCATTATTGGCTGAAATTAGTTTTTCTGTCCAAGGGGCTGACACATTTAATATTACAAGATACCTTTATACCCCCCTGGCTTAAGGCTATAGAGGAAACACTCCCTTATTTTGGTCTCACAAAACAATACCTATGTTCCCTTGCCTATGACAAAGCTAGAGAATTGATAAAACTGAGGATTATGGATATTGATAGGCAGAACTATATTAATAGAACAGAGAAATAGAATACACTTTTGGACCCCATTAACAGAGTAAGTTCTATGGCCTATCTTCAATATCTGTCAAACGACGAATATAGGAGAACATTAACTCTTATGCTCTGGAACATTCTTCCTCTAGCAATTACAGAGGGAAAGTATAAGAAAATCCCATATGAGAAAACGCATATGCCCCTGCTGTAACAAAGGCATTGGAAATTTAGAACCTATTATATTTGACTGTAAGGCCTATAATAATTGCCGTAAATCACTTCTGCTCCCCAAGTCCTCACTTCTCATTAGTAGGCAAAGAGTTCGAATTATGAAAAATCTCCTTGCAGATAGGCACTCAGAGGTAACATATCTAGTGGCCAGATATGGATGGCTAGCTTTAAAAATTAGAAAATCTATAATAATGAAGCAAGTTAAATGTCAATCATCTTACTGTTAACTGTCTGTTTCTTAAGAATTTTAAAATGCATTTTATTGCTGTTTTAAGCTTCTTTTACCTTTATTTACAGGCATTCTTACTACCTATCAATGTTGTTGTGTTTTAAATGTTGATTGCTGGCTTCGGCCATAAATAAAACTTTACTTACTTACCTCAGGCGCATTCTTGGATGTATGATTATCACTGCTCCAGTTCCAGCATCTTTCTTACTGTACACTATCTATGTTAGAACTCTTTAAACCTCCATTTCTTTGAACAATCTTCACACTTAGCCAAAGCTCAAAGAATCTAACATGTTCAAGAGACATAGGATTTTTGGCATCAACATTCCTTCCTGCTAATTTCATGTGCCAAGACACATTACCTTAGAGAAACTGTTAAACTCCTGAATGTTTTATTAAGGAAATGAACTGCAGCTAAGTGATACTTTTAAAGCTCTCCAAAAATAGCCAGAGCATTTTGCCGAAAACTTCATGAGGTGCCGAAAACTTCATGAGGTGAAACTTCATGGATTGCCATGAGTCTATTGCAGTTTGATGGGACACCATTATTATTTTAAATGAGTCAATATTGTTACATGTGGGAACTGACTGCCTTCTAGAAAGAGGCATCAACATTCCTTCCTGCTAATTTCATGTGCCAAGACACATTACCTTAGAGAGCTCCAGTTACAGCATCTTTCTTACTGTCCACTATCTATGTTAGAACTCTTTAAACCTCCATTTCTTTGAACAATCTTCACACTTAGCCAGAGCTCAAAGAATCTAACATGTTCAAGAGACATAGGATTTTTGCTGTTCCAACTTAGCACCGAAAAGTCAAATGAGAAGGATGAGGACATTCCTTAAGCATTTATGCAAGTTAAAACTAAATATGAATGCTTAGCATGTTCCCCTAATAGCCCAGGCTAGTCTGATCTCACTGGAGCTTGGAAGCTCAGCAGGGTCAGCCACAGTTAGCACTTAGATGGGAGACAACCAAGGAAGGACTGAGGTTGCTATGCAGAGGAAGGCAATGGCAAACCACTTCTGCTCCTCCCTTGCCGAAAACTTCATGAGGTGAAACTTCATGGATTGCCATGAGTCTGTTACAGTTTGATGGGACACCATTATTATTTTAAATGAGTCAGTATTGTTACATGTGGGAATTGACTGCCTTCTAGAAAGAGGCATCAACATTCCTTCCTGCTAATTTCATGTGCCAAGACACATTACCTTAGAGAAACTGTTAAACTCCTGAACGTTTTATTAAGGCAATGAACTGCAACTAAGTGATACTTTTAAAGCTCTCCAAAAATAGCCAGAGCATGGTTTATTAGGATAAAAAGAGGACATCTATGACTACTGCCAACTGGTTTTTTAAATTTAATTCTCGTTATAAGAAGGGAAATTTCAGCTAATAGCATAAAATTAATGCTGCTGCAAAGCTCGTATGAGTATTGGGGCAATAGCACTCTATAAAGCCATCAAATGCAGTGGTTATATCTTTACCGTCTACTATAGAATACTTAAAAATGGATCTGGAATTTGTCAAGCCAGCAGAAGGTGAAGTCTGCTGCAGCTGATACCAGAGCCAGGGAGAACGGGGTTCCAAAAACATTTGCAGCCACCAACTCTAAAGTATTTGGAGCTAGAGGGTTGCTTGATTTTTAATATGTAAAAGTAGTGTAAATTAGGTCACTATTGGATAGAAGCACTTGAGTCTCCACTGCCCTCTCCTGTCAACATATGCTGGCTTTTGTTTCTTCAATAGTAAAATGTAACCCAATAATATGATCCAGATGCCCAGATTGAGACTTGGGTCATATGGAACATTATTGTTATAATTTAATATATTCAAAATTGAGATGTTCTAGTGGTCAGAGAGTTGGAGTTGGGTCTAGGAGACCTTGGGTCACATCCCCCAAATCCATGAAACTTGCTGGTAACCTTTGGCTAGCCTAACCCAACTCAACAGGCTGTTGTAAGGAATAAAAATGAGGTCTGCAGAGACCTGTATGGTGTCCTGAAGAAAAGGGGATGCAAATGTACTAAAACAGAAAATCCTTATAAAATACGAAACAAAGTGTTTACTGGATTCCAAGTGAAATAGTAACTTTAGTTTAAAAACATAATCCTAAACACAGTAAAGATTGTTTTCACTGGCGGGGGGGGGGGGGGGATCAACCTTTTCGTGTTTGTTTCTATACTAGTGACCTTGCTAGAATGCATAGTTGAACCTCTGATTGAGAGCCAGCTTGCTGTAGTGGTTAAGAGCGGCAGACTCTAATCTGGAGAACTGGGTTTGATTCCCCACATAAAGCTGGGTGACCTTGGGTCAGTCATAGCTCTCTCTCAGAGCTCTCTCAGCCCCACCTACTTCATTCACAGGGTGTCTGTTGTGGGGTGAGGAAGGGAAGGCAATTGTAAGCTGCTCTTAGACTCCTTTGGGTAGCGAAGGGTGGGATATGAAACCAACTCTTCTTCTCCTCTTCTTGATCTTACTAGGAAAGCAACAGACCACTAAGGAAGTAGACTCATCCACAAGGTTGTTTAACGTTCTAGGAATTGGTTTCATCCTATGTGATAGTGAGCTGCCTCCTCTTCAGGAAGGAAGCGGGAAAAGGGGAGAGACCAGGGGGGCTTTCAGGAAAGAGGAAATAGTGGGGGAGGAGGAAATGAGATGCCTCCCACAAGTCCTTGGGGGTTATCACATGTTTTATGTTGTATTTACATGTGTTAAAAATCACACAGTCCTCTAGCACCAAATATTTTACAGTTGGCAGCCGCAAAAGGATAACACAGACACAATGGACTGGCAAAAATCAGGCCACAACTTTACGGATTGCAAGTTTCTCAAGTGTTGTTGCAGTATATTTGGGGGGGGGGGGGGAGAGAATGGGTACAGCTGACAGCCTGACTGCTAACAGTAAACCACCCCCATCTGCTTGTTAGAGGGTAACCAAGGAAGGATGCGGTAGAAGTCTCTGTCCTTACCCATTAACCAGGTCTACAAGGTCAACCTGCCAGCCCCTAAAGAGGTAGTCCTGCACCTTGCCTCCACAGCCCTTAAGGATACCTCCCCTAATCTGGGAGAATTGGGTTTGATTCCCCAACTCCACCACATGCAGCTCCTGGGCAAGCCACAGTTCTCTCAGAGCAGTTCTCTCAAGGGCAGTTCTTGAGAGAGCTCTCTCAGCCCCACCTACCTCACAGGGTGTCTGTTGTGGGGAGGGAGAAGGGATTGCAAGCCACTCAGACTCCTTTGGGTAGTGAAAGGCAGGTTATAAATTCAGTCTCTCCTCCTCCTCCTGGGTCAATGAGAGAGCCCACCCCTGCCCATCCTCCACCACAGGAGCCAGGCAAGCGAAGCCACTGCCAGGAAAGGAACGGACTGCTAAAGAGGGGGATTCATTTGCAAGGTCATTTAACATGCTAGGAATTGGCTTCTCTCCCTGTGATAAATAACCAGCCTCCTGCACAGATTGCTCCTTTGCCTGAAGCCATTATCGCAGATCAGTTATCAGGCAACGGTACTTCTCCCTTATCCCTTCCGCTCATCGCAGAACAAGGGGGGGGGAGGCCGGCTGCGCTCTGATAAGGAAGAGCCACCCCTAATCTTCTTTATTTTTCGATAATGACTTTACACAAACACTGAAGCCACTTCTTTCCTTTCGAGCACAATCAAACATGGCGGCCCAGAGATCTTATTAAACCTGGAAGCCTCCTTGGACATTTGTTATGTATGAGAAGTGATCTCATTTTGGTCAGTTTACAATATATGTAATATTCTGAAAGGTAGCTTTGTAAAATTTCACAGGAATGCAACTGCTGGAATTTTGTTTTTTTCACCTCAGGCAGCAATGAAAACATGATTATACTTCTTAAGATTAAAAAAAAAAGAATAATAGGAAAAAAAAACCCCAGAGCCAGGGTATTTTAAGTGTTACTATCACCGTCATTAGTTTCCAGTCAAGAGCAGCATTTCCTTGTAGCAGCCATAAGAAAATACACTAAACAATCTACCTATACTTTAAGAAGAGTTTTCTCTCTTATTTATAAAGTAAGAAAGTAGCAAATTTCTTGGAATGATGGTTCCCATTTTTTGAGTCTGTAACTGCTAAAACAAACACCGTGTATAAAGTGCCAAAGAAATATATGGAATTTGCTTTTTATTGAAATTGTTAAACGTCTGGTATGTACTCAATATTCCACTGTAAGCTGTGAGTTATATAACTGGTTTGTATTATATAGTTCAGTAAATAATATTTAATGATGATAAATCCATTAATAACCATAAGTGCTGATTCATTAGCTAGGCAAATGCACCTGCATGCCACTGCCCTGAAGGTCAAAGGGTGAATGGGGGTATCATTGTCTGTTCACCACCAGTAGGCAGAATCAACCAAGAAACTGGGTCCCTCAGCCTTCCAAATCCTCTGGGAAATTTGCCCCACTCCCCCACCCATCCCTGACACACCCCAAATGCTAAATCCTGAGAAACTTCATATTTTGGCATACAACCAAATTTCAGCCATGGAGGAGAACCCCGGAATTGCTAGAACCAACTGCACTTGGAACATCCGAGTGCATGCTCTGGAATATCCACATAGAGCACGCCCCAGTTTTAGAAAGTGCTGAACCCAGGCATCCACCTAAAGATCCCTTACCCCCTAACACCTCCCAGCACCGAATTCATCTGGCTTATCCCATGGAGTCCAGGATGCTGATGGCATGGGATGGGCAGTCCTGTTACAGGCCCTGGCCAGAGGCTCCACAAGTTCACAGAAGCCCCCAAAGAACTTACATGAGTGACCTGGGTTTACTTACCAGGAGATCTTTAATAACTCATCAGAGGTCATCAAAACAGATGCAGGCTACCTTTAATCAGCTGGCCTCGAGACACGCACACACACCCAGCGAACCTTAGCCCAAACCTCGAGACAAAGAGCATAACTAGAACTGGGCATCTTATACCTAAATGCTGGCCGCAAGCCCCAAGAACAATTAATTAATCTGTCCCAAATACTTGGATGAGCCAGGCCATCTTGCACCTGGCTTCCAGTGGGGGGGAAGAAATGACCCAGGCCTTGAAGAAAAGCATTAACTAACAAACATGAGAGTGGGAAAATGCCCCCGAGAGCAGCTAATGTTGTCCTCTCCCAGAACCCAGGGCAACTAAGAACAAAGATGGAGTCACCTGGGCTAATACAGGTACTTGAGCTGTGCATGCAGACTGGAAGGCTCAAAGAAAGTGTGCAGTTCAAGGCCAGGTTTGTTTTTTACAGTGAATGCTTCATACTCTATTGCATTCATTAGGGGGTTTAAGGTTGTGCTGCAGTACTGAGATCTGCCCTGAAGGTCCATGTCATAAGTGACACCTCTCATTCTTTTACTGCACCTTATCCTGCACTAGCATACATCCCAGCTATCCCTGTTTACTAAGCACAATCCCTGTTTTCATTACTTTGTCCCTATTCTGCCATTTGGGGTGATGCCAAGGATGCCTTTTAAAAATGTTGTTTGTGTTTGCATACAAATACCAGCATTGCCATTCTTAATGTTCCAGTCTCCTTCTTTGCATCTCTAAAAGCCAGATCTCTTAGAGAGAATTTGTGGGTGGGTGTGTTTGGGGGAAACGTATGCATCTTTATCCAGTGCCCATGCATCAAAATGAATGAACAGCATGGGACCACGGATTCGATCCTTCCACATGCTACGGTGGTGAGAAAGCACTAGTGACATCCCTAGCATTTGTGATTCTCTGGTTCAATCTATGAATTTGCCCTGTCCTCCCGATGCTCATAAGAATTTCAAGCTGAGCAAGATTTCCCTGAAAATTCTTCTCTGGCTCAGAATGTCAAACAGTTGTTTGGTCTCATCAGACTGCTTTGCTGGCAAATGCATATGAATTCTTTCTTTCTTTTTTTTAAATAGGCCAGGCATAGACTTTTTGTGAATTACAGCCCACTGAATCTGGTTTTAATTTTATTTTTAAAGTTTGGTTTTGCACTGGAGAAATGGCAGTGGAAGAAATGCATAGAGGAAAGCTTGCATGGAAAGAAACGTTTTTAATAGGAGTTTTTAGTTTTGTTAAAATGTACTCTACTGCAAATATTTATATTTAAAAGCCATAAAACTCCTTTGTGATGAGAAAAAAAATATTCTGGTGCTAGCCATACATGTGTCAGCATAACAAAGAGTCAAAGAGAACTTGAGGGGGAGGGGGAAGGAACTGTTCAAACATTTCCCCAGAAACCTCTTAACTGCCAGTTCTGAATCATATGGCAGGAAGTTTCCCCATTACTATTGAAAGGTTTTTACAGAATAATCTATCAAAGGGAGGGAAATACCAGTCATGTTTTTTTCCCCTTTATGAATAAAGGGTTAACACAATTATTAAAAACTAAGAAATAAATATAAAACAATAAAGGGGAAAGAAAAATTTCAGCTTATATCACCAACATCAAGAAACCACAATGTTTTTTTTCTTACATCTCCTTGTTAAAACAATATCCACTTCCTGTAAAGTGGGCTGGTCGGCAAAATATCATTATCCGCCATATATCGAAGAACTGAGAACCAAGTTAACTCAAAATTGGTGAATGATTTGGATGTTTTTGTATGATTTATCAAGTTAGAGAGTTTACACATAATAAACTGATCCCAGACTTTCTTGTACGAGGGGACTATAGGGGGAGGTTTACGTTCTTTCCAGTTAGATGCAATTGTAAGGCATGCTGAGGCCAATAAGTTGGAAATTAGTTCTAGGTTTGATTCCAACCATAAGTCCATAAACATCACCTGCAGTGTTCTGGGAAATACCAGTCATGAAGATCCTTAGTGTGAGAACAGGAGTGTGCCAAGGTGAAAAGAAAGCCTCTGTTTCCATCTCTGAAAATGTTAAACTTTAACACCCAGAACATTCCACTGATTCCTCATTCCCACAGGTTTCTGATGCCTGATTTATACACCATCTAAGAAGTGTTTTAGCCATGATGATCACAAGCACATCTTCCTCTTCCTCACTTGCATAATATATCATGGAATTTGGGTGCTCCACGTAGAGTCTTCTATTTGCAGTGGCCTGATGCATGAGATTGTTCCTCACAAGGAAAGGACAACATCACACAAATCAGGTGCAAGTTCAATCCAGCCTCCATGTGTAGTATTAGCCTCATGTGTTCCATTATGCACCTGGTGGTAGAGAGGGGGTGATCACCTGACTTCTCCATGATGCTGACAGGATCTCCAACCTTCACGTATATTAACTCAGCCAGCATCCAGATCAGCCTCAAAACAGTCCACCTTCATTTTTTCCCTCTGCAAAAGACCTAAAGTCACAGGAGTCCCATTCATTTTGCGTCAAGGTGAGCTTTCATTCCTGTTGGGCACACAATTTGCTCAACACTGAAATGAAGTCAAGGAAGCAGCCCATCCTTTGCAGGAGCGCCATGTGGACACAGACTGCAGTGAAGACTGTGGCACAATTATGTTATGCAAGAAACCATACTCTCAAAACTTGCTTGACTTTCAGTTGACATTTTGACAAGACCACAATAGCGTCAATTAACTCATCCAATATTAATTAGAATTTCATAAGCATGGCAATCTCTAGGCTTAAATTACTTTATCTGTTAAATCAATGCCTTAATAGGCCATTCATGTTAATTAAGAAATAATTCAGTTTTCAATGGAAGTGTATAATCATTATCATTATTAATTGTTGCAAGTGCTATCCTGCTTTATAGCTACCTTTTAAAAAATCATGGAAAAGACACAGGATGGTCTCAGCTGCAATGCCTCTGTGCCATTTAAATGCAAATCATGCCAACTAACGTGTGACAGGTATTATCCCATGATGCAAAAGAGCAAGAGGCTGGGTAGGCTCTTTCAAGGATTTCTTGGCTGTTTTCGGTTGGTGGGGGAAGGGAGGCTAAGGACAACGGGGTAGGGAAGAGTGATGCAAGCGTTGTGTGTTTAGATTTTGTTCCATTTGGTCATGAGGACAAAATAGCCTTCTTGTCATCTAGGGTTGCCAGCTCCAGCTTGGGAAATTCCTGAAGATTTAGCCTGGAGAGGGCAGGATTTGGGAAGAGGAGGGACCTCAGCAGGGTATAATGTCAGAGGCTTAAAACAGATTTGCATTCTGCCGCGCCTCCGCAGCGCAGCAGAATGGGGCGGGGGGGATTTCCCCTGTGGCGCGGCGTTTGCATGCTGCCGGGAGGAAGCTGCCCGCAGCGTTCAGACTGCGGGCGGCTTCCTGGAGCGGCGTGCGGACGCCACGCGGCTGCCCCTGCCCGCGCAAGTTCACACCCGCTCTGGCGGGTGGAACGCGCGCGCGGGGCGCGCCGCACCAGCCGAGCACCACTTTGAAGTGGTGCTCGGCTGATGCGGAAGGAGTGCGGTGCCAGACGCGATGTGTCCGGGCCGCCTCCTGGGGGCAGATGTGGCTGTCTGAACGGCCGCTCTGCCTCTGCTTCTGAAGCGGAGGCAGAGCGACCGAGACGGCCAATCTGTCCTCAGTCAGAGTCCATCTTCCAAAGCAGCCATTTTCTCCAGGTGAACATCAGTTGCCTGGAGATCAGTTGTAGTTCTGGAAGATGTCCAGGCTGCACTTGGAGATTGGCAACCCTAATTATCATCCAATGTGGTAAGCAGCAAAAGTGCTGGATTCAGACAGAGGAGACCTGCATTCAAATCAATGTGTAATAGGTGAACACATGAATTTAGGATCCAAGAACCTCTGCCCCTGACCAAAATTGGAACTTGACTACGGAATTTAAAAAGCCACAGAGGCTGAAGCTAAGTGGGGGGGGGGGGGGGGGGATTGTGTTACAAAGGAGCTTAGAGGTTGCTAAACTGTGGCAAAGAAAGAGACAGTGCCCACTGAATGACCCTCTGGGAATTCATCTGGTAGGAAGAGAAAAGAGAATAAGTGCTTAGGAGAGTCACTAGCATGGAATGTCTGGAAAACTGGAACAGACTTTCAGTAGAATAACTAGAATAGAAACTGCTGTCGAAAGCAACACGTGTAGACAGTTTGGAGGGAGATGACATAGGAGTGGTTAGAGGTTGCTAAATTTTGCAGGACCGTTTACTTCACATGTACATGCACTTTTGGACACTAATGAATATCACTGGTAATAGCCAGTTTCTACCTATACTGACCCAAAGTAATGAGAATTAAACCTCTTCCTATTTTAGTAGCCTCACTCGTTTGTAGAGCTCTGGAGACAAAATGTTGAAAGGAACCGGATTTCATAAAGACATATTGCTATAAAACATTTCTTTTTCGGTTTGGAGGTTTTTATTTTGTGGAGATTTTTGTTTGCAAAAAAAAAAAAATGACATTATTTTGTAACAATGCAGTCTATCTTTCATGTCAAGGTTAAATGACTCCCTTTAGTGTTTTCCTACTGAACACCAGAGTCTTCACAAAAGAATACATTTTGCAGGCATCTAGGTGGTGAAGGCTATGGTTCAACAGTAATTTCGGAGAATGCACAAATGTAGTTTAGGCAGATGGAACAGATCTTTTTTGCCCCTGGAAAAGGAATCTCATAAGAGTATCATTTACCTTTGTTCTGACAGAGGCAATTAGATGCATGCACCTGGAATTGGTGGCGAATTAGTGACTCTTTAATTAAAGTTCCTCAGGATGGAGCATTTTAAATACAAATCCATTTATCACAGAGTAGTTTGTCATTCTTAATCTCTTTCACCTTGCTTTTGTTACCTTTTCCCTATCAATTGTAAGTTCTCCATTTGTTGTCTCCATTTTTCACATAGAACATTCTTTTCCCATTCCTCTGACCATCTTATTCAAGAATGGGAGTGTACAAACATGCCCCTTTTAATTTCTTTTTGCTTTATATGTTGCCTTTTCATTCCATCTCTTTGTCGTTGTTGCTGTTCCAATTCATGTGTTCTATTTATGGCACTTAAGTACATCTGGCATAAAAATTCACTGAAAAAATGTTAACTTTTAGAAGGAAAAAATGGAGCTAGCAAATAGAAAAATGGTACAAAACTAAAACTCGCAGGTTCACTTTACAAAGATCCCTTTTCAGACATCACAGTCCACATGTACCGGGAACCCAACAGCTGTATATTGATTTGTATACTTTGCATCCCATGTTGCCCCAAAAGTACAACACTGAGGGTTTTTTAGTCTTAGTACATGTGAAGTAGAATCCTGAAAAATCAGTGTTTCACAGGGCATGTACAGAGACTGTGTACACATGCAAAATGCACACATGGCAGATAACATGGCAGATGCACATATCAGGACGATGCACACAGTTCCTAGTATTTGCAATGATAACATCTGAAAAGGACTAATCAGACAGCAGTTTTTATGCTGACCCAGCATGGATGAGTAATCCCTATTTAATAAGCCATAAATGGATTTTATTGCCCACCAACATACTACTTGTTTCAGCAGAGCTATAGATTGGTTGCTATGATACATCACCTGCTGAGCAATCATGACACCCTCTGTTTCAAATACAAATAGCCAGAGTTGTCATGCTGAGGATATTCTTTCCAAAAGCCTCGAGAACACCTTCCCATACTATCATTACCTGTATCTCTATTTATAACCTGAATGTTCCCCACAAACAGACTGCCATATGGACAAAATTCTGCTCCTTTAAGAAAGCTTAGAAAGGCAGATGCTCTGAGGTGAAGCTTTAGTCTTGCTGAATGTGCCAAATGTCACTGTCCTTTGTCACTTCACAAGGTAGTAAATATAGCTGTTCTCCATCAGTTGTGAACCTGTAGGTGTACCCATGAACACACAAAGGAGTAGACAAGTGAACTGAATATGTTTAAAGTTATTGTTATGCCAATAAAGGTTACTGGAATTGGAATTAAGTATGCATCAACAGCTGCAGCCCTTTTTCAGTTAAACAATAAAGAAACTGCTAATATCAGGCTATTGTGCATATGGCCAATCCATAAATCCCTTTCAATAGACAAGGGTGAGTGCAAAGAAGGGCCATCAACTGCACAGAACTTCCATGTATACCACTTCCAAGTATCAAACTGTGGATTGTCCTTCAAAGAATCTTCACCAGAGAGAAGAGCAGATGACATATTGCAATTAGAGAAATGTTTTTTTCAAGGCATTTTTTCAGTTTTTCCAATTGAAAAATTGGAAATTTGGGGGGGTACTGAAACCCCCCCCCCGAATGAAATATTCTCTTTTAGAATGAGTTAAATGATTTTAAAGACAAGGTTGGCATGCTGTGGACATAAGCCCTTTCTGCACTGACAGCTTGCTCTGGAGAATCCAAGGAGTCAGGCAAGAGTTGACTTTGTAGTTGCACGCATTCCCTCTGCACTGATCCCCCCCCCCAGGTTTATTTATTTGTGTATTCTGTATGCATTTTGCATCTACAAGCAAAACCCACATTTTTTGAGCTAACTGGCTGCCAACCCCTCCCTCCCTCCCTCCATGATTCTACAAAAAGAAAGGGAGGGGAGAGGAAAATCCAGGCCCACACATGCAAGACGGACACATTTGGGAGCAGGGAATCCCCTAGTCCTTTATATTTACTGATTCCTTCTTATGCTCTCTCTGGCTTTTTAAACGTTTGCCTGAGTGGGAGCACACATCCTCTTTTGTCTTTAGAGAAGGAGGAAAAGAAAAAAATAATGGGGTGGGAATGTCAACCTAAAGAGAGAGAGTTGGAAATGGGGGAGGGGCAGAAATTCTACTCTAGAAAGTATTAACAATTCGAAATCAGGTGAGAACAAAGAATCGCAGCAAATAGAGTTTTGGTAGCTACGGGGCAACAGTGTTCTGGAAGCAGTCTGAATACAGATTCCTGTAAAACAAATGCAGAAACAAGAGAAAGCCCCAAAACAAAATGGAAGTGACAGTGTGAGAGAATGCAAAATGGAAAAATGGGATGCACTCAGAAACCGAGGCAAAATACAGGTGCAGAAAGGGCCATATACAGCTTTTAAATCCAAGGTGCATTTCTGCACCTGGATGGATACTTGACCTTCATGAGGGGAGCCTGTCGGGCTTCCATTGCTTCTCAACAGTGGCATGCCTTCTGTTGCCCTTTGGCCTGATAGGTGGTTGACCTTTTCACCTCTTCCTCAAATTACTGTGACACATTTATCCATAGACTGGTTTTCCTTGCAAGAGGGATTTTAAAAAACAACAACAGTAGAGGGTGGAGCAGAAAGTGCACCAAACACAGTTGGCACTTCTATTTCAGTATTATATTTTAAAAGTATTTAGATTTAATCGATTAAATAATATTAGACTGCCTATACTTAAGTTTGTGCTGTTTTCTGATTCCTTCCCCACAATTGCTGGTTATATCCTGTATATTTCATAAATGAGCACATGCCTGGCGAATAAGGAGGGGAAACACTATTTAGGACATTACAAAATGTACCTGTTAACAAATCTGTGTAGTATCATGCCAGATTCAGTAGATTTTAAGTGTGCAACATTTTCACATTCAATTTCCACTTCAATTTGGAGTACATTCTCCACACTGATGTTTAACTCATGGATACTGTCATGAAATTCTCAAAATATAGCACAACATCAATTGGAACATGAACCTTGGTTGCAAAAAAAAAAAAGACACACACTCTACAAAACTTATGTGCATGTCAGAGCCATAGTTATCTAGTGTGAACAAAATGGCAAAGAATTCTGCAGCTATCAATTGTATCAAAGCATCACTTTGCCTAAGTCAGAGCCTTGACTTGAACCACAGCCCTTTGTTGTTCAGACACATGTATATTCTGTGACTAAAGGGGGGAAATGAAAGACTGAAAATCAAACTTAAACATGCCGAAAATTAATGTTTACAAAGATGATGGGGGGGAGCAGTAGCGTTGTATGGCCAACACGCATAGATGTGCATAAGCTCAGTAAACACTGCAGGTTTTTCTGGGTTCTCGATAGTGTAGACAGAGGTTACAGGCATATTCCTGTGCTGTTGTGGAGCTGTGATCCCACTGCCCAGTCAGGGCTGGGCCTGATGAGTCCTCATTGTAGGGAAAGGACCTCATAGTTGCTGATATTGCAGACGTTAAAACCTTGACAGACCCTACAGTTCCTGGTGCCTTTGACGCCCTCTTTAAAGGGCTCCCCTTGCTTCCCCCAAGTGCTCCGCAGAAGTGGGATGCCCAGGAAAGGTGAGAGGGGAAAGGGAGCCCTCTTTAAAGAGCTACCCTCGCCTTCCGCTGGCTCCCCACCATGGTGGGCAGTAGAGGGAAGAGACAGAGTTGACAGAACCGACAACTTATCAGATTCACTCCCCTCTGCCGATCAGCAGTTAGATATAAATGCCTTCCCCTCCCAGCTGGAGGCTTGGGGAGGGGAGGGAAGTCAGAGTAGCTGACTGTACCCAAATAAAGCCAAATAAAATCAGCTTTCTTCAGGGTCAGCTATATCAGTAGCCGAATACAGATCACTGATCTCTATTCAGCTTAGGTGATATCCAAAAAATACCGATATGTTTTTTTCCTGGGTATTTATTTGGCTGGGTTACGACAAATGCATACCCCAATCACAACGTATCAAGGGGAGAAAATACTCAAGCAATATTTGCTATTTCTATATTATGTGCTGTATTGTGTGCTTTAAAAATAGTCCGTAAATCAACTGTAAGCATCATATAATTTATCATTCATCATTTTTGTACAGCAGTTCCAAGATGCCTAACAGCTGAAACACACTTTTCTCTGAATTAAAATTGGAGATATGTTTGCCTATGAAAATATGCCCTGAATATGACTCACACACCAATGCAGTAGATGCCCTCAACAGAAAGTAAGTAATTATATTGGTGTACCCCTGCACTGGGTAACCTTGGACTAGTTTAATCATCCCTGTTTCAGAGTCCATGAGACTTTTCTGTCAGGAGGTTTTTCATTGTTTATTTATTCTTCTCAGCCACATGACTGAACGATCCTCCATTCAGAAGTTTTCCTGTATATAAACTACTATATTCAAGAAGACACCTTTTGGACATGCCAAAGGTATTTTGTTTTTCATTGTGGTGGGGGGGGGGGGGAGATTCTACCAGAGGTCTGAAGTGGTAAATCCCAGAGTTTATCAGTGAGCTCTAGGCTTAAATCACAACTAACTTTTACTGGATACTGCCTACTGCATTTCTTGAAGACTTTACAGCAAATGATTTCAATACACTAAGAACAGATGAAGGGCCAATTCTCCCAGCCCCAAAACTGACCTGAAGCATGTGGCAAATTCAGATGGTGCTACTGCTGATTGCTCTGCGGGCCGGTCAACTTTCAGTGCATGATGAGTTGACTAGAAAATAAAAATAAGTCTCAACAGGTGCTGAAAATGTCTCTGGCCCAGGAATGGAACAGCTGGATAACTGCTCTGCCTCAATGCCAGTTCTGTGGCATGCTTCTAATGATCACCCAGATCAGGAGTCCGTTTGGGTTCATATGAATCAACTGTGTGAGAAACCCGAGCAAGATCTGTGGGAAAACTAGGATCCAAGAGGATAGCAAGGCAGCTGTTCGGGCACACACTTGAAATTTTTTTTGTTGTCAGTGGTGTTTGCAGCTTCCTTTTCAGATTCTTCCCACACAGAACCCCATGTTGTTCTTTAAACACATTTCAAAAAAGCTACCTAGAGATGTGGCAAGAGAAGTTTAATGGGGAACATGGGGGCAAAGAGCCATAGCCCCACTGCCATTTCCTAGTTATACTGTTGGGGCAGAGTTTGTGTTGTACATTTTTATCTATTTTGAGCTTGTACTCCTGATCTCTCAGTATGTGCCTGCATTTTGTGCCATGTCCTTTTGTAACCACCCATGGCTAGAACAAATAAAAAAATGCCATTGTTATCTCTTGAAACAGTTTGGGTATCAAAACTCCAAACGGCACCGTCTGTGCGGTCGATGCTTCATGTGCACCGGCTCAGGTTCAAAGGAAAAGCAGAGAAGTGCTCAGTGGTCTGGAAGCAAAGGATGCTAGCAGGGTCCAGAAGGCTATAAAATCTCATCCAGACACAGGTTTCACAATCAGGATGAAGCAAAATATGGCCATGTGTGCCCGTTATCTCACACACAAAAAATCTAATCTGAGCTGACATCCTTTCTTGGCTGTATTTATTGGTGGCAGATGTTTAATAAGGATATGGTGATAGGTACTTATGTAGTGGTGGAAAGTAGCATCAAGTCTTATGGTGCCCCCACAGGATTTTCAAGGCAAGAGACATTCAGAAGTGGTTTGCCATTGCCTGCCTCTGCATCATGACCCTTTGACTCCTTGGTGGTCTCCCATCCAAATACTAACCAGGACCAACCTGCTTAATTTCCAAGATCTCACGAGATTAGGCAAGCCGGGGCTATCCAGGCATACCTGCTATTCAGTCATTTTCCCGATTTCCTATAGTCCATCAGAACAAGTTTATGAAAACAAGATTTAAAAAAAAAAAAAAAAAGAGCTCAGCCAGAACACCTAGCATACATTCTGAAGAAAGTCAAGCAGGTTTAAGTGCATAGCATTAAACACTGCAAGTCAAATAATAAAGCGGATCCATGAAGAAATCGATGCCCTTTGCTATTGATTAGTCTGATGTCAAATAATACTAGGAGGGGATTTCTGAGACAAGGCTTAGCATTTCATATCATTGCTAATGAAGCTGCAGCATAGCTAAATTACCAGAATCTTCCTTCTGATCCGTGAATGCAATGACATTTTAAAAAATTGAACACAGAATGATTTTCAGAGTTCACTGCAATGAGAACCACTTGCCTGAGGGCATTGTGGTTGCAGACCATCATATTTTCATTTCCAACATGTCGAAAGTTAGTGTTTATGTCAAAATTCTCATGTCAGTCATTTAACACTCAAAATGGACTGAGACCAAGGCAATAACAAAACAATAGATAAATAAAGAGAAGGAATCTTCCCTTCCTAGATTTAGAGATCTTCCTTGTGAAATAGTGGGCTAACTGACATCTATAGGAACTGGTCTCACTCCACTAGGGTTGCCAGCCTCCAGGTGGTGGCTGAAAATCTCCTGGGATTACAACTGATCTCCAGGCAACAGAGATCAGTTCACATGGAGAAAAAGGCTGCTTTGGAATTTAGACTCTATGGCATCCTACCTTATTGAAGTTCCTTACCTCCCCAAATCCTGCCCTCTTCAGGCTCTACCCCAAAAACCTCCAGGTATTTCCCAGCCTGGAGCTGGCAACTCTATATTTCACTTCAGCAATTCCTTTGTGGAATATTCTCCCTCAGGAAATCTGCAAGGCTAGATCTTAGGTGACTTCTTCAATCCAAGCAAAATTTTCTTATTTTTCAGACATTATACTAGTTTTTCTGTATTTCTTATGTTACCAAGATCCAACTGTCATTTTTAGTGCTGTACTGATCTGCTTTTAAATGGTTTTATTGTTTTAATAAACTTTTTATTAAAATATTTTTATAGATATAAAAATAAGAAAAAAGAAAGAAAAAAGGGAAAGGAAGAAAAAAATGAGAGAAAATGAAGAACTGTATCTCCAAAATTTCTAAAGTTTCAAATATTTCTCAGTGACAAGGCCCTATACAATCACTTTTTGCTAAATCAAAAATTAAAACATCATCAGTTACTTTTAACCAATACACCAACCAACCCCCTTTCTTTTCTATTATTTAACATTCTCCTTATTCATCAGATCCACAAATTATAAAGGGTTTCTGAAAGAAATAAAGGTAGATAATATCTTTTCTTTAATCAAAGAAGTTTAGGCATTTCCACTAATTCCAGCATCTTTAGCCACCAGTCTTCTACTGTGGGTAACTTCATAGATTTCCAGTGCTGTGCATAACATAACCTTGCTGATGTCATCATATATAAAAACAAATTTCCATGACTATTTTCATGCTGTCTGTTCATCAGTCCCAGAAGAAAAGTGTCTGGCTTCATTTGTATGCTGATTTTTAAAAGCTTCTGTATTAACAAATGTATTTGTATCTAAAATTTCTTAGCTTTATTGCAAGTCTACCACATATGATAAAATGCTCACATTTCCAACAACTATCCAAAGTCTCTTTGTATATTTTAGCCAATTTATCTGGGGACATATACCAATGAAACATCATTTTATAATGATGTCTATTGTTTTTGTGATGCATTTGATCGTCCTCAACTATTCAAAAGTCTTTTGGGTACAAAAGTGGAATTAGAATGAAAGGAAGAAAGGACACTTGAAAAACTTATGAATTTAAAACTTTCTCCATTTCTGTGTACCTGTA
Organism: Lepidodactylus listeri; assembly: GCA_029233225.1. NCBI lineage: Eukaryota > Metazoa > Chordata > Lepidosauria > Squamata > Gekkonidae > Lepidodactylus > Lepidodactylus listeri. Next base: position 81,762,904 of record JARCFY010000009.1, on the reverse strand, counting down.
CTCAATTTTGTTTAAAAAAAAACCTACAGGGATTGCTAGGGATAAGTAGGTAAGTATTGCTAGGTTTGCACATCTTCAGGATCAATGAGGCATAGAAAAATAGAGCTGCAAGGGACCCCAAAGGTCATCTAGTACAACCCTCTGCACAATGCAGGAAATTCAAAGCTACGCCCCCTCCCTCAGTGACCCCTGCTCTTTGCCCAGAGAAAGACAAAAAAACTTCCAGGATCACTGGACCAATCTGGCTTGGAGGGAAATTCCTTCCTGACTCCAAAGTAGTAATCATCATTACTCTGGGCATCTAAGAAGGGGCCACAAGAGCTGAGCACTGGGTCATCCCTTCCTGCCCTCCCTCTCATGATCTTCCTAAATTCATAGTGAGTTATAGAATCAGCATTGCTGTCAGATGGCCATCTAGCTGCTTAAAAACCTCCAAGGAAGGAGAGGCCACCACCTACTGAGGAAGTCTGTTCCACTGAGGAACTGCTTTAATTGCTTGGAAGTTATTTAGCCAGAAACTGTTTTGATTTAATTTCAACCCATTGGTGTAACCAGCCTCCTGAACCCAGGGTAGTCTTTCCCAAGACAGACATACCCCCAAATGACCTCTGAACCTCCTAAAGCAGTGCCCTCATGAAGCGAGCTTGGCTTAAACAGTGGCTTTTGCTGGGTGGCTAGGAGAATCACATCTTGGCTGAGAAAACTTAGGCCAAGTGAAGATTCTCCAGGCTGGCTGCACTGCTAAACATCCTCCATGCAAGCAACCCCCCCCCCCCAAACTCTTCTCTTCTGTCAGCTTAGTCCAAAAGGACTAGAATGGGCAAATCTCTGCTCTTGCCTCAGACATCTTCTACTGACCAAATGGCTAGTCTTTTGTCTGTCAAATGCAGGGGTCCATTGGAGCGGGAGCGCACAGGAGCGCAGCTCCGGGAGTGAGAAGCCCAGGGGGCAGGCATATGACCAAGCCCCGCCCCCTCCTCGGCTTCCCCGAGCAGTGCAGAGGTGCAGCGCCCCAGGGAAAGCCCTGCTAGGGTCTTTATTGTTTTTAATGTTTTGTTTTAGTATTGATAATTTTATCATTGTTCCTTTTATGACTGTGTGCTTCTTTTCCAGAGACTTGCTCAAGGTGGCATATAAATTTTCTAAGTATACCATTTTTTATCTGGGCACATGGCACATAAGTACTGGAGAAATTTCACCAGCCCTTCAGCAGCTTCCACCCCATCAGTTTGGTGTAGTGGTCAGGAGTTGGACTCTCATCTGGGAGAACAGGGTTTGATTCCCCACTCCTCCACATGCAGCTGCTGGTGTGACCTTGGGCCAGTCACAAGTTCTCTCAGGGCTGTTCTCTCATGAGCAGTTCTCAAAAGACCTCTCTCAGCCCCACCTACCTCACAGGGTGTCTTGTTGTGGGGAGGGGAAGGGAAAGGGATGGGTGGTGCACATGTCCGGGGTATCTCAAGCCTACTTGAAACCTGGTGGTTTCAAGGGACCAGGAAGAGAGTGAGGGTGTGCTCTTTACACTTATTTTTATTGCACAAAGTATTGGATGGGGAAGGGAATGGAGGAAGAGCAGGTCAGTTTCACTCACCTGTGGAGTGGAGCCTGAGGGGTGGGTGTTGCCTTCTGACACACTTCTGGCATGTTAGGGGGTGTGGCATATGCAAATGAGTTATGCAAATGAGTTATGCTAATGAGCTCCTGCACCTCTTTTTCTATGAAATGACTCCTGGTCAAATGTACAGGAAGGCAGGGACAAAGAGCCTCTAGTCTGTGCTATTGTCATGAATGAAGAATGTTGTGTGTTTCCATCCCCATCTCCTGTTTCACCTGTATGTCAGGAAATACCTTTGAAATTTCATATTCCTGTCTACATATATTTGTCCAAAATATCTGCATTCTAATACCTCTGCCAAACCTATCAAAGTAAACACTAACTCACCCATTCAGGTTCATCCTGCTGCTCATTAAGAAACATCCCCCCTTTTGTCTGGCACCAGGGAAATGCCAGACCACCCTATTGTTCCACAATGGACACTCCCAGCCCAACCATCTAGCACCTGGCTAGGCCCATCATAGCTATTGTTAATCCAGACTCTGCCCCTCTGGGACCTCATTGATCACACCTAGGCCCTTTCTGACAACTGCAACCCCTGGGACACCTGACTGGTCCAGGTAATCTTTTGTCTTCACCTGGGGCAGGCCCCTCAAGACCTCCCATTGGTCAGCATTGTTCTCTAATGTCTATATCTGTCGGAGCACATGACCTAAGATTTTGTGTGCCTCTGTCCTGATGCCGACTGGCAATCCCCCCACTCAACTTTTCCTTGGGCCACAATCCCTTCTTCATGGCCCTCTGCACGTCTGGACAGGCTGTATTACCCTGTATCTGACCCCTGTATTCATTATCATCACCTCTGCTTTCTCAGTACTGAATTGCTTGCTCTTTTTGAATGCTTAGTGTGCTTGTAATTAGGGGAATTCTTCAATAAAACCTTATTTAATTTACTCTTCAAATCTGGAGTCTTCCTACTTTCTAGACCTTTTGTGTACAATTGGTGTACGGTCCCTCTGGTCTGGTCTGCTACATAGCTAATTTCTCCAAACAACGAGGCAGACCATTGGTGGTAACATTGGTTCTGATGAACAATACTTCTATATAGAATGTGAACAATACAGTTCTGCATACCAGCAGATTGATAAATGTCTCACTTTATTTCACTATACAGTCATCACTACTCATTTGTTCAGTTCTACAGAACTGCAAAAGGAGTTGAGTTTTAATTCAGTTTTCATCATTGTTTGCTCTGGTGGGGGGGGCTTTCAAAATTTAACCTGTTATTATTGTCATGGTCTGATGTACCACCTGAAAATAAACTGGAGATCACTGGTGGTCCGTAGAGCACAGACTAAGAATCAATCTTAAGGTCTACTGCTCCAGCAAAGAAATGTAATGGAGGTGGTGTATCAATAAATGCAGTGGCACAACTTTGCAAGATATGGCATTTAGGGAAGCATTATAGAGACATTAGATTCAGGCAGCAGGCTAATATCCCAGCACAAGCACTTAGGATCATGATGTCAAGGCAATTTGTGCAACAAAGAGTTCAGAAAATGGATACACGAGTGTGAGAGGTGGTATGTGATTTCTTTTTGTGCCAAGGCACCCCAGTCCCTCTGTACAGAGAACACATGCTATCATCACAGATACTGTAATAATATTCTATATATTATGTGAAGAGCAAATGTAATGCATGAAGTGGCTCTGAAAGAAAGCTGTTCAACCAAAAAAAAGAGATCTGTTTATAGACATAGGCCAAAACCAAAGAAGCCTTGAGGTAATATACACTCTGATCTACATATATCATTAACATCTCTGAAACTATAAACATCTAATCAATTTAACATGCAGCTAGGTTCCCTGTGTTGGATAGTCATGTAAAGAGAACTGCAAGCACAACGTTGTTCCATAGGCAGCAAGCAGTAGTTGACTTTGGCTGTGGTACAAAGTGTCAGGGGGGAAAAATTCTCATTGGCAACAACATAATTTCATTCCAGATAAATATCCCAATCCAGACATCCTTATGAATAGGAAGAGTTGTGTGCAGGGTTCTCTTCCCCTCCCACAGTTCAAGAGAATTGCTTTGTCATCCCTGATGGTGGTTGTAGAAAGATGGCCCTAGCTATTTGTAAGACCAAGGCTGGGTATATTTCTCCTGTTGCAGGTACATAAAACATGGACTGGAGTTGCCAACAAAGCTCCCTCTAAGCTGTGAGTCTTGTGAGCAAAAATTCTACTTCGTGAGCTACTGGCATTGAAGTTGTGAGTGAGCGATTTGGCTACTACATAAATTAGTTTGCTCTGGTAGCAGGCCTGGCAGCTGGGAGGCATTCAGGCCTCGCCGCTGGTGCCCATGGGGGAAAGATCGGTGGTGGACCCTGCTGCTGGGAGACATCCAGGCCTCACTGCTGGGGCCCATGGGGAGGGGGGAGATGGGTGGGGCCGGGTCTCACCGCTGGGGCCCAAGGGGGGGAGATCAGCAGCGGGAGAGATTGGCGGGCCCAGGCTTCACTGCAGGTGCCTGTGAGGGGGAAGGATTGGCGGGCCCAGGCTTTGCCATCAGTGCGGGGGGGGGGGGAGCTCACCTGCGGGTGCTTCCTCCTCCTCAACTGAGCTCCTTCTCCCCCCTCCCGTGAGTATTGCGGGCCCTCCTGCTTGTTCTTTTCTATTTTCCATTTTTTTCTTTACACTGTATTTCACACACACACACACACACACACAAACACACATATGTATGTATGTATGTATTTATTTGGGTCCTCTTTGGGAAGAAAAACGAGGTAAGAAATACACTACATAAATAAATAAAATGAATCTCTGAGATTTGGAGAAGGAAGGAAATCATTTGTATTCAGCCCTCTCCCCAACTGGTGGTCAGTACTGTCTAAGACAATGCCAACAGTCATATATTCAGTGGCACTCATGTAGGGTTGCCAGCTCCAGGTTGGGAAATTCCCTGAGATTTGGGCGGTAGAGCCTTAGGCGGTCAGGGTTTTGGGAGGTACAGGACTTCAATGGGGTATAATGCCAAAGAGTCCACCTTCCAAAGTGGACATTTTTTTTTCTCTAGGTGAACTAATCTCTGTTGCCTGGAGATTAGTTGTAATCCCAGGTGATCTCCAGCTACCATCTGGATCTCCAGCCACCATCACCCCACCAAAGTTCACTGTGAAAACGATGATTCTATTACAGTTATAGTTCATACGCTTGCTTCTTCTTTTGTTCCTTTATTTCACGTCATGCAGTGCTGCTGCTGCTTCCAAACAGCTTCCAAACAACTAATACTGTTGCTGCTTCCAAACCACTTCCAAACAACAAACAACGACAGATTTCCTAGTTAAGTATTTTGTTTCCCCCAAGTTTTCATCAGGTCACTTTTTTATACTTAGAGCCAATACTCTTCACCTCCTACTCTGAGACTGATTTCTCTCAAGCAGCTGTGACACCATCGCTCTTCCATTTGCTCCAGTTGCATTGGTCAATTTCACACTATTCACTGCGCAGCCACATTTTGACCTGTATCTCCCCACAATTTCCCCTGTGTCTTCTCAAGCCTTGTTTTTTGAGATTGAGAAGACACAGGGGAAATCAGGGGGAACTGCAGGTCAAAATGTGGCTGCACAGTGAATGGTGTGTAACTGACCAATGCAACCAGGGCAAATGGAAGAGCAACAGCGGGACAGTTGCTTGTGAGAAATTGGTATGAGTCAATCTTTTGTTTCCCTTTGGCATCTGCTGGCCGGAGGTTGGCAACCTTTTGCTCTTGTAGTGTAGACGCATGGCAGATGAGCCACCAAAGACTGGGTAACTGTTTGGGTATCTGCTTGAGTGTACACCTTTTCTGGGCACACAGGACCTGATCTAGCATGGCACTGTTGCTATAGTGCCTCACTGTTTTTTTTCTGTTTGCAGCAAATGTGTTTAGGACTGAGGCTGCAGATGGGGTCAGGTGGGGGTATCATGAACCTAAATTTCATCCTTACCTTCTGTCAAGAAAAAATGGTGAAGATTCATTCTAGCATTCAGTGTAGAAACTATGCACGCCTGACATAAAGTTGCTCATAACAAACCCGAATTACGACTTAATATGGGGGGGGGGGGTGTCCCTCCACCAAATATAGTACATCTTAAAAGTTCATTATGACAATAGCTTCACTTGAAAAAGGCAGCTAACATTCAGCTAACATTTCTGCAATCCCCTGTTGCATTCAAAATGGCTGGTTAAAATGAGGAGTTTGTAATGCCACAGGCCTACTTTAATTTCAAATAAATTATATATAAACTGAAGAGTTTTTTTAAAAAAAATAAAAATAAAAAACCAAACAAAAGAGGAGCCCAGCTAAAGTGATCTCTCATTAAAGAAACAAATAGTTGTTGCCTAGCAACAGAGAAAATGTTTGCCTTTCTACAGATAATATTAAAAAGGAAATTGTCCTTGAAAAGCCACACTGCTGGGGGGGGGGGGGGCAGAGATATGAAGGGGGGCAATTTGTCCACATAACATAAAAAGGGTACATTAGAAGGAAAGCCTTGATGACTAGAACTAATTTTCTTTCATTTTTCTCAGTTTCAACTTTTGTTATTTTTATCTATTAAGACTTTCTGCGATTGATGAGTCATAACATGAATTTTAATGGGTGTTATATGAGCACAGGGTAATTTGCTGCTTCTTTGAACAGAAGCTGTAATAAAACCAGGCATTATTTCAGTATGTTTTACTATCAAAGTTAGTTCTTTTCATAACTGCCGCGGGGGGGGGGGGGGGGGGGATGCATACCAAAAAGGAAAGCTTGCAACAGATAGGAATATCACCAACTTGACTCCTGCCCCCACCCCCAAGCTGCAAACTCCACAAATTTGCCCGTATAGTAAATGTGTACCAGGTGAGCACAAGGCATTGGTGACTGAAGGAAGACATGGAGTGGAAAACAGCCTCACTTTCTTTGCTGAAAATTTTGACTTTTATTTATAAATCACAACTGATACTTTAGGAAACCTCCATGGTCTTTTCAGGGCTGTATTAACCCATGGCCTGGCCCTTAAGCTTTCAAGTTTTGGGGGGCCCTCCAGCACTTCAGTCTTTCACCCTACTACAGCTGACAGCCTAACCCTGGTACAGTAGGTACTAGACTGCAGGAGTTACCAGTAGAGAGAACCCTTGGCTTATTTAAAGTCATAGACAAATGACTTTATAGGCTGCCATGGCATCCGGCCCCATCACTCCTTGGCAAATAGAAGGCGAAGTCGTGAAAGCAGTGACAGACTTCATGTTCCTGGGATCCAAGATCACTGCAGATGGTGACTGCAGCCATGGAATTAAAGGACTTCTGCTCCTCGGGAGGAAACTGATGGCAAACCTAGACAGCATAATCAAAAGTAGAGACATCACCCTGCCAACAAAAGTCCGTATGGTCAAAGCGATGGTATTCCCAGTAGTAATGTATGGCTGTGGGAGTTGGACCCTAAGGAAGGCTGAACACTGAAGAATAGATGCATTTGAATTATGGTGCTGGAGAAGATTTGTTTTTTTTTTTGTAATTTTTTTTTTATTTTTCAAAACATTAAAAATAGTACATTTATTTTATACAAATCCTTTTTTCTATATTATATAACATTTTGTTCTATTTGTATAATCTTGTTTTTATCTTGTATTGGCGGTTTCCCACCACATCTGAAGCATAACACATTTTCCACTTTATCCAAAATAGTAATACTTATATCTATGTTTACATTTCTGGTAACGGTCATATTTCTTAAAAATACTTATACACTAATTCTTACTTTCTATATTCTTATATAATTCTAAAATAAAAAACAACTTCGTTATCTAATTATCCTTAATACATTCATATACTCTAATTCTATTACTTTATATTATTATAACCATGTATAAATGCAATTTTTCATGTCCCAGTATTTTTCAACATACTCTTTCAAATCCTTCCAATCTTCTAAAAAAGTCTCTGAGTACAGATCATTCAATTTTCTAGTCCATTTATCCATTTCAGCCATATATAACAGTTTTTTCAACCATTCCCACACCTCTGGTATTTTTTCATTTTTCCAATTTTGTGCTTACACCATTCTTGCTGTTGTTATCATATACCATATTATTGTCCTTTTCTTTACATTTATCTCTTCTAATTTAAGTCCAAGCAGTAACATTTCAGGCAACTTCTTAAATGTACATTTCAAGATTTTTTCCATTTCTGCATGTATTTTTGACCAATAAATCTTTGCTTTGTCACAAGTCCACCACATATGATAAAAAGAACCTTCTTTCTTTTTACATTTCCAACATTTGTTAGACATATCCTGACTAATATTTGCAATTTTTTTGGAGTCATATACCATCTGTACATCATTTTAAAACAATTTTCTTTTAAGTTATAACACGTAGATATACTCATAGCATTTTTCCATAAAAATTCCCAAGATTCCATTTCAATGTCTTTGTTAAAGTTTATTGCCCATTTTACCATTTGTTCTTTTACCATTTCATCAGCATTAAACCATTTTAACAAAACTTTATACATTTTAGAAATCATTTTTTTCCCACCTTCCTCCCAAACTTGTTCTATTTCATTATTTTTCCCCTAAAGCCGTGTTTTTATCACTTCTATACATATCATATATTTGTCTATATCTTAGCCAACCATAATCAAAGTCCATCTGATGCTGCTCCTTCAATTTAAAGTCTTTACCGTGTCTTGTTAATAAGTCTTTATACTTCAGCCAGTCTTGTCCTTTGTACCGTGATGCTGGATTTAAAACTTCTGTGGGTACAATCCACATAGGTATCTCTTCTGGAAAAAAGTTTTTATATCTTGTCCACGTATCCATTAGCGTTCTTCTCAAATAATGATGTTTAAACATATTGTCCATTTTTGTTTTACCATAATACAAATACGCATGCCACCCAAATCTACAATCATGACCTTCCAGGGACAATAACTTTCTATCTTGTAACATAGTCCATGTCCCTACCCAGGTCAAACATATTGCATCATGGTATAGCCTTAAATTTGGTAATTGAAACCCTCCTCTATCTTTAGCATCACACATTATTTTCATCTTGATTCTTGGTTTTTTCCCTCCCCACACAAACTTAGACAATTCCTTCTGCCAGCATTTGAATGTTTTTACATCTTTCACAATTGGAATAGTTTGAAACAAAAACATTAATCGTGGTAACACGTTCATCTTGACCACCGCAATTCTGCCCAACAATGACAAATTTAATACATTCCACTTTTTAATATCCTGCATAATTTGCAACCATAATTTTTCATAATTATTTTAATAAAGATCAATATTTTTCATTGTTAGGTTTACACCTAGATATTTTGTCTTTTTCACCACCTCACATTCTATAAGATTTTGTAACTCGTTTTGTTTATTATTTGACATATTTTTGCACATCACTTTCGATTTGTTCTTATTTACATAAAATCCTGCTAAGTCACCAAACTCTTTTACTCTCTGTAATAAATATGGTAATGTAGACAAGGGGTCTTCCACTATAAACATCACATCATCTGCAAAGGCCCTATATTTAAAAGAAAAGCCTTTAATTGTTAAGCCTTTAATATCTTTGTCTTCCTTCACATTTAACAATAGAACTTCTAAAATCCAAATAAATAGCAGCGGCGAAAGTGGGCATCCTTGTCTTGTTCCTTTTTCAACTTTAAAATCGTCTGTCTTTTCAGTATTAATTATTAAAGAGGATTTCTGCTCTTTATATATTGCTCTGATGAGGTTAAGCATATATTCACCAATCTCAAGATGTTCTAAAACCTCAAACATAAAATCCCAGTTTAAATTATCGAACGCTTTTTCCGCATCCAAAAAGAAAAAGCCCACTTCCTTTTCAGGGTGTTTGTCATAGTATTCTATAGCATCCACTACTACTCTTAGATTATCCCTTATTTGTCGATTAGGTACGAACCCTGCTTGCTCTGTTTGTATAGTTTCTTTAAGGTGCTCTTTTAATCTATCCGCTATAATCTTAGCAAAAATCTTATAGTCATTATTTAGTAAAGAAATCGGTCTATAATTCTTAACATTAGTCAAATCTTGATTTTCTTTCGGGATCAGTGAGATGGTTGCATCTTTCCAGGTTTCTGGGACCTCACCAGTGACTCCTATATCGTTCATCAATAGCAGTAACACCGGTGAAATCGACTCCTGTAGCGTTTTATAAAACTTCGCTGTAAATCCATCCGGTCCAGGTGCTTTTCCTAATTTTGAGTCATTTATTGCATTTTTAATCTCTTGTAATGATACTAGATTGTTGAATAATTCTTTAATTTTCTCTGTTGGTTTTGGTAACTTTAACGTTTGCAGGTATTTTTTAATCTTTCCTCTGTCTTTGTTTTCCTTCTTAAAAAGTTTTGCATAGTATTTAAAAAATTCTCTTTTTATTCCTTTATTGTCTGTTATCTCAATATTATCTCTTATCACTTTAGTGATAAATTTATTTTCACGTTTTTTCTTTAATTGCCATGCTAAGTATTTTCCGGGTTTGTTTGCATCTTCAAATGCTTTTTTTAAGTTCCAGTACATCTCTTGGTTCAGAATAGCTTTTGCTTGGTCTTGTAGCATCCAGATTTCCTTCTGCAGTTTCTTTTTCCCTGGTTTATTCTTCAGTTCCTCTTCCTTTGTTTTAATGGCTTGTAGAATATTTTCATATTGCTCTCTTTTCTTTTTATTATCTTTAGCATTTAGTGATATCAATAGTCCTCTCATCACTGCTTTATATGCATCCCATACGGTCTGGATTTTTACTTCTTTCTGCATGTTTGCTTGGAAGTATATGTCTGTTTCTTCAAGTAATTTTTAAACTATTTCTTGGTTATCTAGTAAGTCCTCGTTTATTCTCCATCTCTTTTGTTTTTTTAGCTGCCCAGCCATCCATAAACACGGATTATGATCTGAAATTATTCTGGGTAGAATTTCCACTTTTCTTGTCTTAAAGGTTAAGTTAGTAGTCATCCAAATCATGTCAATTCTTGAATGTGAATCATGTCTATTAGAGTAAAAGGTAAAATCTTTTCCTTGTGGGTTAGCTTTTCTCCAAATATCTTCCAGCTTCTCTTGTTTTATCAGTTCAAAACAATTTTTTGGAAGCTTCCCTAATGTCTCATCCTTTCTTTTAGAGCGCCTGTCTAATTTATTATCTACAGTTCCATTGAAGTCCCCTAACATCATGATTTGATCATAGTTTACATTGTCCAGTTCCACTTGTAATTCTTTAAAAAAAATTTCTTTGGCTCCATTCGGAGCATAAATGTTCACAATCAAAGTTTTCAGTCCTTGTAGTAAAATTTCAATAGCTAAATATCTTCCATCTTTATCTTTAAATATTACTTTAGGTTCCAAATCTTGTTTGACATATGTTACAACACCATTCTTTTTATTACTTGCTAAAGAATAAAATTCTTCTCCCAATTTTTTCCTTATTAAATATTTGTGGTCTTGTTTTTTAAGATGAGCTTCTTGTATACAAATTATACTACATTTTTGTTTTTCCAGCCAATGACCTACCATTCTACGTTTTTGGGGTGAATTTAGTCCATTTACATTCCATGTAAGTATTTTGTAATCCATCTTGATATATTCTTAAATATCCCCAAAGTCATCTTTATTCTCTCCCAGGAATGCGTACATTTCTTCTGTACTTTTAATCACTACTCTGGTGTTGCCATAGTAAAAGCTTAGTCCTTGAGGTATTTCCCAACGAAATCTAATTTTTTTCTCCTTCAGTTTATCCGTCAGATGCTTGAATTTTTTCCTTTCTTGCAGTATTGCTCTGGGCAATTCTTTCATTACTATAATCTTCTTTCCATCTATTTCAAAAGGATCAGTAAAACACTTCTTGTAAATTTGTTCTTTTGTTCTTTTCATTGTAAATTGGACAACCAATCTCTTGGTATGTTTTTGTCTCTTGCATATGTGGAATTAACTCTATAAACAAGATCCATGTGTTCTTTAACAACCTCTTCCTGTTCTTGTAAAAAATCTGCTATTGCTTCTTGCATTCTTGTAAAAATGTCTTCACTCAATTTTTCCTCAATCCCTCTAAATCTCAAATGGTTTTGCATGTCTTTATAATACATCATCTTTTCCATCCTCTCATTCTCTCTCATTGTCTTTTGGGTGCTTTCTTCCAGTTCTTTTACTTTAGTTTCTATATCCTGTGTTCTTGTGGTTAATTTTTGAAATTCTGCTTTTAAGTCCATAAAATTTTTGTCTGCTTGAGCCGCTATGTTATTCATTTTAACATTTACCTCTCCTATAGCGTCTAACATTTTCTTTTCCATTGCTTCCATAACGGCTAGTAATTCTTTTTCTTTTTTTGCTGCCATTGTAGGAGAGGACCATGTAGCTGCTCTCGATCTTAGTCCGCGGTCCGTCTTGTCTCTTTAAAAAAGATCCATTTTATCTTGTTTTCCAAATCGAACACCAATTAGTACATTCAAACAAGCTAATCTTGCCAAGTCAAATTATGTTGGTATCAGCCTTCTAAGTTATATAGTTTTTGAGATATTGCAGTTTAAAAATTTTATAAATCCAAAATGGCGGGCGCGACTTCTCTGTGGTTTGTGTCAAAGGTTATAGTCTTTTTACCTTGCTTCTGGCTTGCCGTAGTTTCCTTTTGTCCCTTCCTTTTGTTTCCTTGTCTGCTCTCTGCACGTCACTTCCTGTTGTGGTCTTTCTGGTCCGGCAATTTTTAAAGTCCCCTTTACCTTCTTCCGGTTCTTCTCCTTTTCCCTTCTTGTCTGCTCCTCTAGCCGTCACTTCCTGTCTCAGTCCTCACATCTTAGTCTCGCGATGCTTGGTTCCCTTCTCCCTCTTTGTCTCGCAATGCTTGGCTCCCCCTCCCGACTCTTCTTAACCGCAGGAATGTTAAACAACTTGTTTTTTTGGCTTTTTAAGTTCAAATTCAGCTTTTTAACTTTTCAAAACTGCACTCATCCAATCTGCAACAGTCTATTGCTTCACCCGATCTGCTTTTCGTCTTTCAAAACATGGTAATGGTAAGGCAAAAACTTTTTTCCCGTTACCTTTTGTTGTTACTTCGCTTCAGATGTGGTCCCAACGTTTAAACTTTGTCTTCTTTGCTAAGGAATCAGGGGAATTGGAGGTTTTATGCTGAATTTATCAGCTCAGCTCGGCTCCTTAGAGATACTTGCAAGAATCCTCTTCGGCTGCAGTGCTCAAGGTGTCGGAAAAGTCTCCTCCGAGACTTTCCCTTCACCGAGGTTGCTCAAACCTGGATTATATTGCTTGCTGGTCCTCACACTACCTGTGTGAGGTTGCGTCAGGTGGATTAATCCACCCAAGCTGTCAAGAAGAGCTGCTGTCCGCCTTGCGCATTTGCAAAGCGTGTCAGACCTCCATTCCTCCGACCGGAAACCCCTGGTGCTGGAGAAGATTTGTGAGAGTCCCTTGGACTGCAAGGAGATCAAATCAGTCAATCTTAAAAGAAATCAACCCTGACTGTTCCCCGGAAGGCCAGATACTGAAGCTGAAGCTCAAATACTTTGGCCACCAAAGCACTTACTGGAGAAGACCCTGATGCTGGGAAAGACTGAAGGTAAACAAAGAAGGGGAAGGCAAAGAATGAGATGGCTAGACAGTGTTATTGATGTGACAAGCATGGAGTTGAGGGGGCTCTGGGGGGCAGTGGAGGACAGGAGGGCCTGGCGTGATGTGGTCCATGGGGTTGTGAAGAGTCAGACTTGACTGAGCAACTGAACAACAACAACAATTGAAGAGAAAATAACAGTGCCTCAGCAAAAATAATAATAATTATGGGCCCCTAGTCCTTGTGAGGCCTCTAGGCTTCAGCCCCTTATGGATAATAGGGCCCCCCCTCTTTGTACGAAGTGCTGTGAATACATAGTTTGCTTCATATTTTGATTCCATTCATTCATGTTTTTCTTTCTTTATTACCAGTGTGATTGCCTGTACAGTTGTATTTTGAGAAGGTTTTTTAACGAATGCACAGGGCACCTTTGGTACAACATAAAACAGAGCCAGTGTGGTATGGTGGTTAAGAGCTAATCTATAAAGCTGGGTTTGATTCCCCATCCCTCCTCCACATGAAGCCTGCTGGATGACCTTGGGTCAGTCTATGGTTGCCATTCCCTAGTTCCAAGCGGGGGATTCCCTAGTTTGGGGGGCTTCTTTCTGCCACTGGCTGGCTGGTTGGCAGGAGAGATCCCACCCCCAAACAATGATGTCACTGTGCGATGTCTCCAACGTGCTGATGTCACACAGAAGTTTCCAGGGCATGAATACTAGCATCTCCCTGCCATTAAAAAAAATGAATATAAGGCTTCAAGAGAACTGGAATCAGAGCACCTGCACAGTATTGCAACAGACCTTCCCTGCACTCTCCCACATGTGCTAAGAAATGGCATCAGGACCCTCTATGTTCCATCAACCCTATGGAGGTTCCACTCCCTGGCTATGTGCTGCATTGCTCACCTTGGCATTAGGATCCTTTTAAGTTACCCTGCTTATCACCCACTGATCTACCATGGCCCATCCCCTCCCTTTCCAAGGATGAATTTTCTCAGTTCAGCTTGCCTCACCACCGAATTCAAACACAAGCACTCTCTCATCCACGGCCTACGATTGGTCTCTGTATGCTCAATGTCACAAACATGACTACACTAACGGTGGCTTGCAGATATATTTTGATCTACACAAGGAGCCATTTCTTGTCTGTGTGGCCTTGCTGGGAAGGGGAAGAGTGAGTGAATTGCACTACCAGAAAATGAAAGAAGTGTTTTGTGTTGCTCAGAGGAAAGAGGTTTCGGGGATTCAGCTAAATATATGACTTTTTCCACTGAAGATGAAGGATCTTTTGCAACCATTCGAGTGAGATGTGATGCTTTCGGGAAGTTAGCAGCTTTGGGATGCAAAAATGAGAGTGTTTCCTCACCAATGCAATGACATCACTTCAGCGTGACATCAGTGCCTCTTGTCACTCCACCCTGCTCCTGGAAAGTTTCCTCCCATCCCCCGCTGGCACAGACATTGGACCTGATGGCAACCCTAGATCAGTCACAGTTCTCTCAGAACTCTCTCAGCCCCACCTACCTCATGAGGTGCTTGTTGTTAGGAGAAGAGTCGCTTAGAGACTCTTTAAGGTAAAGAAAAGTGGAGTATAAAAACTTTGAAAGTCTGCTGACACCCGGGAACAAAATTTGGGGAGGGGGGTCACAATGCGTGGCAGACAGCATGGAAAGTGAGTCAGTCTGAATAATAATAAATAAGACCCTAGTAACTTCCCCGCAGAAAAATGAACAACAAATTATTTTCTGCCTCTTTTACTACAGAAACATAATTATCACTATTACAATGTCTGTCTGATTCACAGCTCTCTCAGAACTGTCTGAGCTGTGCCTACCTCACAAAGTGCCTTTTGTGGGGAGAGGGTGATTGTAAGCCATTTTGAGAACCCTTAGGATAGATAAAAGCAGGGTATAAAAACCAACTCTTCTTCTTCATTACTCTCAAATGCACTTAATGGAATTATAGATGTGATCATATCTAGACTGATAACACACTGCAAAAAAAATGTATATGGTGTGGTGGAACAGCCCTGCGTTCTGGCCTGCAGGCACTGTTCCACCCTTCCCTCCTGGGTTTCCCCAACACCTGGAGGGGCTTTTCTATCTCTCAGTTCAACCACTGCCAACACCTGACCTTTGTAGGAATTCCCCACTGTGAAGGTCTGGACTCCCAGCCTCCCTTTCACATTCCAAGGCCTTGCCTCTGTGTTTCCTGCTACCCAGAGTCTGGATACCCCAGGACAGCTTGCTGCCTTGTTGTGCACCACTAGGGGAGTAGCCACTCGCCAACTCACTCCCCTCTCCTTCCATCTGGTGCTCCTTTTACAATAGTGTTTCCAAGATGGTGGAAGTCTATGCAGCACCGAAAACTACTACCAGGACCAAAAGTTATAAAGCAATTATTAAAAAGAAAAAGTTCACAAGCCTACTTTTAGTACAGCACCAGACTAAGCAAGGGATTCAAAAGAAAAAGGTAAAACACAATTCCTCTGTCCCTCCCTCATATATGCCCTCTATATAAGGCAGGCTCCTTAGCTTAGAAAGTTACAGATTTTCACAAGAGTACCATTACCTTTAAGCCTCTTTCCAGTGTGTAGGCCAGCACATGGCAATGGCTGCCTCCTCCAGACCTCATTAAGAGTTTTGTCTGCCTTGATAGAATCAGCACAAAAGAGATCCATCCTCCTTGCTCCTAGAAGTTTTATCACCTCTTTCTCCCACCCAGTGACCAGATCAGGATGGGTCAAAGAAACTTTTCCTGAAGTCTCCAGGAATTTCTTCCTGCAGTCCTTCTAGTATTTAATACCTCGAAATCTCTGTTGCCTGCTTGGTGGGGGTGGGGTGAGGGAGATTGGACTATCCTATTGCCTCTAGCTAGACCTACTGGCATTTCTTAAGAGGTAGCTGAGATGAGGCTGGAAGGCCAGTGAACTGATTTCTCTCTCAGCCAGTCCTCTGCCCAGAGAGGAAAACTTTGAAAAACTCAGAGTGAAGGTTTCGCTCAGTTCAGACCTCCACCCCAAAATGCATTTATTCACTCCTGGTAACAAAAAGAGGGGCAAGGTATGGCAAAATCAGTACAATCCCAGTCCAGACTTGATTTTGGAAATTCTCCCAGTTAAACCAGAATTGTGGACGAGTGGAATTTGGCTCAAAGTGAACTGCTGAAACAATAAAGGTACAAAATGGAGAAACCCATTTCATAAGTTTTCTCACAAAGGTAACCCAAAGACAAACAACTGAAATCTTGGAAGTGGAAGAAGAGCTTCTCCATTTTCCAATGTGGTCCCAAATATTCCTGAACAGCTACACAATTTGTTGAGTCATTTCATTTAACTTCAATTCCCAATGTCATTTTAAAAAAGTTATCTCCCCCACGACGTTTTAGACAATTAGAATGGAAAGAGAATTCAGTAACATTGTTAAACCCAACCCAGAACTATTTTGCTCAGGACCAAACCCCTTAGTGAACAGAAAAATTGTTTTTAACTCGCTACTTATCAGTTGACATACCAGACTGCAGTTTACAAAAATAGGGAAAATATAAGCAGTACACAAGGACCAAGCTGGAAACAATCCACAACAATCTGTCCCAGGTCTTCACTTGATGTTCATCTAAATAACATCCATCCAGCAAAGGGAAAGAAATAAAATATGTAGGATGAGAAGGAAAAACATTATAGGTAGTGATTAAATTCCTTCCTTGAATTTTTCATCTCTATATAGAGCTTTGCATATGTTTTACACCACATTCTTTGTCAGCCCAGGAACTGAGAGGGAGCATTCACATAGAAACAGTGGCCTTGTCACAAGCAAGCGCAAGCCGAGGAAACGTTTTAAAGTGATCTAGAGAACAGGTAAAAGCATCTACTTTTTGCCGGGGCTGACAGCTGTGCGATGCTTCCCCAGTGTTTAAAACATAATTGCTTACAAAATGCTACCTGCTAGAGATGAACATCACAGCAGCAGTCAGTGGGTGAAACAGCAAAATGAAGGAATCCACCTCCCATGCCAACAGAAGCATGTGGGAAATGCCTAAAGATCAGATCAGTTCTACTGAGAAAATGGGTAGCTGCCCTTTCTTTCCAACAATGAAACACGGTAAAATACCCAGATAGCATTTTTAGAAAGAGGAAATTACAGGTTTTTGTAATGTCTAACATTTAGTCAAATATCTCTTTAGGAAAACCTTTTGTAAGATGAGGAAGTTAGGGTTGCCAAGTCCCACCACCCCGGCAACCGGCGGGGGCAGGGAGGATTTAGGAGCAGGAGGGAGGCTCAGGCTGCACTGCTAGTGACATGGCGATGTCACTTCCCATGTGTACCAGAAGCGACATCATTAAGCTGGGATATCCCAGTGACGCTCTGGCATTTGGGCAAAAACTTTATGGTGAAAATGGCTTCTACCATAGAGTTTTTGCCCAAATACCAGAGCATCACCTGAATGTTGACATTATGACACGCTAGAAGTGTTGTTGCCATATTGCCAACGACATAGCCTAGGCCTCCCTTCTGCTCCTGGTAAATCCCCCTGCAGGCCAGCTGAACAGTGATGAAGGCAGGGCCTGGGGATCCCCCACCTCCAGTAGGAGGCTGGCAACCCAACAAACATGTGTCTAGAACCAAGGTCTTCGGGAGCACTGCTCAGCCATTTTACTATCTACACACTAGGACCTTGTTTCTACCACACACTTTACACCTGGCATGGTGTGGTGATTAAAGTGTCAGTTTAGGATTTGAGAAGCCTCAGTTTGAATCCCCACCCTATTATGGAAGATCGCTGAGTGACCTTGCAGCAGCCATTCTCACACAGCCTAACCTACCTCACAAGGTGGCTTTTGTGACACTGAAAGGGGAGACTGAAGCAGTAATCTGCTTTAGGTTCCAATTGGGCAGAGAAGTGGGTGATAAATATCTGAATAAAGAAACAGAACTATAATTCTCAGAGGTGCCACTTCCAACAGCAGTTCACCTGAGCACACCATGTTCACCTGTCCCTCTACAGGCAAACTCAGAGCAGCATCTTGAATCTGGTATTGCCTGAAGAGGATCTGGCAAGGCTGAGTGTTTCCACCCTTTCTGCACAGTGCTGCTGCTTTGGAAATTTTACTTCCTGACTGCCACTTTGGTGCAGTGGTTAAGTGCGCAGACTCTAATCTGGGAGAACCGGGTTTGATTCCCCACTCCTCCACCTGCAGCTGCTGGATGACCTTGGGCAAGCCATAGTTCTGTCAGAGCTGTTCTCTCAAGGACAGTTCTGGAAAGAGCTCTCTCAGCCCCACCTACCTCACAGGGTGTCTGTGGGGAGGGGAAAGGAAAAGAGTTTGTAAGCCGCTCTGAGACTCCAAGTGAAGGGCAGAATATAAATCCAATCTCTTCTTCTTCTTCTCTGGCCCATCCAAACTCCATTTCCTGCTTTTAGAACCCAACTCTTATCAGTTTCTCTGGACAAGACCACTAAGGCTGTAACTCTTAATATCTGCAACACTTAAGGTAGTTTTTTTTTTCCTCCTAGGGAAAGAATATGGTGTGTGTAAAACAAATAATTGCAAAACAAAAAAAATCTATATAAAAGCCATTTCTCAGCTTTCTGTCAGTCTCAGGAGACCAAGAACAGAAACCTTGTATGAAGCTCTGCAGACAGGCTGACTGGTCTCAATTTTTCATTAGCTTTCATGGTGCTCAATGGAATGAAATAAGTGGGCTGCAATTTGGACCATACTTGAGGATGACCTACTTCCAGTACTGGAGCTTCACAGCAGAAGGCTTTGAGATGAAATTTAAAAATAAAATGTGTTGAAAGAAAACTTTGGCCCCCAACCCCCCCCCCCCCCCCCAACGCACATAGGAACTGCGATAGCTTCAGAGAGATGGAGCTTGGATTTAATTAAAATTCTTCCACTTCTGTTTTCAGTCATAGCAGCCATGTCTGATTGTCATTGACCTTTGGCACTTTCTCCCATTATAGATTCCTATGAAGGCTGCCTTTACACCAATGCCACAAATAGCCCCAGCAATTGGAAGGGGAATGCAATATTCATGAATGAAATCCTGTAGCATTAACTACCAGGGAGAAACCCATCTCTACCCTTTGCTTATTCTTCACCGAAGATGATGCTGGCAATGGTCAAAGTATTCAATTTCTTTAGGAGATACCTGGCACAGATTTTTACTTCTCATATCTGAAATACAGACATGAGGGGGTTCTTAAAACAGGAATTATTATTAATCCTAGCCATCAAGTAGAGTAACCAGCCTCAGGGTCAGGAAGCAATTTTTCTCCAGGCCACTTTGGCTGGAGATCCTGGAGGTTTTTTGTCATCTTGGTGTAGTGGTTTGGTGTAGTGGTTAAGTGTGCGGACTCTAATATGGGAGAACTGGGTTTTATTCCCCACTCCTTCACTTGCAGCTGCTGGATGACCTTGGGCAAGCCATAGTTCTGTCAGAGCTGTCCTTGAAAGGGCAGTTTCTGTCAGAGCTCTCTCAGCCCCCCCCCCACCTCACAGGGTGTCTGTTGTGGGGAGGGGAAGGGAAAGGAGTTTGTAAACTGCTCTGAGACTCACTGAATGAAGGGCGGGGTATAAATCTTCTTCATCATCATCTTCTGGGCATGGAACAGCGGTCCCTGGGAGTCAGGGGTGGTGGTATTTGTGAATTTCCTGCATTGTGCAGGGGAATGGACTAGACATCCCTGGAGGTCCCTTCCAACTCTATGGCGGTGGTCACACACACTAAATAATCCACTTTCAGGGCACTTTTTAACTGTATTTTACTGTTGGGAACTGGCATTGAAAGTGGATTGAAAGTGGATTATTTAGTTTGTGTGACCGCAGCCTGTGATTCTATGATTCTATAATCTCAAGTAAACAATCTTTTGAGGATACCTGACCACCGTTCAATATAATCAATATAAGCTTCAGGTGGAAGACAATCACCAACTGGTGCTCTGTCCACTTCCAAATGGAGAGGTATTCAGACTTTGTAGGGCAAATGAGCACCAAGCCCACAGTGCATGCTGACCCAGTAACAAAGTGTTCCATGCCAAGCAAAGCAAAGATGCAGTTAGGAGCTAGTACCCCTGCATATCTGTGGGAACTCTCTCCATTTAAGCTTTATGGCCATTGAAATATTTCCTAGACAAATTAAAAAATCTCTAGTCCTTTTTGTGTCAGAAATCTGCAATGAAAGGAGCTAGAGGTTTTTAAAAGGAAAAATGAAAGCTGGGAATTCAGAGAAGCTGAGTGCCAAAAAGACAAATTAATGGGTTCTAGACCAAATCAAGCCTGAACTCTTCCCAAAAGCTAAAATGACTACACTGAGGCTACTTTACTCTGGTCTCTGGGAAAGACCATAGTGCTAGGAAGAGTTGAAGGCAGCAGGAGCAGAGGGAGACCCAGCATGAGATGGACTGACTCAGTCAAGGAAGACAAGGTCCACAGTTTGCAATCCTAGAAGCTCAGAAAAAAAAATACTGCTGGTTAGGAAAGGCACAAATAGGTATAGAAAAAAAGCCTGCATGGTTAACAAACAAAGTAATGGAAGCTGTAAAAGGTAAGAAGGATTCCTTTAAGTGGTAAAAAGCTAGTCTCAGTGAGGTTGATAAAAGGGAACACAGGCTGTGGCAAATAAAATGCAAGTCTGTGATCAGGCAGGCAAAAAGGGAATATGAGGAGCATATCGCAAAAAACATAAAGACCAACAATAAAACTTTCTTCAAATACATTAAAAGTAGGAAACCAGCCAGGGAGGCAGTGGGGCCCTTGGATGACCAAGAGGTAAAAGGTATACTGAAGGATGATAGGGAAATGGCTGAGAAGCTGAATGCATTTTTTGCCTCTGTCTTCACTGTGGAAGATGAGAAGTGCCTGCCCACTCCAGAACCGCTGATTTCAGGAGGGGGGTTGAAAGACTGAGGTGATGAGAGAGGAGGTCCTATGACTGATAGACAACTTAAAAACTAATAAATCACCCAGCCCAGATGGCATACATCCGAGAGTTCTGAAAGAACTCAATTGTGAACTTGTGGATCTCCTGACAAAAATATGTAATCTTTTATTAAAATCTGCCTCCATTCCTGAGGACTGAAAGATAGCGAATCTGGGAAATTATAGGCCAGTCAGTCTGACATTGATACCAGGTAAATTGGTGGAAACCTTGATGTTAAAGACAGGGTGTTTTGGAGACCATTAATCCATAGGGTCCCCATGAGTTGTAAGTGACTTGAAGGCATTTAACACACATACACACCAGATCATGGCAATAGATCATTATAAGATTGAACACGAGCAATCACTGATTAAAAAACAAAAAGCCTTCCTGGGGGAGGAACAGACAAAAATCCTCCAGTCCATCTAAGTATTTAGAGATGTTAAGGCTGCTGGTGCATTTGGATCGGCAGTGCTTTGGCCCATGTACAGTTTTGAAAAGGAGGGGGGGATTCTGTTCAGCAGGCTTTCAAGACATTTAGCGCCAGCCTGAACAGACCCGGTGATTGTTGATTCGTGTTTGCTCATCGCAGTCAAACAAAAGTTCAGCTGCTGAATATGTTGATGTGAAATTTGCTGCATACCTAGCTTAAACAGTGGGGCTAAACAGTCACTAGCATTTCCACTTTCCCTTTAGTTACGTCTGTGGGCTGTGCAGATTCATCTCCTTACTAAAGAATCTCATTCATCTTGCAAAAAAAAAAAAATCCCTTTTGTTTTCCTGGAAATTGGCTATTTCACCCCAGCAGGAGCCTCCACATTTGCCTCATAGTTTTGCTTTAAGATAAATTCAGCTCCAACAATTTTTTTTAATGTTGCCAGGAAATAATCCTGGGGAACAGTTCCATGATATCATCAACATAACTCGTGTTACATGGACCTATAAGAAGATATTTCAACATATTATCAAGCCCCTATGCTTTCTCAAAGCATAGGGAGCTGAGATCTTAAAGATAATCTAAAGTTCGGAAGACTGAAGAGTGCAACTCCCTCAGTATTGGGATGCAGTTAAAGAATAATACATTTGACTGTTCTGCATCACAATAGAAACCTCCACACACAGAGAAAGCTAGTGCATAGACTAATACAGTCTTATTAGAGTGTTGGCATGTAGAAGAGATCCCTCTGGTCTCACTAGTTCTGGGTGAAATGGCCTCTTCTTTTATTGTCTAAGCCAGGGGTGGGCAAACTTGCTCAGTGTAAGAGCCACCTAGAACAGGGGTGGCCAAACTTGCTTAACATAGAGCCACATAGAATAAACACCAGATGTTTGAGAGCCACAAGACATGAACAAATATTACCTGCTTTTATTGGAAAATAAGCAACTTTGCTTTTTATTAACATTAAATGAGACTGCCAAAAATAACAAAAGGGGTAAAAGCAGATATTGATAATGATATTAATTTGTCCAATGATATTTGTTTGCTAATGATGTTTAGCTTCCCCAGCCACCCTGCCAGGAGCCACACAATATATGTGAAAGAGCCACATGCGGCTCCCGAGCCACAGTTTGCCCACCCCAATCTGCACATTCAGAAAAGGTGTGTGGTAGACCCCTACCAGGACCATACCATTCTCTACAGGGTCACATCATGATTTTTCTGAATATAGAGATTGTATTTTAGACACTAATGGACAAGAGCAGTTCACCCAGAATTAAAGACAACTACCACAATGGAATGAAACTTTTTTCAGCATCCCTAAAAGGAAAACATGGAACGAACCTAAAACATGGCAGAGAATACAGGACATTATATGTAATGGTGGCCATTAAAATACATGTATCTTTTACCTTCCATTTACCTTTTCTCCATAGCTGTTATTGTCTGCAAGCTCCACAGTACTCTGGGAGCATAGCAAGTTCCAGTGGCTAGTTTTAGGAGATAGCTGCTTGGTGCTAGGTCATTTTTACTATGGTGTCCCACCTTGGATTGTATTCTTGGTGTCCCATCTTGTATTCATGTACAGGAAGCCAATGAGGAAGACTGGTCAGAGTGCTCTAGGCCAAAGTCATCAGTATGCTGAATCAGGGTGGATGTTTGGGAGTACTTTGAGAAGCTACAATGGACCAGCTGTAGGACAACAGATGAACCTCATTCCAGATAAGATGGGCTTTTAGCTGTAAGGAGCCATTCCCTGATTTACATGGCTCTTTCTCCAGTGGAAGAGCTACTGCACTTCAGTTGGCTTCCAACTTGCTGAAGGGAGTGGTTGGTTACAGGACAATGAGGTACTGTTTGTTTTCAATATGGCTGTTCACATTCAGATTGGATGAGGAGTCACAGCCTTCCAGAAAGAAGAGGGAATTTGGTAGTCTTTTCCAATCAATGGCTCTGCATGGAGGCAAAGGTCTCCTCCTTGGTGCCTTTGGCCAGTTTTGGTCAGTATGCTAACTGCACCATGTCCTGGGAAGCAAGAACTAGCCACAGTTATCTCAGTTGGTCACAGTTATAGAGCTCCCTCCCTACCAGGATATTCCTGGGATCAAGTCTGTCAAGTTTCAGATAACACACTCACACAATAGGGTAATTTTATGCATTCCTACTATTAATTGCTGCATGAAATGATAGAAACAATTTTATGGCTGACCTGCAGGTCCTTTTAAACATTTACTATTGTTATATTGTTTTTTATTGATCTTTATTTTTGATTAAGTTTGATTAATACCTAGGTTGATTAAGCTACCTTGATTGCTAAGATGGTAGGTATGGGGTATATATGCTTTAATTAATAAATAGATTCTCAGATACGTCCTTATAGTGTAGTGGTTAAGTGTGCGGACTCTAATCTGGGAAAAACGGGTTTGATTCCCCACTCCTCCACTTGCACCTGCTGGATGACCTTGGGCAAGTCATAATTCTGGCACAGCTGTTTTTGAGAAAGAGCAGTTTCTGTCAGAGCTCTCTCAGCCCCACTTACCTCACAGGGTGTCTGTTGTGGGGAGGGGAAGGGAAAGGAGATTGCAAGCCACTCTGAGGCTCCTTTGGGTAGTGAAGGGCGGGGTATAAATTCAATTTCTTCTTCTTCTTCTTCTCTTCTTATGCCATCAAATGTGATTCATTTAGTTCAGGAAAAAAAGATTAATTTGAAAAATCCACAAAAAAGTCTGCCCAACCTGGTGTTAAACATATTCCCTCAGCATGAGCAAACTTGGCAGCCTATCCTACTGTCCAATCAGTTCTGAAATCAGAATCATTCCCTGTATTATTTTCTCTGTGGTATGTGATTCCTGTTGATTTGTGTCCTACCACCAGCGGGCAGAATGGAATAATGTCTTGCTCTCCAATTTCAGAAGTGAACCTCAGTCTTTTCTGCTTCAGAGGTTGGGGTTTGTAGTTTCCATCTTTCCTGGTGAGATTTGCTTCTCTTAAACCTTAATATCATCTTAGTTAGATTCCTCTAAAACCTCCCTAATTTCAGCTTCTCTGATTATTTAAATTGGAGCCTGAAGCATTTTCAGATATTTCAGATTTTAAGCCTGTGACAATTAAGCCACTTACTCTAGAATATCACTTTTTGAAATGGAAATGATATTTGACAATCCATTCCTCAAGCTAAAAATACTATAAGGGCTTTTTTTCAATCAGTGGAGCTGTTTAGAGATAACTTGTCTAAGGCCCAAGATTCCAACTATCAAAGGACACACCTTTGAACAAATCCTCCTAACTTCAATTAGCATCTTTTTAGCACGTGTTTGGTATATTGTACTGTATATTAAACAACCATGTTTTAATAATAATTTTACATTTTTCAGCAATACTAAGTTTTCATTTGTATGCAATACTTAAATACACATATACTAAAAAAATAATGTAATGATTCAGATTGGGGCAAATTGATTATCTCTGTTGTTTTTTTTTGTATTTACCTTTTTTGCAATAAAATTACCCACTTAACTTGGAATTAATTCTCATTGAACACTGTGTCATCTACTGCTCAGTGAACCAGTAAGATCTGGCTGTAACAAAGACAAAATCCAGCAAGCATGGATGTTGTGCCAAGCGATAACTACTTTGTTTATGTCTACATAGCAGTGATCTGACCAATAAGCAGATGTTAAAGGCACAGTACAAATAAACACAGGGCTTCCACTGAAAATGGCAGTCCTGTGCTAAGATATTCAGCTTCCTCTCCTAGGGTTACCAGCCTCCAGGTGGGGCCTGGAGATCTCCTGATTTTACAGTTTATTTCCAGCTGACAGGGATCAGCTCCCCTGGAGAAAATGGCTGCTTTGGAGGGTGGACTCTATGGCATTGTACCATAATGAGGCCCCTCCCCTCCCCAAATCTTGCCCTCTCCTGGATCAACCCCCAAAGTCTCCACGTATTTTCCAACCCAGACCTGGCAACCCTATCTCCTATTCAGGAGTCATTTCTTAGAAAAAGAGGTGCAGGAACTCATTAGCATAACTCATTAGCATAACTTATTTGTATATGCTACATCATCTGAGAAGGAAGGGAGGGAGGGAGGGAGGGAGGGAGGGAGGGCTGGCAGAGAGGAGACAGCTACTAATCCAAGCCTCAGAAATACCACTATTCTGGGAGGACAGCTTCAGTGGTGGCTGAAGCCTTCAGAAGGCTGGTCGGAGGAACAAGGACCTTTCCAGGGGATGGAGTCATTTTGCTGCAGCCATGACACAAGCAGGCATTCCCCCACGGGTGGGGGGGCTGGCACCAACTCCCAGAGCTGCGCTCCCCCGAGCTCCTGCTCAAAATGACCCCTGCCTATTATAAACGAGCAGGTATCCCTTGTTCTCTGTTTTATGTACTAGGAATAAGGCCCATTGTGGAAATAAATATGGGCTCTAGAAAGAGGCTCTGGGAGAATGCCCCAGCCTTGGGCATTCAGCATCAATTTGCTGTGGCGACCTCAGCAGGGTATAATAACCCAGAGTCCACCATTTTCTCCAGAGGAAGATCTCTGCCATCTGAAGAACAGTTGCAATTCGGTTTGATCTCCATCCCTCTCCTGGAGATTGGCAACAATGGTTCCCCATGAGGGAATGGGTGGTTTGAAGGGTGGAGTCTATGGCATTGAACCTGTCTGAGGTCCCACCCCTGCTGAAACCTCACCCTCTGCAGGGTCCACCCCTCAAGTCTCCAGGAATTTCCCAACCTGGAGTTGGCATCCCTATCTCCCTCCCAGCCAACTGACAATGTATCATTATCTCCCCCCTGGCTTCAACTTCCCATCTCCTCCCCCTCTCTCCTAGAGAGCAGCTGTAATTCTGAGTGATCTCCAGGCCCCACCTGGAAATTGGCAACTGGTTCCCCATGAGGGAATGGCTGGCTTGGAGGGTAGAGTCTATGGCATTGTACCTGTCTGAGGTCCCACCCCTTCTCAAACCTCATAATCTCCAGGCTCCATCTCTCAAATCTCCAGGAATTTTCCACCTGGAGTTGGCAACCCTATCTCCTTCCCAGCCAGTTATCAACCTACCTTTATTTTCCCCTCACTCTTCAGCTTTCCATCTCCCCATGACCACCTGCAGCATATACCGTGCTCTTAAGCCCTGACTGCTATGTCACATTGGCTGTCATTGGGGGGGGGGCATCTCAGCAGGATATAAGGACACCGAGTCCGCCATTTTTTCCAGAGGAACTGATCTCTGCCATCTGGAGAGCACTTGTAATTCTGAGTGATCTCCAGCCCTCACCTGGAGATTGTCAACCATAGTTCCCCTGGAGGAGAAGTAGTGTTTCTCTGTAATGGGGACCAAAGCAGCTTACATCATTCTCCTCACCCCGTTTTGACTTGCACAACAACCTTGTGAGGTAGGTTAGGTTGAAAGTCTGTGACTGGCCCAAAATCACCCACTCAGCAAGACCCTGGGTCTAGCAGACCCTGCTCTGAAGCACTGACTGCTATGCCTAGGGTAGCCAACCTCCAGGTGGAGCCTGAAGATCGCCAGATATCACAACTGAACTCCAGACAACAGATCTCCCCCCCCCCAAGAAAACGACTGCTTTGGAGGGTGGCCTCTATGGCATTCTTTTCAGCTGAGGCCTCTCCTCTAGTCAGGACTGGCCCCACTGAATTTTCTCCCAAAGGCCAACGTAGGTGTGGATAGGGCCTTTTACTGAGAGAAGCAAGCTTGGTTGCCTAGCAACATACACTGAGGAGAAAGTACAGTTGCCAGCTCTGATTAGGGAAATACCTGGGGATTTGGGGGGTGGATCCTGTGGAGGGCAGCATTGGGGGAGGGATGGAAGGACTCAGCAGAGTATAATGCCATAGGGTCTACCCTCGAAAGCAGCCATTTTCTCCAGGGGAACTGATCTCTGTCATCTGAAGATCAGTTGTAACAGTGGGAGATCTCCAAGTCCAACCTGGAGATTGGCAACCCTAGGGGGGAAGTCAGCCACACAACAAGGGGTTGAAGAGAATGGTTTGATGGTTGCTTGCCCACCTCATTAGCCAGCCAGCCATGGTGGAGCTAAGCAGGAGAGAGCGCCATTTTCACAGTTTATTCTGACAGGAAAGTGGGCAAGCTGGCAGTGGGCGGAGGAGGGGGTTATGCTGAAAGTCCATTGTCTTTTTACTGACAGAAGCAGGCCACTGAGGGGACAGTTAGACCCACCTGGCAGTGGGCGGAGGAGAAGAGTGGACCCAGCACTCAGTCTGTCCTCTTCACCGGCTCCCTCCAAACTGAGGCTGAGACACTGGCCAGTGGCTCTGTGGGTGGGACTGAGGCAATGCTGCAAGGGAAAGCAGCCAGTGGCAAGGGACCCCTTTTGAGTGGCAGTTCTTGCAGCCAACTGATTTTGGTGCCCCATGGAATCTTGCCACCCCAATTCGTCTTTATAGATAAGGATTCAATGTATCCCAAGGCAGCTTTGAATCAAAGTAATAAAAATTGTAATTGCTATCAAAAAACCAGTAAAAGTGTATTGATAGTTTGAAAGGAAACCTGCACCTGTATAGAATCTTTTCTTTAGTCAATATTTTTGTAAGGAACTGTAATTTCTCTTTCTCTGCATTTTGAGGGGAAACAATATTATTCTCAAAATACATTTATTCAGAATTGACAGCCATTTACCTTATACTGGAACTAGGATAAACCTAAAGACTTAAGATTAGAAATACTATTATGATAAGAAGAGGTTGTGTAAGTTATATCTGTACGTTTGCCTGTACTAATTGAGCATAGTTCTTCTTGCACAAGATTTGGTGTAACCCCTAACACTTTCTTCCCAATCTGTTATAATGTCCTGAAATTGGTTGTGCAAGATCTTGCACAAGTGGAAATACAAGTGAGGAGACAGTATGTTTGACAGCATAAGCAACTACCATGGTCTTTTTCTTGCATTTCTACTCATGCATTTCTACTCATGCAAGAGTTCTAGAGCAAATTCTGTGCTGGATCCAAGCCCATACTTCATATTGTAATATAATTTAACTTAAAAAAAAAAACAGCTAGTAAGACCAATAATATAAACAGTGGTGTGGCTCCTAAGCAGCATGAGCAGAATCACGCTAGAGGAAGGCAGCATCCACCCTCTCCCCTTTGCACCCTCCCTTCTCTTTGTAGTCTTCCCCCCATAGTGGTCTCCCTTTGGGTCAATGGACCCAAAAGAAAGGAGTGGGGAGTAATTTGCAGCAGGAAAGTGAAATTTGCCCTCTTTTCCTCTGAAAACTGAAACACAGCACCACAGGGTCCAAGTCCATGAATGCAGCAATCACCGTACAAATCAGAGAAATCCAAAATTATTTTTTTTCTCAAAAGCCAATTTTTTTTTCAAAATCCATCTAAATTAATAAACATAGTTATGGGGAGAGAATATCAGCCAAATGCCTGAGAGAAAACAAACATTTTCACCTGGTGCCCAAAACTAAGCAGACTTGGTGCTAGAATCAAGGAGCCATCACCAAAATGGCCCTGTGTCTAGTGAACGATTCATCTATGAAGGTGGAGGCACACAGAGCAGGGCATCTGAGGGAGATCTAAGCTGATGGGCTGGCTTACACAGAAGCAAGTGGTCCTTTTAAACCCTTTGGTCCTAGCCCATTCAGGGCATTCGAAGCAATAATCACGGCCAGAAGCAAACCTGGATATGATCACAAGGGTTGAAGGCTGGTGATAGGTAACATGCTAAATCATGCTTCAGGGGAAAGCTATGGGGGCTCACCAACATTCCAAATAGGAGACTCTGCCTTTTTTTTTTTTTTAAGCCACAAACAGCCTCAAGCTGAAACATGTCCAGGGGAAAGAGCAACCAGAAGAAGGAGTAGGAGTAGGAGTGTCAGAGTGACTTACAATCGCCTTCCATTTCTTTCCCCACAACAGGCACCCTGTGAGGTAAGTGGGGTTGAGAGAGCTCTGAGAGAACTCCTCCTCCTCCTCCTCTTCTTCTTCCTTGTATGTTTCCTCTGCTGGGAACAGGGTTACTAGCAGCTCCCACAGACTCCATGGCCACAATTTGAACTGGAGCCCCTCGTAGCTTGGAAGGTCCATACATGGGTCTTCCAGCATCTTAGCTTGATTGGCATTAACAGAGCACAAGGAGCAAAGGCTGTTACAAACAGAAACTGGCATTGTGGGGGGGGGGGGGGTCTACAACAAAATGTATGTGAGTTTATTCAGTATGGATTCCCATATGTAGAACTCTTGAATCTCATATCAGAAGATACAGGAGATCAAGTAGTCCCTAGATGGACAACAAGTTGGAGCTAATCACTGGATGTCTCCACACAAATAGCATCTCCCCCCCCCCCCCGCAAATCAATATAGCATATGCCCATTTCCTCATAAACAAGAGTTTTCATTTCCTTTGGCATGGTGTTACTCGCTGTAATTATTCCTGATAAATGCTATAGCCTACTCCTCTGAGCTTAGTGATGTCTGAGAATGCCCTTGGGCCACGTTCTTAACTGGTAAGAACACATTTCAGTGCGGAATTAAAATTAGTGTTACCGAGACAATGTACTTTACATCATGCCGTTCAGCGCAAGCTGAAATCAGGCGAGATCTGTTTGGGGGTGTGTAATGGAACATTGCGCTGCGTACTGTTTCCCGGAGTTGATGGATCCTGTCTGAAGCAATGACTTCCAAGCTACTCAGGAACAGCACTTGCAATTACCTTCAAATACCAGCTTGGTACCATGGCAAAGAATATTCTAAAAAAGCCAGAGCCGCTTAAAAACGTTGCTTCCATATATTGATTTTCTCAATCCAGAAATGCCTTCAAGGGCCTGGCTATACAGACAGCATGCAGTATGATCTATTTCTAGACTGCAGTTCCAAAAAGTCATTATTCTTGGGAAATACGGTGACGATTCAGAATCTTTAAATTGAATCAATAAAATATGATCACTACCTTGCATTGCCAGCGCTAATTCTTAAACGGCACTGGTCTTCGCTGACTGTGCTGCTATGACTCACCAAGAGCAGAGTATTCTTTGGTGCCAAGATAATTTCTTAGCCCAGAATCTTCATTTTTCTTTTGTTTCAGATGCTCCAGGACAGTTGCTGCTATTGGGCAGAAGCTAGCAAGCATTTGCCACAAATGGCAATGCCAGAGGTTACAACTTCTGTCACCCACGTCATGTGGAACAGAAGAAGAATATGCTATAGAGTATTGGGCAGAGGGGGGGAAATATAAGCCTATCTAAAAAGACTTATGGAGGTAATAAGCAGGCGCTGTTCTCACAGCCTGGTGCTCAGAGGTTGCTTTAGCAATGGCGATGCAAAAAAGAGGATTTCAGACTATGCTGGAGTCTGATCCACTGGCTTACAATGACAGGATATGGCACAAGGATTCCAGGGCTCTGGTTGCAAAGAAGAAGAAGAGGAGGTGGTGGAGGAGGAGGATTTATACCCTGCCCTTCACTTGGAGTCTCATAGTGGCTTACAATCTCCTTCCCTTTCTCCCCCCACAACAGACACTCTGTGAGAGAGGTGGGGCTGAGAGAGCTCTTTCGAGAACTGCTTGTGAGAGTAGAGCTCTGAGAGAACTGTGGCTTGCCCAAGGTCACCCAGCAGCTGCACGTGGAGGAGTGGGGAATCAAACCCTGTTCTCCCAGATTAGAGTCCACACTCCTAACCACTGCACCAAACTGACCCACACCTTTACAGCACTTGGCTATGGAAAGCTACAGCATATTAGCTCCATAGGTCTTCTAAGAACGACTGACATTCTTTTCAATAGCTTAGATCCTTTGGAGAAATTTTATTTTGCAACGCATGTGGGGTAAACAGTAGCCTCAGGCATTGCCATTTGTGATAAGCACCTGCTCTTCTGTCTAGTGAAAGGCACATTAAACTTTGTTCAGTTTGCCCCAGCATAGCCAGCAAGCACAACTTTGTCACCAAAGAATACTTTGCTCTGGTCTCTGGCCGCTAGCAGAGAAGCAGCTTGGCAATGGAGAAAAAAAAACACAGGATAACAATTATATTTAGCTGTCTAGTCACAGATTTGGTTTGGCCTCTCTGAAGTTAAAGAGAATTTGAAAGAGAAGTCAACATCAGCATGCAGGCCAGGGTTGTTGTTTTTTTAAAAAAAAAACAACAACAACTCTGTGTGCTCAGAAGTATAGTGTCCAGATCACACAAAGTGATGGTATCGCTTTACTCTGCACTGGTTAGACCTCACCTAGAGTACTGTGTTCAGTTTTGGGCACCACAATTTAAAAGGATATAGATAAGCTGAAACGTGTCCAGAGGAGGGCAGTGAAGATGGTGAGGGGTCTGGAGACCAATGAAGAAAGGTTGAAGGAGTTGAGTATGTTTAGCCTGGAGAGGGGACAACTGAGAGGTGATTTGATATCCATCTTCAAGTACTTGAAGGGCTGTCATATAGAAGATGGTGCAGAGTTGTTTTTTGTTGCCCCAGAAGGTCGGACCAGAACCAATGGGTTGTAATTAAATCAGAAGAGTTTTCAGCTAAACATTAGGAAGAAGTTCCTGAGAGAGCGGTTCCTTGGTGGAACAGGCTTCCTCACGAGGTGGTGAGCTCTCCTTCTTTGGAGGTTTTCAAACAGAGGCTAGATGGCCATCTGACAGCACTGCTGATTCTGTGAACTTAGGCTGATCACCAGAAGGGAGGGCAGGAAGGGTTGCATCAGTGCTTAGTTCTTGTGGCCCTTTCTTACATACCCAGGGAAATGCTGATTGCCACTTTGGGGGTCAGGAAGCTATTGTTCTGCAGGTCAGTTTGGCCAGGGATCCTGGAGGTTGTTTCTTTTCTCTTTTGTTGCCATCTTCTGGACATAGAGCAATGGTCACTGGGGGTGGGGGGGGAGCTATTTGTGAATTTCCTGCATTGTGCAGAGGGTTGGACTAGATGATACTGGAGGTCCCTTCCAACTCTTATGATTCTATGCTCGATAAAAAGCAGCTGAGCGCATGCAGAACCCATTGGCTCTGGGGGCATCACTGATTCTATGCTAGGTCCAGAGCACTTTTTGTGATGTTTTATCTCAGTTTATATAAGCAACGCCATGAGCTGGATACAAAACTGCCATTCCTCCCATTGAATAGCATTTCTGTTAGGGGAGGAGGTAAGTTCCATTTTTGCTAATTCTCTCCTCCCACATTGTTCTCCCACACTATGCTTGAGTGTCATTTAACCCCAAAGAGAGGTGTCAGTGGGAGAGCAGCAGGAAGGGGAAAGTCCTGGCCTGCTCCCAGTGATTTCTGTACTGCCCCATGAGTTTGCAGTACTTTATCCTCCAGCCAAAGGAACTTGACTTTGCCCTGATGTGGAACCAAGCTAGATACAACAGTAGTTGTGAGTCAGAATTGCACAGCCTGTGGCTTCCTATTAAACAAGGTAGAGGGAATTTATAGTCCTATATAGGTAGATGGGAGGGAATCAATAAATAGGGTTGCCAACCTCCAGGTGAGGCTTGGAGATCTCCCACTATTACTGTTGATCTCCAGATGACAGAGATCATCTCCCCTGGAGAAAATGGCTGCTTTGGAGGGTGGACTCTATGGCATTGTGCCCTGCGGAGGTCACTTCCTTCCCCAAACCCAGCTCTCCTCAGGCTCCCCCCCTAAAATCTCCAAGTATTTCCCCATCCAGAGCTGGTTTCCCTGAACTCCATCCCCACTTGCTTTTTCCTAGCTGTTTTTATTCCTGTGGGATTCTGCCCTTAGAGTGGGGGAGAGAATGGATGAGGAGATGCAGTTTCGAAAGGAGGAGGGAGCAAACACACAGACAAGGAAAAGTTTCTGACTCATGGCTCATGCTGCTACCAGATGTTCCCAAGGAACAAAACAGGTTTCAACCCCACCTCCTTCTCGTTAGGTAGGTAGCCAGTCTTCAGTAAAGAGTTTGTATTTATAACATGGCTTTCCCTGCTTGTATCCTGTGGTGTGACTGCATTTCCTAATTAAAGAATTAAATTCTCCAGAGCACACACTCTGGAATACAGCAAAACTCCACGCAGTTTGGTTAGAGGCATTGCCACGCCATGGGCATGATAATCCTCAGTAATAACACTAAGGGCCTCCCTGGCTTAAAGCATAGTTTACTGAATTAGGACCAAGTAAATAGTAACAGTGGTAGGTTCTATTGATTTTCTATGGAAAGTCTGATGCAGTTGTTTTGCATTTAATCAGAAATATCCTTCAGAAAAATCTAGGGCATCTCTCCCTCCCTCCCCCACCTCCAAGAAAATGATTCTGACATTGCAGTTACTATGGTGAACTGGGATGGCTGTGTGACATGTGATTTTCAGCCAGTAATGAACACAGCAACTTCCTTGTCTGCTTACTCATTCCACATTGCTGTGCAGCTAGATAAATTTGACAGCTTTTTTTAAAAAAAAACTTTTTTGGAAGAGAATTACAGAACAGATTTTGTTCTGGCTAAAAGCAAAATGCAATATTGTACACTAAACACCATAAAGATAACACTGCACAGACCATTTTAAGTCGACAGCACTTTTCGGAGCTGTGAAAATAAATGTATTAGCGTGTCCCTAAGCTGTGCGAGTTAGCCTGCTTGGTGCAACTTCAGATGACATAAAATATTTATTTGTGTATTTCTGAACTGATTTGGGATTCATGCATATCGCCTGTTGTAACTTACTTCAATTGTACAACCAGCAAGCAGTTTTCCATATTTCAGATGTACTTTCAGGTATCAAATATATACACCCCAAAACTATTTGTTCTGCCTTACAGTTAACACCTGATTTACACATGCTCCTATCCAACAAGGCCAATGTATGCACCAAAGAAACTCATTGGGGTCCTTTTTCAAATAGATTGTACTCAGGGATCTTGGTGCTGAATTTTACATTTAACTCTTGAAACTTGAGTTTCTCCCAGTAATGGATTGGGATCCAAATGTGTGACACTGCACAGTCACTTTTGATCATTCAATCTGTGCCCTTCCTCCCTTTGCTAGGGTTTGCCAGGTGGTGCATAGGTATCATCCAGAATTACAACTGATCTCCAGATTATAGAGATCAGTCCCCCTGGAGGATGGACACTATGACATTATACCTTGATGAGGTCCCTCCCTCCCCAAACCCCACTCTCCTTGGGCTCCATCCCCAAATCTCCAGGAATTTTCCAACCTGGAGTTGGCAACTGCATTCCTTTCCCTTCATCCCTGTTCCAATGGCACAGTTATATGCAATTTCTTTTTTAAAAGAAAGAGAAGTCCCACCACCACCATTTTTAGTGATGAAGGGACCCTCATTATGGTAACTTTGCTTTCAGGATAATAAGATTAATATTTGAGGGCTGGGCACAGAGGATAGGTTTTCAGAGACTTAAATGTGGTATGAAAGAGCTTTCATTACCTCTTTGTTTAACGAGTTTGTTTGTTACACAGATTTTGCAAGTAGCCCCTCAAAAGCCTACTAAACCTGTTTGACCAACAACTACTCCAGCTAATCAAAGGGTGCCTATTCTCCCATAGACAATTATAGATCTCTTGCACAGCCTTAATGTCTCAGAAATGTTGTTGCCAATACCTGCCTGTGTAATCTTATTCTGGACTGGGCATCCTTTGGACATATTTATTTAGGGCTTCATTTGATTAAAGCAGTCTTAAACTGTGATTTTAAATTCTGGTGTTATGTATTTTATGGACTCTATTTTACGTATTTTACTTATACTGTAAATCACCTTGAGCAACATAAGGGCTGCGGTCACACAGCCCTTTAATGCGGGAGGAAGGGCTGTTTCCTCCCACATTTAAAGGGACCGTTCAGAACGGCCGGGACCACTCCCACACCGAAGTGGGCTCAAATGCGGGTTCCTCCCGCATTTTCTGACCCCAGAAAAATCAAGTGTTTTCCCAGGAGTCGTGTGAGGAACCCACATTTGAGCCATCTGGGCAGCCCTCTCTCACAATCATTGCGAGAGAGGGTTGTCCAGATGGTCCCGTTCTCCATTTTTTCCCCCTTTTACACTTGGGCGCTTGGGCACTCAAGCGCCCAAGTGTAGAAGGGGGAAAAAAACCCAAAACTTACCAGGCAGCCGGTGGGGCTCGGGGAAGGGTGCCTCCCCTCCACCACTGCCGCTGCCACTGTTGCTGCTGCCGCTCACCTCCTCCTCCACTGCCATTGCCACCACATGCCTCCTCCGACGCTGCCGTTACCGCTGCCGCCTTTGCCTGCCGCGGTCCCTTTAAGTCCGGGAGGGCTCCCGGACTTAAAGGGCCATGTGAACATGGCCAGGGAAGGTGACTAATAAATGTTTTAAATAAATAAACAAATATGGACGTACCTGTGCAATCCTAAATGGAATTACCCCCTCCTAAATTCATTGATGTCAATGGGCTTAGAGGGGTGCAACTCTTTTTAAAGACTGGAATGATAGTTTCTCTTAGCAAAGGATAGAGAATGACTGTAGCCTGGTGTATGGAAAGCTTTAATATGTTTGAATACAGCAAAAAGAAGCCTTTTATTTTTATTACAAGGATGCTGCCAAAAAAAAAAACCTCTCTTGGTTCAGTGAGAACAAAAGCTGGGTGGGGGGGTTGCTCCTTCACTAAGAGTTAAGGATTAAAAAAAGAAGGGGGAAAACAGAATCTGAGCAGTGTGCAGAGAGACCAAATGGACTTTATCTAGAGCCCATGCTGAGGACCTTTTGCTGTTAGCGTCTGTTTTCAATCATATATTGCATTCTGTTGTTTTGATGTTCAAAATCCATCCCATCCAGAGCTTGTCTGCAAAGCAGTGCAGCTCGCATACTGATTAGGGTCGATTTAAATGGTGTCTGCTGTCCAATTAGTTTACCTCCTAAAAAGAAAGGAGCCACGTTTGAAGCTTTCTAACCAATCACCCATGCATCAGCTAGGTAACTATGGAACAGATACAGTTATGCGTTGTTCATTTTGGCAGCTATTTTAGACATGTCCGGAAGGAGGAGGACAGTAGGGCATGACCAGAGAGAAACAAAAAAGGAAAGGGCAGATGCCCTTGGAACTTTTGCTCTCACACTAGCACATTTTTTAAAAAAAACAATGTTGAAAGTTAACTCCTGATTCAGATACACATAAAATCACATACAAAGTTAGGCACCATTCTATAAAATGAGATTTCAGCAGCGGTAAAATAGAAGAGAGGTGAATTATGTAAGCCACTTTTCTCCCATTGGGGAGAAAGTATAAAAGCACATGAGCATTCATTTCTACGAAATGCTTGAACAAACCAGGCAGCATTCTTAACCTGCTGCATATTAGTAGTAACGGCCCTAAGGAGGTAGATTCAGGTGGCTAGCCATGTTGGACTGAAGCAATAGAACAAAATTTGAGTCCAGTGGCAGCTTTAAGACCAACAAAGCTTAATTCTGGTTATAAGCTTTTTTGTGCATGCACACTTCTTCGGGTACATTGAAACAGGACTTCTCAGACCTTACATATCTGTAGGGGGGTAGTCGCCAGGAAGGGCGAGTTAAGAGTCAAGATACATAAGTAACTGGCCGATAAATAAAGCCAAGATTGGATTAAAGCAGTTGGTAAAACCTGTGAATGGCAGCAAATTAGCATACAAATACAAGAATTAACTGGCAGATGTCAAAGCTAAATTTGGAGGTGCCACTGGACTCAGGCTTTATGTGTTTGGCTTTATTTATCGCCCAGTTACTTATGCATATTGGCTCTAACTAGCTCTTCCTGGCAACTAACCCCCCTACCCATTTGTAAGGCTTAAGGAAACCTGTTTCAGTGCATCTGAAGAAGGGTGCATGCACACAAAAGGTTATACCCAGAATTAAACTTTGTTGGTCTTAAAGGTGCCACTGGACTCAAACATAGCCCTAAGGAACTGGGACTTAGGCACAAGAAAGACCCTCTCTCAAGGTAAACCACCTGCCTAAACTCTAAAGAGAAGGCAAATGTGGTCAGGTGAAATGTGGGCTCAAAAACTATTAACTTTATAAATATAAATTCACCTATGAAATAATTGTTGGATTGATTCAGGCACAACATTTCAATAAAGTTTAAAATGTTATTGACTAATAGGCCTAGTTTCCAGGTCTATTATCTCCCAGAAAGACTACTGATATATTTTGTTCAGTAAAAAAAAGTAGAGTTAAGCTGTTTTATGTCACAGTTATTGCAAAGAAAGAGAGAAGGAAAATTAAGCACGCACTTAACTCTCCAACTGAAATCAATGGGACTTAACAGTGCTTAACTGACATTGGCTGGAATACCCCCATTATCTCTTGATAGACGATTATCATAGATACTTACAGAACAAAGAGGGAACTTGCCAAGGAATGTACCCTTAATAATGGCTGAAAGTTCAGGTATTAAGTTTGGAGCACTGTAGAGTGCAAGGAAACAACTGATAACTATGAGCTGCTTGGCTGGTACTACGTGGTAGCCTGCCTATGTTACAACTGTCTCCATTTATCTGGGTCTGTTGCTGTTTTCTGGTACTTGTTCCTGGTAAAACTGCTTTTAATGTTTTGTCTTTATTTTATCTTTTACCTTTTTGAGATACTTTCTTGAAATGCTTCTGCATTATTTGTTTTTCAGTCCCCCTTTCCTAGTCTCTTTGAGTATGATTGGCTGCCTCTGGAATCCACTGTACATGCATGACAATGGATACTAGGGTTCCCAGGTCTTACCTGTCTGCCGGCGGGGGAGCCAAAGGTCCTTTCTTGGAGTTGTTGTCACGTGTGCTTTCCATGTGCGGTATAGTGACATCACCCAGAAGTGTTGGGGGTGTGTGTGTGTAATGCTCTAGTTTTTGGGCAAAACTCTATGGTTTTGTAGCCAATTTTACCATAGAGTTTGCCCAAAAACTAGAGCATCACCCCCAATGTCGGCAATGTGATGACGTCACTTCTGGATGACATCACCATGTCATGTTTTGGGGCATTTGTGGATGAGGTTTCCCCCCAGTGGCCAGCTGGCCAGCAGCAGGGAGGAGCCCGCAAAATCAGGGAGGAGCCCGCAAAATCGGTGGCCTGGCAACCCTAATGAATACACATGAACAGTAAAGCACAATCAAGCAATTACCCTTCCACTTCCCATGCTACATCTGCCAAAGTTCATTTTGAATGGTCCCAACAAGCCAGAGCTGGGCCAGCCAGAGCTGGCAAACCACTAGGAGACTTCGGGGAGGTAGGAATAATCTTCTTGATATTATAAACCATTTGGTATTATAAACCATTTGAGTTTGGTGTGAACCCTACAGCATTGCCCCAGCACAATTATGTCTCTTCTGTTTTTTACCCCATTCTTTTCTCCCCCTATGACTACCTTTATTCTTTTTGTCAACCACACACAACATACTTTGGCACCATTTTCTTGGCATCTCTCTCCTCTGCCTTGCATATCTCTGTATCAACAAACAAATGTTAGTGAAGAAGAGGTGGTTTTTATACCCCATTTTTCTCGCCCTAAAAAGTGTCAAAGAGGCTTACAATCAACCTCCCTTCCTCTCCCTACAACAGTCACTTTCTGAAGCAGTGAGGCACACAGAGCTCTGAGAGAACTGTGACTGGCCCAAAGTCACCCAGTACGCTTCACGGGGAGGACTGGGGAATCAAACCCGGTTCTCCAAATTAGAGGCCTTTGCTCTTAACCACGGTACCACACTGGTTCCTGAACATCTCTGAGTTATAGTTCTTCTGTATTAATTACAACAAACCCAGTGCAAAATTTAATCATTTTATTAAACATCCAATTTGAGGTGTTTTGTGTTTAAAAAGAAAGGAATCTCCCATTTACTAGTACTTCCCGTTCCAGAAGCCACTGAAGGCTATTTTTTGCATAAGTGAATAAAGCATACAACAGTGATCCTTAATGTGAGACTGGGGTGTTACAAGCACACCAGAGGGTCCCTAATTTCATCTGTTAAATGTCAGAGGGTGTGTGGCACATACTGAAGCTTCACCAACTAATTTATTTCTGTCCCAGGCTGGCCAAATCGTAATTGTATTATGTGTAGCTAATGAGAAGAAAAAGCATCTAGGAGACTTGGAGATAGTGAATGAGTAATAAATGAGGTTTATACTAACACAGAAATGAACTTTATATTAACCTATTTACCGAACATTTTAAAAAACGCTTGGGGGGGGGGGTGGCACAATTACTGTTGTGCTTTAATGTACAAGATCTTTGTATGTGACCTTCACGTTTGCTTTAGATACCCATAGTATGGTTTGATGCGATAAGTCATGCTGCTGTGACCTGACTGTGATGCATCTGTTGACAAGGTTGAAAATCAGCTCCATTCCAAGTCTAATGGATGGGGATTGCAACTGAAGGCTCGTAACAGATTTGACCTACACTACAAAGCACCTGAGTGCTTTGGTAAATATATTCTGTCAAGGAACTACCAGCACTGAGCATATCAACCATCCAGTGACAGCCTACACATTGGAAGATGCTAAAGGATTCACATTCCAGATGGTTAGAAAAATACCCTTCCATTAGTGTAGAACAGATGACAAATCCAGTTGTCATTCTTCACTACAACTGTGTGACATCTTCTGTTAAAGTTTCACTATTTCCACAATGCTGAAAAGTGCCATCGTATCTGGGGAGATGTATCTGGAAAAAATGGGTAAATAATGTTCATATGGACAAGATCTTCCAATCTCATTGGTTCAGATTTTAGGTTATATGCATTGCTCCTCATTTATTTAAGGAAGACACAAACACATTATGAACAAAATTCTTAATGGGAGAAATGGCTTAGTTGTGCTTCATTCTGTTTAAAACTGAAGTCTGATATTGCTCATCTAATTCCCATTCAGAGCCATGATTGATTTACTAATGCTTTCCCAAGTTGGCCCTTTAGATGCTGACTACTAAACAGACCAGGCTTAATAGCACAACAAGATAACAAGGCCTTTTACTGTGGGGATTTGTCATGGCTGTTTGGAATGTATTGCCATATTTATTTGAAGTCTTCTTTCACATCTGGGAATCTGTGATTTTTATTCCTCGAAATTAAGATCACAGACTTTTTTTCAGCCCTGTCATTGAAGGATCTCAAAAGGAATCTATGCAGTGGTCACTGGTTTAAGGGATGGTCAGTCCTGGACTTTTGTCTTAAGATTGACTTGTTAATGGATGAGCTAAAAGAAGCTAACAAATTTGAGATGCTTCCAACATGGGAAGACTAAGATGTCACCTAAAGTGTGTGGGGTGGGAAGAGCACCCCCACCCCCAGGAATAGCAGGAGGAGAGTTAGACATGTGGGGTGGGATCAGGGAAATCAGTGATCCGGCTCCCACCCCTTCATGAAGTTTTTAAATATGAGTTTGTAAGCCACCTTGAGTAATGGGGAAAGGAGATATAAATATTTTAATAAAATAAAATAAATAAAAGATGGTGGACATTCCTTGTGTGTGTATGTGCTGTAAAAGAATGGACACTTGATTTACCACAATGGAACTATCTTGTGTACTTCACTTCTCAAATAACACTGAGCCTACAATTTCTTAGTCATTAAAAAAACTCATGGATTCCCACATGGAAAGGGGCTTATGTGGTCTCCCTTTTGCTACGGCAACTGCAGATAAAGTGCAGAATCAGTGGGGCTTCCACAGGGCAGGATTCCCTGTAGGGTGGCCAACCTCCAGAGAGGACCTGGAGATATCCCATAATTGTAGCTGATCTCCAGTCCACATGATCAGTTCCTCAGAGAAAATGGCAGCTTTAGAGGTTGAACTCTATGAAATGACATCTCTGCTGGGCTCCCTTCCCTCAAATTCCCCCAAATTCCACCCCCCCAAATCTCCAAGAATGTCCTGACCCAGCACTGGCAAATCTATTTCCCTTAAGTTTCCCTGACCTGTCCTCCAGCAGCACCCATCCACACACCTGAGCCGCCAAGATTTCTGCACTTTTAAAAAGGAGAATTGGCACTAGAATGGCATTACATCGATATAGCACTGTAACAAGAACTGTAGCAGGTTCTGTGAATTCCCAGGTTTTATTTTTTTTAAGTAAGTCTTTAGCCTCCTCTGTTTCCCTTATATCTCTGCAAGGGAAGAGGATAGGGCCTTACTCTTTTTTTAAATAAAAGAATTCAGAGAATTTTTTACACCTATTGCTACAGCAGTATAGCAATATAATGACATTCAACTCTTTTTTAAAAAAAAGAAAAGAAAGAAAAGCCTCCTGGTAGCAGGAGGGAAAAAATGGCAGCCTAGGGGATATGGTCAAGGGCAATTCTGCCATCCAGGATGTACTGCAATCTCTCCCAAATCTTTGGAGCAAATCAGGTTTGAGTAAGATCAGAGAAAAGCCAGGGAAACCCCAGAAGGTGGATGATTGTGATTAAATTCAGCCCCAGCAAGAAGGAAAACCTCACAATAAGTCCCACCCAAGAATAGTTCATGAGCCAGGATAGGAACAGATATATTCAAAGTTCAAAATATAAAGATATCTCTAGCTTAGTTTAAGCCTATATTTTCTCAGCATACACAGCTCCCCAGTGACGGGCCAATGACAGATTAGAGATTTGGGGGCTCAATGGTCTGCTTATTTTGAACTTTGGTACTTCCTGATGTACCTTCTCATAAATGTTGCTCATGAGACAAACCATAAACACTGGTAAGGGGAGCAAAAGAGGTATGAAAGGATATGGAAGAGAATCACACATTTCCCCCCATTTTAATTAGCTTTTCTGTTAACTCCTTTAAGCATCTCCAAGGGAGAGAGAGCACCTTTCCTGTGGTAAATACTAAATTTCATGGGTGGCTTTATCAATACCCTTTTACATCTCACTAGAAGTTACCATCCAATATTAGTGCTTTCAAACCATCTCTATCTTGAGAAATGTTGTTTGGAAAAAAATTACACTGTAATAGGACTATCATTTTCTGCTTACGATCCATACAAGCAGTCTTTAAGTTTATGCATCATATACTCCGAAATCAGCCCAAACACAACCATCACTCTCTAGCTTCAAGTTATCTTTCCCATAAACACACATTCTTGCTTTTTCTGAAAAGAAATAAACAGCCCCCCCTCCCCGCAATGAGTTATGGAGGCATGAAAGGTTTTATGTTTATTGTAAGTGTTACTGTGTAATATTCTGAATGGAGAAACAGCGACTTACTTAGCAGAGTGTGCAGTGATTCACTGCTTGTGAGTTCAAAAGGAAAGAGAAAACATCTAAAAAGAAAGCTTCTTAGAGGGTGTGGTCATATTCGATGGCAAGCATCTTGTAAAAAGGAAAACACTGTCTGCACTTCTGGATGGATCCACTTTCTCATGCTGGGAGCATTATTGGCCACCGTTACCTCCTGTTATCCAAATGAAAACCTGGGTTGATAATCCTTCCTACTGGTACCCCCACCCCCGCAAGAGCAGCCTTTGGTGTGGCAGTGTAAGGAAGAGTAAAGTGTAAAGAAGTGTAAAGAAGAAAAGTGTAAAGAAGTGTAAAGAAGAAAAGTGTAAAGAAGTGTAAAGAAGAAAACCAAGTGAGGGGGTTTAATAAGGCTTCAGTGGCTTTCACACTCTGTTTCCCCCGATTCTTGTGCTCTATGGCCTAAGTTTCCATCACCCCCTGCCCCCGGTTAAGTAAATGCCAACCAGTCACCCCCCATGACCTGGACTGGATTCTCCCACTGTCAATCCAGAATCATGAGGGAACTGTGCAGGAAATATTCTGCATTAGTGAGAAGATCTAGGGTTGGCAGATCTGGGTTGGGAAAGACCTGGAGATTTTAGGGGTAAATTCTGGGGAGGGGGTTAAGGGTGGGGGACCTCAGCAGGGTATAATGTCATAGAGTCCACCCTTCAAAGCAGCCACTTTCTCCAGGAGAACTGACCTCTGTCATCTGGAGATCAATTGGTTATCTGGAGACAATAGTGGGAGATCTCCAGGTGCTACCTGGAGGTTGGCAATCCTAGTGAGAACCAAGGCTGTGCTTATTCCAGCTAATGGTAGCAGTCACAGTTATGCCTCTTAGATCTTTCTCTGCTAACAACAAAAAATAACATTTGTTTTTATCTGAGCGCATACAAAATCTTGGTATCTGCAAACAGCCTGGTAAAAAGATGCTTCTTCTGTGCCGATTGTTTGTTATCATTGCCAAGAGCAGGAAACATTGCAATACTACCAATAAATACTGCAGCAATTAACAAGCTTGTTTTTCATAAGCAGCAAGCAAAACATTTTTTTGTAATTTGCTGAGGAGGTAACCCCCGCGCTGAAGGAATTTGACTGTACCTCCATCATGTTCCTGAGATGTGGCAGGCTCAAATTTCCTGTAGCAGATTCCCTTTTCCCCTTAAAAAGAACATTTTCACTTCTACCATACTTTTATCCACAGGACCAAACCTCTACCCCTCCCCCAAGCATGCTTTAAAATACTATCCCCTAATACCACTGCCCCAGCACTTCATACATTACGGAAACCTGCTGAGTGACATATTTAATGATTATGAAATACTTCCAGACTTTAAGCTAGTGGGAAAACCTATTGTGTTATTTAACTGCAGCCTCCTCAACTTGTAGTGAGGAAATAACTCCTTCTTAAGATTGTTCCTTTCCTCAACTGCTTCCCCCTTTGGAGACTAGCTCTCTCCACCTAGTTCCATATTCTATAAACTTCAGACCTTGGCATACAAGCTGCTATGTGCGAAAGCTGATACTGTTGGCAGAGTTTAAATATGCAAGGAAACTGAGCTCTGACTGTTTAGAGAAAAAAAAATAGTAGGTTTTAGGGTTGCCAAGTCCAGGTTGGAAAATACCTGGGGACTTTGGAGGTGGATCCAGGAGAGGGCAGGGTTTGGGGAGGGGAGGGGCCTCAGCATGGTACAATGCCATAGAGTCCACCCTTCAAAGCAGCCATTTTCTCCAGGGGAGCTGATCTCTGTCACCTGGAGATCAGTTGTAAAAGCAGGAGATCCCCAGGCCCCACCTGGAGGCTGGCAACCCTGGTAGGTTTATTAAAGAAAAACAAACAGACATAGAACACA
Source organism: Lepidodactylus listeri (assembly GCA_029233225.1). Lineage (NCBI taxonomy): Eukaryota > Metazoa > Chordata > Lepidosauria > Squamata > Gekkonidae > Lepidodactylus > Lepidodactylus listeri. Next base: position 81,718,410 of record JARCFY010000009.1, on the reverse strand, counting down.
GAAGAGAGGGAGAGCCATAACTATCCAACGTAATTGCTGAAAGAGGTACAACAACAAGGAGGAAGTTCTGCAGGAGCAGGAAGTCTCCAGAAGAGCCAATCAGGAGACAGTAAGGAAATTTGGAAAAGGCAGTCCCTAATCTAGCTGTGCTAACTACCAGTCCTTCAGCTGTCCCCCTCTAGGTCTTCCTCATAAGGCTGCACTATAGACCTTGCATATTCCAACAGATACAAACTTGTAGTCCCAACTAAACAGAATTATAGAACCTATAAGACGCTGCCTCAAAGGGGAAAAAACTTTTTCTTGGGAGATGAAAAGAACGTCTCCTCTTTTCCTTACCTCTGAGGTCCTGCTGAGGCTGTACTCTATGTGGAACGGTGATGTTGCTACATCCTAGTTTGGTTTAGTGGTTAAGTGCGCGGACTCTAATCTGGGAGAACCGGGTTTGATTCCCCACTCCTCCACTTGCAACTGGCTGGATGGCCTTGGGCAAGTCATAGCTCTGTACCAGCTGTTCTCTCAAGGACAGCTTGGGAAAAAGCTCTCTCAGCCCCACCTACCTCACAGGGTGTCTGTTGTGGGGAGGGGAAGGGAAAGGAGTTTGTAAGCTGCTCTGAGACTCCCAGTGAGTGAAGGGCGGGGTATAAATCTAATCTCTTCTTCTTCTTCTACTCCTAGCTTCCTCTGCACTTTGTTCATCTCCTAACAGCAGTGCTAGTGCCTGGTGAATACAAACTCCTAGCCCCCATGCACCCAAATATGTTCCTATTACCTCTGTATGGAAAACTGCTACAAATCTGGTGTGGAGGAGGGCTGATTGGAGACTTCAAATACACTGATGACTTAGATGCCAATTTAAAACAAAACACCAGCAACCTAATTCTGTAATTCTTATATTTTATGGTGGAAAACTTCTGCCTCGCTATGCAGATAAATGTGTGCTTTATCTGCTAAAGGGAAATTAAAAAGTGAATATTCTAGATTTCATATAAAGGTAGGGTCCAGCCTGAAGCAGTTCAAACGATGGCTGTTTACAAAGAAATCCAAGTTTCTTTCATTTCCTATTCTCTTTTACTGTGGCTGCTGTCACTCTAAAAAACTTCCCGTTTCCTGGCAATGAAAAGGGCACAAAAGGTTATTTCCCACAAATTGTGTAGTTCAGGCAGCGATTTTTACTTTTGAAAGCTCCCTCCCCACCATACTTTCTATCAAGATGGCAAATGGTCCAAATTCTGCGTCAAGGCCAAAACTCACTGTATGTGGGGCAGTGCGAACAATTCCCTGCTTGCCATTTTCTTCAATTCTTCAGGGGCATTAAACTGACTAGATGAGACTACCTACCAATTCCTAGAAGGAAGTCAGAATGCGACATGCTGAGCTTAACTAGGCTACAACTTTATTCGAGCATAAACATTGCAGAGTATGGATTGAAAGTGAGACCTGCACAGTTATCTCTATATCACCTCTATGGCTCCCATAGGCATTAAATCTGGAACATGCCTTGGGCAAGGGTAGATTGGGAGGAGAACGGGGGAGGGTGTCTCCTGTCTCCAATATTTCATGGAAGCCATTTGACTACAGTGGATGGAAGCCAAAGAGCTACTTTAGCTGCATCAAAGGATTTGGGCATACCAAGCAGATTTTTTGCTTTTCCACCCTCTTGGATCAGCAGACCCTGAACACTCACTGTACATAATATGCTTTGAAGGCTCCTCTGTTTCAAAGGCAGTTTGCCAAGTGGGTATAGGGTACAGTAGGGCCATTTCATGCACAGTTTTCTCATGTTTCTCAATGTAGTAGAGGATTGTCAAAGCTCAATTGGACAGCTCAATGGACAGCTCAATTCTTCTTGTATCTGCTTCTGCTTGTTTCACAATTACAGAAGAAAACATGTTTGCATTGCCCTGCTCCCCTGTTAAACAATTCTGTTATCTTAGTAAAACAAAATCTCTTACAATTCCATAGGGTTGCCAGGTCCTACCTGGCAGCCTGTGGAGGGATTCAGGCTTCTTCCTGGAATGTTATGTTGTGCACTTTGCACACAGGGTTCAATGACATCACCGACATTGGGGGTGATGCTCTAGTTTTTTGGGCAAAACTCTATAGTTTGTAGGCAGTTTTACCATAGAGTTTTGCCCCCCAAACTAGAGTGTCACCATGCGATGTCAGTGATGTGATGACATCACTTCCAGATGATGTCATCACATTGCCTTTCAGGCTAGTTGAGGGTGGGATTTCCCCCTATCAGCCAGCTGGCTGGTGGTGAGGAAGCACAGCCCCAAAGCAGGAGTTCTCCCACTCCCAGCAGAAGTCTGGCAACACTACAATTCCATGAAATTGTTTAGGGGATGTGAGTGGGAAGACCCCAGTCACAGGCAAGATGGGTGCAGCAGTCACAGAAGCCCTGAGGTTGTGGGATGTCCTGGATAACATCCTTGGATATTTGCCAGGGCTGCTGGCGTCAAGAGGGCCTTGCCTTATCAAGACATACCAAGGAGGTTCTGTGATGGCAGAGCTCTGTGTGGATTTATCTGTAGCATGCAATCCCAAATGCCCCATTTACATCTGCTTGCAAATCTATGCATAGTTATGTTCATGCTGGTAGCAATCACACAATGATGTCAGTGCATGGAATAAAATGTGTTATCTGGTAGCAGTTAGGTGGGGGGTCATGTGTCTGAGCTCACTGTCTGAAGTTGTGATGTTTCTGATCTCACAGGAACAGCACTGGCATGACACAAGACCCAGCAGCAACAGTCAATCATGGCAGCAGTAATACAAGGATTTGGCAAGGTCAGCTTCACATCAGATTAAATAAAATGCTTTTTATTGCTATTTAAAAGGGAGGGGAAAGGGAGAGGAATAGCTTACCATCTTGCTGGGACTTTGCTTTTCCCTTCCAAGGTGGATGTGATCAGAAGCACGCACCCTTGGGAGCAAGATGAAGGAAAAGAACCAAGACCTCTTGCAGGGTTGCCCATGACTCACTTCCATCAGGCAACCTCCAGCTGGTGCTCCCAGTCCTCTATCCTTGCTCACTAGAATGGTGGGAGGGGGGAATGGTGGTGATTGATACTCAGAAATCATTGCTGGTTTGGAAACAGGAAGTGGCATATTGACACATGAGGAATTTTCAGGTCTCTAAGCTAAAAAAACACAAAAATTTGGACAGTCCTAGAGCATCACATCACTTCCTGCTTTGAACCCCAAAGTGACACCAGGATGCTCTAGGAATGTCCAAATTTTTATGGCTTTTACCATATAGATTTAAAAATTCCTAGAGTATTGTCACTTCCTGTCTGAATCTGGAAATGGCGACACAGCAGTCTACACACACATACACCCCATACTCCTGGGGATTGCCACGGGCTGACAACCCTAAACTCTTGGTCCTTTGATTCTTAGTTCACGCCTTCAAATAAGCCAGTAAATGAATCCAGGACTGGCCCAAGATGTAATTGGTTCTGTTGTTTATTAATATATGTATATTGCGGGCTTTTTTCTGTTGTAAGCTGCTTTGGAATCCTTTGCTGAGTAAAGTGGGGTACAAATACTTAGCTAAATAAATTATATGATACTACAGAAAGTTGCCCTGAAAAGTTGCAATCTCAAACAGAATTATACCATTAGAGTATAATTAAAGTCAGTATGCTTAGAAGGCTGTAACTCTGCTAAGGACTGCATTGTTACAGCCTATAGTAGGACTGTGGCCAACAAAGGAAGATACCAAAGTGACCAAAAATGAATGTGGCCAAATGCAGCTATATAAGGGAAACTCTGGAAATTTTCATTATCTGAATTTCTCCCTGGATTTTAGAGATTTAAACTGACTGGTCTTGTTTCTAATTGCTATTGTACCATATGCTGAGCATTTGAAGCTTGCCACAACTTTGGATTCTTTACATTCATAATAAAGTTCCCCTACTACATTGCCAATGTGCATGTGCGTATTGATAAAACCCTGCCCAAAATAACCTTAATGTGTCTGTATATGTACAGTTCTATCCAGTTTCTTTCTGAGTGGTGCTACACTAATGCACAGGAGTGCAGGGGCACATCGGAAAAACATCATTCAATAACCATGTGGATGCAGTCATTTGTATGATTATTTAATTTTTTTTACCGAGGCATATGTGTACTTTGGTAACACAGAAACAGGAAAAAATGCTAATGAACGGAGAGAACTGTAAACTACAGCAATTTGTCCTTATCCAATTCCAGGATTTTATTGCTGATTTTCCTAGTTATTCTAGAATCAAGGAGAAGTGGAAAGCATGACAGAGGGAACTCCAGAATAAGGAATGAAATCATCTGTTCATTCCTGTCATACAGATTTAGTGTTGATTATCAGTAGATGTAGAGTATGAACTTGTTAAGCCAACAAGCTTCAGGATGAAGGTGGAGTTTTTGAATATCCACATGGATATTCAGAGGCTGAGTTCTAGCAATAAGGCAGAAAGAATGACTCAGCAGAGACATGTTTGAGAGTAGGAGACATTAGGGTAGGTAGAGCTATCAGAGCTGGATGGGTGAAGATTACAGTCAGATTAATTCCCCAAATGATCGGCCAGTGTAATTCCAGAGAAAGCAACCAGGATGGTGTTGCCTTTCACCACAAAAGAAAGCTTTTATTTACTTGAAAAGACTTCTAAAATAACCCACAATTAGGTTTCATCTTTTAAAAAGTATTTCCAGCTTCCACCAAAAGATCTAATAGCCTAATTAAAAAAAAAAGATTGCTGGTAATAACACACATTGTCGTTGCTTTTCCTCAGACAGCATAAACCCCCCGGAAACTTCCTTGAGTGGGGATACATGGAGCTCTTTCTGCAATAATGTGAGCAGCAAATGGAAATAAAGGCTAAATGGCTGAATAAAGCTTTAAGACATAAGCATGCCGAAATGTCTTTAGAAACTGCTCACGAATTACTGTCACATATGATGAAGACATGCTTGTAGCACTGGGCTGCCAGGGATTTTTGTGATATTGTTTTAATACAGACAGTGACGTTACTGCAACAGAGCCAGAATGCTATATCCTGGGCTTTCCTCAGCCGCCAAACAAAACAGATTTCAGAAAATACAACTGCAGCTCTCTTTGCAAGCCCTGTTAAAAGGGTCCATGAAATTGATACGATGTCAGAAGGCTATTTCCCTATTTTAATGTGTCATACCTAAGCATGAAACTTCTACTTTTGGGGTAAAGCACCATGAAATATACAACCTAACCATGAAATCAGTAATTGCCTCGTGTGGAGAAATATGAACCTCCATAAATCTAATCCAATTTCAAATTACAGGCAATGAGCGAATAATCTTACCTGAGGGAAAGCCTGCTGGCCAATCAGCAGCCCAATATTTGTATACTTAATACTCCATTTTGCTTGGCCCAATACTGCTTCCTTCCCCTCACCCCATGGTGTAAAGATCCCTAACCAATGCTCCTTCTAAGCTAGCAAGTCCTGTGAGCAAAAATTTTACTTTGTGAGCTACTGGCATTAAAGTTGTGAGCACGTGATTTGGCTACTGCATAAATTAGTCTGCTTTGGAGCCATCCTTCCTGAGCTAAGACAAAAATGTGTTAGCCAGAAGCTAAAAAACTGAGCTAACTCACATTAACTCAGTTTAAAGGGAACACTGCCTAAAACCCTGGAAGAAAATACATTCTACCCATTGTATGCCCCCAGTCTTCCACAGAATGTGATTTTAGTTCTCTAGAAATAAAGAAAATGATTTTGCATTAGTAGCAGGGCTGCCGATAGAGGGGGACTGGGGGGACAAAATTCGGGGGGGGGGGGCACCACGTCAGCTGGGAGGCCTCTGAAGCCAGTGACAGATAAGGATTTCAGACAGCCTATCTATTCAATTTTAGAAACTGGTCCCTGGGGGGGGGGGGGGGTTCTGTCATTTCAAACAGACCGGTTTTAGTAACCGGCTGCTAACTGAATATATTTACCTGTTCAGATCCAGTTTGGTGTAGTGGTTAAGTGTGTGGACTCTAATCTGGGAGAACCAGGTTTGATTCCCCACTCCTCCACTTGCACCTGGCTGGATGACCCAGAGCCATAGCTCTGTACCAGCTGTTCTCTCAAGGACAGCTTGGGAAAGAGCTCTCTCAGCCCCACCTACCTCACAGGGTGTCTGTTGTGGGGAGGAGAAGATAAAGGAGTTTGTAAGCCGCTCTGAGACTCTTAAGTGAGTGAAGGGTGGGATATAAATCGAATCTCTTCTTCTTCTGTTCATATAATGACTGTTGTCTCCTGTTTGGGAAGTCAGTCATTCAGTCAGTCAGTCAACCTTTATTGGCATAGAAACTGGCAAAACCCAGTTGGAAAGTGCATTGGGAAGGGTGCCTGAGGCATTGTTGATGAAAACTGCTTTCCTCAGGTCTTCAATCCCTTCTTCTGGATCTGAATCGCTACAGTGTGTAAAACACAGCACGCCCTCCAATGACAGGTTTTTCGCATCCTTCCCCCCTCCCCCCAATATGCAATCTCTCCTCTCTCTTTTTTTTTTTAAAAAATGTTCTATTGGGAGTGCTATGACACTGAAACATGACATCAAGTCAGTGTCATAGCGCTCCCAATAGAATTAAAAAAAACAAAACAAAACCTCTCAGGGAGATTGTGCATGCGGAGGAAAATGGGAAAAGAAAGTGGCACAGTTTGAAATGGCCACAGCACTTAAGAGACAGCTCCTTACTGGAAAGGAAATGCTGTGTGAAACAGCTGTCCCTCTACCAGTTTCCTCTGTGATGGGCCAGTAACAGAAACCATGCGATTTAAAAAGTAATTTGAAATCGACCAGAATGTCTTCTGGTGGAATGAATTTCAAAAAAAATTTCCTAGTGCAGTGTAGTTCTGACTGCTGCCACTAGGAGCACAGTAAAGAGCTCCTCAGCCTTTTTGCAAAGTTAACCTGGAGGCAGAGGGATCTTGCTAAACCCATCATCAGCCAAGCCTGCACTGCAACAAGGGAAGACCAGCCAAGGCAGGTTGAAGCCTCTCGACAACGTCTATGGTTGCCTTTAGTTCCTTTTGGCTTTAGTTTAGCACAGCCAGATCTTGCCAAGAGGCCGTTTTGTTAGTGTGTGGTAGCAATCCCTCCCACAAAACTATCCCAACTTCTAATTTTTCTCCTTCTCCCTTAATTTTTCAGTATTAATGCCACATCTCTCACTCACCCTGCTTGTCAACCATTAGTAGTCTAGAAGCAAACCACTGTTAATATTATAGACAGAAGGGAGGAGTTCATATGTCCCCATAATCTATTAAAGTAGTAAATAGATGCTCCCTCTCCCCCTCCACCCTTAACATACATGATAATAAATGTTGATCTGCCTCAGTGATAACAAATGAAGTACAGAAGTTAGAATTTATTTATTTACCTTATAGCCCTCCTTTATCCCCAAAGGAGACTTAAGGTAACTTAAATTGTTCTCCTCTCCTGTGTTTTTATCCTCATAACAACCCTGTGATGTAGGTTAGGCTTAGAAGGAGTGAGGAGCCCAAGATCACCCAACAAGCTTCTATGGCATGAGTAGGGATTTGAACCTGGGTTTCCCAGATCCTAGTCCGACACTTTAACCACTACACAACCTTTATTTCCCTCGCAAAATAGCATGGGGGTCTGGAGAGAACCTGAACCAAGATATTCCGATTCCTTTCATTTTTGGCCCTGGGATTCCTATGATCAACCTAAATTTGGTGTCCCAATTTTGACTTTCCTAGTTTTATTTTCTGATGAGTTATGCTTGCCGCAAATGGTTAGACAGATGGACGTGTGGATCATTTTATTATTATAGATACATGATAAGAGTAATATGTAATGTAAGAGTAATGTGTTTTGTTAGGATTTTTCGTTTGGATCAGGGTTATATGGGGGCAGATGGAATCTTTGTCTGGGGGTGCATGGTGGCTCTCGGCAGTCCTGATTCATAGGATGTAATTAATATTAATAACAGTGGAATAAAGCATTTTAATTGCTTATCCAACTGTCTTTTAATCAATTAATCAGTTACATATTAATGGGTTTGCATATTACCAAAATATCAATGTATGTCACTTTTGAGATACTGAAGTATAAAACAACTTACTGTTTAATGTAGCAAAGTGTTAGTAAATTGAAAATGTGATATTTAGTGCTTTCTTCCCCAAGTCCTATCAGGAAACTAAGAGAGCCCAAATGCTCTATGACAGTAAACCTGCCATTAGTGTGGCACAGGGTTATCTCCTTGAATAAGATGCCTCTCTTTGTCTTAACCTGGGAGTTACCCTCTGAGCCATCCTCTCTCTGTGTGTTTTTTGTTCTCTCAATTTTTCACACAGCTTTTCATGGAGTCCCATGTCTCTACAGGTCTCTCTTGCCGAAACAGTGCCTTCATACTCCGATAAACATGATGCTGGATCAGCTGGTCATTTGTGATAGGGAAAGTACTCTTTAGATTACATTTCTCTCTCTCCATTCAATTCTGAATATGAACTGAATCAACTTGAAATGTAAGTTTTACTTATTTTGCTTCACGCTTCTATGACTGGGCAAACTCTGCTATATTAACCAAATATTCCAATATAAATGAAGTGAATAAATAAATATTCTTTCTTAAGCTGAAAATACTGAGATGGCAGAACATCGAGATTGTTCTTGCTATAGTAGTAGTACATCCCACACAGTCCCTTCAGAAGATCAACACATTCTCTTGTCACATTAGGAATCTGAGCTAGAATATCCATTTGACCAGAGCATTTCAAATGCCATGGCTGGAAAGACACTTGAAAATAAGGCAATGGTGCACAAAAATAAATTACTGACATACTTTGTCTTATGGACTTTTTATCAGACTGGGAAGATGTGTCAGTTGGGACTAACAAAGAGAAAGAGGATGGCAGTGCAATCCTAAGAACATTTTTGGGGGAGTAAACCCCATTGAGGAGACTTGAATAGAATGCTGAGTAGACCTGTATTACTCCCTACAGGAGCAAGGAGAATTAGGAACAATTAAAGTTGAGGATAGTTGAATATCATGATTAAACAATCTCCCTCATTCCTTCATTCTCAACAGTCCTTCCATTTCCAGACTGTTCTCTACAACTAGAGATATGCTTTTTATTGTTGTTTTTTTTTTAAAAAAAATCTCAGTTCCTAGTTATACCAAAATTTTTGTAATGGATACTAAGATACAGTAGGGTCATAGATTTGCAAACTCAATCATTTAAAGTCACCATCTGATTTTTTTTCTGAAGGAAAATAACTGTAACTAAATCAAAGATCATTTGAAAATATATGGCCCAGTCCATTTAAACATCATTTGATATGTATTTCCTGGAAGTACCACAAATTCCCATCACAAACAATGACCAAAAAAGTAGCTTGCTTATGTAAGATTTAATGGAAGATCATTCCCAGAGCTCGGAAGTAATTTGTGTCCTTATGACTTAAAATGCCAGTAGATCTTTGTACTGGTAATCTTGCTTTGCCTTTTCAGGGAACCAGTTTTGTAAACATTTGTGTCATCATTTGAAAAGAATGTTAAAGAACCTGCAATCCTTGGAACATCTAAAATGTCAATCACATTCTGTGGGACTGGAAACTCAGGTACACACAGCACGTGAACTTTTGTGTGGTACCTTTTGAAAGCTAAAGTATTAAAAATTTCAAAAATATTTTCTCAAACCTGGTATTCTGTGGAAGCTGGCAGGTAAGAAACAGACTATTTATTAAACTGTTTAAGACACTTCTCCCCTGTGGCAGCTTACAAACAGTTACAAAGATATAATACAGACTACTACTACCACAAAACCAAAATAAGTAAAATCATCACATCATGGTTTAGTTAAAATCAGTAGAAGGTAACATCAGATTTTGGTGCCACTAAAAGCTAGCATGGTGTATTTCTTAAGAGTGCTGGACTAGGATCCAGGAGGCCCATGAAAGTTCTCTGGGTGACCTTCAGCCAGTCATTCTTTGTCACCATAACTTACCTCACAAAATTGTTGTGAGGGTAAAATAGAGGAGGGAAGAATGGCGTTTAGACTGCTTTAGATCCCAGGTTTTCCTGGAAGTGACATCATGGCACATGTGATGTCGACATCCCCCATCCCCACTGCCTGAGTACCTAGTGGTTGCTCTATATAGCACAAAATAGGTCATAGCTAGCGAGCCAACTAAAGTGGGTTATAGGTGCTCTGTGCCACAAATAAAATATTTGTGTTCATTTGTAAGGCTGAATCTATTAATAGCAAAATCTGCACAGCTGATCCTTTAGCAGAATGACATCCCATCTATTTATTTTATTTTTATTTAATTATTTCTATCCCGCTTTTTGTGTGTGTGTGTGTGTGTGTTGGGGAGGATCTAGAACTGGATATAAAGCTGGTATATGAACCTGGTTGGGAGGAGGGAAAATTCTACCTGAAGGCCTGACATGCCACAGCTACAGTCTCTGTGGGGATGGGGTGAATCAGGCTCTGCTTCCTCCTGTTGTGGGACAAGGACAGGAAGGCCTGGAAGGGTCACCATTTATTTACTGAATTTCTGAGCTCTGTCTCATTCCTGTGTGAATTTTGATGAAGCTTCCACAAACACAGGAATTGGTTCTCATTATATCCACAGTTAGGTGATCCACACATTAAATTTGTCTAGATAAGGGCTTGTGTGTGTGTGTGCGCGTGCACGCATGCGTGAGAGAGAGAGAGAGAGAGGGAGGGGGGAGGGATGGAGAGAGTACTCAGTGATATTGAGTACCTTTTTCAGGGCTCTCCCAGGTCCTGATCCTTATGTGCTGGCCTGCCCCACACAGACACAGAATGAGAGAATGGACCCTCAAGGACAACCTAGTGGAGATCTGTAGACGGATGGGGGATTGGTAGAAATCAACACAAATTTATAGATAAGTACTGCCCCCACCTTTTTTAAAACAAAAACAGTGCTTTGTACATACCTGCAAACAGCCCATAGTTGTCATCCGAACAAATATATTGTGCAAATCGACCCGATGTCATCAGTGATGGAAACCTACTAGAAAGCCATTGGAATGCCTGAAGTCACATCGTAAATGTAGAGGACTCTCTTCCTACACTTAACCAAAATTGCTATCCTCTCCTGAACAAAACTTTATCCAGCTGAGGGCTCCCTTTAATGGGCCATTCAATCAAGTTCTCTTTTTCTCCTGAGAGCAAGTGAGTCATCAGCCTCAAATGTATTAGTGCAATGTTTGGGGTCCAGTCATAACTCTTCAAGCCTTCCCAAGGCATGGCAATCAAGCAGCTGACAAGTTAACAGAAATGCTACCTTTTCTGCCAGAAAATTCATAGTTGGCAGATGACGCAATTAATAAGTAATGTGTGCATGTGTGCATGCTTCCTAACGATGCTTAACTTGGAAATACATCCTGATGAGATTGCATGGCTTGACTGTAACATGGTTATATTATTCTGAATTCAGTTCACAGTGTGATGGTCCCAGAATCCATCAGAAAGGGCCATGTGATCTGATGGTTGCCTTAATTTCTGGTATGCAAAACATCACAACATTCCCCCAGTTCTACAATATTTCAAGAGAATTAAATCTTTAGGCACCGTTAGCAAGAATTCTGAGCATTAATCTGTTTTTTCTGTTTATACTATTGGTTTTAGTGTTGAAAAATGGTAGACTACTAAATGAACCAAGAACATACTCGATGAATATTTAAGGTCATTCAGGGAGCAAAGGAATCAATCATGGAACACAATATAATTATCCCTGGTGCTCTTGCTCTGTGCTGAGTGCACCAGAACATGTGCGAGCTTGATCCTTGCAAGCAAGCTGAGACCTTCCAATAACTCACTCATGTGTGACTTAGGACCTATTGTTTTCCAAGCACTGAGAAGCAGCCTATGTGCTGGGGCATAGAAAGCAGTGACCCACTGGACATGTGCAAAATGAAGCATGGAAGGTCCACCAGGCATGCACTAGCTCACTTAGAATGGCAGTAGTATATCTGGCATGATGTCAACATAGAAAAAGAAACTAGAGTTAAGATCTATAGATCTAATAGCCAAGTGCTCCCATGCGTGCGGATATCTAATTCTGCACACCAGGGGCACTTGGGGGGGGGCAGAGAGATTTTTCTGCACACTGGGGACTCCCCAGGTGTGTAGAAAAATCCTTAAAGTTAAAAAAAAATTGGGGGCTATTTAAATCCCCCCCAAATGAAAAGAGCATTCCCTGCGCATGCACAGAGAATGCTCTGGGAACTCTGTGGCTGGCCAATGGTTGGGAGACGTCCAAGCCTCGCCGCCAGTGCTGGGGGGTGGGAAGGGAGATTAGCGGGCCTGGCAGCTGAGAGCTGCTCAGGCCTTGCTGCTGGTGCCCACGAGGGAAGAATTGGTGGGCCTGGCAGCTGAGAGCCGCTCAGGCCTTGCCACCAGTGCTCCCGGGGGGAGGTGCTCCATGAGAGTTGGCTAGAGCGCAGTGAGCAGGAGTGTGCTGCACCAACCAAGCAGCTGGGCACCATGGGGTGGTGGTGAGAAGGAGGCAGGGCAGTGGGGGCCCTGCGGGAGACAGGCAGCCAGCCAGCTGAACCACAGTGCCATGGAGGAGAAGGCAGCAGCAACAAGTGCTGGCTTGACTGGTCGGCCCCTTGGAGCGCCTCACCCTCTGCTTCCCACCGCTGCCGCCCACCCACCGAAGCCCATGAGCCTCAATGAGCACTCCATGCAGGCAGTGTCCTGGCAGAAACTCTCAGCTGGGCCAAGCTGAAAACCTCCAGCCATACCTCAGCGCTGCTCTCCAGCTTCGCCATGGTGAGCACCCCTGGCCTCTTCCCTGCCTGCGGGTGGGGAAACCTGTGCTGGCTGGGCCCCCCCTGGCTGGTTTGGGTAGCGCAGTGGGGGCCAGCCCCTGATCTCCCCCCCATCTGTCCTGCAATGCCGGCCTACCTCACAGGACTGTTGTAAAGTCTTCTCTCCCCTGCAAGTGTCACTAGTCCTGCCTCTTGTACATTTTAATGGCATGACTCAGATACTGGCAAACCTGAATAAGGGAACTCCAGGTTTCCATACTCCCTCCCCTTCCCCCCAAATACAGACAGGTAATTGGTCATTTCTGCTCTTGCAGCAAACCACAGTTTGCTTTTACATCTAAACTGGCAAACTAGGGTTTGTAATTTCTTTGCAGACCAAGGTTCCAAACCTTGATGGTGTCTAGAGTTACCCAGTCAATTACCACTGACTGTGTCAATGCTTCCACCACCCATTTTGATGACAAAACTAAGCCCCCAAATGAGGCAGGCAGCTAGCATAAGCTAAAGTAGCAGCAGATGCCACCACAGACATCCTCCTCAGAGGTGCAACAGGGCAGGGGTGTCAGTGAGGCCTGAGGCACCTGGTTAAGCACCCATGAAATGGAACATGCCTCCCCAAGAACAAAGCTCTTGTGAGATTCAGCAGTCTTGGGAGTCTGGGGTTGAATGGAGGGGCATTTCTGAGCCTCTTGGGACTATGTAAACTCCCACAGCCAGGACAACTCCAAGCTAACTACCCTTTCAGCCAGTTTGGTGTAGTGGTTAAGTGTGCAGACTTTAATCTGGGAGAACCAGGTATGACTCCCCACTCCTCCACTTTTATCTGCTGGATGACCTTGGGCAAGCAATAGTTCTGGTACAGCTGTTCTCTCAAGAGTAGTTCTTGAAAGAGCTCTCTCAGCCCCACCTACCTCACAGGGTAACTGTTGTGGGGAGGGGAAGGGAAAGGAGTTTGTAAGCCACTCTGAGACTCCCTTGGGTAGTGAAGGTCAGGGTATAAATCCAGTCTCTTCTTCTCTTCTTCTTTATACAAGCATGTGTTCATGAAAATGATAATTTCTGGATGCCTGTTGGGCAAGACCATCCATCCAGCCCATTCTCAGAGTCTTGCCCTATTCTATGAATTTACAGTGCAGCCCTAAACAGTTATACCCTTCTAAGCCCATTGATTTATAACTCTGTTACTTTCAGAGTAGAGGTGGGACAAGAATCCAAGTCACATTCTGCTCTGCAGCTCCATTTCCTGGACCACACTGACTGCAGACTCAAAGCAACGCATCTTCTATTATATAATATTGTGGCTTACCATTAAACACTAGTATTGTCTGGTTAAAGGAAGACTGAACAAGACATTCAGGCATCTTTTTGAAGGTAGATTTTACAGGGAACAAGTCTAGCATGAGAAAGTCAAACATTATTTCCCAGTGATGCAACCTCAATAGCCACGGTATAGTTTTTCAGTTTTCCGTCACCTAGGAACTCTGTTTGCTGTAAAAGACAGATTGCCGCTGAAAAACCAAGCAGAAGTGTGGATTCATGGAAGCTAAATTGTAAGCAAGAGCAATTGCACATATTTTGAGGCATATGTTTACTTCTTACATGGTTTAGCAATTAAGGTGGCGCATCTTAACATCATTTCCATGGATTTGGGGGCATGAGAGAATTTAGGGTTTTTAATCCTAGAATTAGGTAATACAACCAGGGCTTTGTGATTTTTGTGATTCATAGCAGGATTACATACCAAGTGAAAAATTCCACTTCTCAAAAATCTCTGGATTTTTTGTTAGTTAATTTTGAGCAGTGCTGTGAAGACTGTCTTGAAAGCAAATTAGCAATGTTAACATCAATGTTAACATTAAAAGGTAGAACTGTTGACAAGGTTAAATTGGTTCTCCATAGTTAGGGGTTTAGTTTTCCCTACATAGACCTTTGCTTTTCCCCATGATTAGAAGGAAACAAAAAAATAAATAGATGCAAATTAAGGTTGCCAACCTCCAAGTGCTGCCTGGAGATCCCAACTGATCCCCAGGCAACACAGATCAGTTCCCCAAAGAAAATGGCTACTTTGGAGGGTGGACTTTGTTGAATTATATATCAACAAGGTCTCTCTCCTCTCCCAAATCCTGCTTTCCCCAAGCTCCACCCCCAAAATTTCAAGGTATTTCCCAACCCAGAGTTGGCAACCCTAACAAATTAACGTATTGCAAAAAAACAGATCTTGTTGGAAAATTTGGCTCTCTGGGACATAAAAAAAAGATAGATACGTATATATTTAGCACAGGATCTATGCATCCCTGAATTCTCTTTTGCCTCCACTATATACTGTGAAGTGTCATGAATAATGAAACTAATTGATGTAATAGCACTGCCCTCTCTTCCATCAAGTACTTCACAGTTATGCAGCTGTATTATGACATGAACAATTCAGAATCATGTAAGCCTGATTGGGCTTGGCAAGCTGAAGGCAGATGAGGCCGCTACGGTTTGAGACATAACCCACCATCTCTAGAGGAAATGGGGAGGAATATCTGTGGCTACCAAGTCATGTTATTCTTTCTGTTTTGTTTGAGAGTGAGGGGTCCCAGAAGACGTAGCTCATTCCCAGTAGCTTCCCAAAGCAATTTACACAAGTAACAGTTAGGGAGGAAACCCCCCCCCAAATACAATAAACTATATCCTGGGTTGCTCAACAATTTACTGGACTCGCTCACTCAAGGCTACATTCTGCAAGCCATGGGCTAAGAGCCATTCGGGTTTTGCTAAAAGGCTCACACATCTGGCCCACCTGGATTTAAATACCTGCAAACAGGGAAGGGCAGGTAAACAATACAAGTGAAGCCCCTAAGTGTTCCTTTCTTAGCTGAATTCTTCATTTTAAAAATAATCATTACCTTGTTGGGTCAGATAAAAGACCTGCCTGTTCCTGCACTCTCTTCCACTATATGCCACCGGGAACATCAAAACAGGGCCAGAGCGGTCTAGTGGTTAGAGGGTCAAGCTAGAATCTGGGAAACCCTGGGGCAAAAATCTCTTCTTAGTTGTAAATCTCCACTTACTGGGGGACCTTCAGTGTATCTCTTTATCTCAACCTTAACGTAACTAACACAGTTGTTGGGAGGATAAAATAGGGAAGAGAGACATGTGTATGCCACCCTGAACTCCTTGGGCAAAAGCCTCGGGATTACAAGATGTACTCCACAGACAGATGTCAGGGCATAGTGGTTTGCACTATCCCTCGTGGCTTCTCCCAGCATTTCTCAAGAAGTGTATTGCCTCAGACAGTAGAGGTTTGGCCTAATCCAAACCCTCCTGAAACTTGTTTAATCCTTTAAAAAAAACAAAACCATTGATAGTCATGGCTATGACAACATTTTGTGGCAATGAACTCCATACCATAATGACTTGTTTATTCCTCTGAAATAATCTCTATTTCAACTCCTTTTCAATGCTTTTTGCTCTCAAGTGGCAATAGTCAAAATGTGTTTGAAGATCAGTAATGGGGGGAGGGGCCAAGTCCTGAATGACAGCTTCCCTACCAGTAGTGATCTTCCCCTGCCATGTGCATCAGCAGCAGAGTCTTTGTTGTGCGCTAAAGTGCACTTTCAGTCTAAGCTGAGCCACACTGTGACAGGCCCCACATGAACTGAGCATGCCCATGACAGCATTCCCTAGATGGAATCTTTTGCAACACATCAGCATTCCTCGGGAGATGGATTAGTATGGAGGGAGGAACGTCCCTAAAGGCAGAATGTTTAAAAACTACTGCTTTTAAGGGGTGATTTAGCAACCACTTGACATTTTATTCTAATATGCTGGCATCATATTAATGTCAGCGGAGCTACACAAGGGAAAATGTTGGCTGAACGACACCATGATTTTTGTTATTTTAGCCTATGTTGCAAGTACGCAGGGTGCTTAGAATAATGAGTACTCTGGGCATAAATGACAGGGCATTCTCCAAGTGGATTATTTTCTACAAAATAAACCATCCCTTATTACCTGTTGCCATGTCTGAAGACAGTTCAAGCCTCTGAACGAAGCCCTGTACCTTCCCCTGTGGGGAATCTCCGCTTCCTCCTTTTTAAACAGAACTTTCTATATTAGAAATCAGACTGCAATTTCCTCTCAGTTCACTGCTTTTTGACTTGAAGGCAGCCTGTTGGAAAATTACACCGAAATAAATCATGATTTGAAACCTAGGCCAGAAATACATTTTTCTCATTCACCTCCTAATCAACAGGCTTTTATAAAGTCAATGGCAGCCATTTCTTACTTCCAAAGAATAGAAACTTCAAGAAAAGGGCCTCTCTTTTTTTTTCTTTAATTACAAAAATTAGACATGGGAAGAGAAATGATCAGACATAGAAGGCAAAGTGATTGTAATCCTATATACATTCATGAGGAAGTGACTTCAGTCAGGCTTGTTTCCATGTAAACAAAGTTTAGGATAGGGCTGTGACAGGGACAAACGGGTTCTCTCTCAGCTCTACTCTGTTGTTATTCCACAGTTTCACTGTATTTCAATCACTTGTCACCTCAGCCTCAAAAGAACTTTTTAATTTAGTGCATTAGTGCCAACGCCACGTCCATTAACATTACTGATTTCTATAATACATTTTTAACATCAGCCTCTTTTTGACTGAATTCCCCCCCCCCCCTTTTCCATTGAAGCACAACAATGTGAACAAAGGAAGAAC
This sequence comes from Lepidodactylus listeri, assembly GCA_029233225.1. Classification (NCBI taxonomy): domain Eukaryota; kingdom Metazoa; phylum Chordata; class Lepidosauria; order Squamata; family Gekkonidae; genus Lepidodactylus; species Lepidodactylus listeri. The sequence goes on along the minus strand of JARCFY010000009.1, from coordinate 81,700,932 downwards.
AAGACTTTTAAATCAAGCAGTTTGGCCAAAAATATAGATTTTCAGTATGTCTCAAGAACCATATTCCTGAAAGACAATTACAGAACTAACCTGCGTTTGGATAATACCAGGGCAATCCTAAACACAGTCATACTGTTTAAGTCCATGGAGATCAATGGGCTTACTTAGAAAGGCATTGGCGGTACTGCTATTCTTGCAAACATTTTTGGTGATTCGTTACCCCCAAATATGGGAGAGAGTTCTGTAAACATCCTTAGTGACAAAGAACATTTTAAATTCAGTAGTTAGCCTCCTTGTGCATATAAAACACCTTAACGCTTTGGTGTGTGTTTTTTACTTCTAGTTCCAGCTCAAGTTCATTCCAGTTCTCAGCCAGCTGTCTTCTCTGCTAATGGGCTTCTGTTTTGCCTCTGCCTGATACCTTCTCCTACTGACTTTATCAGAAAATCCCTCCTCTCCCATGCTGCACTATCACTTAATCATGTATTCCTGCTCTCCTGTGCCCCCCTCCTGCTTCTCCTCTAATAGCCTCAACACACTCACACAACAAATCTATTTTCATTCCCCACTTAGCACTCATCGCGGAAGATTACCATGGCAAGGGAAAATCGTGGGAGTGCTGATTAAAGATGCCCCTACTGCTATCTCTGTGATTATTACATTAAAAGAAAATGTCTAACAAAGGACATTCACACAGCATAGAGGAAATTTATAAGCAGGGAAACAGCTGCTGTACAAACTGGTGTCAAGTTCTCGGTCTTCTATGCATACAGTTTTCAGGTCAACACACTGAAATATTTCCTTGGTCAAGGCTCTGTTTGCTTACTGGGTTCCAAAAAGATGCACTGGTTACTCGGAAGTGTTTTAAGGTCCAGTTACAGAGAAAGAGGAAACAAGTATTCTAGGTTTTCTTTCTTTCTTTTTATTTATTTTTTAGATTTGTATCCCACCCTTCCCACCTTGTGGTGGCTCAGGGTGGCTACCAGCATATTTCAAACACAATAAAATACTATAAAACCACAATATAAAAACATGCAGTATCCATTATACAATTTCAGTACAAGATGGCACTTTGTCGACCCCAGTCAGGGTGGCGTCAACTGACACTCTACTGAGTTTATACTTGGTGCTGGTGGTCTGGGTGGCAATCTTCAGTACTCGGGCCAGGACTGTTAAATCGCGGTGGCCCCTACTCATAAGCCTGGCAGAAGAGCTCTATCTTGCAGGCCTTGCGGAACTGTAAAAGGTCCCGCAGGATCCTGATGTTCTCCAGGAGCTCATTCCACCAGTGTGGGGCCACCACCGAAAAAGCTTTGTGTGCTTGTTGCTTTCCTACGGTCCAAGACATCCCCAGACGATATCAGTAGGCATGCCATTGGCCTTCTGAGGCAATTTCTCCATAACCCTTTATAGAAAAACTTTTAAATAACAATTCATTAGAATAATTCAGGTTTACAGCCGTGTTGGTCTGAAGTAGCAAAACAAAGTTTGAGTCCAATGGCACCTTCAAGACCAACAAATTTTTATTCAAAGTGCATACTTTTGTGGGCAAAGCTTACTTCTTCAGACAAATGGAATAAGATCTCCTCAAGGATTACTTACAGGAAAAAAGAGGGTGGGGGCAGCCACTCAGAGCCAAGATGTATATACAGAGCTGAAATTGGATCAGGTGGCTGGTAAGTTCAATGGATAGCAGCAAATTAGCATGTAAATGCAAAAAGACAAAAGAATGAAGCTAGAGTCCAGCAGTACCCCCAAGACAAACCAAGCTCAATCCTGTGTACATAGGAGAACAGAGACTCAGCGTGTGCACACTTCTTCACATATATTGAAACAGATTGCCACAAATATTACATGCAGGTGTTAGTTGCCAGGAAGAGCTGTTTAGAGTCAAGGTGCATAAGTAACTGAACAATAAATATAGCTAAGATTGTCTCACACTTAGTTCACTGGAATTATTGTTAAATAGGCCGATAAACCTTCAGGCCCACCAAGCTAAACACATCTGTGTACATGTACAGTGGACCACTAGTAGCAATCCCCCCTAGTCACCACTGTAGTTTCAAAGTCGGGGGGGGGGGGGGAGCGACATGCAACACTATATCTGGTGGAAAACCACAAATGATGTCATTGATACTGAAGCAAAATCTAGAGCATTGCCCCAACATCATGATGTCATTTCTGGTTTCCCTGCTGGAAGTGACATTGCATGCTGGAGTGATGCCAACACACATATCGGCACCACCAAATCCTCCCAGTGGCTCACCAGCTGTGGCTGTTAACCCTGCCCACCAGGGACTCTTTCAGCATCTGGTTTCGTCATCGTGGGAATCTCTGCTACCTGTGGATCTAATCCTTGCTTGGTGGCTGTATATGCTTTTAAAACTGGGCTTCTTGGGTGCTGGTGGTATTTTTTAATATAAATAAATGAAAAGCTTTTAAAAGTACCTTGTTTAGTAAAAAGTAGTAATGAAAACCATCTTTCATCTGCATAGTTGATAGTTCCATAAGCTACCAAAGCAGAATCATAATTACCCAAAGGAGGATGCTATAGCTTAGCCGTAGAGCATATGTTTTGGATATTTATCTACTTACTCCTTTCTCCTAAATGGGGACACAAAGCAGCCTGCATTGTTCTCCTCTACTCCATTTTATACTCACAATAGCACTGTGAGGTAGGCTAGCCCATGAGTCTGTAACTGGCCAAAGGTCACCTAGCAAGCTTCCATGGCAGAGTAGGGATTCTGTCAGAATTTGCCAGATTCCTTTTATCAGTACACCATGCTGGTGCATATTGAGAGAACCAGGTTCAATTCTTGGCATTTGCTATAAAAATGGGTACCAGGGCTGGGGAGAACGTCTTCTGTGGAGACTGTTTAGAGAGTCATCAAGTCAAAGCTGGTGGAACTGGGCTGATGCAACCAATAGTCTGACTCAGCATAAAATGGTTTCATATGGGCTGAATCTACGGTCCAATCTGCAATGGTATTTCACACCATTGTGCCAACGATCTCACATCGTCTCACAAATTTCTGTCTGCATTTCATGCCGCATCCACTTTCCTATTGTTTCATCTCAGCATCCGCTGTCTGCATCATTTTATTGCCATTTAGTGGTAACTCCGAGGTCACTACAATGTCTCATCACCTTATCTGGATTTGGTTTTCAGGTGCTACAGTTTCTCCTCCCTGCCCTCGAACTGCTGCGAGCAAAAAGCAGGCAATTGGAGCCAAATCCCTCCCCCACATCTTTTCTAAGGAGATGCACAAATTATCACAAAAGAAACAAGTTAGCTGAAAATCCAATCATCTGTGTTTAAAAGCAGCCAGGGAACATTTTTCTGCAATCATAATTTTTTTTTGTGGGGGTGGAAGCTTGCCCACCCCTGAACCATCGTTATTTCCTGGGGCAGTCCCCTGCTCACCCTGCCTAGCAACCATCGGGTGTTTCATGTTTTTTACCCAGCTTGTTCAGTCTTTCCTGCCCCCCTGCCTCTCCCTCCACCAGGTCACCCACCTTTACTTTCTGTGAGGGGGTCCCAGGTGCCGTTTCCTCCCTGCAGCACAGTGCAGTGCCCTGCTGGTGCCCCTGGGAGGCCACTCCTCCCCCCCTCTCTCGCATTCTCCCTAAACAACTTGTGTCCTGATGCAGACAGAGGAGAGCTTAGACTGATCTAAATGGGAAGCCGGTGCCACGGCAGCATGGAACAGCTTTACATAGCAAATGCAAATTGGGCCTGCATCTGCTGTGTAAAGCAGTCTTGGTTTGTTGTGGCGCCATTGTACATTGTTCCTCTTTCCCTCCCATTCTGGCTCGGAATAAAAGCTTGCTGTCTGCATCAGACCTCACTATGGTGACCGCAGGGGTGCATGGGAGGGAAAGCGCACACGTGAGTGGGGGGGAGGAGCAGCCTCCCAGGGCACCACCAGGGCACTGTGCTGTCGGGAGGAAATGGCTCCAGCGACCCCCCCCCCCCCACAGAAAGTAAAAGGGGTTGACCTGGCAGAGGGGGAGGCGGAGGGGGGCTGGAAAGTGAATGAGTTGGGTAAAAAACACAAAGGAGTGGGTGTGTTTCTAACCCACCAGCAAAGAAACTTAATTGGAGAAAAACTGGGGGGGAGGGGGAGGATTTGGCTCTAGTTGTCTGCTTTTCGCTCACAACAGCTCAGAGGTGGGGAGGAGCAATTGCTCCGGCTGAAAATTAGATCCACATAAGCCAGTGAGAGACCGTAATAACCTCGGAGTCGCCACTATAGGGCAATAAAATGATTCAGACAGTCAATGCTGAGTTGATACAATATGGGCATGGCTGCAACAAACAACACAGACAGAGATTTGTGAGATGATTTGGGAGCACCCGCACAGCAGCAGGAAAGACCAATGCAGATTGGACCATGTTCAGATCAAGGCACGTTTTTATCCTGCCCCTCTTCCAAGAAGCTCTGAGTGGCTTCTGTGGTTCTCCTTTCTGTTCTCATAACAACCCAGTCTCAGGTCACCCTGGGAGCTTTAGACCTGAATGAAGATTTGAACTCCGGTCTGTACAATCCAACCCTCTCTAGCCATTTTACTGTGTTACCTCTCTGCTTTTACTGCAATACAGAAATATTGCAGAAGCTTCCACAGTGCTCAGGCATTTTTATATTGGAGAGACAGGCATGCTAAGTGATACTAGCAACTATTCTACATTAGATAGTGGGATCAAAGGGAGTTTTGAATGTTTATGATACGAAGAAGAAGAAGTCAGAGAGAACCTAAGTCTTCACCAACTGCACGGAGTCTGGGTTTTAGGAGCTATAGCGAACATAAGGTTTAATATAGTTCGAGGTGTGTGTGTGCTTGCACACAAAAAAGTGTGCATGCACATGAAAGTTCATACCTTGAATGAACCTTTGTTGGTCTTAAAGGTGCCACTGGACTCTATAAGCATTAATACGCATTAACACTCTTATTGTATTCTTCTGGAAAAAGCAGGGCTCAAAGGGGGGAGCTAATTTAATTTAAGCTTAAAATGGGAGTAGAACTGGCAAACAACCAGGAAGTTACAGGCCTACCTAGCCAGAACTTCCCCCTCTTGGCCAGTTGCCAGAACTGAAAGATGAAAACATAGCTAGTGAAACCCAGCCAAGCCATAGTTGCTTGCTACTTTCTGCCACGGAGCAGGTGGTTTTATTTACTACACGCATAAGGGGCAGCGGAGAAATATCGTGTCCTGTCTTTACCAAGTCACCATCTTCCTCACCCCTGCCCACTGCCACCTCTGCATGCATAACTCTAATAACCCATCTTGATTCCAAATAGCTAAAACATAAATTATCACAGTCCTTTCCTTTATAGTTGAGAGATGTTTAATAACAAGAGTACAAAGCCAATGTGGCTGGAGCACACACTGTGCACCTGCTGAAATTAAACAAACTATTCCTTCAGCTTAATGAAAGCCTTCCAGTTTCTCAGCATATGTGACAAGAAGCAAAAAATAAAAAATAAGAAATTAAGAAGTATAAATGGCTAACATAGGACAAACCTCACAGATACACCGAGATCCGAAGACAGGATACTGTCATATTTGTAGAGATGTATTTTCAGTTGCATTGGCCAAAATCAATGTTTTGGCTTTGTTCCAGAACCAACAGCCAAATTTTTAATATTGTTTTAGTTATAGAACTCCTGTCTGCCAGACATTTGGCAAGAAATATCAAAACAGTGGGAACAATGTGTCCTTTTATTTTGTTTCAATTCCCACTTACCAGTTTGGGTAAAATCCATCCATCCCTACTGAAATCATCTGTTCTTCAGAAAAGACAAGTTACACATTTTGCCTTTAGCCTCTTCAAGGCTGCTACCCTTCTTTTTAAATGGGGATGTTTTTGGTGTCATTTGCCAAGGCGATGAGCTAATGCAATAAAGTTTATGGATGTATGTAAATGGAGATGTCAGTGATCCATGAAACCCTTGGACTCTGTGAAAACTGGTAGCTTCCTGCCTCAGGCTCTGCTTAAAGGTAAAGGTTTCCCTTGCTCAAAAGCCAGTCGAATCCAACTCTAGGGGTGGTGCTTATCTCCATTTCCAAGCCGAAGAGCCAGCGCTGTCTGAAGACTTCTCTGTGGTCATGTGGCTGGCATGACTAAATGCCAAGGTGCACAGAACACTGTTACCTTCTCACCAAAGTGGTACCTACTTATCTACTTGCAATTTCTTGCTTTCAAACTGCTAGGTTGGCAGGAGCTGGAGCCAGAGACGGGAGCTCACTCCGTCATGCGGCACACTAGTCTTGAACTGCTGAGCTACTGACCTTCCAGTCCACATCTCAGCATCTTAACCTTTGAGCCACTGCAGCCCTACTTAGCATTCATTTAAAAAGCTTGGGGGGCAGGGAGTGAATTGGGGTTCTAAGTTTAATTAATACTGAACTTGATCCAGACTAATGTATCTCTAAATTCAATGACCTCTGCCCACAAAACATAATTTCATAGAATCATAATGTTGGAAGGGACCTCCAGGGTCATCTAGTGCAACCCCCTACACAATGCAGGAAATTCAAAACTACCTCCCCCCTGCTCCATGCCCAGAAGACGGCAAAAAAGAACAAACCCTCCAGGGTCTGTGGTCAAACTGGCATGAGAAAATTGCTTCCTGACTCCAGAGTGGTGATCAGCATTTTCCTTGGGTGTGTAAGGAATGGCCATGAGAACTAAGCACTGATGCAACCCTCCCTGCCCCCCTCTCATGATCTTCCTAAGTTCACAGAATCAGCATTGCTGACAGATGGCTATCTAGTCCCTGCTTAAAAACCTCCAAAGAAGGAGAGCCCACCACCTCCCGAGGAAGCCTGTCTCCTTCCTCCCATTGCTTCCTGAAATGCTCCCTGAAATCCTGGAACCCCCAAGAACAGGATTTCAGGGAGCATTTGGGGCTGCCATGAGACCAGGAAGATGGGAAAGTTATGCTCTGCCGGTGGAAGTCCTTGTATTAGTCTGGATTTGAGCCATCATGTTACAAGTGTCCTTCAACAACAACAACAAAGTTGAAAGCCACTTCTTTAAAATCATCATTAGGGAGAATTAACTCAGAATGTAATTTATAGAAGAAGCCTATGCATTCATATTTAAACTGGGTTTTTTATCTCAAAGTTTGATCACTCATAGAATCATAGACTCATAGAGTTGGAAGGTACCTCCAAGGCCATCTAGTCCAACCCCCTGCACAATGCAGGAAATTTGCAAATACCTCCCCCCACCCCAGTGACCCCTCCTCTATGCCCAGAAGAGGGGGGGAGCCCTCCAGGACCCCTGGCCAAGCTGGCCTGGAGAACAATTGCTTCCTGACCCCAAAGTGGTGATCAGCATTTCCCTGGGCATGTAAGAACTGTGATGTGTGGCATTTTACACAAGGATCTGAGGTGCTGATCGTTTTGGAGCTCAGAGAATGGCCTCTGAAGCAGGATACATAATCTGTTGTGGAGCAATTTCATGGGTATTTGAACTTCAGATATACAGTATGACGTAGCCAGACAGTCAGCTGATCTACAAGGGTTTCTTTTAGGAGAGTTGATCTACAGAAGTGTTAGGGTAGATTCCGCAGATCTGTTCTGCTAACAGCATTGCCTTCCTTTGACTCAAGAGGCTCCTCTGCCAAGCCATCATGTGCAACTGGTTTCTGAGTCCCTTTGTGGCACAACTGCAAAGTCGTTGAAGATTTTAGAACATTCCATCTCAGACTTCAGTAGAGGTGAGGAAGAGATTCCAGGACTAAGGCACAATTCACATCAAAGTTCAATGGCCTGCTGTTGGAATATCGCATTAACAGTGCAATCCTTAACACCCTTCTAAGCCCATTTTGATGGATTGAGAAAGGAGGAATTCGTTTTTTTAGGATTGCAAAGCAAACATCCCTTGGGGTTTAAAGCTAATGCAAGGTATTCTATGTATGGCAGAGGGAAGGGAAATGAGCTGCTATATAAAGACAGCAGCGTATGAACTAAGTTTGGCTTAGTTTGCATGGGTCTTTTTGCCACTAATTCCTTCTTTGATTTTCTGTCTTTACACACAAAAGGGAAATTGGTCTATCTAGCAAATCTGTAAATATGTTGTCAGAGCGATTAATCTGGGCACTTTCTCTTTATGATCCACAAGGCTTCCTGTGCGGAAAAGCAATTTAGTAGGCAAAGAAATACTTCTAACCAACTGAAAAATTGCCAGAACTATGGGATCCGCTAATTAGCACCAGTTCTATTAATTGCACACATCAACATGGCCAGATGCATGCTAATCCCGCAAAGGCATTCATGTCACTGCTATTAGTGAATGTCTGGGAGAACATCTTGAAGACAGAAACTGATGTTTGGATAGTTCTGTACTTTCTGCAAAAAAAACCCCAAACCCAACAACAACAAAACAAAGCTTCTAGCTGTTTTTGCTTTTCTGAGTTTCTTGGCGGAAGATTAACTTGTGTCCTTTTGTGAATTGAATTTTTTTAAAATGTTAACTATCACTGAGTAGTCTTTTTTTACTGGGAACATTGTTGTGCTCTTCTATCCAACCACATGGCTAAATAGAAATCAAATCTATTCAGTGATCTGTGGATGAGGCTTCTCAAAAGCCTGGCTTTAGAGTTATTGATGGTATAAGAACCCTTTAAAGAGGTGTACCAAAGGAAACAAAGACTGATGACAGTGTGATTTTTCAGAAGCAAATTCTGTTGAGCATGGCCCATTTCCATCTTTGCATATGGATTTTGATCCCATTGATTTTTGTGGGATCTGCTGTCAAAGAGCTATGCTAGGAATCACATTCAGCTATTATAGTCTGGGAATTACAAGTTAAGGGCCCACTTCTTACAAACATTTTGCTCTCTGCAAGGTAATCAATCAGATTTGATTACACAATGACATCTCTGAAGGCAAGTGAGATTGAAGGGGATGTAATGAATCAGCAGATGTTTCAAAAGAAATACCAAAACAATGACAAAAAAAGAAGACACTGACAAAGAACTTCACAAAAACAGGGAATCTGTATACCAAACTCTGAGCATGGCCCTCAAATCTGCATCAAAAAATCTGCACAATGGGGTCATTTACAGAGAAGAGGGAGTTTCTTACAAAATTAGGATAGCCCTCAAGTTTACAGAAAATATGGAGAATACTGAACAAAATCATATGAAACCTCACAAAATTATGGTTGGCAGTTTTGTATTGTTCAGCAATCCCACCAGAAGGTTTTGGGCCTGGAAAGGCATGAACGCAGCAACTGGGAGGTGAGAAGGCAGCAAAAAGCAGTGAGGTGGCGTAGGAAAGGGGAGAATGAGCCAGGAAAGGGAGTGAAAAGTGGCAAGGATACAGCAAGGGGGTGAAGAGTGGGAAGGGCCAGGGAAACCGAGTGAAAGGGGGGCAAGGGTAAAGGAATGGGGGAAGCAAAAAGTAGTGAAAAGGGGCAAAGGTTTGAGGGGGTGGAACGAGTGGGAGCAAAAAGCACCAAGCAGAAATGGGGAAGCTGATAGGATTTTTCTCCCTTGTAAATCTTGCAGGTTCCTGCTTGTTGTCAACTAATCTGAATCTGACAAACACAGTAATAATGATAATTATGTTTATAAAGTGAAAGAGACAGAAAATAATTTGTCGTCCATTTTTCTGCAGGGAAGTTACAAGGATCTTATTATTATTCAGACTGACCCACTTTCCATTCTGTCTGCCACTCATTGTGCCCCTTTCCCCAAACTTTGTTCCTGGTGTCAGCAGACCCTCAAGAAGAAGAGAAGGTTTTTATACCCTGCTTTTCTTTACCTTAAGGAGTCACCAAGCAGCTTACAATAATCTTCCCTTCCTCTCCCCACAACAGGCATCTTGTGAGGTAGATGGGGCTGAGAGAGTTCTGAGAGGACTGTGTCTGGTCCAAGGTCATCCAGCAGGCTTCATGTAGAGGAGGAGTGAGGAATCAGACCTGGTTATCCAGATTTGAGTTCACCAGTCTCAACTACTACACCACACTGGGTCTCAAAAGCAACATGGAAGGTGAAGTTGGAATTGGGGGTGGGAACTCTACCCCCCTTTCCACAAACAGAAATGCCATTCCATTGGAGGAACTGCACAGCTGGATACATGTCCTACATATCTTTAATCACTCTCCATGCATTAGGTTTCAAGGACAGTTTGGTATTCTCTATCTGCTTTTAGCCACATTGACATCTTAATGTTATACATACATTCAGAAGCAAAATATTGCAACTAGAGGGCTATATTTCATCAACCAACAGTGTTATCTACACATGTCAAGTAAAACTGGATGTGTGTACACTGGTGTCACTTGGTACATAATGTATCCTTTAGGGGACAAGCCAGGGGCCACTGCTTGAAAGTTACCTGTACAGAATTGGCACGTGTGTAAACTACCATTTAGAAACAACAAGAGAAATATTGGAAACACTGCAAAACAAACATGCTTTTCATTACAGGAGTATGGACGATGGAGTAGGAAATGGAGTGTGCTCAGAGGGTGGCACCAAGTGGGGAAGGAAAGGGAATACTCGCCCAGTGGTGAAAAGGGTTATCTGACTTCAAACTTCAAAATAATTGCAAACGAGGCTATAAAGGAAATCTTGAACCTAAAATTTCTGTCACTTTGGAGTCCATTCAAAATTTGAGACAAAGAAAAAGGAAATTTGTGGTGATCCTATATAATCATGGAGGGTCTCTTGCATTATATAAATCCTGCACATGCTATTTCTCTTAAGAGTAGGAAATGTACAAAATTGTGGGAGGTAATTTAAAGCCTGGCCATGGCCTGAGACACAAGGAGGGAGGAAATTAGGAACGTCAAAGTCAGTGGATCTGGGCTGAGTATTGTTGGGAAAAATACTCAGAGGTTGCAATGGATCTTTGCTTCACTGGAGAGGAGACATTTCTTTCTGTTTAAAAAGCTTTATCACTAAGGGTAAAAGGTACACAGGAAACCTACAAACAAAACAACTATTGAGAGCCACACTTTTGCATCCTACTGCTACAGACACATGGCCACTCAACAATGGAGAATCCTTCTTCCTCCCTAGAAGGAAATCACCTGAACACATTAACCAACCAGTGTTTAGAAAACAGACCAGTTTTCTGGGCTTTGCTAGCATTGGCTGTCTGCCAGCTTTCCCTTCCGGGACAGTCTAAACAATAGCACTGATGGTAAATAGATTAACCCTATAATGACTAGAATCTGGACTTGCAACTCATACATTTCCAACAAGTATGAGTCTGGGTGTGGCCAGAGGTGGGAGCCTTTGGTGGGAGCTGAAGGGCAAGGAGCATTCTTATCTGTGGCCACTTTGAGCTCCCAGAGTAGGAGAAAAATGGAGCATCAATAAACTAATAAAGGTATATGATGCTTAGCATATTATTTTATACTGCTTTGGGGTCAGTCATGTTCCCTAAACCATAGGAGGTTAATACTAGCTTTCAAAGGAACCCTGACAACTCTGAGGAATTGGTTATTTAAAGTGCCTAATTTTTCATTCTCACATTAACCCAAAATGATAAAACCGTCGGTCTTAGAAGAGAAAGAGAATATTGGGGATTATTTCTGTAATCCTTTCTGTGATAGCATCATTTTGCACTTTTTAATGAATTATCGCCCTTGTAACTCATCCATTTTAATTCAATCAAAACTCATTGAAGCAGTGACAAAAAAGGCTATGTAGATGGATAGTCAGGAATAGGAATCTGTTAGTATTGTACAAAACCTAGTTTCATATTCCAACTTTTAAAAAAATATAAAAATATGATACATGAACTTTTTAAAGAAGCCAGCTGTGAAATTTAAAGTTTCCTTTATTTGAAACCAATTGCAGAAAAGTGATACATGATTTGTTAATAAAGCACTGTATTAAATACAATGGAGACCACATAGTGCAAATCTTGGTTATTTGCCACTTCTTCCTAAGTGTGACATCTCATTTTCTCCTAATGAAGTCGGAAAACTGATATAGTAATTTCTCACTGACTTTTCCAATAACAGATTTAAAAAAAAAATTAACTAATTAGTTAATAATGTAAAAGGAACAAATAATATATGTGCTGAAAATGACATTTTAAAAAAATAAAATAAAAATGCATATTTTAAAATAAAACATTTGCCTTGATCCACCAAGGGAGATAATGTGCATGGTGGCAGTTCAGTAGACCGATTCCCATGCTTGGTCAGGAATCAGACCATGAGGGCCAATTCATACATTATGCAGAAGCAAACTGTACACTCAACAGGGAGCTGCCACCATTTGTGGTTTCTTGACAAGTACACTTGTTTGTAAATATGTGTTTTAAGGGCCAAAAATAAGGCATGATGTCAGGAGAAAAGTGAACAGATCTTCTATTTTCTTGCTGGGTATCCAAATCTAGAGTTCTTGGGATGGGGTAGGGTGGGGGTTAATACTTTCCACTTCCTGGCATTTTCCCAACCTCATTCACACCAAACAGATGTCTACTCCTCTAGTGCTTGTAAGTTTCCCCCCACAAGGCCAAATGTAGTGCTGTCAGGGAATAGGTTAAACCACCCTTTCCCTTTATTATAACTCTAATCCGGCTGCTACTCTGAAAAAAGAAAAGAAAAAGTGGAAGGTCTGTTTGTGGCTCTCCCTGCATGTCTAGTTTGGCCCTTATATTCACATGCTTTGTGTGCACGTCAAAAAGTGTAATGTGGAAAATGGCCCTGCTATTAGATATGCATTTGTTCCAGTGGACATGAGACATTCAAGAAAATATGAGGTAACTTTGTACTAATTGAGACCTTTGTTTCATGCAGCCCTGAATTGTCTATTTTGACTGTTAGCAGCTTTCCAGGGCCTCAACCAGAGGTCTTTTGTAGAAGCTTTTTAAACTGAATATGCCATGGATTGGACCTGGGATTTTCTGCACAGGCTCTACCGTTGAGCCGAAGCCCTCACCAGCCTGTCTTGGAAATACATTTCTATCCACCATACCATGAGGCTGCAAATGTATATCCCTGGTCACTGTTCTAGAATGGGACCATGGTTGAGTGTCAGAGCATTTGCTTTGCATGCAGAAGGTCCCATGTTCAATCTCTGGCAGATAGTAAGTAACATGAAAGACCTCAGCCTGGGACTCTGAGAAGCCACTGCTCATCAGAATATTTCCTTCCTTCCTTCCTTCCCTTCCTTCCTTTCTTCCCTCCTTCCCTCCCTCCTTCCTTCCTTCCTCCCTCCCTCCCTCCCTTTCTTTCTTTCTTTCTTTCTTCCTTCCTTCCTTCCATTTGTATCCCATCCTCCCTGCAAAGCAGGCTCAGCGTGGGTTCCAACCTATAATAATTTGCTGAATGCAGATTTACATCATAAAAACAGGATAACAAAATAAATACAATAAATACAATAAAATAAGTACAACACTAAATACTTTAAAATAAATTCTATCTCAACACATACATAAGAGCAACTCACTGTGAGGAAGAGGGGAAGGCCACATTGAATTGGACACCCTCTGCCTCAACTGAAGACCTGGTGGAAGAGCTCCATCTTGCAAGCCCTACAGAACTGTAAAAGCTCTTGCAGAGCCCTAATTTCTGATGGGAGCTCATTCCACCAGGCAGGGGCCAGGGCCGAAAAAGCCCTGGCCATAGTTGAGGCAAGTTGGATATCCTTAGGGCCAGGGACCATCAGCCAATGCTGATTCGTAGAGCGCAATGCCCCCTGGGGCTCATATGGGCAACAAAGACAACATTGACCTTTATGGACTCAGAAGGAAGTTTCATGGGCTTTATGTGCATTGTTTTGCATGCATGTATTTATATCAGACAAATGCATACAGATCGCTAAGCAGATTCTAAAGCAAAACCATTTGTCCAAGGCTTGCTTTGTGAAATAACACTAAGGGTTTAGGTCACCTGAAAGTATGGAAAGTTTTCAGACTCTTGCAGGCTACTCCATGAAACTGTCAAGAGCTTGGGGCAGCTTCATTTCTACATGTGCAGCTCTAGTTCTTCTGTGTTATGGGAGAATCGTTTTTACTAACTTTTGTCCCTGCAGTGAGAACTGTGACATCTGAAATGGGGAGGAGGGACATTTCTTGGTAAACATATAGTTGATATGCACTTGACATCCAGAGGTCGCTGACACATATTACTTCTTGTTTCTCTGTGTTCAGAAACATACATCTCTTCTAAAGACATTGCATAAATCATTATTATTTAACGTTCACTCTATCTTATATTGGCCAAATACATTGGGAAGAAGATGAGCGTTTTTATTGTATTTTTTTCACCTTCTCTGTACCATTAACCTTTGCAAACTCCACAAGTCAGGGAACTTTTTTTTTTCTGCATATCATTTGGGATGCATTTTGTCTTCTAATGCAGTGCAAATAACGGCTAAGAAAAATGGAGGATAATAATGGATAATAATATGTCTTTGACATATTTCACAGATCAGCAAACTAGCTTTTCAAATGTAAACACAGAATCAATGCCAAGAAACAACACACACACCCTGGCTTTCCACTCATTTTGCATGCCATCGCACTTTGCCTTTGAGATTTTCTTTGCCCATGAAATTATGTTAAATCAAAGATGACATTCCATAATTTTTTTTCTTTCACATTTTTTTCTCTCCATCACGTGGGGAAAAAAACAAAGTCACCTTGTCAAAAAGATTCAGTATCTTATTACATTTGTGTGTGAGTGGGAGGAAACCAAAGGTGTAAAAAACCAACAACATTTACCAGTGCTAACTAATAGGCTGGGCAGAATCCTGAGTTGGAAAGAAGTGCTTTAACGGCTTCTGTGGTGCAAGCAACAGACAACCTCAGACAATCATTGCCACTTTGCAAAGATGTTTCTTTTGCTACTTAGAAAGGAGTGATAAATATGCCAATTGGAGTGATAAATATGCCAATTAATTGCAGAAACCTGCAAACTAATCTTGGGGCTGATAACCATGCATTGTCTGTGATTGTTTAATAGAGTTTTGACACAGTGCAGATAAGGTACTTGAAAGTGTCTTTTCCCCCCTTCAGAAATAAGTTTATAGTATTAAGTGTTTTTTTACTTGGAACATTCTGTCTGGAGTGCTACAGGCGCCCTCCTCTGGAGACTTGAGGCTTCTGCTGCATAAATAGGGCAAAGCATTAATACACAGATTCATTGATTATGATCCAGTTGGGTTGTAACTTATGCAGCAAGCAGTTTGCCAGTGCTGGTAACTTAGTAGGAATTTAGAGCTGATTCCTTATTTGACATTGTACAGCACATGAATCTTGAAATTGGCTTTCAGGTATGGTTCAGGCAAAAGATGCAGGCACCTTCCCTGTGCTAGAGTTAAGGGCTTTGGTTTGTAGAACAATACATACAACCTGCCAGCAACAAACAGAAGTATATTTGGCTTTTACAGTTCTAGCAACATTGCTCTCTCAGTGGAAGAAGCCTTCTACTAGCATGGAAATGCATGTATTGATGTGACTCTACCACTCTCTGTCCAGTTTCATTGACTGGATGCATTTTTAAAATGTGAAGGGTGGTACATGTTCACATATGGAGTTAGCATTTTTGATGCACAACTAATGCACCATTATCAGAGTGGAACAGGATCCAAAGATTGCATTGGGGACCATATTATGGTGGGATGCAAAATCAAGCTTAGGGATTTTGGAAAGAGGTTGAGGATCTCGCATGTGCAAGCAGGGGCACTCCCCCATGCTCTTCAGCACTGAAAAATGGGAGTAAGACCCACTGAGCATCTTACTTCCCACTGGGGACTTGCTGCCAAATAATTATGTGCACCATCAGGTTGTCATTGCTGTAGTCCTGATGTTGTTTATTATATAGTACTGTTATGCATATAAGGAAAGGGATCTTGCAATGGATATAATGGCAGGGAACACTGCATACAGAAGCATGAGACCAACGTTCTGAGAAAGTGAGCTTTAAGCTTAGGCCTTTGCTGTCAAATAAGTTAAATCTACTTCTACTGCACAGACTGGTTGAAAAGGAGGAGGAGGGTAACTGAGTTTAACACTTGGCCACTTTACCCAAGCATGCTAACAAACAAGATACAATAGATTTGGTGGGGTCTACATCTTTTCTTCAATCTAGCCAAAATGACAGGCAGAAAACAATAACTGGAACAGTCTTCAAATAAATGTCACTATCCCTCCATTGTTCAGATAAATCTAAGCCTGTTAGAATCCCCATTGGAGTGTGACGCGGGTTAAGAGCATTCAGATACAATGAAGAAAAACAAGATTGCTGCAGCAGATGCGTTTTTGCACTACTTCGCTTCTCTCGGTTTTGGGCTGGACACTTAGTTACCTTTTCTTCTTCCATGAGCATCTTTGTAAAGCATTTTTTCTACTCAAAAGAGTCTGTCACTTGAACGGATTCTATATTTACACTGGTAACCTGCCATTCCTCCAGGAAGGCATTTATAGGAGGGGGTAATTCCATTTTGTCCTTACAAGAATCCTGTGAGGCTAAGGTGAACTGAAAGGCAAGACACTTTGGGAGAGAGATCCCAGAGCTCAGACTGAAGAACCAGGCCCGCAGCAGCAGTTTCACAGGGCTACGTGGAAATCCTGTTCACTCCCTGTATTGCCTCACCCTGCTAAGCTGCAGGCCTGTGGCTGGCCAGTGGAGGCACCCCCTGGCCAGTAGAGGCTGGCCAGTGGAGACACCCCCTGGCCAGTGGAGGCACTAAAATGCAGCAGACAACATGTCAGCAGCTCTTTCCCTTGGGAAGTCACTAGTGTGTCACAAAAAGTGAATAGCTGGGATTCTCCTTGCTAGGCCTCTGTAATAAGGTTGCAGCCTCTGGGCTGGGAAGTACTTGGAGATTCTGAGGGTGGAGCCTCAGGAGGGGAAGGGGAAGAAGACGAAGAAGAGGAAGAAGAAGAGACTGAATTTATACCCTGCCCTTCACTACCCAAAGCAGGTTAACAAACTCCTTTCCCTTCCCCTCCCCACAACAGACAACCTGTGAGGTAGGTGGGGCTGAGAGAGCTCTGACAGAAACTGCTCTTTTTCAAAAACAGCTGTGCCAGAACTATGGCTTGCCCAAGGTAATCCAGCAGGTGCAAGTGGAGGAGTGGGGAATCAAACCCGGTTCTCCCAGATTAGAGTCCACACACTTAACCACTACACCAAACTGGCTCTCAGGAAGGGCCTTAATAGGGTATAATGGGCAGCTGAAGCTTTTCATGACATGGAGGTAGATAGCATCACCTTGTAAATAACATCCCATGAAACCACTATGAATAGGGTTGCCAAGTTCGGGTTGGAAAATACCTGGGGACTTTGGGGGTGGAGCCAGGAGAGGGTGGGGTTTGGGGAGGGAAAGGGCCTCAGCAGGATACAATATAGAGTCTACCCTTCAAAGCAGCCATTTTCTCCAGGGGAGCTGATCTCTGTCAGCTAGAGATCAGTTGTAAAAGCGGAAGATCCCCAGACCCCACCTGGAAGTTGGCAACCCTAACTATGAAAGGGACATAACATTTGTTCTGTGGGCAGTTTGCAGCCCCAGACCACTGTCACCTAGGAGGACACCCATACAGCAGGGCTTTGAACTGAGTTCTCCCCAAGCTAAGTGAAGCTCCTTTTCCATTACAGCACCCTGGTTCTCACCCCCCCCCCCCCCAATTAAACAGACGTACTTTGTTTGATTTTGCTGCAACAGACTAACATGGCTCCCCCTTGCTTTTTTTCTCAATGGAGGAAGATCACATGGTCAGATAGGAGTGATTGTGTGTTGAGCGGTTTGTCTGTCCATATGAGCTTCTATTGGACTGCCTTAGCGCGGTGCTGGGTTTTAAAGGCATAGCTAATATATAAGACATAGATGATCTTCTCAGCAACATTTTCCCTCCCTTGGCCTGAATTCCATTCAGCTGCATTACTAATTTTGGTAGACTCTAGACATTATTTCCCTCTTCCACTGGTGCCACAACTTTGTGATGCAGTATCATCCGGGATGTCATAAATGTGCTCATTTGCAGACCGTGCCCGAAGATGCTGAATAAAACCAGACATCAAATTGATCCCTGTGGCCCCCTGGCTATGATCCTCCCTCATCCCTTCTTTCCACAGTTCAATAACCTGAGCTTTATTGTTACTATTGGGTTGCAGCCTTTCAGCTGGGTTTCAAATCACATAGTGGGGCTGACACTGAAGCCAATTTCAATTAATTTTGCTATTCAGCCTTCTTGAATTGTTACTTTGCAGTGGTTCCGTGTGCACAGCAATACAAGTGGATTTACTCAGAAGAAAGTCCTCTGTGTTCTATCCTATGTTAGCTCTCCCACAGGACTGCAGTATGAGGACATCTATATTCTAATTCTGAGAGGGTTTTTTTCTGTGTGGATACTTATATCTGCCAAAAGAGAGCTCACTCTCCCCCAACAGCTTTTCTTACATAGTCAGGGGACTTTCTCTGTCTGCAGAAAAATCCAAAAAGTTAAAAAAAAAAATTTCAAGGACCATTGAATTCCCCCCAATACCTTTTGAAATGGCATCAGCCCCGGGCATCAACTGTGAGAGATTAGAATGTTTGGGGGAGGGGCAGGCTTCTAACAGTTTCTGTCAGTAAAAGGCAGGGTTTTTACTGGCAGGAATCTAGGGGTGCCAAGTACCCCCCCCCCCCGGCCACCGGCAGCGGATCCAGATCCAGGCTGGGAAACTCCTGGAAATTTGAGGGTGGAACCTAGGGAGGATAGGGACCTCAGTGAGGTACAATGCCATAAACTCCACCCTCCAAAGGATCCATTTTCTCCTTGGAAAGTTATCTCAGTAGTCTGGAGATGAGCAGTAACTCCAGGGGATCCCCAGGTCCCACCTGGAGGCTTGCATCCCTAGGCAGCACTCTCTGTGTGACTTGATACCACCTGATTTGCATGACTTAATTAGGCCCAGCTGCTTTGCTACTGTTCATCAGCAGCCACCCTATGAAAGCCATTGTGATGTAACAGTTAGAGCTTCAGATTGGGATCTGCGAGACCTAGGTTCAGATCCCCATCTTGCGGTGGAAGCTGACTGGGAGATTTTGGACCAGTCACATACTTTCAGCCTAACCAAGCTCACAGGGTTGTTGTGCAGAAAACAAGGAGGAAATAATAATGTAAACTGCTTTAGTCCCCACTGTGGAGAAAGACTGTAATTTTCCTAGGTAGAGGCTGCGGGGGATGGGGTGGAGATGGAAAGCTGAAGACAGATAAAGATAAGTTGGCTGTAGGGTGGGAAGGAAATAGGGTTGCCAACTCCAGGTTGGGAAATTCTTAGACATTTGAGAGGTGGAGCCTGGGGAGGGTGGGATTTGAGGTGGGAGGCAGAAAGAGAGAGAAAGAGTGATGAGGTGGGGAGGCAGAAAAATAGAGAATGATGACGGGTCAGAACAAGAGAGGAAGTAACATACATGGAGGAGAGAGAGAGAGAGTAAGAAAGGGGAGCAGAAGGGAGAAAGAGTGTGAGAGAGGTAGGGGGAGAAGGGAAGAAGCAAAGGTGTGAGGAATGGAATAACCATCCCGCAAGTTTCTTGTGGGTCTCCACTTGTTCTTTTCTAATTCATTTTCCTAAAGCAGGCTTCTTTAAAAAAAGTGTATTTGCCTGCTGCTGTACTTGTTATTTATACATAACTTTTTTATATATTTCCCATTTATACTCTGAGAGCCAATTTGGTGTAGTGGTTAAGTGCACAGACTCTAATCTGGGAGAGCCGGGTTTGATTCCCCACTCCTCCACTTGCAGCAGCTGGATGACCTTGGGTAAGCCATAGCTCTGTCAGAGCTGTTCTCTCAAGGACAGCTCTGGAAAGAGCTCTCTCAGCCCCACCTACCTCACAGGGTGTCTGTTATGGGGAGGGGAAGGGAAAGGAGGTTGTAAGCCACTCTGAGACTCTGAATGAAGGGTGGGGTATAAATCCAATCTCTTCTTCTTCTTCTTCTTCTTCTTCTTCTTCTTCTTCTTTGTCCCCTGGGAATACCAAAACCAGCTTACAGCATTCTGCCCTCCTCCATTTCAACATAATACGAAAACTGTGAGGCAGGTTAAGCAGAGAGAGAGAGAGAGAGAGGTCCAAGATGACCCAGCAAGGTCCAAGGCAGAGTGGAGACACAAACCTGGGTCTCCCCAGTACTAGTCTGACACTCTAACCAATTTGCCCTACTGGCCCCATTTTTTTTTAAAAAAAGAAAACATTTTGTTTTTTACAGGACCTGATATTTGACTCTTCAATGTTACCATTTTTTTCTACAGGCAGAAATAAAGATCAACAAGTGGGGACCCACAAGGAACTTGCGGTGGGGCATCCCATCCCCCCACCTTTACTTCCTCCCCCCCCCCTTCTCTGGCAATCTGCCCCCCCCCCGGTTCCATCTCCCCCATCTCTGTTTCTTCCCCTTCCCTTCCCTATCTTGACCTTGTTTTGAGCCACTGGGGCTGTCCTTGCTCTGAGAGTTGCAGCCACAGGGTCCCCAAGAGCCAGTGTGTCAGTGACAGGGCTCCCTGGAGCCATAGCCTCAGCAATAAGCCCCTGAGCTGTGACCTCAGTAGCAGGGCCCCTGAAAGCCACGGCCTTGGAATCAGGGTCTTCAGGAACCATGGCATTTGTGGCAAGGCCCTTGGGAAATGTGGTGTTGGTAGCAAGGCCCTGGGCACCAGCATCTGGACTGGTAAATGGTCTGTGCATGCGCAGCAGTACTATTGTTGGGGGGGGGAGTTTTGGCTTGGCTGTTAGATATACAGATGCAGTAATTGCTTGGATGTTTTTAATAAACCAGGAAACAACGTACTATAACACATTACTATCTGAACACTTCAGCAATGTTAAGAAAGCTTTTAAAAAACCTAATATGTCCATAAATTTGTACTGCTAACCAATGGTCATAAATTGTACTCTACTCACTTTCTTCTTTATTAAACAAAAATTAATAACAAGTTCAGTCAGTCATCCATATTTGAGTTGCTTGTTTATTAATGAATGAGTTTTGCAGCCACATCCTTGTAAAACTCTTGAAGAAGTAGTGATATATTTCTGAATTCATAAAAAAAAACCCAATAGCAAAGAGAACTGTGGAGCCTTAAGGAATTTGGTTACAGTCTTGAATGCAGGCTCCTAAAATCTCATTGAATCGTCTAATCTAAGTTCCCTACAGTTGACTCTTGGGGGAATGTGCATGAGATTGCAGTCAAAATTATAGGATTTCAGCTGAGCACACTTATTTTGTCATAAGCGTTTGCAAGTTGCTGTAACCTGTTTTGCTCAACTCTTGATTTACAGTGCAGTCCTAAACACAGTTACTCTCTCCTGTGTCCACTGAAATTTATGGGCTTTGAGGGCCCTAAATCTCATGAGGGGTTGCCCTTCCACAGTCTGTCCATTTTTACTTTTATTTAAGAAGAATAGATAATCAGCTTGTGGAAGGAGATCACACCCACGGTCCCTGCTTCTAACCCCCCCCCCCCCGAATAAAGCCGAGGCTCATATAACTTGTGTACACATTTGGCTCTATGAATTAACATATTGCAATCCACAGTGGGGATAATGGGCATAATGTCACTGCTCCCTACATGTATTGAGTACCCCTAATTCCCATATACCTAAATAGGGCCTTGATTGTTATTATTTACTAGTTATACTGTCTGCACACGTACAATCTACTGTAATCAAGAGGAGGGATGTACAGATGCTGTTGCATATTTTTTTTGCATTTTCAGCCTTTTTCTAGAATCTTTTCCTAATTTTGCTAGTTTCTTACGTGATATATAAATTATGCACTTTTAAAACAGAATGTGTATGCAAAAAAACAGGCATAAATTTTAACATCAGTTTCACAGTTAAATATTTTGGTTTGGGTTAGGGGAAGAGACTGAAATTCCATCTCAAGCACCCAGGAAGCACAAAAGAAACTCCAATTTTTGAATCAAACTAAAGTCACAACTATGTAGGATGCTAAGCAGTAAAAGGCTATGTAGTAACATCCCTAGTCAAGAAACTATACAGAGACACAATGCAATCCAGTGCAGAGTTAGTCTGCAGACTTACTCCAGACAATGTCCATTGAGAAGTTATCACCAGGTCAATTCAGAATCCTACTCATGCCTATTCAATGGCACTTAATCCTGGGAAAGCTGTCTCAGAATTTCCTCTTAGCAACTATTATATTTTCACTCATCATTCAGGGTGCCTTCCTATACTGGCCTCAATTCAGAAAAAATTAGCAGTACCTTTGTACAACTGGAAACTCACTTCCTAGGGAGTAAGTTCCAGTGAGGGCTATTCTGCATTCCCCCCCCCTCAGTCAGAAGAAGAAGAGATTGGATGTATACCCCGCCCTTCACTCACTTGGAGTCTCAGAGCGG